>LR999957.1:89622337-90872337 GCA_905220385.1 Xylota sylvarum | reverse complement strand
GACCAGACACCGCACGATAATATTCACGCTAAAGTAGCTTAAAAGAAGACAAAAAAAAAAAAAAGCTTCTGCATAATTATCATCTACTAAATTGTTCAGCGAAATATGACATCGCGGGCTAGAGATATACTATAAACAAATTAGTTTACAACCGCCGCGCCACACACCACCTGTACTCTAGCGGCAGTACCGTACCCTCTCTCCTTGGACTTTTCGATATCTTTTTCTGGTTCTGTGCTATTATTAGGTTACACTTCGATTCGAAATATACACAATAATCTAATTCTGTTGAATAAGGAATACAAATAAATTCAAACAATAATAGATAATCGAAAAGGAAAGGGTGTTTGTTTGACATATGAACGGTTCATGTAGTTTTTGACATTTGACATATGAATGTACATACATATGTATGCATGTAGTAGCTGGGCATAGTTAGCATTGGCGAGGAAAAGGAGAGGGTTGGCTTGTGGTTATAGTAGAGGTTTGATTTATCTATATAGATAAAAAGAAACTTAATTGAATTTTTGTTGAACTAGATGATAATCTCTCTTTCGTTAGGTTTCGTATTTTGAAGAGATATCCAACCGTGAATGGGCAATAAGTACAAAACTAGACTAGGAAGGGTATATCATTTATTACTTCGTTCTACGTACATATGTATGTATATGGCTGTGTTTGAATGGACAATTTCACAATGCCACACCCACTTTGTTAGGTCTGACTTAGCTTCTTCCTAAATTCCGGGTTTTTCTCTATTTTCTGCTTCCCCGTACTTTTAGCTTGATTCTTTTGTGTTTGACACCTGCTACATGTTTTATGTCGTCACTTTTGTTTTAAGTCTTTTTTTCGCCACACCTGATTCAATCCCCTGATGCGTCTGTAGTACATTTACACCCTTTTACTATTCAAGACATTTAGAACACTTAAAAGTGCGTATTGCGATTACTGAGATTACTGAGCGAGATATTGAATGTTCGATGCCCTGGCAACACCAAAGTTTTTTCCACTGTCCCACATCTTGCGGGCGGTCCCACATCTGACAAACATCCTTTAGTATTACTGGCTTGAAACAGCTTCTTAAACAAAAATTGTTTTTCGCACACGCATCAAACCGTGTATTTATACATATTTCTAAAAGGGAATTGTTTCTTCCTTATTTGGCTCGTAAACCATCCCATTTTTATCTTGTTGACTGTCAGTTCTTTAGGCATTCGTCGAAAGTCTATGTGAATTCCCGTGGAACCTTTCTCAACTTACAAACTTATATCATTAAATTGTGTTTTGAAAGATTGCCAAAACAACTCTTTAGTTGAGCCAAACAGTCAGTCAGTCTCAGTCTCAGAATTTTTTCTTATGCAGTTTTATGTTTGAATCTATTTTCTTAAACTCGGGATTTACAACTAAATTTTGATTATAGAACAATGGCTTCAAAGTTGGCATCAGAGAACTTCTGGTAAAAAAAAACTGCCGTACAGATGATTAGATAAACTGCAGATCCCGCTCAATTTTATGAAAAATATAACACGCACATAACACGGGTGGTTTTGGGGAACTAGGCAATTGTTTTAATGACATTTCGCCTCGTCGTAAAGGCTGTGCTTGCCAATCGTTCTACCATAGATGTCAGTATTTACAGGTTATAATATTGCTCTTAGAAAATCTAAGAGACATCTCTTTAGATCACAGTTTTGGCATTGGACTCCTGAAGAAGTCTGACGGTAAATTCACTTCCAATTTGACCGAAACTTTTAATTACTCCTTCAAAACCTCATTTCCGGCTCAAAAGTACTCAATTCTGAGGTCCTTTATGATAGTAGCTAGGTATTGTTTACACCCTAACCGGTTCTGCGGCATATTCACCCTTGACACGATTACATAGTAGCCTAAGTAGCTCCATCCTTTCAGTACATTCTCTAAACACAAACCATTGCGCCTAAAAAATAGTTCTAGCTGCAGATTGATTGCGTATCTAGTAGCCCCTTTCGTTATGAAGATCTGTAGGTTTGAAAGCTCGACCTCAGCTTTTCTGCTGCAGAGATACCTACATACCTATAATAATTCCAAAAGTCCACGTTTTTCGTGCGTCTCTTTACTATTTCTCGGTACGGGCTATACCTACACACATCTTCTACAGTTTTACTAGATTCTTACATTCTCATACAGATTTGGTTGGTAGGTACGTAATCTATTTGCCAGCAGAACTGGAATTTACCACTGCACCCGGACTTCAAACCCGTATCAGCTAACCTTGACTCATCAGCAAGTGTGAAAACAAATTGGCCCCTCTATTAAAACATGACAACTTAATTTAAGAATTCATAGAAACTCTGATACATACCTCAAAATCAAATGAAAGCCAACTCGTGTTAAGATGTCGAAAATTCTTTGAAATTGTTCATCTCCCATTACCCACGCACACACTTCCTAATTATCGAACAAACGAACAAGTTCCAAATTCAATCTAAAAATTCTATATTCCAAGACCTTTACAAAGAAGGGGAAAGAGAAAAAAATCATTGATAAGAAAAACGAAAAGTAAACATCATCATCTGCTTCAATCTGCCTTCAATATTATCGCATACGCCACACCACACTCAGTGCGCGCTGACTACACACTTTCCAGAGCGCAAAATAATAATAATATTTCGCGTGCTATAGAGCGCAGATACACCTACATACATATATGTATGTATGGATGTACATTTGCTTCATAGAAAACAAACCACGTCAGTGTCCTGAGTATGTGTATCTGTGTATCTTATGTTGAGGGAAAAACACACAAAACCCCCAAAGGTCTCCTCGCGCGGTACCTACTCTAGCTACATATAACCAATCCGGCATACTCAACTCAAAGTGTGTACAAAAAAAAAAAAAAAAATTGTAAAAATAGCGGAATATATCAACTAAAAGAAAAAAAAAAAAAAAACGAAATTGAACAAACCAACTACACGTAGTAGATACAAGTTTCAATAATAATTATATTTCTTTATTCGTCGTCGTCCCCCTTTGCCGCCTTAGCAGCTCGGCCTTTGTTTCATTGCTTTGCTACGCAATGGGTTTTGAGAAAACGTATCTTTTCGGTCGTTTTCTTTTTTTCTCTCTAATTTCTGTACTACTTGCGTTCGTTATTCGTTTGCATTTGCGATAAATCATGAAAATTTATTGTAGATTAAAAAATATTCAACACACACACAGAAAATGACATAAAAGCCATAGCCACTGCCACTGCCACAGTGCCACACGAGGTGGCAAAAGAGAACGATACGACGAAATTCGAGAATCGAGAATCGAGAATGCCACCAGGACAAAGAGAACTTGCCCGGCTCTTTACGAGATACACAAGAATATCCACAAATATGTATTTTAAGGTATGCCGAGTATCTAAGGCGATTAGATACTTTGGCATAAATATCAAAGAAATCTGCACACATTTTCGAAAGCCAAATGCGTGCGATAGCTTTGGGTGGTTTTTATTTTCAATTCCCATGAATTAAGACTTCAAAAACAATCGAAAAGTGGTCAAATGAGATTCACTGTGTGCATTAATATTTAAACTTTGCCAATTCACGTGCCACCACAATTTCGTTGCTCCCTTCCGAGGACTGTGAATGCGATGCGAGTAAGCTGTTTTGTGGTGTGTGTGTGTTGGTGTGCGCGCAGAGTGCACAGCCGGCACAAAGGCACAAACTGCAGGCAGAGTGTAGTCAGCTACGGTTCAACCGGCTGGATGGCTAGGTAACTACCGTGACTATATCTACCCATCTACCTGTCAGCTTGTGTTTGCCTCCTGACTGAGTGCGGGGAAATGTTTTTCATTTTTTTTTTTTTTTGTTTCCTCCGACTGTCCAAGAGAGAGGTTATTCTACTTTTATTCTCTTTTTTTTTTTTATTCTGCTGGTTGTGAATTTCTCTCTTCTCCCCGAGAGTGAATACAAGAGCATTTTAACTAGAAGCCGATTATGCAAAATTATGTAAAATTGGTATGCCCTGTGTGCTTCTGTTTTGTTGTTGGCTACCGCTTGTTGGCTGTTTGCGAGCGATTAAGGGAGGTATATTAAATTTTATATTCGATGAACTTGCTACAGATACAGGAAATCCAAACAAAAGGATATGTTTCATCTCTCATTTTGTCGACGCTGCTTGTCACCACCATATGGTTGCAAATAAACAAAAAAAAAACATGTATCTGTCTTATCTAATTTTCTTTCTATGGGCAATCAGTGGATATGTATTTTCTTTTCGATTGTTTCGTGTATCTAAATGGTGTTAATCGCCAAAGATATGTATGTACATGATTTTATATTTGTTTTAACTTCACTCTATAATAAGTTGGATACAGTTGAGACACATTTTTATATGCTGATTTGTTTGTGTGCCTTCTCTCTTTCTATAAAGAGTATCTGTATCTATGCATATGTAATATACATCTATGCTCATACACATTTGGTTTTTTTTTCTGTTCATGATTATTATTGAGCTAGAGACGCAGAACACTCACTTATTCATAGAGTAGTTGCCTGCTTTTCGTATGATGATGATGATGATGATGATAATCTAGGGGGAAAAGAAGACGACAACGACGACGTTGATGACGACACGACAATGGAAGGCTTGTTGCTTCGTTGTTTTCAATTAGATTTTTATTTTATATTCCTACAAATATATACTAGTAGGTATGTATGTACATACAACAGCGACCATGTTACATACTTAATTTGTTTCTATTTCAAATACCTATGAAAAGAAAAATTGAATTGTATCTGTCAACGAATATCATACCCACTTGAGGAACCAAAAATGTCCTCATAGATACTTGAAATCCTCGTAAAACACATCGCAGATACGCACAGTGTATCTGTACACATGCATTGCGCCCATTAACATTTGCAATTGTTTTTCCGCTTGTTTTACTTGATTGTGTTATATGTGTGTCATAACAATCGGTTACAGTTGTAGCTGAGCGCGATAATCGCTTGTGACACTGTGTATATTCCACGGTTGGCACATGGTCAATGGGTCGAGAGGAAGGCCGAGGGAAGAAGAAAAAAGAAACCATCGTGTGTGCGGATAGTAAATAGATAGAAAGATAGAAATTATGACCTGCTTCTGTTTTCTCGGTTTTTGGAGAAAACATTTTTTTTTTTCTTCTCTCTGTTGTTGTTGCTGTTGCCTGTATGTGTGGGTAATTTTGGGAATTGTTGTGTTTAACTTAAAAGTGAATTTGTTCGATAACTACAATAATATTTTTTTTGCAATACCCGAAACAAAGAGAGAGAGAGAGATACGGACTTCGGATTGAATTTGTTTTTTTTATTTTGTTGTTATCGCGCGACGGTGTGTTGCTTCTGGATATCTTGTGAAACGACGACGATAACTGAAATTGTTATGAATGAAATATGTATATTGTAGCGATATGGTGTGTCGCTTTCGCAAAGATAGAGAGTTATGAAGTTGAGATCTTGAAATTGTTTTGTTATTGATAGTTAATAGGTACCTTTTTTTGGATTTTATGTGCCAGAAATGTTTTAATTAGCATTGATTGTGTGTGGAATGTTTATCAGTAGTTTGCATCGATTATTGTTGACTAAGTATGACGCTATTAAGATGATTTATAGAGGAAGGTAAATATAGGTTCTAATAGAGATTCTTTTTCAAATCTTTACTCTATAACGATTGATTAGTCTATCTGATGCACTTGGGCAAGTACCTATGTATCTATGTTTGTACATATCTACTAAAAAAATGAGAAAAATCTTCTCGAGACGTTGCGAGCTCTATGAATATTGTGTCTCCTACTAGTATCGTCATTGGAGAGATCTGTTGGTTCGCACTATTTAACCTCGGCAAGATCACCTTCACCTGAAAGCCTCATAGTGACCGGATACTGATAGCTAGATTCCAGAGTAGTGTAAGAAGAATCAGCGTCATCCAGTGCTACGCAGACAGAAGATGCGACTGAGGACGAAAAGGACAATTTCTATAGCCAGTTAGGTTCCGCATACAACCAAACGCCTAATGGGGACAATCGTAATTGTATTGGGGGATTTCAACGGCGACAGCACTATGCTCAAACACGTGATGGGAGTTCCGGGTCTTGGTTACCGGAATGACAACGGTTTGTGTAGCAATACTAACCACCTAGTCATTGAAGGTGCGCTGTTTAAGTATAACACCTGCCATAAGATCAGTTGAGTCTCAACTGACAGGCAAAGAACATCCAACCAGGTCGATCACATTGCGATCAGCCGCCACTTTAGAAATTGTCTCCTAGACGTCCGAATCAGACGCGGAGCTGACATCGGACAACAAGGCGATCAATACCTTATGCTAGCCCATATATGAGCGTACAGCCATCAAAGCTCGGATTGCACAACCCTCAGCAATAGAGAGAACCGAGCTAGAAGGAAGTGCAGCGTAATGTACGACGTGACAAAGGTCTGTACATCGACATAGTAGGAGAAGCTAATTGGTGGTCGAAACTCCAAACAACACTCAGTGAAGAGTTTAGACGGTAACCTGCTGATATCGGATGAGGAGCAGCTCACTGGAGAGAACATTTCGCCACAGTCCTAAAGCACTTGGACGATGACGATATGATCTCGAATTCTAACGAGCAGTCCGAATCCGCACCGGATCTCCCAGCAAAACCAAAATCTCAGCAGTAATAAAGTCCATTAAGAAAAACAAGGCGGTGGGTGTTGATGGCATCCCTGTCGAACTATTTTAAGCGGCGTCAAATATATGTATCAACCGAGCTGCTACACCCGCTCATGCAGAAAGCGTGGGAAGGCGAACAATTACCGCAGGAGTGGAAAAGGGGGATGATCATCAAGCTTCCGAAAAAAAATAATCTGATGGATTATGGAAACTGGAGAAGTATATCCTTTCTACCGGCCGTAGCCAAGGTAATAGTTAGAGTCATGATAGAATGAATTAAGGAACAATAGTAGATTTACGCACCACAGTAGAGCTATTCGTTAAGTTCAGGTTTTCGCTACATGTACAGTTTTTTTGACTTCGACAAGATTTTGACGGCTTGAAACGAGATGCTATCTGGACGGCCTCCTGGAAAAGAGGCATCTCAAAAAAGCAATAGTCAAGGCTGGATATGAGGATAGTAAATGTCGGAGAAATTTGAACTCCAAATTTGAGCACGTCATACTGTCACCGCTTCTCTTCTTGGTGGTCATCAGCATCCGTGCAGCATTGCCGGAAAGTAACTATGAAATTCGATGAACTATAACATCTTACAAAATATGACACCGTCTACGCTGCATTCACATCGGATAATGGAACTTCATCTAATAGCTCAAAATCTAGAAGCTGAGGCAAACAAAGAGGTACTTAAAATAAACACAGCCAAACGAAAGCCCTGAGCACTAACTCCATCGCTTAACTCAACAATGCCGGAAAGGTGGTCCTATACGGAGGAGAAAGTGGCAGTGGATCGGACACAGCCTATGACGCAAATGCAATTCCATACGCCATGCAGTGGAATCCGCTCACTCAAGCAGGCAGAACAGCGGGACAGCGGTCTAAAGCCGGACATTCGCAGATAAATAGACAAAGCCAATTTATCCGTATCAAGACAGAGAGTCATTTTTCAGTTTTCATGCACGAGATGCTTCTTTAAGTAGCTGAAACCAGTAATGATTTTTTATGTGGAATCCACCTCCACCAGATTAGTCTTCTTAGTCCTACTCACTTTCGGTTATTCTAAAGTCGTAAATGTCGATATTAGCTAGGTTAGGTTGGGTGGCACTTTTCTGTCCGTGACGTATAACTTTGGCATTCCGTCAGATCACGGTCACCGTGTTTGTATCCTGTACCCACCAGGCAATGCAATATAAGGACGCCAATTAAATACCTTAAGCTTTCCCTATTTAGGGTAATAAATCGTCTCGTTTTCTTCTAAACCACGAACTGGTACTGTTGCTCTTCTTGTTTGGCATTCTGTTTATCTATGTACATTTGTGGATTCCATAGGGGCAGATGTCACCCCCCCGTTATCAGGAAGGACCTGCGCCCTCTTTAGGTAACTCACTCGCTTTCCAATAACCATTTGAACTGGAACCCTGCACAAGAATACGTCGCTTCTGCTCACATTCAACTTGTTAAGAGATCCAGGTTATTGCTTGACCAACATGAATCGTATTATAGACAATTTAAGCCTTTTATCGATGCTTGACTAGCTACATACATATAGAACAATATCTTCAATGTCTACCCGCTTCAAAGCGAATGCACACTTTTCAGATCCATGTTCAGCGAATTGTAAAAGACGAAATCGGTGTTCAACTATTGATTTTGAGTACACGAGTGCCAAATAAATGTAAACTGTACCCGATACAGACTTGTTTTTTAATATTATCTTACACATTGCTTTGTTTTCTTATTTCTTATTCCATAAGTCTAGAATTTACTTTCAACTTCTCAACAGCAACCTACTGTCTGTCGCCAAAAAGGACAATGTCTTGAAGATAGAAATCCAAGCATTTTATGGAAAACATAATTTTTATTTCAGCTATTCTGAAAATTACAGACGACCTTAGATGCGCTTTGGATTGTTCATAGTCTTCTCGAAAACTGGCTGCACAATAGACCCGTTTCTCATCGAGGGCCACTCAAAACCAACCAACAAGAAGTGAGCTTCCATAGGGACCAAAGTATTCATAAACCGCCACCGTCATTCTGGGTCTCTGATGCTACAGCGGACCGTATAACATTCCACTTTGGTTGAGAGAAGCGGCACTGTGGTCATTAACACAATAGGGGACGTACCTCCACCCTACGCTAAAATAGATTTCTTTCTCTAATTCATGGTGTGTTTGTACGGTAAGCCAGTGCCTAGCGGGAGAATTTATTTAACTTGCTGAGGTTATCTAGCACTGAACTATGACTACCCACATGGGTAACTCAGCTACCTAACATAATTATCGTTTCCTCAAGTAATCCGGGAAAAATTATGCCTAACCTTGGACACCTATAGTAGCATGCAGTTTGAAGTAGTGCCTTCTGAAGGAACGATACTGTTGCGTGTTTCTTCTATTAAAATAATCTTAAGGAATCCGTCCACTCTTTCGCTAATTGGAATAAGACAAGTTCGTCACATAACTTGTTTTACATCAAAGTTTCCTTCGCTGGTGTGTGTGACTTACACATTGACCATCTTTTTATGACATAATCGCGCTTTGTTTTTTCAGTTGCCCTGCTCACATTAAATATGATCCTGTCAATGGAGGGGCAGTGCTTTCTAAAATACGAAGAAGCCTGCCGATGGTTGGCTTGTTATTGTTTAGCAAAGGTAGGTGAGTGACGAAAGTTTAGAATTTTTTCACTAAAGTTTTATTTGCGTCTCTTTCTAAACTGTGGATCATTTAAAATAAGTTCATCTTCCTTTTCTGAATCATGCAACTACTGTTGTTTTTTTCCAAAACCAATATTCAAGAATGACCATCGAAATTCTTGTATAGACATTGATCCAGTTTACCATTTCTGGTAACATATGTTACATTTCTGTACATACATATGTATGTACATACCTACCTATGTACTTACTTACTTACTTAAAGGGCTCCCGACCCATGAAGAGTCTCTGCCTGAGACACAGCAGCCTTTCACTCTCTTCGATCCCGGGCACGCTGCTTCCAGTTATCTAGACCAAGCGCTCTGGCATCCGCGATAGCTTGATCCTTAAAACGGAGGTTCGGTCTTCCTTGTCGTCTCGAACCTGGGGGCTGTGATTCGAAGATCCTCTTTGCTGAAGCATTATTGTCGACTTGTTTTGGCTTTTTGGACTACATCCACATCTTGGTACAGCTCATAGAGTTCGCGGTTGTATCTTCTCCTCCATTCGTCCTCCTCGCATACGGGACCGAATATCCGACGAAGAATACCTACATATGTACCTACATATGTATGTATCGAAAAGAGGTCTGGCTCCCGCTAGAATAATTGAGGTTGTTGAGTCGGTCACATATTAGATTTCACTCTTGGTAAGTAATGCTTTAGTGAAGCCTGATTTAAACCCATTGTCCGCAGTCCTGGAAGCCATCCTCAGTACAAAAATACTGTATCTTCTTTGTTATGAAAAATGTTTTGAAGACTTGTGGAAACATGTCTGATTTATCATGATTTTTCTATTTTCTGTGAACCTGCTATCACTTTAACATAAGCCAAACCGCAACCGCAATAATGAACTGTAAACATGTTTATTCGGTACTTTGTAGGTCTGATAAATAAATTGGTTTCAACCAGTATTTAAAATTGCCCACGAGACCATACTAACAGATATAATTTAAATTAAAAGCGCTTTAACATTTTCAATCAAAGAAATTATTTTTCCACACCATCCGCAAGCCGTTTTCAAAACACTCTTCAAAACAAAAGGCACCGAGGCAAATATCCAACATCAACATCAACATCCATGCCATAACATTAAATTGAATTTGAAACACATCGTCATCATACCAATAACAACCTATTTTCGGACGCAAACCCCCAGTTTTCATTTCATTACACCTCTTTCAGCGTCGCCCCTTCTCAGCAATTCTAACTTAATTTGTTACGTCGCAGCATACTCGACGGCCTTAATTAATGGGTTCCCCCGAACCTGAAAAAAAAAAACATACGAAAGAGCCGAGGCAAGGCACACGTAAAGACAAAAACCCACGAAAATGGAGAAAAGAAAAAAAATCATTTCGACATAGATACATATGTATACATACAGATACAATGTTTCTTAGTACTGTTTGGTTGGTCTGTTTGGTTACTGTTCGATATTTTTCACACTCCACCACCGTCTTGTCAAAGTGACAGTACCACCGCCACCGCCACCGCCACCACCGCACCGAGCAATAAGTTACTTAACCTCTATTCGGCATTCACAACAGATTCGTTTAATTTCCAGTTTTTTTTTTTTTTTCATGTTCTCCCCTACTTCTTGTTGGTTTTGTTTGGATTTTCTATTGAATCCAATATGAAAAGAAATTTTTTTTTTTTGATTTTTGCGACTTGTCCAAAGATAGGTCGGATGATGGGGTCTCTGCCAAAATTTATGGCTCCCGTAGATTTTTATGATCAAGAGGATCTTCCACGATAGCGAGCTGGAAAAAGTAAAAGTTTTCCAATACGTCACACGATCACCGATATCGAGCCACCGATCCATCGAGCCACCAAAGAAGTAAAAGTGAACAATTATGCAATTCCGAAAATTCCAAAGTGAATGGCAGCCCAAGCCACTGTAGCTTGTGGTTGTCTGTGTGTCTCTAAAAGGTTCCGATCCGACAGCCAGAGAGAAGTACACACAAAGCCCAACAACACAACAGCAGATACTAGAAAATTTCTCGTGCTCTCCCGTATTGTGTCTCTGTTTTGGTTTAAGTATAAATCGCTTGTCATCGAGGAGATTTCCACGACACGGAACCCAGAGAGATTGATCGCAGCTTGACGGACGATCATCAATCGATCGTTGGAAGAGTGATGCGTGTTTGGAATTTTTGGAGTCGCCCGACTCACAGCGGCGGCGTGGGGAGGCAATGTTATGAAAAGTGTAACCAATTTGAGAACCTACGATATTGCGATACAGAGAGGAGCGGAGTGCCTAGGGCCTGAACTGAACAGTGTCATTTGGGGAAAAATTAGAGAAATTGGATTTGGGTCTCACTTGGGGCTGCCGCCGCAGTCAATACACATCGGAATGTGATGTATTATCGGTGATTAGTGGGGAATTTGACGGTTGAATGATTGTTTATTCAGATCAGTATCGGCGGAGGATGAATAATGATGATGGAGAGGAACACATTCTGAATCAAATGTATATGAAGAATGCAATTGGACAAGTTGTCTTTTACTGGACAGATTTAAGAATTTCTAGTCAAAGTCTTAATGATGTAATGACCTCGTTATGTAAAGAAATAAACTGCCAGGGCTTTATCAAATTAAAATCGGTTTTGTTAGGATATTTATAAGCGACGATATTACCTTTCTTTAGCTATATGTACATACGTAGGTAAAGGTTATGTTTGAAAATGCTTCGAATGTTTGAATTGGAGGTACCTCAAGCCTTAGGTACATTTATTATTTTTACTAACCAGCTAATGATTGTGCCGAACTGTTTGAATTTTAAGTTAAGTGAACTAGAAGCAGCAGAGGAAGTTCAAACTTGTTCTTGAAGTTCTTGAAAATGTGAAAATGCAGAGAAGGGGAATGTTTTAATTCTTTACATAAATTCGTTTTGACATCTCCCCGATCATTACCAAGTTTTTTTTGTGTAGCCAGGATTCTGTTCAATCCTCAACTATTCTCTTTTCCTTGTTGTTTCAGTTTATGAGTGAACCTTATATCGACGAAAGACCTAGGTGGTACTGAGGATTAAAGTTGGCTGGTTATTCTTAGAGCACTTAATCTGTAGGCATACACGTGGTAGCTTTGTATCAGTTTATGCAAGGGATTCGCATGTCAGCGTGTTCTACTAGATGCCTACCAATTCCTAGTCCACTGGTACTTTTCAATTGTACTTCTAAGAGACCTTTTAACACTTCATATCAATTGTCCCTTTATACTGTTGCAGAGAAAGAAAAACAGGTCCATGGGACCCAGGGCCTAGCTTCTCACAACTATTCGTGTTATGCGTGTTATATTCTTTACACCAATGGAAGGGGCCTACTGTTTAATGACGGATCCGAACGGCAATTTTTTGTTTTTGAGAAGCTTTTTCATGACAGTTTTTACTCTCGGATGTTTGTCAGACGCCCGCGAGAGGTGGGGCCGTGAAAGAAATTTTAGATGTTGTCTAGGGATTGAACGTGGAACCCCTCGCTCCGTAGTGCAATGCACTAACCATTTGAGCCACGGCGCCCACAGATAAAGATATATGCGTCCGGTAAAAAAGGGATTGACTATATTAGCTTGCCTTGGTAATTGAAATGATGCATCTTTTGTAATTTATTATTCCGTATCACTCTTATTGATGAATAAATAAATAAATCAATACTTAACTGAAGTGTTTATAATACATCCGTTTATATTTCATATAGTACTGATGTGATACAAAGTTTTCTGAGTTGGTCTAAGGTGTGTTTTCTGGACTAAAAGTGCATTGTTTTGGTAAAAGTGCATTGCCCACTTTTTAAAAACTTAGCTGTCTGACATTGAATTTTCTCTGAATTTTTGGCGTTGTCCTGTCTGAAATATTCGCAGACATTTGTATGTGTGTACCTTGACTCCAATCAAGTAGTTAGTCGACTCTATATAAGCGCCTTGAAAAAGGTGGTCATCATAAGTAGTCCAGCAGACAAAAATCGTTGCATAATCTTCATTGAATTGGAATTGTATGAAACGTACATATGTATGTAATGTGAGGCTACCTCGATAATTTCCTAATCCATCGTAATTTTTCGCATATACATACATAGTTTGATCAAGTAATGTATTTCAATAAAGTTATAACGATAATATTAATGTCTATTTCGCTTACAACCATCACTAACATATATTTATTTTTTTTTTTTCTGGCAACAGGATAATCAAAAGTTGCTGTGCAAATATTGGGGTAAGTGCTTTTTGATAATATTGTTGTTTTTATTTTTTCTATAAATATTACAATTATTCTATTCTATTTGAGTTTTTAAAAATAATTATGAACTAACTTATTCTAATCATATAATGGCATTTTGATATTTCGCACTTTGTTTGTGTTATGGAAGCACAGTCTTTGTGTGTTATTGAAGCCTTCATTCGTGCTTTCTTGCATTTTTCATAATTTTATCTCTGACGGATTTCGCTCCTATATCCCTGTGGAGGTTGTTATTCTTTATTTCTCATGGTACCTACATTGACGATATTCCCTAGTACGTTATTTTTGAAGAAAATGTCGTCGTTGTGTAGTCTAGTGTCACTGAGGTGAGGACCCAAATTTATTTATTCGACACCGTGTACAGGAAATAGGACCTTATCCGTTCACTATTTGGAAAATTTTACGAAAAGATTTTAGCCTAAAGGCTTACTAGATACAGTTGGTGGAGGTGGATCAATATTTATGCCGGGATTTCAGTATTAAATCCCTAAATCAGCTTTGACAGTCTGTTCTGTAATGATATACAGGCAGATTCATTTTATGAACCTACCCTCCTTTTCCAACTATGTACTTCCTTTTATTGTAGTTTCTGGTATAAATAACAGTCATTACGGAAACCAAATTGATGCTTGACTAATATATTTCGTCTATAACCTTTCAAGTCGGTTGCAATGCTTGCTAATATTTTTTTTATGTCAATCATACACAGAGTGTTTGTTTTACCTGGACAAGACTATGGTGCAAGTCTCCGTTTTCTACTACTTTCTACTACTACTACCTACTTTCAAATACTTCTTATAATCATTTGCTTTTTGAAACCTAGTTCTTATTACTACTGGATTGCTTGCTTAGTTTGGCATCCCACGAAGATGCACTTGACCGTGTGATTGTATCGTTTTAACCACAGAGCTTGGGGTTTACACTCCTTTTAACTCTTTGTTGTCGAAATTCGTTCTGGGTGCCCGTTCCCCTTCATCGCTGATATACATATGTATGTACATATGTATATGTAGTGTGGGCGACTCATCTTTATATTTGAAGTTTGACTTTCGGACCGTTGATACACGAGATCTCCTTATTACATAATCTGCGATTTAAGTCAACAGCTTCATCTTTTCCAAATATTTTCAAATTTGCTTCCCTTTACATAAACAAAATCGTATATATTCTATGCTTCACATCAATTGAAACACGTTCGGTGAATCACATTTCATCGAGAACCTTAACGTGGCATTGGGTTTACCAATAATAAACATTTTCCAACCAACTAAACCCCCTCGTTTCGACATAGCACATCCATCCATACTACAGTTCGTCTTCGTCGTTTTTTTTTTGTCTGTTTAGACAAACAAATGATTCATTTAACGTGCTAAGTATCATTTTATGCATTTTAATTATTTCCCAAACAACCCAAGCACGAGAAACAACAACAAAGTCCCGCCACCGCCACTACTTCTCTCTATACACCAAAAAAAAGCAAAAAATAAATAAAAAAAAAAAACCCACAGACGTCAGAAATAAGCGAGAAACATAAAAGATACAAAAGAGTCTATGAAATACCGCTCTATAAAAAGTATTAAATATTCAATGTGTGCGAGAGCGCGGTGTAGTTTGAAAGAGAACAAGTTAAGAGAGAGAGCCAGTGTCTCTCTGAGAGATTCTCCTTCCATTCAAAGGTTAATTGACCCAAAATCATGAACCCAAACAAAACGAAAGAGACTCTCGTTTTGTGCATTTCAACAGTTAGATACGGATTGTATCTGTGTGCCGCCACATACACACCGGAGCGGTGCTGGCAAACACAGATGGTTCGGATGCGGGGAAAGAGGGAGTTCCGTGGCGGTGGTGCTTATGTTTTGCTAAGGTTTATGGAAATTATGTTGATTCGTGTTGTTGGGATTCTAAAGTCACCGCTCCGGTCGTCACACACTCCCCATAGATACCTATACAAACAGCGCTATACTCTTACACTGCCACGCACACATGCATAGATACGAAAAGTATCTTTTTATTTTTTTTTATTTTTGTTTTATGGGATATAATGATGTTATGCTACTTTGTGGATTTGTAAATTAATCGTATGCTGTAACAATATCAAGTGTTGTTGTGTCGGGGGGCACAGGAACATCAGTGACTGGGGGCTGGGGGCTGGGGGCTGGGGGCTGGGGGCTGGGGGCTGGGGGCTGGGGGCTGGGGGCTCTGGTAGTGGGTGTAAGATTAAGTAATTAATTTTAATTTTAATGGTCGAGCAAATGCTTAGGTGAAATTGTTAAATTGACTTGAGCAGGAGAGAGTAAGTAGTTGGTTGGCGTTGGGAGGCGATTTATTGGGATCTTGCCACCGCTGCTGCTGCTGCTGCATTCGTTATGTACGTATGTACATACGCCTTCATGAGGAAGTTTGGCTTCTATTTTATAATTATTGTTGGTATCCGTGTAGGCTTTGGGTGGATCTCTGCACATTTGTCATTCTCTTAAGAAAAAAATATGTCCGTGTGTATGGATGTATCTATGTGCATGTGTATATTGAGTAGCGATAAGCCGGAATAATGTCTGAAGGCGATAAGTTATAAATAAAGTAAAACTGCTTCTGTGACGAAGTGCAAGTTCTAAATTGTGTGAAGAAAAATTCTCCATCGTCAAGGTTAAGGCTTGATAAGTACGTAGAGGTACATGTATGATGACGAGTGTATTTTAATAAAGAATTTACAGAAATCATGAATGACTGCAATTGTTGGGCTTTGCTTATTCATCTACGAAAGAATTGAGGACTGACGTCGTACCTTCTCCATAGACCTAAAATTCAGTTTTGAGCTGGTACTCAGTCGAAATCTTGCCGACCGACGGTTTATGTTCTAATTTTTGGTACAAGCCGAGTGGTTCATCATCATTTTCTAATGATACAAACGTTTCATTTTTTCTAGTACTCCTAAGTGGTTGGGTCTTCTTGTAGCTCAAGGAACACGTGAGGAAACGAGACATATTAACCGAAGGACTTTGCAGAGCTCGGGCAAGTAACAGATATCATACAGGGATATGCCGGACTATAAATCCGCTTTTAATTCTCAAACTGGATTGGAGAAGGTGTTCCAGGATGAAGTATATTTGCCAGACTAAGCTATAGTACGACACGGCCTCTAATAGGGGAACAAATTTAGTAGTGGCAAAATAGACCACTAGGTCACAGTTCAAAATATGTACACTGCACAAAAGAATATAGCTATTGGAATTTACTGGGTGTGCTATGGTCATAGCTCTACAAGTTCGAAATAAAAGCGCTCCGAGCTGACCTCATCTTTACTTTACTTTCGTAGATAGCGCTTAAGCCCGGTTAGACTTTGGCTATAACCAACGAACTTTTAACTTATGTCCAACAATACGTTATTTATTGGAAAATTGTTTTTTTTTTTTTTTGTAAATTAAAATCATCTGATCAGAATGCGAGCCTATTTAGGTGGAAACATGAAACTAAAGTGTGAAACAAGACCAGAAGCCATCCGATTGAGTGCACTACAAACAAAACCCTCTCCGAATGTGTTTTAATCTCTTGAGTTGGATTTGACTTTCATCTGTCTATTTCCGATTTCCATTAAACTGTCCAGCATCTTTGAAATGTAAAAGTGTATCAAATCGAATGCCGCATCCAATTCCGAGTCAATATCATCTAAAACGATCCGTAAAACGCATAAAAATCTGAAGAGCGTTTTCCTCAATTAATTGTCACCCCATCGTTAATGGCTTGTGTACACTCGAACAATCGAATTCGACACAAAGATACAGTCGCCCGTGGGGGAACACAAAAAAAAAAAAAAAAAGACTGAGCAAACATGACAACCAGCATCGACGTAGTTTCTGCTCTTGTGTAACTCTTTTTTTTTTCGTACCTCTAGCCGGTGCTGATTCTCTTACCTATATTTAGATTGAAACTTATTTAAATTTGATTCTTGTTGTGCTTCTCCATGTAGTATTTTGATTCTGGTTTCGGCGGACGCGTCAACAGTGGAACACTGTTTTGAGAAATGTATCTGCACGTAGTATCTAGACTTAACACTGATGACAGTTAATGACCAAAGCTTAGGTGGTAACAAATTGGTAACTCCCTGCGACATTGTTTCATCGCTGACACTGTGTAATCTCGACCGCAATTGTTCGTTCTCATTCTGAATTAGGGCTCCGCTTCGTAATGACCACAATAAAAACCTCCTTACTCTCTTTGTCTGCACACCGAACCGCGCATGAAGACATTAGATGTTGTCCTCCGCACAAAGGCACATGTGCATACATCAGTACATATGTATGTACTGCTCTCGGTAATTACCTGAAATAAATTAAAGCCTCTTGCGTTTCTTATTATGTTTTCGTGTCCGTCTGTCTGTTTGTCTGCCGGTCGGGTGGGTTGTCCGTATCTTTTGTGTCCTTTCTCAACTTGATAAATTGCAAATAATAGGAAACCCATCCTTTTGCGTTGTCCGTTGACGACTACCATTCCGACTCTGACTCCGACGATACATAAACCATTAAACTCGATGGTCATAACCGCAAAAAGCAGTTAAGACCCATTGATTTGGTTTTTACTTGTTGCACTTGGCGATGCATCTAGTAATTGCATTGCGGACAAATAAATGCTCAAGATGAGGATGACGACGACAGCGACTACAACGACGTCGACTGAGTGCGCTTCTGCGCTGATGTCGGCCGTTTGCCGCTTCTGCTGATTTAGTAACCATCATCATTTGAGGCCAATGCGCTGCAGTAACATTTAAAACATAAAATATCACTCACTCTGTGGTTGCGATGCAGATGGATCTTTAGATGATGGAGCGTATGCCTACTCATGGTTGGTTGTTCCAAAATAATCAGGAGCGCACGCACGCGCAAAAGTGATTGACTTTTATTGTCGTCGACATTGTTAAATTAATAGTTTTGTTGTTACCAATCGTAGGGATACTTTGGAAATGTGGACAGTTCTGTGGGCGATAGGTTATGGGTAATTTTAGGTGATATAAAAAATTAAATGCAAAATTGTGGTTCAAAAGGCAGACCGAGACCTTCGCGAACATTCGCGACGGTCGGATACGCTTCGTAGTTTAATTTATAGGCAGACTACAAATTGTTTGGAAAACAATTTGTCATACATTTGGTTGTGATTTTAAGAAGTCTTAATAATATGCAATAGTCTAGTCAATGGCAAAGAGGATACGTATAGATTCAACCAAATGGCGACAAAATGCATATGTATGTGTAGAACTTAAACGACTGACCATATATATTCAAGTAGATCGTTAGCGATAATTTCCGGTCAAGTGATTTGATTTGTTTGAACTTCAAACAGTTATGCAATCATTGAGCTTGTCCGTGCCTACTCTGATATGAAAATTACAAACTATTGCTGTGTGATGTAGGCCTTATGTTGGGCGGCATTCCAATCAAATGGTTTTATCGTCACGGTTAGCACTTACTTTAGTTTCCTACGTGCTACAGCCTGGGCCTTAATCAACAAGTTTCTCTAGCCAGTATGATCCTTAGTTGGTTGCCTCCAGTTTTAATTGATACACCTCCCCACCTGCATGAGCCATCGATAGTACAGTTGTGCCTCTGGAATGGCAAAAATCACTCAAAGAACTTCCACTCAAGACCAAAGATTTCCTTATCCGTGATTGAAGAAGTCCATGTCTCTGCGTCGTAGAGTAGGTCTGAGATATCCAAGTAGCTTGACATATAAAATATCAAATGAACAATATCAAATGAGAAAAAAAAACCTGTTTATCCTTGAAGGTCTGGGTTTGGTTGTTTCCTACCGTAATAACGCAGGCATGCCAAAACTAAAAATTACATAAATTGTGCGTGTCGATTTGAAATTCTAGGATATGACGTAGTATGACTATTGAAGGATCAGATTTCGTTGAATGGTATTAAATGTTCACAGAGAATACCAGAGAGGATCTCATATGCGATGTTTAGGGATACCGGGTGGAAGTGATGCTGCGTTTATGACTTGACAATATAAAAGAAGTAGCTATATCCAACCTCTCTAAATATGTATATAACTATGCAACTTTCCACAATAAGGGAATTTTATTTCGTTTCATAAAGCTGTTGGCTAGAAATAGCCTAGACTATATGTTTTGCAAGCTTTCATAAGCGTCATGAGATTTCATGAGTTTATCTGACCACTACAGTTCTACATTCAGCTTGGCTTATGAGTTTTATGAACACGTTATACCTGTCCCAAGTTTAATGAGTTTTGAGATCTCTCCTAACAAGTTTTACGCGTATCATGCGTTACATGGGATTGTTTCACGAGTTTTCTAGTTTTTTCGCACCTCACACTACTCATTAGTTTTACATCTGTCGAAGCTCATTTTGCAAGTCCTGCTAAGTCAGTCCCAGATTTGAAATCTTAAGGATGCAATGCACTCTTTCGTCTATGCATGCCAGTCCCAGAGACACATAATTTGTGTCCATTCCTTCTCTCCGTTAGCAAGCAAGGAGACATTTACAATAATTTGAACGGAAAATTACCCAAAAATGTTCATAGTAGGTACTGCCACAAAAACGTACAGGCACACATATAAGCCCCAGCGTGAGGACAACAATGGGTGTCGACAAATTTCTGCCAAATAACTGACGTAAGCAGACAGTTCCATCTATGTAATACTGTCAGTGTCGTGGCATACAAATAGGTTCGGCTTTTCACTGCAAATGCCATTAATCCTTTTTATAGCTATTCTACACACATTCATACGCACAGGCAGACTCACACAGCCGACCCAGATGATGACGATGTGATGAAAAGTGTTTCTTTTCGATTTCAGAATCAAAAACGGGTTTGAGTTGTTAGGTTACCTATATTTTCCACAGACCCAAAGAGCAAAGGATATGGTTATTGTCGATTTTATTTGAGTGGATTTGTAAACCTTAAATCCAGGTCAATACACTTACTCATGTGTAGACATACAGGTTGACAATATTTCTCAATGTCGCATATAATTGGATTATCCACAATGTTGTGGCATTTACGATGACGGGAATTGTAATTAACACAGAGGCAGCAAGGACATAGACGACAGTAAACTGAGAACAAATCGATGTCTAACAGAAGTCTCATTTTGAGTTATTTCAGGAGAGATTCATTCTTGTTGCTCGTAGGGAGAATCTGTACAGTAAGCACTTAGTAGTTGAATGAATGAATGATTGAATGTCAGTGTTATGTCCGTTTCGCAGGACATAAATTGCGACATTTTATTGTGTAGGGTTCTTAGGTGATAGTTTCTTCTCAATCAGTTAGTTTAGAAAGGTCTGCATAGAGATGTCTATGCAACAGATGTCTATGCAACAGTCTTGCAAAGAGTTATTGAAAATGCTTAATCCTGTAGACATTTAAGGATTACCAGAACTGTTCTATATAATGGGTTTCAGTTCTACCTAGCTCGTTGCCAAAGACGTCAATTCTGTTCTACTGTTTACTTCTATCTGATTATATAGCACGACGTAAGTTGTTGCTGATACACTGAGCCACAGTGACCGTTTTATTAGTTTAGATCATATTATTTAGATCAGGCTGCTCCTCGGAAGAGGAGTACTCCTCGAGAGCAGTTCATGTACACTTAAAAATGTCAATGATTTCCGAAGGGCATTTTCATTCAACCATTTTGCCCACCCTTTCTTGTAGGGCACATTTATTTTGAAGTTTAGTTCGATTGTCTGAAGTTCAATAGTCTATATATCTACCGATTGAGGTATACTTCTTTGGTCTATCTGTCTTTTTCATAAATAAATAAATTCTTGATCTACATGTGGATAGGTGCTAATGTGATGATGATTCCGAGAGTAGAAGTCGCAGTTGCTCTAGCTCTTCTAAGTTCTTGAATTTTTCAACAGTCGGTGATCAGCTTATGCACATACTATATGCTAGGATATGTATGTAGGTCTGACAATATGCTTTATTTCTCCAGAACTAGGCATGGTACGGGGGATTTTACCAATTAATTGCCTACGTATAGCGCACCTTAAAAAAGAATGTCGTTTCTATAGCGACTCCTAAATAATTTATGTGTGTTTTGAATTAATGACCTCCGCGGACATAAAATCTGTTACACCTAAGCTAAGATACGATCATATTTTATGTTCCATAGAAATGGTCCCAGAATAGATTCCTGTAGTACACCTCTGGATACTTTGAATTTTTTTAAGACCTCAGTTGGTTTTTTGTATTAGAATTGTGTATCTGTTTGTATCAGCAGAGAGACACTAAGACACTCAGAATTAGTAGCTAGTAATATCTAGTAATAACAATGGGTATTTGTTCTCGATTTTCTGCTCAAATATTGCAAGACTCACTTCTTACTTTGATATCACTGCTGTGGTATCCTGCATTTGTATTCCAACCGACAATAGATGATGAGTTCTACAAAGCCCGCAAAGGTTAGAGACTTTGGGTTGTCGAATAGCATTAGAATTGAATGTTGTTGCGATCTTGTTGTCTCTAGCGTTTTAGAAAGTTGTAAACTTTTTCAGAGTTTCTAAAAAAAATGTCATCATTTTATTCCTCGGATTTTCTCAGGCAGTACTTCTATGTGCCAACAACTCAAAATAACAGAGGTGAGTGTACACAACCCTGTGGCACTCCACTGAGGATCCGATTTTCCCCTGATACTACGCCATTGTGCAATACTACCACCCTCGTGGTTGTTTTTATGTACAAAACGACATAAAGTCAATCTTATACAATCTTATTCCGAAGATTGAATGTCCTGTCATCAAAAATATTCACACAACAGGGCACATTGACTTGAACAGCCTTCTATTAAATACAATCTGTCGATTAAGGAGTAAATTCACGCAGTCCATTGTGTGGCTGACTGTCCGGCATACAGTCATATGCAAATTCTATCACAGCAAGAAACCTACTTCGGTCAGCTAAGCATCGAAAATCAATTTAAATGGAATGACTTAACTAGCCTGGCTTCCAAGTGTCACACAATGCATCGATAACAAAGTCCTTAACTCCAACTGGTATAATGGTGTCAAATTATCGCCACCTGAATGTTAATAGATTTTGAATAGATACTCATTCTCTACGCCTTGCTAGTGAAAGCTCTTTCTTCTCACTCAACACTAATTTAACCCTAACATTCCGAACATTCGTTTGCCTCCAATATAATCCTTTGGGTGCATTGTTATCCTGTGGTTCCTTTTGTTTTTCAACTCTCTCGGTCCTTCCTCTTCCATGCGTCCTTCAATTTTCTTGTTTTATGATTCGGTAATGTAATATAGTCAGCTAAATGTCAGACCATCATCACTGCCTCTGGTAGTAGTTGTAGTCGTAGTCCTCGTCGTTGATCCTTGCAAAGGGTGGTTTCTTTGGAATTTATTTCATCTTTTTTTGTTTTTTTTTTTTTTTTTTTGTTGCTGACATTTTTCTCTTCTCAGTCTCTGTTTGTCGAGAGACACGAGGGCGAAAAAAAAAATGTACAAAACAATATTGACAACATACACATACATAGGTACATCGACACACAAGCAGCCACAAGGAGGGTGGAATATCCACAGATGTGCCATAAAGTTTAGATGATAAGAGATACGGGTCATATCGGCAAACATTGAAGGAGCAGTAGCACTAGCAGCAGCAGCAAACCATTCAATCGTGTGATACACTACCAATATGCACACATACACGCACTGTGAAACGCTATAGTCCTTAGTGCTCTGCCAAATAATCCTGTCAAGGGTATTACGGTGGTGACTGTTAATTTACCTAACTATAAGCGGATAGTTGCCTTTTGAGGGTTATATCTGTTTCGGTCTCTTCCTGTTTCACCCTGATTTGCCACACATTTAGCCGAGGGTTGGTTGCTCATTGGAGTGAGATACGTACATAGATACCTGCACGTGTGTATATTGTTTTATGGTTTGTTTTTCTTTGCCATAGAATTACAGGTTAAATATGCGCTAGATGTTTGATTAAATTACATTGATTACTTTGGAGGATAATCATTGTGCGTCGATCTGTGAATGGGACGGCCGGCATTTTTTTTTTTTTTTTTTTTTTTTTTTTTTTTTTTTTTTTTTTTTTTGAGGACGTCTGAAAGTGGACAATTACACAAACCACAATAAATGGCATGATATATGTACATTTGTACATACATATTTATGAACATAATGAGTCTGATTGAGTGTCGTCGCTACTGAATATATACATACATATGTATGTACATACAAATTTGTCCCTACTCTCTCTCTCTCTCTCTCGGTCAGACAGAGTTTAATTACAAAATTACATCTAGAGGATTTTTGTGGTACAACAGCTCAGTGACAAGGGTTTAATTGGCCACATAAATTGTTGAATAGTTTATTTTATTGCACATCAAGGGTTGTGCTGAGTTAGACAAAAGTCTAAGACAGATGATGGCATTTGGCACATATACGAGTAGTTTGAAGGACATTTTTTTGGAAAGGATAAACGATCGATTACACATATGAATCAAGGATTGCAAGTGAGCTAGAGTCTGAAATTAATCAAATAAAAGTTGGTGTTCCCTAGGGTTCTATTTTCTCTCTCATTCTCTTTTCAATTTAAACAGTTGGTATTTTTGCTGATGTGTATTACTTTTTGTAGAAGTTTAACGACCACAACTAAAGTGATATCGTCCGCACATTCCCGGATTTTACATTCCAAACCGAACACTCCTTTGTACAATCGTCATCTGGATCATATCTCAAGTAATCCAATTATAGAAAAGTATCCGGAACTTATGAGGTGAAATCTAAAGAAAGAAATTCTTGCTCAGTAGCAATAATTTTATCTCCCTTCCCAAATTACTAACTAACGAATTGAAGAAAGACATTTCAAAAGGATGCTTTTTAGTGCAATTTATTGACCAAATGAAGCATCACACTCGAAAATATTTATGAAAACAATATGATTTCCAAGAGGACAATCTATCGATTATCTAAAAACCAAAACATTCCACTTACTAATCATGGGATATCCTTAAAAGGCACTGAAATCGATTATGGCAAAGGCTTCACCCTTACACCCATAACATTGAACCTTAAACTTCATGCTGTTGTTGCTGTTTTTGTTGTTGTTGTTCGTCTTGTCTTGTACATATTTTTGCCTCCCTAAACCGATTTAGGCACTCTTTAGCCTTTCTCTTTCTCTCTTTCTATGCGCCTTCCATGGCATTCAATCGACTTTTGAGGGAAGTAAACATTGATTTCTGCACTTTCCAAGGTGCTGGACACGAAAGCCGTTCATGGATAGAACACGATGAAAAATCCTTAAAGTTTCTTAACGACAACACAATGTGCTCTGCACTGCTCCTTCTGTTTACCCTCTTTGAGGACTTTTCTTCCAGAAGGTGGATCAAGAAAACGAGGAGGTAGAAAAGAAAAAAGAAATGACTACGACGATGTAGAAGAAGAAGAAGAAGAAGAAGAAGAAATTCATAAACCTTAAACAAGCAACAGAGCACAGAAGCAGCTACAGTCCTCCAGTATCACACCAGCAACAGACGGTTAGTGGGGTGTATTCGCTATTTCGTTGGATCTTTTGTTCCTCCAAACGTTTCCTCATTCATGGAATATGTATTTATATGGATACAGATACAACGGAGCCCACACCACCCTTTTCCTCTTCAGATACCATTTCCATGATGGTTGACTGAAACAAGCAGCAAAGCGGCGACATAGACAAAAGCTACCAAACCAAGCAAAAACCAAACCATCCCAACCCACTGGCAGTAGCAATAGTCGTCGTTGTCGTCGTCGTCTCTATCGTGGACCAAGAAAAAGATATTACGCTAAGATACATACCTATAGATACATACGTATACACACAGGCACTCACAAACAACGTTCTTCTTCTCCTAGTATCTGCTGCTGCGAGAGAAGTACTTGAAAAGTTGAAAACTTTTCTTCAATTCCATCACCACGCACACAGTCACACAGAGAGACGACACACACGGATGAGGGAAAAATGGTCGAGACATACGGACTCTCGACAGAGTTTTTCTATGCAGCACACAATACACACAGCAGGATCCTCTTTTGCCGTAGAATAGAGGAGAAGTTTTTTTTTATTTTTTATTTTTTTGCTTCTTCTTTAGGGGAATCCTTCTCCTCATGGTTTGCAGAAATGATTGAATTAAGCTGTGAATAATTTGCATCCCGAATTGAGGTCAGGCTCACTTGTTGGTGTGCGAAACGTGATGATTATGAGATGTTGGCTGCTATGACAATGTCTTCAGTTTTTTTTCCTTGTAAATGAACAAAAATCTTTTGTAAAGAGGATAAGAAGATAATAAAGATTTTAGTCGGCCACATGTGTCATCTATCGCTCGAGGGGGAGAACAAAAAATTGGCACACACCTTACGTTGGACATCCGAAGACAAATTTCAAAGAAATTTTCTTTAAAAAATAAAATGAGACGTATTTCTCATGCTCCGTCATAACAATAAAATTCCAGGTTAAGTACCTACCATCGGTTGTGTTAGATTCTCCAGAAATGCTACTGAGCCGCCACGCACTTTTCGATTAGATCTTTTCAACTTTGGAGTGTACACCATGTCAAGTTTCGGAAGTTGTTTTGTAGCAATTTATATTCGAGATTGTTCTCGTTAAGTCTTCTTTGAGTATCATTCGGTAAGATGCATGTAATTGCTCTCGAGTGCAGTTTGGGAAATGCGTGTGTAATGTGTTTATCTGAGCCGTTTGATGAAAGCGTGGGAAATTCATGACAAAATGACTCATACTAGATTTGATTGTATCGAGAACTGTTTAGAGAATCATGCTTACGCTGTGGCGCTAGTCACATTTAGTTTTATTATGCTTTTAACTTCTCGAGGGGCATAGGATGTCAATAATCCCTGCGCGCCAGTTTACTTGGAGTACTGCAACGCGTTTAAGCTACATATCTCCAACTTATCCCCACAGTTCCACAAGTCGCACAGTTTTACCTGCCTGGTTGAGCAGATTCTACTGCATTGCATGGTATATTTCGCAATGGAGTTGTCTTCGCGCCGTAGGGTGTGTCCAATCCACTGCCACTTTCGCCTCCATATAGTAATGGGTATAGAGTCTTGGCCCATTCTCTGGTAAAGTTGTTGAAAGATTGGGCCACAAAATTCTCAAGATGATTCTAAGACATCTATTTACGAAGGTCTGAAGCTTGGGTGTGTTAGTGGTATCCACCGTCCAAGTACTGCACCGTTAAATATAGATATAGAAAGCTGTCTACTTTGTCGACTCTCGAAGTGGTCAGGGCTTTTATTTTGACTGTGTTTATTTTAAGTCCCACTTTGTTTGCCCCAGCTTCTAGATTTTGGCCCATCAGATGAAGGTCCATTGTTCGATGTGAATGTAGGCAAATATCATCAGCGTAGTCGATGTCATGTCGTGTATGATGTTATAGTCCATCGATTTCCATAGTTAGTTTCTGTTAATTCTGCACGGATGCTGATGACCACCAAGAATAACAGCGGTGACAGTATGACGTGCTCAACTTTGAAGGAGTCCTCCAACCTCTCCAGTTTCCACAATCCATCAGATAACCTTTTTTCGGAAGCTTGATGATAATGTCTCATTTTAACTTCTGGGGAAATTGATGATATTCCCCACGGGAGTAGCAATTGTTCCGATGTATTGGGCGCCCCGGTTGAAATAGTTCTTACACTACACTGCACTTCCTTCCATTTCACACGATGTTTAGCTGCTAGCTCGGTTGTCTCTACTGCTGAGGCCTCTTCAATCCGAGCTTTGATTGCTGGACGTTCATCGATCCGTCTCCAGGCGTCTGCCGATAGCCATGTGCGGTTCATTTTCTGCATTTTAACGACGTATAGTATGTAGGTGCGTGCCCCAGTTACATTTTTCATACATTTTTCACATCATTGCATTCGACATCTACGCTCTCCTGCGTTATGCTGCTGATTGTTTTTGCTTGTAAGGCAAGATGGTTTCTGAATTCTTGATCCACTTGGAGATCCCTGACCCTGTCGGTATTGAACCTAGTAACGTTGAGCAAGTTTGAGCAGTTGCTGTTGACGGATAGAAACGAAGACGTATATGGCGGAAGTCTCACGCTAGTGGAGACTCACCCTCGAAGCGTTGTTCTATAACTATCAGCGTTGCGTTAATGAAGGAAAATTCAGTGCTAAAACTACCTGTTTAACAGTGAGAGTTAAATGGACATATGTACATATTTTCTGAATGCCGGAAGCTTGATGAGGATCGCACTTCCACTCTTCTGGAAAGCCTTTCTTTACCCAAACATTTCTTATAAGTGGATACAGCAGTTTACTCATCTATTTGTCATACCATCAATTTCAAGAACTTGGTTTCTTTTGAGGGCTATAATCACAGTT
Organism: Xylota sylvarum; assembly: GCA_905220385.1. NCBI lineage: Eukaryota > Metazoa > Arthropoda > Insecta > Diptera > Syrphidae > Xylota > Xylota sylvarum. The sequence continues at coordinate 90,844,392 of LR999957.1, read as the reverse complement.
GCAATCTCTATATTACCGAGAGGTCTGGGACAAGTTTGAACCTCTTGACCCAGACCCGCAAGCAAGTCTGACAACTGTAATGAACAAGTTTCTCAAAAACAAAAATTGCCCTTCAGACACAACACTAAACAGTAGGCCCCTTCCATTCCTATAGAGAATATAACACGAATGGTTTTGAGAAGCTAGGTCCTGGATTCCGTTGTATTAGTATCTGTATTTTCAATTATCTACCAGATTATTATATTCCTATTAATTGCCTCCCAGTAGTATCTCCAACAGAATCCATCTGACTATCGTCCACTCCCCGAATTTACATTCTCTCGCCTCCACATTCCAAGCAGTGAAGTTATTAAAAATTCATCGTAATACCTATTTTCTGTGTAAAATCAAAAGTACTATTAGCAATTTACACAGAAAATAAAAAAAGAAAAAGAAAACAACAAGAGTCGAAGTCGAAGCGGCCGCCAGTAACAGATAACAAATGCATCGAAATGGTTTGCATTTTTAATGAGGTGAAAATTGAATGCGAAATGAAAACGAAATGAACTTTCTTCGGAATGCTTACGCGATACCGAACCGAACCGAACCGAGGTGCCGCAGCTACCATGGGTGGGTGCGCGCAGGTACCGAACAAACTCGCTCAGATACAACACACACAGATACTTTTGTGTGTTGCGCTGCGACTTCCCTCCTTCGTGGGACTGGTCGTTTTGTACGATATTTTTGGCACAAATGGGTAGTCATTTAGAAATTATTTATATTTTACAACAGCTTTGCGTTTCGCGTAAGCGAAGAGGTTCAAAGTTGTAAAGTTTAAGGTTAAATTGCAGTACGTAGCTGGGTTTAGATACCGGGATCTTGCATTGGCATTTCAAAAACAGAGTCAGTTGTAAATATTGTTACTCACCACACCTTCGGTTTCCATTTATACTTATTCCGATAGGATTGCCTCATTTGGCAGTGAGAAGGCGAACGCATCTCTGGAACTATAACTCATTTCATTGTGCCTTCGTCGCGTCGTCGCCTTCTTGTTGCTGTTGGTTGTAATTGCAATAAAAACCGGTGTAGCGCGTGCTTAGTCGATTTTCTTTTTGTGATGGCTTGGGCTATGCTTACCTTACAATGGTTTTTATTTAAATCCAGCTTGGGGTAGTTTGAGTAGCTATAGATAAATCGGCTAAGTTTTGACATCTCATATGTCACACAAGTGCGGGAATTTTGTCACGCACTCGTCATACATACGTATCCACATATGCATGTATGTATCGAAATTGCCAAGTATCACCGTGGTGTATGAGTGCCACAAATAAATTACATAAGAATCATTGCCCCTGTGTCAGGCAGAGAATAACAACGTGTTGGCGGGTAACGCCAGGTGCTTATGCCGCGTCGTTCGATAATCATTGTCATCAGGTTCAGGTAGCGCGCTGTGCGAGCACCACAGCACAGATGCAGTTCCACTGTTTTTCCTTCCTCTACACCTACCTCGTCTTTGTCATCGTTTTTCCTCGGCATTTGTTGGTGTGTGCGTGTGTTGCCTTTTCAAGAACACAGTGTTTACATAAAAAGGCATACAAATTACAGATTAAAGTAATGCCTGCCTGAATATAACCTGTGCTACTCTGTGGAGTGCAAGGATTTTTCTTCTTCTTTTTTTTTTTTTGAATAAAAAGTTATCGTCTTCTTGTTCATATTTGTTCCTGGTTGCGGGGAGAGATGAGCAGCTGTTACCACATACAGAGGAGAAAAATGCCGACAAGGGGTTCCTCTTGGTTTACATGAATCTTTGAGTATTCATTTCCTTCCTTATTCTCAGTCCCCTTTTTTCGGAATCTGTAATAATGTTTTGGTTTTTTTTTTTTTTTTGACATTTTGAGAGAGACAATTGAGACTTAGAGTCTTTATTAGCAGGGTATTGTGCGATTCTTGTCGTTCCATTTACTCATTTTAATGAAGTTCGATTGGTGATTGATATGACATGTGTTTAAGGATGAACAAATTGGTTTTGTGGCAATCTTTTTTTTGAAAACTGGGATTTGAAATTGACAAAACATGCAATGCATTTATTGATCCAAAGTCTTCATACCTATACCTACATATGGATATGCTATCGTCTGCACTTTTTGACAGTAATTCTCAGTTCTTTCTAGCTCTTTCTCAGTACCGTAATACCTCTATTAATTTTCTTCCATTTTCGTTTTGAGTAGACTTTAAATGATAAACTGTGACTTAAGGGTACACTCCTGTGATCTATGCCTGGACGAAGTCGGGACGGGAGCACATATATTGTGTCAATGTCCGGCGTGAGCTAGCAGAAGAAGGGAGATCCTGGGGAGCCACTCGGTAGAAACCCAGATTTCTGTTAAACAGATGCTAGCGTTGACACGAGGAATCAAAGCCAGAGAGGAAATGTGGAGAAATCCAGACGGACTCTCCGGCTAAGATGGGTCGTGGAAGTCAGTTATGGACTGACATTCTCAACATTTCAGTAGAGATCCATCATACTCGGCATCATTCCAAGCTACACACTATTATTTTGCATATCAGTTCATCAATCTAAGTAATCCAAAACTATTAGTGTGTAATTTACATGAAACGTCAAGTCACAAAAAATGTGCTAAATTGTAGTTACTATTTTTGCTGTTCTAGTACTGGAGGTTTACATCAAAACTGGAAATAGAGACTTCTTGCAGATATGCATGGCCGTGATAGATTGGAATGTGCATTTATATCATTGATAATTGTTGGATACAAGAGATACAAAAAACAAAGTTGCATGTCATTTGCCGTCAGCCGGAAAGAGATAAGTTTTATAAAATTTAATTTTAATTCAAAATTAGTTGTGTAATTTTTATAGCAAAATTTTTAGGTTGATTCAAGATTCGTTGATAATTTGATTATGATATTTTAAAGCTTGCAGTAAACGCAAGTATCCTCAAGTACATAGTATGTACATACATACGTACATATAGTTTCAAATCTGCTCCAATTCTTTCAAATGTTTAGCAGTAACAACAGTGTAATATCAGAAAACCTTGCAATATTCGCCATCATGCACCAAGCTCCACAAACATAATAAGTACACTATGTAAGAAGATTATATCGGATTCCTCGACCAACTACCTTCCTTTGTAAATCTTATTTACTCGACTCGAGCGGGGATTAAGTGTAGCCTCAAAAGCGTATAGCCGAAAATATCAACATCACAATATTTCGGCCATCACCTCCATGCTGACGAGCCAAGTCACACAGACTTTCTTGTTTTGCTGTGATATTCCATTCAAATTCGCATTCGTTCGACAAAATCTACTTTCTGCATTCATTCTTATCTAAATCGCTCCTTTCAAAAACGGAACTTATTTTTGATGAAAAAATATATTATACATTTCAGGGTGGCTATCGAAAAGATTTTACATACATATTTGTCTATTTTCCATATTTTTTAGCTTCATTCCATTGAACTCATAAATGACAAATGTTGACGCTGATTTGGTAAACTACTCATACAGTAGACAACCATGAGACACCACATAGTACACCACCCAGACTACAAATATTTGTAAGAAGCATACATCCCTCGATTAACAAAAGGTTGAAAAACTAATGCAAAATAGCGCACACCTCCTGTCAAACTAGTTTTATTCAAAATATTCCCGGCCTACTTACAGATTCATTCCTCTATATACTGAGAAATCAATTTTTGTTTGTGACTAAGGTACAATTTAAGCTGAAGTACTAGTCGCCCAGAAATTGTCGGAGTTGTCACCTTTCTCCACAAAAAGTCCATTTTCTGTATTCGCCCTTATCTATTCACTTAATCTAAGCTCTTCCTTTTGAAAACGGGATATATTTCATCATCACTGCACATCCCCTCCTCATCACGTCCTTCAATTCATCCGAGATCAACTTCCAATTTCCACTGCAGCACTAGTCGCCCAGAAATTGTAGCAAGCATCATCTTTCTCCATAAGAAGTCTATTTTCTGCATTTGTCCTTATCTTATCACTTAATGTAGGCTCCGCCTATAAAAAACGGGATATATGTATTAGCCGTGGCTGGTGTGGAAAAAATATTCAAACCAGGAATGTCATTGAGGCAATTTCCCATTTAAAAAATATTTTTTTCCAGTGAAAAATTTTCTAATTTCTACAAGAAAATTAAAACCTAAAACTCAACCTCATCAAGAAGGGTTTTAAAAGAAGTTAAAAGGAAATATGAAGAAACTCGAAACATACTTTTATTTAAAGTTATGGTTTCCTTGATTATGATAAATTCTGCCATATGCCATAATAAATTAGGACCACACATAGTGGTGCTACCAGATAGACATTCCAGTAGGTATTAGTAGGTAGGTAGGTACAGTGAGTCATGTAACACCTACAATCAGGCCGGACAGGGTTTGGCTTTAATTTTAAGACTGATCTGCAAAATTATTCTCTGGGAATATCTGTCAAGACAATAAGTATGATCGTATTTTGTTCTAAACTTCTTGACCTAGAAAAAATACTTATACATTTGCTCCCACTTTAGATATGACGTCAAAATTGTGTATTGTGCAGGCTAGGTTGACAAATTCTAATAGTGTATGTATGTGTTTGTGTAGTTTTTAAGTGGAAAAATAGTTAAGAACTATGTATAACTAAATTGGAATACTGGTTAAAAATCAATCTTGACAAACAAAGAGAACTTGAATTCCGTGAAAAAAAAAAACTTCCAGTACGCTTGTCTTTAATAGCCTGAACTTGATTTCAATCTTCATCAATCCGTTCAACCTTAATTACCTACCCTTCGCTTGCCGCAAAGGAATTTTCCGGTTCACCGCGATTGTAAACAAACACAGTTGTTCCCTTCTCCCCCCCAGACCTGTCCAAATCAAGCCTAATAAAACCATTTAGCAACAATTTAAATACAAAACAAAATGTATCTGTATCAACGACAGGCCGTAGTCCGGCAGTCAGCACAAGTTTCCAAACAATAAAACAATTCCCCCGTCCAATGTCAAATTCTCTATGATTATAAGCGGACTGACCTCAGGTTGTTTTTTATTTCTGTTTGATATGAAAAATATATAAATTTTATGTTGCTGTGTGTTGTACCATGTTTGGTATTTCTCTCTCTGCTCTGCTCGGCGGGTAGGTACGTGATTTGGTTTATGTGAGTCACTTCACCTCAACCCACCTCCGGCCACCGTCACAGTCACACTACACCGTAGAGCAACATCGGCTCAACCGCCGAAAAGTTAATGGTGGGTCATTGTTTTACAACAACCTTGGCGCGCGGGGAGAGTCTGTTGTAAAAAAAAACACAAATAAACAAATTTTTCCATTAAAATGCGCAATCGAAGTTTTTTTTGCTTTTTTTTTTTTTTTTTTATTTCCATCTAGATACATTTTCCATTCGATGACACACAATCTCATGGCTCATCGGACTTATCTGGCCGTTGTTCTCTCTAGCTAGAACTGGAAACCTACAATCATTCGAATTATGTTTGCGGCAATAATTTGAAGCAATTTTGTTGGGTAACACCATGAGAATCCGATGTATCTGCAGAATGCATTTTGTTGTAGCATCCATGTGAAATTGTGAGCAAAGTTTGAGCCTGTGAAATCTGTGAAATCTCATCATCTCTCCTGTGTAAATGAACTTAGAAGCGTTCCTCGTTAATCCACAAGAGATGCAGAGAGCGAGAGACACACAGTGAGTGTGCAAGAGGAGAATTTACTTTAACACTTTGCACTGCGGTTATTATTGGCATTCTATACATTGTTTGGACGGAGAATTGCATTGTGGTTCGCATTCGCACGAGATACGAGAACGATACAAGCGCGAGGAGTATACTCGTACATTGGGATGAAAGTGGCCACTTAACGTAGTCTGGATGCGTTTTCTCATGCAGTTGTGAGTTTATTGGAGTGTTGACTGGATCCAGCAGCTACATATAGTAGCACTGATGACGAAATATTATTTCACTGCGTCGGTCGACGAGAGGAGCATTGGTCATTCACCTGGCCTAGTGATTCATTCAGAAAAACGATTTTATTGTTTCATTCATTCAAGTAGGAATTCGGACTTATTGTTGGTCATTTAAGTGGGCATACATGAGTCAAGGCAGTTCTTGCTCAATATTAATTTATACATATGTGTGTCGAAGAGTTATGGAACAGTCTAAACTATGTACGTCAACACTTCAAGTTATACCCTCCTTATAGACATATGTAATAATATAACCGGCATTGTGTTCAGTTGCACTGTCGGTCGTTGGAACTTATGACGTAGTTGCCCAAGGAAACAATGACTATCCTAATGTTCAGTGTCTCCTCATGCAAGTCAGTCTATCGTTTCTATGGGCGTTGGTGTCTGTGATATGAAATTATTTGAAAGAGATGTTTCAGTGGATTTTTCTCTTGAGGAGCTTAACGCTCACCTAATCAATTCTTAAGCGAAGTTGCGACTTACATATGTACATATGTATGTATATTCGAAATTTGTCAACAAGGTCCGGTCACCTGGGCGGACAAGGGCTTAGATTTTCCTTTCTCACAAGAAGCTTTCCATAAGTGAACAGTTTTTTTCAACTTTTATTTAAACAGTGCAGTTACGATTGTAACACTCATCTACACTCAGATGGTGGCTCATCATAAACATTCACCTTGACACTCAATAGCTCTCCAACCCTCTCTGCATCTTCACACCGTTAAGTGCCCAAAAGGTATCACGCCTAATTGAAAGAATTCGGTCATTCGGAAAGTCCTCTTGTCATCACACATTACAAACATAACCACGCATCAAATATTCCACAAAAAAAAAAAAAAACAATATCCTAAAATCCTTCCTCTCCTCTACTGCCGCCTTTCGCTACCATTACCCAGTATTCATAACGAAATTATCCCCCGAAACTACTTTTTGAATGGATTAATCATCTTCCCTATTCAAAGGGAAAATTAACTAACAAAGCAATACACACAGATACACACACACATCTGCCAAAACACACCTACCTACTTCAGAACAAAGCAAAACTATAAAAAAAAGGAAATTCTCTTCGAGGCCGACGATCCTGCCTGATGAAACTGATGCCAGGAGTAATGGAAAAATAGGTGGCTACAAAGAAAAAACAAAAAAAAAAAAAAAAAGAATTTCGAATACGAAATCTATATAGCCCCGCGCGTAGCTATGAAAAGAGAGCACAAGGAAGCCAAGGACTTCACAGTGTGCAAACATTTGTATACGAACGTAGTCCTCCACTCATAACAAATTTCTTGTTCCTCGCCCCCTTCGATGCGCTCCGCCTGATTCTCTATGATTTTGTCTCTCCCTTATTCGTTTCATCGTCGTCGTAGTCGTTGTCGTCATCGTCATTTTATTCGCAACCGTAACGTTGTGTCGGTCCTTTGAACAAACGAACAACTTTAGTCGAAGCTTTATATTAACATTTCAGAACGCAGTCCCCGTCCCTCATGCCCCCCCCCCCTTTTGCTTGTGCGTCCTTCCATTTGTCCTCGCAGTACTCGCCTCGTCGCGCCCCTTCTCATCTATATCTCAGTGCCACTCCACTTTGCCAAAGTCGACAGAATTTCCCGTCTTTTAGAGCACATTGTGTGCTTACCTGTGTGACACACAAGTATCTATAAGATACTCTATGTATCTATTTCGCAGAAAAACGAAAATCGAGCACCGAAGAGACCGGCAACCGACTCTACTTTATCAAACGGTCTTAATGTTGTAGGCAGTCGTCAGGATCGGGTCGGGATAGCTCTCCGTCTAGGGGGGCCACGCGGTGCGGGAAGAGTGAATTTGTTGGCCCGTTTTGTACCTTTACAAATGGATATTACACTCCGTCCTTCCCTTTGGCTGTATGTGGTGGGTTTGTTTCTCTTTCTCAGTGCGGCTGTGTGTGTCTTTCGAAGAGAAAAAGAAAATTTTTCCCTGCTGCTGGCTGAACGAGAAAAGTCAATACATCTGTACACACATATGTACTTCTGCCTGCCCACCGTGCATCGTCGTCGTCATCGTCCTTCCTAAGTAGAGTCAACGACGATGAGGAGGTTACGAGTACGAGAACACAATTGAAAGGACGATACGTTTACGGCAGGAGGGGCGACTTATGGAATAACGTACACAACACGGTCGTCGGCACAGTTAAATATGTGTATACACGCAGTGTAACAAAAAAAATAAGAGAAAAGAAAAGAAAAAAAAAAAAATTATAATTATCTTGGAATATATTGTAATCTATACTCGGGGATGTCAGTGGATGGATAGAAGGTTGTGCCTGCGCCTGCATCTAGGGGGACGTGGAAGGTTGGTTGCTTGTTCACAGTTCGTCATGCGAACGAGTACGAGACTGCTATTTGGTCTTAATGGTGCCTGTATGCACACACAGAACACAAATAGAGTAGAGTATCGGAAAATGTGTGTTCGCAGTTCGCACTTAAGTTGATTTTCGTGATGTGTGCTGCAAGCTCATAAATACAAGTGAGGTTGCCGTTGCAGTCGATCTGAACTGAGCTGAGCTGAGCCAGACATCGTTGAAGGGTGGCAAAACGATGAAAAGTTTATGGAGTGAACATTTTGTGACGCGAAGGATCTTTTATTAATTTATTATCGCCATGCCATGTATGACGATGAAGTTTTTAAACGATGTCGGGGTATTATAAAGTAGCAGTCGTAAATGTTACGACTTTTTATTGATGATTGTTATACCTACCTATGTATAGACAAGGGCTCGGAGAGACCACTGCGTGACCTGATTTTTGATGACATATTTTTAACCAGGTCGAGTTTTGAACTTTTTTTATTTTGATTTTGTCGGTAAGCTTCATTTTGGGTGTTGTTCATCGAATTGGTAACTGGATGTACAAAGATATGCCGACAATAAACCCTCCACTGATGTATGGGCCGTTAGACTGGTGGATGGCATTAATCTAGAAGAACTGCACTTCTGGGTTGAGTAGGTATAAACGTTCACAAGTTGTTCTTTTAAAACAAATTTCCGTTGACATCTTTTGAAACTCGCCACGAAAACTAGTTCAGGTTTCAATGAAAAGAAGGCTACTGTCAATAAGGGCATAACTCATCTATCGGCACTTATTTGTGATTTCTATTCCAATGTTGTACAGGACTTCAGTCGGAATATCTATCCTAGCAGTCCTCCAGTAAGTGCCACTCAGACAGAGACTACACCGGTCGGGAGCATGCTAAGAAAAGGACAATAGGAGGTTGAAACGCTTTGCTAGTCGGAGAATCGATTTTACGACTCCATTCTTAAAGCTCCAGGCCAAACTATGTTACATCTGTTGAAAACCGTCTTTTCGATATACAATTTGCCACAAACTTAAGGCTAGAGCTAAGAAACTCTTTTACTTACATAGTAGCCTTCCTACGTCTAACCAATCTTCTTCCAATGAAAGTAGATTTCTCTTTGGGCTACAAACATATCCATACATGCATATAATACCGCACAGAACCATAGAGTTTGCATCACGGTACAGACGAAGTGCCGTCGATGCCGTCGCTTTCATAAGAAATAAGTTCAGCGGCAGACTAACTAGGATCACATCCATTGCGCATATGGGTGTCATTCGAATTGCACCGGCGAACACTATCTAACTGCTTCTTTACAGTTTTGTGGGAGGCCGTATGTCAAGAAACAACTGATGGATATGTGATAATCGGTCTAACTATCATCGAATACATCCAGTATACTGACCAACGTAATATTCCGCACATTTGTCCACATACCCGTTGCACTGATGAAGCACCCTGTTCGGCTTTCTAAACTTATCTTCCACATGGAAGTTCCAAGTTAGTCCAGCTAGGTATACACCTAGATACTTAACTTTCTTCGTTAAATACGTATGTAGGTATTTGTTGGATTGATTTCTCGAAACAGACTCGACAGTCAAGAACCAAAACTGTTCCAAATTTGTCCAATTAGTTTATACTGTTCTGCTGTGATTGTAACAAATTTCTTTCTAACTCTGTACGACGAGTAATAACCCTATGTCATTAACTCGTCAACCTATGTAAAACCCTATTCCTCGAAAGTATCTTTCACTTTTTCTGCTTAGATCCATATTTCCATTTGCCGAAGCTTCTTACCTACTTAAATGTTAAATAAACAAAACGAATTGGCTCTAGAACCCTTATTTTCCAAATGACCGAAGAGTCACGAGTGACGACACCATAAACATCACCTCAACTAGGCGGGAAAAATTAAGAATGTTGCCCAACACCGACCAGAGAGGAAGACAACCAGGGAAAGCAAAACCTGTGTGGGAACGTTTCAATTTATTCGTTTTCCCCCTTTCGAACATAAGGGTGTGACAAAGGACAGAAGCGATCAATGATGCCTTACCCAGGATAGGAAACACAGGCAGGAGATTAAAAATGAAATCTGTCTTAGCATCGACAACGATGAGGAGAAGTCTTTAAATGCTCTTTGTGTGCTCTTTGTGTGCACTTTGTGTGTGCCCACATTGCTCGTACATACATATCCATTTAGTCGCACGCAAAAAAAAAAAAAAAGGTATAAAAACAAGAACGAATCGAAGAATATCCTTCGAAAAGAGCGCAATAACACAGCCATCCTGCCCATGAACATATTGATTCTTCTCCCCTTATTGGCCGTCGTCGTGTACTCCTTGCTGATGTACTCCCTGTGTGTTGTAATGCCAAACGATTTTCAGTTTCCTCTTTGGTTTCCTTCTGCGATACGATGCGTCCTTTCTAAACACACAACGACAGTGTAAAAGAGGAAACGATTTGCTTTGTGTTGGTGCGGCAGTGGCGAATCCTTAGGAAGTCGTCGACGATGTCGTCCCCCTCAATAGCAGTAAACATACTTATTTCAGTGATTAGAGGAATGATTTTGACACGGAAATTGGGGGTAAAACTTCCTCTCCTCTCACAAGGCAACGTGTTAGTATTTCAATGGCACTGGCTGTTGGCTGTTGCCTTTATGTTTGCATGTTGCGTCGCGCGTCCTTCATTTGCTCTTTCTCTTCTGTTATAGAACTGGAGAGTATGTGTGTGCGAGAAGCGCCCATGGCCGACTTATTTATTATTATTTTGCCTATGGGAATATTCGGGGGAAAAGAGCCGCCGAACGGCGATATAACTCATCGGGGCGTCATGCTGAAAATGTGAAATTCTATTTGCGAGGTCGGGAACACGGGTATGGGTATTTCGTTCCCATTTTTTTCTTCCTTTTCGTAGAGTACAACACATATGTATATCTATACCCACAACCAGTTGAAGTTGAGGGTCTGCTTTGGCAGAAGGGTTGAGCCGGGAGAGTGGGTAATTGTAAGGATTTCTTATCTTGTTCGGGAGTTATGGGAGTGCTTTTACCCTATAATTTGATAATAAATTTTGAATTCACGATGATTGTGTAATAATAGGGTTAACAGCGAAATGGGATTTCACAGTTTTACTTAGGACTCGTGGAAAGTTGATAGCGCGACCTTTTTTTTTTGTTTGTTTTGGTTTGAAGAAGGTGCGGGTTTGCATAGTTGGATGATACACTAGCAAAGGTATAGGTTTCACAACACAGCGTATCCATTGATTGAATATTAATGTAGCCCGCGATTTAGAGTAGAGTCCTGGGCGAGGTGTAAAGGGAAATTCATTACAAACTAACCTAAGACACCTAATTCGCCGGTGCAAAGGCAGTAAAAGATCGATTGTTATGGGCCTCCTCTCTAGGTAACTCCATATCGGACATAATATTTGTAAGACAGTGCTGCATAGTTTCAAAAGGCACTCAAATGTCATACATATGTACATAAGTATGTGCATATCCATGTCCATTTGCATATACCTTTTACATACATACATATGTATGTGGAAGTTTAAGTCTTTTGAAAACAGCTTGAAATGTGTTTAGTATTGCGGTTCTGCCATGTAATTTCGATAACTCCATGCGGGTAGTCCGCTTTAAGTTTTAATGATATCATTAACATGCTCCAAATAATGTTTGTTCATATATGTATGTAGGTAGTATAGTAAACAAGATCTGCTACTTGAAGAGACTAATTATACTCTGTCGTTTTATTTTATAGATGAGTACACGTAGGTTTCCATTTCCTTCTCCAGAGTCTTCTTGAAGGCTTCGATTAGATTTTTTTTTAAGCAAATCCAAATCCCAGAAGAACTTAGAATCCAATTTGGATCATTGTACTTCTAAGCATGTTCCGTTTTTTAGTGCCCGTTTGGAGAAAGTAGTTTTTATTCGTTTCTCACATGGTGTTTGCTATTATCCGCCTGGGCTCGAACCTGCACATTTCGGGTCACTGTGCACTACACTATTGTTCATTTTTGTACCTCTGTTCATAGGTTTTTCATATCAGACTTGTTCGAATGCAGTCTTTGTTCGGATCGCGGCATAATATGCTCCATATGCTTGCCGGATCATGTCATTGCACCGTGGGTTTCGGTTTTGTAGTTGCCTGGTGAAATCTAGCACCAGGCGACTATTTTGTATGTACCTATGCAAAACGAACGCAATGAAAACGGTCTTCCACTCAACCTTTTACTTATTACAGCCAGGTGACAGGACACAGGGATCATATAGTCAATGAAATAACAGATTTACATACTAAACACAAAATGAAGCGATTTTGATTTATGATGTACATATGTATGTACGTATCAAAACTGTAGGTAACAACTTCCCATTCAAGATCGAAACAAAGTCTTAAGACTGATTAACAATCAGCTTCGAATACTAACAAGATTTCTTATTGGACATTGTCGAGATTTGAGTTAAAAAGTATCTCAAAGCTATGGGAATAACATATGACATGTCAAATCAGGAAACGTCATTGTTATTTGAGTAAATTTTACCTTAAAGCAGAGAGTAGATACGTTACCCAAGGACAAATTCAAATTTATCACCAATTTGGGTATAATGAATGAGATCTAATTAGTAGGAAATCACAATAGGACTATCCAGTGGTCGCAATGTTACAATGACCTGGTCCCACCTCAATGAATGGTGGTTACATCCGCTCTGTAGGTCTCTAGTGTCTCGTTGTTTGGTAGCACGTGGGTTACATATCCGAGCATCATTGTTCTGGTATTGTACGCGTAATCTGTCAACACTAAAATCTAGATAGACGTTTATTTGGTATATCAATTTACAAAATTGGTTCATTATCGCACATTTTACAACACAGAGATCCGATATGTATGTTTGGACATAGTAGTTCCAGCTAGTGAGCGATATTTCTCCCAATCGACCGACACACATAGGTGCGTACTGGCGGTATACCCTTACACTTTAATACCGAAATCAGCGAAATCCATAAGTAACTTTCACATCACATGACGGCTTCCAAATTGCTGCCGAATTTCGTTACACCAACTTTTCTAGCCTACACACCTAACGGCAAACCAAATTATGAGATATCACACTATCAGTTTTGAATTCACAGTTTTGGTGGACTGACATCCAAAATGAAAATGAAAGTGTGTAGCTTGGAATGATGCCGAGAATAATGGGTGTGCACTGAAATGTTGCGAACAACTGACAGTGTAGGAATGTCAGTTCAAAACCGTTTGAGTGTACCCAACTTAAGTCAGAAAGGCTGCTGATCAAAGTGGAGGGGCGCAAATTCGTTTTGTTTTGGTTAGCTTTGATTTGTCGGTTGGCAGAGGGTCATCTAGGATATACACATGTATCGCTTCAATTGAACTACATATGTATATCAAATCAACTTTGCTAGTTAATACATGTAGACCTAGGTTTAACCAACGGCCAAGGGACATCTCTCCCCTATGGGTATCACAATGGGAATGTATTGACCTGAGTGTGGGTTTGTGGATCTCTTCCACTCGCCTACCCACGTACCTAATCTAACTTCAAGGCATTCAATTGGTTAGGTGTACAGGTTTAAAGTTGGGTCCATCCAAATCCGCAACACTTAATTGAAATAGAGCCTACCAAATCTGTCAAAACCCATCGGGTGGTCTAGAAATATGTATGTACATTCTTTGTGTTTCAAATGACAAATTATCGCGCCGCAGACTTAAAAAGAAGATGGTGCGGAGAGAATTCCTCAGCATTAGAAGAATCACAATCAGCAAGGAACCCCTAGCTAGCAGTATGTATTTAGTAGTAGAAGCAAAATGCGAGAAGAACTCGTGCTGTTTAATTTCATGCAGATACATACTCCCCTCCTATTCAAGTTACGAAATATCTTTTTCTAACCAAGTCGAACCAGAGCCACATGTCGGTCCTGAACTTCTTTCCTTTCATAGGTTTGTTTTTTTTTTTTTTTATCTTATTTCCCCTTGAACCCCGAACGACTGCTTGCTTGTTCGATTTTTTTTATTTCTCTTTCCACTTCGATTCGGTTTTAAAATTCAATGGTGCAACCAGCAGCATGCCCTGCGAGGCGTTTTTTTTTTTTATTTTTTTTTATTTTCCAAATGATTTATGGCACATCAACATTTTGTCATTCGGTCATTCTCCATCTATACATCTCTGTCTTCGTTTGCGTCTCGTTTGTATATATTCTTTGGTTAAATAGTTTTAATTATTTTATCGCTGTCAGAGTGTCGTAAAGTGATTTTGTTTAATTTTCTACCAGACTCAGCAGTTGTTGTACTCGACACGACGACGATGCTTCTACTTTGATTATCATCGTCGTTGTCGTTGTCCCTGCCGGCCACCCGATTCATTTCTATTTTTAGGTGAACACACGATTCACTTAGTCACCGTTGAATTTGATTGTTTAATACACTATTTGTAGATTCGTACTGCTGCTGCTGGTGAGCTGTGTGCCTGAACTCAATTGTCGTAACGATGACGCGTCACATTATTATGCACATGATGGCTATTTTTGACGAATTTAAATGTCAATATTCTATAAATGTATTTCTTTTGAATGTTTTTGAATGTTTCAAGGTATTTTTGTATCTGTGAGGTATTTTTGGTCCCTTGCACGTGCGATTTGTCGATCACGAGAATTGCATGGGTGGGAGGGGTAGTACGTTCCCTCGCGAGGTGGTGTATCTGTTTCCCTGTGTGTGGGTTTGGTTTGAGCAAAACAAGTGATGTTGACGGTTGCCGGGGGTGCGTCGAACGTCAAACAGAAATGTAATCAAATGTTCAGTGGTTTTTGGAAAGTATGGGAGTGTATTTTTGAACGAAGAAAATATGTTTTTTAGGACGCCATTGGTTTAAAAATAGTGATGCCGCTGCGTAAGTTTGAATGGAATTCGGAAGAAAATTAGTCATACAAAGTTTTTTTTTTTTTTTTCAAAAAAGGGATACATACATATGTATGTATGTATAACAATGTTTGAGAGAAAATTAGACTAATTGACGCATGCATTGTACATACTTAAATGAATTCTAAAAAATTCAGGAATGACCGAAATGGGGAAAGATTGTGATATTGAACGTTACCTTAGCCTTGTGTCGGTTTTTGAAGTTGAGTCAGTTCTTAAAAATACAAATTTGTGCCGCGGGAGGACTATGGGACCCAGGGCCAAGCTTCTCTCAATCATTCGTGTTGTGCGTGTTATATTCTGTACAAGAATGGAAGGGCAATTTTTGTTTTGAGAAGCTTTTTCATGACAGTTTTACTCTCGGATGTTTGTCAGAAGCTCGCGAGAGGTGTGGCCATAAAAGAAATTTTAGGTGTTGTCTGGGGATCACACCTCGAACCCTTCGCTCCGTAGTCCAACGCACTAACCACTTGAGCCGCGGTCGCCCACGGTTCTTAAGAGAATGTTATTTTGAACTCCGACTTTTTGGTCTTGGGTCTAATATGCTAGAGTAGTTTGTTCGTACATGATGTGTCTTGTCTTGCTGGAGTGTTTGCCGATCCATTACCCTCTATACCAGAAGTACCTTGATGATAGAGGTTGATCAGTTTCTCATGGCTGCAGTAACACAGAGGGATGACAGCCTTTGTTATTAGGGTAGTTCTTTGTAAAGCTATTGACAGCTGATTATTAGTTTCATAATGGCAATACACAACAGGGAGTGTTTAGAACTATCTGTTTAATGTGGTTCATTCGTGGGTTACGCTCCCTGTTGCCTCAATCCATTGCCCTATAGCGTTTACGTAGGACTTTAACCAAGATCAGTATATCTTCTGATGTCTGGTATACTGCGTCCTGAAATATAGTGTGGTAGAAATAAATTGCTCTCAAAGCACACAGCGTCGTTCCTAGAGCGACGACAAGGTTTGAGTACTTAAGATCTATGGTGTGCTCTAAAGCCTTCCTACTATTGGCGACCACTTATTTTTATGCTCTAAGAGCCACAAGCCAGCTCAGATAAGGCACTGTTTCTTATACGTAGCTGCAATGACAAATTGATTTAACGTACAAATACCTGATTCCATATTTTGTAAACCTTTAAAAATTGCGTCATGACTACATATGTAAAATGTCTCTTACGGCAAACATACACTTTCTTTTAGTCAGCTTGAAGTAGATCCTTTTAGACTGTTTATTGACTCGATTAGATTCGGTTCCTACTTTATTGATTTTTAACAGCTAATAGGCTTAAAGAACTGAGTACTTCACTGATCTGAATCATTTAACTCTGAATACAAGGGCGAGGATAATATAAAAAGAGACTTAGAACTGTCTACTCCTCTGCACTGTTGTCAGTACGCCTGCAGAACAGGTAGATCAACACAAGTAGTCTGTCAGTTGAAATTTTTCTTTCGTCGTCCCGCAAGTTGGAATTATTATTAAGGTGAGGGATTCCTATACTGCGTTGTCCCTCCGGGTTGGATTCGAAGACTAGAAGACATTCATCAGGCATACACTCGTTTGACCAAATCTTAGAATTAAGTTGGTGTATGCTCTATACCAAGTCGTTTCCAACTGTTTTGAATAGCTCGGCTGATAAGCTGTCAAGTCCAGCAGCGTTGTTGAATCTAAGCTTGGATATTGCTATGTTCACTTCTGTTTGCTCAGGTGGACGGAAGTTTTGACTATCATCGTCTAGATTGAATCTGAGCGGAATGTTGGTTATTGTT
Organism: Xylota sylvarum; assembly: GCA_905220385.1. Classification (NCBI taxonomy): domain Eukaryota; kingdom Metazoa; phylum Arthropoda; class Insecta; order Diptera; family Syrphidae; genus Xylota; species Xylota sylvarum. Next base: position 90,827,386 of record LR999957.1, on the reverse strand, counting down.
GTCTGTTATGGCGCTTGAGATATTCGCATATGATCCGATTCGATGTTTACTCCTCGATAGGTTCGGACCATCAGAATACTGGATGCATGCCTCGTGTTGATTGCAATGTGATCAACATTAGTAGACCGGCGTGTCGCCTTGTGTATATTCAAACTTTATGCTGGCTATAGTAACGTTTCACCCGTCCCGCCACAAAATGAGTAAATTCTTGGCCAAACTTTGCCGACATGTTCACAAACTTCCAAAGATGTTCCCCCTTTCCTATCTTGGCATTAAAATCATGTTACCCCATATTTTGGAGATTTCTCATATGTCTTGTCGAGGATCTCGTAGAAACATCCTTCGACCTTGTCCTCTGTAGGGGCATGAGCGCATATTAGATCTCCTCTCGGAATATTGAATGTAAACGGGCTAACGAAGTTCCGATACAGCGCTGTGCAACCTGCAATTAAATAGTGGGTCTCAACATAGGTCATTATTGCCTAGGATATCATCTAAAGAAGCAATCCTTGTCAACTGTCCCTATCGGGAGTAGGGAAATCTGACGGTCAATTTTTTTTTAATGTAGCTCTTTCAATTCTCACTTGTGTAATTAAGGGACACCTCTATAAAAATCTTAGTTTCCACTGTATTGTACTAAAACATTGAAATCACTTACATATGTATTACGATTGCATACATACAGTTGTGTTCAAAATAATAAGAACGCTAAAAATAAAATAAAATAATAGAAGCGCTAAGTTAAAATTATTTTAATTGCTTCCCGGACAGACATTTTTTTTGCACGTACACTATAAAGACATTTTGATAAATATTGGAACGGTATTTATCAAGCAAAATTGGTAAGAATATACACAATTACGATTTTAGTCAAGGAAGTTACTGGGACCAGAAAAGTGGTGTTCAAAATAATAGGAGTGTTTCCAAAAAAGCAAATAAATTTTAGTTTACTGTGTTAAGAAGTAAAAAATTAAGAAACATTTTTGTTAAAACATTATTTAGAGTTTTTTGCTTCCCTTTTTCTGATCGTATTGGGACGAAGAAAGCATACAAATAATATAAGAAAGAAAATCCTACAAAGAATCTCAAGAAATTCCATGTACATATGTGGTGTTTCAACAATAGTAAATGCTTTAAAATATATCGGGATACCAGAAATACGGGCCGGAAATGCAAAACCTCCAAAGCTGATGACATGTTGATAGGTATCTTCCAAGCTCATACAGGATGATATTCAACTTCATATTAGTGATGTCACGATTCGCAGAAAGCTGATGGAAAATAACCTTTTTGCCCGAGGTCCGACTTCTGACAAAAAACACATCTGCCAGTTCGCATCGAATTTACCAAAATGCATAATTTTTGGCCTGCGACGAAATGACCCAATATTGTTTGAACGGACGAAAGTAAAATCGTCTTATTTGGTGAAACTAGTTCCCGATAATAAGTCCGTTGTTCGGCTAATACAGCATATTTGCCGCAGTACACGGTAAAAACAGTTAAACATGGTGGTGCGAAGGTCATCGTTTGGGCATGTTTTTTTTATATTCCGGACAATAGGATGATGAATGATGATGTTATCCTCCTAAAATGGATGTTCCAGCAGGATAACAACCCGAAAAACTCGGGTCAAAGGAATTTAGGTTGTGGAGTGACACCACAATCACTCGACCTGAATACAATAGAGAACTTGTGGTGTGAGGTCAAAAAATATGTTGCTGATGCCAAACCTGCAAACGTCTTTGAAGGGTTGTTGATGAAGCCTGTCGTAAAATAGCTTCCACTCGTTGTCAGAATCTCGTGGGCTTAATGTCCAGGATTTACAACCAAGTATAAGGATGCTTAATATAAACCATTAAAGGATTTTGACAGCATTAATCTTATTATGTTAAATATTTATGTTTTTTTATGAGTAGGTACTCCTATTATTTTCAACAATTAGACTAATGACTTGAAGTACACTTACTGAATTATGTATCTTCTCTAAAAAAAACAAAACAAAAAAATTGTAAAAAATTCATCTAAAATCCCATTTTTCCATTTTGTAAGATACCGTTCTATTATTCTGAATACAGCTGTACATTATGTAGATTACTTTCAACTGTATGAATATTTTCAGTTGTGCAAATTTATCACAAGGTGTTCACGATTCTAAGACCATTTTCCGACGTCGCAATAAGACTCACTCAACCTAAAGAGCCCAAAGTTCAGATTATTTAAATACGAAAAACGCCCCGTTGATCCGAAATATGATTAAATTGTTAAAATTCATTAATTGCTGTCACTTATCACCGTTTTTCATTCCCCTCACGTAGTCTCTTCGAATGTTTTTCAGATTCTTTTTCATTTTTGCTTTTCTCTCCTGACTGCCTGACTCTCATGTGTCCATTGTTTACACAAAGAATCAGAGGAGCAGAATGAATACAAAAAAGAAAAAAAACAAAAACCAACCTCAATCCGACGAAGTAGAAGAAGAAAAAGAAGAAACCCTTCCTCATCCATTCGTCAACCCAACAACAACAACGGTTCTATGTTCGGGCTTCTTCTTCTGGCCTCGTGTTTACAAGCATACATCTCACACGAATGTTTATGCTGTGCTCATAAATTATGACATCTCAGCGTAAAGTGTGCGGTGCAGAGCATGAAGAGAGGAGGAGTGAAGAGCTCAACTCACCGAGCACGAAGCAAAGCACAGAGGAGAGCTCTTTTATAGGCGACGGCATAGAGTCCCAATAAATTTATGATTTTTATTATAGGAATATGAGTAGACATACGGTTTAGCAGGGCAGATATGTGTACGCGTCGTCGGTCGTTTGGTGCGATGTGGATTTTCATTAAAGCGGGCGCTAATGGAAGGCGACATTTATGGATCGTTGAGAGAGAGACAACGAGAGAGGGGTTTCAGTTTTGCTTTTTTTTATTTCTTTATTTTTTTTTTTTTTTTTTTCTGTTCCAAATTAAATGCTTAGAAACAAGGCGTACTGTGTTACTGGTGGTACACTTCATATTAGAAAATTTGATTAAACCACACGTCATGGGGAAGTGCACAAGTAATCAGTCTTTTGTTTTAATTTGAAAATTTTAGGGGAATTTTATAGTTGGGTGGAGTTTACATTTATAGGGCAAGTGCTAGGGTATGCTTTAGATGACCTCAACAACTCTATCAAGGAGTCTTGCCTAAAATTTCATAAAAGAGCAAAAATTATGCAATTGCACATTCATTAGCGAATCTCTAAAGAAACAGAACAAAATGTCGGTTGGCTGTTATAAGGACTATATTGCTAACCTACGCTAGATACTTAAAAGGTGCAGAATCTGTCCCTATGGGTGCCCTTAGACACAATTCTATAGCTGCTTTATACAAGTACATACATATATTAATACGTACATATGTATGTACACGAGTCTTATTGGAATCTTTGGGAAGGTATTGACAGTTTTAAGACTTAAGGAATCTCAACAAAATTCAAAATTTACCTCATAATACCATTTCTAGTAGAACAAACTATCAACTTGCATTCGATTACTTTAGAATTAAGACCTGTGTTCGGCAGTATTTCTCGGATAGAAGGAACCTGTAATTGAGACGCCTAAAGACCTCAATTACAAGATCTAAGTTAGTACGTAGTTACTTACTTAGTACGCGCTACAGTCCGGGTTGAACCGAGCCAAACCAGCAAGCCTATACAGCCAACTCGATCGTTAACTATCTGCCTTTAGTTTCATCCAAGTTGATTGAGGTCCCTGTCTACTTAAGCGCCCTACCTTAGGCGAGTTCTTCCTCTACTGTGCCGTATCATTGGGGTAGATACGAAAACTTTCCGAATCGTAGGGTTGTAATCCATCCATTTTACATGATGCAGACATCTATGTCCTTTTAGTTGAACTCTTCTGACTGGGTCGATGTCGCTACACAGATCGTACAGCTCATGGTTGTATCTTCTTCTGTCTATGCTGATATGCAAAATCACCTTCTCTCATAATAACCGAGAGCGACCTCATCCATACTTCCCATAGTCCATCTAAGAGCCGTGGAGAATGACTGGCGGATCAGGATCTTTAGTTGTTCGAGAGAGGGCTTTGTTATTCAATTACCTTCGGGATATGCAAGCAGTTGAACGGACTTTTGAAAGATTTTGCCTCTGAATTGGGCGTGAGAGCTCTGTAGAATTCTTTCAAGAACAATGTTGAAGAAATCGTCTAGTCTAGAAGAGTCGTCTTTGTCTGACCTTGGTGGAGCAGCATGTATCGTATATAGGTAAATCTTATGACGATAGGCGGAGTCAGTACATTTACCAGACATTGCTCGAATTCGACTGTATTCTGTCCATAGCGATATGTGTCGGTGCATTATGGGTTGACGACGTTTATAACTTGGCCCACATTTGAATGTTAATGTCGCTTGTATCCCGTAAACCAGCTTGTTTGACAGTACGATTTTTTAATCTAATTCTCAGGTTTATACATCTAACTATATAGGTGCTACGAAGGCGCAAGATCATCGTGTATTAACAGATATTCGATATTCGTCAAAGGTCAGAAAACAAAAAAAATTCACTAAATTCGTCTAAATGCAAAACTCTACCCCAACAGTGTTGGATAAACCATCCAATTTGGACTTATTTCGAATTCTGTTGTGTTGATTTGGTTCAGTGTTTTGATGGAATCTTTATCAGACTCCGAATTTCGTTTCTTCAAGCCCTATTCAAGCACATTATCGATTTGTGCTTCTCTATATCACTGCTAGTTGAATGCGATTCCTTGCATTTTCCTGAACCTGACTCAGCATTGTATGTCATTAGTATTGCGGTCGCTGAATATATTTCTATATCCAATTTTTAACAATGTTCATTCAAAGCAAGATGTGTGAATATATGAAGCCCTGTGGCACCCAAGGTATGACCTGGGTTTCCAGTTGAAACTTTGATTATGCAACTTACAAACCCGACGTCGTCACACATTGCCCAACCAATGCATGACCCAAGAGAGCCCATAAAAATGCAAATGACTAGTCAAAATAAACAAAGGAGGTTCCCCCCAAATGGAAAAATGAAAAAACACCATTCTAAATCAATTCTCTTCATTTACAAACAATCAAAACAGATTTTTTTTTTTTTTATCATAATCCCATTTGTTGTCGTGTTGAGCAAGAGGCTGCTGTGGCAGAGCAACAGAGCAATCATTTTTATTTCTTAGCGCCCCTAATTCCGAAATTTTTCGAGAGTGCACTCATTATAGTCGTTTTCTTCTTCTTTTCGATCTAATACCGAAAAAGACGACGCAAAGGAAAGAACTGAAGTCACCATAAAAGAAAAAAGAAAGAACAAGCTTAACCATCTGTGATGCGCGCGCCTTGGTGAGATGACTCTTCTTATGCTGACCCATTAACCGAATTCCCTGAAACGAAATTCACGAGTGTATCTCATTTTTCGGTTCATTTTCGTGATTTTTTTTTTTCTTTTCTTTTCTTCAATTGAAAAGAAGATGATATATGTATGAGTACATGAACAGGAAAAGAAGGAGGTGGAGTACGGTGCCGGACAATTGGGAAAAATTAATGTTTCAACGGAGGTCTGGCTAATGATGCGCAGTGAGAGGAGGTATCTATTTTTAATTTTCTATGCTTGCGCTTGCTAGTGTGATGATAATTTGTGGCAAATTACAATTCGTCTTTGGTCATGGATGTGAGACTTACAGAAAAAGTAGGGTAGTGGAGTGAGGTAGGAGTGTTTCAATCAAGATGCATACGTTATAATTGGAAGCCGCAAATAGATCGATGATGCAGAGCGTCATCTCCAATGACTTATCACTTATCATATTAAATATGAAAACATACTATATATTTATTTATACTATTTATTAAAGTACTTCCTAAGTAATATGTCAGTTAAAGTTGCTACATGATTTCCTCTAATAACTATGATTATGACTAGCTTTTGATAATGTCAGTGGAATGAGTCAGTGAATATTGACCACAATCAGGAGAGCCTAGATAACGTTAAAAAAAAACCTTGACAGTGCTTCCCTAACTTCCTTTACACTTTAGCTTGGAGCTAATTCAATTGGCGATTGGGTCATACTTAGTATGCATCATATATTACATTGGAAATATCTACCTCGAAGACTAAATTTGTACATATTTAATTACTCGAGTTTAAGAAAGTTTTTTCTAAGCCTTAAGACAGGATCGTTTCTCTATTGTCGTCTACATGTATGTACATAAGGTTAAATGTATATAAAAGGAAGTGGTTACGACGACAGAATGGGAATTCTGAAAAAAGATAAACACACATTTTTGTTCAGAATATGTACTTACTTTTTAGTTAAAGATGTCTTTGCTGAACTATTTCCAGTTCACAGCATTATCTTAGAAGGAATATGCTCTGACAAACGGTTTCTTGTTCTTCTTGGGATCCTGATGAATTTTTGGGGTCTAATTGGTGGCACGACTGACTATCTAGGCTGTGCTATCCACAAGATAAACTCAAGGCGAGTAATTCTTCAACGAATCTTCAACGACTTAGAAGATCGATGAAATCTCGACATCTGTAGATTAAAAGTTTTATGTATCTTCATTAATTAAGGGACTCATATGTACACATGTGCACTCCACTTCGATTGAACGAATTTCTATCAAAAAGACAACCAATGTGTGTATACATATATCCCTTTAAGACCTAGCATTGTCCGGAAATGTATTTGAACTTCGGAATTCAGAATGTGGATCTACAATCTATGATCGCTACGTCAGCAGCTCATGTAACGTTTGTAACCTCAGGGTCATGTATCAAATACTGCTGCACAGTACATGCCCTAAACTTGTTGATACTTGGCAATTAAATTTTGTATTTAGAGACATATTCTGAATCGGTGGCAACAAATATATACATATGTATACCCAAAAAGACCCTAGGACTGCATTCAAGACGCAATGCAAATAAGCCCTCAGCAAAAATCTTGTATCTGTCAATGGAATCTATTTTCAAAGTGGTTTCAATAATCAAATTAAATTGCCGCTGATTGTACCCACAGCAATTACGGTTAAATATTTACTCCTTATACATATATCCCACATTTTACCCGGTTTCCCATTTCCCTTGCAGTCATCACAGAGAGAAAATGACACACGTGTGCAGCGATAAACCACCAATTCAGGGGATTAGTTCGAAATTTATTGACACAAACCAAAATACGAGTAGGTACTCGTAATTCGAACATCGCGACTTGTCAAAACTGACATCGTTAACCACTGTCAGTTGTGAGGTATTTTTGACTTTTCCGTAATTAGAATATTTTCAACGTGAAAGTGAAAATAATTTGTTAAAATTTTTAAATCTCTATTCTTTGACGCCTTTCGTAGGAATTGCAAACAAAAAAAAACATTGTTTCCAGACACACACATACACATACTATACGAAATAAGAGCCCTTATTGTACGGTCCAGTACACCTCAATAAATATGACTATTTGACTAAAGAGGAGAACAGAGAAAGATACGATAATTTAGGGATGAATAGATGAGGGCGACCAGGAACCAGGATCACTCACCACTTCCTTTGTTCTTACGTATGTATCGGTATTATAGAAGATGACAACGACAACGACATCGACGGGCTAAAAGGGGTGCCGTGTGTCGGTAAACATTTAGAAAACCCTGCCAGGTAAAGTAGAAAAGACTGCACATTCCCATGGTTAAATTATTGGTTTCATAGGCACAGAGACTGTTTTTACGGTTCTGTGTAGTAAATATTTTGCATTTTCCATGAAAGGAACATTTTTATTGCTTCAACGAGGAGTTGAGCGAGTATGTGCCACAACCACAATACTAGGTCGATAGGCATAGGCATATAATTCTATTCTTATCTACTTAATGGTATCCGGTGAAATTCCTTTTTATTTGTGGATAATAAAAGGCATTAGGGTGATTAGTGCTGAGGTGTGGCATTATCGGAAGAGTCTTTAAATATTCGTCGCTTCTCAATTGTGTTGTGAACAGGAATTACTGTTTGCTTATGCTTTTGGCTGTGTGACTGGAAATTTGAAGTGCAATAAATCTCGGGGCTCTACTCGTGGGAAGAGTTATGGCACCCAAAGGACATTTAATACACTGACTGGTGGTGAAAGCGCGTAAAGATTACGACAGGGATTATGACTATGCTGGAAAGACGTAAACATTTTTTGGGGAAAGGCATGTCTTGGTCCATTTTCAACGTGTCTATAGGTGGACAGATATGATTTATGGTACAGTCATATGGTTGTAACTGGAATTTACAGTTTTTCGGTGTCTTTGAAAATATATTTTTTTAAGGACTATGAATGAAATGCCGGCAGCTCAGACAGCTGTATTTTGCACCGTTGTGCGAAGGAATCGATCTAAACGTGAAATAATGAAAGTATTGCACTTAAAACCGTGGTTGTTGGAATTCTTTCCCAAGGGTTTCATGAAAAGATAGGTGCTTACTTAAAATGGCGCTATAACTCGGAGTGAATTATATTATTACAGATAATATTACTAGCTGTCCCTCCGGGCTTCGCTCGTGTATTTTGAAAGTGCGTAATATGAATAAGTAGAAATGAACGTTCATATGTACATATACATATAAGTATATGTATGTACTTACATAGCGACAATTCTAATCACTGGATCTCTACAATATAGATGCATAATTTTTTCTTCATCCGCTTTAGATACAGTCCAAGCTTCAGCGTCATAATGCTGAACTGGTATGATCAAGGTCTTATACAGAGTCTCCTTAGCTCCTCGAGATAGGACTCTTCTACTCAAATGCCTTCTTCGTTTAATTTCTGCAGAGATGTTATTTTCAGAATTGATAGCAAAGCCAAGGTAGACAAAGTCCCTCACTACCTAAAAGCAATAGCTGTCTATTGTGAAGTTCTGTCCAATTCGTTGATGTTGTGTGTTCCTTCTTGTTGACAGCATATACTTGGTTTGGTCGTCGTTTATCGCTAAACCTATTTTGTGCAGCTTCCGTTTCAATACTAGAGAATGCACTGGTGACAGCCATGCGTTCTCTGGTATTGATGTCATGATGTCAATAACGTCAGTGTATGCTAGTAGTTGAACAGACGTTTGAAAGATTTTACTTCCGGAGTTGGCTTGTGAGTTTCGCACAATCCTTTCAAGTATGATGTTGAAAAAATCACATGACAGCATGTAAATCATGTAAATCCTTTTTTGACATCAAAGGCCTCGGTGAGATAGTGACCGATATTGATGGAGCAGCGAACGTTCTCGCTCAGTTGAACGAGTTTGGCAGGGATGCTAAAACAAGACATGGCACTGTATAGCTCGTGTTTATAAAGGCTGTTCTTTGCGGCCTTAAAATCAACGAAAAGATGGTGGGTATCGATTTGGCCTTCTTGGGTTTTATCCAGTATCTGTGGAAGTGTGAAAATTTGACTGTGGACTTTCCTGGCCTGAAAGGGGCCAATCAGGGTGTTCCGAAGGGTTTCAGGCGTTCACACAATATTTTACCTACTTTTGACAGGTTTCATACAAATACCTCGCCCAACACAACAACAGGATAGGTCCTAACCAATCGTGCTTTCTGTTGTATATGTACATATCCTTAGAACGCTTTAATGATTTGAGAACCTTTGTTTTATGACAGTCATACTCTCAGATATTTGTAAGACGTTCGAAAATGTTTAAATGCACTCACTATGAATCCACGATACTCATACACGGTAGATGAATATCATAACTTCAGAATTCGTAGGGTAAAGTTTCAGATAAGAGAGTGTCAACAATAGTCCGAAGAATACTTGTGGTTTAAATGTCTATGAAACCCTTTCCAAAGCTTATTCTTGGGCCGACCTTAATGACTTCAATTTAAACTTGACTTCAAACCATATTCCCATTGATACTGGTGGCTACCTCTAATTCTAAATTCAATTTCTGATCCATCGGTGAATTAGAACAGTGAGTGGATCTAGTGAAGAGATTTCAGGTTTTTTTGTCTGTTGTTATAAATTTGTAGATATCTACATAAATTTATTTATGCACTAGGCGATCATGAAACCTATGTATGTACGTAATTGTTCTTCCAGACTCCGAATATTTATCAGAAATACATATTCTGGATTCACAAAGGTTTTATTAACAGTTATAATACGATCGTCAAATGTTTTTTCACTTCACCTACCACCGCAAAATTATCTCACATTAATATACAATTTTAGTTGCAGCACTAGTCGCCCAGAAATTGTAGCAAGCATCATCTTTCTCCACAAATAGTCCCTTTTTTCTGCATACGGCCTAATCTAAGCTCCGCCTATTAAAAACGGGATATATGTATTTGCTTGGTATTGCATACCAACCATTGAAGCAATTTCCCATTGTAAGTGAATATAAACGATTTTATATTCAGTAAAAATTTACTGGTTTACTAGAATATTAAAAGCTAATAGTTTTCAAATATATTGCGTTGTTATGAGGGATGTTACGAAATGATTGAAAAGAAGTCTAAGTATTTAGTATTAGCACAGATTTTCATTATTAGTCTGCATAGTGTCATAGCAACACCCAATACCACTCTATAATATAAATTGTTAAGTGGACACTTTTTTTAGCGTTACAATGCAAATATGCATAAGTTATCTTCTTCAACTGCTTTGTATGAATATTTTACGTGAATTCATACATAACGTGTGTACATATTCTACCTACTTTCATTCATCACTGCACATCTCTCCTCTTCATCGCGTCCTTCAATTCTTCCGAGATCAACTTCCAATTTCCACTGCAGCACTAGTCGCCCAGAAATTGTAGCAAGCATCATCTATCTCCATAAGAAGTCTATTTTTGTCATTTGTCCTTACCTCATCACTTAAGGCTCCGCCTATAAAAAACGGGATATATTAGCCGTGACTGGTATTGAAAAAATATTCAAACCAGGAATGTCATTGAGGCAATTTCTCAAAAAATAAAAATATAATTTTTCTTTAATTCCAGCAAAAAGTTTACTATTTTCTACAAGAAAATAAAAACGTAAAACTTAACCACATCAAGAAGGGTTTACAAAAATGTTTAAAAAAATATTGTGAAAGTCAAAAAGTCAGTGCGCATTTTTGTCCTGGGCTTTATTGAAAGTTGATTGAGCCTAGTTTTTGGTTTCTTTGTCATATGTAGATTTATCGTATAATAAATTAGTAGATACCACCCATAGCAGGGTAATTTTACAAATTGGTAAGCAAGCACTTTCATGAGATAAAATTCTTTCGACATTTTTTTTTATATGTAGGCGCCTCGTGTGTATATCAGAGTGGAACACTCTTTTGGGTTTAAGCTATTCTGTTGCTATATGGTAACTGTCACGCCTTCTTTTGTCTTGGAAAATTCGATAAAATTTGTAACTTTAAAACCGATCACAAAACTGTTATAAAACTAGCAGATCATGAAGTACTCTCCTATTGCTACTATTGTATTCAAATCCGGGTGTCACTGCTGTTTGTTTTATTGGATGAGATCAGTTTTCATCGAAGAATTACCTCTGGTGGTGGCTTACTCCAACTTGGTTCTAAAGGAAGAGAGTATTTTTCAAACTGCTCTGAAATCTGTTGGTAAGTATGTATATGTACATATATTTCTAATTAGCTGATTTGGTTGATCAATGCTATTCTCCAGAAGCTTTTTAGATGTGATATTCGAATGATTCTTCTGATGCACTCTCTGGCATATACTTAGGTCGATAGCAGAAACCTCTGCTTTTGTTTGTCTTAATGGCCCAAAAAATTCTTGTTGGAACTGAAAATTCCAACTGCTGCTGCTGTGGTAGTTGAATTAATGACTTTGATTGCGGCTTAGCTATCAGTGATATTTTGGGAGGTAGTAGGGAGATATCTTAGTATGCGACAGTCCTCACAAACCAGCTCAGTGGTGATGGGGTGATGTCTAGACCTGTTTTTTTTACTTTATTTTCACAATTTTAGCCCCTTTCCCCTGCATAAATGGTTTACCTACGATAGGTCTATTGGGCTGAGGATGAAGTATAGGGCATCAAACGATCCGTTTTAACTTTTTTTGTATGCCCTGTAACGAATATTTTTGGGTTATTCTGTAGTTATTTTTGATTTAAGTTTATAACCAAAGATTTAAAACCATTCACGTCAAAAAGAATACTTCCTCTTTGCATTTAGGTCATTAGATCTCTCGTTACCACAATAATTTACGATACAGCTAATATTGAATAAATCTAAAAACATGAATCGTTTTGATACAACAAGCCAAAGATACCAACCCTAAAGCCATTAGCTAATTATTTTTCCCAGCAATAAGCCTTCCGCAAAACATTGTCAAATGCTTTCAAATCGACATTCAATGCTTTGTGCGGCACTTCTCTAATCGCATAACCGCTTATATTGGGATTGCAATTGCCACACTTTCATAATGATATTAAAATCGGAATTCCCTGCCCTCCGTCTCCCGAGAGCCCCAAGTAAACACACAAGAGCAGATGCACACCAAAAATCACCCACAGCCAGAAGCAGCAGGAACAGCAAACGCAGGGGAACCCCATAAAACTCTCAAAATTTTTGCCCACTGTATGGCGCATGAATGCACGCCAACTGAGTACCTATACTCTTACATACACACACATCCATTCAATTATCATTATTGGGAGAACTATAAATTAATTATTTTCAACCCTCCATTATTTAATAGCAGTTTAGTTTCGGGCCACTTGCCGAGAGGGTGGTGGACTTCAACTACCCGCCACCGCTGCAGTAATGTGTATCCGATGTACAATACACACATGTAAGCTACTGCTGCCGTCGTTGTTCACCAAGAGGAGGACTCAAAAATTCCCCAGACAACAATGTAAACGTTTGAACTGTATCGGACGGACGGGGGGTCGTCCCACCCCAATTCCATATTGTAAATGATAATGAATTCAAAATAATTTCATGATTATGCGGTTTCACTGGTGGTGCGCTCCTCCTGGTGTTTGCGCTACTACCGCGCCGGCAGGCAGGCATTGAACCTATCTATCGACGGGTTGTATCTGTATCTGGTTAGAGGTGTTGGAAAATCGATTCTTTCGATTAGGGGTGGATTTATCGACCTACAACCTGGAATCAGTCCCATTCTCTTTCTAGGTAGTAGGTTCGAGCGACGAGCGCTGAACAAACAACATCCACACAGAGCGCACAAAGTAAATCAGGTCGTCGATGTATTTTTGGGGATGGGGGGTTATGTGTGCTTTGTGAGTGTGGCGGGGGAGGGAGGGATGCAAAGATTAGGGATATGAGCAGATTTTTCGTTGTCCCACAAAAGAGGTCATCACACATAGAGCGAAAGATAGAGAAGTTCCTAACATCAGTAAACTTTTATTATTTAGAAATAATTTTTGGCTGTTGCCGTAGGGAGTGAAGTGGTGTGGTGGAAGGAAAGATAGATTTTGGATTTCCTTTTTTGTTTTTGCTCCCTACAGAGTCGACGAAACATTAGGAAACGCCTTGAGCGATACGATACGATACGATATACCATGACGAGGACGACGTTTTGTGTGCCAAGGATAGTTGGATAAATGCGATAATGAGGTCATGGGAATTTCTTTATCTACGGCATAGATATAATTTGTGTACATTATTGGGAGGGCGCAAGCGGTGGCAATGTGGCATGTTTAAAATATTTCCTTCTCGTAGTTGGGTGTCATCAGGCAATTATTTTGAATTAGGTGAAGTGGTAGCTGTGGCTTTTGGCGGTATGAAGTTGAAAGTAGGTTACCGGTTAATCATAGAAGATTTAGGGCATACATATAATTCTGCAAATAATGTTGCATTTCTTGACAATATTTCATCTAGTCTAGCACGTTTAGTTCGAAGATTTGGTTGTAATTAAATGACTCTAGTCTAATATGTGCTAATGATCTTTGTATCGCAGAACACAACTAGATGTTTTACTTACTAACTCCAAGAAACAATTTTCATAATATACATATACTATTCCCAGCTACGACGTGTTCTGGTTGTAATGTTGTAGAAATAGACGATGAGTTTAAATTTTCACTATCAGGCAAGTGCCAACTGCAAGTGTAGTCTTTACGCAGGAGTAATAACTTTCGTCATAACGAACCGAATTTTCCATAATTCATAAAACAGTCTATTGCGGACTATCCTTTGACTACCACTTAACGACACACTCTGGCTTCATATAGAAGATCAGCGTTTAGCCCTTAATTCGGTGGCATTTTGTTTGATTTTCTTTTGAAGGCTGCTGCTTACCGGATTTCCAGTTTGCGTGTACATAGTACATACATACATACGTCTGTGCTTAGTTAGGGCCAATCTACGAATAGTGTTATCGACATCTTGCGTTTCAGTTGTGCATATATTTATATGTATATATACGTATTTTCCAAGAAATCTCTTAAGCTTACGAGTTGTTTGAACCTCGTCAACAATGCGTTAAATATGAAAATAGTTCCCACGTATGTACATATGTATTTACGGGAGTCCTTACATATTTGAAAGGGACGCTGCTTTTTAGCTTGTTGGCCTATTAGACAGTGTCTTGTAGGGATACCAACCTTTGGGGCATACCCAGGTTTTCCCATTCAGGCAGAATCCTTGGAATCCTAACCTTTCTGGTGAGCTCGTCAGCATTGTGGTTTATAAAAATGAATGTACGGCTTTATTAATACCTGGCTACCAAACGATCACGCCATACAGTACAGTATAGGGCTGATGACGGATACGTACAGCCAGGCTAGCGTGGAGAGTTGTACTTGCTTTTCTTATTCTTACGCGCTAGTAGATTGTATTTCCATTTTAGTTCCCTATCCATAAAAACAGGCTGATGCCATTAATCATATGAGGGTGAGGTTTTTCCTCGTAAAGAGAACAAGATCGGTCTTATAAGGGTTTACCCCCAGTACTCATCTGGAGGTGTTTACATGTGTCAGGGTGTTTACCTGAGGCTGCAATAGAAATGTCATCCGCAAAGCCAATCAATCTGGATTCTGTCCTTTCTAGGCCAGTAGATTTCAGGAAAGAGGGGACAATACATAACCTGAGGGTGTACCACAACTGGCAAGCCTTCTAGTCGATGTACCGCACAGTTCTATGTTAATAATTCTCCCTAGTGATTGATCAACACTCCGAACGTTATATTCATTTTCAGACTGATTGATTTTGTTTTGACAATGTTAAAAATTATCTAAATCCCAAGGAAGTTTAAGGAATAAAGTATATTACTTAATTCTCAAAAATACTTTAATGATGCGGCCGAGCGAATAGAAGCCTGTCTCGACTGATTCGCCTTTGCAGTACGCATGTTGGAGAGGATTTTTCGATTTTGTCAAGTGGAGCAAAGTAGTGTAGTAATACATACATATGTACAGTCGCTGGGAAATTGAATAATTTCTGTAAAACTGAACTTATTTGTCACGAGGAAATAGTCTCGATTCCCTGGAATTAATTAAAAAAAATCCTGTGGAGTTATTTTCATACGCAGTTTGTGATTGCATTGTCGTCTCTGTAATGGATACTATGAGGGCTTTAAACGTTTTATAGCTTTCTAACAATATTTATATACTTGATTTACTGTTTTCCACACATTTTTCCAAACGTGTTAATTAATATTTGTATATTTCGATTCTCTCGTTTCAGGCTGTTTCGCAATTTTTTTTTGTGTTTGACCATCTTTAATGCGGTTTTCGAGTGTTCTTAGCCCCACGGGCTAATGCCAGCATGTTTTGTTTAGTGCATTTGTATATTTAAAATTCGTTATTTAATTAACGCTCGCGAAAAAAAAGAATTAAATAACATTTGTCGGGAACTCGGGAGTGTTTTTCGATCGAAATGGTAGTATGGATGTCAATATTTTATCAATGTTCCCCGTATTTTTTCTAGTTTAGTCGTGTCTATTAGTGCAGGTGGTGGCCGTAATTTTATTTCTCTCATCTTGTATTGTGAAAAGTGTTTCCCTTATTTTCCAAATATAGCATCTATAGTGTTTGGTTCAGTAGCGCATTTTAGTATTAAAAAAGTGTTCGTATTTCCTAAGATTATCCTTCGCGACGCCGTGTTTTTTAGAATGCAGTTTGGAGTTTATAGTTTTTGAAATCCATTTTGTGCTTTTTACTTGTGACGCTATGCATCCAATTGTTCGTGTGTGTAATATCTTTACAAATCAATCCGTTTCGATCGTCATTTAACCAAATTCAGTGAAGTATGCTCAAGAATGATGACTACAGATGACATCTTTGAAAATGGTAAGTGAACATTTAATTATTATTTTTAATATGGACGTACATATGTATGTAACTATCTTCAATGCCAAATGTTGATTATTCGACTAGAGAGTTACTTGTAAGACCAGGGTTGGGAAGTGTCCATCGTTCTTTTGTTCAGCCATTCGCTTTACTCTGGTTTCACTTATCGGTGGAGACCTCTGTGGGATTTTGTGTTTAGTGTTTGCTGTGAGCCTAGTTGAATAAGGTCTACTCTCTCGCTCTCTCCACATATCTATGGGTTGTGTGGGCAGAGAATGGTTAGTGTCTCGATTTGACAATAAACTACGACAATAGGGACTCCTGAAAATGGGACTAAACTCGATCTTATCGGACATACTGTATCTACTACATAATGTCGTTATGCCATCCATACTAATTGTTCGACCACTTAAAGCAATTTGCATACAAAATGCTTCCCATAACAGCGCTTGTTCCATTTATCTAAATAAAAAAAGAAAATAAATATTTTAATTAATTATTTGCTCAACTATTGCCATGCGAAGCTCGCATTTAATTGCTTATCACTAGCATTTACATAAAGGCCCATAAAAACGTTTTCCAAACAACTCAATCGGTGCTATGCGAACCGAATGCGGTAACGAACCGCAACACCGCAACAACACCGATATACTATGTACAAGGTCTTCTCGCTCGCGCAAAGCACACAAAACAGAGAAAATCGAAAGACAATAAAAAAAAAAAAATAAAAAATTTACATTCTTATCGTTGTGCCTTCGTCGTCTTCTTCTTCGACTTTGAGGCTTTTTATGCAAACGTCAGTGCTTTCAGATACACAAACACAAAAACGATATTTTCATTTTGATAAGATGACACTATAAAGGCTGCGTTGCTGTTGCCTCTGCTGCCTTCGAATTTATTTTTAAAACAGCCGACACGACTAAACATTGCGCAATCGAAGCAAATTATACAAATTATCGTACGAAGAAATAAAAATATGAAAATAATGAAAGCAGCAATTGTTGTTCCGGAATAAGAACACCGAAGGAGCGTGTGGGTATTTTTGGAAAATCTAATTTTAGAAATTTAGTACGTTAGTTTATTTGGAAGCGAAGTTTGGTCAGCTGATTTTGTGATATCTCTGTTGATCGTTTACATCTTGACATTTGAATGTTTATCGATTTTTCAGAAAAGCTTTGGTTCACACTGGGTTGGGGTTTATTTTTAAAATGAACTAGTTGATAGATAAGCTTTCTGAGAAGAGAAACAAGTGTAGAGAAATCGGTGAGATCATTGGATGGATGTAGTTTATGGCGGAACTACCTTGATCTGTTTTTAAGTTCATTGCTCAGACAATTATTTCGAAATCAGTGACCTATCAGATGGATTTAGTATGAATTGATGTTGTGATATAATTTGCTTGTATTCTTAACTGGCACCGGACCTGCAGCCGATTTAGGGCAGCCTGCTAGCAGTTGTCCACACCAAGCATCTTGGCATTCTCGATTGCTTTGTGTTCCTACTAGAGATTTAATATTTCTTTGACGTACTTGGGGGCTCGGACTTAAAGATATTCTTCGTTGATCGTTGAAAGTCGTTAACGTGTCTTGACTTTTTTTTTTAGAATACAACCAATTAGTGGATAATTCTTCTCTTCCATAACTTTCTTTCGAAAAACTTCAAAATCTACTTTGCTTACCAATTATCGCCCAGTACTGGGCGCCATTTAGTAAGATCAAATCATTTCCAGCTCAATTAAATGTCGTCGCGCTGGAGAGTCCAAAAATGTCAATATCATATGCGTATCGTAGCATATATAGGTTAGGTTAGGCTAGGTACGTGAGTCGGCGGATGCAGGAATCCGCAGTGCCACACTCAGGTCAATACAGATCCATTGTGATACTCATAGGGGAAAGATGTCCTTGCCCATTGGTTAACCCTAATAATGCGAATATGATTCTTACGAAATACCAAAACATCCAGTTGATTTGATGTAGTTCAAAATGTCATTAATTGGTCTACTGGATAATTGTTCTAGGTCACGAAAGAAGTGTCGCCCGAGATATTTAAATCTAAGGTGGATAAGACCTGGGCAGTAGCATACAAACTTCTCAAAAATAGTACTTATCGTCATGGCAGTTGGAGTGCAAACACCACTAGCCTCTATCCGGTGCATATTTGCATTCGTTCAGTTGATCGGTTTCTGAATTACCTGGAGTACGTCGTCTATTTCAGGATTGTGCGACCATTTCAGCCGGAATTTCGTAAGTTAACATATTGACTTTGTTTTTCTACAAGATTTGCCTCAGAGAGTAAGAAGTGGGACGCCTCCAGAGATCTTACTTTAAGTGCGTTTCACGATTTTCGAGTCTAAAACTTTTCGCTATTAGTGGATATCTTCGATTTTTAATCTACCTCGGGATGGCTTCCTACAATTTTCAAGGGTATACTAATTCTTTAGAACTACCCGTCTTCTTATACGACTGCATTCTTTAGATGTCCTTGAGAGTGAACTTCTATCAATACCATGGTACCCTCTGGTTATTCCCAATGATTCCTCGAGACGGAACGATTACTTTATTTGCTTTTGAAAAATTTATTTGTTGATTTTTCCTCACGCAAGCTCTTATTAGCTATCCAATTGCCCATCCCTTGAACAGCAAACAATGATAAACCTTGCAACATTTATTTGCCAACTCGATAAGGTGGCTACTAAAATATTTAAAAACCCCAATCATCTTCTAATCGAACTTCATCAGGCACACACACACAAAGTGGCATCGGGTAAATTGGACAATTGATTCCACAACAAGTTACATAGTAGTTTCTCTAGCTAGGCTGACTAGCCAACCCAGACACTTAACTTCCTGTAAAGCAAATATAGCGCACAGACAGTGTATAGAACCGCGTGGTCCCCTGCTACATCGCCTGAAGCTTTTTAATCAAAGCACTTGTCTGCTGCCCCAGTGCTCAGTAGTAATTCGACGAAAGTGCATGCTACTCATCGTAGTCGTCCGTGGATTCGATAGTACCATCCGAGCAGCTGCCAAGTAATATCAGTCTCTGCCTCGCCCTCCTACATACCTTCTGCATACATACATACCTGTATGTGTGTCTTCACTATATCACACTTGGCTGTGTGCAACCCTTCTTTTTCTTTATGCAATCGGTCGATCGATCGACCCTTTCGTCTAACCGTCGAATCCATCCTCTCACCCGACCTCACACATATGTAGTCACCACGTTGTCGTTGCGTAGTAGTTCTCAATGATTGACAGAGCTGTCGCAATCAGCAGGCGAGGGGTTGGTTGGTTGAAAGTCCAACTTTATTTGCTCCATTATGGAATTGATAAAAATAATTGCCGTTATGAAATGTTTACGGTAAAAGGCGAACGATATTTCGTAGCAAAAATATAATAAGGACGACTACACAACATCGAATGTGTATGATGCAACCTTGACATTTAGAGATTCCAATGCGGGTTTTTAGCTGACACAAACAAAAATGTGTTGCTGTCTGTTTGAGAGTTGCATGAATAAAGATGAAATTGACGTTTTACTGTTATATGTAAGCTGTTTGAAATGCTGGCGGGAGGGAAATGTCATCAATGTTTTGACAACCAAGAGAGACACAGTATTTTTTTTTTCCTGACTTCGATTATCTAAGCAGAAATGTTTCGCAATCGCAATGCGTATGCGAATTTTGTTAAAACCACACGAACACGACTCTGTTTGTAATTGATGGGTTTACTCATGTGTGTATGTTTGGAAAAATGTCATAATTGACAGATGAGTGGAAACTACAGTGAGCTAGATTCAAATAGAGAACAGTGGGGTGAAAAATTAGGCCAATTGGAAGAAGATGCAAAATAGACGATAGATTCTCTCCAAGACTGGTAAAGTTACACTTTGGAGGTAACATAGTACTGTTATGGTAAGGGAAGCTAAGTCCTATGGTCTCATAAGACGTATGCACACTCCAGCTGGTACACTGAGTTAAAAATTCGGATAAAGCAAAATGTCGTTGCACTTCCTCGAAACACACTTTTCTGAAGGGAAAAGTAGACGCCAGAAGTAGACGATATCTTTTCTGCCTTCTTATACCTAAATGACTGTATAGCACAACTAAGATCAGTCTTGTTATGGAGTAGTAGAATAGACTGGCAACATTCTCCTTGGAAGCTATTGAAAGGGGCTTAGATGACTATATACATAAGAATGATGGTCCTAGAATAAATACCCCTACAGAGGTCTATTGATTCTGCTCTTGACCAGCTCGAGACTGCAATCTTCAGGAAATTGTATTTTCTGAGAGTGAGATGTAGAGCACTTTTTTCAAAATGAGATTCATCCAGCAAATCATTAGAATGATACGAAGACGTCGACGAAGACTTAACGAAATAAAAGCATTGGGGCCTCTGATTACGAATGCACGTAGCGGAGAGCAGGATTGCTTCCACATTAGAACAACTTATTCCCATATCTGATGTCGTGCTGAAAAAATTTTTGACAACCATATAATCCTTCAAGAAAGTGTCATTCGATACCTTCTTCGATAGTGTACATAGAAGCAATATTTCCCCTATGAAATACGTATACTTTCAAAAGCCTTTTCGTACTGAGTAAATAATAAACCAAATGAAAACATATACATACATCCTAACCCAACGCCTACTTGTTCCATTAAAGGACTTAAACATGCCTTTATTTACCACACCTTATTAAAAGTTACTTTTCTCTGGAAGTATGAAGAAAATGTGTTGGCATGTCTGTGGAGATTCAAAGATCTCGGCAGATATGCCAAGAAAAGTTTTAATATTCTTTGATTCCCTTAAAACCTCCTCTGTGAGAATTTAAAGTTTTGGACAACAATAAATTTAAGCTGGGAATAGTTGGGATTCATTCTCATTCCATACCAGAACTTTCCATACCTTTCATCTTTCGAGTTGATCCCCATTCGAGATCAGTAATTAACCATGCAGAATTTTTACTGGATTCCGTTTGGAGCTCTGGCTATCTACATATAAGTTCACTTATGTTTGCTTAACACAATGTTGTACTTTTTTTCTCGTCGAGATTAAAGGTCTCCATGTGTAGTCCTGTGCTAAAGAAATAAGGGTTTTTGGATGTAAAACAGAAAACATCGAAAAAACCTTATTCGTCCAGACACAAAAACGTTTGAACAGATTTCCAGTTGTAAGTCTGCGGTTAGTTTAACTGATGCTGAAGAATAAAACGCCGTTTGATAGTTACTTTAGCATTGAAATCATCCGTTAAAATGTCAACTTTGTAGCAGTGTATCGACCTTGCATTTTTATTGTGTCAGGTTGACGATGCTTGTAAAAGGTAATCATCTGTCGTTATTTCACTAAACTCTTCTCAAGCATATTCCGATTCTAGCTAGCAGCCCCATTCCCTACACGCAAAACTTATCTTCGAGGTGCAGGATAAAAACTTATTATTTAAAATTCATTCAGACTGCATAACCATCTCAACAGATCCACTTTGCTAACCTTGTCATAAGAGTAACGACACGTATGGTGGCACTAAAGTCTTTGATCGGAACTACTGCGAACTATTGTGCCTACAGTGCTCATGTCGTTTCACTGGTATTTAAGTGATTTCGAACACGTTGGGTGGGCAAGGATTTGTTATCTATCCTTTTGTTAAGTACTTAAACTTAATTTCTTATCGACTTTGAGATATTCTCTGTGAAACAGACTTAATCGTATTTAGAAAGCGCTCATTCATTCAAAATAAATTCATAAATCAACGACTAAACCAACCACTGTGGTTCGACTCGTTGATATCATTTAAATACGTGGCAGGCTGTCTCGTTTACCCCACGGTTCCGTCTTTTCACCGATTCTTCTTTATTTTAATTATAAAGAATGACTTTTCTGTAATTTGCAATTAAATCAAGCAATGTTAACATTGCTTATTTTTTCGAGCCTCCGTGACCAGGACTGCAAATTGCCATAATAGGTGGATCATATTTTTGGTTTTATAGCAAGTTCTGCCGTAAATATTATTACAGATTATGCTAAATGTTTCTCTGTCTACCAGAACCAAGTGTCATTATTCAGACATATTGAAGCTATTTGCCTTTGAAGCGTAATACACTCATCACCAGCGCCACTTTGTTTGTCATTCCTCCTTTGCGCTTATCTCATGTTTTTGTTTTTTTTTTTTTTTTCAACGACCTCCTCCGATTGATTGGATTGTGTAGTTATTAATTTATCGATTTGAATATTTCAAAATTTATTGCGTACACGTCACGCTATTATCTATTTTTCTGTTCTCTCTTTGTTTTCTCTTTGTTTTCTATCCAATTCGCCGCACACATGCTGCAGACCTTCACGAAATGAAATTGCATTGCCAAAGTTTGGGGTGAAGGTCAATATTGGTTAGTGTTCGCACGCTTAGCTTAACCCAAATATTCTATGTATCTTTTTCAAAGACAAACACGTTGACACACCGAGATATGATGGATGACGACAAAGGAAACGCAAAAAATTCTCTTGACCTTAGTTGAGTTAGTATATATGTATGTATTTACTTTGATTGAATGTATTACCTCCACAACAAATTATGTGGTTTGTGTTGAAAAGAAGAAAAGCTTTTCCACGCGCCAATGCGTTTCTAACGAAAACAGCACACCGATACAAAATATTGCGCACTGCACTTCCTCGAACTACCTATGTATGGTGTGCTTATTCGCCATTCGAATCCACATGAACGAGTAGCAGCAACAAATTGTTTTCTATCGATTGGACCGCACCGCTTTTGGTTCGCAATATCGAGAGTCAACGTGTGGGGAGCGGAATGGACTATTATTATTATTATTGCGCGCAGATACACCTTGTTTGTGTATCTTTTGTGTGACGCTATTGAAATTATCTCAAGAAAACATCACATTTATGGCACAAATAGGTTGTTTTGTTGTTTACAAATTTCTCTTTGAAATCGCAGAAAGGTTACGGTGTAAATATTTTGCTCGCCCTACTACGCTATCTAATAGTATAAGCATAAGGTATACACGTACATATGTATGACAACTCTTTTTTTAATCTAAATGAAGTCTAATGAACCTAATGAAGCCAACCTAATTTTAGTCTTCCGACTAATTTGAACCAGTTCTTCATTCTCAACCCCAGATTGAACTTATAGCCCTGATGGTTCATTGTTCTTCACGATAGCTTCCTATTCGCTTACTAGAGTCACAGGCTTAGGCTTACTAAAGTCACATTTGTACTGTCCGAAAGCCTCCTCTTGGGAAGCCGACTTTTAAATTCAGTATAAAGGACGGAGAATCTTACCTCAGTGGGCCGATGATTAGTGGCCTATGGAAAGCTTAGCAACTACTCTTATAATATACATATGTATGCGTGTCGATGTACCAATGCCAGCGTCTCAGGAATAACATCCTTCTAGATAATTAAGTTTAACGAATATGTTAAATCTTAGAGGTATTTATTGCAGAAGAGAAGGCTTTGAGAACGGCTGTAAATGTATGTATAAGATTTTAACCTTTGCTCTTTGACTTAAAAAAATGTATGGCACTATGGCGATTGCAAGGATCAACTATATGCCTACAGGACGGTAGTGCTACATTGTACAACCTGAGGACAACAGATACGTATGGCGCACATCCACCGTTCTAGAATGAGACATACCTAAGTATGTGAAAGCTTAGGGATTCAAAACAGAAATTCTTTTTTAAGGGTATTAGCAATTTTGAAGTGGTTGTTGTTCCCTGAAACTTTACTAAATGTTTCTAATATTCAAACCGAGCAAATATTTATCCAAATCTAAAACCTTCCATGCATTCCTGGTATCTACTCTCACTGCGAGTACGCCTAGGCTCACAAGTCTCTACTTGAGGGGATGTACTAGAAGCTAATAAAGAGCTGTTTTAGTGGAAAGGCGGTACTCATTTTCGATGGGATTGTTCAAAATATTTCTTCTGTGAATGTTCGAACTATTGAGAGGCACCACTTAACTCAAGTGGCGATTGAATTTGAGTTGAAATAACATCGGACAAATCTACCTTTTTAAACCCTGTCCTAAGGGTATATTAAGTTTGACACATAGTTTGTAACATAGAGAAATAATCGAGATAGACCCCATAAAGTATATATATTCGTGATCAGCATCAATAGCGAAATCGATTGAGCGATGACCGTCCGTCCGTTCGTCTGTATGTCACCGCTTTTTGGGCCTTAAATTTTGAGCTATGACCATGAAATTTCATATCTGGGGTTCTGAGAAAAAGATACAGTACAAGTGTAAAAATTTACTTGTACATATATTAATTATTATTTACTTGTATAATATTACTACCTAGCCTACTTTTTCATATAAAACCGAAAAATTTTGTTAAGACCAAATATTTAGACATTTAGATTCCCTACAATTCACCCATACAAAAGTTTTGGCCACGCCCGCTTTTTGGGGGCGTTTTTATCAAAAAACGATTTTCATAAAATTTTACATATAGCATCCTCAAACGTTCGACGTTATAGCCATATTTGAGCACAAAAAGCAATTTGGCCACTCCCACTTTATAGAAAGGAGGATAGGGTATCATACGATCCGTTCCAGACGGATTGTAGCTTTTCTGTATGTTTTCCCCGAGATTTGAGGCCTTCAACTGACACTGTATAATTGGTCCGCGATTTCCTTTGTAGTGGACCTTGCAAGTTATCGTAATAGATATCCAGCAAATCCATTTTGCAATAATTGGCGAACAATTCCTGAAAAACTATAGGTTTTTTTAATATAATTTAGAAGCCTTAAGCGACCTTAGCCCGAAAAGATAATCAAGATAACAAAGGTGCTGCAGTCAATATTCGGTATATAGGACAGCATTCGTTAACCAGCTTATCTTATCCACTCCAAGAACAAGTCCTCAAAACTCAATCCTAATCTCTAATCACCTCAATCATTGATGATTGTTTCAGTTTGTTTTTTAAGGGCGAGGGAGCAGAGCAGGATATCGCCTCACATATTATAAACTAAGCACAGGTTTTCCATTCCATTTCCCCTCGTCTCACCCGTCATCTGTCATACTATCTGTTCAGCACCGAAAACAATGGTGTGTCATTGTGACTAAGCACTACGGTGGCAGGGATGATACTGCTCCTGAAACTTTGTGTTACAATGTGTTCATGTGCACGGCACTGCGGAATTCTACTGAATAGAAATCTGGAGCTCAATCCTTGTATGCACCTATAACATACCTAGATACATATGTATGTAGTACATATATGTACATAGCTCTAACTACATACGAGTACCTACGACGACGTTAGATTTTAGAAGCCGAACGTTGTTGGATTGAATTGTTTCACAATTTATTCATCGCCATCACCCAGCGACGAGGACGATGACTACGACCGAGGACATAACGTCATTGGATGTTTATCATGGCAAATCATAGTATCATAGGCGCTGCGATATGTAAGGCCATATGTCATGGATAAAGGGGGTGGTTAGGTTTTTGTATGGTACCTCTGCAGTCGTGTTGGCTTCAGGGCGAGAGAGGTGGTTGTGGTACCTTTTTAGTCAGTGATGGAATTGAGAAGGATGTGCAGGATCTATCTCATCGTCCAAATGCAATGATAAATTTTGAAAATGAGTTCAGCTACGGATGGTTATGGGAGATGTGAACGCGCATACCCATAAGCTTTTAAATGGAATTTACAAGATGTCTGCTTTTGCTGAAGGCTTAAGTGTTAGGAGAATTTAGATCAGAGGGCATTGGAGCACTAAGTAGTATGATATTGAGTATATCGGCTTAAGAACAGGAGTGGTGAACTTCAGAGCATGTGAAACGGGGTATTTCGATGGCTATCCAAAGTGTTGACAAACTGTATATTATTGTCTCAATGTAAATAGGATGTCTGCCTGTATAAACGTTAAGAAATCATTTTAATTCCAATTGTCCCATTAGACTTCATGTGAACCGTCAAACTGCCGGCCCTAATACTTTTGGACATCAATGCATGTGGGAGTAGTACACGGCTGGAAAATTGAAAACTCTAAGCTTAAGTTATGCCAAAGCGTTCGAAGTCAAATATTGCAAGAAAACACTCTCCATTCGAAAAAATTAACATTCATTTTATTTTATTTAGTTTTATTTATTTCATTTCATTCCCCTTTTGTGTGTTTCATAATAAAGTACCTACGAAGCCTTATGGCAATAAAAGCAATATTGTGCAAGATGTGCTAAGTAGAGAGTTCACAAATGCATAATTTGGCATCACTATCAAGCAGAGAATTCATAAATGTAGTTTAACTTTATTCATTACCCAATTTTGAGCGCAATCGTGAAGCTGTCAGAATCGTATTGCTTTGCACAGGTTTTCCTGTTTTCCTTTGCGTTTACTTTGTTAAGCTTGCATTTATGATAGCAATGGGCCTTTTAATACAAACAAGGTTCCGAATGTTTATAGCAAGAACAGGTATCAAAGCGTAATAAATAAAGCCGCATTAAATTTCAAAGCGTCGATTAATTAAATGTCAAGCCTTTGAAGTCATTCCTTCCAAAAAGCCAAAGCAACAACTTTCAAAACGTAGCGATCAAAAAGTAAACTCGTCATTGTGAACTATTTTTTAACGCGTTTTAGCTCATGTTTAGTAAACACATTATTGGAAATATTGTTGAGTGTAAAAAGCAGTGGGTGGAGCTGCATGATGCTTCCGAGCTTTCGGAAGAAAAGTCTTGGAAGTGGCAGAGCATATTTTAAACTGACTGTATCCTCCCCGTTAGAGCTGTCAAAATTTGAGAAACGTCATAAAATGTATGGTAGATACTTCAACACGTACGTATACAACGCATATCGTTTCAGAACTATAAAATATTCTTGTTCCCTGAACATATGTGAAAGCCTTGCAAAATGCATGTGAGAAGCTATCAACTATAACAACCGCGAGTTTTAATGCGGGCTTCACAACGATGAGGCTTGAAGTTTTGTGTGTTACGTATTTGGAAATGTAAAAAGTATGCTTAAGGTTAGGCTTCAAAGCGTTGTACACACTCGTACTTTCGACATTAGCGGAGTTTTTATTTTGTTTTGGCAGTTAAATCTCTGATGATTTGCATCACTATCACGTTTTCAGAGCTTTAACAACGTCATTCTGACGCTGCAAATCAATATCACATTTCATCCTAAATTACTGAAACAAAAGGCTAGTAAAATAGAAATTAATCAGTTCCACATTCGTTCGTATCGATATTCATCGCCACTATTACACTATCTCTGGTCGGTCACAGTCGTCATCATCATAAACAGAGGCACGAATCGAATGGCAAATGACACCAAGTGACGCGATGATGACAGCGACAGCGACAACAACCGGGCAAACAAACAAAAGTTAAATGGCATTAATTAGCATTATTTATTCATTTCAGAAGTTCTCTCATTACGTTGCGCGTCCGTTCTCTATAATATATCGCCCACAAACCAACACCATCATTCGTCGTTGTCGTTGTCGACGTTGTGTTGTTGGCGTTGCCGTTGTACGTATGATGTATTCAGTTATTCAGAGTTTGCAATCCACCTATTTAACCATGTGTGTATGTATGTATTTGTTTTCATTGTGGCAAGAGGAAGAGTATAGTGTTCATTTGTAGATATATTCGACAGAGTGTAGGTGGCTGGTGAACTTTGATTATGTTATGGGTATCAAGAGACTTTTTGGTATGCTTCTGTTCGTATTTTCTATTTTTTTTTTTTTTTGTATCTTTTTTGATGGCCTCTGTTTGTTTGGAAGTTAACTGTGGGTGTTTGCAAAAGGATGCAAAAGGAATTTTAACAGTTTATCCTTTTGAATCAAAAAAGAAGACTGATTGGGTAGAGGAAACCTATTGACTCAGACAAATTGGGAGTTTAACTTTAATTTTGTTGACCTAAATTTTGGAGAGAATGGTTCAAATTTTTATAAGGGAGAAATTTCTTTCGGCTATGCTAGCAAATTCTAGCATTCTGAGTTATTTTAGAAAAAAAATTTGTTCATCTACACCTGCAGTCATTCGTTTCAAGTATCAAATTCTTTTGGTTTTTTTTTTTTAGATTTTTGTAACAAATTTGATCGCTTTAAATTACCTAACCTATTTTATTGCAAAATTAACCAGACTTTCAAAAAATGTATCGCTTTAGGAAGAGCTTTCAGACTCAGAGTTATTTACACATCACATTTGAAAACTATTAACGTTTGGAATTTAGTCATTGACCTAAAATCTCGACTAATCAAAATTTGGGTCTAAAAGTCTAGTGGAAGGTGAACTATGTACCTCCTTCGTCAATTCGTATAGATAATATCTACAAAAAAAATTAAGTTAAAAATGAATAGGCGACTTTGTTCTTAATTTTGGTCGAAAATTTTACTGCGAATTTCCATAATGTTAAACTTTTTATATTTATATACATATGTATGTATGAACATGTATATATGTATACCTACATACATATCTACATATATAACTTCTAGCAGAACCAAGTTCTGGAGTATAGATACTTAGAATTTAATAGTTAACCACACACGCTCTCTGGATTCAAATTCTGAACCAAATTCCCACTGATTGCGTACATGCATATGGATGTATGTACATAGATAGATGTACACACGTACATAAATACATATGATTGTATATATACATGTACATATGTTTGTCATTTATTTCTCAGTGGTCCTATAGCTTCATTTTCTGTAGGGTCTCACAGCAAAAAGCATATACCTATGGCATAAAGATAACAAATTGGCATTCAAAAACTTGTACATCTACAATGACTTTAATAAGTTCTTAAGCTCCCTTATGGGTGCATGTTCAATATTATATGTACATTAATCCAGCCAACTTCCTGCAACCATTAAACTTTTGACACATGAAAAACGTTTTACATTAAAACTGTCAAACATTTTAAACGTCATAAACGAGACATCAACTAATTTTTCGTTAATTACTTTTTTCATCAAATCGCTTAAATGCAAATGAAAAGCAATTGTTTCAAAAATTCCATTTCATTTTGTTCTGTCTCATCTCTGGGCTCGGTATACATATATTTCTGTAGAAAACTCCCAACTATTTGTCATTCAGAAAATTTTCTATTTAAACGAATGGTATCGCTTTCAATCCGAAAAGCACAACAGAAGAACGCGAGTACATTTAAAGCCGCCATAAATGACAACAACGACAAACCAGCCAAACAAATGATAACAAGTGGCACGGGTTTTTGAGGGGGCTCTGCAGGCAACTGGAGGCCGGGGTTGGAAAATTTGAAAACATACTATAGCGCACACCAAGAGCCACAGCAAAGTAGAGTACAGCAAACCAACACTAAACTACCAGCAATATTTCGGATAAAATACGGAATAAAAGAACGAACGTCTGCTTTATTTCACTCGTCGTCTACTCGAGTAAAACGACGACGACAACGACAACGACGCTCGTACCTACTCTCTTCTGTGTGTCTATGGAATCGAAAAGTGATGAAAGGAGGGCAGCAACACCAAAAGGGAAGATTTTAAATTTAAATTAAAAACTATGTACAGAGATAGAGAGCGAGTATACACCTAGATACGCAGATATATGTATGTAGCTTTAGCTTCCGACAAATTTATGACAGAAGGGCGATAGATATAAATGGTTGCTGTAAATTCAAGCCATACTTTTTCGTGGCAATTGTAGCCGCTGGCTGATTTTGCTGAGGATAAAAAGGGTGCTAAGCAGGCGAAATCTTCTGATGCACCAGCACCACTCACTGTTCATGTACTGGAACTTATAAATGAATTTACACAAAAAAAAAAAACAAAAAAAAAAATCTAAAGCTACACGACGACGTGAATAAATGTATCTACGAGTACGTACACTGTTGCTATGATGGCACGACGTTATAATAGTTTGGAAGAAATGTATTTTTTTATCGATTGTTATAGTGAAAACGCAAATGCCTCGGTTTAGGTGCCGCATTTTCGAAGAAATATTGCATTGCTTAGATTTGTGAGAATCGTAGAATAATTTTAGATTAGAATGTGATTAAAATGAGAATCATGAGGTTTGCTTTCGAAGAATGTGCTTTTGCTTCAAAGGAAATGGATTGGCGAGGAGTGTTCATGAGGAAATGAAAAGCTTTTTGTTAGTATCCTTACAATAATACTTGTTCCTAAAGGGGATTAAAAATCAAGTAGACTTATAAACGCGATTAGAAGTTTATTGTGAATGAGGGAGTTTCAAGAATTTGTGTAGCGTAAATCGAAAAAGTACAAGACAATTGTCGAATGTTTTGCTAATTTCATACTGGTACAACAATTGGCTATAATTTCTCGAGTATGAGATGAATATGACTTCATTCAGCGGAACCACTGATAAGTTAAGTTTTACGGATTTTCAATTGAATACTCAACCCGCGGTCGTTAAAACCGAAGTTGACGGTTGTTATAGCAAACAACACGAACTAAATTTCGTATAGCTGTCAACACCTAGGAAAGTACTTCTTTGACAACTTAGAGGAAGTTGGGTCTGCGAACCAAATTTTTGAAACAGTAAAGTTTTGCTAGGAGGTCAAATGCATGAAAGAGATGGTCTAGGTTTAGGATTATTACCGCGATGATTCTCTAGTGATCGCGATGGGCCCACTATGGTGCATAGTGTCGTATGGAAAACTCATAACCCTACACTATCTACCCACCTACATATGTAGATACCAACCTAAGACCGTATCGTATCATTCTATTGATGCGAGAAACTTGCTTGGTTTCGCCGTACTATATTTTTTACTACTATGTACTTTGATAAACAAATATTAGCAAATTATTACTACTTATTGATTCTCATAATTGAAAATACCAAATAAACGCTGAGAACAACTTTACAACTCGAACTTTTTTAACGAAAAAATTGATATTCTGTGTCGATCCTTGTTTTATTCTTAAGAAAGATTGAACTCTTTATATGTTATTGTACTTTAGATTTGACGTTCCGCTTTTCTTTACCACTGCGGCACACTTTTGGAATACATATGTCCTTCCTTGCTTGTGATTCGGGTCAAATAAGCAGTCAAATTTTTTCTTTTGAATCTCATCAAATCTACTGACCTACGTTTTTTCACAATATGTGTAGACAGTATCCGACTAGGTTTATCACTTAAATCACCGTTAATTCCAAGCAACTGTCAACTTGTCCCTTTCAATCGTCAACAAATGACATATGCCGTCACACTTGCATCATCATCACTACTTTGTACGAACTCTTATCGCGTTTACTCATTTAGTATTTATAATTTGACAGATTACTCAACACATTGTAGTCATTGCGCCCATTACGAGAAATTATATTCCTAAATCATGATTCATGCTTTTGTTTATCGCAAAAAATTTCTATCATAACTTAGATTTTTGCGTAAATATGTTTTATCACATGAGTCAGCCGAGACTTTATGACAGGCCAGGCCAGCCATTATGTTGTGCACCATATCCAAATCAAATCGAGGAGAGAAGTTCAATCAATTATTCTACCATTTTACGGTTCAAGCCTACTCTACCTCAACACTCCATACCACTAGCAAACGAAATTGTGTCTAGACGAACACAAATACCGTGAAGGAGTAGAAGAAAAGAAAAGAAAAACGATTTCAGGTCCTTGGCCGGCGCAAAGGGCAATGAATCCGAAATGAATTTCACGGCCAACAAATGAGCGTAATTTTTGACAATTTTCACTTACAACCTATGACGTTTCGTCGTTGGTGTCGCCCTCCCCACCTCGCGTCAGAAACTCTCACTGTCAATATAAATAATCACACTGACAGTGAACACACCGCAGCATCAGTAGCGGCCGCATATAGCGGTGGGGGAATGAACTTGTGCGAAACAAAAATGACCTTAGCCAAAGTTCATTATAGGTCAATGCGCGATTACGCGCTCCGCTAGCGTGTACATGTACACACAACGGAATAGCGGTGTAAATAGGGGTCTTAAGCCCCTCGGCTTGGCCAGCGAGTGAGTGTAGGGCAAACGAAAACACACAACAGGTGTATGGGACTACGGCGTATGGCGTATGGTGTAACAGCAGAGCGACTCGACGAGAAAGCTCTTTGACAGCCAGCTGCTGCCGCCGCTCTCTCGTAGTCATCGTCGTCGTCGTCGTCGTCGTCTCACATGTGATACAAGTGTGTGCGTGTGCAGCGCACTATGTCGTAACACTTGCTCGGTGGAATTTGTTATTCGCTATCGGTAGCAAGTTTTTTTTTGGCTTTCATTGTTGGTGGGGGTGGTTGGTTTCAAGGCCGTTCAGAGGGAAAAGTTTCTTCTATCGACTTGAGTGGGAGTGAGCGAGGCCCGACCGACGACGATGAAATTACCAACCAAAGTGACGGCGACTGTCAGTATGACGTGCTTCTTGGAGGCAAAAGAAAATTGCCTTCTTCTTCCGTTTGACGGTATATTTTTTCTTTGCTTTTTTTTTCGCCTTTTGTTTGCTTCTTTTTTTTTTTGGTTTTTGTTTTTCGGATTCAGAGAGGGTACACGACTGTGGATTACCTGTCAAACCGGTATCGGTTGTGTTACACTATACACCAGAGTTTCTTGATATT
The DNA here is from genome assembly GCA_905220385.1 of Xylota sylvarum. Taxonomy (NCBI): domain Eukaryota; kingdom Metazoa; phylum Arthropoda; class Insecta; order Diptera; family Syrphidae; genus Xylota; species Xylota sylvarum. The sequence continues at coordinate 90,794,577 of LR999957.1, read as the reverse complement.
GCTGCTGCTGCTGCTGCCTTTGTTTGCTTTTTATGTTTTCATTAAAAAGAAATTAAGTTGATTTGAGAATTTTGTTTCATGACGAAATGGCTGTTAAAATTCCTTCGACAGGTAAATTGGATTAGATAGGGTCGGCCTCTCTTCAACTGTCAGCGAGTAGGATGTCATCAACACGTGTCAAAGTTTGTTCTACTTAGTAGGAGAATTTGCATGAACGTATAATATGTCCGACATTCGCGTTATCGCACCTTTTTTAGTAGATATAAAATTACAACAAAAACGTATTAACGTCAAACTACACACACGTGTCAGAGTTGGCACGAGTGTAATAAAAAAAAAATCAAGTGTACTGCAAAGCATTAGGTGATTGTTAGTTGGTAGTTAATTTGCATGCGGAATAAATTATCGTTCAGCTTTGTCTGGTTGTACATACATATATGTACATATGGGAGCATGTGGATATGGATAATACGATAATTTATGTTGACACATGTCAGCGGATGACAGTCGCAAGAGACAAGCGTCTAAGTGGGCTGTGATCGTTGTGGTCAACGTCGAACTGAAGATCATGGTACTAGTATTCATAGGTCTTGCCCTATTGCAGAACTTCTCCCATGCGACTTGTTAGTACTGACGATGAATTCAGGGTGTACTGCAGAGGAGAAAAGAAATTTGCCAGCCTTATGTCAATTTCGTTTTGTAGTTTCTCGAATACCGTTTTTTTCATCGAAATTTGTTTTATTTGCGCGTATTGTTATATATTTTATTTATCCAAGTCCTAAAACAAATCAAAGAGAGTGAACATACATTTATTCGAGATCAAGAGGCGGATGAAAGCTAATACCTACATATTTACATAGTTTCAATGAAGACTCTTACATATAATGTCTGTTTAACTATTTCGTGAAGTGTAAAAATTTCATAGTTCTTATTGCAGCCTATTCCATATTTGTTATGGTGACTGGCTAATTTTAAATCGTGAGAACTATCAGAATATTTTTTTGCTTATCTGTTTCCAAATTGTTGTCTTTATAGCACTTATTTTTACTAGAAATGATGATGTTCTTTGGGAGATTGTCTGAATTAGATTGGCAGTTTCTGATGGCAGGAGAAAGACTTAACGCCGTTAGTTCGTGGGTATGGGTCTTATAGTCTTGGCATTATATAATACAGCTCCAACCATATTCAGTACTTAAAAGTTAACTATCCCAATTTACTTACTCCTACACAGCTTGGTCTATCACTCTTTTCTGTTAGCTTCACATTTCTTAAGCAGCGGTACCTTCATTAATCCCATTCATATCTTTAACTCTTTTGTTGTCTTCTCCAAGTGCCAAACTTTAATAATACATATTGTTCAATCGAACTTGAGGACGACATCAATCTGTTTTACATATTTCCTTAGACTGCAATAGATTTCGAAACGGACAAGATTTGAAATTTCCTTACTATCGGAGTAAGGTTACCCCCGCTGTAAAACTATTACCAACCCACTTCTTCACCACAAAGCAAAGGTGGGTAGAGTCTTCTTTCCGAAACCCACTTACACCCCCATTCAGTCTCTTTGATTTTCACATGATGTATCCCTTGTCAATCCCATCGATGAAAGGATATTGCCAAAGTGTTTTGATCGCACCGTAGACTCAAGTGCTTAAACATTGCCAATCGATTTAGTGGAAAATGCCTATTATGTGGATGCCAGCCAAGTATACATATTTGTAGCACACAGAGAGAAATCCTTTTTCCCACTCTTTGGCATCTCCTTCTGTACCGGTATCCTTTCCATCCTCCCGAATCCCATTTCAAGGGTAACAAACCATCGCAATACGCACGCACACTGAACCCGAAACGAAAATGTACATCAAACGAACAATGGACTCAGTCAAATGCTATGGCACTTTACAGGCATAGAGGCAGAGACACAGAGAGGTTGATTGAACTTCAGGGTGAATGAGTGTTGCCTTGGCAGGAGTTCACATTCGTTTCACAATTTCACATCGGAATCGAGGGGATGGATATGTGAAAATGGTTACTTAATGCGACCCGCATTCCGTGGACAATATTTGCAGCGATTAACATAATTTCTACGGCTTACTGGTGTTTGAGCTCGGAAAATTCAATTTGCTTTACATGGTGTAGGGACAAAAAATATTTCCCAGGTGCTAAATGGGGTGTGGGTGGGTGTTGGGGTTGGTTGCGTGCGGTGACTGCTGCTGGTAACAGGAAAATCTTTCACTCACACGTTGAGTTTATGAAGCGATAAACGCTGCACACACTCGTTCGTGGGCCCCGCTCAATGTCAGTTTAATTAATTCGCATGGCGAGTTGTTGTTTTTCGCGGATGCAACCCTGTGTGAATGTGTGTGGATGCGTGTGATTATAAATTCAATTTTTATTTTTTTTTTCCAGTTTCGCTGTTCATTTCTCGTTTTATTTTGTTTTTGTAATTTTTAATGAGCATGTGGGGAATAAACTTGATTTTTAAGCTCATTACCTGATGCGCCTCTTCTCGTCGTGTACAAAAGGCCGGAATTTTACGTATTTGTCATAATTGGAAGCGGGTGGAGGCGGGTGCGAAAATTTAAGTGAAATTACCAAAGGGAAACGGGAAAACTGTCATATGATTTGGATTTAGCAAGTTAAATTTGTAACCAGATATTCATATCCAGATGTGATGGTGTAAATTGGTTTACAACGAAAAGGGTGGTTGATCCGTTGCGGAACTTTAATAAATATGTGTATGATTAAATTTACTGCTTTTATTGGAGGTATCGTTGGACAGGTCATAAATTTTAAAGGCGACCTTATTACTGACTTTGTTTTACTTTAAATGATGCCACAAACATTCGTCTCTACTCAGCTCGATCTATAACCTCTAATTCCTGACCAAAAAATGGTTATGTACACTATTTTTGCTAATCTTTCTTCAACACATGGTCTCTGTGAGGTTTATTCGACTATACTTCGATTGGACGTTTTTGTCCATACCTCTCGGGAGGTGCATTTCAAACTGCTAAGCACTTGGTTAATATAAACAGGGCCGTTAGTAAGATTCTTAACACTGCATGGTTCATTTCATGTATATTGTATTTTCTGCACAAAAAACAAGGTCTGCTGAGGCTTGACTATTGTTTTCGTTGTTGGAAGTTGTCCCAAACGATCTCGCACTTAGTTACAACATATCAAACCCTACAGATACTATCGTATCACGAGGAATGTTTTGAAGAACTCAACAGAATGTTCACAAGAAATGCAACATTTCGATGTCTAAAAGTCTGCTAGAGCTCATCACTTTATGTCAACCTAGAAACTACGCGGACAACTCTTTAAAAATTTATTTCGTTGCAGAACGAGTAAACTTACAGAAAACATATACATATGTATAGGTATATCTATGTATGTACACATCTCGAGGCTTTTTTCTGTAGCAAAGTATGTGTATCTAAATGAGCATTTGCATTATACTACTATGTAGGAGTCGAACGATGGGACTCTTTCGTAGAATCTTCATAGTTGTTTGTGTGAAAGCTTTAATAAAATTGCAGAGAAGATTAGACCACAGAAGAACGGAGACTGTACAAAGTCCTTGCATACCCCCACATTAAAGGTGGGTATGGTAACGTTTTGTGCAAGTAGCCGATGCTCATTTTCTTTTTCTAATGATGGCATGTAAGCATTTTGTCTTACCTTCATTCACTGCTAAGCCCATTTCGTTTACTTCTTCCAACTCAATACATACTTACAAACGTCTCCATGATGCCCCGCTATATCCTTCTGATTATGTTGATTTAGGGTATATGAATGAGTGTGAACATTCCCTTAAAAAATAGACCAGAATTTGATAGTCGCTCTTCGATTCTGTTGCCGAAGTTAGCACTTGGTGAAAATAGTGTATATTTTCGTATTTTGTCAGCTTTTTCCTAAATCTTCTTACTCTATAGCCATATTAATACGGACACTATTAAGAGAGGTAGTTGACTAATGACTGTAAATTGTGTACTGTTGAGAAGATTGATTTCAAATAAATATGACAGAATTTGAATGATTTTCTTCTCTCTAGAATCGACAGGAGACCTCAACCGACTGGAGGCAGTTAGCTAAGGAATGGGCTAACTGGAGAAGCTTGTTATTGGAGGCCCAGATTCACCCCGAACTGTAAGGCCCGCTAAGAATAAGAAGAATCGACCAATCCTGAAATTCTATTTTTATTTATCATATGACTGAACATGAACACTCCTATTAAATTAAAAGTAAAAAAAAAATATTTGGCGTGACAGGTCTATGGGACAAGGGCTTAGCTTCTCACAACCATTCAGGTTGTGCATGTTATATTCTTTACACGAATCGAAGGACAATTTGGGAAGCTTTTTCATGACAATTTTACTCTCGGATGTTTGTGAGACGCTGGCGAGAGGTGGGGCGTGAAAGAAATTAAAAAAAAAAAAACCTTGGAACTTAAAAAACTCACCTTACACAGTATTGAACCCTACTTTTGAGCTCTGTTGCACCCTTGAACAGTTTTTCCTCCAATCTATTTAAAAATGAAGTCCAGCTCCATCTTTGTAGCAGATTCTTTAAACATCCTTTTCTGTTTTCTCCTTTCCGTAGGTATATTTGAGTCAGGATGGACACTTACCAGTATCCGATGGCTACCACTTGGAGGTGAAATAAGTACAATAATTGATCTGTAGTATTTTTTTTGTTTAAATTATTGGGGTGACGGACTTCATAGTGATTTTTTCGCGCTATCCTGTTAAAAATGCTGTGTGATTTTGCCTACTTGCTAAAATCAAGTTAATGAATGAAGTTTTGGATTCTTTGAGCTGACATCAGAAGGCGAGGTAAAGCCTTTGTGAGCCTAGTCCGAGCAATAACAGAACAATCACATAAAATATGATCGGCAGTATCAGAGTCAGTGTCCTTAATGCATTAGTCCGATTGGCTAATACCAATTTTCTCGAGGTAATATCTGAGAAATCTATGACCAGTTAGGAAGTTTGTCAGGATTTTGGAATTATATTTGATCATTGCTAGAATCTATTTCGTTAATTTTTTTTTTTGAAATGAATGAACTTCTTGGGTGTCTAAGATAGTTTGTGAATTTCAATAAGAAAGTTGTCGTTTTGTTGGAACTGATTTAGCTCTAACCTTATCTGGTTAACAGGTAGAATACAGAAGTGTTCAGAGCCAATAAATGGAAACTGAGCGCTAGATCTGGCAAGTTCGCCAGATGTCTCATTACCAGGGATACCTACATATATACAGGTTCATGTCCACCCTGTATAGATAATTGCCTTCAGTTTCGCACTCCTTCATTCTGCCTAAGACCACACATGTTCTTTCTTAACATGTCTCTCTTTACATTTTCGTATTAACTTCACCAACAACAATCTGAATGCTTCAGACATTGCTTTTGTCGAGGAGTAGAATACTATGTAGTAAGCTTAGCATTCTTTCAAGTTTATATCTGACAATAACATACATATTCTTCAGAAATAAAGTGATAAAGATTCAGTTTCAGAATACCTACTACGATGTCTATCCTAATAAGCTATCTATCCACAGTTGGGATTGAAATAAACTTCATAATTCGAGAAATATTTAAACTGTCAGACCTCTTTACAACTTTATTCAGAAGTTATCCCTATGCGTAGAAGAAAAAGAAACGTAAAGCATATTTAAAACCTTATGAGATTAATGAATGCGAAAAAGAGGCAACAACGAAACTAGAGAAGACGCCAAACAAGAGCCCTCTACTGCCGCCGTCGTCGCGCTGATGTTGCTTGCTGTTGCATTCCACGGAAGAAGAGGAACAGAAAAAAAAAAAAGAAAGAAAAACTCCACGATAGGGTTTATTACTCTCTTTCGTTGCCGTTGTATCTGCGTCCCTCCCTCGTAATGCTGCCACCGCCACCGCCCAAGACGGGCTAACTAAAGTTAATAAATGTTGAGCTTGAAAATCGATGACCTGCAAAAGCTTGCCGGACGTAAATTGTATCATGAATTTGAATAATTACAGTGTTAATGGTTGTTAAGTGGATTTTTGTTGTTGTTGTTGTTGCTGCTTGATGGTCTTTTCCCGCCTCCACCCACCACTGTTGTTCTCTAGTTAGTTTTTTGTTGTGTGTGAGTGTGTTTTGGGTCATATTTTCGGGGCCACTACCGCCGCTGCTGCCGCCGGCGGCTACCACCGACCGATTTGTTAACAGAGCATGAAAGTTGATTGAGAGAATTTTTTGACGCTCTTGGTGTGCTGTGTCGTCGGGTAAGGTGAAGTGATTTAGTTTTATGACACACGTTTTGTGTAGTGCGTGGAACTTTTTTAATTAATTTTCTTGAAAAGCTATTAATTATGAAATTGATAGAAAGATGTTTATTTTTAGCAGTTCCGGGGTGTGACTGTTGGCTAGATTGAATCTAGACTAACCGAACATAAAGTTGTATGAATCAAACCCACTCTACATACACAGATATAGTCCCACCTCCTTTTACAAGTGCAAGACGTCTTTTCACTGCCAATTGAGTATTTCTTTTGCGTGCAATACTGGCTTGCCATCATTAGCGGAATTAACGCTGCTGCACCTCAACTCCCCAATGAATATCATAATGGTTATCGTTATATCCCGAGATCTGAATTCCGATATCATTCAGTATGTGTGTGTGTGTATCTGTGTCTATTTTTAAAGTGTGCACACCACAAAAGCCAACCGAAATTGAAATTACAAGCGATTCCGATTTTTATCGTCGTCACTGGATTTCATTCCATTGAATTGACTCTGTTCCGTTTGTTGATTGTATAATTACCCAAAGGAAACGACAGCGGTGAGGGAAAATGACAGCCGCCCAGCCAGGCATGGGGGAGGGAGGGTAGACATTCTTTTTACTGTTTAAATGGAAAAAGGAAAAGAAAAATGGAACGACGAAATACCCGCAGAATATGAGGGTATACATGAAAATTCTATCGAATCAAGAGGGTGACATACAGTGACTGCAGTAGTGGAACTGCAACCAGACCAGAAGAAAACCCATCAAGTTTCGATTTTCATTTTCATATTTTATTTGCCCTTCAGGGTGGCAGGGAGGAGATCTAATGTGGTGCCATTTAAATCGAGGGTGAGAATGGTGGCAGTACAGATACAATAGGGTGTGATAGACACACATGTAGATACACATACTATCCACTGCATGGACAGAGTTTGTCGACAAGCGCAGTTCGATACTCAAAAATTTAACACGGAGATTCGCCAAAGTGGTTCTGGGTATACATATATGTATATGTATGTATGAGATTGGATGTGGGGTTCTTAGCAAGTGGGATTTTTATTTTTTCTTTTCTTTTTTATGCCCGAACATACTAAAGTGTTCGTAAACATTTCGATAATGCGACTTAAGAAGTTCAACATTCAAGTAGTTTAGCGATGAAGCTATCGCTGGTTTTTGAAGATAATTCTAGGTCGTAGATACTAATAGGTACATATGTACATACATACATATGCAGTACATGGAATTGAGTATCTTCATGACTTCTAATCCGTGGTTTATAATTTAAGAAAATTCTAGGGCAATACTGCTATTCCTTCAAAATGTCAAATAAATCCATTGTTTGTACATGAACGTCTATCTTTCAGTTTTAAACCTAAGAATACACTTCAATCACTTAGTTCCAAAGCACACATGTCTTACTGCAAAATAAAGAGTACATATTTTGAAATCGTCTAGTTCCTTTTTGTTCACTTTTTCTTCATTCTCTTGTACTTAGCTCTTTGCACAATTGTATTGCACTAGGTATTGTTTAACATACATATTAGGAGTACAGCAAAAGGGTGGCCTACAAAACCCTGTCGCGTCCCCAGGACAGTCGGACGACGAGTGTTCAATAATCAATTTTTTTTATCAAACGTTAAGACCATCTACCTTTTACTGCCTAATTCAACTTTTAGAGCGCTTTTGATGCAGCATATTCTCTTCAAGAATATCCTCAACTTTGTATTTTAATTTTTTTATGATTGACACTTTATATTAGTGACTCTTGTCAGTAGTAGCCTCATATTTAGCCCAGAGTTGTAAAGTACTGAAATACATTTGTACTGCAGTACGGTGTAAGTACCCAGTACCTTGTACTTGTACTTAAAAAAAAGGAGTACAATGTACTTGGTACTTTAAAGGCACCAAGTCCAAGTACTATTCCAAGTACTCTCTTCTAAGTACATGTACTGGTACAGCATAGACTGGAACTGTATTTTTGCAGCCGCGTAAATCTATATAAAGTAGCTGATGGTGGTTTGTGGCCACTGATCTCCCTACAAACTCTCATTGTGACCATTTCTCTTATTTTTTTGTTGCTTATTGATACTTCCTCCGTTTAGGTCCAGACCTACTGTTTCTAATTAATGCTTTAAAACTCGTCAAGCTTGACAACATATGTATGTACATTGTATGTGCATATTCCACAAAATCAAGCCTAGTAGCGACTGTTGCAGCAGTTCATCTTTACTGGTGACATAATCTAATGCTTTATTTTGGCATTCTCCTTGCCATCATTTGCGTCATCTACTGAGTGTGCCTTACGAAAACTGATGCTCAACTATGCCTTCATCGATTGTTAATTCAAACTGGTTGCACATGATTTTATCATAAACGGATCATTGGGTTTCTTAAATAAGACTTTTGGACATTTGTGATTTGTACAGATACATAGAATTAATTCTGAACCAGGACGAACGCCACCAAAGAGTGTTTCGACATGACATATGAGCAATGTCCTAAATATGGCGTTAACATCGTGTAGGCTTTGGAGTTTTGCTTTCTTTTGTCTTCATGTTTTTGGTTCTAGCATGTCTCGATATTGGGTATATTGTACATATGTATGCAACTCTGTGGAGTCATCTGCCTATATCCGAGAAATCTTTTTTTTTTTTTGTTCTTTAGATATTAACCTTTAACTTCCATGGGCAGAATCAGAATCTACATTATCGATGCTAATTCTTTTGTGCCTTGTCGGCTGTATATTTAAGGATAGTTGGCATACAGTACTTTATTTCCGGTTCGGACCGCTGCCGTACCGTACGCGAACGAATGACTCTAGATGTTAAGCTTAAATGGAAATCGCACGTAAAAAAGAAACGCGACGAGCTCAAAAACAAATATAACTGCTATTTAAGCGTCAGCTTAGTTGTAGTACTAATTTTGAGAGGCGTTTTTAGTGAGTAAAAATTTGCACTACCATAAGCACGCATCGGTCGGGCGCTATGGTGTCTATAGAAGAGTTTCACCTGCTATCGGCAAACAAAAAAAAAAACCGTGTCCCTAAATAGCTCTCGTGATACTTTCGTCAAACTTCTTCGTGTTTCTGTTGATACTATGCCCTGAATGATGCACTGCTGATTATCTTGTTTCCATAGTGAACCCGACCTCGCATATAGTTTTGTTGAACTTTGCGAGTCCGACGACTGCTTATTTGTTATTTGCAGCTAATCTGCCTTGACCAACCTATTGACTTCTCATAGAAACTCGCCCCTAGGTGAGACGTCCTAAAATAAAGGGTACATATGTAAGTTAAGCAAATGATTTAAGGCCTTTCGCCTCTCCTTGGCTTGTTGCTCTAAGCTTATGCTCATAAAAGCTTCAACTTTTCAAGGTGCATTCATAACATCTTACCAAACTACGAGCAGCGCTTGTAATATGCTAAATTCTATTCGAAACAATTTTGTGTAAGACGAACCGCATCGTATCAAATGAAACCTGAGCAGCAGCAATATTATGCCGGAATGTGTGTACATAAAAGTCAAAGTAGAACACGAAATTGAAAGTCAAATTGACTTGACCACAACTACCTACTTCACCTGCTGCTGCTGTTGCTGTTGTTTCGAAGCAAGTTTCCCTCCCTCCCAGCGCTCGTTGAACAGAAAATAAAAAAAAGTTAATCATTCTTTTCCAAACAACAACCTACCAGCCACTACACATCCGTTACCTAATCTTATTTCAAAAACTTTGCTTTATTATCTCTCCCTGTGCGCGCACACACATCGTCTCTATCTGGGCTTCTACCTCGTCTCTTCCTTCCATTCGATTACATTTGCATTAGCGCACTTCAAAATATGCGCCTACTTGCACTTGTAGCGCGAACAACGAACAAGAAGAAGAGAAACACAAAAAATAACAACAACAACAACAACCAGGGTCGTCCAGTAGTACGGCACGGCACACCACCAATACCGGCACTCACCTGAAAACTCGTACACGGAATTAGCATTCACATGGCAATCGTGGATGACGGTGTACTGTGCAGTGTACTCGCTCTGGGAGCGTGTATCTGTGCATATCATCATCATATTTATGCGCGAGGTTGAAGTATAGTACTATACACCAATGTATATGTATCTACCTACCTGCCTACAACCACTCTCAATAGCGTTTCAAGAGGGAACGCTCCAGCAGCAGCAGCAACAACAACAAGTGACTGTGTTATAATAGATTGTGAAACGTCGCGCGTACCACCGAATGAATACGACGACTACGACGACGTCGACGTCGACGTCGAATGTCGGATGAAATAGCGATGGTAATTTGAATTGCGAATTCATAACGCATATTATTACTGCCACAGTGTCTCTTTGGCCCGAGTTAGTGAGTTGTAACAACACCATTTGCCTAGCCGCCCCCGGTGCGTGTGCGCGCCTCTTTATTGGACGACTTTTGGCCTAAACTAAACTGGTCGGTCGTGAAAAGAAAAACTACTCCACACTACCACTAGGCAGCAGACGGTGTGTAAGTTCCGTGGTGAAATAGAAATCGTCGTCGGTGGGTTTTGAGCGGTTTGATGGTTAAACCACACGACATCACTTCCAGAAATGGACTTGCATCGATGTGGTGGTCTAGGAAGGTGTGAACATGGTAATTAATAGGACGAGGATCTCACACCTTTGTGAAGGGGTCATGGAAGTTACTTGATTATTCTATGCAGTTACAGAGTATTTTTTTTTGGTTAGAATAACTGTAGACTGATTTTTTGATACTAAGTCGAGAAACTACTGAAAGGTGTGTACTTTCCTTAACTTTAGAAATGGAGATGAGGGCTTCAACCTTGATTTTTTTTTTGTAGATTTTGCATATCAAGTTAGCTCAAGTGCCTTTCGACTTGCGGAGTAAATGGTGCAAATTTTGAGAGTAGATGTCTTTCTCCATGTCCGATATACATAACATATACTTATGTACATATCTTTCACTTCCTATTGACCCATTTTCGATCGTCTTTACCTTGTTTCCGGTTTGTATTTTAGAATACTCAAATACATTGAGCATAATTCATCCATTGCAATGGGTTGTTCTCTTTGTAGATGGCTCTTGTTCATATGTCACAATCAAGACTAGGAATTGATCTACTCTTTCGTAAAAATATTAGAAGGCCTTAAACTATCGGCCATCCCTGCACTTTACATACATACATATGTATATCAGACTCCAACGAAAAATCTAGGAAGAAGTTCATTTGTCATCTCCAATGGATATCTCAAAATTTTCAAGCTCTACTTATTATGGTGGTATTCCTATTCCTGAATTATGTATATAAACAATCTTCTCTCTACAGGACAATCTATCATTGGCTGGCTCACGAAAAGACTTCGAATCTTTAGAAATTCCTCATCTTTCTTACACTTCAGTTGCACTTTGCTTAAAGGCTTTTCATTTTTCCAGCTGATAAGCAGTTCAAAAGAGAACAAAGGTTAGACGTTTTCTGGTTGTTATATGTCTCCACTTAAGGCGCGTCTCCACTTAGCAAGTCTTTTAAAGTTGAATATACATATGTAGATGTCCCAATTGGTGAAGCTCAACATTTGCATTTTAAGCACAAGTATGCAATATTGGACAAAATCTCAGCAGATTACTCACATACAAATATATTTTTAAACAGTCAAGCTACTTTAAAAGTTTCACACCTTTACTACTTTGAATATAAGCTAGTACGTATTCAGTTTTTATGTACCGAGCTTAGATATTGAAAGCAATGAGATCACGGGCCAACTTACAAGATAAGGTTTGCTAACTCCTTTCATTGACCTCAAACCGTTTTGTGGTCTCCTTGAATCTCCAAAATGAACGAAACATATGAACGCGGTTATGGCGGTTATATGTACATAAGTGCTAATCTCTTTGCACAACGCGTCATTTTGAGAATAAAAAACGGAAGTCTGTGGAAAGTTCTTCAAAATTTCGTCAAAAAGACCTTTATTCTGGTGTAGACACCGAGGACGGATTTGATCAATAGCAAGGGCATTCAGTAATCCTTAACTCATTCAAAGAAAGGAGATGTTTTGTACTGTCACTGAATATTTCAGATAGAGATACTGAATCCGACTGCTCTAATGATGGATTCTCACTGTTGTCAACCGCAACATGATCGAACTTAGTTTGGTACCTATATGGTCACCAAGAAACTGTAGGCTACTAGTGTGAGTCGTACTGATTAACAATAACTAAGTTACAAAAACTTCGCGTATTACTATGTATGTACATGTGTATAAGGAAATCCTTTACCCAAACAATTAAGACAATATGAAGATTCTTTACATTTCATTGCTGTCTAAGCTGTATGCGCTTTTTCTTATCTTTATATACTTCAAGGCCAACTCTTCTCGACTTTTCCTTAATCGCCGGCCGTGATTATGAAAAACGTTTGCATGGACTGATTTATGGAATATAGTGTGTGCTATGCCGGCCGATCCGGAAGTGTTTCCATAAAATCTTCGCCGTTTTTAAAGAGATCGGTTGGTAAGCCAATATAACCTACATTGACCTCTTCATTAGAGCAGTAATCCAACTTCATTATGTAAAGTTAAGTATTCTTCAGACCACATCATCCACTCAATATCTTGCTCCAATAAACAGCTGCTGAAAGTAGCCCTTAAAAGGTTCTACAACACTATGCGCATCGCTGACATGACTGCCTGAACTGTCATGAAAAGTTTTTTGTAACGTGACGTTTCGATATCTTGTTTATAATGTAATTGCGTTCACGTTTTTTCACTACTTTTGGAGGAATTTACTAAATGGTGGAATTTGTTTGGTGCAGATGCCCTGATGTTATTTTAAGGAGCTCTCTATTGAGATAACCTTTGTATCTTTCTCTCTATTTTGGTACATATTGATATCAAGGACAAATGCATGTATATGTTTGTTTTGCGTCAGACAGATACCGAACTCTATTAAAAGTACGGAAGAACCGATTTGGTTATGATAGTGACAGATTGTAACAGAAAATAGTAGCACTTAGTACTTAAGTGCTACAAATCCTATCCATTGCATTCTTAAACCGTGCTCGGTAGGAATCAATTCTCAAACAACTGTCCATTATCGCGACTCTACCTCGAGAGATCACTCCAAGTGTGTCTCATTATTTTCATTGCATCTGCATTAAGTACCTAAATCATTGCCAAACGCCTAATATGATTCTCCCACGCTTGCCTTAACCACTTTCCCAGAACTATAGCAAGGTAACCTAAATTGTTTTAAATTTGATACTTCAATTCCATAATGCGGCCATCAAACCTATTCAGCCTTTTCAAAAATACACAGAAAACATTCTGTAATCCCCCCTCAAACAGAACTGCAGTAGCTATAGCCATCACTGCCGATCAGGCCGCCATCGGGCGTCATCATCTCATTCCCACTTAGCGCGCAAACACAAATCCGAACACACCGGAGATAATAATCGTAAAATTAAGAAAAAAAAAAAAAAAAGAATCATACACAGAGCGCACAGCAACTCACACAAAAACTCACGATGATAATAAAATAAAGAACCGAACTCATCGCCAGCCATGGAATAAAAATCCAAATTCCGAGTACAAAACATGCACACATACCCAAGCCGAACCGACTAAGGGAACGAACGAACGAATGTCAGTCAGTCAGAATCAGAATCGGAATAATTCTGGGAGATTTGTGTGTTTTTTTTTTTTTTTTTTGTTGGCTTGTATCCGTAGTCCACAAGGGGGAAACCCATAACCGTTCAGCAGACCTACAGATACAAATCGTTGTGGTGCGCACGTTGGGTGGGAGGCGGAGGAGGATAGAGACAATGCGCTCCATGTAGCAGGAGTAGGACACACCGACCGACACACAGGGAAATAAAAATTCCATTGAATAAAAATTGTAATATGAATGCCAGCTCACTGTGGATGGAGCAGGGGGGAGGACGAAACAAACAGTAGATACACTGCACCTACTCTCTAATAGTTGATGACATTTCGTATGTCGGCTGGAAGGAAAGTTGTTTTTTTTTTCTTTTTTTTTTTTTCGTGCCTTTGTCGTTTTTGTGTGTCACACTACGATGAAAAGATAAAGAAACAAACAACAACTACTGCTACGGGCATAGGAGGAGGGAAAACATAATGAAAATATGGTAAATGACCCTCACTCTCCAGTGCTGTTGCTGAGGCTGAGCTTGAGGTATGAGATATCGCCACACATATACATCATAAGATACAAGGGAAAGGAGGAAGAAAACCAAGAAGAAGATACATTTCGTCGTCGTCGTCGGTTGCTCCTGCACGAAGGAGATTTACACCAACAACAACAACAACAACGACAAGTAATGGGATAATCAAAATCGTAAATGTGTGCAGAGAGTATGAAGATGCGGCGGATGATGATGCTGCTGCTGATGAGGATGAGAGAGGATGGCCAAAAGATATGAACCGATAGATGACCACCAAACCGACAGCACACACAGAGTTGGTACGAGTATACACAAGGCAACAAGGGGCAATAGCCGCGCGATTAACAAAACGACAGACAGTAGGCTTGGTTGTGTGAGCTGTGAGTGAGTATAGTCGTTGTCGTCGTCATCGTCGTCGGTACGACATTGGAGATAAAAAGATACAAAGATACACAGAGATACACCACTTTCTGGTTGGTGTGACATATTGATGATTTGTGAAATGAACTTGCCAACTGTGGATGGTTGGATGGATGGATGGATGGAGTCGGTATTTGGAATGGAGTGAAGTAAGTGTGGTAGCACGATGCATGTTATTAGGTGAATGAGCGGTAAGCCGTCTAGGGCGGTGCTAATTGATTCTTGGACTATGAGGTAGTATGAGACTATGGGAATGTGTACAGTTTACGCAGATTTACATATTTGTTTTGTGAACCATTTAAGAGGGCATTCAATCTTTTTTAGGCTGAGGAATGGACTATGTATACTTGTAACTGTATGCCAATAGGTAATGGCACACACAAGCAGCATACATACCTACGAGATATGTATGTATGTATGTAGAAATGTTTCGTGATGTCTGTGCACATCTTGGATTTGTATTAAGCGAGCCGCAAGCAAGCAGATATTAGGCATCGTCAGAGACTGTAGTCTATGATCACAATACCTAATATCGTCCAGCACAGCAATCTTCTCTGCTCTCATGAACTCTGTGATTCGGTACTCTGATCTGTTTTGTGTCGCTTTTTGGGGATACAACGGCTGCATCCAATGATTTTTGGATTGAAAGCTGTCCACCGAGAAAATGTTCGAAGATTTCATTCCTGTACAACCTTAACAGGAACTATCGCACGAAAAACAACGATTATGTCTGGTAGCCAAGGTACCACATATGCACTGATTTTATATAAGATTACTACGACGATGTTATGAGTGTGTCTAAACAGCCTATCAAAAAGGGTTCCAGCAACCCCGTTCATACCATACAAAACCTTTTTTGCCTCCATCGTAAATCTACTATGATCTCAATGTACTGCATTTGCGTGTTCTGTGATGAAAGAGAAGCACTGAAGGCGCTGAACCAAAGAAGACTAAGTTGTCTGGGGAACTCTAATCCGTCTGGGACTCCAATCCTCAGATCAATCACGTATTCTTTAGTTTATGAAGAAAGCTTGGGGAATTTAGTTGCAAGTTCAGTTAAATTCAAGAACTGCTTTGATCGTTTCTTCCACTAGTTTCTAGTTTTTCACTGTTGAATCTATTAAATCTGTTTATATACCACTATAGACAATTTTCTATATCATCTCACCTAGCACTGTCCTTATTGTGTAACAGGAATTTCCGGTTAAAATAATCTGTTACAATTTCGAGATACATATAAACATGAGTCCTCGCATAAGGAGGGGATAAAGTTGCCATTGTAGTACCGTCTTAAGCTCTAATTTTATGCGAATGAAGACTTGAATCAGGTCCCGTGTACACAGATCCGTATACGGTTTTTTTTCTCCAGAAGCCAACGTTGTCGTTTGTAGCATTTAATCAGTCCATATCTCACTCCCATGCAGGAGGGTAGATTTGCTTAGTCCATGCTCTTAAATCCAAGATTAGACACGTCTTACGACTTGGTTAAGTTATTTTTGAGCATCTTCGGTGTTCCGCACGGAACTCTTCATATGTACGTCTACAGTTTCCAGCATAAAGATTTTTCTTGATTGGTGGGTGCTCTGCTCTGCTACTGCTCCTATAGCAGAGTCATTTCTTATTTTTATTTCCATGTTACCTAGTGGATAGGTCATCTTCTGTCCAGACCACCGGTGTTAAAATTCGTGGATTGAGCAGTCTTTCGTTTTCCGGCTTTGGTAAGGACAGTAAGGAGATCTCATTGTTCTTTGCTTATTAGAGCTATTCATTAGCGTTTCCAATATTTTAGAAAACTCCCTCCTATCGTCGGTGTTTGCACATATTGAGCAGTAGTCGGGGGAAAACTTTAGTGATCACTTTCTTTTGTGGAGTCAGCAGTATAAGTTCACTTCTCTTAAATAAAATGTAGGACTTTTCTGTTGGAAAAGTGTATCTAGGATATTGCTCATTTTTATCTAGTTCCGGCCTCACTGTTGACTGCATGACGTACATACATATGTACATACATATGTAGATCCTCCAATTCAGCGTTTTGCTTGTTAATTTTAGCTCCTCTTCCTTGCATTTGTAAATTCGGCTAGCACTGTTTCTGTGGATTCTAAGTCTCTTCTCTTCATCTCATAGCTTTACGTCTCAGTTGTAGCGATTGTCTTTTTATTTCGGTAATACGGTTTGCCCCAGTATTTGCCCATCATTGCAAAAGTTGTCTTCAGTCTTTCTTACTCTCCCACGTTCGCCTGTCGCATTGATTGCGATGTGGTCACGGCAGGCCCAGTAATTTCAAGAATTGGTCCTGTGCCTCTCTATTACTGTTCCGAGAATTTCTTCTTTTACCCTTGCCACATTCCATATGCATGTACATGTACATATGTACATATGTATGTAGAACGATCAGAATTCAAATTATATCTTGTAGTAACGTAAAAGCTACTGTGTTCATGTTAAATAAACAACTATCCGCTGACATAAACAAATTTAAAAGCAAGTCAAAATTAAATTCCAGTCACTAACCCCTTGCGGCACTTCTTCCACTTCTTCCACGAGTATCAGATACTCGATTACCTTTTAGTTATATTTTGAATCGAATCATATTTGATTTCTCAAACTCAATACACAATCTATTGTTTTCGAAAGTCTTAACCCATAACGCTCTCCTAATGCCAAATAACAGCTACAGATACAATCATCAGCAAGTAGATACTTAAATCTAAACCGGAACAAAGAGGCAAATTAATTAAACAGGAACAGAAAAAAGAAGAAAAAACCCAAACGGATCATCAAATTTACAGCCACAGATACATTTACTTCGGGAGCCAGTTGTATTTCGAAATTTAACAGCACTAACACCAATAAGATACTTATACTAACAAAAAGTATCTCATCCATTTCTCTTTCATTTCTCATGAAATTCTTCGACGAATGTGTGCGGTTCTCTTATGATCCATTCTCTTAAAATTCCATTCGAGATACTTTTCGTTCAGCAGACTCACTAAACTGTCATTATATCCCCGCGCACTCACACACATTCTTTCGTCATTTGGTTTTGATGATTTTCTTTGGTCGTAGTTGTTACTGTTGGAAAATTTGTCGTTGTCGTTCCTTGAATTAAATTTCATGTATCTGAACGAAGTATTTATGAGTTAGAGAAGCCACAACACCGAGAATACCTAAAATAATTCATTCATTCACTTGTTTGGTAAGTAAGGCATTACCGCACATAAACGCAGTCCGCCGTCGTGTAATCGTAACCTAATTAGTGAAAGTAGTTTCTCGCATGCCCATGGCATTTGTTGGACCGTGTTCCGTTGTTATGTGCTGCGGCTGCTGCTTCAAAAGGAAAGTTTCACACATTCTGATGTGCAGCGAGTCGCACAATGCGTAGATAGATTTAGAAATGAAGATGATTTGCGGCGCTGCAATATCCAATATCCATTGGATATGTGGCTAGATTCCTAGATAACTAGTGCAGCAGATATAAAGGCACACAAAAGCGGCGAAGAAAGAGAGAGAGAAAAACCAAACAAACGTCCTTGGGGGTGAACGTTTTCTTTTCGATATTTTTTTTTTTTTTTTTTTTCGTGTACACAAAAGCAGCACCTCGTTCGTCCCCCGTGTTGCTGTTGTGTTGTTGTTGGTGTTATTGTGCCGTTTTTGGTGTTTCTGCTGTTGAATGTGGCAGATATTTGATTGAGAGAAGTCGTTGAAGGTTATGATTATTATTTGTGTGTGTTGCTTCATAGTCTTGCTGTTGTTGTTGTTTTTGGGTTCTTTGTCTCAAATGACAGATATTAACTTGATTTGTAAATTGTATGACATATTTTAGAGCAGATGATTATAGGGGCTTAGAAGCAAATAATTATTCAATTATCTAGGGGCATAACCTTCCTTGAGGACATGCTGTAGGCATTAGCGACTAGGAAGAGGTATACATATGTACATGCATAGGTATGTATGTATGTGACGTAGTTAACAAGTTGTATAGGTAAGTGGATTATTTTTTCCGTTGTAAATGGAATTACATATTGGAAAGGCAAACAAATAATTTACATTCTGGAAACCATGAAATGTTTTTCAGTTGTCATAACTCACAATAGACACCATCACCCCGCGGCCTCGGCGAAGGCGATGTTTATTCAATTTTTTATTTGATTTTCTGAAAAAAGTTGGTTTTAATTGTCGCTAAACACACATCATTTAATCGGATTGATAATGATGAGATTGTGACATTATTTGTAGGAATTTAAAGAGAGATTTCTTGCGAGAGAGATTCCTTTACATGCATATGTACATACATGTAGGTACGTAGGATTCAGTTACATAAATCATTTCGTTCTCTGTTGAATCAAGAACAAGTTTCTCACGCATAAAAGTAAGATCAAAAATATCCGTATCCTACCTATCAACAGATGGGGCAGTGTTTACTACAATTTACTAAGAAATTTCATTAGATAAAGTTTCGCAAGCGGTAAACACAGTCACAATAATAATAATAATGCAACTAAGCAACTCAAGGCACAATTCTGTGGGACGTTACACGTAACCTTATATTCTGTGCCTAAAACAGTGTTCGAGAATGCTGCTAAGATACATTTGTACTTTCGTACTTCTGAGTGCTTTCAGTGTTTGACTCTAGTTTCCTCATCTTAATGGTCCAACGGCGTCAATTCTCAGCTCCGTGCCGGTCTCCTTGGCCACCAAAACAACTGATTACATTTTTATTAAACTAAGTGTGCAATAAATCGATTGTTGGGCATTTGACTTGAACCATAACTCGCCCAAGTTCAAATCCTCATTTTGTGGTCATAAAGAATCTGTTATCATACCTCGGTAGCGCTCTCCATTGACTGTAACGTTTCTTTCATTGTCTTAGAAGAAAAAATGGGCAATAATGCCACCACTCCAAAAATCTGAAGATGGTGCATTATTTTGACCGAAATTTCTTTTTAAAATTCGCACTGGCTTGGCAACACAGCATCCGCTTTGGAAGAAACTTTGCAATATTTCGCAACGTTGTTCAAGCGTAAATCGATCCATTTCGTACCGCGAAAATATAATAATGAGTTTCTGTAAATTTGTTGAGCGAATACGATAAAAGCTGTCAGTGTCAAAATTACATATGATTCATAAAGAAATCAATAGATGGCCCACCCTATACATAGCGAGGGAAACGAAGAGTACTCGTCTGCTTCTTTGTTCTATCCTTCCTTCTGGGACGAGTAGTACATATTGCCAAACATTGTTGATCGCTTTTAATAGACATCTTGAGTGATATATAGAATAGAATCGGGTTCAGATGCAGGTGTTAGTCCCATTGTTGTAACATATTTTAAGGCTAATTGAAAATATGAACATGGTTGGCATTTGTGTGCTAGGCGCGACAAGCATCTTACTGCAGCAAGCTTCTCTCTTCTTCAATCGTTTCTGGTGAGGATTAATTTCTCGATCAGTCTGTTATTTTCTATCAAATTGTTATGATATATCCTCGAAGTTTTCGTCTTAAATCCTCCATTTTGATTTTCATTACTGCTTGGGCTCCCAATACATTTTGTACTAATGTGTGGTTTTGAAAACCAAGCCTGCTCGTCTTTCTGATCTAGTTGACATTTGACAGGAAACCATGCACAGAATGTATGTTTGTTATATCCGCAAATGTTAGCCGTTCGTCGTTCTTATGGTCAGATATCGCTTCGGTTTTTCCTTATTTTTAGTCTGATTGGCTAAAATGTACTTACGTCTGTAAAGGCTTCGCCTTCTCCTTCTCGTTAGAGGCTGTTGTGCTTTTCATGTTTGATTTAAGAAACTGGCGGTTGGTAAATTCTTTGATGATTAAGCTTTCGAAGACTTTCAAGTCTATAGCACGTAGCAGGCGTTCTTCTAAAGCAGGCAAAGGTTAATTCACCAAAAACCAAAGAAGCCAAAACCAAAGTGAACATCAAATTTTAATTTGATGACTTTCAGTGGGAAATAATTTCACTTTATCGATATCGATTCATCTCTCATTTAATATGGGTTTAATTTCTTTGTGGAGCATATTGCCGTTGATTCTCAAACATCAAATGTTCTACCTTGAGCTCGCAGGGTTATTGGCTCCAAATGAAGGCTTTAAACAAAGATAAAGCACTGGTTGCAGCTAGATAGATTGCCGTATAGTTAGCGCATTTTAAAAGTTTTCAATCGATTGATCGATAACTTGTCTATTTGCAACCAAATTCCTTCGTTAGAGCATCGTCGGAATGTTGGATACTTATCGGTCTTGTATCGATATTTCCATCGCAGTTGTTCAAATGAAAGCTATAGTGTCCTTCAGTTTAATCGTACTACACGAGCGGCCTCTCCCGCGCTCCCTTATCTTTTGAAACCTATTTCCAGACAGTGAAGCTCGTTCTTTAGCCACTCAATATGTGGAATGACTTATGCCCTTCTCAATATTTCCTACAAATTATGGTATACAAAGATTTAATATCAACGCACATCGTCACCCACCACTCTTTGCTTTTCCTACCAATTTTTAACTTCCCTATCCTTGCCTTCCATCTGTGGGTCTACAACTTTAAAGGACTTTAGTCCTAAGTAGTAAAGAACATTTAAGAAAACACAAGGAAAATTTTTAGACTTAACAAGTCTCAGTTAAGAATAACCATAGGAATCTTGACTGCCATCTGAGGAAGCACGCTATGAGGCTAGAACTTACTGCCTCAAATACAACACTACGTACATGTCGCTAAAGATATCACACAACTACATACTTCTACTTCTTTAATAACTTCGATGAGTTAAGTTTTATCCACCACAATAAAATATTCAAAGTCTGCAGGGAAAGTACTATAAGTGCTTTGAGGAATCGAGTGATTACGTTTTATTATTTATCTTTTTCTAGAGGTTCCCTGGGGATCACGATGTACCTACTCTGGTGCCTATCAGTTTTGGATAGCAATTTGCTTTCAGTTTCCAAATAAGGGTCTAATCAGCAAAGTGTCGGCATTGTAAATGGTCATTTAACGTATGTTTTACTAGTTCACAGACCGTCAAGTATTGAAATCGGCACAGAGAATTCTCTGTATTCTAGAAACTGACTCCATTTATATCACTGAAATAACCAACTAATGAAACACTATTCCCATTACTTAATGAGTACTGACACTTTAAGCCTGTGACTTCGTGCTTTACAGGCAATCATAAAAATCAGCCCAGTCTGACATACTTACTTTTGACGCCCGCTCCGTGTATATCCTGCCAATGGCCCACTTGTGTACCATTCATTGCCACACTTCCTGCTGACCGAACTAAAAATATCAGCTGACCTTTAACGACTCAATTTATATCTTAATTCCGTCCTACTTCGAAAGTACCATAAACTACAATTGAATTTACCAAGGCAAAGAATTATCCTGAGCATTAAATACCTCCATCACCTGCCCAATCACATATAGAGCTACTGAATTCTGGATAAACTCGTTCTTTCGTTCATTTTTAATGCTACAGCTATCAATATTTAATGACTTTCATATATTGTGCACAAATACCGAACGAATCCTTTTTCATTATTAAATATATGTCCTTGATTGAGGAGACAATCGATTTGTTTACATCTGTTGCAACTCTGAATAAAGCAAAAAATACAACGACTCCTACTATATAGGGATACAAGCAGGAATATTCGCAGCGAAAAATAAATACCTATATATGTACGTACATGGACTAGAAAAGGAAACGATAACGAGGAAAGCATAGAACGTGCTTCTCTGAAGGGTGCAGGTAAAAGAAGTAGGAAATAATAAGCGAGTATAATAAGGGAGGAAGAAAATGTATGTAAAAGGAAAGGGGGCAAAACAATAAGATTTGTGCATGAAGGAAAATGAAAATTAAGAAAAGGACATCAGAACGAAAGAGGATCGCATTTAAAATGTATTTAAAGCCAAAACAGTCTTGCAATGAACCAGCTTAGAATCCTTAAACCATTCTAATCGTGTGGAATTCACTTATAGTGTCGTTCATAGTTATTCACAGCGTTGACGTTTGACACAATGTTGTGATGGTTATCATAATTAATTCCCTATCAGGACTCGACCGTATGCAATATTGATTTGTCGATGGCTTTTATGATACATATGGTAGCATTGATATGGTGTTTTGGTTTTGTGGAAATACATGCATACGTTTATATGTATGCATGTATGTATGTATGTATGTATATATGTACATAGGTATATTAGATTGGAATTAAAATGAAATGTTCATATTAATTTTTATTTGATAAAGTTATGTATGTATATTCAAGTGAGCGAATACGAGTTCTTTAAATTCATCTGATTTCAGTTTCGCAGTCGTTTCCTGCTCTTAAAAGAATTGTAATCTTTGGGATTTTTTTCTCATTCCTTGAGTAACTTCATATTCCTTTTCAATAAGCTCAGTCACTCATTGTACATTAGCTTTTGGATCTTTATTGTTTATCCCTTCGATGTGGCCGATTGAATGTATTCGTCTTATCTTGTTTTTTTGGACTACATCCGCATCTGGGTATAGTTCATAGAACTTGGGGTTGTATCTTCCTCCTCTTCCTCTCAAACAAGATCAAATATGCGTCGAAGAGTTTTTCATTCGTAAGTCCCCAATCTCTGCTCAGCACGTATAGTCCAGCACTCGGCTCCGTATACCAGAACTGGGAAGATTTTGCTTTGTTAAACTGAAGCAACAACGGTTTCCTGGGGTCCAAGGGTAGTTTTCTAGGTTCTTTTCCCGAATCTCAATTTCACAAAGTTATTCTTGTCAATAGTGACATTTTGTTCTAGGCATAGGTGGACATAATAATATGCTTCTTTGTTTATTGGCAACATGTACATACTTGGTTTTGTTCTCATTTACTTCAAGGCCGACTCGTTTCGACTGTTCTTCGATTGTCTTTAAAGCCTCATTGTGGCAGACTGATGCTACGACCGATGCTGTGGATATTGTCTGCGTATCACAGCAGTTGAATCTATTCATCGTTAGGGGCGTGTACACATATGTACATATATTAGGCTGATGATGTAGAACGCGGCTTTGATGCGGATTACAGTCAGGCGATCGCTTATCTGATACTATCCATAGTATCGCGTGGATCAGAAGTGCAACTGAAGTGTACAATGTGGGCAAGTTCCAGATGCAAATGCAGGTTATAGTCGGTAGAGGTAACGTTTCGATTTGCCACTTGAGGGGTTTAATTATCCAAGGCAGTATTGGCCATGCTTTGGGCTTGTTGCCAATTTATGTACACAGCGGTAGTGTTTCAAGGACTGCGGTATTAATGGTACTACGTACTATTTTAAAAGGTTCTTCCTCTTCAACTGTATGATAGAGTCTGCCGATAGTAGACTGCAGACGTCGTTTAACACTGTTTAAATTAGTTAACTCCCAATCCATTAGGTCACTTCTTACATAATCCATCCCGAGCCGACACCAAAACATTCTTTATGCACTTCAGCTAACCTACCTCTATTCTCAGTCAGTCTATAAAAAAAAACAAAAATCATTCTATTCGATTGTTACCAAATTTATATACCGGTTCCCGGTGTTTAAAATAACTTTTTATCTCTCCCACACTGAAGTCACGACATGACGACCTCCCAATTCAAACAGATAGAGAGATACATCTCTAAGCAATTCTAATCTACATAAACTATCATCAGCTGATTTACACCTGCCTTAGGCGCATCTATGCTATGCTACAACCTTATGTAACCGCACACACAACACCATCATATAACCACAAAAGGAAAAGATAAAAAGATATACCGATTGCCGCCCTCCCTCTTTCTGTTTGCTTACTTACCATCAGAATGAAAAGCAAACCTGATTCAAGACCACTCTCCTGCGTCTACTGCCAGAAAGGTACCGAGTCGAATAGGTATCTCTGTGTGCATAATTGTGTTGTGTGCGGTGCGGTGCGCTGCCGTTTGGCTCTCGTATACACATGCTTGTGCCAACTAATTCACTACAATTAAATTTTGCCCAAGGTACCGTTACCTGTTTTTTTTTTTTTTTTTTTTCGTTTTATATCGTTTTTGTATCTTTATCTTGGACATTATTGGCGCACAGTTCTTTTTAGTTTGTCGATGGCTGGGTATTTCCTAATGCCCTTTCCTGTTTCGTTTGAAACTAAGAAGTATTGAAAAAATCGCTAAAAGTATTCACGAAATACATACATATGTACATCAGATCTATCCTCTTCATGGCTACACATTTTTTCTGCATAACTTGACCTTCTTATCCAAAATATCAAGCGCAGACAATCTGAGAAAAAAAAACTCGATTACTCTAAAAGCGACAAAAGTATTTTGACCCCAATAACATAAAAAAATATATGATCACGTTTTCTCTCTTGACTTAAATCTCTCTTAAACCCGGCTTAGGAAGAGAGTTAAGAGAGAAATCTCTCTTTCATCTAACTTCTGATCGTAATCTGCTGAGTGATCTTTTTTTCTGCTGTCCACCTGGTACAATAGACAGACAACAAAGACACGGGTGGGACTGGAAGAAGTAGAAAAAAACGACAAATTGCACCTGAAAACAACCGCAGCAGGAGGCACAAAAAATCTTCAGTAAAGAGAGAGAGAAAAAACTCACAAGAGGGGCAAAGCAAAGCAGCAAACAGCTGTTTCTCCAAACTTGCTTGAAAAAGAGAACATAAAAAAAAAAACAGATACCAGCGCAGGTATTTCGGTATTTGTTCAGGTTTCGGACTTTATTCTTTTATTACCGTAGCTTATTTGTCGGTCTTTTCCTTGTCCGTTTTTTTTTTTTTTAATTTTTTAATGAAAATATCTCAGATGTACAAGTATACACAACATACATATGCATGTACTACATACATACTTACAACGTAATGTGATCGTTGTGTGCATTGAGCGATCATTTTGGGGAATGTCTGTTTTCAAACGTTGGGAGGTGATCTTTTAAGACTAGATTTGTTAAGGAATTCCAAGTGTAGACTAGCGGCTTAAATTTTTTCATACGCATTCAACCTAGATGTACCTACATACATAGGTACCAAACCCTAAACGTTTCTAGGGGATATTACAAAAGATCTCTTTATGTGGGATTGTTAGTCTGGTTTCCTTGGTAATAATATTGTTAATTAAAAGAAAACGTCTGCCATTCTTTCCCCACCTATCTACATTATTTCATTTCATTATTATTTTATTTGTCAATAATGTCGGCGTATTCGTAACTCTCCAATGCAACCGTTAACTGACACTTCTAAAGTAAAGAACATTGTCAAGTTTCTCGACCTAACAGGGAGAAATCCTTACTTGAACGAAGTTTGTACGTGCTTTTGTGTTGCCAATATCTATCTATCTATCCCCAGCCACACTTTGATTACTTCGGTTTTTAGTCCTTGCACCACTTGATTAAAGTCAAGATATTTAAGGCATGATGTCATTACGGCAGTTATTCACCGTCTGAACGAAGAACGGTAATGATTTCAACCAAAAATAATATTGGTATGAGTAGGTATGAAATTTTGTACAATAACCAAGCATCTTAGCGCTGTGCTCTTTTAGGCACATAAATACATACTGTACATATGTACATATGTACAAGTACATAGGTAGACTGAATAAGTACGATTCTTAGGATTATCTTTGTTTAAGAAGAGATGCCCACGGTTTTTTGGTTTGACAAATACCTTAAGAGGTGTTTGGAGCTTTTGGAGTTCCCAAGAAATGAACTCTGAACCGTAGTAGCTGATGGGTTGTCTACGTAAGCGTTGATGGTCAGTGAAAGGAATTTATCTTGCAAGTTGATCCACTATTTCGTTGACTTTGTTGTAGGTAACTAACTGCTCAGGGGTTTTGATGGTACGATTGAGGTTTTTTGAAAAGAAGTCAGTGACACTAGTCGCTGCACTGGTCAGCGAGAAAATGAGTTTCAAAATCCGTATGTGTCTAGTTAATTCGCCTGCGATCTGACTGTACTTAATACTGCTTACGTAACAGTTCCATTTAAGTCATTGAGCTGGGTTATCCATAGTGTGTTTGACCACTTTCGAGAAAGTTGCTTGAACTCCTCTTTAAAAGAAGTTGAGTTTATGTGGTTTGGAGAACTCTATCGTATGTAAATTGTATGCTATTTAAATTAAGTAATCCTTGCTTCAGTCCCTTATCTTCTATCAAAGCAGTATCTCTTGACCATATTTTCTTGGGCTGGTCCATGTACAGTCAGAAACAATCAAATTTCATTCAGATCACGCTTACGGCCTATGACGCTCATGAAGTCTACAAAAGGGACTACACATCGACACGATAATGCCCATGCCTGCCACGCCAAACAAATTGAAACTCATAGCTATAGGCTTTCGCATAACTCCGAACGGTTGTTGCTCGAGGACAAGATTCATTCTAAATTTTAGAGTAATTGACGTAACTAAGTGGATTACAAGTTCTAACACACTCATAGACCCCCTCAAACGGACAACGTTTCTAATGGAAAAATATGAAAACATAAATAATATATCGCCTCCTTTTTCCTCCTCCGTTGACTTGCCACCAATTTCAAGGACCAAAAACTAATTCGCTCTCCAAAGCAAAAATAATACTAGAACGAACACCAAACAATCTTACCATCCCTATCCCACCCCCGAGAACAGCCTCCTCACAAAATAACGAACCGAATGAAACGGAGGGAATGTTGGCAGAATGGAAAGCAGCAACCCCAATTTGTATTCGAGCTCTCTCTCCCTTTGACTTTGGTTCGGAACTGGTTCCGCGCTTTGATCCCCTCTGGCGAACTTTGAGAGCAGCAAAACATTCTTCTCTCTAACCTGAACCGCATTTATTTTCCCAAAAAAGTACTTCCATCACAACAAAAACGCAAGGATATCGGGCGAAGCCAAAGGACGATGGAAAACTAAAACCGACAAAAAAAAAAAAATGTGCAAATATAACAACGACAACAATGCAGTCGACTGTCGAGTCCTGTGAGGGGTTAGGGTGCAACACCCCTTTTGAAGCTAAAAAGGGGTTTCATGCCTTAATTCTAATTTTTCAACGGTGTACGAGTATTATTGTTTTGTCCTTATTCAAAAGATTTCACCTTTTCTTTTCGTTTTAATTCCTCATCCATTCCGGGGGACGAAATGCCTTGTCGTGCCGGGAAATTGTGAAAGTTTTTCGCTTAGTTAAGGAGCAGCAGCGGCATTAGTGTAATTACACGAACGGATTCAAATACGGATTGGGGTTGCTCCTCTCTTCAAGTAAACTAAGGGAAGCATTTTCATACGTAATGTCAGAGGTTATGGGAAACGATTCTTTCGGGTTTTTTTTTTTTTTTTTTTTTCTTCTGTAACATGTCTGTCCGTAGGAAGAGGGTGAATAAATTGTCTATCTTCTCGTCTATCGACATGGAGTGACAGTATTTCAATCAGCAGTACGCAACGTAATTTAAAATCAATTTCGGAGAAATATACTTCCGTCTTCTTGGGTCTGTTTGTGTGCCTGCCGCGCCAATGCTGATATCTTGTCGCGACAAAACGCTCGTAAAATAGGAAAAACGAAATTCCTAATGAAGGAGAAAACAATTGTAAATTGAAATACTTTTTGTCGTTTGTCCGAGCGAAGGGAAAGGTAACGATATAAATTTTTGAATAGATTCCATGCGAAGATAGGGTGACGAAAATGTCCGGTTTTTTGGAAAATTAATTGTATTTAAAGCGTATGCACGATGGTTTTTCCGTTTTGGATTTCAGACATAAAAGGTTCGACATCGACTATTAACTGTGTGGTAACAATGTTACGGTTGTTAAGCGGAGAAGAGGTAGACAATTATAATCGGAAAAGTCGATAGACTTTGTTAAGGAATTTACGAAGGCTATGACTCGTCACTCGTCACCGTCTTGTTCATATTGCTTTTAGTTAACGCCCTAACATTTATCACATACTTAGATGTTATTTTTTTATCTTCGACTTTTACTCACATTTTACTATAGGCCTCCAGTGGCATGTAGTACCATTTATTCGGAGTTATGCAATGTGTTTCAGCTGTATCCAGCTCATTCTCAAAGACCTCGATTTCTCTCAAACTATTCTGCGCCACGTTTGGTTGAAGTGGTGAACCCCATCTCTGACTGACAAGTTCATGTTAAAGCGCGTAAACGTCATTAGCACAGCCCAAATGTTTTAGATTAGACTTCATTGTCAGTTATATTCCTTGCTTTTACTCAATCAATGTTGCCCTAAGTATATCTTTGTAAACCGCTTAGAAAGACAGGAATGCAACTTTGTAGTATACCGATATGAATTTCAAAGTTTTGTGACATCTTGCCATTGGAGAGTTCAAGGCCAACTAAATAGCCATTGGGCCAGTGCACACTGGATCAATTTTACCCCGGGGTAAGATCGGGGAAACTTTTACTTCAAGCGCACAGGAATAACGTGGGGCTGGATGAAGATTTTACCCCGTTTCTTACTGTACACTTCATCTCCCTGTTCTATGAAACCGGTTTTACCCCGGGGTAATTGCTTCAGTGTGCGCTGGTCCATTGGTGTAACTTGCTTGTTAAGCTGCTCCTTTGAAACACGAATGTTTAACGAAACGGGCCCAAATATGTAGAACCCGGAGCCTAGCTTCTCTGAATCATTTGTGTTGAGTGTGCTATATCATTCGGATGAATAGAACGAACCATCAGTTTCAAGACGTTTCCGAAAGGCAGTTTTTTAAGCGTTTTCATGGTTGTTTTAATTAGTTTCGCGTGTTTGTAAGACGTTAGCGAAAAGTGGGACCATGTGTAAAGAATTTACACAAGAATTCCTTTATCCCCTAGCGGGTCCTGAAAACTCTTTTTAAACTCACCATGTAATGTTTAGGTCTTTCTAACCCTTCCTTACAATGGCATTGTGGAAATCCATAAATCGCACACTGTTATCATTTCGGTCGTCAATGTCATGTTTCCTGATAACAAGTCTTAGTTTTCGAAATTGTCGTTGTTGGTTGCCTTCGCATTCACATCTCTCATTACAATGACAACTTCTCTTTTTTATACACTAACGAGAGGGTCGGTAAAGTCGTATCAGTATATCGGTTATCAGCAGTCAAACACGGTATACCCTTGACTTCCGGATGTCTTTTTGGAATAGAGTGAGGACTGATGCGCTCTTGATTCGGCAATCGCATTATATTCAATTTGTAACGTTCTTTCATTTTAGAAGAATCTGGTATTTTGAGGTCCTTCCTACAGTCCGTGGAGTCAATTTGAATCGAGGTACACGGTAGTAAGAAGTAAGTAGGTACATACATAGTATGTACATATGTAGGTACACAGCCGGCAAATTAAAAAAGCAACGACGGCGATATTTACACATTTCACACTACCCAATCCAAAGATAAGTACATCTGTATGTACATATAACATCGTACTCCTGCACTCCAACTTACTCGGGTAGTAATCCTTTCTTCCTTTCCCTACATGTAGGTTCCATCCGTTTTCACTTATAGGTATGTATGTACATACCTATACCGTATCCAGTAGTTCAGACTTCAATCAACATGTTTTTAAGTTTCTCGTTCGTCGATTAAAATAACCTTTAAAGGATAACCGGTTCCAGAAGTGTCTGATCAATATGCCCGACCTGATCCCTACAGAGTACCTACATACGTCAGTCGCATAGAACAGGGTTACATATGTATGTATATGCATCTTCTACTTTTAAGCGCCTTTTATTTAATAACGCATTTATAGCCTTTTCAATGATGAAAAGTGAATTTAAGTCACTCCACCCAACCACCCGCCAAGTGACTACCTACCTCTCTCATATCAAATATTGAAACCACCTTCGACATTTTCGACTTGACAAACCCGGCCGCATAACAAATCCTTTCAAAGCCCCAGGATATTGAAATCCATACGTATGACATGCCATCATCATCGTTTCTTATCATCCTTTTTATCCTGTTTCCATACTGTGCTGCCTGCCAGTGCCATTCTGCCAATGCCACTGCTTACTTACCTACACACAAGTACGCGACCGATGTCTGTGAGTTACAAAAGCGATTTTTTCTCTCACTCTCTTTAGAGGAAAAAAAAAATCTATATCCACTGCCATTCCACACTCCTTTCGTTTTTTTTTCCAATTGGTTTTTTTTTTTTTTTTATTAATTCCTAGTCAGTTACGGCAGAGCAATGCCTGCCTGACTGTGGCAGTGGCATACAAACGCCTGAGTCCTTCGCGCGAAGGCAGCAGCAACAACAGGAATTATGCGGTGTCAGTGCCTAAAAGAAGGAAGGAACCTCTTCTCTCCTAACCGACGTCGACGTCCTTAGTCGTTATGACTTGCACGAGGGTGAAAAACGGTGAAAAAACGGTTCTGTTGGTTCCTTTCTGTTCGATGGATTTCAGTCGTCCTTATTTTTTGTTTTTTTTTTTTTTTTTTGCTTCAAAGTCGAGAGTTAAATATTTTTTTGTCCGCGTCTCTCCGCTCTATCGTCTTATCCTGTAATTTTCCATTTGCACTTTCAGTTCCTGTTGGAGGACGAAAAGGAAAACAACTACGTACACACATATAGATGAAAACACGTTCAGTCAGAGAGACACACAGTAAGAGCGAGAAAAGCGTGAGAACTTAATAGGAAGGAAGCAGTCAAGAGAAGACTCCTCTAACCGTGTGCGAGAGGTTTTCCTATTCCTGAAAGGATATGCGGAGTTATGACTATGGCTGGTGGAGCATAGGAGGGGAGTCGCGTGAATGGAACGACGCGCAATTTTCTCAGTTCATTTTGCGTGGCTTCTTTTATTTTAATTTTATTTTCTTTTTATGATTTTCCTCTTTATTTTGCCGCACGTTGCTATCTTCTTTGCCTTCTTCTCGTATTGACATTGTTCTTTGGAAGTCCTTCCGGTTTTTTTTTTTTGTTTGCCTGTTCGCTTTACCCATCGTGATAATCATTAAGCTGTCGACGTCATTTGGCAAAGGTTTGAGCGGTGGGGAGCAAGTTGGTTGTGCTTCGATGAGCGCTGATAGAGTCCTTGTGAATAGAGTGGGAGGATAGGGCGATATTTGGCGAGGGGATGGAATGAATTTTTATCGCTATGAATTCGTATTATATTCCTGACGATGGCTTGGACCAGCTTTATGGGGATTTTTTCGCTTTTTCTTACCAAAGGTACCTTTGAAGAGGTGCTGTAATGGCCACAAAGAAATAGCAGGGGAGTGGACATACATACTTTGTCAAAGTCGTTGGGGAGGTAAACTTTTTCATGGTTGAGTCGTGTCTTTGGTTTCATTCATTCAAAAGACGAGAAAGACGTTACGAAACGTCTTTAGTCAGGAAAACAAATTGGTCCATGTGCGTGAAAGTATAAATAATTTCTTGAAGCCAAAGCAAGCAAAAAGTTGAGTCTTTGCAAAGCTTTATGCTTTGCTTTGTAAACGAAGCAAAAGTCAAGGTTGAACGGCGAATATTTTTAATCCGACGTTTTTTCTTATGAGCTGTTTTCCACTACCAAGACTTTTAGTTCTATCGTCGATTAACTTTCAAATTCTAGGATACAAAGTAGATATTGGTGTGGAATGAAGTGATCACTCCAAAGTTGACAACTTTCATTGTTAAGATGCCAACGTCCTGCAGGTCTGTGGCAGTAGTTTTAGAAAAAAAAAAAAAATTCTATTAATTTTTCTCGTTATTGTTTAAGGGCACAATTTTTTTCAATATACTTGCTCGCAACGTTGCTCTGGTGTTAACATATGTACTTCTCATCTACATACATATGTATGTGCTTACTTAGCTCGGTCTCAGACATCTATGTAGCTGGCTCAATGTACAACAAACCATTCAATATTGAAAAACCAAAACTAATGTCGAAACCAGTCCTATATTGGTTTTTGAATCTTCGGAGGTTCTAAATAGACGAACACTTTTTTGTACACATAGTTGACGGAGCCTTCCACTTCTAGGTTAGGTAAGGAATTTGATCAAACAAGTAATCCTTTTGTCTATCAGCTGACAACAAAATCTAGTTCTATTTCTTTTACTTTCTTGGCGGTTGCGTTCCTTCATATTGTATGTATTTCACAGTATCACTTGCTGCTTCCCAATGTCGTGACTTCACCCTCTCAGTGGGCTTTATATTCGGGCATTCTAAGTGCAGCCGAGTTATTGCAGAATAACTTCAATTCAAGACTCTCGCTACGGGATTTGTTGTTTGACGAGTACAATTGTACATTATGCATATAAGTACGTTCAATAGCAAGGGGTCTAATAGGTACTGATCCATCCGTTTCTAGGTATCACCAGATAACCCACTTCTTGATCATCATACAAGCGTACGTACGAGTAACATCATTCTAGTGCTCATTTATGGTGGGCGGCATGACTCTGCTCATTATTGCTCCCTTATGATCAATATGGTCCCTAAAGTGATAGCGTACTACGTGATTCTTTAGTCGGTATCATACTTAGTTCACAGTTCCTCGAAGTGTAGTGTTACTGCCTGCATGGACGGCTGCAGCTCGTTCTAGTCCAAAGTAGGTTCAATTTCTATTTTTGGATATTCAGGAGAGAACTTTTAAAACGTTGGTTTTACGCGTTCTATACTATTCATGTAAGTTTGTTACGACTATACCTACACAATTCAAGACTGCTAATAGGTCTTAGCCATCCACTCAGTATTTTCATATTCATCACATTTTTTTGTCTCCTTTTCGTTCGACAGACATGTCGTGTTTTCTATGAAATGGTTAACTTTGACACATCTTTAAATACATATTGCCATCACAGAGAATTTATTTCTGTTTCTGAGCACAGTTGTATAAGTTCGCACAAGGACTTGTGGTCAAATTCGCATCATAGATGTAGTTTCTACCTGACTGTCTACTCCAGAAGAGATGTGCTTGTCATGATTCCTTGGATATAAAATGCAGATCAGGTTGGAACTCTTAAAAATCAATAAAACACCCATCAATACTACTTTTAAAACCCTCACCAGTTGTGAGTATGACGGATAGTTATACGATAGACAATTCGTTTCAGATGGACCGTCACATTTTTCGTCGGCTTGCATTGATACTTTTTTTCTCTAAGGAAGCTGCAGGAACGAAACTTGATCCAGTCCTTGACGTCGGGAATATAGAAGGCAATTAGGAAAAAAAAAATCCTTTGGACAAGGTCACATACATGACAACGACATTCGTCGTAAAATAATTGCCTTGCACATGTACCTGTGTGTTGGAGCATTTTCTTTGTGGGCTGAGCATTACTACCCTACTTACGCCTACAGAGCAACTTGTAACTTGTTTTAAAGATTAGAGCCCTCATCATGTAAGACCTTGTGTACTTAAGGAATTTCAAATTACGGACGTTTTTTCATCCAAAGAGTTTTCGAGTTAAAACACTCGAGTAAGCAACTGGTATCCATACATGTAGATCCACCATGGGGACTCTATTTTATTTTGCGTTGGCAGAACACTTTCTCGAGTAGCCTCCTGTGCATGTCCTCTTTGTTTTCTCCATTTAAAGTTCAAATCAACGCTACGACCCATTTTACTGTGCTAATCAAAGTGGCAATCTCCAACAAAGCGTCTAAAGAACCATGCTTCTTCGAACTCCACATGCCAAGTCCTAGTGCCCCCCCGCGTAGATAAAAGGACTGCCATGCGCGCCAAATATTTGCTGTTCGACTCCTTTCGCCCGAAAACATTTTTTGAATCCATAAACTCTCACACTTCACACTCGGAGGGAGCGCCGGGGTTCCTATCACATCTAACAGGACTGTGTGTTGTTGTACTTTGTAACCACCACATACTTTACCATGGTTCACTTGGCATAGAGGGTGTGTTTTTTTCGTTTGGCTTGTGTGTGTGTGTGTGGGGCGCATTGTTTCACAGTATGGATGTGGGAAAACGGAAAAGCTTTTATGAAAATGTAATAAAAATGTTTTCTAGTTGAAGTTGTTGTTGCTGCTGCTGCTGCTGCTGCTAGTTGGTGCTGGCTGACGGTGGGTGACTGGGTGTGGGTGGTTTATATTTTCCTGGCGTTTTCCTATTTCCGGCAGAAGTACATACGAGTGTGTATGGATTTAAGGAAAAGGACGATAAGGGAGAATATGTGTGACAATCAAGGAAAAAAAGTTGAAAATTTATTGCATTTTCGAGAACAAATTTTGTAGACGAAGTCGAGGAATGTCTTCGTTTTTTTCCTTCCTCTCCTTTGGTCCATGGTTTGTTTAAGCTGATTAATTAATCGTTGCGAGACATTAATCCGGGTTGTAAGACGAAGATCCAACGAGATAGCAGAGAATGAAGGAGTTGGATAGGTGAATGACATACATATGTATGTTGGTATTCACAGTTTATGTGGAAGTTGGTAATCGAAGCCTAGGTTCATGGCACTTGAAGGCTATTGACAATTGCTTTCGGATAAACTATCGAGCCATGAATGGAGACTTTTAGAGATGTGGACAAGTAAAAGCGGACTATGATGAAGATTTATTACATGTGAAAGAAAAGTCTTGAAACTAGGAGTGCCAACTGTACAAAATTCTTACAGATGAGTCTATGCACATGAACTCAGCCTTTCCAAGCAAAAAAACTCTTACTTAACTCATTAAGTCTTGTCACAGACATGACTTTTAAATCTATTTATAAACTAATGAATTTATATCAGTTACCGTGGATAAATCTCACTTTGTGAAAAGCCATTTTGTACTCTGTCCCTATAAAGCATCTCTTTCCTACGTATTCCCGGTGCATACCATCTATACCTATTAATTCTGTCTGAAATTAAGTCATCACGTAGTTTCTGCACCACCATATACCGACCCTCGTCGTACCCCGAATTTAGTGCTTCGCATTTTCGACAGCATTCGTAGCAGACACTAGTTCATAAGCCAAAAAGTAACTTTTAGTAATGACAGTGGTTGCCTTTATTGCTCTGTCAGATGTATGCATACTGCCAGTTTTTTTTTTGGAAAAGTCAGTGTTGCATCATAGAAAATTCCATGGTATGTATTTTAATTCCGGCTTGGAAACCATGTCTTTATTTGTGATTAAGTCCAGAAATAGCCAGAGTCGAAATATGCTAGTTTCGTTGCCGTAATACTCTAACTTCTCTACTGTTAGAGTAGTAAAATTATCTATCTGCCTGTGAACCCTGAAGGCTAATAGACGACTCCGTACCTACTACCCTCTACGTAAATCAATAAATCTGCAGGTTAGGACTTAAGAATGAGTTCTGTAAAGTTAGTTGGTTTCTTTGAAGTAGCTTTCACCTTCGACTTTTATCACGGGCTCTCCATCTATGTACTTCTCGGATTAGGTATATTTTTGGGAGTATAGCTTAGACATCAACAGACTCCATATAGCTAAAACGAAGACCATATCTGTCTTCCTATAAATTCTTTAAATTTTGTTTTTAAGAGGCATACCTATAGTATGAACCGTGCCACATTTATTTGACAGCTTCACTCTTGTGTGCCTTCCCTGAAATCTCATTGAAGGCAAAGCTGTTCATTAATTATCTTTTGCACAGTTCTTAGCCCCGTTCATTGTCCACTTAGGCTGCCTCAGGTTCTAAAGGGTTTGCAACCATACTCCCACTTACACTGATTGCAGTTATAGAAAAAAAGTTAAATAATTTTCAAAATCATTTCGAGTTCCAAAAGGAACAAATCCCCGCGCCCTTCTTCCTTCATTACAACACTCGACCGTATGCTGCATTCCGAAACTCGTTTTGACCTGACTAAGTAAACACCACATGTAGGCACAACTCGCACCTCGCAAATTCAAGTCGTCCGTCCCCCCCAAAATTCTGTCTCTCCTGATGGCAGCAACGACGCTAACACACATGCTTCCGACTATGCTACAATCCTACAAACACAGTGTATCACAGGATAGATGCACACGGCCCATGCCATAAGTTCGTAGCATCATCGACTCACCTCAGTTAACGGGGCTCACACCATATTATATTCGATTTAACGGATCGAATGTAGTATAACCCGTTTCGTGGGTGATGGTATAAATGCATACAGTCCTTCATCATCATCATGAGATCCTTGCCAGTGATACAGAGCGGGAGAATTGTGTAGTAGGAGTACGAGAAGGACACTGCTGGCATCATCATCAATTATTTGTGAATGGTATTTCTAGGTAGGGGTTGAAAACGATGGAGAGACTGAGAGAGGTATACCAGAACCTAGAGAGAATCCTTTCAATGGGGATGTTAGAGTGAATGCGGTGGGGTGTATTTTATTTGCATGTGAATTTATACGCTTTTGACCTGTTTGCTGGTGAGTTCTGTACTAGGTGTGCTACTACAGATTACGTTTCATAGACAACACAACTGCTGTGTGTGGCAGGCAGGATCCCAAATGAATATCTATGTGCGGTCCTGAATTATGATGTTCAAATGGGGAGGGTGAGACGACAGAGTGAGAGCGAATTTAATCACAGGTAAATGAACATGCGAATTTTCTAAAAAGCATAACGATTGGTATTCTACAAATGATGTCGAGATAAACTGTGCAAGCAGAGAAAAATTTATTTTAATAGGCAGTCGGGCCACAGGCAAGCGATTCACTTAAATCGAAGCAAAAACGATTTTCAATGATGAAATTGTTTTGGGACCCGGTAAACACACACATCCAATCGATATGAACACAATATGGCTGATTTATTTTGAAGAGTCAGTTGTTGGAGTGTCAGTCGATAAAATGTGAGAAAGGGTTTTTCACAATTGAACTGCTTGGCTTGAATGGATTGTCCAGCCCTTTCTGATTTTAATGATTGCATAATAAGGGGAATATAAATTTAAGGTAGGTTAAGTTCAAGTGGTTTTCAGTGACCTTAATAAATTAACTTTGTTTTCTCAAACGAAAGAGTTTTTAAAACTCTCTGGCTGACACACAACTGAAATTTACATATGGGGTGAGTAGTTCATATATTTTTTGGGAATAATTTGTGTGCATTTCGAACATCCGATGTCTGAGGGGAGTGCACGATATGAAAATAATAGCCTATGATTCAAGAACAGGAACATAAATTGTGTCCATCATCAGTTCGTTGAGTTGGGTGATTGTCCCCGCAACAGGGACACACTTAGACCAAAACGAAAGTCTATTGTGGTACCACTATGGAAAAATCGGATTATCGGATACCTACATATATGGGGAGTTCGCAAATGAGACATGAGCCAGGGCAACCAGTTTTGGTACCCAAGCCGAAGAAATATAGTTAAATCAGTTTGACGCGGTGGCGACGCTTTTTATTTTGCTTAAGTCAAGCCGAAGAAGTACTCGCCCAGGCTTTCCCTTCTCAAAACCGATGAGGCAGTACAGGTACACAGAAGATGTGTCATGATTACTACCTGGCCTCTACAGCTTCTACTGTAAAGTTTGAAGGGAACACTAAGCCTTCTGACATGTCTGCCAACTAGACAGTGTCCTGTGAACGCGCCAACATCAGCAGTTAGAGGAAGAGAAACCTCCAGCAGATCTCCTTTCCCAATAACCTTAAACTTTTGCTTTTCGATGAAAAAAAAGTCAGTCTTAGCTCTTAGCCTCGACATGGACATTTATTACACGTTTCTAAACTCTGATATGTAGGTACCACCCAGAATTATATTTTTGTCAGATTTGCCTTATCTAAAGGCGAAATTTCAAATATGTACATCTATCAGAACGTTTCCTTTATTTTCCATTTCTTCCTGTCACTCTTTCCATGGCCCAGCTATATACACTTTTCATTATCTACACCACAAATCTAATATCACTTCAATTGCCTTCTTAAATGCTGATAACTCGTTAAGCTATCGATTGAGTAGTTCTGTGTTGCAATTCCGATTAGCTAACCATTTTGTAGTGCATGGTGCCAAAAAAAAATAAAAATAAATACATTTTCCCTCTTCATTTTGCACCCACAGGGGTGAAAAACTTCTGAAGGGTTGTTCCTTGTATAATCCCTAAATTGAAAATATTGTAGACTGTCGTCGTCGTCTAGTCGACTTCGTGGGGTTAAGACGTACCCGTAGAGAGTGGAAATGAGTTCGGTGTTAGTTTTGATTTAAATTTTTTATTTTTTTTATATTTATGTCGGACATTTTTTTATTTGACTTTTGTGTACAAATCGATTACACGAATGAGATTTGGGTTTCTTTGCTGCTGTAGACTGTTGTTGATTAAAAGCTTTTTTTTATTATTCAAATCTGAGCCGAATCTTACAGAAGATATGCATGTATATGTATATTTGATCAGGCAATCTAAAAGGAAATCTTGGAAGCTATTCTGTGAATCGATCGCAGACAGTATTGAAGCTCCTAGACTCCGCAAAATGATGGCAAAAAAAGAAAGAAGCAGTTCCCAGCTTCATTACAAAATCTGACGGGTCTTAGAAACATTAGTCGAAGCTCGTTTCCCAGGAAGTGGCACACCAACTGTTTCGACACATAATGTTCATTCTGATAACGTCAGGTTGTCAATAGAGGAAAAGTTAAATCAGCTCATCACATGGTAGAAACTACGATGGGCTATAATGTCTTTCGCTCCTTTCAAAGCGCAGGGGACTGACGATATTCTGCCAGCTATACTTCAGAATGCTCCAGCGAAGGTTATAAACAGGATCAGGGAAATCTTCATAAATTGTCAAAGGTTAAGTTACGTACCTATGGTATAGAGGGAAAATCGGATAAACCAAGCCACACTTTAGCGAAAGACTATAGACCCATTAGTCTTCCGTCATTTCTCCTCAAGAAGCAAGTGTTGCAACGGATATTTCTGCAAAGCTCAGCATGCATACTTAAAAGGCAAATCAGCTCTACATGAAGTAGTAGGCAAATTAGATAGATAGAAATTCATCATAAGGAATTTGCACTACCTGCCCTTTTAGATACCTATTGAAGGGGCTTTCAATATCGTAAGAGGGGAGGCAATTAAAAGTGCCCTGGAAAGGATAAATGTCGAGCATAGCATTACCAATTGGCTTTGCAAAATGGTCGTCGCGAGAAATATCAATTCCACTCTCGGATTTTGTTCAATAAGGAAATCGGTTTCAGTGAGGGATTATCTCTCCCCTCCTCTGGGTTTTTGTCATAGATGATATACTTAAGGATCTATGCAGCGACGTAGGGTTTAACCTCACTGTTTACGCGGATGATGTGGTGATCTTAGTTCAGGGTAAATTCTTAAATACATTTAGCGATATGATGGAATCAGCCCTTAACAGGCTCGGAAGATGGACTGAAAAGTGCGGACTCTATATCCATCCAGGAAAA
This sequence comes from Xylota sylvarum, assembly GCA_905220385.1. NCBI lineage: Eukaryota > Metazoa > Arthropoda > Insecta > Diptera > Syrphidae > Xylota > Xylota sylvarum. Next base: position 90,754,486 of record LR999957.1, on the reverse strand, counting down.
AAAAAAAAAAAACTAGTACTGTTTAGCAGGAAATACAAATTCCACCCTTCAAATTGCCTAGGCTTGCTGGAGTGGAGCTTTCCCTGTCGGATCGCACAAGATATCTTGGTATGGTACTAGATAGGAAGCTAAATTGAAAACTTAACGTTCAGGGAAAAGTACGTGTATGTAAGGCTCAGTATGCTCTCTTCATCTACAAGAGGACAGCGGGAAAAAAGTAGGACCTGAAACCGGCAATGATGCATTGGCTATACATTCTGGTAGTCAGACCCATTCTAACATATGGGGCTTTTGCTTGGTACAAGGCCACGATCTAAAAGAATACACGGGATATGTTGCCCAAGTTACAAAGTACAGCCTACATTGCCATTACTGGCACTCTACGCACTACACCCACGGCTGCACTCAAGGCTTTTATGTATCTTTTACCACTGGATCTACAAATAAAATTACAAGCAGATTCGTCTCACTAACGCAGGGCTCTTCAAACCTAGCTATATCCGACATAGCCCAACATCCCTAACGAGACGGATGAAAGTCTTGGTATCTTCATTTCCCTCATTTACTCGATGGGTTGGCCGCCTGTCTGGGATGTATGTAGCCCAGTCTTTTTGAAACCACATATGCTTCAGGTCATCCTTCTTCAATTTATTCCAAAAATAGTCAGTCAACATGATTCGATCACAATCTTAATTGACTGTTACTCTGTTGAGAGCATCATTGATGAAGAAGTATTGGCCAATGTCTCCTCCAGCATGAAACCCGCACCAAATTAAGACCAACAAATTTCTTAAGGTTCGCTAAATATTCCTAAAAACCTTAACGAATTATTATTATGAACCCTAAGGACCTATTGAGATTAATCAACAATTTCAATCTAGCTTCTAGTCAACTATTGAGGCAGAACAATACCTACTTCTTCTTGGGCTCTGGTTTATAGTATAGTGACTATCACTAGTTTCTCCTTCATAGACAACGCAAAATACCAAACAACCAAGCCGTAACAAAGTCCCAGGGATCTTGGTTGGCAGATAAATTCAACATTCACCTTTGACGTGTAAAAGCCGACAAATATAGATTGTAATGCCGATGAATACGCAAAAAAAAACTTCAATATCCTTGTTTAAATTTCTGTCGGCTTTAGAATTTCAAGTCAAAATGAACCTTAGGAGTCTTACATAAAACTGTTAATGTGACATAATAAGCGAACGCGAAAGTTGTGGACTTAAATGATTTAAGATATGTATGTATGTAGTTGAATAACTTCCCTCTAATTTTGAAAAGATATTTTGCTGTGGTATGGAAAATCTTACAAACCTAAGAATAATGATGTTTTGGGTGGGTTGATAGAATGCCTTAGAGAAGCATAGATACAATCTTAGGTCCTGTGTTCAAGAAATCTAACCTACTTATGTGAGCAATCTGTTTTTTTTTAAATGCTCGTGTCACTATGCAATGGACTATTTGTTCAAATAACTTTGGGATACACGACAAATCGGTAATTGGTGATATGACTTCTTTCACCTACAAAACAGGAGTGATAATGATCTTTTTTAGAAGCTGTAAACTCCTTCGTCGCCTTATCATCGTCCTTGATTAATGCAACTCGGCTTAAAAAGCACTGTAATTATTTTCCATTTTAAAGGAGCAATTGAACCCAAGGGACTTACATATGTGCATATTCTTAACTTCATATATCCTTATAAAAAAAATCAACTTAAAACTAAACTTCTTGGTGTATTCAACTTCATGTTTCGTTTCTATTTTTTTTTTTTTAATTTGTAAATCCCTCCGACAAATCCTTTTATATCCTTTGAAGTAAATTTACATTTGTCCTTTGTCAACACTCATGGAGTGGTGGTAAAGAAATAAAAGTAAAAATATCCGAATTAGGATTAAAAACCATTTCACTTCTAATTGCACACAAAGGATTAGCGCAAAAGTACTTGACATTGAATGCACACGTGTTTGAAGTAGGTCGCGTGTTGCCGCATCACCCTACAGTTCGTAGCGCATATGAATGAGTATTTTGATTGGAAAAGTATATATACACACATACACCCGTAAATTTCTTGTCCTTTGCTGTTTTATTTGTGTAGTTAAGGTTAGGAAAAAAGGATTCCCTTTTACCCTCTAATGTCCTCTCTTTGACTGAAGAGAAAACGAGGACGACACAAAAAGTGTGTGTGTTCATAAAAAGAGAGACCTACTCTGTATATTTTGAGAGCCAACTTAATACCATTACCATTATGCGACTCAAAGGATACTCCGAAAGAAAGTAACAGAAAAAAAAAAAATAATAAAATAAAAATAAATAAAAATAAACTAGGAATATTATTTGGATTAAATTTCACCCCTTTCATTAATTGTGAGCAAGTTATTTGAACAAGTGTTACTTAGACTGGCTCTTCTATGGCAAGCAGCGCGCACACACAAGGATACGTTGCGAATAATCGCTTGATATCCTCGGAGAGTAATATGTTTTTCGCTTGAAATATGCGAGCGCATGAGAGGGGGCCAAAGGAGAGGTCATGGCAATTGTTCGCCTTTGTTAGGTGTTTTTCTGATTCTGATATACATACATACATATGTACGTTTGTATCCGTGTATGAGTGTAGAACAGGATTTGAAGGACTGGGTCTTTTTTTGTGTGCGTTTTATTATTATTTATGGGTTCCGAAAATGTTTGTGCGGTGCGTGCCGAAATAAATGATTTCGGATGATTTCATAAATGGTTACTTATGTCGTATCGTTGGAGAGATTGATGATTTATCATTTGGTGTGGATTGGAGATTGCTAACATGTAAATTGTTATTGATTAAGTAATAAAATAATTAAAATGCGATATATGTACATTATGTATGTATGAAGTGGTAGCAGATATTCAAATAACACGCATGTGGAATGAATATGCGTAGGTGCTTACCTGCTTCATCATGTAATTGGTGTTACACTTGACTTAATGACGGAAATTGTTTGATTTCGTAAGTGGTCTCATGTTAACGTAAGAGGTAATAAAGCTTCTTATGACTAGTATTATACTTTTATTAGTAAAAGCAACACGTTTTTTTACAGATCATAGCTGTGAGAGATTCACATACATATACATATGTATATAAGTAAGAAAGACTCTTCTTTTTGTCCTTAATTACAGAAGAAGTGGAATCTTGCGAGTGTCTTTTATTGCCAATTCTTATACAAGTTACGAAATATATGTGATTGTTGAGGCGCAGCGACATATATAAGACCACAATCGAATTATATCCCATCCTATCGGGACCTAAGTTCCTAGATAAAAGGTGTGGCCTTATGTCCCACCTAAGCAATGCAGGTACATAGACGCCTCCCTACCAAATTCCTACAGTTTGGATAATTCGAAGCAGGTATTATCAGTCTTAGAATTTCTTGTACATTAAATTCCACAAGATCGGTCCTTGTGGAACTCCCCCCGAAAAGGTTCAGCAGATTACTTTTTTTTCGAAATCTGCTATGTATAGCTATCTAAAAGCTCATTCGTGGCGTACTCATTGTAGGTTCACGTGGAAGTGTAGACACTTGAAGTGATGGAAACAGAGTAAAAAAGGAAGCCTTTCACTCATTGGAATTGGACGGTTTGGAAGCGTGAGTCTGGTGACTTTTAGATCTGTCTGTACAACACTCTTACGCCGCAGCTGGGATAGTTTGCTGCGATCGGTATTCTTCTGGATCGTTGATGTTAGTCTCGTTCGAAAGCGAAATTTAAAGGTTTCTTTATACGATTGGCCCATGAAGGTCCGAAAGTGAGTATTTTCCCACTTCTAACAATTGCTATTTCTTAGAGATTTTTGTACTCGTTGAGTACTATTGGACTTGTCGTCTGATATAGATCCATTTCCTTTCTCGGCATTTGATTGGTATGCTCATTTCTATATCATTAGAAACCAACTTATTGAGGTTAGATCTCCTTTTATTTTGCGAAGCATATCTGAATTTCTTAATCAGTAGCGAGAGAAGAGACGATTACTATGCCAGTCCATGTCGGCATCGTCCGAGTTCTTTTTAAAACAACTTGGAATTCCCTGTCGTTCCTCTTAATGTAGTCTTTCTAACTTTGACTGCCTTACTGTATTGTAGTTGTTCTTAATCTTCCAGAGCCTCTCGCTGACCGTCCACGTTCATTCCCATTGATGAGAAACTAATTATTTTACTTTTCATTGCGCAATAGTTCGAAGTGAACCACAATCAAAAAGTCTCTCCAGCTTGGTCGATCCTTAGCTTTATTGTCGGGTGTCCATCTACGTCGCAGCTACATATTTTATCAGATTTATTCGAATCCGTCTGGTGAGGACGATGTCGTTGTAAGACCTATACAACCAGTACCAAAAATGAATTTTTATTAGAATTTTATAATTTGAGAAATGTAGACAAAATTTTCTTAAATTGTCTAAAGAGCAGCGATTGGCAAGGATACTGATACTGATGATACTGATAACTCGCTGTGTTTTCGTTTGTTTTCCTATGATGTGAATGTCATCCCTGTACGCAAATACTTAGTTGAACCGACTTATAAATAGTGTTTGTATCCTTTAAAGTATAATTAGTCGGAGTTAAATTAAATGAAGTTATTAAAAATGATAAGAAAAAAAAGAATGACAGTAAGAAAAAAAAAAGCCCTATGGCCCATGGGGGGATCGAACCCACGACCTTCGCGTTATTAGCACGACGCTCTAACCAACTGAGCTAATGGGCCACATGGTTCAAGTTCCTCTGAGAAACGTCAAACCACCTCGAGAAGTAGATACTATCCTTCGTCATTTCATAATCAGTTCTGCTTCCGGTTTATAAAATTCTATTTGCTTTGTCGCTGCGCCAAGCACATGCCACCCAAATGTCAAACGTGACAATCGCTTATCAGACACACATCACTTCACGCGTCTCTATGTAAATTTTCCACCAGATTTTCCAATGTTTTACTACGGATTTTAATTTTTTTTTTGTTTCGTGTTGACCGACCGACCGACCAATCAAAGATTTTATCGGCCGACGGCGTTGACCGCGTGACAAAACCGATAAATTGCCGTTTGTTGATAAACGTCCACTCACACGCACATATGGTTGCTGCCCCCACTGACTGCTTCTAGCCGAAGAGCGGAGCGCTCCTCATCAGATGTGGCATTGTGGCACCCAAAAGTATTCAAAATATCTGGAGAGCCGCATCGGTCTCTTGCCTAGGATTCTTGCCTTTTGCCTTTTGGTGGTGGTTGTTGCGCACCGCGGTGGTTCGGTCGGTGGTGGTGGTGCTGCTGCTGGTGCTGGTTTGGTGACGTGAAATGATTCTCTGATGAGTAATGGAAATTGTTCGGAACATTATACACATGTATTCGACAGTCTTTATGACGGGGGAGAAGACGTGCGGGTAGACTGAACTACTGACAAATGTGTTGTCTATCAGAAGGGCCCAAAGAGTGGGATTTTTTTTTTTCAAAAGTGCTGCAAGAACGCGTCAGGCCAAAGAACACAAAGATTGATAAATGACCCGAAATATGCTCGATGTGAAGACGTATCGTGGCGGCGGTGCTGAGAATGTTGTACCAACATCTCGCCGTGTCGTCGTAGTTGCGTACTTCAAAATGAGAAACCTGAACTGAATACGAAAACAGGAAGAGGATGTTTATGAAAATGCGAGCATAAAAGTGGGAAATTACGGGCTCTAAGGGGGGATATGTGTGGTTTTGTCTTTTGTTTAGATTGATCGGAAGTTGTGTGGGACTTTGGGATTAGGTGACAGTGCTTGGGTTTGATGTTGATTTAGCAAACAATAATTTGGGTGTACTATTAGGTACGGCATGATAACGGATACGGGGGAGTAATTTTTGAGAATGATTTACAAAAAGTATCTGACCAGTGGATCTCTGAAATCCTTGCAGTATAGACATTGAACAAAAGTATGAAAGTTAACTTCAATGTTATTTGAAGTCAAATATTTCTTCCGTATCATCCAAATCTAGAGTTCAACATCGGCTGTTGAATAGACGTCAGTGCTGTTCCAGTTTTCCTGACAGAATGTACTGGAAGCGCCGAAAAACCATGAAGAAGAAGGAGTTGGCGTTCTATACCGACGGTTCTAAGATGGACGTTGGCACGGGAGCCGGAGTTTATTGTGAGGCCCTAGGAATAAACAACTCCTTTAGAATAAATGATGATTGCAGCGTCTTTCAGACAAAAGTCACAGATTAGATTATTAGTGAGAGCAATATCGTTGGCAGAACGATTACTGTGTATGTAGACAGCCAGGCAGCCGTTAAGGCTCTGCACTCCGCTATAATCAGATCAAGGCTTGTGAAGATCTGCAAATCAGTCTTGAATGAGATATCTAGAGCTAATGCGGTGACTATCTGTTGGGTGCCAGGACATACGGATATCGTAGGAAACGAAAGGGCTAACGAACTTGCTAGGGAAGGGTCGGCGCTGCACTTATTGCACACTCTGCCTTTTATAGTAACCCCAATCAGTTCCTTACAGAAGAAAATAGAGGATTCATCTGGAAACATGCGCCCTATGGCCGGGTATCAGCAAGATACATCAGCAAGTGGTGAAACTGAGTCGTTTCAGGGATAATTACTGGTCATTGTGCCATTGCTGTCCACGCGGAGCGACTCGGTGTACTACATAATGACTTCTGTAGAAGCTGCAGGGACGAAGAAGAAATTGAGTCAGTTCGTCACCTGCTGTGCGACTGTCCTGCCCTATCCGTCAGAAGAATGAGGACTATTGGTAGTTACTTCTTCTCGGATTTGGAGGACTTGGGTAACGTAGAGCTGACGGACCTCCTGAGATTCATATCATTATCTGGGTGGTTCCAATAGCGAACTTTATAGGTTTCCGGGGTTAAATGATTGGGCACAATGGACCCGAACTGTGGCACCCATCTACCTAACCTAACCTAACCTATCAGAGAGTCTTCTGCTTTCTTTGAAGCTCCCACAGTAGTTTTTACCTATGTATCCTGGGTTGCAGTGCCTGTTGATCACATTTGTCACCTTAGATGCGAAGCCTTCTTTCAATTGTCATAGCCCCTTGGGTCTGTTAGGTCCTATCTTGACAGCAAACTTAGGAAAGGATCTTCACTATTCTGGACGACTTAAGAAAAGCCACAGAGTAATGATCTCAATTATTTTCAGTAGGCAAAATGCTAGGCCACTAGTCACGTCACGTTGTAAAAGCATCTGGTTGCGGATCCTATTTTGTCGCAAACCCCTGCTGATCATTTTGAACTTGATTCAGTATCTGAAAAACGTACATAGACGACGCCATCCACTTTAACTCTCTTGGCCACCTTACACCTCCTTGCTGTAAGATTTCTACTTTTAAGAATTGAATTCAAGAATTAAACAATGGTTACCATGCACGTTCATATGTATGTTTAGCTTCTTTAAATCATTGACTATTAAAATAGTTTCAATGTTGTTCGAAGTTCTTTCAATAACTAGGAGCTTAGCCAGAGTAAACATCTTGAGAGTGAATGATTCTTGGGTTTGATTTTAAATTGGAGAGGATGTTCTTGTTTAGAATATCTGTGATATTTTGTGGCTTAAAATTTGCCTGTTTTGGTGGAAACTCTACTTTAACCCAAGCCCAGGTGTTCCCAGCTTCAAGTCGTTCTTCGCGATACTTTGGAAAATGTGTTTAATCAATTGAAATCCCTACAGAGTTGTGCAAGAAAGAAGAGCAGTACTGTCTAAAATAGTTTATAGTGCTCCTTTTAGCTTGCTTACATGTGTATATATGAGGTGATCCAGATTGTGTACCCAAGTTAACGGGTAAGTCGATTTTTCTGATCTAGGAACTTCAAGTCTAAGTAAAGTATTTAATGATATCTATTATTTAGTCCATCTTGAGATTTAGTCGGTTGTGAGGTCATTGCGTTTGCGGTCTTTTGTGCGGCTTTTGATAACTGATTTCTCTCCTTTATTTTGCTTAATTTGTTTTACTGTCCCGCTTCTTGGTATTCGTGACTTTTTGAGTGTCAATTATGCGGAGGAAGGATGTGTTGCAACTTGAAGCTCGTGAAAGGATTTGTTATATTATCGATTTAGTGAGCAAAACCATTGCGTTATGCTTAGTGCGCCGCAAAGATGGTGGGCAGTAATATGCCTTGACACTATATGTTTGATTTACAATACAAAACCATCAAGATTGCATTTGAAGAGCTCTGCTGGCGGCCATTTTTTGCCTCTTACCCAACTCCGACAACCTTATCTAAAAGCGAAGATTGCTTCTTAATCGGCTATGAACATATGTTGTTGTTCTCTTCGGAATGACCATTTAACAGCTAGTAATAGTCAAGTCCTATGCTGTGAACCTTTCTTTTAAAATTTTCAGATGTTGCACTTGTGAGACATCAACTTCCTTCAGAAGAGAATATCTTTTCTATCTTGTTTCTGATCTTTTACACTTACCTATACGTATATCCTTAGAGATGCTGGTTGAAGTCGAATTCAATACTAGCTAGAAAAGCGGTATGCAATATGTTCCCAATTCAAGACCGGGTAGTTTGAAGGGAATTTTTGGTTTAGAACTGAACAAGTCAAAGTCTAGAAACAATAATGTAAATTTTAAAGGTGTGCGAAGTAGAGTCGTAAAAAAAGTAAAATAATATTTACGTCGAAAGAGAGTCAATAAAAATAATACGATATTACATGTTGAAATATTAATGAGGTATCAGAAGTGCTTTCTTGGAATTAGTAAAGTTTCAGTCTTGTAAAATCATTCTTATGCAGGGAGCAATGTAAGAGTGTATAATTTATGGCTAGTTGTAACTATGTAAGAATGAGTTTTCTAAGTGTCAAAAGTGCAATCTGAAAGAAACTGAATGAATGAATGAAATTTCAACTTCAATTCATTTATTTAAAAGGTTAAATCAAAACCTAATGTTCCATCGAAACATCTTGTTTTGTCATTCCATACATCAAACTGCACCACAAGACATTACGTGTCTTCCAACCATCCATCGTAGTCGTCGTCCTTGTCGTCGTCGACATGTCTCTTCCTCTCAGTTTGAATTAATGCTTAAAAAAAAAAATAAATAAAATAAAACAAGCAGAAACCACAGTCAATGTGGAACTTTGACAACAAGAACTACATTTATCCTACACATGTACTCGTACTGTTTTGGTATGGAAATAAGGGCGGGCTTGCCATTGTCATCATCATCCTGGCTGAATAACCCTTACCCTTACCCCCTGTGTTATGCCATCCGCATTTTGTTTTCAACTTTCACTCAGAAAACAACTCATTCGAATGAGAATAGAAGCGTTTGCATTTGGCTTGACAAATTGTCACTGCTCCGAGTGTATGTTTCAAGTAAGGAAACTGGTTAAACCATAGCAGAGCTGCAGCTCTTCTTCCTGGAAACACTTCTTGGAAAACTTTCGAAAACCCGAAAGTATTGCTTGTCTTTAATTGGCTTAAGTTGTGAATAACGTTTTTCTTTTAATGGTATTGAATTACTTAAATTTATGGAAAGAGGTCAATTTTTTTTCTTTTAATGGTAGATACGTGGAATTGAGTGGCAATAACAGTTATTCTATGAGGGAAAGGAACGCAATTCAGAAGAGAGTGCGAGTGAAGGAAATATCTGAAGTGGGATTTTTGAATTAGGGTTGTATAGAGAACTACATAAGTGTATTGTAGTATTCCTATGGACTATGAATAGGCTTTTACCAGAATTAAAATTCATAAGTACATAGTTGTCTGTGCTTAGTTAAGTGTTGAAAGTGACTTCTTTGAAACTTAAGTTCTAATGCCTTTGGAGATTGTTTTTCTTCCAAAGCGCTAGTATAGGCGCCAGCTTGCGGGAATAGCTAGTACAGAATTACACAATACAATAAGGGTCTAAACAGTCTCATACCACTCTTCCTATCGCTGACTGTGTCCCAGATATCTTTTGAGGTTGCGATCAGGCTGAGAATGTGACTGACCTGTAACTAATTTTCCATACAGGTTTGGTAATGGTGGTTGTCATCTTGCTGAGACCTGTGTAAAAAGGCCTACATATATCGTCACGTCAGCCAGTGCCAAAGGTCACGAGTTTGGCTGCCACAAATATTGCCATGTTATCAGTCTAATTTCCTCATTTACAGTGGCGAATATATTGCAGAACCTTGATGCGCACCACATTTGATGCTATGCTACCTGTAGGGCTAATGCAGGCTAGGCAATGCCTTTTGTTTTATAGATCGGGCAGATGTTTCTTTCGTTCGAATAAATCTTTAAGAAGATTTGATGCATGTTGTTGTAGATGCATGCTGGCAACGGTTTGGTGCTTTCAATGGGTTGTTGGCAATAATGATACTGACCCTCCGCTTTTTGCTTTGGTGATATTATACTTCTAGTTAGATCCGTTTCGTGGTGGCTTACTTATATTTGTGTACATATGTATGTACACACATACATCCGAATTGTGAGGAGAGAGGAGAGTGCCGCGAGTAGTTTGCTCGTCGTATTGTATGGCTTATCCTGGATGCGTACAACAGTTTAAATGGTTGACATACATATGTATGTATGTAGTTACTAGGATGCTATTATTACTTGTCTGAATATATCGAGGCTAAATCAATTAACATGTCGAAGTTCCCAGGGGATGAATAAAATCTTCGAAACATAAGACAATGATAGTCTCTATTGTTGGTTGGTGTCCTACTGCTTAAGACGTATACATATTTATGTCACAAGGGTAAGACGAAGGAAGAGCAATGTTGAGCTTTTGTAAACAAGCCTTAGATGAAAATCCATTAAGTCTAAGGAAAGCCCAATAATTCTTGAACAAGTAACTTACGTAACATTGTTCCACAAATTCAGGACAATAGAACGAAATACAAATAGAAATGTAAAATAAAATAAAAATTAAACCATTTCCTCTCCATGGCACCATTGATTTCATGCATACTGCCGCGGCTCTTGTCTTCCTCTTCTGTTGTTACATTTTGATCTCTATTGGTCTAGATATTAACTACACTTCCCTCATATCCGAACGCAATGTACAAACCCACCTAACATGCACACTCTATGAATCTTTTGCATATTTTTTCAAGTACTTCTCCCTCTGAAAATCCTTTTTTGTTTTATTTTTTTTTTTTATCAGCAAGCATCATCACTGAAACATACCCCGCTCCTCAGGACACCATCCCAGTGTCATCATCATCATCACCATCATCGTTGTCCTTCTCGCCCTACACACGGATGAAATGCATTCAACAAAAAGGCAACTCTGCCAACATTAGCGAGAGCGGTGAACGCGACTACGTGCAGAAGGATACATTCAAGCGACAAACACACACACACTAGCCCTCCACCCGTCTCGGCATCCTCATCGTTCTCTCATTATGAGCAAAAGTAGCAGCAGCAACAATTATTTTCATTCCAAACGGTGTGTGCTGCTCCGCCCTTTACATCCTGCTTTTGCTTTTTCTTGTGTGCTTCTCATCCTTTATTCTGCGTTTACCATGTCCTTATTTTATTTTTATTTTTATTTTTTGTTCGTCCTGATATCCTTTGTTCCCGTTCCCTTTGGCTTTGCTTTCTCCATCGTTCTGTTGGTTAGAGTTGGAGTCACAGAGAGAGAGAGAGTAGTATTGCAAAAGTTTACCCCAAAGTGATTTCTTTTTTCTGTTTTTTTTTTGCTGCTTTCACACAGAGAACGAAAACAAGTAGAAAAAGGACGACGAAGGATATGAATTAAATGAAAATATCCTGTTAAACAGGCGGTGTAGATGGAATAGAGGCTAGAACCTACGGGATCAATGACCAAATGGGTTAAGAACTCCTTTAGTGGAGAGTTTGCTCTATGCCTCTATCTCTCGTTCGTCTCTGCTAAGTGGGCCAAAAGGTGGGTTAATTAGAAGATATCCTATTTAAGGATTCCTCCGATGAATTCACACAGAGGAAGCGAGAAAAACATTTTAAATAATTGATAGCCTTACGCCACATAAAATAACATCAGGCATCACTACCATCAACCAAATTAACATGCATACACAAGCGATTGCGAAAAGAAGAACACAAGTTAAGGGGTGGTGGATTAGGGGTTGCTCTGTCAACCAGCTCGATACATGCACTCACATACATATATGTATGTATGTAGATACAAACGCTGATATCGTTTGTCCTTAAAGTAAATACAATTTTTTTTTCTGCTGAAAAGGACGTTTTTTGTGTCTCCCACTTAGAATTTATAAATCTTCCGGAGCGCCACCATACATACGGAAGGAACCACCAACTTTGACAACAGTCATTCAGCCCACCGCACAGAGGACGATGGCATACACAGAGCACATCACCACTGAAGGAGTCTCTCGTTCTCTCTTTCTCTGGCGTTCGCCTTCCCAGGGGGGATTTGTTAAGGATGAGTTGATATCCTTAGAGGAATACCATTCGCGTGTGTGGGCTTTTATTACGAAATGGAATTTTGTTGAGTAGATGGCTTGACTGTAAGGAGGGACCGTTTTGCCAAATGATTGTTGCATTTTTCCTTGTGGAGCTTGGAAGCCGTCGCCGTCACAGGGGGATAGCATTGCATGGATATGTGCTTACTTCCTAATTATATATTGATGTTCATGGTTTATTATGGCTTCGTTTGAGTCAATAGAAGTTTTGTGGCTCGGTTATTAGCAGACCTGATGTTGTTTGCACGGGAATCTCCTTTAAGACTTAAGACCTTAAAAGTTGTTTTTGAACAAAATAAACATGCATTTATTTCTGCTGAAAATTTCAATCGCAAAAGTGTTGATTGGCCAACTGCGACATATCCTGTAGCATATGGACGACATACAATCGTAAAAGAACAAAATTCTCAGCAGGACTCGCACAGGTATTTCAATGATAGGAACGAAATAGAAACCGTTGGGTACCTTTACCAACCTGAACGAATTTTGGAGAAATGTTATCCATTTTTAGTCGGAGAAGGGAGTGTCCATCACGAGGCTGCGTGTTTTGTTTTTTTTTTAAATTCTGTTAGGACTTTGGTTTAAGTTGGCAGATCTTCTTAATGTGTTAAGATCTTTTTAATTTCTAATTTCTATTCTATACAGAATCAGTTTATCGTGGTAGGTTTCCCAAACCCATTCATCTTTTCATGCAGCGGAATAATTTTGGAGTTCTGTACTCTAACATGGCGTCCAACAGGGGCAAGTACGACGCTACCACCTTGGGATTGCTGCAAAGAGTCTCAAGTTAATCTATGCCAGTGATGCCAGTAAAATATGATTCTAGTTCCATTCTTCAGAAGAAAAAAATTCAACGAACTGAACAACGTTAACATAAAATTCATTTATGAGGCTAAGTGTCTTAGGATAACTCCAGACAAAGGATGGAATAAGGGATTTAAACGAGCTGACATGAAATATCGAATATACACTTGAACTGTACTGTCAGAAACCAGGATTACAAACTTGCTTGGGTTTGGTTGAGTAGTTGTCTCCTCTCAGCAGAGACATACTTACTTAGACCAAAAGCAGGTCCATTGTGATATTGGTTTGGTTACAGACTTGCTAAATGCTAGACCAATTTGAGGATATTGACAAAATATTACGTGGATATCACACGGTATACTGACTCTGATACTTTCTTCATAAAGATGGGGCTCTAAGAAGAATGTCTAGGGAGAGTATCCCCCATTCAATTCACGTTTTTACACGCGTTTTTTTTTTTCTTTTGGAATTTTTGGGTTTTTTTTTAGTATGTTTGTACAAACTAACATGGAAAATATCGTTTAAATTTTTTTGCATTCTAGGTATTTCTAATATTATTGTTGAGTTTGTATTTGTAAACTCGTTGTGTTACTTAGTAGGAAAATTCACTGGTTTGGACTTGAACCAACAACCTTTAATACAATAAACTGTGCCTTAGAAGGATTAAAGTGAAAGTGCGATCCACTTAAAATACAGATACATACGTACGTGCAGATGTTCGGTATCATACCCACCTTGAGTATTGAACTTGTAATGAAAGTTTCACGACACCAGCTGTACGCCTTCTCCCTTTGGTAGGCTTTTTGGTGGTAGCGGACCCATTCCACGATCCATCCCCTCTCATGTAAGCAGCAATCTGCCAAATAAGGGAGTAATATATCATCCTTTATTCCAAATAAAATCTAATATCAAAAATATGGCAAACACAAAAAAAAAACGATATCTCGGTCCTAAATAAAAGAAACGGAATCATAAGCACAAATGAAACCACTCGCTCGGCATGCAGAGCACGAATTTTGTTCTCACCCCTCTCGACTCTACTCTATAACACCACTCTTCTCGGTAGGATACGATATCCTTTCACTGGAAGAAGTTTCCAAAAAACAGGAACAAATTTGCATTTCTTTTTCTGTCTTTTTTTTTTTTAGCCTTGTTGTGTTTGTCCTTTATTTCTCCCTTGAAGCGATTTCTCCATTCGCCGTATCGTCGTCGGTCGTTTCGTTCTTAACAGTGCACTGCAGCTGTGGTGGGTAGGTCTCTAGGTATAGTGGTAGAGTATCGCGCGCTTTTTATTCATGTAAAGACGACGTCGACGACGACGATGACTACACGACGATTTGTCTAGAGAACTGGAAGGAGGGGGAGGTGTCCTTGCTGTCCTTGCGGGACAAAATCCATGAAAATTCTACAAGTGGTGTTGGGTGGTGGCGAGGCACTGGAAATATACCCACTTTGCATTTTCATTTTTATAAAATACCATTTCCTTTCCATCCATTCAGTTTTACTCGTTTTCTTTCCTTTTATTTTTTTTTTTTTTGTTCACGGCCTTCCTTTTGTATTTTGTTCATATTTCTCGTTTTAGCCCAATTTGTGTGTGAGTTCTTCGTTCGCCTCGTGTATCTATAGAACTCTCCCATATTCGTTCTACTTGGCCCGTTTTTTTTTTTTTTTTTCTATTTTTCTCTCTTCGTAACAATAATTGCTTTGCTTCTGAGCCGGTTGCCATTTTCCAACCCCCTCTTGCCGATGCCTCCTTATTTTGCTTCTACGCCATTTTGGGTCATGGCTTAATTGAAATTCAAAACGAAACGCGTAACGAAGCGCGCCGATAGTGCTAGTGATGATATTCGTATTGAACCATGGGGCCCAGCGGCCGGAGGGGGCAACGATTTACATTGTAAAAGTGAAAGCTTCGATTAATAATTTATTTTCTCATTTTTTTTTCTCTCTGCCTGACAGAGGGGATGAAATCACCCCCTCCGGTGAAGCTCTATGTCCTTTTCATCCCCTACTTGCTCATCCTTGTACGCACATAGATACAACCGCACGAGTATCGCGTTTTTATTACACCCCATTGGGTAATTGAGGACATAGTTAAGTACTTTGGTTGGTGGTGTCGCGTTACTTTCAATGTGCGTGATGTAAACGCATTTTAAGTGGAAAGGAATGTGAATGGCTCGTCGGTAGTGTACTCGTATTGGTGTTTTTCACTGCGTGCAGTTGTGTGAGTGAGTGATTTAGAAAATGCGGGCACAGTTCCTGTTTAGTAGTTTCTTATTTTTTTTTAAATAAATAATAAATTAAATTCCTTCCTTGTGGTCATGGGTGAGAGGCGATTATAGTTTTGTATCCTGCAACCGGGGTTGTGGGAACAATTGATTTCGTATGTTGTTATGAATTTATTAAGTCATTCACGAGTTGGTACATAATTGTCGTTGAAGTTAGCTAGATGCATAATTTAGTTGATTGAAAATTCACGTTGAATGCCAGGGGGTTGGTTTGATTATCCTTGGGAATATACTGGTTTTCATTTGAGTGGGAATTATTTAGCAGGCGTTCTGTAAATATGCGTTCTTGACGAATTCGATTGATACAAATATTGACAATCTTCGAAGAACGAAAAGATCCTTATTGTATTTGAATTGCAACTTCAGCAATTATTCTTCACTTTATTTACTTTACTACAGCTCGAGGTGACTACGTTGGCTGAAATCTTACCCTGCTTAGTGGTTAGATCTAAAATATAAACATAGTCTGAACACAACTTAGATATACAGTTTTAAGACCCCTACTTACGTTACCTATAAGGTACGATTCCATCTGTCACTGTCGGTTGGTCAGTGAGGCTATGATATCAAACATTTATGAATCGGTGACTTTTAAATTTCGCACTAAAATCCCAACAGAAACTCTGTGAATTTTTCGGGTGTGAGTATGTCCCTAAGCCGTCTTAACCGGCACCGGACATTCATATCGAATAGTACGTTTTTTGTTCTCTTCCTGAGGGGTTGATGTTTCTGTAAAAGATCTTATATCATTTGTATCCAGTTCCTTAAAACTTTAGAATTGCCTAAGTTCTGTAACATTATTGCAATGTATTGGGATGAGTTGGTTTTCTCAATTAATAGTCGACGCTGAGGACTCTACCTAGTTAAGGCCGCAAAGTCATTTTATCAGGTGACTCATATTCTTCAATGCCTTGACTCGATATTCAATCTCGACAGAAGAGAAATATTCTGAGTACAAACCAGTGGTGTAAGTGCTTTTTACAAGGCGTGAATTAATTTTCGGTATATTCACATTGAAACCGAGATATTGATGTTAACCCCATCTACACTAGATCTAACTCTAAGCTCCATTTAATTAGATTAGACTTCTCAGATCCACTAAAGGTTCATCATTCGACTAGGCTGAACCTTCTCATATTTCTACCCCGAATAAGCTACAGGAAAACAGTATTCTCTGAAAATAACATCAGGTGCCTACATACATATGTACGTATTCAACATATCTTTTTCAGGAACAAGGCTGATAGTAATCTTATTCAAATCTTGTAGGCTTTTCAACTCAATTCAAGTCAGTTTGAAAGTGTATTCCTTCCTCAGCGCCGCGTTTACTTAGGGCAGTCGGTTGTTTATATAATTGAGTAGGACCCTATAGCAATACGATCCATATGGTGCTATTTCATTTTCTCGAGTACAATGCCTTTAGCGTACTAGTCCATTCTAAAGTTTATTACTGCTGGAGCTAATCGTTATATGTACATGTATATAATCCTAGGGTTTTACATCTGCAAAGGAAGTGATGTAGAAATTCTTCTCATTGGTATCTACAGGATGTATTATGAGGTATACCAAGCTTGGCTCCATGGTCCCCGATTGGGCAATGACCTTTGATAATGGCTACAATTCTGGGGTAATATCGACTCTTTCTGCTAGTGAACCGACAGCCGATCCTCACTTGGCTAGCTCGTCAGTATGCTCATTACTGCGCCATACGACCCAGATGTGTAATTGTTGAGTGAGCACTAAAGTGATTGATTTCTACCAGTTTCGAGGATTTGGTGACCGCATCAATAGGTTTGATAGCAGCTTAGCTATGTATATGAAAAGATAGCGATATTGTGACTAGATGTATAAAAATCGTTCAGCAACTGGCAGATTTCCCGAATCGCATGAAGCTCCGCTTGGAAAACGCTAGCAGAGGGAGACGAAGAGACTTCGATATATTTAGTTGGTCAGCTGCTGTCCATATTCGAACCGTCCGTGTATACATCTGTACATACATAGGTATATCGAAGCCGCTGATATAGCTTCCGTTCACCCTTTCTTCTGCTCATACATATATCTTAACTGTCCAGTACTCAGATTTTCTGAGCCAGATAGCACTAAATGTAGCTGAGCCTTTTATATGAAGATCGAGGGGGGATTAAGTGGAGAATCACACTTAGAGCATGTGTTGGACAGAATCTCAAACTTCCTGTGATGCCTACACACGCCGATCTCTGTACTTTTTTAAGTTTCTCGGTATTGTACTTCTTCCTCAAGTGAGGCCAGTAAACAATGGTGCCATAGGTAAGAATTGGACGTTTTTCCAAACCAGGCAAGATGTATCATGGTATCCATGCTCAGAATCATCAATTTCAGATAATAACATCCGGGTGTACAAAGCTTTATTCTGCAAACTTAATCTACGTCTTAAACTTAGGAAGGAAAGCATTGTCCACTCTGTGTCCAAGGCCAGTACATTGAGAGATATTCGGGTTCTTAAGTGTGTATTCGTATTCACTGTACTGCCTCTAATTTAATAGAAATAGTGTCATGTATGCAGGTGTCTCATAAGGTAGTATTGATCTTATATATAGCTGTATTATTGCGGCTATGAAACCTCAAACTTTTCCCTACTGCCTTCTAGACTTCCCTAAATTTTCCCTATGTGCTAAGTTACAGTTCAGTGTACTGTCCTGTATTATTTCAACACGGACAATTTCATTTGTGTAAGACGTGACATTTGCTCTTCTTAAACTTTATGATGCCATCATTGAAAATAGTGGACATACATCCGCATCACGGTGTGCCAAGGTTCAGAGATAGAATGTGGCACTCTATATTTGACGTGTAAAATTCGACACGATTTTTATTGCAGAACAATTTATAACAAGATTCTTGTTAAAGCGACACCAATTTTTGGTTCCAGACTTAGAGTAGTACCTTCTTTCTAAAATATCTCATAATATGGTACTTTCTGTAACGTATTCGGGAGTAGCAACATTGAGTAGTTACCTGTCGGGAAAAGAGTTAGAAAAGTGAAAAAACGAACACAAATGTTTAGCCAGGATAGACGATTACCTTTTCAAAAGAAAAGGCCCCTTACCCTTAAGTTCATACAAGTTATCTTCTTATATTAAAGTTTTACAAAACTTTCCATGGACTATTTAGCACTGCAGTTCACAAAGTTCCAATGACCCATGCACGAATCATAGTCTCATTTGGAACACCTTGGACTTGAACACGAGATGGACTGTTTTGTCCCCAATGAGCATATTTTCGTCTATCCCACATTTAAATGGCTGTCCCGAATTATCCGACGTTTCGGTAACGCGTAATACACTGTATATCCGACCAATTAATCCCATGTTATAGTCTCGTAAACCAACCATTAAACCATTCGCTCCTATACTCGTAGTCGTACTCTTGGCATTTAAGCCAAAAAATAATGAAATTACATTCAAAACATAAACAAAACAATTTAAAATTCAATTCCCCATCCCTCCCACCCTATCCCGAATGGCAACAGCCAGCATCTCGAATTCGTCACGCTCTTGTGAGTTTCAAGTCGAATTGTCGTTGTCGTTGTCGTCGTCATTGGTTCACAGAGCGAGGAGTGAAAAACAAAAAAAAAAAAAAACCAAAAACGATTTCCGCCAGCCCATGATCAAGTGGACAAGGCCGCAGTCAAGTGAGTTTAAAACACTCATTAAATGTTTTGTACATGCAAACTCCGTCCGTTCGTCCGTTCGTCTGTCGTAATTAATCGACTGTAAGCGGTTTTTTTCTTATTTATTTATGTATTTTTTTTTTCTCGTCTTAGATATGAAAAACTGTAATTGCAGATACTTTCCACCATTGGCGGCGACAGCGTCTGAGAATGCACCACTTTACAGACACGCTGAAACGAAACCCAGCGACGTACCCCTACCCGGTTAACCTTCATTGGCGTTCGGTTTTTGCCCGTCTACTTGCATCTAATTCACTTGATGGATTTCATAATCATAAAATTATAGATTTACTTACGAAAACAAAAACAAAACAAAAAAAAAAAAAAATAAAAATGGTTACAATGGAAAAACAACGCCGATAATTATATTAAGCGATGTACGAGTAGTAGGCAACTTTGAAAGCCTACTCAGCGCCGCTGCTCACCCGATTACAATTTCGTTCGACGCGACGGACTCTAAGTAGTTTTCATCTTTTCTGAACGCGAACTCTCTCGAGTGAAAGTAGTTGAAATTTAATTTGTTTTGCTGGTTGAGTAATACATAAAAATGAGGAAAGAAGCAACGACACGGCGCTAGGTATCTAACACACAAAGCGAACATCGGCTGTAGATACTTGTAGGCTTTGTTTGCCCATGGCAAGGTTGTGATGCTTTCTTGTATTCGAGTTGTAGAGTCGACGGGTGTCGGAAGGGGGGGGACTAGAATATCTTTATTTCAGTTTGACGCATGTTTGTATTACGTACGTACTTAAATCCAGAAACGGGGATGGTTCCTTATTTTATTACACTTTAGTTCCACGTGTGAACCGTTTAGGGTATATTGGGTGAGGCTCTGGGAGGAGACTACAATAGCTACATATATATGTATGTATGTGTTGTCCCAGAAAATTTTCTCTATTTCGTGAAAGTTGTGGCATGGGGGTGTTTGACGGAGAAAATTTGAAAAATACAAGTCAGTAGCAATTTATCTGAGTTAGAATCGAAGAGCTGTAGGAGGGATGTACGCACTTCTAGGGGGAGTTCAACGACATCTGTTTGAGGAAGTTAAGTTAAGATGTTTTCCTTACTTCAGGGTAACTGGGTGACTGCTATTTCTAATCACTTCTCAATCACATTTGCTCACTTAGGAGTTTATGTTTCGTTGTCACAAATACCTATTGAGAATCTACTCAGGCTTTTCTTGCTGCATAGCAATCTCTTACTGAATATCCTGCAAGCATTCTCTGGAAGGAATCATAAAAAGATCCCTTACGAATTAAGAATTCATAATGATTATTTTCCTAGATATCTAGAGAGTTACTTAGTTACGATTTTTAAAGATACCGTCATCTAATATCTTCACAAGTGACAACTATTTGGATCTTATACCGTGGAAATACTGAATCGCTTTAGCATTTACCAATCCCTGATGATGGCATGGCTCCAAGACGGATTTTGGTGTTGACGCGAGATTATGCTCCGAAATTCTCTATCAGACTTCCTGACTTACTTACTTACTTAGATAGCTCTACAGTTCGGGGTAAACCTGGGCCTCAACTAACAAGACTCTCAGTTAGCTCCACGCTTGTTCATGTCCCCTTCTACTTGTGTGCGCCACCTAAGGCGAGGTCGTTCCTCTACTGCGTGGTGCCTCCGGGTTTGATGCGAAGATTATTCGTGCCGGAGCACTGGTGGCCACTCGCTCTACATGTCCTAGACATCTCAAACGACTGATGCGCAGTTTTTTAACTAAGAGACTTCCTGACTATACAGCCGTACATTCCAAACTGAGGTCTTGGCAGTGGCAACAGTCACTATGGAACTATCACACGCTGATATTACCTTTTTCATAGATAGCCAAGCGGGAATAAAAGCGATTTCTAACATCGAAATAAAATCGAAACTTGTAGGTCGTCATCTTGGCGCGCAGCACAACGTAAGATAATGCTGGGTTCCCAAACACAAAGGAGTGTAGAGAAAAGAAAAAACTAATGAGCTGATCTTCACTCGAAACTGAAAAACTCTACTACTAAGGACATACTATCCTTCATTATGGAGACGGTACGTCTTTGAGACTAAATTTACCTTGATGATGTAATAGATCGTTTAGTGCGCATTGTGAGCCATAACAAGGTTTATGAGTTAGGAAAATACTTTTGACATAGACTTGTAGTACGTGGACTCTTTGAATCTAAACAAACCTGGATTACAAGTGATTTGTTCCTCAACTCATACAGAAATTATCGCACAATGCTCAAGGGCTTTAGAATTGAAGAACCATGTTGGATTATTTTACAGTACAATCCAGACGATATGAACTTGGTGACGAGTTTGCAAGAAACAGGAATTCGTTGAGATAACTTTTCAACTATATACATATGTATTAGAATATTATCTACCCTAACTCCATAACCTAAAGTGAGATCAAAGATGGGTACACTCAGAGATATCTAAAGATAGAACTAAAATATGTCATGAAAGAAAGTCAGATCTAAACAAAGGAATATTTAAAGCAATGTCCTACATATTAGCCAGGAAAAGATACAGAGAAATACAAGAAATTCTCTACTACAAGTTGAAAGAAACTCTTTGAAAGATATTCCAGCTTACCTAAAGATAAGTATAGTGGTAATACCCCAACGATGACCACACTACTCTCCTATAAGCCGTCTTAATTACATTTCCATCTGAACGTCCTCTAGTTGAATACAAAAAAGTATGCATACTTCTCTAAGCGTACCGTCAATGCTTTCTCTAATCACATCAAACAAACCCTTAAAGTCTTTTGACGGGAAGCGGCCTGATGATGACCGCAAATTCATAAACAGATCTTTGAGCGCTTTCATCAACTTACTCATCACCGACGACGCAGTAGCAAGGCAACAAGGCGGCAACCCCATGAAATTCGCATTCACTTCTTCATCATTCATCATCCATCCGTCTCTTTGCCCTTTTCCATTCATTTCACTAAAAGCTTTAATTAAAATGTTTTTCACGCTGCTAGCTAGGGCATATGCCATTTCTGAGGAACGAACGTTTCCTCAACTCTTTGCCAACCAACATGGGCTGGAGTCAAAGCGTGTGCGTTCTCCGGCTGCACTGATGCAGCATCAGGGCAAAATGCATTCATGTTTGTGCCATGTGCCCTGGTGTAGTTCTATGTGTAGTGTAGTCAAAGCCCTCCAGTGCTAGAATACACTTTGTTATGCACACTCTCTGCTCTGGTGCTGCTACTGTTTTGGGTGAAGACGAAACGATACAGGACTCTCCCTCGTATGGTGATAAATATCCGGCAGATTCTTTCCCTGCACTCACTTGCTCACTGCACTGCACTGACTGACTGACAGTCGTCGGTTGCTTGGTAAAAGGAGTAACTTTTTGAAAGACTTTGCGTGTGAGAGTGTTTTTAGGTGCATAATGGGGCTATACTATATACCCTACAAACATACAAACACTCACAGAGCGTTCATCACTTGGAAGCTTCCTTATTTGCATTTTATTTATGCGACTACTGCTGTACAACTACTATCAAGTTTTGTTCTGCTTTTTACTACTTTTATACTTTTGCTTAGCGCCAAAGGATGCCTGATGATGTTGATTATGCATTCTGTTTGTTGTATTAAAGTAAATATTTCGGTTTCGTAGTTACACAAGAGATGCGTTTAGGGCGAATAACTTTGACGCTGCATAATTCTTTATAAAAGTGTTCGTTCGCAGAAATAGATCAAAGGCTTTCTTCTTATAAAATAGCTAGACAGACAGGAATTAGTTCAATTTGCTGTGATATAAATATTTAAGTTCAGAAAAAAAATGCTACTAACTTTGAGTTTCAGTAAAGCAACTTCTTTACGAGATGGTACGGATTTATCCGTATTATGAAAGGTAGATTAGCTGTATCTATCACAGTATCGTCTTTTCGTTGATTGAATTCAGGGGACGACATCCGGTGTAAATAAAAATGTGCTTCCTGAGAAGTCGCTCACTCCACAAGTTTTGCGGACAGTGATGTCTCTTAAGCCTAGCACAGTAACACGCTTAATAAAAGATAAATAATATCAATAAATGGTCTACAAACGTTCAGGAACATACGTTTAGTCTGCCTGCATCCTGGAGTGCCTTGCCACACACTTCACACAATACATTGCCTCAATGGAGACCCTGGCCGAAAACGCGAGAACACTCAATGCAGGATCTGAGAAATCATCCTCTGAGCCTTGCTTAGCAATTTCAGCGTAGATCTGATTTGCCAAACAAGAGTTATTTTGGAACGTTTTACGGGGTTAAGTAAGGCCTTAAACACAGCCTGACTATCGCTACATATGTAGATATTATTTACGAGCCCTGTTCTTAACAATATACTCGAAAGCCATTCGGTTGGCAAAGATCTCCGTTTGAAAAACAGAGGCATGCTTGCCTAATGATTAGTGAAGTCTAGTGCTGACCTGCGGTTACAGCCCAGTCCAGGCTCAGTTTCTGGGCGAAAGCATTTCTGAACGTAAGGAAAGTCGAATTTAAAATAACACAGCAATCGCAGTTCCGATGTGATAGGATAGACGACATACATATGTATGGAACCACGGTCGTAGGATAAATGTCGCGCAAAGTCATCGAAACTCCAGTGGGAATGATACCAAAAGTCACCCACCCTAAGACGGTAGATTGGTTTGATAGTACAGCCTATGATAAGAGTGTCAATAATATCATGTATCAGACGCACTCAGAAAGCTACAGACAGGCCTTTCTTTGAAGTTTAAGGTAGAAGGTAGTAACATACTTAAAAGAAAGCCAATTCTTCCAAATAATTGACGCATAAGCTGAAAAAGATCTTATCATACCTTCAGAGGACCTTTTTCGTTGATAAGTCCACTTTACCCTGCCAGACAAATATAAGCGCCTTGGGTGAGTTCGACTTGACATGCTTTGTCCAAAGAAGTTTCTTATCCAGTATCAGTCCGAAGTATTTAGCCTCAACTTACTTGGGTTGGGTGGTTGTCATCGCTCACCAGGGACACATTTATGTAGACCAAAGAAGGTCCATTCTGATATTCATCTTACTTACAAAGTTATGTAGTTGTAGCTAGTAGATCATAAAGACCTCAGTTTTTTTCCGCCCCTTCTCCTTTTTTCCGCATTTTGCACGATTTTGTTAGACGCATCATCACTTGAAGTATCTACCTTCACCAACGCAAGTGCTGAAATTGGGTAAACCCCTTAAGATTGTTTTGATAATTTATCTGCCTTCTTTTCAATTAATTTTCTACTTGCACATGATATTAGTTTCCCAACATCTAATATAAGTTTCGATTTGGCAAAACTGAACTGCGTGAATTTGAAAACGACTCCATTCTCAATCAAACAGAAATTATGAATCTTTGATTAGACTTTGAAATCAGGCGCCAACATAAAGACAATCTCTTGTGTGTGCTCACTTCAACAAGTCCTTGCAAATAATGTCGCCTAATGAAACTAACTTCTAAAGCCCTGTAAATATCTGAAAATAAAAAAATAAAGGAGAGACTCCCCAATAGCCACTCAAATTTTTGGCAAACAACTGCGACATCCGAGTAACTCCAGCAAGTCACATCCATTAAACAAACAAATTCTCCTTCGAAAGAATAACACTGCTAGACACATCTAACACCACACAGTGATAAAGTATCTCGCTTGAGTATGGTAGTAGGACGCTGCCGATGCCGATGCCAATGAACATGTCTCCCACAAAATTCCATAAAATTTATCACATGCAAACAATCCACCATTAGAGAAGTTTAGCAGGGATTTCATTCGATTTTATTTCGCCTGGATTCCTGGTATGTATGTCCTTTACGTGTGGGTCACACGAATATGTGTATATACGTACACGTATGTATATCTATATTTTTGGGATGCTGAAACGGATACAAAATTTATTACCCTTTAGATATCGCTTTAATAAAGTCACCCCCGAAAACACATTGGGTTAAATGGATTTTTGCTTCCCCTCCGTGTCGGTCGTCGTCTATTGTAGACAAACACTGACATTGACAGAACTGTCCTGGCCCTGTTGAGCGAGAAAGAAAAAAAATCTCTTAGTCTAATTTGGGTTTAGATTTCATTACACACACGATATCCACCCCAGGTAGATAGAAAACAAATCAAATCTTGCACTGGATCACATCAGATACATCTGTAAGATATTTTTTATGTCTCTGCATCCCCAAGTACAGCGAGTATCTCTCCAATCACAACAACAGTTAATCTCACTTTTTTCCCCCTGCTGCTAGCTAGTTTATCCCATTGTATCTGAGACTGGGAGTAGTTTTGGCGGGAAAGTGTACCGCACACATAATAATACGTTTCACTTGGTGAAGGTTTCTTTCTTTTTTTTTTTCGTTCTCAGATTGTTCGGATTTTGTTTATCTTTTTGCGGGTTCTCTCCTCTTTTTTTATGATGAGAGGTGGATTGATATACATACATACATACTTATGTACAAACATAGGTACATATGTACGTCAGTCTGTTGTCAGTCATCAGCCTTGTAAAAATTTTAAAGGCTATTAACCTTCTACGCGTCTAACTGTTTTAGATTATGTCTTGAACTTTAAACGAGGCGGGTGGGTTTTTTTATACATCCACATCATGCTCTTGGATGGGCTTTTTAGTATTTTGTTAATTCCTGGCAGTTCTTTTTTTTTTTGCAATTCGATACCCCTTCATTAATAGTTTGTGATCGAAACTGATGCCGTAAAATGTCTACGGACAGGTACACGAATCTGTAATTTGGGGTGTTTCGACCGAGTGCATGCATTTTTTTCCCTGACGTGTGTTCTGATGAAAGATACATTTTTTTGTTTGCTTGGATTTCGGCTTAAATGCTTCGATGAACATAGTAGAGAGCTAATTGGAATTTGGGTGAAAGACTTATTGGTTTTGATGGCATGTACGTATCTCAATAATGGATTCCGGACCTAGTTTATAGAAACAGACACCTTCTCATTGGAGATTTTGTAAACTCACTGTCAATGACCATTTCGATATACTCTTCGTGATTGTTTGGTACAGTTGTAGTTCACTGTTTAGTACGTTGGACTACAGAAACATATGTATGTATATGTAGTTCTGAGTCCCAACCTTTAATAACTTATTTACATACTTACTTAACGAGTTTCCGACCCGTGAAGAGTCTTTGGTTGAGACACGACAGCCTTCCACTCTCTTCGATCCCGGACACGCTGCTTGCAGTTGTCTAGACCAAGCGCTCTGTCTTCCGCGATATCTTGATCCTTAAAACGGAGGTTCGGCCTTCCTTGTCGGCACGGACCTATGGTCTGTGATTCGTAGATCCCCTTTGCTGGAGCATTATTGTCCATTCGCTCGATGTGGCCAAGCCAGTGTAGTCGACGTGTTTTGGCATTTTCGACCACATCCACATCTTGGTATAGTTCATAGAGTTCGCGGTTGTATCTTCTCCTCCATTCGTCCTCCTCGCAAATACGGGACGGGAATATTCGACGAAGATTTTTTCCAAATCTGCTCTGCTTATCGTCCAGAACTCGGCTTTTATAACAGAACTAGCAGGATCAAAGTTTTGTAGAGCATGCATTTCACCTTCTGAGTTAGATATTTTGAACCCATTTGTTTCGCCAAACCGAAGTAGAAGCGGTTTCCTAGGGTAAGTCTTCGTCGAATCTCCACTAAGTTGTCATTCGTGGAGTTGATATTTACTCCGAGGTAGGTAAACTCCTTAACCACTTCGAAGTTACTGTTGCCAACAGTGACGTTTTGTCCTAGGCGGTTGACAGATGCTTCTTTGTTTGTTGACAACATGTACTTGGTTTTGTCCTCATTCACTTCAAGGCCAACTCGTTTCGCCTCTTCTTCAATTGCCGTAAAAGCCAGTAAAACGGGGCGCTGGAAGCGACCGATAATGTCGATCTCGTCTGCGGTTTGTTAAAGATAAACACCTGCCCTGCGCGTTATCTGTTCCCGCACGAGATTGAAGAAGTCACATGATAGCGCATCTACTTGCCGAAATCCGGTGCATGTTTGGAACACCGCGTGTTATACAGCGTCATGCGCCACAGCTGGATCAGTTTAGTTGGGATTCCGAATTCGGCCATCGCCTTGTAAATGCGGCTTTAAAGTCCATGAAGAAGTGAAAAGTCTCGACTTAAAATTCGTTTGTTTTTTGCAAGATCTACCTTAGTGTGAAAATTTGGTCGATCGTCGATCTGCCGGTCCTACATAAAGGCTTCCGACGTTCACATAGTATGTTGGATAGGATCTTATAAGCGACATTAAGCAGGTTACTCTTACAGACCTGATACTCCACCCATACTTGGTATGCGATTTAGTGCATACACCCTGCCAAAGCATCACCAACATGAGTCGGAGGCCTTGTTATCCTTCAGCTTTTTGATAGCTGAGCCAACCTCTTCAAAACTGGGAGCGGGATGGCTTCATCATTGAATGTGTGCGGGTTCATTTGTGCACTATCACCACCAAGTAGGTGCTGGAAATGCTGCTTAAGCATATCTACTACTCCTTGTGCTTCGGTGACTAGGTTTCCTTTACTGTTTCGAAGAGCCTGCGTTCGGGATGCGGATGTTATTCCTAAAGCGGGACTTTTCGATATCCTTGAGCTGGGAGACTGCGTAGGTCCTTTATTTTTAACGAAGGATAATTTTCTCCCTTCTTCTGGCCCTTGTTTTGTGTTGCAACGCCTTCATGTATGCATTTTCTATCACGCATTCACCATCATACGAAGGGATTTTTTTGGGTGATGGTTGGTAGCCGATGGTGGTCTAGGCTCCTTCTTTGATGATGTCACCATACTGGTTCCACAGATTGTTGGCGTTTGTGGATGGTGAATGCACAGCGAGAGAGTCTCTCGCTCAGGCGCTTTCTGTACGCTCTGGCTACTCCAGTCATGGTGTAAGGTTTCCAATGTTGAATTTCTTTTTCTGGGCGTTTTGCAGATTCTTCTCGTTAGATAGTAGAGCTTTAAATTGGGCTGCAACAATCCGAGAGTACGAGTCAAAACCCGAACCCGACCGAGTACGACGTTATGATAGACTGAACTAGATTAAAGGCATCTCTGCTAGATGGGCTAAGTAAAGTTTAATATGAATCCTTTCTTAAGGCCGCCCGTTAGAACAGTTCTCTCAGGGCCCTTGCCAGAATAAAAGGAGTTTCCTTATAAATGTTGCTCTTTTTGTTACCGGATGATGATCGTCACTATTGTCCTCTCTTTTAATACACTATCTTTTTTATAACTCCTCATTACCACTCCAAAGGGGCTTGACACGCAGTAAGTACAGGGGAACTCTGTTGATTGTTGAGCTTGTTTAGACACTCCTAGCCTATCTTAGCTGTGACTTAGTATGCTTTGATGGCTATTTGGGTATCTAAAAGGTCTTTAAAGTTTTTTTTGTCGGCACAGATACCTATCGAGTGATTTACTGTTTAGAAAATGTTTGTATTTTAGGGCTCTTAAGCCTGAGTTCTTCCTTGCCTCATTTGCTACTTAAAAAAAAAAAGACGTCAGGTCCCGCTTGGTGTTCATATTTACGACGTGCTTCATTAATGATTGTTTTTACGATTAATCAAGACCCGAATCCGCCACTCCTTCTTTTAGTCACGATAAACCTCTTGAAATGCGAAAAATCCGTCTGACTGTAAAAAAAAATCGCTTAAAACTAATATATCCAAACCCCTTTGGCACAACAATAAAGCCCACACACATATCCTTCTACCCACAGTCCTACAAAAGAACCCTTGTAATAACACACTTGTAATTTTTATTAGAATTATGCACAATAAACACTCAGGGCATTATTTGTACGCACAGTGTGCAGACGAACGACGCACGGGACAAACACAAGAGATGTAAAGTGATTACACACAAAAGTTGTCTCGCATGTCCATGTCGTCCACCAAACGAAATCACATCCGACCAAGTGGTCTTTTGATTGTCGTCCTCGATGGTGTGGTTGTTTGCCTTCGTCGATTTCAGTTTAACTGCATCGAAAGGAGGGTTGAAATTTCGAGTTTTTCACTCTAAGGGGATGACAATCACCGACAACAACGACAACGACGACGACTGCTATGACGACGCAGATGATTATGATAATGGAGATGGTGTTGGTGAGTTGTTTCCCTCGATTTCCATTGAAAGAAACCTTAGGGGTGGTTTATTATTTTTCTTGGTGTTGTGTGTCGTTTGGCTGAAGAACAACCAACCCCTTTACGAAAATAATATAGATTTGAATGCAACAATAGTGCGGTAAAGTGCTTTGATTTTTAATTTAAATTTATTGGTCGCGCTTAAGTGACACGGTAGCTCATTTACTGGAGGAGGGTTGATGTGTTAATAGGGTGTTCTATTGTTCTATTTATCTATTAGTGATAGAGGATACAAGGGCGCACATAATAAGATATGTATGAAATTGAAACCAAAATTGAATTTCGTTCTGGTTTAAGTTGTCAGAAAGACGCTGGTATCGGTGGATATGTACATATGTACATAGTTTGTTGGTTTTTAATAGTTCGACAGATACTACCTATGTACATGTCGAGGTATTTTTGATAATTTTGAAATTCGCTGCCAAAAAATGACTTTCCAAGTTCTTTAGTCTCTTTTTGAAACCGTTTACACAAAATACCAGCAAAGTGGTTAGTTGTGTAACGATTCGTTAATAATTTACACATAGTTACCTAATTCACAGTAAAAGACATATTTGCGAAAACCCATGCATATTAAATCCTAGCCCTTTACCCGGGGATGTGTGCCACAGATGTACCCGGATCACTATGGCACTTCTCAAGATAAATACACACGTATGTATGTATGTATAAGAACACAGCTATACAAATCATCTGATTTCCCTTTTTAAAATGGTTACAGACGGCATTCAGTGATTCGACTGATGTGATGTGTTTCGATTACCATTCAAAACCGACATCCTAATTACCTCTAAACACAAAATCCAACAAATACTTTACAAAGCATACGTGACACATCAGCTGTCATTAGAAGAAGGCATTCCTAAACGAGAAGCAGAGCACACACAAGAAACCGAGAACTCACGGCGCTCACCTCCCTTCGTCTTTATTTATGTGTGTGTGTTGTGTATCTGCAACTATACCTTCCCTGCTCATTTCATTTTTCCTTCGTCGTTTTTTTTTTTTTTTCCTCCTTTTGTCCGATAATTTATTATCGGTACTCCCCAAAGATTCCATTGATTTGAACTATCTTCGCATTCGGATTTAATTAATTTTCTTGTAGAATCTTAATCGGATGCAAGTTTGTGGGGTGCGCTCTTCCTTCGAGCATAGTTTAGATACACATGCACAACACACAAGAGTATTGATTCGATTTGGATGCACATCTTAAGCATATACACATCTGGGTCGGATGCGGGGGGAGTTGGTATGACAAGGAAACCGCCGCCACAGCCGCCAGTGTTGAGTCCCCTCGGGCGTGTGTGCGTCTTTTGTCGCGTCGCCATCGCCATCGTTGTTGCCGTCGTCATCGTCATTGCCATCCTATTTTTAGAGTAATTGGAAGGAAGAAGAATGGTTTGGCGTTTTCTGTTTGTTTGTTGTTGGTTAGTTGCTTGCTTGTGCTAAGCCTGTCAATGTCCTTCTGATTTTAAGTGGAGAGAGGTCTTTATTTATTTTTTTTTTCTTTTTCTCCTCTGTTTTAATATACACATTTTTTTGTTTGGGAAACTTCGTGGGGGAGTTCCCTTGCATCGGGCCATACTATTCGTACACACTAGTCGAGTTGTAAGTAATTTTATACGATTGCCAGGGTGTATGTACATTTTTCGGTAATAAATACTTAAAGGTATTAGATGTCAATGGATGGATAAACAACTCAATGAGCAACTATTGTGTGTGCGTGGGGATTTCTTTTTGTTCTGCTTTTGTTTGGGGAGAGATACCGTTGATGTATCCCGAATAGAGAGGGGAGATGGGGGGGGAGGCGTAAAAATCGATGCAGTTGATTGACTTATATCTAGTGGTGGGATTGGGCTCAAGAAAAATGACAAATGGGTGGGCTTAGAATGTGAGGTTAAAGAAATAATACTAGCTGTGCATCTGAATGCTGTGTTACAGGTTTGGATTTTGCCTAAAGTTAATAGTTATCTCATCATCGATTTTGAGGAACTTCTGGTTATTTTGTTAAAACTTCCAAATCAAGATATAAAAGGGTAGTGACAGAAGTGAAAATCGATTATATTATTCATTGTGATCCACCATTTTCAGGACTGCAAGTCATGAAATTAAAACAACATAGAGGTGTCAGAAGTGCAGATATCTATATATGTACATGCATATGTACATACGACTGTGTGAATGTTTGACTTTGCGTTTTACTTTTAGACTAATCCATTCCAAATTAATAGTGCTAGCGTCATCACCTTGATAATTCCAGCAACAAATATTGTACTAATTTGCCCGCAGGGGGAATAGTATCAGAAGTGTGTATATTTTTGTATTTCCATAATTTTGAGATTAAAGGTAATAGTAGACATGTAAAAGGTGCAAAATCGCATTCTCTGCAATGCTTTCGAGATCTCTGTTACAGGAAATATCTATTGTCTATTACACTAATAGAATACACTCAAAAGTTACTTTCTAACTTTCTAAGCACCCCACATGTTACTGCTGCAACTACTCGTAAAGAAGTGTCAGAAGTTGGAATGCATTTCTGTCGTGTCCTATTACTTTAGAATTGAAAATGGCAGTACACAATGAAAATGTTAATTTCACATACATACATATGTATGTATGACTCGAGAACTGAATACAAGAAATGATTGCCCATTGGTATATGAAGCGTACTTTCTGGGTTAGTGGCAGAAGTGTGAGAAGGAAAATGCTATAGATAGTGAAGACTATGAAGAATTATTGAAAATATTAACCAAATTGTTACTTTAGCTTAGAACCTTCCACATGTGCGAGAATCTGCCCAATCCTAGTTACTATACATATCTTAGGTTACTGTTAGAAGTGTGCGAACATCGTTTTGTTTTTCCACTATTTTAATATTCGTATCGTAATAGTATGTAGTAGTAGATCGTAAATAAAATAAGTATCCATATGTTTGTGTTTTATTTGAAAGTGTCAGAAGTGTAATCAAGAAGAAACCGTAGTGGAATTTTGTATCATGTTTGTTTTGTAAATTGTTGAAGAAGATATTGAAATTGTTTCTTAGATACAGTTCTAACTAAGCTTTGTTTATTTAAAATCAACGCTATTAGATCCGAACGTTGAGATTTGCTAACTTTTATAAGAACTGTCAGTTTGATTCTGTTAAATAGTTTATTCTAATACACACAAGTCTCGACTTAAAATAGTCTATCTTTAGCTCTAGTGGGCAATGAAATTGAATGGCAATCGCAGTGTAACGCTATGTATGTATAAATGGTAGTGTCAGAAGTGTAAGTACTGTTTATCGTGTTTAATCAAGTAAAGTAAGGACTTTTTTTGTTTATTTTAGGTTACTTTGAAGCTACTCATACAGAACAGAACGCAAAGGTTAAGAAAAGGATACATGTACCAACTTCGTTGATACGAAAACAACCAAACAAACACAATTTTAAGTAAAATTCCCAAGTTCCATCTTGCCCACAATTCATGACAACCCTTCTCAAAACACTGATCATATTCAAAAGGTCAAATGCATCCCACACAAACGGCCACACAAATTCAAGGGTGTTTTTAAATCAGGAAGCCCGACCTAGAGGGGATAAATTAATTATGTCAACTCTTGGCACCCTCTAGTTCTCACTCAATAAATCGAAAAGAGATTTCTTTGGACCTCTTCTTTTTTTTTTTTTTTATTAAATTAATCAACAATTTTCGAGTAACAACAAAGCTTGAAAGCATCCCCCTTGCTCCTGGTTACCCTCTCGACAGGTTTCTCGTCCTGCGGCAGAATCAAATCGACGTTAAAACGGCGAGAAGGCAATCGCGCGTAGTTCATGTTCTACTTACTTCCACTTGTTAGTTTGAGAGCTATGGGTTGTAAGTGTGAGTGGGTGTAGAAGTGGTCGAAGTGGAAGTCGAGGATGTAGAGTAGAGTGAGAGCGATTTCAACGTCTCTTCGTCGCGTGAGTGAACTCTTAGCATTGCGCATGCTTTTGATAAATAGTAAAAAAAAATAAAAAAAAATATTCAACTACGCTCCTAAGTATCCTTTTGTCAGAGAAGAGTTGGGTTTTAGCCAACGAATCTATACCACACACAGAGAGTGTACTATATCCTCTACATTGTCGGCTGGTGGAAGTACGGTTGAATTAGTTTCCCGCTCTTTCGCTCTGAGGATGGTAAAAACAGATTGAGAATCGAAAGACGACAACGACGACGAAGAAGAAGGCAAATCATTTAATGAAATCATCCCTTAAGGATTTCGTATTTTGCTTTGTAAAGGACTAAGGCGCGCGGTGATGTGGGCGGCAGAGTTCATACTGCCTTTTTAGGGTCATACTCAATACAACACCTTTTTTCCGACTTCTTCGTCGTAGTCGTCGTGTTGCTTAATTGAAGATTAATTAGGACAGCACCATGGTGGTTTGGCTAATAAAGTAGAAAGTTGCCGTTCCAAGAGTAGGTATTGGCATTGTATTTTATTTTCTTTTGCTATGTTTTTTTTTTTTTTTTTTTTAATTGGGTGAGTTATTTAGGTCGGCTGTCGTCTAGGTTGGGATAGAGATCTCCTGTGTGTGGAATCGTGATTAAGTTTTCATTTTATAGATTTTGCTTTGTGATTAAATGGAGGACTAAAATTGTATGGATTAAACTGTTCCCATGGGAGGCATGGGGTTTCTCGTTTTCTCTAATGAAAGCTATACCGCAATTCAAAGTCCAGGTGGTGCCAATTCAATGGGCGCAATGAGTTGTAGAACGATGAAGCTTGGGTTTGCTTCAGAATCAGTATTGATTGCAATGAATATCTGATATCATTTAAAGGGATTATCTATTGATTTAGGAAACTTAAAGGAAACGAACAAGGAAACCTAGTAATAGAATCGCAGTTGATGTTGAGGATATAGAAAGATCACTTCTGTAGAAGGTATTACGGTGACGATAACCAAAATTCCGCTGACAGGCAGAATGAACCATTCAATCTGAACCATGATAACCAACATTTTCGTCCATCCGACTTGGATGAAGTTACGGTAGCGATATCATAGCTGAAATGCAATAAAGCTGCTGGATGGCCTGACTGCCGAGCTATTCAAAGCTGCGGGGTATGACTTGGTAAGGAGCTTGCACCAAGTCATTTGCAAAATATAAAATGCACCAACAGTAGAGAAACTTTACTTCATCTTCTTCCTGTTGATATCTTTGGGAGGCTGATGGCGGCTAAAGCTGCACTGCGGCTTAGGGAATCCTTGCAACTGGCTCGTGGAAATATAGGCCACGCAAGCATCCTAAACGGCCATAATACTTTTCCTAGTAATTCCGACTACATAGTCCCCTATCTGGACTTCAAAGTCAAATATAGAACCAGGATTCCTAGCAGAAGTGCTTGGGAATCGGGAGAAATTTTAAACGAAATTCTAAACGGGAGTTTACTCGCATTGCCACTCGATTACCGGATCACTGCAGTGTTTTTCAAGCAGAAGTCTCAGCAGTCCGTGAAGCCGCGACCTGGCTTTCGATTAACTCGATAGAGTGCAGCGCTATTGTTTTCTATATACTTAGATAGTCAAACTGCGATAAAAGCCTAGGAATCGCCAATAATTCGATCCAAGTTGGTAAAGCAATTCCGCGGATCTCTTAACGAGATCGCTGTCAGGTGCGACGTATACCTGTGCTGGGTTCCAAGCCATAGGGATATTCCAGGCAATTGCAGAGCGGACGAGCCAGCTAACTAAGGAATACATCCCTGACATTAGGGATGTACCGTCAGCACCTATTAAATCGATAAAATTCCAATTAGATACCCCAGCCGTAAGTATGGCAAACAGTAGGTGGAACAATATCAGCACATGTCTCACTTCTAGGCAAATCTGGCCAGAGCTGGATTATAGGAAAACTAGTAGACTTATTTCCAGTAATAGGATCAATCTTAGAAAGATAGTTGACGTCCTCACAGGACACTGTCTGGTAGGCAAGCATGCTAGTAGACTTGAAAATTATGTCAGCAATCTGATTGGTCCATACCAGTGTGGTTTTAGGCCAGTAAAGTCCACCATTGACCAAATTTTCACACTACGGCAGATCTTGGAAAAAACACAAGAATTTCAAATCGATACTCACCACCTTTTTATCGAGTTTATGGCCACCTATGACAGCATCTATTGAGAAGAGCTATATAGAGCTATGTCTAGTTTTGACATCCCTGCCAAACTCACCCGGTTGCTCAGGATGACGATGGATAATGCACGCTGCTTCGGAAAAGACTTCACCGCGACCTTTGATGTCGCGACAGGGCGACGAGCTATCAAGCGATTTCTTCAATTTTTTAAAGAATTGAGTTTTTCACACGCCAACATCAAGGGCACAATCTTTCAACAGTTCATGCAACTGCTCGCATATACCGATGATATTGACATAATCGGAAGAACAAAGCGTGATGTCAGTAGTGTCTCAGACAGAACTTCACTCTCGACAGATGTAACTTTGAGGTAGATAAGGACTTTGTTTACCTAGGATCCGCAATATTTTCAGACAATGACACCAGCGCTAAGATCAAACGAAGATTAACTCTTGGCAATGCTTAGGCTAAGAAGGCAATTATGTAGCAAAGCCCGCTCTCGAACAAATAAAATAACCCTATACAAGACCCTGCTCATTCCAGTCTTGCTCTATGGCGCAGAGGCATGGACCATGTCAAGAATGGATGAGGCCGCTCCCAGTTGTTATGAGAGAAAAATACTTGCGTTGATTTTTGGTCCCGTCTGCATAGACGGAGAGTGGACAAGAATATACAATCTTGAGCTGTACGAGCTATACAGCGACATCGACCTAGTCAGAAGAGTTCGAATACAACGCCTAAGATTGTTGGGTCATATAGAGCGGATGGACAATAATGCTCCGGCTCGGAGAGTCTTCGAATCCACCACAGAGGGACGACGCAGTAGAGGAAGACCTCGCCTAAGATGGCGCGCTCAAGTGGAAAGGGACTTCAAACAACTTGGTGTGGGAAACTGGAGGCAGCTGGCTAAAGATTGAGCTGGCTGGAGAGGAGAGAGAGTCCACCCCGGACTGTAGCGCCACCTAAGTAAGTAAGTACTAAGCAGAATGGTACAAGCCCAGAGGTTCTTCTATGCGCCAGTATTAATTTGTACTTCAATACAAGAAAATGAAGAGGATGAATTGGATTCAGTAGATTTACATTTATTCATATTAAATTTTGACATAAATATATGTTTGCACTTTTCTCCATTTTTGGACCAAAAATTGTAACTTAGTCTTACTACACACCATAGCAGTACAAGTTATTAAGCGAACACTTCATCTGGATAACGCATACTACCGATCCGATACCGATGTTTAGAATTTGAGATGTTCTTGGAAAACGATTTAATTTGCTAACATAATATTTCCAAAACCCACCTATACTCTATAAAGGCTACATTTGAAGATAAAGATTCGTATATTGGACCGCCTATGCCAAAGGTTTATAAGTGCGCTATAATAAAATACAAATTTTAACAAACCCTTGGAACTCAGCTCAGACGTTCATTGAAAAGTTAATCAAGCAAATTGGGTACCAATGTTTCAAAACAACCAAAAATCACATTTGCGAAATATACTTCAAAGTCTGCCACAATTTCGTCAAAGGTACACCTGTTAAGGGAGCCGATGTCAATGTCAACTAATGCACTTTTCAATGCAAGCTACAAAAACTGCTATCTTTTATTAAATTCAAAATTCAAGTTCTTCCTGAGACATCCTTTATAAGAAAAATGTTAATGAAAATTGGCCACACATCTGACGTTGACTAAACGAGGTTTTAGTTCGCACAGGTTAGGTTAATGTCTACTTCTATCCACAAAGGAAGGAAGTCACTTGATCTAGACGTCTGTAATATACTTATGTACCTATGTCCCTAAACAAAGAAAATATTAAGAAATTTATGATGTCCAACAGCTACATCTTCGAACTTAAACTTTACTTAACAATATAATCTCCCTCACGACACCCGTTTTGGATTATCTATCTCTTAACCTCACTTTTCGTCAAACTTTGTCGCATGCTCAGTGCGTAATTTCAACTGAGGTACTAGTCGCCCAGGAAACGTAGCAAGTATCACCTTAGCTCAGAAGTAAGTCTATTTCCTCCTTTCCCTTTATCTATATCTAATATCTAAGCCCATCCTCCGTAAACCGGGACTATGCGGCCATCATTTGTGTCAAAATGGACAGAACAGGGTTGCTATTGAGGTATATTCACATTTTAAGTAAATCATTTAAAACTGGTATAATGGTAAAATAAAAACTGATTGAAGCTCACCTAAATAGATTTATTAACACGCGGTTATAAATGAATAAAAAGTGAGGAATAGGTATGCGGGGTGGGAGATGTATGAAAGGCGCTTCGAGAAAGGGCTGAGTGTGTCACAACAAACAAACAAACTAGAATATTTTATTCAACTTAACGATGGCTGCTGACTCTTCTACTGCCTACATGCGATTATATGACCAAATGATGTAATGAAGATCTTATGATGAAGGTGCGATAAGATTTAATTTACTAATATTGAGAGGCAAAGGGGGTACGGCTTGGTATGATGGTCTTGAAGGAGTAGCTTAATTCGATTTTGTTGGGCATGATGTCAGTTACGCATATTCTTGGTAAGGATAGCAACCTAAGCTAGTTTAAGATCTTAAGTTAAAGTTAAGTTAAAGCACATGTCTAAGAGGCATTGCACCCTTAATACCTACACAGATGGACCTTTTGCACCTTTTGGAGGCGGATAAATCCCTGTCTGATTTCTGTTTCTTTTTTTGGTTAATGATTCTTTCCATCTTTGACTTGAGTCGAAGATTGAAACGAGGTATTGTCAAAGATTCTTCTTCTTGAGAGGCTCTTGGTGTATATATAAGTATGTAGATGAAAAAGAATTCGTAAGTAGTTAATGGACGTGAATGGGTTATTTAACGAGTTTAAGAGAAGTGAGTTTCTAGTGATCTGAATCAAGCTTGTGTTCAGACATTAGGGGGTAAAGTTATTTAAAGGCAGGTGGTTCAGAAAGGCTATTTTGTCCATTTTTTCCATCTTTGAGTGGAGTAATAAGGATGTCATGCGCAAAGTATTCATAGGCTCCTATCCCCTGGAACGTCTATCATTATAGATATTGTTGACCAGAATGCCAGTCCGTGTCGTTCAGCTCCGTGTTGGCATATTATACTAACGTATGCATATGATAAACTGAGAAGACTTTTTATTA
This sequence comes from Xylota sylvarum, assembly GCA_905220385.1. NCBI lineage: Eukaryota > Metazoa > Arthropoda > Insecta > Diptera > Syrphidae > Xylota > Xylota sylvarum. The sequence goes on along the minus strand of LR999957.1, from coordinate 90,715,890 downwards.
TAAATCCCTTTTATGATATTCCAGCTACAAGCTGCGAAAGTCTTTGTCTCTGAATTCGATGAAAAATGGTATACCGACTACTTTTGGCTGGTGTCACTAGTTGGTTAATTAGATAAAAAGTTGATGAATAGGAGATTCTTAACCGCTGACTTGAAAACGGTCAACCGAGAAGAAATTACACGCTACACAACTCGTCTAGTTGTATTCGTCAAATCAGATTTGCCTTAATACATCAGTGACATGCAACATTTCATTTCATACCATTTTTCTTCACTCAGGACCTACATATATACTCGTAGTTCTTTTGTTCGTACGTAACCCCCTTTTGCCTAAGACCGTCACATGACAAGTTAATATTATTAAAAATATTTCTCCACTTATGTATATCGCCTTGTACGATGAATTTAATAATACTAATAGTTTATAGCAGAGTAACAATCATAATTATCCTATACTCACCTCGCATCTACATATTACCAGCCGACGGGCTTCCGGGCACCAATTTGCGTTTGTCTCCACCAGCTGAGTGTTAAAACAACTGAAAACTGTTATCGGCTTTTCCCGATCTTTAACTATTTAATAACAATATAATAGTGCCACTGATAGTATAGTAATTACCAACTATTATGTGCATTTTTTATTATTACAAAAATGTATAAGCATGATATTTATGGATTTGTTTACGTTGTGTGTGAGTTTTAAATTTGTTGACATTTGATAATTTGGTCCTTCTGATGAGTATTCATCTAGGCGCATGTTCTGACTGGGACAAGCTGACCGCTGTCTTCTGAAACATGACTCAGGGCCAGCTGTGGCCGCATAAATGAGTCAAAGTGGCTCGTGTTCACTATAATCGCAGCCACTTTGCCACCACTTGCGCATGAATTTGCTTAAGCTTTTGTAGTGGATGAGTCAAATTTCTTGGAGAATTTTCTGTTCGCAGCTGGTTTTCTTTCGAAGTGGAAATATGAAGCAATTGTTACTTGCATGTGCTAGATAGAAGACTAAATAATCCACTTAGCGAAGTTTAACTCTTGCTTTTGATATCACTGGCTTGCATGATTTTGAATGTCATTACCCCCACTTATTGGCGATTCTTGAAGACAAGGTGAATGAAACAGCAAAGTAGTTTACATGATATGTTAATGTAGTCTACAAGCGGCTGTTATTTATTTCTATTGGGAATTGGGAAATGAAATCATCTAAAATTAAATTCATGCCTTTGACTCGCGAATCCGTTAAAATTGAATATGACATGATATGAAACTTATGACGTACCCTGCAAATTACAACGAAAGCTTTGTATCTAAAGTGTGAGATAAGTAATGTAGCGTGAAAAAAATTCCATCTTTTAAAGTATTTTTAGTAGAGATGTAACGGATAGTGAGTTGGCCAAATACCGGATAGCCGAATATCCGGCGGCCGAATATACTGTCGCAGAGTACATACATCGCGATGCATTCTAGTTCAGACACGCATGGTGGTCAGTTCATCATAATCAGTACATATGCCTTCTCAGCCCAAAGAAACAGCGATTGGCAAGAATTATTCTTCGTTTAATTTCTGCTGAGATGTTATTATCAGAGTTTATATGAGTAGCAGAACCGAGGTAGACAAAGTCCCTTACTACCTCAAAGTTATAGCTATCTATTGTCACGTTCTTTCCAATTCGTCGATGTTGTGTGTCCCTTCTTCTTAATAACATATGTATATTTGGTTATGCCCTCATTCACAACTAAACCCATTTTTGCCGCTTCTGTTCCAATCCTTGCAAACACAGCAGTGACAGCTCGCTGTGTTCTACCGATGATGTTAATGTCATCAGCGTATGCAAGTAGTTGCACAGACTTTTTGAAAATTGTGCCTATGGAGTTGGCTTGTTACTTTTGCACAATTTTCTCAAGTATAATGTGGAAAAAGTCACATGACAGTGCATCACCTTGTCTGAATCCTTTATTGACATCAAAGGTTTCGACGAGATTGTTTTCGACCTTTAAGAAGCAGCGAGCGTTCTCCATCGTACAATCTGACGAGTTTGGCAGGAATGCCAAAACTAGACATGGCTCTATATAGCTCGTCTCTATAAATTTTGTCACATGCGGCCTTAAAATCGATAAAAAGATGATGAGTATCGCTCTAAACTTCTTGAGTTTACTCTAAGATCTGCCGTAGTGTGAATATTTGGTCGGTTGTGAGCTTACCGAGCCTTAAACCGCACTGATAAAGGCCAATCAGCTCGTTGACAAATGATTTCAGGCGCTCACACAATACGGCCGACAGGATCTTATATGCAATATTAAGGAGACTGATGCCTCTATAGTTGGCGCCGTTTAGTGAGTCTCCTTTTTTGTGGATCGGGCAAATACTTTCCAACCAAGTCTTAGAAATAAAATGGTGTATGCTCTCCACCAAGTCATACCCTGCTGCCTTAAAAAGCTCGGCTGGTAAGCCGTGCCTTGTTGGACTTGAGTTTAGATATTGTTATCTTCACTTCATTCTGGTCGGGTGGACGGAAGTCTCGGTTTTCATCATCCAGGTTGAATGGTTCATTCTGTCTGACAGTGGAATTTGGGTCGTTGTCGCCGTTTAAAAGTCTACAGAAGTGGTTTTATTCATATCCTCAGCACCGACTGTGCCTCAACTACAAGGTTTCGTTGTCCATCTTTACAGGTCTCTGTTCGGGTCTTGTTTCCTTGACAGGTTTTTTTTTACCGTTTGGTAAAACTAAAAAATACAAATTTTTGGCGCAACAGGTCCATGGGACCCAGGGCCTAGCTTCTCACAACCATTCGTGTTGTGCGTGTTATATTCTTCACATGAATGGAAGGGGCCTGCTGTTCAACTCCGGATCCGAACGGCAATTTTGAGAAGCTTTTTCATGACAGTTTTACTCTCGGATGTTTGTCAGACGCTCGCGAGAGGTGGCGCCGTGAAAGAAATTTTAGGTGTTGTCTGGAATTGAACCTGGAACCCCTTGCTCCGTAGTCCAGCGCACTAACCACTTGAGCCACGGCGCCCACTGGTAAAACTTCCGAACATTATTCCTGGAGTAGAACCTCTCTAATTTCTCGATAGCGCGTTTCTCGTACTCTTTCTTTTTCCTCTAATTTATGTATTCATTCAATTAGCCTAAGTCCGTTTCCAGACGTTGTGTCGTGTAAGCTATGCTTTCCAATGGTGCTACCAAGAATCCTCATTAAAATCACCTAGGACGATTTTAACGTCATACTTAGGACATCGCTCATATGTCTTGTCAAGCAGCTCGTAGAAACACTCTTTAGTAGCTCTGTGGGAGCGTGAGCGCATATCAGGCTAATGTTGGTGAATTTAGCCTTGATGCGGATTATTATAAGGCGTTCACTGACGTGTCTAAAGCTCAAGACTTCATTCCGAAGCCTGCCGCCTACAACAAATCCGCACCCAAATAGACGCTGCTTCTGTTCTCTGTAGCAATCACCGTAATATATGTCACAATTTTTCATCCTTCTTTTGCCCGGCCCATCCCACCGCACTTCCTGGGTAATGGTGATATCTGCATTATAGCAGTCTAGGGCCTCCGCTAATTATTCGGCTGCAATGGCCTGTTCATGGTCCGAACATTCCACGTGCAGATCCGAACAGTGAATCCGTTCTTTTCCGAGGCTTTTAGTTGTTTCGGAACTAATAGTTTTTTCCGGAAGTTATCCCGACGCACAATCCTCAACCTGGAGGACCAGTTCCATTTTATACCTCTAGGACGAGAGAAGGTGTCGTTTGGAAGTAGACCCCCGCCCCCTATTTTTTTCCGAGGTGTGATTCATATTTCATACTTGTTTGGAACGCTGCTACTATTCGTCTCATACGGAATCGAACTGTGTACCTTGTATTGAAATTGTATTTCTTACTTAAAAGTCACTCGGATGCCTTACAAGTCCAGAGGTCGCCTATACTGCCTTCCAGATAGTCCCGTTGCGGTCCTTTTTATTGAAATGTCTTAAAGTCTTCATCTATTCACCTCTAGTCACATAGGGAGTAAATTCAAGATTGTCTCCGTGACTTCTGTGCGGGTACTGGATTGGGATGTGGTAATTCCTAGGCAAGCCATACATATATATGTACATACGTTGAATGTGCGATAGTAATGAAAGCGTATCTGGTCTCTACTATCGAGCCCTATACAAACATTAATAGAGTAGGGTGCCTGACAATACGTCCTTCTGGCTTTTGTAATTCTATTTTCTAGACTTCTTCTCCAAGCTAACTTGTTGTCCAGGTTAGCCCCGGGATACTTTACCTTGTTTTTTAGATCCTATTTTACACCCCCCAGTACAGTAGGATTTAGTAATTTGGGACATTGTTTAGCTAATCTAGTCTCGTCATTTTTTACTTTTTTTTGAGGCCTTTTTCTTTACGTTCCAGTGGCTTAAGCAAATCATTATGCCTCTATGATTCGTGTTGGTACTACCCCATAAGGCTACAGCAAATTTACTTCAAGCCTACGAATGGCTTCGTGTCTGTGGACAAAAATTAAATCGTGTGAGAAAGCCCTGCAACAACCAGTAGGTACAGTGTTGGTCTTGTAATTTCTCGTCTGTAAAACTTTCTTTCTTCTTGAATTCCGAGTACCATTGTTGGAAAGTTAATCTCTTTTCTTAGAGCAAAAATCAAAATCTACCAATCTTCTTCAACAGAAATCCACAATACACAGTCACCGGGGCACACAGCCACACAGCCGCACACCACACAGACAAGAAAATTAATTGCCTGTGCCGAATATTTTTTTAATTGTCCCACTATCCGATGTGATAATTTAAGCTGTTGCCGCCGCTCTGCCCCGTACAAAGCTGCCAGCCAACTTAATTACAATTAATCCACTTAAGCATAGCCACAGTGTACAATTAACAGCAAATCAAAACTAATTAAAACAAATCTCCCCGAAGAACAGGAGGAGAAGCGCAAAAAAGAAGTAGAAACGAACAGACGAAGAAAAAAAAAAGCATACAAAACACAAAACTACCTTTACTTGTTCCAAAGATTAATCCCAAACGACGGACACATATGGTTTTGAAATATTAAATGAATTTCAATCATGCTCTTAAAAAACGAGCAAAACAAAAAATTTTGTGTCTACAACGGGTGTGTTGGTGTACAAACACAGCAAAAAAATCAATTGATTTGACGTGTGTGCGTTTGCAAAAACGGAAATACCAAGAGAGCGATGGCGGTTCTCTTTTGTACTCTTTCGCCTGACTTGACTGATGGATGGCTCTTCGCAAGAGGGAACTGCTTGATCCAAATTTGGTCGGAATGTGGGTTTGAAATGAAAATCAGTCGCAGAGGCAGAGCAGAGCTTGAAAATTTGTGAAAAATCGTATTTTTTTCACCCGCTCTCTTTATACTACACTAATACATAAGCGATAGCACCAATACCTTCAAAGATTCTCTTCCACTACATGCAAATGTCCACCACTACAGGGAGAAGCTTTGAATTTTTCAAAATGCGGCCAACGAAATGACTTTCGGAGGCGATAAAACTTCAGTCGCCAGCAAATCTTTTGCGGAGACGTTAGCCATGGCTTTGAGTGGTTCCTGCGTTAGTTGCCCTTCGGAGAGAGGGAACACGAGGGTGATCCACTCGGTCACTGCCATTTTAGTTTGAGTTGTTTTTCGCTCTTCTTTCTTGTGATTTGTTTTTCTTTCTCTCTTTTGGAATTAACAGATTTTTTATTCACAGCAGAAACGAAGAGAGAAAAGGAAACCTTCTTTTTTTAGTTCGCTCTCTTTGTGAGTCGCTTGCGTTTCGTTTTTCTCTCTTCACTTTCGCCCTCTTGTTTTCTGTTTTGTGTGTGGTTTTTTTTTTTTTTTAATGTTTTGAGTAACATTTTGTCGTCTTTAATTGAAAGTATGTGCGTTGTGCATGAATGTGGGAATATCGCACTTAAAATATTGTTCACTTTGTCTTGGCCCCGTTCTTCTGGTATTTTTTTCTTTTTTATTCGAATTCATTTACGGGGAGAATAGATCTAGAGTCGAAACCGGGCTATTTTGTAATGGGGAAGTGTATTTCTTGTTTTTTCTTCCTTTAGATACAATACACAGATGCAATAGCAATGGTTAGGTTAGGATTTAATGTTGCTTCTATGAATTTCTTTTTTTTTTTTTTTTGGAATTCGTGTTCATGTCAATTGTATCATTGGAGAGGGCAGGAAGAGAGGAGAAAAGAATTATCACATTTGTTTGTTTTTGAATCGAGGGACGGTCTTGTCATGAGTGAGGTACGAGTATACATATGTACATATAATTTTTTATTAATTTTTCATTCAAAAGTATCTTCTTCACATGACGTGCTGTTTGTTGGTTTGGGGCTCGGAAGCCTTCATTACTAATTTATATACACCACTCTGGGGCGCACATACACACACAGTGATTGTCAACTTTAGTGCGAGGGAGTTTGTACTTACCTATAGAGAAAATTTCTCACGCATTAATTGCCATTAAGTTCGGGGGATAATGAGGGTTGCATATGCGTTGCTGTTGATGCTGATGATATGTAGAATTTAATCGGATTTTAAAGGAATCTATTGATCTGTCAAACTGTAGTCAAATACTGAGTGATAATTATTGCATGCACTTCAAAATCGTTTTAAGTAGGCAGGTAGGTAGGTAGTTCTCTTAAGGACTTATGTCTGTAAGCTGCTTGTACTTATGTATGCTCAAGAGGAATCGTGTTTAAAGTTTACTCGGATTTGCAAATACATCCTTACATACAGTATGCACTTGGTGTCAAATGTCAAATGTTAGTGTACAACTAACGTACATATGTATGTACCTATAAGTGTTGGATTTAATTGATTTTATTTTCGAATGGGGACTCAGATGTGATAACCCTATTCACATTGCCTACTTTATGAAAATCGACTAGGTTGGAGGTTACGTACATATGTATGTATGCATTTACATGTAATTATTACATACATATATTTAAAGTTTAGATGAATAGTGGTAGCAGACAGCTATCTGGGTTGTTTTCGTGTATTGTGGAAATTGTCGTATAGGTATAAAGAAATAACAACGGGCATTGGATCCCTGTAACCCAGTCCGCAACTGCGGATATCCCGAAATCTCGCTTACAACTCCTATGTCGCCAGCATTAAATTCCGAAGACCAGTGGGAACGATGACAAAATGATGTGCTAGGTATCAACCGTCCACCACCACGAAAACCATTGTTTGACGAAGAATGCCGGCAAGGACTTGCAGCTAACAAGACCCGAACAGACACCTGCAGAGCTGAAGAAGGAAACCTCGTAGGAGAGTCACAGTCGGTGCTGCGAATATGGAAAAATTTCTTCTGCAGACTGTATAACGGCGCAAAAGGCCAACATCGCGCTGTCAGGCAGAATGAACCATTGAATATGTACGATGATAGCCAAAACTTCCGTCCATCAGATCAAAACGAAGTTAGGATTGTAATATCTAAGCTTAAGTCCAACAAGGCTGCTGGACCTGATGGTCTACAGGCCGAGTTTGTCAATGCATGTGGAGGCAACTTAGTAGAGAGCATACACCAACTCATCTCTAAAATTTGGTTAGACGAGTGTATGTCTGCTGAATTTAATCTCAGCATCGTTTGCTCGATCCACAAGAAAGACGATCCCCTGAATTGCGCCAATTATAGAGGTATTAGTCTCCTTAACATTGCGTACAGGATCTTACCTGCCATACTGTGTAACAGTCTGAAACCGTTCGTCAACACTCTGATCGACTCCTATCAGTGTGGTTTCAGGCCAGGAAAGTCCACAGTCGATCAAATTTTCACACTTCGATAGATCCTGGAAAAAACTCAAGAAGTCCAAATCGATACCCATCATCTTTTCATCCATTTTAAAGCCGCATGTCTAGTTTAGGCATCTCCGCCAAACTCGTTCGTCTGTGCAGGTTGACGATGGAAAACGCTCGCTGCTCTATCAAGGTCGGTAACGATATCACCGAGACCTTTAATGTCGAAAAGGAATTTAGACCAGGTGACGCGCTGTAATTTTTTTAATATCATTTTGTAACAATGACAGCGCGTCATCTGTGATATTTTAACATCATACCTGAAAGTGCGAAACTCACAAGACAATTCCGGAGGCACAATCTTTCAAAACAATGTGCAACTACTAGCGTACGCTGACAATATTGACATTATTGTCAGAACACAGCTGGGTGTCGCCGGTGCATTCGTTAGTATTGAAACGGAAGCTACCAAAATGGGTCTAGCGATAAATGAAGGCAAAATCAAGTGTACGCTGTCAACATGAAGGGATACACAACATCGACGAATTGGACAGAACGTCACGATCGACAGCTATAACCTCTGCTATAAATTCTGATAATAACATCTCAGCAGAAATTAAACAAAGAATAACTCTTGCCAATCGCTGTTTCTTTGGGCTGAGAAGGCAATTGAGTAGTAGAGCCCTATTCCGGTCACTTAGAAAAAAAGATTCTTCGTAAGATTTTCTGTCCCGTTTGTGTTGACGGTCTTTGGAGGAGGAGCTTCAACGACGAACTATACGAGCTGTATAGCGACCTAGTCAAAAAACAGCGTATTAGTCGTTTGAGACGGCTAGGACATGTAGAGCGGATGGACATAAATGCTCCGGCCTGTAGAGTCTTCGAATCCAACCCGGGGGACAACGCAGTAGAGGAAGAGCTCGCCATTGGTGTCGCGCGCAATTAGACGGGGACCCCAACCGACTCAAAGTGCGCAACTGGAGACAGTTAGCTAAGGACCGGGCAAACTGGAGAGACTTGTTAGCTGAGGACCAATTTCATCCCGAACTGTAGCTCCATCAAATAAGTGGCGACCTTCCATCATCGTGGCTAATTCATTCCCACTGTAGCTGCCTAGTATATCGTTGTAACTAGGAATCAACAACAGAATCAGAGGACTAAAGGTCCAAGAATGCATATCGGTTCTGTACAAATTCAATTCAATTCAATTATCGGTGATTCAAGTGTTTTAATAGCTAGTATACTGTCCTAGGAAGTGACGACACGTTCCGATCCGATGTCGACATCATCGACAGTCATTCAGAAGCATGACGAATAGCTACAACATATGTTTACGAGATTTTAGCTCTTTGCATATGTATGTACGATGTACATATGTTTGACCCAATCCCAAGTTCTGACCAGACTAGTGCCTTTCTCCATTAAACTAGATTAGGAATCTCAAACTAATTTGTAATAAAGATATACACGAGATATAGAAGTCAAGTAGTAGTGAAGTTCAAGTGTTGTTTCACACCACAATCCCAACCGAACAGCTGGACAATTGTCTGGTCAATAATCCGGCTCTCAATAAGTGCAATAGAAAGGAGCACAACAGTGTGTAATATACACCACAAAGTACATCGTATGTCAGCAGTTAAAGCCTTGGATGTATGAATAATTCAATGCAATTTGGCAGAGCAATTCTGCAAATCTATAAACAAATTATTGTGAGATACTGACTACTGCAAAGTGGATGAGCAAGATTAGATACGAAAGACTCACTTTCACAGAAAAATCTTGGAAAAAAAGTACGTTTTACAATTAACGCCTTTACAGGGCATTGCTTCATAGGTAGACACCTCTGAAGATTGAACGTAACTTCTAATGGCTTTTATTAGATTTTCATCTATACTGATATTGATACTGATTTTGAATTATTGAATTGTTTTCACTGCACGACGTATCGTAAAAGATTTAACAAAGATTATTCCTTTTTTATTTCAGCACGAATTGGTACACAATATCGGTATGCCTTGGTTTATTAGTAATTGTGGTATCAAAGTGGAGTGTGCTATGGCTTGAGCTTCTAGTTTACTTCACGAAGTCGATCTGTTTTGGTACTGGTTCATGAGACAGGCAGCTTTACACGATTTTATTGAACACTCTCTTTGAATAAGTTTCTTTGTCTTATAAGTTTTATATCCCTTTTTTTCAAGGACATGCCAGTTTTCATTCTATTCGCTGATCACGAAAATAGTCTAAATCGATTAATGCGTTGATCTATCATCTTTTCTATTTTTTATATCCGATTCTATGGTTATATTAAGTTTGACACATAGTTTGTAACATAGAGAACTAATCGAGATAGACCCTATAAAGTGATCAGTATCAAATCAGTAGCGAAATCGATTGAGCCATGTCCATTCGCTCTTTCGTACGTAGGTTACCGCTTTTTGGGCCTTAAATTTTGGATGAAATTTCATATCTGGGCTTTTGAAGAAAAAATACAGTATAAGTGTAAAAATTTTTCAAATCTGTAGACTGCCATGGCCACTTTTTCATAACTTCACATGAAATCGTTCGAAATTATCGTCGTAGTCCAATAAAAATGCAATACGACTACGCCCACTTTATATGGGCGGCATAAGAAGGAGGATAGGGTATTATTATTAAACGTTCCATTTGAAATTGATTGTAGCGTTTTTGTATGTGTCTTACAAAGTTTGGTGGCTAATGGTAATCGAACTTAACTTTTGGAAGATTCCTTTTAAAGTCAAGGTAGACACAAGTTCTTTTTCTAGCTAAAAATTGTTTTCTGCTACTCATCAATACATATAACTAATTCATCTCATCTACCATGCCTAATTCTTCTCAAAATCTTTTGGACCTCAAACTTTCAGCCGGGAAGTTGAAAAGAAAAAGCTACTATTTTATTGACCTCTTCAATCTTAACCAAGCATACTAAGCTGCAAGACATCATGGCTTACAAAGGAATGCCAACTCTATTATGAATGCGTTTCAAGATGAGGGATGTGATAGCATACGACTTTTTCTTAATATACATACATACATATGAATCAAGAAGTTGAACGAGTCGGAGACATATAAATAAATATATTTATTTAGGTCTGATATTCTCAAGCATATGCATACAAGTTAGGTCCTCCACCATCATATGTGGCATATTGCGAGCCATTCAAGTCATTAACTTAAAAAAAAAGGACCTAAAACCATTTGGACATAAAACTCCTTAGATTAGCATTCCATTTTTATTTCCATAAATTTATTGCTGAATTCCTATCGTTTTCATACTACTACGTGTACACGTAACCCTTAAATCTATTTGTTCGCACATTCAATTTGGTGAAAGAAAAAGTATAAAAATATATACAAGTTGCGTCCATAGTTCACACCGGTTCTTCGGTTTCTTCGGTTTCTTCGTTTCCTTTTATCCTTCGTTCCCTTGCAAGCTTGGTAATTGAATTGGTAATGTGTGTGTATGCTATAGAAAATCTCTGTGTATACAATTTCCTGAACATTATCGCTCGCTCTTTTGTGTATCCCTCCTCCTGTGTGTGTCAAACTAACCACATATAAATCCGCATACATACATGTACGCACTCAGGCAGAGAGCACAAGCGAGTCCATGCCTGTGCATAGGATTCTATAGCCTTCACACGGGGGCTTCTGCTTGTTGTAATTTAAATCGACTCCTTTATTAAATTGATTGAGTAAAATATTTAAAAAGGTCGATTTAGTCCTTTTCTTGCTGTTGTTGTTGTTGTTGCTATTGTTGTTTGCTGCTGCCCTTGTATGTTTTAGACTTATGAGGGCAGCAACAGCAAAAGAATTTAGTATTCGGGGATGTGATAGGTCCCTCTGTGTATCCAGAGTACCATAGGTTGGCTAACAGGCCAATTTGAATTGATGTCGAAAAGGGTGGTTCAGTTTGACTGGAGAGAGGGTGGAATATGTTTTTCTTTTACCGATAATGTTGCTATACACTATTGAACGTACTTACATATGTACATACATAAGAGTGTTTGTCAGGTGAAGGGGTTGCAGTATTTCAAATGGAAAATTCAGTACCTACTCCTGTAAATTTTTATGATGGTCTTGATTGTGATCTTAATGAATGCTGATGGTGATTTTAATCACCACCGCTGTGTTATTTTCATATGAAGAAGAAGAGAGTCGTGTTGCGAAAATGGGGTGGGTTATTCAAAATTTGACTGGGTTGGGAAAACTTTTCTAAATCTATGGAAACTTATAATAGGTATCTCCCTACAGTGTTAAACACTATTTACAAAGCACATTTCATCATAACCTTTTTGGTACTGACACCAAATCCATTTTGTTATCCTGTGTGGGATGCCGGACCTGAAAATTTAGTAATTAAGAAAATATTTTAAATGGAGTTAGTCTATGTTGCTTAATATTCTATGTTCTACATATTGTAACGAAAAATATATAAGCCAGCGAACAAAACTACAACAATATCCGAAAGAGTCAAGGAAATTATAGAAACAACTAATTTTGGTTCCCGAGAGGGTTAACTTTTTTTATATTTGAACAATAATTAACGCCTTTATATTCGTTACTTATTCATAAACGCTATCACGGCTGATCGCTGAACTTTTAACTAATCTCTGATCTCCATCGCTCTATTCTCTATTTCTCTATTTATATCAGACTGGATCATTTTTAATGGGCTTCCAGGCTTCCGATTCTAGTCTAGGAGATTCTTGATCCTTCGTTTGGTTTGTTCTAGAACTGTGGGGAATTATGGAGAGGAAAACTACTGAATTACATTAATTAAGCTCATATCAATTTGATTAGGGTTTGATACAAAGATTAGCTCAGTTTTCTTCGAAGAAACAGAACTCCCCACAGAAACAGAACTCACCAATTGTCAGCTCGCGCAGCTGTTTCTTTTGATGACGTGTGCAAACCTCGATTTGTTGTGATCCGTGTTTGTGTTTTAATTGGTGTGTAGTTTTTTTTTATAATTGGCGTTTTCACAAAATTATGTTAAAATCAATGCATTCCATCAAAAGATTTAGGACTTGCTGACTCTCGAAAATCTTTGACAAAGACTTTGAATATTAGTTGGAACAGTAGTCCGACACCACTAACCACTGAGCTACGGTGCCCAAGCATATGTGTAGGGCACGTTAGAAGACTGTCCATGTCAGCTTTTTGGAGACTTGACTTTGATTAGTTTGTTACTTTCAGTCAACATGCTTTTATCCAGCTTTACAATGTGTAGCTGCAGTTAAATGATTGCACACCATCATTGCAATGAATAGAACTCTGTGGTCCAGCAAGTGTCGGAAGATACACCATCCAGAACAATCTGAATTGGTCTATTGTTAAAAATAGAATTTTCCTCCAAATTCCAGTATATTTTTCCCAATACTATAGTGTCCAATTAATAACACCAGTTTCTACCGCCTTGAGATATTGAAAATTGACTAGTTTACCATTTTTACGTTCCACAGAGATATTGTCGACATTTCATCATACTTCGTTAGAAGTTTCAATCGTTTTTTGCGTCGGTGTTTGTAGTATTTAGCTAAGAATGTCTTACGTCAGCGTTTCGCGAATGTAATAGCACAATTTGGGCTAACATTTCTGATGAAATAATAATAGAAACTCAACATAAAGCATTCATATGGAATCTAGTTATTTAACAATGTCTACATAAACCTTTGGATAGTACTGCTTAATTTCCTTTTAGCAAGCATAAACCATCTAACAGGCAGGTTTTTATATAGAAGCCACTTTCGTCGGGAAATGAAATTGGTTTCACTTGCGTGATCTCAGAGTATCTAAAACGCTATTTTATCAATCTTTTACCGTAATGAAGAAGAAACAGAGAAAAAGAAAAAATCTAAAATCCGACAAATTGCCATCATACTTCCATTCACGCTTTACAGCAGCAACGAAAGTAAAAGTGTCGCGTGGTGATCGTGGCAAGATCATCACCACCACTCGCCTCTTGTTCCACAAAATCATGTCTTCCACCGGTATTTGTCTTCCACCGATCACCATCATCATCTCATCTCCCATGGCAAGAAAGTGTTTAATAAAGCAAAGAGGAGAGACAACAAACATAAGTAGCATAAAAAATTGCTTGCTAACCATATCGCCTCACCGCAAAGACCGAACCGAACCGGTCGGGGTTATTTAGCAAAGCGTTGCTGGTTGCTGCTGTTACCAACACACAAACGAACCGATCGACCGGCTTCTGTTGTTCGTTGAGTTGCTGTTGCTTTTGCTGCACTACGATGTCTATCCATAGAGGCTACCTCTCAGGTGTTTCTCGTTGCGATTGATCGGAACCGAAAAACAAAAACCGGTATTGTTTCACTTCTTTGGCCTCCCAACTGAGTTAAGAGATGGCCACAGTCTGGATCTGAATCTTTTTTCGCCACCCAAAGACTGATTGTTTGTTGTTATGTTGTTGTTCAGCATCGGGGTCCCTCGTCTTGTTTTGGCGACAATTGGGCACTTTGTTGTTAGGTCGAGCGGCGGGCGTTCGTCGTCGTCGTCGTCGCGATCAGTGATCTTTTACTTTGCTGATCTGGATCGCGCTGCGGGTATTGTAATTGCCATTTGGCGCTCTGGTTAGATAGTTTTTCTTCAACGACCGTGCGTCGTCGTCCCGTAGAAGTGGGTCAGTTAACATTACCTCATTGCGCCAGAGCACACCGCACAGCGCACACAGCGTATGGGTATGGGCTTCGAATGAACTCTCTTTTTGCAGTTCTTCTTTGGTTTTCTGTTTTGTTTTGCTTTGGAGTTTGTTTCTTACCAATGTACCATGTAAAAGTAGACTACTTGCTATGAAACTGGCTATCAACGTACCCAACTAAGCGGAAGTAATGTCTGTTGATGGTAATTTTCCTCTTGTGCACTTCAATTTCTTTTATATAATTTAATAGAGACATTGAATGGGCCCGAAAGCGTACGTAGTGGTTGTGTATGGAGAAATCACTGTTATAATGTGTGGATTTGACATTTTTCTTTCTATATCTCCGTCGACGAGAGGTTGGCCAACTTGTATAATAGCTAATCCACTGCAACACACAGATAGATGATGTAGGTAATAATTCGAACAAAGTTAAGTGTGATCTTGATTTTCTGGATTTGGAAACTTGTCCAGTGGATTGACCAACACAACAACTACCTACCACTTAATTAGATGCGAGTGCGAGGCACAAAAGTGAGATTAGAGTGGCTACAAGTGCATTTTAATTGAATGCAATTGCTATAGATAGGGATTAGGGTGTTGGCTTTGTTAAAGAGGGCGCCATTGTTAATGGGGCTTTAGCATTTTCACAATTTTTGAAGATAATGATCTGCTTACTTAGTAGTTTTCGGTTGAAGCTGATAAAATTTCATGATTTTAGACAAATTTTCTTAGTTCCTGATATATGGTACTGGAATGGTACTTCCCTCGAAGAATAAGACACTTAAGATGGAAGGACATATGATTACTTTAAAAAAAATAGCACGTTTCGGAGCCCTAAGGAAAATCCTGTAAAATAATCTGCAAAAATATAGCGCGACTTAAGTTAAGATACAGAAAGATTAAGACTTTTGAAGTATGAAAGGAAAGAAAATGAGGCAAAACATAAGGAATGACATATTTAATTTATCTTCGCCGTATGAAAAAAAGTGTATTTCCAATCTGTCTATTTGTCCTGAAAATAAAAGCGATAATATTCCATTGTCATCATGACAAGATCATCAGATCTTCCGATCTTGTCTTGGACTTAAACCATCTAATACTGTGGGACGGAAAGGCAAAGTCTATGTAGTTTAGATATATTCGTCTTTTGAACTTCAGTCCCGTTCCTGGGTTATGTAGAATATTGTTTTATGGTATTGCTAATTTGCAGAAGGGGTAAAGCTTGTAGTTAGGCAGAAGAGTTCAAAAACACGATAAAAAAAATAAAAATACAAATTTTTGACGCAACAGGTCCATGGGACCCAGGGCTTAGCTTCTCACAACCATTCGTGTTGTGCGTGTTATATTCTTCAAATGAATGGAAGGGGACTACTGTTTAATGCCGGATCCGAACGGCAATTTTGAGAAGCTTTTTCATGACAATTTTACACTCGGATGTTTGTCAGACGCTCGCGAGAGGTGGGGTCGTGAAAGAAATTTTAGGTGTTGTCTGGGGATTGAACCTGGAACCCCTTGCTCTGTAGTCCAACGCACTAACCACTTGAGCCACGGCGAAAACACGATCGCCTGTTGAAAATCAGCTCCAAGGATATGTCTTCTTGTTTGTTATAGGGTTGGACACCTCTCTGCAACGTTACGAACAATGCCACATAAAATTCGGATGTTATCGAGTACGTAATTTAATGGAAGAAGCTCTCCTTTCAGTCTCACCATCGTAGGTATTTCGTGAATGCTCAGCTCCTCTCGTAAATAATTATTGCTTAGTTGTACATTATGATTTAACCTGCAGTAAACCGATCTTCTGTCTAGAGAGCTCGAGGCATCCTCTAAGAATTCATTTCTGCGTTGTTTGGCCACTTTTGCTCCAGCTGCTTCTATAAGATAGTCTTAAGTTAAGATAGTCTCATTGGACATGTGTAGAACTTTGAACATACAATTGACTTGCAACTAAGAGCGGACTCAACGTGTATCCTTACATTACATCTGATTTTGCTTGGAACCACTCCGATTTTTCCCTTCCATTCCAGCCCTAACCTGTGTATCTTCGTTAAGATTCTGGATGACTCTTCCGTACTTCCGCGGCAATCCCATTTCCTACAACTTGCAAATTAATGCTTTCCCGTCTACTGTATTAAAGGTGACTTTAAAGTCCACGTAAAATACATAGTTTCTGATTCTTCAATATGAAAGATTGTGCAATGCTATGCAGAACGAAGATGTGGTCTATTGTGGAATATCTTGGTGTAAAATCTGCCTAGAATTCTTTGAGCTGCTTTTTTGCTGTATTTCGTAAGCCTGCTTTGAAAAACCGAGGTGAAAATCTTATAGGTTGCAATCATTCTAAGATATACGAGTGCACAGTGGTCTCGTCCCGGAAATACTCCTTTCTAAACAAAAAAAAAAAATTGAGCCTTTGATATCAAGTCCACCTCGACTTAAAAGCCGGAAACTGTTTTCACATCAACAAAAATTCTCTGTTGTTTATATCTCGTATTTTTAACAAAAATCCATCTAAACAACTTGACAATCTCTCTCTCCACCACCAAGAGGTCAATGTCAAACAAAAATATTCGAAAAACAATTATCTGTCTCGCTCATCGTCACCCGTATTCATATTCATTTCCACGCATTTGCTTATGCAAATAAAATGTATGTATGTATACCCGCCAGCGAATAGCGACCTTCGGATTCGGATTGCTTTTAAACACTTTTGCAATCTGACAAAGATTGCACGTCTTCGTCCATCGCCATCGTGTTGATCGGTCGGTCGGTCTGTCTTCTGCTTCTCAATTTATGTCAAACTTCACTTTCATGCAAAAGCAAGGCAAGTGCCAAATGCTCGCCGATCAAGAGAAAATATTGTGATCGCACTTTGCTTTGTCGTCGTCGTTGTCGTCGTAACCACTTGGCAATGAACTAATTTATGCGCACTAAACTGATCCCAATAATCGATCGCTGATCGTGTATCTAAGGGGGTAGTGGATAAATCTTTTAGCCGTTGTGTGCTGTGTGTGCCTTTAAGCGGAAAACCGCGACTCGACTCAGAGGGGAAAAACCGACAAATTCATCGTCGTCGTCGTGAACAATTCAGGCGAAATAAAAAGTTCGCAAGAACAATCGATGTTTTCGTTTTCTGTTTACACAATCATCGCTAATCAGAGAGCAGTAGACGTCAGCGACGACGAAGGAGAAGAAGAAGAAGAAAGTATCTACAGCATAAATATAAACCTCTGACTAAACATGTTTGTGACGTAGCACGTGGCACATTGGTGGGAGTTTTTCTTTTTTTCTTTTTTTACGCTGAGGGAGCTTTATCGTTATATCAAGTCAGAGAGGATTTTATGGAGTGTTGGGTCGACGTATTTTTATGACTCTACCATATGCCACGCGTGTACGAACTTCGAGAGACAAATTTGCCATATTTAAGGATAAAGACTGTCGGGGTAGTGACAGATGCAATGGCACGCTGTACATCGGTTCAGTAAAGTTGATCTCCGGTCATGCTGGACGGATGCTTATTGTATCTATTTTACTGCATTTAGCGCGCGTCATATTTTGCATATTTGCACGTTTGGTTATGCCACGCGCAGCGAAATGCGTGATATTGAATATTGATGTCGGTATTGCAGCATGTTTGAGAGATAATTATTCAAGCTGCGTCATAGTTCATCAAGCAAGTATATATGCATGATGGTTGGTTGTATCAGAAATTTATTCTTTTGTAGTTCTACGTAAATTATTATATTTGGCGAATCTCCTTTCTGATATTTGGTACCATCACCGATGCTCATTTCACAGATCATGGTTGTCAGGACCAAAGTCTAGGAAAGTCTTAAATTTTTTCATGAAAAAATAGTTTGTTAGTTGAATCAGGTGGAAATGATAATTTTATTGTTAGGTTCCTATAGGAATAAAAGGATAATATTTCGATCCTAGAAAAGTTGTTTAAGTTCATATTCGAGGCCTTTTTGTCGGCCCCCACCTCTCGCGAGCGTCTGACAAACATCGGAGAGTAGAACTGTCATGAGAAAGCTTCTCAAAAGAAAAATTGCCCTTCGGATACGCCATTAAAGAGTAGGCCCCTTCCATTCGTGTAAAGGATATAACAAAAGGAATGGTTGTGAGGAGCTAGGCCCTGGGTCCCATAGACTTGTATTTTATTTTTTTGATACCATCGAGACCACATGATTTGTATGGAAAGAATCTGTGCACTGCCCACTGTAGTTTCAGGGAAATGATAACATCCTTTGGACTGTCAGATGGTTTTTCTTTAGAATGTCCTACCTCTGTTTTGTTACCAGGAAAGTGGATGTCTATAAGAAACGTTGAAGAAACCTTGCTGGACATAGCCCAGTTTCAGTGTGGTTTTATTTTTGCAATAGGTTTTAAGGCTTCAGGTTAGGTGGCTATCCTCCACTTATGGTAGGATTCACTTGGACCAGATAACAAGGAATATTTGTAGATATGAACAAAATCACTCAGGAGTCACTCGTTTCCATAGAAAAGATGCCACGAAGCCGTTTGTGTTTTCATCATATGCATCTTAAGTCTCCTGAGATGAATGGGATGGATGGTAGACGGATGGCTTTTGGATTAATTAAAAAGCTAAAAGTCTTCATCGCGAATTTTACTGATTTCATAATTCCACCACGCAGGCTTACCCTTTCCGCCATTATTGTATCTACTGATTGCGCAGGGTTCTGATTAATTTCTGATAAAACATCCACCATCTGGTTCATATCAGAAGGTGTATGCGGTTAGGTAGAAGTAGGGCTGTTAAGATATTTGGATTCCCAAAAACACCGGTCCCTTGGTTGAACTTTTTATTGGCCAGCACTCTAAATAATTACTTGTCGCTGCCTGTGGTCATCAGTCCTGTGTCTATCGGCCTTTTTTAGTCCGGTCGTCTCGTGGTTTATTTTTTGATCTATCTTGGCCCAGGTGCCATCCGAAATCCACATTTTTCATACATGCTTCTTTAATTCTAGGACATTCTTCGCAGTACCTTGGATGCTCATATAACTCAATCTCTCTTGCATAGCTTTTAGTATTGTTTTAAAGCGATTCAAATCCTCTTTATGAGTCCGAAAATCTCGCTTCTCCTAGTTTTGCTTTGAATACCCCGTTGCGAAACAAGTTTCTGATTCTATCGTTCTTTTGTACGGCGATAGCCTTCGACGGAGCATAACATTCTAGATTGAGATACATATTTCTAAACCGCCTTTGATGATACGATCTAAAATTCATTCCCATTCTGGTAAACATTTTTACTCAAAGGGAGAATGATTCCGTTTTTATGTCTGTCCGGAATAAAGTTGTTTTACCATTATTCTTCGACTATACCCGGCTTAGTGTTAAGATCCTTACCAACCTGAGTTTGGAATAGGCCATTCAAGTGGTTAGCTGAGAAGGTTGTGAGGTTTTGAACTTCAGACGCCACCAATGATTCCATTAGGAACATGTTTTCATAATGAAATACGCACATGCTTCCATTAGTTAACTTTTGACGTACACTGTGTAAATTACCATAAAAACACTTGCTTATCGCTTGTTTGTTCAGTTTTACCAATTTTGTTCGTCGCCCGTCAAATACGCGCGTCAAAATGTCAATTAAAACGCCGCCAATTGCTGTCACAAATTCAGAAGAATTAAGAAGAAAACGAACAAGACGTTCACTTGATCACTTCAAATCTATCTCAAGGTGTACTCGCTCTACATATACATAGCACAAGCACCCTTGAAAAAATTCATAATAACGTCATTTATACCGTTTAAGTCTGTCAATAAAGTAATCCGTTTCGCTAATTGCCTTGATTCGGCAACAGTAGGTAAATCCCGGTCCGAAAATATAATAAAATAGAATTAAGTGCCTAATACAACACACAGGTTGCCCAAGTTACATGCTCTCCCTCCCCTGGCGGACGTTGACTATAGTGACGACGACGACGACGACACGTCAACGGATCGAATAATCTTTTGCACCCCTGCTAAGTATTCCATTACAATTCATGCGAATACATAATGAGAGCTAGGGGCTAGTAGCTTTTCACTCTCCGAAGGGTGAAGGTTATTGAAAAAGGGACGAACGGCGCTGGCCGTTGTCGAAAAATCAATCTGCTACACGCACACCTTTTACGGTCGATCTACTGTACTGGTGTAGGTAGATAGAGGTAGTAGATAGGTGGTATCTGTTATTGATTAATGGAGATAGCTTAAGGACTGGATGGGATTTTTTTTTTTTGTTTTTTGTGTTTTATCCTGTGAAGGACGTTTTAATCATTTCAACAGATTTATTGTTAATTTTACTGATGAGTTTCACAAGGGGGGAAATAATGTGTGCGCGATGGAGTCCTTTTTTTTAGACCCGGTGACAGGAGGTGAGAAGAAAAGAAATGAAAACGTGTGCGGGAGTTTTCGATTGTTCAATTTGGTGCGGATTTTACCCAATTAGGTGATAATTTGGGGATGTCCTTTTCGATAATTTGTTAATGGAAGTCATCATTGGTCGGCTGATATTGACTGTCGAGAATAAAAGTCTTTGAATGCTAATTCGGATTAATTTGAATTTTCAGAACTTCTACATTCTCTGTTCACATAATTGGAAAAATCCTTATTTAATTGTACAATTGAATACTTCCACACATATTTTCACATACTGGGCCCATGATAAAAAGGACTCCATCAGCAGAGTTCATATTGAGAGGTAGAGTTGCCCACCACTCTTAATTAATTAATTCTTATCCTGACGAAAGAGTCTATTGGCCAGTTGATCTTTTATTCGTCTACAATCTGGTTGGGCAGGAAGTGGCTTGTGTAAGCCATTCTGTCTTACTGTACTCTGAAAATAGTGTCTTAAAAGAGAATTATAGGGTTTCGCTGCATAAATCCGTCCAGGATCCGTGTGGTTTTTTGATAAAGCCTACGACAGTGGCCACCTTTGAAAGAATCTTCCGGAGTCTAGCTGCATCCTAACTGCAGAACTTATTTCAAGAGGTTCTTTTAGCATATACATACATATGTAAATATGCCTTTTTCTTGAAAACATCTTTTCTTTCCTTGTAGCGGTCCCAGTCAGTGGGATCCTTGGCCAAGTTGTATAGTTTCTTAGGATTTTCACGCAAGGTGTTTCGGGTTTCGGGTTTCGGGTTTCGGGTTTCTTTATATTAGGGCAGGACTTTACAAAGACTAGGCAGAGCAATGATGTTGAAGTACTTGATGATGAAGTGCTTGCATCTTACGGTCAATCTCTCTTGAACCGTCTAGATTGCTCGTGAAAGCATTTCAGTCTATTCTTCATATAATGTGAAGTTAGATTAGCTCTTTTAAGTTGTAATATCTGCAGTTCAATCCGCAGATCTTGCTACCAATACTCCAGGGTTCCTGAACTAGGGATATGTCTATGTTATGGTATTTGAGTTTGGGTGCTACAACCAACTCTTGATCGCGGCTCAACAACGGCAGGTTTCCAGATCGTCGTTTATGGAATGCCATAAGAGTATGAAATCCCACATGTTCCTAGACTGCTGCTATGTGGATTCTTACGATTCTTAGAACAGGAGTATCAGCCTTGCAATGGTAGATTGACAGAACGGCGTACAAAAAAATGTACGAAGCGTAGTTGAAAACCAACAGGTATAATTCAGAACTATATGGAATGCGTCGCTCCTTTTCTATGTGGTGCTTGATACGATTGGACTTTTCCTTGAAAATATCGTCGTTTCATTATACGCTGGTACCCTACATTTAAATACTTGTTTATGGTTGGAGTATTTTGATATGCATCGCAGTCCGATACTTGCCTTTAGATAGAATGGACGCCCTCCTTACAACGGAGTAGCTATACACTAGAGAGCTTTGGTGCACGTTCTTAGTGGGACCCATAACAGTTATGTTTTATATCTTCATGATGTTTTTTTACACTTCCTGGTGTACTTACACTATCCGCTTATTTCTCCCATAGTATTAGTATTTATACATATAAGTTGCCTTAGCGAAGGACACGCCACGTAGTAAAACTTCACAAAGTTCATGTGAACTTAACATAGAAGATAGAACAGAATTTAAAATATCTAAATAACTCTACACAAGTATCCATATCTATTAAAGATGACTCTCTAATGCGATGACGCTCCAACTCTATAATTACGTTACGAACCTCTGCTGCAATGACGTAACCTCACATAACCGTATGGAATAGAAAAGCCTCTTTAGCGTTCAATGGAACGCACAAAACCTCTTATCCCAAGAGAACACACACAAGGGCCATGGATGAGAAGAAGAAGATACTTTTACGCAGGATGCTGGTTTATTTACCTATTCGATAGAATAACGTCATAGAAATGCCAAATTTAGATAATTTCTTCCTACCATGACATCACTACCTCTCCTTACACTCCATCGTCATCATATGATTTCCTCTTCGGTTAATCGATAGACTTTAAAAGACTAAATACTCGTACTACACGCAGTTGCAGAGCCCACTCGGTGTTCCGTCAGTGTAAAGTAGGAGCCTACGCAATTTGTCGACGTCGTTGTTTCTTCGGCAACGTCATTGATAAGCTTCCTACTCATAAATCAAAATAAACATCCACCCCCTGATTGGGTGGATGAAAGCTTTGCATTGCTCTGCTGTGGGGAGGAGGTCAAACACGTGTAGGAAACTGAACTGCACCAAAGTGAGGAGAAGCTTTCAGAAGCTTTAAGTGACGTCACTTTGTGTTAAAAATAAACTCTTTGAGTTAATAGATACAGCGGGTGTAGTGTCCAACAACAAAATATCGTTGTCGTCGTCTATTTCCGCCCACAAAGTATCTACTTCTGGTTGCTCTGTTGAGAGCAGTTTTTCGCAAGTTAACCGCTGCCGCTGGCGCTGGTGGCTATTATCGTGTTCGTTTTGCTATCGTTTATTTATTTATTTTTTTTTTTTACTATTTTCCTCTACTCTGATGCAAAGTGTGTGTTTGTCTGTATGGAGAACATGGCGAATTGTAACATAGTTTACATTCGATTAATGAGGTCACGTCATAATGCCATCATGACCTTAATAATTTTTTCGAGTTATATCTACTATGTTGCGCTGTTGTGTATCTTTCTCTGTTTTGTTGATTGTTCCACGACACGAGCTGAGGAGAAGATACGGCAAACAGAACGCAACAATGATTGCATGTGTTCTACGAGTTGGATGGGAATGATTTTCGGTTTTTTTTCTTTTTCTGTTGAATCTCACAGATACTCAAATTCGAGATGTGACGGAAGGGAAATTCTCTGCTGAAGGTCATAGTTGTTAAGTAATCGGATATAAATATTTAAACGTGGATATGTATGTATGTGGGAGTTTATTATTCTGAGTGATCCAGTTTTTTTTCTTTTTTTTTGTGGAGTTCAAGGCGGCCGTAATCAGTAGGTATCTGCATCAGATGAATGCATCCCTCTTGGGTGTTGCCATACAGATATGTAATGGCGTCAATAAAATGTTCAGAATATGTAGATGGTAACTAATTGGTATTTTCGTTCAAACAGACACCGACAGCTAGAATTATGACGACTTTTTCTTTCAACATATTGCTTTGGCAAGACTATTTGCATATGTAGATGTCTATAGAAACCCATGCTCTACCTCGTTTGAGTGTCAAATTCACACATCTTTGAGGGTTTAAAACTGATGTGTTCTTCGTTTCAATGCTACTAAATGGTTTGCGCCTAACCTAGCAGTATAATATTGCTACAGTGGAGTTACACACTTCGAAGCTTGCAGCCTCCTTCTGTCTATATGAGCAGCTTTTAGGTACGGCAGTTTTGAACGCATAATTAAGGGAACCAGACCTATCTTAACATTTTGAGCTCGTGGCACTGCCTTTCTAGATCTTTTGAGGCAAAAACCAAATTCATTTGAAAATCTACAAGGACATAGATTTGAACGTTTACACAATTAACATTTAAGGCAATACTCGGGAATAGTAGACTAACTCTCTACTATGGTTACTAGTGATTAACAAAGTGTTAGTGCGACTAGACAGCTAGACGTTCAAGGTGGTTGTGTACGCGGTCGTTGTGGTTATTTTAGTGCCGAGATGTTTTCGTACGGTGATAAGTCAACTTTTTAGTAGAAAGGAACCAAATCTTTCAAGAGAAAGATTCTTCGTAAAATGTTTAGTCCCGTTTGTGTTGACGGGCTTTGGAGGAGGAGATTCAACGAAGAACTATACGAACTATAGCGCATCAGTCGTTTAAGATGGCTACCACATGTAGAGCGGATGGACCCAAATGCTACGGTCTGTAGAGTCTTCGAATCGAAGTCGGTGAACCGAGGCGGAAGTAAAGGGGACCTTAACAAATTTGTAGTGCGCAACTGGAGGCAGTTAGCTAACGATAGAGGTAACTGGACAGGCTTGTTAGTGCATGCCCAAGTTCATCCCGAATTGTAGCGCCACCTAAGTTAGTTGGAAAAAGTTCAGTAAAGTGGTGTCGGGGTGAACCCAGACAAAACCGAAATGAATCAAAAAAGTTAAAAAAAAAACAGGTTGTTGCCCACACTTCCGAGGCAGTGTTGTTCGACAGATGTTTTAAGTACAATCTTACGCCTGCTGCCTATTGATCTGAATATCAAAAAGGCAGTTACTTGCAACGCGGTCCGGTTCATATAATCTGTACCACTAAAGTCATATGGCCACATTGCAGTCCTGGGGACGGTACGAGATGATTTGGTTGGGTATTCGACTGACTACACAACTCCTTCACTAAACTTTAGCAAATGTTTCTCAAGGAGCAATGGTAGAATTGGAGAGTGATTAAGGACCACGACACTATCATTTATACGCAATGCTTGAAAACGCCCTGCAGGTATTTTTTCAGATAAACTTAATGTGTCGGTGTGCCTTTGCTTCCCGAACTATGCCAATGTTTCCCAAGCAGATCTTCATCCCATTTATGAGGCTTGTCGTATACTGATAAATCTTCCTACTACCTACCAAGATATAGCTATCTACACTGATAACCAAGCTACAATCAAAGCCATTAATTCGGCTACCACATCAACCAAACTGGCTACATTGGTTCTTCTAGACTTGTACGTTCCACTGTATATAGTCATTGAAATAATACTGCTTCAGATCTTCTGAATCTGTTTGCCTTTTGGGTGTCGTACTGTGGCACTGACGAAGTTAGAATTATATTTCTCCGTGGTGCCGATTCGTGTTACGAATAAATGTAAGGAATTAATCCTCCTTTTTGTAGACGGGTTTCATCTCTATAGTCATTCAGTCATGTCATTAACAACCACCAACATAAAAAGCGAATATATGTACATACGTATGTATGTACATAATATACCATCGTGTCGGGCTCCTCTTTGAATCACTAATTTCTCAGAGATTTTGCGTCTTCCTTGATAATAGTCACCAATTTTTCCTGTATACCAATTGGTAAGTGATGGATCCGTAAAGGTAGATATTTTTAAGGCCCACGCAGATTGAAAAAAAAAACAACTACCTATTCGTGTTGTGCGTGATATATTCTTTCATGACAGTTATACTCTCGGATGTTTGTCAGAAGTTGTTTGGAGATCGAACTTCGAACCCCTCGCTCTGTAGTCCAACGAACCAACCACTTGGGCCAAAGCGGCGCCCACTATGCAGAATGAACCGAATTACAAACCAACTTAAATACTCTCGTGATTGTATTCTAGAAGTTCTCTAATGCATTCGAGTGTAATTAAGACAAAATTTTTGGCAATTAAGGAAAGAAGGGCGCAAAAACCTTCCTAATTTCTGGGCTTGACCGTACTATTCCTGTGGAGCTTGACAATCCTCAGAAAAGATCCTGTGGCAACCTACTAGGTCTTTCGTGATTTATAGGTAGATACTGCTGTACATACATATGTACTGTTACCCCAATCATTGACTGCCATTGCAGCCTGGAGTTCTCCCACACCGTAACTTGAGGACAGCTGCTATGCCATCCTATGGGGTGCAGTATGTATATACCCACTGCATATTTATTTTTTGTTTTTGTGCAAAAAACCATTAATTCCAGACAAGCTTTATGTTTATTCTGTTCTGGTTGGTGTTCGGAAGGATCTTCTTGCTTGGTCTTAGACCTGGGGAGTATTTCTCTTAATTACTTCCTCTTTTCACAACTTATATATCTTTAGTAGATGTCCACGCATTCGTCGAAAATATTCTATAACTTGTTGATTTATTTTACTTCCAATTGGGCAGAACCTGTCTAGCTATTCCAAGTTGTTTAATTTGGACTCTCTTACTTACATTTACAATCCCAGTGTCTTCATTACGTGAATTCCTATTCAGGTAAGATTCGGAACAAAATCCCACTTTAAAAGTCTCTGACGAAATGTATGACAAAGCATAATTTTCTAACCACCTCAGCACTAGATGGTGTCTGGATCTGTTACCTTGTTCCTTTTTTGTGGAATTTACTTCTATTGAAAACGGAGGTGCTTCGGCGGAGTTTACCCGCACAAATGAGATTATTTTTGTCTTTGGGTTTCGTGGGATCGTGACTCACCCTAATAATCTACATTTTGGGTGCTAGAATGTGTTATAGATCTTAAACTCTGCTATATTTAACTTCGTTTATTTTCTTGTCGTTGCTAATGGGATACTTAAGAAATAGTGTCGTCTAGATAGTACTTAAACTTTTATCCATACCAACTCCAAATAACGTTGATATCCCAAATGGTGATCGGTCCACGCCAACATTAAAAGCCCTATGTTGGTTTTGACATGCGCCAGTATTTGTTACATTTATCCTCCAGGTAATGATGGCTTCTAGTTACCTGATAGATTAGATTTGAAAATATGTATTTTTATCTCAGACTCCCTAAGATACACATCTTCTTCCCATATTGTTGTACATCTACTGCTGATCTTATTAGTTTTTGATTTTCAAAACCATTTTAATGAGGACGCCATAGGTTACTTTAAAGTTTCCTAACTTACTTCCTCTGTTTCTTAAAGCAGTAGCACGTTCATTTGCCAATAATCTTTGTTGGTCGCAAAGGGCCTGATATCTTTGTAGGTACAAACTTAGTTAGGTCAATGAGATTGACATAGTGTTGGAGATTTGAACTCTTCTTATACTATCGTTTCAATCCTTACATTCGATAAGGAAATTTTGGACTAAGATTCCAAAGTTCCAGGTTTAAAAACAACATTGATGCGTTATGATATTGCTGCACTTTATGCGATACAGGTCTGTGGGTCATCGTTCCAAAATCGGGTCTGGGTTCTAACTATTTGATAACAATACTCCAATCCATTTTTTCTTTAATTGAAAATTACTATAAAATGTAAGAAATCACTGTATTTCAATCAGTCGCCTAGGAGGACTTTGTTATAAGGTTTCAAGCATCAGCTTCTAGAAATGATATTTCGTGTCATCTATGTATCTACTCGTTTACGTAGCAGCAAATCTTCCAATAATTGCTTGAAAATATAATACGCTGCTATGAATATTGAGTCGCACAACAAATATTTATGTATATATCCAAACTTATCATTATGGCAGCTGTCTTGAATGTCTCCGGAAATCTCTTAGACATCCTATTGCTTAAAAATTGTTAGTGTCTTGCGAAATTGGAGAAAAAAACGTCGTTCTTTTATGTTTTCCATCTTGTTAATATATAAACCATCTGCGATTGAAATGAGGACGACGCTTATACTTGTTTTATTGTACCCAATAGAAAACTGCTGTTAAGTTCGCCCCATCGCACCAAGAACGAGAGAAAGTTTTAAATTCATTATATCAAAAATTGCAATAGGTTTCTGTCACTCTGCGATAGATTTAAATTCTGTAATAGCTGCAACGGTGCAGCCAGTATTAACGATTCAATCAATTTTATAGTTCGACATTATTTCTAGTTTCACTTTCCACTTGTACAATTTCACTTTAATTGTTACAATAGCTTTTTACTTTATTCACAAGATAAAATGTACTTTTAGAATAATTTCACTTTCCATAGGTCTTTCACTTCCTATAAAATAACAACTCAAGTCGTGATTAAAACATAAATAATACATTTATTAACGCCAATCTTCTATCTTTGGATATCTCACTCAGCTTTGGAATTATCATTTGGTTTGTCTCATTCTTAACATTTAAGCTATACATCTACACTAGCTTCACTTAGTCTAAAGCATCGGCTAAAGCCGTAACAAAAGCCGACTTTACCTTTAGCTTCTTGTTGACTGGAACTCTCTTGAAATCCGACAAAAGTGACAGCAAAAACATTCGATCCTCATCTTGCGATTCCATATTGCAACGTTCCACAAGTTCAATAATCTTCGACTGTAATTCAACATCCGAATCTACACGTTTTCTTTTGCGTCCGGTTTCATTGTCTGGCTTAGGCCCAGTTTCTGGTTCCTCTATCTCCCGAATCGTATAAGTTGATTTGAATTCATTTGAGGTTGAAACACAGTATCCATTCTTCCATTCGACTTCACCCGACTCTGATCCAGATGTTGTAAGACGCACAGCCGGGTAAAGAGCTTCATTAGAGATCAGTTCATCGTCATCGACTTGGAGCTGCATGTCATTGTGATCCTCTTGAAATGTCAAATCAATTGTTGTGTCATTCATGAGCTTGCAAAAATCTGGCGAATGATTGTCATCTTCAAGGTAGTTATCTATGCTGTCTCTGTTTTTATTGTTCTTGAAACTGAAAAGATATATTAAGGGTATAAATAACTGTTTTTTTTTTAATGAATGAGGTAGAATGATCTGATCTAATTCACAAACCGTTGTCCTACACAAAAGCGGTGAATCCTTGTGTAGAACCGGACTTAAATATTTATTTTTATTTCATTCTCTAAATTTGTCTTAGGACAGATTTTTGTTCGCCAGCTATTTGTGAATTATGTATGTATTAATGAACATTCGACATATTTAACTTGAACCATAGCTAAACCACTTTTTATCCTATAAAGTCTTTAAAGGCTATTATTTAGAATCAAGCCAGAGACCAAACTTAGACTGTTGAGTTGATAGACTAAAGTGGTTATTCACGGTCAAGAAATCAATGTGTCATTTCTGACATAGATTCTTACAGGATGAGTATGTTGTGCAACTGGCCTTAATTCGCTCGTTTTCAGGCATAAAATCCAGGCTTTGGCTATAGTCTTAAGTTCATTAGACTAGTGATCACGACTGAGGTTGCAAGAGTTCGAAACGCTATCGTGATAAATTTTAGTTTTTGTGCTTCTTAGACACATGTATGTATGTATAAGAATATATGGGTTGGGTAGTGTTCTTTTTTAAACCGCTTTTTGTGTTTCTTATAAACCCGCTTTTTCATAATCATGTGTATTATAATCCTGTTTTATATAATCCCGATATTTATAATCCCGCTTTTGCAATTCCACCATTCAATTTGCGCATAAACAATGGAATACGTTCTGCAACTCCCCTGCTTGGGGTCACTGTTGGATTTGCAGTAGGTGCGAGCTTGGGTATATGCAAAGTTTCTTTAAATCCATGCGAAATATGGAATATGCACTTGAAATCATTATAAACGCGGTATTCGAAGAAACAGGTTTAGCTGGATTAAACGGGCTTTTAAAAAGCGGGATTATGTATATTACATCGGGATTATAAATAAGCGGGATTTTAAAAGGCAGTACATATTTTAAAAAAAAACAGTATTTTCAACGACGGGATTTTAAAACTTTTTTTCGGGATTTTCGAAAAACGGGATTCTGATACGCTCCCGACGGGTTATTTGGCGTTAGCCGTTCTCAAAATTGAAGGGCATGCAAAATTCTATGATACTTAAATTTTCGAATAAGTGAGTTTCGATTTCTTGTGATTAAGTGAAGATTATAGATTTTTTGTTTCAAGAATAACACATGCCAACTTTAATAAAGTCCGTCCCAAGAATACCAGATACACCATGAAATAAAGTCGATCTTTAAATAGCTGGAAACCAGATCTTATTAAATTTGTAGACGAACCAAAAATCAGTCACTAGCTTCAAGCCAGTGAAGCTAGTGAAATTGACAGAAGAGCAGGTCTTTAAGGCTAGGCTTAAGCATCAGCGACTAAATTATTGGCTCTCTGTCTATTATTGTGACAATTGCTCACTTATACAGTTTGAAATCAAGTTGAAGTCTTGTTTAAACTTCTCAGTAGTTAAGGAATGACATTTTTTAAAACTTGGCCTTTAATCCTCCTTTGTAAGAAAACCATTAAGACTTCACATTTTCGAATTCCAGTCAATATGACGAAATGTTCATTGAAAAGGCTACTGTTGGATTTGATATTACAATGCAGTATAAGACATCTGAAATTGCTTGTCATTGTTTTAAAAAGGAAGTTCTTTTGTAGTGCACATAATTTTATGGTCAGGAAGTATTGGTTTGGAAGAATATTTGAGATAGAGAAAATGATATAGACTGGTCTAATGGCAAACCCTGAACAGATAATATGTCGTAGTGTATACCCGGCTTTAAAATAGTCCTTAAAGCACTATCGTCCGACTCTTACAAGCTTTTGCCAGACACAACAGGGTCAAACTTGGTTAAGCTCTAAGGAAAGGCAACTAGTCTCTGTATGAACTACATATGTAGCTAATTTCGGCTTAGATATCGCATATCTGTTTAGTATGGCCGGAAGCCTCCTGTGACATTGAAGAGGTGCCAAAACCCTTTTTAATGTTTGAGGATAAAATTTCCTAGCCTATAGGGAAAATATTCTAAAACTCAGATGTCGTGAAAGATTATCAAGCCTTATTAAGGCATCAAGGAAATTCGAAACTCCGCTCCTAAGGAAGTACTTGGTACTATAGACGTACGAAAGCCTCCGATAATCTATCCCAACCTTCAAATCTGCAGAATTTTTAAAAAGTTTTAGTTTTAGTTAGCGTTTGAATTCTAGGACCCTAGGTGTGCCTAACAAGTCAAGTTTCTTCTGTGGAAAGTATGCCTTTTGAGTTCATGTGATTCAAAAACAGACTATTGTGAAGGCTTCCGATGAAGAAATAACTTGTGTTGGTCGGTCGCTAAATATCTTGGGTCGACTATCGACTGGACGATTTCTATTTCGTCTTAAGGTAAGTCTTGTCTCGCGAGACTTAATTAAGTTTACATTTTAAAACAGACATACCTATGTATGTACATTTGACTTTAGAACTTTTGTCTGGAGAAACTGAAAGCCAGGTCGAGAAGAAAGGTTAAAAGATTAGAAGGGCTCAAAAGACTTAGACTCAGACTTAAAAAACACCAAACTATGGATGATTAGAACGTTAATCTATTGAGCCTTTGATGTCGGGAAGTCTGTAAGCTAGCTTAATCGGCGGTGAGTCTTAACCAGCTATGCTAGAACCGTTTACAGGAGATAACGTAGGGATCTCAATCTATTGTTATTAGGACTTAACATAAGGTGGAGGACAAGAGTCTTAAAAAAAATCAAAAACTTACCGAGGTGTCTTGATGAAAGGGACCAGAAATTGCATCTCCTTTACCAGGGGACTCTGCTTCTTCTTCTCGTAGAACTCGTCTTCGGTTCTCAGTCTTGTATCCTTGACCAAAGCATCTCGCAGTGACTTCCAACGCTTGCGGACCGTTCTCTCTACAAAAAAACAATGAATGTGGGCTATAGAATATGCATATGTAGCTCATAATTTGGTGTAACTCCAACTTACTTATGACATTCTTGGTAGCCTCGCTTAGGAACGCGTAGTTCGGGAACAGCACTTCGTGTATCTCCTCCCAAATCTGCTCCTTCTTTGGATTGTCCGTGTACTCGGCTAGTTGTTTGTTGTACAGCACCTCGTACTTTTTGACCTCACGTATAAGCGTTAGGGGATGAACCGCAGTAGTTTTGTCGTACTCGATTTCGGCTCCCTCACTGTGCGTCATTTTTGTCCAATATGTCAACACAGAATTATTTGAAACGTAAAAGCCGAATCAATTTGTTTTTTACTCAGAACCACGCACAGAAAAACAGAAATAAAGCGTCTCCGCAGCAAACAACGATTACGACACGTCAGGGCTACAAGCACAACTGAATCACTCTACTGCGGCAAAAACGTGAAACGCTAGCGCATCACACACCCCGAACCCATACAGCACATGGCAACAAAAACAACACAACACTGGCGTAGCGGTGGTTTTGCTGCCTGATATCGCATGCGACGACGAGGCGACCATGCCAAGCAAGCCACGCGGCGGTGCAGAGGGGTGAAAAGCAACACGCCAGGCGTGCTGTGTTCGTACACACACAAGAAAAAATCAATATTTCCCAGTTACCGACGACACACCGCTGGGGGTGTGTTGGTGTGGCGCGAATTTAGCGTCGCTTCTGCAATCGTTTGCAGTCTACGCTGGTCACTGTGTGTGTGCAAGCCGTACGGTTGGGTAAAGTGATGTTTCTGACATTGCCAACCCGCGTTGTTATTGTTTTATTTTGTTCTTGGCAAGAGGGTGATGCTGATAGTTAGGGGACGGTGGTGGTGCTGGTGGTTGGATGTTTTTTTTTCTCCTTCGCCGTGTGTGCGTGACTTGACGTGTTGGCCTGCCTTGGCGCACAGGTAAGTCAAGCGATAAGAAATTTTGTCGTTACCTGGATGAACTGCTGCCGGTCGCGAGGGTATGCGACGTAGCATATCGCACTTAGCCTACTGCCGCTTAATTATTTCAGTTCTGCGAAGCCACGAAATGGTTTTTTTTCATTAGAAAAATGCGTTCTCTTCTCAAGTATCTACGTATCTACGTACATACATACACGTGCATGTATGTATACGGGGGTTGATTGCAAGTTGCAGGCGATTATGTGCAAGGCGTAGAAAATTGTTTCTCGGAAGTCGGCATTTATTGCAGCCCTTGTTTGTTGATAATTGTTACACGTTGTCCGTCGGGGGATGGAAAGGATTTTAATAGTGAATCTGACGAGTATCTGGGGTGTCCTTTGGATTGATTGAATAATGCTTACAGAACAATTTCGTTGTGCTAATGGTGTGTAGGTAGGTAATTGTCGATTCAATTTCATTGCACTTGATATTTTAATCCACTCCAGATGGAGGACATTCATCCCCTATTTGTATAAAGATACAGTTTCGAGATTTTTGTGCAAGGCAGGAAGACTAAATGGTTGATTGTAAAATATACAAATGGATTTGTTTTACAGAGAAACACCTATGCACCTGCTTTGGTCCTTCCAAGGATATTTTTTAGCTATGCAAAGTTAAATGAAGTTGTTGAGGGTTTTTTTTTAACTCACCGTTTTAATGGGAGCAATATAGAGGCAATGAGGATTAATAGGATCAACGAGGCCGAGAAATGGGGGACAAACGTACGTCGGCATCGGGCATACATATTTCATCTTTCTGTAAGCTTGAGTCCAAGGAAAGTTTAGTTGATAGAGGTGTCGTTTAGGAAGGGAGTAACAGTTTATAGCACCTGTCAAGACACGTACACTTTAAGTGGACATCAGAACAGTAGGTCAATCTGTTCGTTATGACCTTGCCTGCAAGATCGGGAACATGCTACATGAAGAAAACTATCTACATATCTCTCTCTCTATCTCTCTTTAATGAGATATGTCTTGTTAAGATTCCGTGTTTTGTAAAAGGGCGGTAAACCCATTCGAGGACAGTCGAACTATTCATACGACAATCATGTGACCGGCATTTAAGTCACTGCAGATCCTACGAGTGTATCTTGTCTTTAAAGCAAAGATACAATGGAATGGAACACTTACGTATTCTAGTTCTAAAAGTGT
Organism: Xylota sylvarum; assembly: GCA_905220385.1. NCBI lineage: Eukaryota > Metazoa > Arthropoda > Insecta > Diptera > Syrphidae > Xylota > Xylota sylvarum. Next base: position 90,681,720 of record LR999957.1, on the reverse strand, counting down.
ATGTAGTGGTTTGAATAAACTAACCCTAGTTTTAATTCTATTCCGTGTCGTTCTAGTATACTTTTCCATAAGTAGCTAGCTAGCTACATATCTACATATGTACATAAGTATCCAGCTTTCTTTAGTAAGTGGGAATGTTTATTTGCCTAACTTACTTTCTGACATATCGATCAAATTTACTCACACGAAACTACTTCAGAGTACCTAATCCAAATTGACTGGAATCCTTTGTGTAATTGCTTTTAGCTCTAAATAAATAAATAAATCATGCAAACACCAACTCATATTGGTTGAAAACCCTTTACATTGTTTTTCAACCCTAAACTGTAAACAATTGGTTTAAATGTTGCTAAATTTCACATGATAAAATCGCATCAGGTTAACAGCATCATCTTCATCATTTAATTGTCAATTGCCATCCATAACACACATTCGACGTCAAATAATGAACAGAAGCGTATGAAATATTGAAATAGTCATGTCAGTACCAGAAACACCTATTCAATAGACACACATATATGTATGTATCTATGGATTTTTTTGGGTAGCAAACACACAATTTTCGGTCGAATGCTCTTTGGCAGTATCTACCTAGTACATGGTATCAGACAACTGTGTACTTCAGAGGCAAGCTACGACCTCAAAAATACAGATGTCAATAAACATCTATCTGAGAGCATCATCGGAAAATGATTTGATTAATTTTTGAAATACAAGCAAACAAAACTGATGTTATTCAATGCGAAATTTAATTTCCCAGAATGAGTTGATAGCAAGTAGAGTTTTATTCGATATTTGTATGCATATTCCTGAGCTATTGTTTATAGGACTAACCTCCCGATCAAGTAAAAATATTATTTATGAGAGGAGAATATGGGTAGTCAGTTAAGCAGTATCTCAGACAGACACGAGAATACATATGTATGTATGTACATATCTGCCAAGTATCTGGATGATAATTATTGCCGTCAGCTTGATTCTCTTGATATGTTCCTGATATGTTCCTGGCTTACGAATGAAGGCAACTTTTACATTTTGCATCCAGTCGACTCCTTTGATTCCAAAACCAAAACCATATGTATGTATGTATTTTCATTTTTCTCAAACCGAAAACATCATACTTTCACTTTGCTGCCAGTGGAGTTTCTTATTTGTTTAGTTAAACTGCTCGTTGCTACGTGAAACACTGAGATGGCCTGCAAAAGTGAATATCCATGTCCTTCAAAAAAATACTACTATACCTACTATTCTTGGTTTTGGACCAACCGTAAATATTAACAGAGAGCCGTTCCAGAAGATATAGCGATGCATTTAACTCTTCCTTCAACTACCGTCTTAAAAAGCTAAAACTGAGGTCGTAGCCAACTGTATGCTGATGATGTCAATGGAGAAAAGCTGAAGACTGGTCTTTGAACTCCACTCAGTGCACAAATAATGCTGAGATATAATATTTTTCAATAGTCTGATGTTGTAGATAGGTCATTTACTCGTACCACAAGAGTGTTCTATTCAATTAGTCTACTATTTGTGTGGATCTGTCTGTCTATTTCTTTGAGCAACTAACCTTTGTTAACCCAAGATCAAGCTTCTAGTAAAATTTTAGTTTCAAATGTGTTATTTGGAAACTAAAATATGTGGAACCTATTTTATTATTATTTGAAGATGGGGTATGTTGCACTGCGACCTGTTGGTCTATTGTGCCCCCAGCTAACACGTTGGGGAGGTACATGCCCTCATTAGAGTTTCCATCGCATTTGGATTCTTTTCGGAATTATTTTGAGGGTAATACACTCTTGCTACACCTTGGCGGAAGAAATCTGTCCCAGAGCACTCTCTCTAATCCAGTTTTCTTTAAGAATCTAAGGATAATAGCTGGAGCTGGACCTTATTCCCTCTTATAATTCTGCTCACTGGGCAGCTAGTTTCAAATGCAGATGTAATGGCTCCTGTTATGCCCTCTACAGTGTGTTCTAGTTCTAGATAGTGAGCTGGAACTCTCCTAATATTCATAAGCTCCAGGCTACTTTCAAGAGACGATTCAAAGAGATTCGTCTTCCTTGGATTTCTAATTGGATTGATTGTGATACAAGTGTTATCTAAATCAAAAGTTATGATCCTGTGATCAGACAGACAGATGACTCACTCGATACTCTCCAGTCCCTAAATCAGGCTGTGGCTCCCTAGTGTATTACCTACATTATAAATATCGAGAGAAGAAGATGAATTCTAGTAAAGACTCACCCCTGATATTGGTGTCGGGTATTCGGGTGCCAAAGTACCTTCGAATTCAAGCATGCCCGTCCTTTCACTGCTCCTCTCATGATCCATGGCTCCTGATCTGATTGCTCAGCTGTTGGTTCTGGTCTCTGTAAAGTTGGATTTGAGAGACTCTTCTGTGACTTTTTGAGTCCAGACACCGCGACCTTGCCGAACCTGTAGCTAAGGGAATTGTTTTGAGCCCTTATAGCATCATAGGACTGCTAATCGATTCCGAGGCCCAGTACTTGTCCGGTTTCCTCTTTTCGAACATGCAGAATCTTCCACGATTTGACGTTCAAGCCGTCGTTTTGCTCTTCAAGGAGTGCCAGTGTGGAATGGGCACGTGGTATATCCTTCCCACACCACGCAGTAAGTCCCACACCCTTCCCATTGCTAAGCCTAGGTGCTACCATCTTCACACATTCCACAGTCTGTGGAGTCTCGCAGTCGACCAGTAACATCTCAAACTTGAAATGTATCCCCTGGAATTTGAGCTTATGCTCCCATCCTAAGGCCATTTCACCCATCAAAGCGTTCTCTATATCTTTGAGGTCATCGGTACAAAGCATCTCCCTGGGATAATCACTTTGAAGAACTGCCACCTGCTCAGCTATCGCTGTCATAGCACGGCTTCCGTGTGTGGCAGCTGCTTCTGCATAGCTTCTGCCATGTGAGACAGTAGCATGCTTAACAGGCTTTGCCCGCGACTTCTCCAACTTCTCGACCACTCTTGGCTTCTTCTGTACGTTAGGTACATGAGGAGAAATATGTAGGTGTCGGTCTAGAACCTGGCTGAGCTAAATTTAATTTTAGAAATGTTTTCATTAAAATTTATAATTCAGCTTTAGATGTGAAACCTCACATTGTCGTATACCTACCAGTATTCGAGTATAGACAGTATTGTACATTCATACATATGTATGTCATAGCAATGTATGTTTTTATGGCCTTTTATTCAACCAATCCAAGCTTCAATAACTTTCGCGCTTTGAACCAAATAATTTGACATAACGAAAACAGTCCCGCCTGCTCCAGCTGTCCCGACAAAGTACATGCACTGGTGATAGTACCCACTTCTGTCAACTCTACCTGATTTGCATAAATTACAACTGCCACTCACTACATATCCTCTCTATGTACCTTGAAAGTATTGGAAAACCACAAGAAACAAACAAAAAAAAAAAAGGAAAAATCCGTCCATATCTCAACCACATTAAGCATCACCCATCAACACATGTCCTGTCCATGTCCACATCGATCTCTTTTAAATCCTTTCGTAGCACAGTATCTGGAAAATCCACATACCGATTTATCATAATACCTTCTTCTTCCATTGAGAGTCGGTGGCAAGAGAGGACGGAACGCAAATCTAATCGGATATGTGCATGTGTGTGTTTATATGTATACAAATTACACAACACATCATTTCCCCCCCTTGTACGAACAAGGCGAAGGACTCGGCATAGTAAAGGGAATTACAGAGTGTAAATGGAATCATATTAATCGGACTTTAGGCCAATGAATTGCCTGGCAATTATTTCACTCAAACGGATTTGCTTGCCATTAATTATTCTCATTTTGTCGATACTGCACACATCAATAAGGACATTCTTATAGAAAGAGAGGGCGAGAGAGTCCTTGCCGAAAAATCAACAAAAACTAAATGGTCAGTCAACTTGTTGAAATAAACAACTGATGTGCTCACGCAACAAAGATGGTTTTTGTTTTTTTTTTGTCACCCCTATCAACTTCAACCCCTCCTGTTTGAAAGGACGAAAGGAAAGCCCAAGAGAGAGAGAGAAAGAGAGACTGTAAACTATCGTAAAATTAAATCACTCGAAACGAAATGAAAGACAATTTTATGATCATGTATCACTTAACTATATAAATTGTCGTTTTCGTTTCCTGGTTCTCCCCCTCGTCCACACACAAAGAAGGAAAAACCAAAAGAAAACCGGAAAAAGAAAGCAAATTCGATGTGTATGCTTGTGTGTTGTCGGTGCTATTGATAGGTATCCTCCTTCAGGATATCGAATTAGAGAGAAAGGAGGAGAAATTACCTCACTTCTTGTATTTTTATATTTATTCGAGATAGGGTGCACAGGATAAGAGTAAAAAACTAGGAAAAATACTGGAAAATAAAATAAAATCAAGGAATGGCCATGGCAGGAAACTATCGCTCTCTGTCTCATAGTAGAGAGTAATATCTTTGGAGCAAACAAAACCGAATAGCACTACACAGACCGTCAAGATTGGGCAAATGAAGAGGGTGAATCGAGTCCTTTTTCTTTTCTTTTGATATCCTTCGACGAAGAAGAAAAACAGGAACTGAACTGGTTTATGAGATATTGAAGCGCAGGACAGACGGTAGATATATATATACATATGTGCATATGTATGTACATTCGTACGTGCACATGTAAGCAAATAGTCTACGCATTGAGTAGAGATCCTTGCTAAGGTGTAAACTCATATTCACGTTTGTTCATATAGCAGATGCACTTGGATTTTGCGTTACTTCAAGAAGAACAGGTGTGACGAGAAGAAACTCTTCTTTGGCGGGCGAACCCATTCCCAATCCAGATGTCCTGCAGGTCGTATAAAAACGAGTAAAACTAGAGGTCGTGTATACATAGATTATAGGGCTGATGAGGTATTCACCGAAAATGTATTTTTTTTTATCTATTAGCACAGAGTCCACATTCATTTGAGAGTTCGGTTTTGAATTATGATTGAGTGAGCACTTGAGCTTCAAGCCTGCGTAGTTCTTAAGAATTTTCTAAGAAAAACTTGCATACCAGAACCAAGGGTTACACGGTAGGCAGGAGTGGTTGTTAAAGTGAGTTTAATACGTGAAATAGTAGGAAAAAAATACTTACCTATACCTATACCATTCAAGAAATGTATCATCTTTCTAATTCTTACTATGTAGGTATACATGCATATGTACATATTTGAGAATTCCTTCAGCTTGTCAAAGAGGAGTTTGTGGAGACGAAGTGAATTATTCACATAGTGACCTTATCCAAGCTACCTTACATGGTTTCAGTAATTGCGATCGAAAAGTGTTGTCATCTACATTTTACTTATCTGGGGTTTTCGTCATGCTGTCTGGGGATTAGGCCTCCCATATCTACTGTCTTGCGTCACGATACCATCTATTTGTTTGAGAATATTCCTTCTTTCAAGGACGGATAGTTTAGTTACCTTCGAAGCTGTACCAACTTGGTTTAATTGCTGTTCCCAAAGAATTATTGGAGATACCATAGACCGCAGCCGCCTTTATATCCCAAGTATGTACATATGTCTGTAGATTCGCAGGATAACTTTCAGTATAACAAGACCAACGGATCATCCAAAACTATTAGCGCGGCCTTGGTAAGTTAAACCCAGAAAATAGAAATTATACTTGCTAATCGCCGTTTATTTTCAAAATCTGAATTTTTCAATTTGCAGCGAAAACACAGGACAAAAGGATACAAAATCATATGCTTTGCTTTAAAAATCCAGAGAAATCCTCAACTCAACAAGAAAAAATAGCCCAATACACCCTAAATCCTTGCGTTTCCCCTTCTTCTCTGAAATTTTGTTGTTGAATCGTGGTGGTATCCTTTCTTACTTTTTTCTTTCTTTCTCCAGCGCAATGATATTCTCAATATATGTATGCATCCACATAGTACTGTGTCACTAAAGAAAGGACACACCATAGCATTGCAGAAACCTCCAAAGTATCAAAACACATTTCCATGCATGCAAACACACATCCCCACACAATTTGATTGTATGTGAACGAACGCAGAAAAGTGAGCTCAGGCACAGGACGACGACGACGGCAACAAGCAAAAAAAGGATATTTACACAAAGTGAAAGCCCAGCATGAAAAATGAGTTTCATGGAGTTCTAATGGATTCGAATTTTATGAATGTCGGTCTGTCGGTTGGATCTTTCGTTTGCAGGCAGTCACCCTCTTCGTTGGTCTGGTGGTCTGAGGACGATTTGTAGTTGTTGGGTGTAGGGTGATTGTATGTGCGACTGTGTGTGTGTTTTTTTTTGCGGCAAATGTAGGGAGGAAAAAATAAAATTCTTATTTGTGTGATGGAAATCAGGAGATGGGGGTGGGGAGACAAAGGATGGCAAAAGGACATCTTTTAGGGTATAGGTACTTTTTTTTTTTTTTTATTTCACGTATAAGCCCTGTTTTGTGGGTGGATAATCATTGTAAATTAAATTAAGCGAAATAACGCTGTAATGTGTGGTCGGAGAGACACTATTGTGCGGTTTGACCCGAAATGGTGGTAATAAGTGTACGGTTGGTGGGTGGATTAGACTATACATATGTATGTATGTATGTACCTGCAACACTAGTGATACCTTTAGGCAACTCCACGTTTTCGCACTTGGGAAGAATTCATGTTTAACGCCAATTTTTTTCCACGTGCAAAGAGTAATGTTTCCTATTACTACTACGACCTTGGCTACTGATGACAGAAGTTTTCCTCGTAAGCACGTGGTGAGTGCTTATGAATTGCTCACGGCACAGGGCATCGATTGGTAGTTTTTTGAGAAAAAATTATGTGAAGTACCGCAGATGTGGATACTTTTTGTGTGCTCTATTTAGTCACTTGAAATATTGATAAATACATTTCCAGATACGTAAAATGAATGGGTATTGAGTGCGATTGGTGTACGAAGGATTAAAGGAATAAACAAGATCCTAGTGCGGGTAAATATGTATGTAAATGAATTGCTTACTTTCTGTTGCCGATGCACATACCAACATTTGCACTTACCTAACTTCTGACAAAGCTTACCTAAAAGATGTGTAAGTACTTGAGTAAAAAATTTCAAAGTGGAAACTAATGATTAAATCCCCGAAATAAATGGTAAAATTACATAATGCTTATAAATAGTATTTAAAATTTGTACATATGACAGATTTGTAGAGCTCCCTGAACGATTGAAACTACATATGTACATATATCAAATCAGAAACAAGACTCAGGAACATTTTTGTCGGTAGGCCATCTCCACAGAGTCTAGTCATGACAAAACAGAAACTGTGACAACATCATCCGCGGTATTGATATACAAATACAAATATTTTGGGCGACAGGTCCATGGGACCCAGGGAAAGAAATTTTAGGCGTTGTCAGGGGATCGAACCTCGAAGGCCTCGCTCCGTAATCTGATGTATGATACTAACCACTTGTGCCACGGGCGCCAATGCGTATTGAAAGAATGAGTTGAAACATTGATAATCTGAATTGGCAGTGTTATCTAGAAGCGTCAAAAGTATCTATGTATGTATTCTTGTGTATTATTTACTATTAAGCGAGCATTCAATTCTGGTAAGTAGATTTTGAAGCGCCTTCTCCTAGGATTTTTCATGCTGGTTTGCATATTGCATAGACGTTACACCCTTAACGCGAGTAAGGTGAATCTTGAACAGTTTCTCCATAAATTTCAGCAGGATGAAATACATACTTATAGGGTCTGAAACTCTTGACAAGCGAGTGACTAGCTTTACCAATTTCTGGTATAAAAGCTCAGCAGACATTCAGTGCAGATTCTCTTCGGAGTTAGCTAGCAGCAAGTGATTTAAGCATATCATGTTGGAGTATACACTTCATTGGTACCAAACTATTTGAAGGTATCATATTATGCACCTACATATGTATCTGATAGCCTCATCTGTTACCGATGCAGTATACCACTTACGCCAATCAAACTCAACCTGTGTGGCTATTCTGTGATCTAATCGTTATGGAAAATGAGTTCGGTCAATGAGTAGTTCACCAGAAAACTGGCGGATCTGAATGAGGTTTACGTAAAGCAGGATAGTAGTCAGGTTTAGAGAAGTACCCTCAACCTATCTTACAGTATTATGACACCAACTTAACGTCCTTGAATTTAATTCAAGTGGATCCTACCACTTCACCCTCGCTTTCCGTAAAGTTCTGTCGCACACACTGAGTATAATTTTATCTGGTGTACTAGTCGCCCAGAAAACACAGCAAGCATCTCCTTAGTTCAGAAGAAAGTCTATTTTCTTTGTTTCTCCTTATCTATACACAATATCTAAGACCATCCTTTCTCAACTGGAACTTATTCGTCATAGTTGTATTGCGAAATCCTCTGACCAGGGATGCTATGAGGAAATTTAAAAAAAAACGACAAATGTTTTGAAACCTTAAAAAATGTTAATCCCGATTTTTTTATTTAAAACAGTTTAGGTAAACATGATATTTTTTCTTATTTAAAATCAGTACGCGTTGTTTTAACCAAAAAAATCTGTAAAAGAGAAGGTTGTAATTATGTACATACATACATAGGTATCTACATATATAAACAAAGTTTGTAGAGAATAAAAACCGAAGTTATTTAGTTAAATGGAATTGTAGTTATTGGGCCCCGTGGCTTAAGTGGTTAGTGCTTTGGACTACGGAGCGAGGGGTGAGGTTCAATCACCAGACAACAACTAAAATTTTTTTCACATTCGTAATTATTATAGGTATATTAATAATATTATTATATTTAAATTGGTCGTAAATCAGCTGAAGCACTAGTCGTCCAGAAATCATAGGAAGCAAAACTATGTCCCATAAATCTACTCTCTGAACTCTTATCTAAATCCCACCTCCCAAAAACGGAAATTTTCATTTCGGTATGGATAATATATGTAGTCCAGGGTTGGTATTGCAGATTTTTTTTTTGATTTATTTCTTATACACTAGTTATAAAACATTTGCTAGCTTCAGACGACTTATGCTTGAGAGCTAGTGAATCACAAATAATAAATATAATTTTGTTGCAAACATAAATTCCATCCGATAAGATATAACCCCGGTATCGCCGTCCCTTTCCTCCAAATTCTCCTAACATCACGTGCAAATTCAGCTGAAGTACTAGTCGCCCAGGAATCGCAGCAAGTATCATCTTTCTTCACAGAAAGTTTTGTTTGTCCTTCTTCTCACTTAATCAAAGCTCCTCCTATCAAAAACGGGATATATTCCCATCAGTGGTATTGAAGCATATCCAGACCAGGGATGCCATTGAGGACAATTTCCATTTTAAGTAAATATTATAAAAGTAATTTCTGTTTTAACTGCAATAATGGTGATGAGTTAACTTTACCTTTTCTATTTAGTGCAGACGCTTTTGGAAGATGTACCATTAATAAGAAGGGTGCAAACAAAGACCCTTGGATAGGAGGTTTCGGCATTTTAAACACTAAGAGTTGGGGAATAATTTATTTTTTTCTAGCTTATTCAGTCTTCTACGAAAGAAGTAGATCACTTGCCTTGAAATCCTCTATTGTATTTTACTTGGAATATATGTACAGCACCGCGTTCAGAAATCCATGTAAAAAAGACTTGGAATAAACATTAGGTTTGCTGTCATTGTCAAATATGAGAATTGAATTCCGAAAATAAATTGTGTTGCCATGGATGTGGAACTTGAAGAAAATAGCTATTTCATTATTCAGTTCTATCTCTATTAATTAGTTTTCTTTCGCTTTTATTTTGAAATAGAAAGCTGTCACTTACATGAAACGTTACTTTACAAAAATTGTACTAAATTGTACTATATTCTTGTTCCACAACGTTGCTATTAATATTGAGAAAAATTGAAAACCAAACTACATACTATATGAAAACGTTTGAAGCATTCTTAAAGCTTTTTTTTTTTGAATTAATGAAAATATGCTTTTTAGAAGAAAGTGCATCTCAGAATATGTAATACAAAAGTACCTACTTATGAGTAAAATTGTAGAGAATGGGTGGAGAATGAAATGAATGGAAGTTTGTCCTTGATTGCTTGACAACACTTTGATGATGTCTGGGAATCGAATCTTGAACTTTTATTCGCCACAAAGATTTGAGAGTACTCGAGAAAGCATTTTGTTACTGAATGTCCTTCTCATGCTGAATGAACATCAACGCCGTCTAACAGTAAACAATCGCTCGTGTTGGTCATTTTACAGTTTATAGATGTCCTTTTTTCCAATAACCTACAGCGAATCAATTAATTGGTTGCTATTTCGATTCCTGCTGGCTTCTACTACGACTTTTTAGCCCTTGGTAATATATTTGAGAGTCAACATCTTCTTTCTGGGAAGTTAAATGGCAGATTTTCTCTTTTATTCGTGCAGTTTGCTACGAGTTTTGGTTCTTCTATCTATCCATGCTTGCCAGCATTCTTCATGGTGGTTGAAACCCAACTCATTTGATGCTTATTAGTAATATTGTAATGGCAGCATGGGACTTCGAAGGAGATCACAAGTGACTCAAATGAAATAAATCCTGGGTCGATGTTAAGATTTCTCACAGTATGCATATCGTTAGCTTCATGCTAAAAGCTAACTGTGTAGAATACAAGTAGCCAGAAGCTTGAGACTTGAAATATTTCCGTCATCAGGTATAATGCAGATGCGTCTTGAGGTATGAAACATAATCAATTCGTTTATTTAATCTGCATAAAGCCAGGTTCCTTACTGAATGTTAGGATGTGAAACTCTACTCAAAGTCTTGTTCTTTTGACCACCACGGTTCCAATACAATCTCCTTTCGTAACTCTGGTGTTGAAACCTTTCGGGACTGTAATATTTATAGTATTTATTGTAATGTATTCATGATGAGGTATTTAATTAACTTGGATATAGTTGTTGCTATTTACAAAGTGTTTTTTCATATCTTACATTGTACAAAACAATAGCGAGACGTTGCATACTGTACACAAATATAAGGCAGCAGTGTGTTGAACTGTTCTAACACTTAAGATTTATCTTGCTTTTGTGGATTATAGTGAAATGTAGGCTCTTCTGTTACTGTTCTTGAATTTCAGATGGAGTTTATTTTCTCGAAATAAGTTGGGGTGGTTCGCGAGCTACTACTTTCCATTTAACTTTAATAGACTAATACCGAGAACTCCTTGGGAACAGTAAAAGTCTACTTGATATTTTCTTGAGCTTTGAGAGCTCAAATTTGTCCAGTTTCTATTTGAAATAACTAGTTTGGTTGATGTTGAATTTAATTACAGATACTTTAATACTGCTGGAGAGGATGTTTCGTAAGTGTTACTCTTGAGATAGTAAGAGGTTACTCTTGAGATATATGTAGATACTATGTTCCACTAACTATACTACTATGTATTCCAATCATAAAAAAAAAATTCTTTGAATACTAGAAGCCATTGCAAAGGAGGACTAGCCTCTCTACTCTGTCAAATGTTTCCATTTGGTTTTTTTATGAAACACCGAGACCCCTTTGAAATCAGTACCATTGCGCGGAACTTTGATCCATCAATGCGGTTTACCCCTCTGGGTTAGTCCATATCAAATGCTTTAATTTTGCACTTAATTTGAAAATATCTCTTTACAGGTATGTTTTGAAAATTTATTTAAAAACTCTCACCACAATTTCATTTCATTTACCGCGACCAGGCTGGCCTCCATTCACCGCAGGATGCACACCGAGAACACAAATTCCATAGAGAACAAGAGCCAACACACCACCACCACCAGAAAGGGTGATTGTTTGGTAGAAAATTACCATGTTGTTGATTAGATGCAATTTAGACTGAAAAATACATTAATTGTGGGACACAGCCACTTAGAGGGCGAAAACCATTCTGGAACGGTTACAAAACCATTTGCAGTACACTTCACTCGCACCCCGTTTACATAACTACTGCCTGCAAATGCGGGACGAAACGCAATCATCCATCCGAATGTGCTGCATACACATGGGTGCTTTAAATGCACGCCCCATTGTATCTTTGTGAAAAAATGTTTTTTTTTTTTTCTCTGTTTTCGGTCATTTCTCACTCACCCTGTGCTGTAGGGACGCCATATGGCGTGGCATTTTGAATATACATTGGCTTTTTGTCAACGCCGCAGAAGGGTGTCGAAGGAGTTGATAATGGGACACAACGACGGGGGTCGATTGTAGATACATTTGTGTAATCCCGAGAGTTCTCATGTAAGGTCAGTGAATTTGGCATTTTAATTGACAATGGGTCAGAATTTTGGGGCGGTTCGCAGTTGGGTCAATGAAAGGGTTGGTTTCGACAATTTGTTTGGTGAATTTGTTTGTAGGCAGTTTTTGAAACATGATAAAGAAATTTGGGTTTTCAGTTAGCTACAAGTAGTCAGTGGAATCTCTTGGGTAAAATTTCTTCTAATCTAGGCAGGTAGTTATTTGTTCGCGAAAGACATACTGAAAGGGGTGACCTAACTTCAAGTGTCAGATCGAAGAACTTATTTTCAAAAATATATACATAAATCGCAACAATTTATGAAACAAAAAGTGGAGCATATCCGGACAGACCGACTAGATTATGAAGTGCATTCCGAGACCTAGAGACACTTTTTTATTTATTCTCTAGTTTCAGGAAATCAATTTCAATTTAAGTACCCATCCAATCACAGTTTGCTTTGTAAATCAGTTTCAGCTCCATATAATTAAAAAAAGAAATACAAAAAAAAGTATTTGGCGCGACAGGTTCATGGGACCCAAGGCCTAGCTTCTCACAACCATTCATGTTGTGCGCCTTATATTCTTTACATAATTGGAAGGGCCCTACTGTTTAACGCCGTCCGAAGGGCGATTTATTTCGCTTTTTCATGACAGTTAGACTCTTGGATGTTTGTCAGAGGCTCGCGGGAAAGGAGGCAGTGAAAAAAAATGTAGGTGTTGTCTGGGGATTTACCCTTACACCCCTCTTGCCGTAGTCCAACGCACTAACCACTTGAGCCACAGCGCACACTATAAATCTTATTAGGTCGAATCCTATACCTTTGCCAGGCTTACAAAGATTTCTATTCTGATGGCACTTTGTGACTGGAAATGTTGAAACGACTTGTCTTAGCAGCCTCCACATACATAAATCATTGGACTCAACCTTCTTTTTGTGGAACATATCTTCAATGATAAGGGAAATAAGGGTCTGTGGTAGACAAGATCTAAGGGTCCACTGTGAATCCCCTTTTGAAAATAAAGAGAGACACTAAAAATAAACCAAAATCTATCAGTTACTGGCCGACTATGCTTCTCTTTTTTTAGATCGTGATCTGTATCTATACTATTAGACTTTGACTCTGCCTGGCTTGGGAATAGGATCGGGATATCAATGTTGAAATCATAGTAGGGGACTATATAGTCCGACGTGGTTTGTAGCTTTCAGACTTATATTCTCTACCCATTGTCTTTCTTGTGTTTAATATCGCCGCATGTCTATAGAGATGATCTGTTTCCACAGGTTGGATTCTCTCAACCTGTGTTATAACTTTTTATGAACAGATCCAGGGAAAAGTGATAAAAGATCATCTCCAATAGCTGTACAACAACAAGAAAGCTACTTCAAGTGAGGTGGCCTTTAGTGTTTTTGGACCCATACCCAAGCTTTACACATGAACACATGAAAAAGAATAATTCTCTGACAATGTTGTAGCTATGTTCTAGGTCTAGGTTCCTGGACACAAAGATATTCAGTGTAATGAAAAACCTGATGGTCTTTCCAGAAAGTTGTCATCGGTTGCCCTTATAATCCACACGTTCAGGTCTCCGTCTTTACCACTGCGTACATTAGCATGAACTCAGCTGATGTATAGACATGTCCAGTTCGAAGAGGCTGATAGACGGATCAAATGTGGACAGGGCTAAATATCTCCTTGATGCGAACAGACATGGCTTAAGAACCTTAGAGGCTGTCTTAGCGGTTATCAGTGCCTTAAACCAGCATCTTAACACCATTGGTAAAAAAGATGTAACCATTTCACATTTTATGTTCCAAGTCCAAGCACTAAAACTCTCATTCTTCTGCACAAAAAACCACATTGTCCTTTCCTGTTTCACTGATTCTCATTTTAGCAGCACTTCTATACATTTGCCACTCGTATAATTACCTAGAAGGCACAAAAGTACTTCCTTGCTGATTTTACAACTCAGATCGAATTCAAAGTCATCAGTTAAAAAAAGCGAAGCACCAATTTAATTCAATCTAAGCTACAGTTCAATCTAAGCTACACTTCCTTTTTAACCTATAATACATTATGTATGTAGTACATACATATGTATACATACCTTAACGTCAACAATATCCAATAAATACGACTTACAAAACAACAAACGTTAAAACCCAATTTTAAATATGAATGATCAAAATGTTTGAATTTGTTTCAGTTGAATTTGAATTTGAATTTTCAAACTGACAGGTGTCACATTTCATGTCATTTCCATGTGAAAAAGTTCGGTAAAGTGAGGTTCTCTATATTAAACGCATAATTTCGTGAAAAATAATGAAAATTTGGGCAATTTTTTTTTTGAAATTGTGAAAAAATCATCTGAGAATGTTTAAACATCAACTTCATTGTACGATAATTACAGAAAGTCTTTGATTTTTGTGTGCAAAACCTTTGGAAATCGATCATGGCTGCCATATGGAAAATTTGCTAAGAAACATCAAATCAAAACAAAAAGGTAATTTGTTTCTAAATTTAACAAACATTTTATATATTTTATTAGATATTTTCTTTTAGTTAATGTTTGTTTCCATCAAGACATGTGATTCAAGTCCAAGGATGAATAGATAAGCTGAGATTTTATGTCTTTGTGGTCGTGGCCAACTCCAACTTGACTGACTTGAGACTTCTTTGCTTCTGGAACTGATCTTCGTGGATTCTTTGAACTATAGCATTTGTCCAAGAATCTTAACTGAAAGGGAATGCAAGGAATGATATTCCATCTCCTTTGGTCGATGATGAAACGTATGGATTAGCCACGGAATCTTTGAAAGGTAAGCAAAATGAATACATTTTTATTTTTATTTGTTATCTTCAATTAAAGATATGTAATGTGCGATTTATATGTATGTATGTATATGTATATATGTACATATGTATCTACATATTTACTTGCATTTCTATCTGCATTATGCTTTAGATGCCTATGAATGCTATTCTTGATATCCCGGGTCTTGTTGAAAAGCACACAATTCACTTTGATTTCTTTACAACTTCTTCCAAGAGATATCGGCTGATTGTTGATGATCTGGATTATCTGCAATCGCTTACAAATTCGTGGTTCATGACTTCGGATGTTTAGGTAGCCGTAGGCACTAATCTGTACCTGACTTGACTCCAGGCGTTTAACTTTCTTGCGGGTGCTAATGAGGACAGCTTCAATTTTGTGGTCCATTAATTCCATACCTGTTGGTCAAAGCCATATTTTCACGTCTTTGCTGCTGTTGTAGCAGTTTGGAGTCACCTCCTCTAGGATTTTAGCCTATACCACAACCATCCACATTGTGTCCACTCCTCTTGGTTTCCGCATAAGCGGTACTTCATCTTACATAATGTTTCACAGGGTTGGGCCCACTGATCCCTGTCGGAGTCCTTTTAAATATTTTCGGGCCTTCGTCTGTATCGCAGAAAAGAGTCTAGCGAAGAAAATTTTGATTATTCGCAGCAGATATGTAGGTCGCTACTTGCTTATTGCTTAGCGGTCTAAGGAAGATCCAGCTGGCTCAGTTTAATCCATTTTTGACGTCGACAGTAACTACAAGGCAATACTGTCATTTTCCTTCTCTTCATCTGGTCTGGTTTCAAACTATTTGTTTCGCATGGGTGGAAATTCGGTTTTTCGTGAAGTTGTATTGTCGTTTGAAAGCCCGTTGTCTCCTTCCGTATACTGGCCATGTCTGTCGTAATAAAAAAATAATTCCTTTCAGCACTTTTTCTACTGTATTTAGCATGGACAGAGGCTTATTGCTCTGGGGTCTTGTCGCCTTTTGGTATTAATACCAGCTTCTGTCGTGTCCATTGCAGAGAGAACTTTCCTTCTGTCAGGCACCTTGTGTATAGTTTTGCGAACACATCTGGTTAAGTTGTAATGGTTCCCTTTGGGACGAAGTTTGGGATCTTGTCCATTGCGAGAGTCTCATTGCTTTTCATTTGGCCCTCTGCTTCCAGGACTGCTGCAGTTGTGACGGATTGTATTGGTTCCGTATCCTCTGGTAATATGCGGGAAAGATGCACTCTTGTATTCTTTGGGAATAGGCAGTAATAGTCAGCTATTGCAGCTTTTTTCATTCAACGATTAGTGACAGCACTATGTCAAAATTCTTACGAGATATAAATGCTTCAAGTGATTCCTAATCCCGTCTGCATAGACAGTGAGTAGAGAAGAAGGTACATCAATGAGCTTTACGAGCTTATAGCGACATCGACCTAGTAAGGACACCCCAGAGGGACGACAGCAACGTGGTGTGCGAATCGGGAAACAAGTGGCAAAAGGTCAAGTTGATTAAAAAGTCTTGTTGGTTAAGGCCCAGGTTCACCCGGTCGGTGTTCCTTGAAAGGCAAGTAAATGTATTTAGTTTAAGGCACTCTGATTCTCAACTTCTTTAACCTCGTAAAATAGGACATATTTTGAGGATCGACAGTAGAAGGTCTGAGTTCATAAAACCCAATTTATGTATTCGCCAAGGCAGTCAGTTGCATGTACATATTTATTTTAACAGAAAAATAATATTTATCACATAAGTATCTCATAGGACTCTGATCTATACGTATCTATCAAATCTCTCTCTTCAAGTCGCTTTTTAACTCTACCTTTTCCATGTGAACACATCTTTTTATTTTTTGACCCATCCATCCTGTCACCTTCTGTTACTAACATTCCTTTTGTTTCGACCTTTAGTTTTAAGTTTTAAGTACTTATACCAAGCTCTTGTGTACTTCAACGTTAGAGCTCATTTTATCTGAAAAAATACATTGGTCAACATTGAAAGTTCTCGCAACCGTCGATGATCTGTCTAAATCAGAAGATTGAACCAAGTTTCGACTTAATAAAGATGTCAATTCGGTTAGATGTAAACCTATCGACAGAGCATCTTGTGAAGAAGTTCGTGATGCAAGCATATTCTGGCGGTTATCGACGATTGCTCTTTCGGTGTTATCGATTGAAATTATATATTTTGAAAATGTACTGAATGTTCGAAATTATTTTCAGGGTAAAATCGCAGACTACACTATGGCCACATAAACTTAAATCTTTGTGCGGTTCGCGATTCGCGCTGTGAAGGCCGGAAATGGTAATTTTTTCGTGAAAAAGATCGAGTTCGATGCGTAACTACAGCGGCGTTAGCGCTTTTTTTTTGGTTTTTAATTAGAAAGTCTTGCAACTATTTCTACATCGTGTCTGTTCTGTTCGTTTAAGAAAGTGTTTCGGTTTTAAATATGTAGTTTCAAAAATCGAAGTAATGCAAGTGATCGCGTGTGTGTGTTCGTTCGTTCCGCATATATAATTACATTCAGTGTACCGCAGAATACATCAACTGACAACTGTGAATTGACGGCGACAGTGATGATTTATATACGGTGAGTTAGTTGTCATTCAAAACTTATACATTGTAATATTACAAAACAATTTTGTGTAGTTCTTTGCCTTAAAATGATTGCTATTTTCGTTTTAAGCGCAGTTTCCCCAGTTTATTAAGACTGCCTTGCACGCAGACTTTTTCAAGATCAAAAATACATTGATTTTCCTTTTTTTGTTTTTTTTACTTCATCCTGACTACCGAATTCTAGTCTTTCAAACGTTAGTTAATCCTTCTTTGCAAACCCAATTGAAATCCATTCACCGACCTTAGTACAATATTCATACTCGGCCTGACATTCTCGCCCAGTGGCAACAGCTCAAAGTATCTCAAAATTTTCGTAATTACACATTTCATTTCTAACATGGCGAATTTCTGTCCGATGCAGTTCCTCGGTCCAGCACTGAATGGTATAAATGAAAAGGGGCTGGTACGCTCTGAGGCCTCCAGTAAATGGCGTTCTGGTCGAAAAACTTCCGGCTCTGGGAATACATCTGGATCATTACACATTTGCCAAATGCCTATCAGTACTTCACCTCCTGCTGGAAGAACTCCTCCATCTACACAAAAAGAAGATCTCAAATAATAAATTCGAAATCACAATAGAAACTCGACAAACCGTCATACCATAAACCAAATCATGCATCAACTGTCTCCCAATCATCGGCACCGGTGGATACATTCGCAAAGTTTCCTTTATAACACACTCGGTGTATTTGAAATCTTGCAAAACTCTGTAGCTAATAGATTCGGTTTGATCCCTGCCCAGCACTTCACATATCTCTTGAAAAAGTTTCTGCTGAACTTCTGGATGACGTGCGATTAGAGTTAGAGCAAAACTTATGGCCGAAGTCGTTGTGTCATGACCCTCGAACATAAAAGTGTCAACTTCTTCACGTATATCCTCATTGCTGAGGGGTTTCCCCTCGATTGTCGATTGAAGGAGCACGTCCAGCAGAGCCATGCGTTTTTTTGATCCAATATCATCGATTGCTGTATGGGGAAAAGGAAAACGTAGTTGGACAGTAGTTTGACGGACTTCTTAAAGACATGAAGCACTTACAAGTTTGCTGCTCGCCATTGGTTTGCTGGACGAGTGTGTCGCGCAGTGTTGCACGACGTTCTTCGATTACTTTTTTTGTGAATTTGTGCATTGTGTGGATGCATTCATTCTGACGGCGTTTAACATATGGGCAGAGTAGGGTGAAAATGCTGTCAATAGCTAAATGTACCTTTAGGAATCTGAAGAACACTATTTCTGTGATACTGTTGGAGAAGGCAAGTTAGTATAGGTTCGCGATTTAAGAGGTATAGGATTTAAACTTACTCATTGACGGCTTTTGTGTAGGTGTTTGTTGAATCCGTTTGGGCGTTGATTTTTGTTCCCATTGCAGTTTCTAAAATATACAATTTTGATAACTAATGGAATAAGAAAATAAAGACGCAATAGAATCTCTTTAAACTTAAGTTGTGATAGTTGTAATATGCGACAAAGATTCAAATGTGTAATCGATTTTTTTTTGCATGCGTTTGAATTTATATCACTTACAAGTTGTAATCAATTCTGGCCATTTACCTCAGCAGTTTTGCGGTTTTTTATATTCTATTCTATATAGTATTCTGCATCGTTTAAGCGCGACTTTAAAAAAGCTCATAGACGTTTCTATTTCTGCTTCCAGCACATTGCTTGTACACATTCTGCATTGCACTTTCAAAACTGGACGCAATTTTGTTGCACAAAACTCAATAGTTTTGTGATACAACCTTCCCTGATTAGACTAGCGATGCCTGTGCTGTGCGATCACAATTCTATTTTCTAACAACTTCCTTCACCTTACACTTGTTCTTGTGTAAATACATTGTGTATGGTATTGCTCGCAACATCACAGAGACAAGGTAAAACCTCAGAACGTGTAGATGGATGAACCCTTCCTAAATGTGACTTCAAAAGAGACAGTCACACAGCATTTAGGGGCAAGTCCGAAACAATACAGTCTCATCAACAGGCATTAAAGAAAATCAAATTCTTCATTTGTATCGGTTTGTTTTTATACAACTCTCATTTAACCTCATCCTCCATGCTTCAAAATAAACTGGAGAAAATCGGAGCAATTCATCAAACATGTTACATTCAAAATTAAAGTCGTCGTTATGTAAGCATCAACAAATGCAAATCTCCTATGTATGCCGCTAATTAATCGCAGCTTATCGGCAAAGATATTGCTCGGCTAATCCAAAGCAATTAACCTTATCATGTTAAAGGTCTAGTGCAGATTACAAGTATAGGTATGCAAGATATGCACAAGTAGCTTTATTAAAAATTCTCACTCACCCGCAATAATATCCAACGCAGCCAAACAAATATACGGATATACATCGAACTCCTTGCCTGTGCCACAGTGTTTCTCCATTTGCTTGATCAATATCTCGCTCTGCTGATCGAAAACCTCCACAAATTGCTCGAGAATCTTGAAATGGAACGTCGGTGTGATGATCTTTCTCCTCGAATGCCATTTATGTCCGTCACTCATCAGTAAGCCCGTCCCGAGCCATGGCTTTAGCAGATCATACAAATGATGCTTGGTAATGTGCGTTTGACTGCTTAGAAATACCTCTGCAACCTTCGGATCAGCTAGCGCAATGACCAGTCGATTGAACGCCCATACACGAAACACTTTTCCATATTTCGCATGGAATTCTGAGGACTTCTGCAAAAAGTCTGAAAAAGAGAAAAAGCTTCGCCAAAGGAGTTCTTCACTTCAGTTACTACTTATGTACATACTTTCGGGTGTAAGAGTGTAAAACTTGTGTAGACTTCCAACCAGAGGCAATGTTAAGGGTCCATTTAGATTCGCAATTAATGATTTTTTTCGTTTCTTTAGAAAATACTCAAATGCAATTAGAACGGCAAAAATGACCACAATGTACTCCACCAGACTCATATTGCCAACTGTATGTGCCGGCTTTGTATACACTACACACCCGATATCAAGCACTTCAGGCGAAGCTAATCACTGGAAATTATTTTCGAATCATGCTCAGAGGCGTTCATTCTGATATCAATGGGTGTTCGTCTAATCTCCGAAGCGTATAATGTATGTGTAACAGTAGTCGACCTTGAAATGTTTACACATATTTTATTGGTTATCTGGATTTGGTCATGTAGAGATAACTTTTTTTGTTTGTCAATATTTTGGGTGGTTGAGAGAGGAGAATTGTGTTATACATATGTAATTCATATCGACTTAAAATCATCCCAAAGTAATTAGATATTTGTCTTTACAAATGCGATGGACACTGCTTGATGATATAGCTCAAAACGTTTGTGTAACAATTCAGATAGTATCTTAGGCCTTAGCTCTTCTGGATACGGTGGAAAATGGAAATCTTCAATCCTTCTTCGCAGGATGTGACTTAGCTTGTGCTGCACCTCATCCAGACATTTACATTTCTGATTTCATTCTAACTCATTTCCGTTCAGGAGCCCTTTTTAGGTAGCGCTATAGTCCGGGGTGGAACTGGACCTCAAGCAACAAGCCTCTCCATCTAGCTCGACCTCTACCCAGCTGCCTCCAGTTTCGCATACTAAGGGAGGAACGATTGCGCCTCCGATGTTAGCGTGTGAGTTCCGCACAATTCTTTTAAGAACGATGTTGAAGGAATCGCATGACAAGGCACGTCGCATTTGAGGATCGGGCAAACAATGCTGAGGTTTCATTCACCGGGCATACTTTTGTCCGACCATATTTTGCAAATGAGTTGCTGCATGCTCTACAGGCATCCGCTATATCTTGATCCTTATAAACGGAGGTTCGGTTTTCCTTGTCGTCTAGAACCTGGAGGCTGTGATTCGAAAATCCTCTTTGCTGAAGCATTATTGTCCATTCGCTCGATGTGGCCGAGTAGTCGACGTGTTTTTTGGATTTTTGGACTACATCCACATCTTGGTACAGATTATAGAGTTCGCGGTTATATCTTCTCCTTCATTCACCCTCCTAGCATACGAGACAAAATATCCGATGAATAATTTTTTTCTCGAAAGTATTCGAAATCTGCTTATCTGCTTATCGTCCAACACTTGGGTCCATACAGCAGAACTGGCAGGATCAAAGTTTTGTAGAGTATGCATGTAGTCTTCCGAGTTAGGAGTTTTGACCCCATTTGTTTCGACAATCCGAAGTAGCAGCGGTTTCCTAGGTAAGTCTTCGTCTAACCTCCACTAAGGTGTTATTCGTGGAGTTGATATTTACTCCGAGGTAGGTAAACTCCTTAACCACTTCGAAGTTACTGTCGCCAACAGTAACGTTTTGCCCTAGGCGGTGGACAGATGCTTCTTAGTTTGTTGGCAACATGTACTTGGTTTTGTCCTCATTCTCATTCAAAGCCAACTTTTTCGCCTGTTTTTCAATTGCCGTAAAAGGCTCTAAGACGACGCACTGGGAGCGACCGATGATGTCGATGTCGTCTTTGTATTCCAGCAGCTGGATAGATCTGTTAAAGATAGTGCTTTCCATGTTTACACCTGCCCTGCGAACCATCTGTTCAAGCACGAGATTGAAGAAGTCACATGATAGCGCATCTCCTTGCCGAAATCCGGTGCATGTTTGGAATAGTTCAGAGGAATTGTTTCCGAATTGGACGTTGAACCGAGGGTTTTCCAGTGTCACGCGGCACAGCTGGATCAGTTTAATCGCGATCCCGAATTCGGCCATCGCCTTGTAGAGCTTTAAGGCGATGAATGCTATCAAATGCGGCTTTGAAGTCGATGAAGAGATGGTGAGTCTCGACATTAAATCATTGGTCTTTTCCAGGTACTGCCTTAGTGTGAAAATTTGGCCGGGTCGGAATCCAGAAAGGCCTTAGACGTTCACACATATCCCTGCGATATTAAGTAGGGATATGCCTCGGTAGTTCTTACAAGACATAGGATCGTCTTTCTTGAAGATGGGGCACCCTGCAGAGTTCTTTCTCTTTCTCCTTGATCGCGCGCTTCTCATGTACCATTTTTTTCCTTTCGGAGATCCATTAGATGTATTGGAAGAGTGTCTTTGGGTGATCGCAATATAATCAATTTAGCTGACGGTTGACTGATCAGAGGATCTCCATGTTCTCTAGGGACTAGCTTAGTTCTCTGTGTTATTGCGAGTGTTGGTAGTGCAATAAGCATGCTATTATGACAAACAGTCAAGACTGTGTAAGAGTCTCTGTAATCTCGTAACTTCCTTTATCACCGGTTATTCATTCATCATCGGTAGTCAGAATTAGTTGCAGTATGAGCACTTAAGAAATTCTTAAAGTGACTACTCTCCATCAATGATTTGGTCAAAAATAAGTCCGATACTACACCAGGATTCGACATATCCTGAAGAATTTAAACTACAATATAAATGTTACTCTGCGAGCATGCTGACATATTGGCAGATCTGTGCAAAGTTTGCAATATATTATGGTCTGAAAAATGTATCTATGGGTCATGATCCTTACAAACTTGGTCTAAATTTAAGTTAGAAGTTTGTTTTCTTCTACTAATCTCATCGAGTCTTTGCTATACGATCTTTGGTATATCCTTCCATTGATTACTCAAGTACTACATATGTAAATTTGATCGCGTATATCGCGTATATCGCATATAAATATGTACATATGCCCGCCGATCATGACCATTCTGATGAAAAATACCACAACTGACTTACAACCAAATGACCAGACCTATTCGGTATAATTTTGCTCGTAAAGAGCTCCACCAGTTTCCTGGTTCGTCCAAACTCTCAGTTAGAGTTAATTAAGAAGGTGATTGCTTTCCGTTCTGTTTTGAAGGCCTCGGCTTTTATTGCTAAACACTAAACTTTGAAAAATAGATGTTTCGTGTTATTTTCTTTTCACAAGATGCATCGGCGATCATGTAATCTCTTACAACTCATAAGTGCACACACACAGCAGAGCGTGGCTGTGCTTCACCCATTCATTGTAAACATTTCCTTTTATTTTGCTGTAATAATCAAGAGGTCACCTACCAATTGACTCCTAAACGAGGGGGAAAATTCTTTGCGCCCAAACCTGGTTCGCCGACGAACGCGACGCCAAGCCACGCCAAGAGTGTGTGCATACGGGCGGAGGGCACTCATTACGTGCTGCGCCGCATGAATTGAACATGCGGATGACCATAAAACAGCACTTGGCTGAGATGGCACACTCCAATCGAAGATACTACTCCTCATTGCCGCGGTAGTTAGTTCCATGCAACGATATTTCCGCTTTCTTTCAACTGGAACACAACTGGAAAAGTCGGTTTCTTTTTTTGTTGTTACGAGTAGTACTGGTTGTTAGTGTGTGTGTATGTGTGTGTGTGTGTGTGTTGTTGTTGTCTTTTTGTGGCCAATTCGACATATTGCTGTACGGAGCCGCTTAAGAGAATTAAGCCATAGATGGAGCAAGAAGCCATCCGAAGAAGCTCTACTCTAAACGACGACACTATAACCTTCGTTGTGGATGGGTTTTGTTTTTTTTTTTTTTTATTTGTGCTTCACGGTTGGTGTATCCGTGAGCAATGAGACGTTGCTTAGTGGTCGCGTCATTGCAGCACAGGTTTCATGTGTGGCGTATAGTTGGCCTTAAGAGCAGATCATGAGCCTCTTCAGGATTCTTACCTCACCGTATGCCTTTAATGATCCGCCGGTCTGCGTGTGGAATGTCTGTGAGTGAATAATCCGCAGATATGCTCGTTAATTAGGTTCTTTTAGCGATGGAATAAAATGAAGGAGGTTGGAGTTATTTTTGTCGGATTGAGATGCAAGTTCGACGACTGGTTGGACTGTTTTATACCGCAATTGTTGGTCGAAGTTAATTGGGTTTTGGCAGAGGTTAATATTTGGTTAAAGAGTTGGAAGTTACACCTAGTGTTAGGTGGAAGTTGTTTTCGAGTCAAAGGGCTTGGTGTCCATCAGGAATTATAAAACACAGTGTGTATCAAAATTTGAATGTCTTCTTCCTATCTGACGGCTTACTTAACTACGAGATAGTGCGTCATGGATCCTTGGTCTGCTTTTTTTTTTTTTTAAATGTTCTGCATCACTTAGGACTAAAGTCCTTGAAAGTTATAAACCCAGTGATGGAGTGAAAGGAAAAGGTATAGGAAAGTTAGAAGTTGGTAGGAAAAGGAAAGAGAGTTAGGTGACGATGCGCGTTGACTTTAAATCTTTGTAAATCATAATTTGATGGAAATATTAAGGACGGCAAATCATTCCACATACATACATGTTGAATGGCTAAAGAACGTGCTTCTGAATTTGACTGTGCGACCGAAAATAGGATTCAAAAGATTGGGGTGTGCGGAAAAGGCCGCTCGTGTAGTACGATTAAACTGACAGGCGGGACACAATTATAGATTTCGTCCGAACAGCTATGATGGAAATATCTGTACAGGACCGATAAACATCCAACATTCCGATGATGTTCTAGCGAAGGGATTTGGTTGCAAATTGATAGGTCACCGATCAATCTACATGCCTGACGCTGGACACGATCTAATAAACTCAGACATGTTGCGGGAGCTCCCGCCCAAACGTGTGAGTTGTAGTCGAGTTTTGGACGAATGTACGCTTTATAAATAGTAGCCAAGTCTGAAGGACTGAAAAAACGTTTACACCTCTTGAGGAATCCGAGGCATCCAGCGCCATTTTTCGCAGCTTCGGATATCTGATGATTCCAGCGAAGGTCTGGGGTAACATGCATGCCAAGCATTGACAAGCCGTTAGAATCCTCAATATCAGCTCCATTCATTTTTAGTTTGGCTACATTGATATCCCGCTTCAGAGACAGGAGACAGAACTGGGTTTTTGACGAATTGAACTCAACTCGGTTTTTAGCACCCCAATTGATGATTGCATCAATATCGGAGTTGAGCTCGGTTGACATTCGCTGCCGGTTAGACTCTACAGCTTGAGGTCTCAGACGTGGAGTCACCAAAGAGTAAGTGAAGTCAAGAGTACTGTTATCCGCAAAGGAATGGATTGGATTGCTAGTAAGAGAGAGAAGGTCATTAATAAATATTAAAAACAGGGTCGGAGAGAGGACTGAGCCCTGGGGTACACCAGCAAGATTTTATTCCTGAATCTGCATATCACGTTGCTTAGATTTTGAGGTGGTACTTGCTTCTTCAGCTTACAGTGTCTTGTAGTCGTACCGAAGACCGTAAATAAGGTGCTTCTTTCTGTTTAGTTGATTAAAATGCTTTAATGATTTTTTGAGATCTGACATTTGTAGCTTGTTGGGTTGAGGAAAATTTAATTTGGCAAAGCGATGAGTTTTCAGATGAGAACATCTGTATAGCAAATGTTTGATGATAGCTCTTTCTTTCTCGTTCGGCCACCTGTTGAAGTAGACCAGGGAATCAGCTCATAGTCTGTTGCCCATCGAGCCGATAGGGCAATGTTCTGGTAATTTTGTCAAGCTTTAAACCGAATAGACAGAATAAACAACACATAGCGCTCTTTTCATTCTTTTCAATATATTCTATGTTTCACTATCAGATAAGTTGTGGAGCAAATACGATTCAAAAATAGTTAGCTTTGCCTAGTATCCTTCTTCGATTGAATGAAAGACATCTTGTCTTACTTGAGTTAATAATTATTTCAATTATTTCCGGCCAGAAAGTGTCGGAGCATTTATACTGCAGATTCACCATTTGCCAGACCTTGGTGAGTGTGACACGGTAGATATTTGCTTGTTCTCAATAGTCTTCGGATAGAAAACATGAAATGACGCCTTCCTATAAAATTTCCCCCTGGTAAATGTAATATTCTACTGTACTGTACTGTACAGGCCACTATCCAATCGGGAATCATACGGCCAAGCTTGGTATCCCTCACAATACCTTTTGCAGAAGCTGAGAGGATACTAATGAGAAAGAATCTCTACATCACTTCCTTTGCAGATGTCCGGCCTTAGCGAGGACCAGGCACCTAGGAAAACGCTTTTTCGTTGACCACAGCGAGATAGATGAAAAAAGATTGGAGAACTATTTCGTTAATTGAACTCCAAGGGTTGGATCTAATTTTAATTTTCCTTTTTATTTAGGTTTTGCGCGGTGTTAACAAAAAGGCGCATCCTAGCGCTAATTGGGTTCTTTCTCCAAAGAACCGCCTGCTGTACAGCTGTTCCTCAACTTAATTCGTTATCACTATTCCAGCTTAGAAACCCTCAAGAGCTTTAATGGATTTTTTTTCGACATTTTTAAGACAGGAATGCATACATATATAAGTGAATGCCCACCCCTTTAATGGAATCAACAGATTTCTCATGGAAAATTTGGAACCAGATACCTTGCTTTCTTCAAAAGGTGGCTTCGATCATATTAATCCGAAACTTTCATATAATGCACGAGGCATTTGGTTGAGATCTGTTCATAAGTAAATGCATATTTGAGTTTATTAAATTGTGTTCAACGAAAAGATTAATTAGTGATCTGATTCACCCCAGAGGGAAGCGCTGAAATGAAAAGGCACCTCTTCAATGGCAATGGCAATGCTTAGCTACTCAATTCTTTTGCTGATTAATCTACATTCTTGTACAGAACTGGTCTAGTCTCTAACGCATAGCTTGTAACATTACGCTTTCTCAGCATTTTCTATTGATCAGTCTGCTGTATACAACCAATTTGGTGCCCACGGAGACAGTATTTATTGGCAAGATTAGCACAACGAGTTAACCATTACACACATAATTTTTATGCCAGTCCTTAGCAAGAACAATCACCTCTATCGTGCAACCCGTCGGATCGACGCCTATTCGATTTTTCATTCAGATTCACGTGAACTTTGTTTATCAATCGTGGGATCCGTCGAATACCCTTCCTTACCGACGAGATAGTGTTGGTTAGAAAAAGCTCTCTTGTCAGCTTGTTTGAAAGGTAAAGGGTGTGCCATCTATTGGTTTCTTTTTGAAACATATATTATTTCGACACTGACAGCTCTTATGCGCTCCTACTGCCTACTGTCAAGCCAGCCGAGGCAGTCATTTGAATGAAATAATATTCCGTAATTAATCGGAAGGTTTACTTTTTTCAATAAAGCAACAATCGTTGAAAAATACTGAAGTGTTTTTTATAGTTTTAGTAAACAGAAACCACCGGAGTAGAGTGAATGGCTTTGTTCAGTGTAAATTTATATGCTTTAAGGATTTACCTGCAGGATTCAGAATCTAATAACTTCATCGGCTTTATCAATTAATAGGCTGCAGTTTCCGCGAATAGCCTTAAGTTACGCGCATAACAAAATTGGTCGTTATTTGCCTCTGATCCACAGGATTTTGGGTTTTGCACAATGCAGTAAATCTCATTCATATTGCTGACATGTGAATGGCTCACGATGGATTGGAATGGATTGCACGATGCGAATTTTTAATTTTTAAAGAATCATTCCCTCCGACCATCGTGTTCCACGATAGGGGTCCATATTACAATCGTTTTTGATGGGAGAATTATGTTTGTAATGTAGTCTAGTTATTTCGACGGCAAAATCAGAAGAGAACCTTCATTGGAGAAAAGCGTTTACTCGGAAATGATAGTATCTTTTAGGATAGTCAGAAAAGTACTAAAAGTTACAGATACAAAGATTTTTATTCACAATAAAGGTATAAGACAATAACTAGCATTCCACAGTCCCAGGTTTTTAAAATTATGGACTTAGCTTGGAATCCTTAGCCTTTTTCCAAGTCTCCATTAGAAGTCCTTCTAACAAAGTGGCTCGCATTTGTCAGTTTTCGTGGAATACTATTCTTAAGACCAGCACTGTCCAGTCGTACTTTTCTTGGGAATTGCACTTAATATTTCTACTTTATTGGATACTTGTTAGATTGTTGAAACAAAATATTCCGTTAAAAGAAAATGGGTATTCTTATCACGTTAAATGGTTTCTTGTGCAACGTTTCGCTTACTATTACTAAAACATTTCATTTATAAAAAAAAAAACATTTCAATTATATAATGCATACAACTACATTTACATACTTTATTGTAATTAATTTCATATTAAATCTTTACCTAGATTAACACAAACATAAGTGAGGATGACAATGAAAAAATGAAATAATCGAATGACTGTGAATATATATTAAAGTTTAAATATATATGAATATATGTATTGTACGTATATCTTTACTTCTTAATGCATTGAATATAAAATAAAAAAAAAAAAATTGAGAAAAAAATATTATTATAAAATAATTACTAATGAGGAAGAGAATATTATAATATAGCGAGAGATAGCGGGCAGAAAGTGAGGAAAATACAAAATCACATTTATACGATAATCGGACAATCGGACAAACAAATTATTTTGTTTTATTTTGTTTTGGTTTTAGGTGTTTTCTTGTTTAGGTTATATTATATCACATAGGTTTTTCTCATTGGCGTTTTTAATTTAGTCATTCGCACAGTACATCTTGAGTTCTGAATAGCCACATGGACGACGGCAACACTCGTGTATAGAGCCATTTGCAGATAGTGGCTGAAAGAAATCATCTGGTACAAGTTTACTTAACAATGCTGATTCTTGATAGATTCGTGGTGCTGATGAACCGCCAATTGCGTCAGCTGCAAAGAAGAAGCAAAAGATTAGATTATGCATTCAATTTGATTCGAATTTGGCAAGGAAAGTCAGTTAAAATAAACTAAGAGGAGCCACTGCCTTGGGTGTAAACTTTTGACTGAAATACCAAATTCTTTTAAAATATCATACTTACGATATTTTCTTGAAAATGAATAAAATTTTCCACCACAAATTAATTGTAATGCATCCGACAAATTACTACTGCAATATATTTTAAATTCGATATTTTGATGATCATCACAAGAATACATTGGAAATCCACTAAACGTTGACAGTATGGTTGTGAAGACCAAGAAGAGATTAAGTGTCGCCAGAGTATTCAACATCTGTAAAGAAAATAATTTCAATTAAATATTTGTTTAGTAAACATTTGCTAGTCACTAATCTAATGTATTGCAGTAGCTGTCAAAAAATACGAGTCTGCTTAATCAGCTGTTTAGGATGCAGTTCAAAGTATGTTTGGATATAGAAAAAATTACGAATATGCATACAGATTAGCCGGTTAACTACATTACATTCTTTATTTAGTAATAACGGAAAGAAAACATTAAGATTGGTGAGATTATAAATATTTGGTTACCGATACGGATGCAAACTTTGGGAGGGGAGTAAACACAAACAAATAAAAAAAATTTGAAGGCAGTTTGTTATTCCAAATAAATTTATTATTAGAAGATTATCTAGATGATAGTGGGACCATTAGAGAGCTTTGTCTTTGGGTGGCCATTCGACTTGATAAAGCATTTGATTTGATAAAGTAAATTTTAAATAAAGAATCCTGCATAGCGTGATCCTGTGCCTCGAGCTAGGGATTTGAGTTCTGAGTATCTTATGACCGTTTACCAAAGTATTTGTTCGTAATATCATCTTTCCTTTTGTGGAGGCATAACACCGGATTTATGTTGCTGACACTCCATTTGAGTCTGAGTTTACTTAATCTATTTAAAAATAAAGCAAATCGACATCTACACAAGCACAAGAGTCGAGGTTTGTGGCTAATTCTTCCACGTAAATTATACAACTAAAATTTTTCTGGGGTCGTAACTCCTTAAATAGTTTATTTAATAAACTTCCAGATATTTTTTAATCTAAAAAATGCTTTCGATACTTAATAGTACAATAGCATACTTAATATGCAGGAGCCAAGGAACTTTAAAAGTAAACCAATTCGAACCAAAGCACCTAAAGCCCATTATCTTCTATAGTAATAGTAGTAGTACTATGATAGCCGATTGATTTGTCCTGGATTAATATACACACTGCGTATAAAAACAAAAAAAAAATAGAAAAAATTTTGAATATCCCATTAGTGCACCTAGAAGTGAACAGATGGAAAAACCACTTCACACAAAGGCTCAGAGCTTTCGGTCACTTTGACATCGGAAATTCTGTTCATAAATCATATAACTTTCTGAAAAAGCTCGAAACTGTCATTCCGACATCAAACTAGTGCTATCAATTAGCCGCTATTCGTAAGATAAAACGGCGGGAAATTATTTCAGATTTCAACGACAGAAAAGTAGTTTGAAAATCAAAAATTTTTTTTAAAAACAAAAAAAACTTATATGCTCAATACCTATGCTCAACTAAAAACTATGGAGAACTGTTTTCCAGCTTCGTCGCCCTATTGAATCGTAAATTAACTTTCCCTATCCTGCCGGATATGTACATACGTCTTACTATGAGCTACTTTTACCAATTTGCATCACGCAACATTTATTCCGTCGCTATTTAAAGTTTGTTTTTTTAATAACAATGTTCTTTATGCAATTCACTTTGCGTAAATACTGATTGCTGAGATAATGAATTTTGTAAACAAAAAATAATATTTGGGGATCAAGAGGTCGCTATTTACTATGGAATAGTGTGATAATTCACTATTATTTCAGGGAGTTCCCCTCTGTATGTGTATGTCAATTGAATGCTCTTTCTCATGACATTGAACGCGACAACTTCCAATTGCAACTTGCCATAATCAGTTGGTTTTCCTCTTTTGCTACGCTTAAGGCAACTTGTGTCTTCATTTCAATTTTAATCGAATTAGGTTGTTTTGCTTTTGACTTGGTATTTCCGACATTATCACTTCATTGCTCTATCAAGTCAGAGTTTGACACTTGAACCATATATTCGTCATGGTAATAATACTTTTTATAATGCGTCATCATGAACTAACGTCTGCATTAGTTTAAACTTAACGAAATCATGCTGAACTATGCTGAAGTTGTGGCTCTGATTAGGGAGTAATTTTTGAAACATGAATGGTTTAGAAATCTCAAACTGAGAATAAAGAGAAACGGCTGATTCTTACATTCATAACCGTGGTTCCTTGTGAGATGTGCTTGTACATATTTTGATGATTTCAAAACGATTATGCACTTCAAGTACAGACTTCAATATTGCAGTCAGAACGTACGGTCTCGACAACAAATGAGTCTGCACGTTATTGTAGATAGCAGTCACATTTCTCAACAAGTCGACTCTACTTACTGCTCTCAAGCCAGTACCTACCTATGTTACGTATGGGGATACATGTGAGGTTATCCAGGACAGCACTAAGTTGAGGAACGACTTTTATGATTTGAGGTCGACAGAGTAAGAGTGCTTTTTCGTCTGAGTGTCCCAGAATCTTGCTAAATGTTTATACCGTCATCATCAATCGAAATGAAGTTCACCCCCAACTGTACCGTCAACTAAGTAAGTAAGTAAATTAGTATCAAAACAAAACCTCTGCAGCGTTGTTAAGAAGTAGTACTATCTACCAGGCTAAGGTAAAAATAGCCGATATCCTAACCTATGTAAGTCTTAGGAAACTGGTGAAACAGCCATGGATTGATTCATTTAGAACTTCGAAAGATGCAAAGGCTGAGCTGTAAGGTAAGAATTTCGATAAAGAGCTCTTCATACTGACCGTAGCAAACAAAAAACTAATGACGTATATCTCAAAGTCATATGATGTTAGGTATGTAGGTGGTAGCTTCAACGTTCCAACCGAGTGCCATTTTAATACCACAACTCACGTGAACTGATGTTCTTCTAAAAAAAACCTAGAAGAGGAGAGTGGTAATCTAGTACACGCATGTGGCATTTAAGGAAACTAACTAGTTCGCTGATATATTTTTTTCAGAGATTTCTTTAAGGTTGCCAAAGAAATCTCTGCCTAGAGCCGGGCTTCTCAACAGGAGATGAAACACTGTGTCTTTCTCGCTTGTTGCAGCTTAGACAATGTGCATTGAATGGGATGCCTAGTCTGGACGCGTGTGTGCCAGTTGTTTTGTTTTCTTAGACCTTGTGTTCTGGACCGGTTGTAGTTGGGCCACATCTGCCTTGTTATGACACAATTCAACAACCCATACCACCTGTTGTTAGCCTCTGAAAGGGCAGAGCAGATAGATTCTAAGTCAGAACCTTTGCAATAATTGAGGGTGAAGTCCAAAATTGTTTTCCAAAAACTTGCCTTTGAATTAGCAGAGTTTATTTTTATCAAAATTTTACATCAAACATATTTTTGGAAACATAGTTTGAGTAGTCGACAATGATCAGTCTAGTCAAGATAACAAAGTCCTAGGACTGTCTGTTTTTTTCTCATAAAGCCTGTCATCAGGATCATCAGTTTGGTGTGGGAAGGCCTTAATCGAAACCATTTCAGCATAGCAGGAGATATCAGTTCGCACCTTTGGTATTTTAGCTTGATCCCTTGAGTAGATCCTATTTCTGGAACGATTCGCCAGAACTGCGTTGAGTTCAAGACTACAATAGAAGCGCATCGAACTTGTTGTTTACCGAATAAGAAATCGCTTCGCATGCGACGGATTGCCGACCTATAAGTGTGATTAGAACTTGTTCTATTGGTAGTCAAATGTTAAAATAAAACAAATTCGATACGAGTGGTGGTGGAGAATCCTAAGTACAACAAGTTGAATGACACTTCCATTGAGACATTCGTTTTGTTCGAAAATAATACAAAATACATTTTTTTTATTTATTAATTAATTCAAAGCACCTACTCTGTCCCATTCTCGGCCATGAAAAGGAAGAAAAAACACCAAACAACAACAGCACAATGAAAAATAAATATAAAACGAGTAACGACTCAACGAATGTGTATACAACTCAAGGCGCGGCGGCGGGTATACTCGTTGAAGCAAAAGATTTCCACATGCGCCTGGGTTGTGTGTTGTTTTCGTCGCTACAGCTGCGTTATCATTTGGGCCAACCAACCAACAAACATATGATTTCAGAAATCATATGTTTCGTTACATACTCATATTATGTATGTACATATGTATGTATGTAATCACACTTGGCATGGATCAATGACGATGACTTCTTGATATCGCCTATTCCCCCCTGCAAAGGGTGGTGTTTCTTATTTTTGGAATAGATACACAAAAATAGTACTGCGGCCGATAGACTATCTAAAATTGTATGGGCAGACACAGACGGACCAACCGACCAACCGACCGACCGACAGACCGTTTCCCATGTTATGTGGTGTAGCAATCATAATGAGCGAGAGTCACTTATCGGGTGTGTGTAGAGTGTATACATGGGTTATTTTTACTTTCATTTATTTATAGTCTAATCTTGAGTAACCAATGTTAACCTTAACCGATATAAAATACCCTTTAGTTCGTTGTTTTTGGAACGGAACAATTTAAGGGAAGTGGCTATGTAGTGATGTCTCTTGCGAGTTAGTTTTTGAGTGAACTTAAGTATAACTTAAGGGTGAAGACATGTTCTTAATACAATGATAGATAGAAAGTTCTCACTTGTTCGAAATTTAGGAGGGCATGGCTGTAATTTACAGGCGATTGGAGGTTCTGCAGGAAATAGCAGATGAATTTAAACTTCGCTGTAAAGACTTTCTATTGATGCACAATTGCGCATCCCGTCGTTTGATTGATGTTTGAGGGTTCTCATGGACATCTGTAGCTACAGCAGCACTCGGCCAAAAAGCTGCTACTACCCCGTCTGCTACTATCCCATCGACAAATAGACGACGAAATTCACATTGTCAAAACATGGACGCAATTACATATGTACATATATCGGGTTCTTACAAAAAATACCGATAATGATTTGTCTATGTGTATTTGGATTCTGTTTACTTCACAAATGTCAAAGCCGCTTTGACATAAGACGCCATTTGCAAAAATAAGACCATCTTCCAACAGATTGATTACATTAGCAGCACCTAGTATTGAACGAGGTCTAAGCGCCCTCTCATCCTGCTATTTCTAAGTTCAGAACTCATTACATAAACCATACAAAACTTGTCTAAATACTATATATACAGGGAAAACGGTGGTGTGGTGCACAGTACCTGTTCAATCAAAGCTGTTCGAAGTTAGAGGTCAGTTGTGATGATGTCTTGGGCGCACTTCAAAACAGATCCCCAAATAAATTCATTCGTGACTTCATGACTCTGTAGCTATACTTCCGTCGGCTGATTCAGAACTATACATCTCATTCAAATTATTTTAAAATTCCTTTCAAAGTAATCTTAGATTTACTCACTCTAGTCTACATCCACTCATATTTTTGTTTTTCGGATCAAAGTGCTAGATAGCTTTTTCCAAACATTAAAAACAAAATTTTAGTCTATCTTTAAGCCTACACCACTGACAGAAGGCACGTGTCGGATAGTATATGACCTTCGATCATATTAATACTCCGCTGATTAACAGGTCGAGGCTTTGATTACAAGTGGTTCAAAAGTTGATTATGATAACATTCCTGCAAAAATAGTACCGGATTTTATTAAAATGTCGTAAAATTCGTATAAACATAAATTAAGTACGGTTTCATTATCAACGTGATCGCGAGATTGAAAAACGCGGGAGACTGTGACGTTGACCAGTTAACTTTCTGGAATCATAAAAAAATTCGATCATGTTCATCTTGTTTGCGGAAGTACCAAACCCATAGGTATTTGTTAAGTAAAAGCTATTGAACATTAAAGAGATAAGGCGAAAACTGATCTCATATACAGTATGTAGTGTGAGAAACGATCTTGTAACTGTCGTAGCACCTTATTCTTTAGGTAGTGAAACATAAATATTTGTCTGGTTTATTTTGGTAAAGAAAATAAAGGAAAACTATAACTACTGTAAAATAATCCTCAAACAAAAAATTTTGGCGTGACAGTTTCATAGGATCCAGGACCTATGTAGCTTCTCACAACCATTCATGTTGTGCGTGTTGTATTCTTCACACAAATGGAAGGGGCCTACTGTTTAATGCTGTGTCCGAAGGGCTATTTGTTATTTGAGAAGCTTTCTCATGCCAGTTTTACTCTCGGATCAATGTCAGACGCTCGCAAGAGGTAGAGCTGTGAAAGAAATTTTAGATGTTGTCTGGGGATTAAACCGTCCAACACACTAACCACTCGATCCAGGAACTCAGAAAATATACCCTTGCCTATGGTAAAATCAAAATCGTCCTAAACATTTAAAATTCACTCAAGTAGTTAATTTTCAAGGCTATACGAAATTCTCATAGAATAGATTACGTGATAGATGGGCCATACCCGCGTACTTGGTTAGCATATCTTACGAGGGTCCTAATGAAATTAAATAGGGAGATAGCTCGACTTAGTATGTTATCAATGAGCGAACGGAAATTGAGTTTTCTATTGCAGATAACATTGGAATCACGATTCTGAAGAGTGTCATGTAATCAACCAATCGTATCCTCAATGACACTTTTGGTATCATTTACCCTACAGTGTGAGTCTACCAACTAAACAGTCTTTCCAGTGAGCTTGGTCCCCTTAGGTTACCCTGGCGGAGACCCCTTTGTGTGCACCACTTAAGGCGTGTTCTTTCTCTACTCCTTGGTATCTAATCGGAATTTGATTACTCAGTGTCGCTGTAAAATTCGTACATATCGTCGTTGGACGTAAATAGGATTTTTCGATTCATCGTCATGTATAAAGATCACTGGTCCAAGATAGTTGCCTGGAGGTACCCTGATTTGACATTTAGTACTGGCGTTCTATAAAATGCGATTGAAAGACCAAAAGCTGATTTAAAGAGAAAGAATAATTTCAAGTAACCTTTTTTTTATTGAGGACCTTAAGCATTTTCCAAAGGGACAACAGTTGAGAATTTTTTCGAGAATAGGAAAAATGGATCCCCAGTTAAATATAAACTTAGAATAGACCAGTAAGAGGAAGAGTTACACCAAATGTGACTCAAATTTCCTACAATAAATTGAGTTCCTTAAATATGTGTGATAATACTGGCTGTATCTCTACGTATGTAAGTCCCGTGCTAGAACTTTGTCGAAAATATGTATGTACATATTTCCCCAATTAGAGTTTATCTCCTAGTTCATCTAGCACTTTATTTCTCTCGAAATTATATTTGAGATTTGTTAACAATAGTTAAGCCTCGATAATCTCTAATGAATATGAGAATAAATAGTGTGTCTTTTTTCGGAACCTACAGATATATGTACATATGTAAATATGTATGTATGTATGTATGTACATTCATATGTACCTTTCGACTAAGTTTTCGTAACTGAAGAACTTCAAACTTGGCACTGATTCAAGACTAACGCACATCGATCGATCGATTCACCTTATTTCTCGTCCCAAACTAGAATTCTTCCCTATTGCTTGCAGCCTTTATATTCACACCACTGAGGTTTTAATGCATGTTGAAGAACAGTCAGATGAGGCTTAAGCAAAGTTTGTGTTGATACCTTATTATTTCTTTATTTGAAACCCATTTTGTTGAAAAATATGCAAAGAAATTGCCAATTCGGTTAATATTTTCGAACTTTCAATACGGTTGACTGAACTAATCCGATGAATAAGTCGAAAAATAATCGGAATTTCAGTCCACATTCAATTTGTTAAAGTACAACTTGTATTTTATTCATGTCTTGCTCTTAGCTTAATCGGATTTAGCTTTGTACCACGTGGAATTGATCAAAGTCTAGCCATATTGAGTGAAACTAGATCCATTTGAGGATACAATAACCTTGACCAAATAAACAAAATCTGTGACTTGACTTACGTATGTACGTATATTAGGACCTCTTTTTCACTATATCGAGCGTTCACTGTATTTCAAAAAAAAAATCCTTGAAATTCGAATTACAGACGCCACAACTTCGCACTCGACCAAATCCGTGAAAACTTAGAGCATGACTACTGTTGTGGGACGCACAGCTGATTGTACCATTTAAGCAATTGCCCCATTTACAAAAGAAACAAAAAAAAAGACCGTATTGAGGTCACAATACAAAAAAAAATTTCGTTTGCGGGATATAAAATCAAGACCAAAATCGTGCATATGGATGTATGTATGTATATGTATGTAAGGAGATACCTGCTAGATTCGAGACTTACCTCTGCTTTAAATATTTTCATTTCTCGTAATAGATTGGGTTTTTGTACATTATTTACTCTGCAGCAGCTGATGTGTAGTGTCCTTTTCTGCTCCTTACACAAAACAAGACACACAAAGAGACGACAATAAACAAAAACTTGTACTTTGAGGATCTTATGTATGTGTGTATGTGCCTTAGTACCGCGTAAAAATTGACATCTTTCCACGGATGGTAGGTAGTCAAAATTTATTTAAAAAAAAAAATAAAAAATTCCAAGCTATAGTTTGCTTTTATTTAGGAAACGATGTCCTTTTTTATGACGCGTGACGCGTACGGTTCAAACGCTATATCCTTCGTCATTCACTTGAATTTGTTTTTTTTTTTTTCTGATTTTCTCTGATTTTTGTTGGCAATTTGTTTTTTTTTTATTGTATCAAAACGAAACAAAACGACAGAGTGTTTATCACTGACAACAATGCCCCGCGCTAAGATATCGTTTCATTCACATTTTACGAAACTATTTTTAAATTTAAACAACAAAAATCTATTTTCGTTCACTATAAAGTCCCACGCACTTTTGACGGCAATTTACTGCACATACCGGAGTTGTCCCCGTTTTACTTCTTGATTCGCTTGAGACTATGATTTTTTTTTTTTCCAATTTTCTGTCCGACTTGTTGCTTGTTTCACAGCCAAATGTCAAAAGAAGCATAGCAGTACCGCCGCACAACACATCTCTCACTTATAATTCCCACACAATTTTTCCGAACTACTCACCCCGCCGCCACAGTCACTGATTGACAGCAGCATGATAATAGCCCACAGACACAGAGGCCATATAGGCAAAAACACAACAAAAACAAAAAAAAAA
Organism: Xylota sylvarum; assembly: GCA_905220385.1. Classification (NCBI taxonomy): domain Eukaryota; kingdom Metazoa; phylum Arthropoda; class Insecta; order Diptera; family Syrphidae; genus Xylota; species Xylota sylvarum. The sequence continues at coordinate 90,643,263 of LR999957.1, read as the reverse complement.
AATCTCAAAACAAGATTACAACAACAAAATGAAAATGAAATCTAAACATTGGGAAGAGTCCAGGCAGGCAGGCGCAGTAGCAGGCAAGCAACAGTTCCAGTAAGAAGTGTATCCCCCGCTGTCCCTTCCCTGGTGCTGCTGTTGGTGGTGGTGGTGGTGGTGGTTACTCCGAATCGTGGCTTACACTCACTCAAATGCTGATCACTTGTGATTTGTGAACACGATCAACAATTTTTCCTTATCAATGCGTCTACTATTTTTGTTGTTGTTTTTCTTTTTTCCAAAAACAGAGGGAGGAAATACTCGTACAAAACAAATCAACAATACAACCACTTACTGTGGGTAGACCAGTACTGGAAGAACCAGTGACCGAAACTAAAAAAAAAAAAATTAAAATACGAAAAAAAGGGAAAAAGGTCAACAAAGTACTAGAACGATCTCCACCCGGGGCCACGACAACAACAACAACAACAACAACAACAACACAAAAACAAAGCTGCCCAAACCGACACAGAGCGGTTCTAAAAATAGTTGCAGTTCTTATTTTTACAAATTCCGTGGATACGATACGAGTATTTCTTTATTTTTTCCGGGAAAACGACGAAAATTATCAGTGCTGCCGCCCCTTCTACAACTGATACTAACACACTGCGGACAAACGGGGCTGCCTGCGGTCCAATCTTAATGCTGTATTGTATGAACGGTGACCGCAGTTTGGTCACACAGTTTAAAAACAAAACAAATTGTTGTGAGAGGAAGCTGGGAGTGAAAGGAGCACGGTCGGGTCCAAGGTGCGCTTGATGTTTTGCTAATTTTTCAATCCTAGAAAGATGAAGTCATACAAATTGTGATGAGGTGATAAGAGCAGAAGCTTCTTAAAATTGAACGCAGATCATCAATAGGTTATGATGGCTATGTGGGCGGTCCTAAATTTCTATGAAATTTATACATTTACTACATACATACTGCTTTGATAGCTTTTGTTTCGATTATTGGGTCGTATTTATGTAGAACTACAAGAAATGCAAGGTCGTTGCAAAATTTGTGTAAAATTTTGAATTCTGTAACTGAGTCGAAATTTGAATTCATTCATAAAGCCAAGTTTACATTTTGGTACAATTTACTACTTTTTTTTACAAGAAAATCTGGATCATTTTTACAGCCAATTCAATTGGTTATGACAAAATTCAGAAATTCAAAACTGTTCTAAATTTAAGACTTTGTTTGAATTGTGTGATGAGCCTTGCCTAATTCCATCGTTTATTGTAATTCATCATAAAAGCAGACTGGGGGTCCCTAATAATTCAGGATTCTATCCATACATTTCTGAAAATTTTTCTCGGGCATGTATTTCAACGAAATTTCTGTGTTTTTCAGATTATGACAGATGTGTATATAATCCAATCTTCTTAGTTTATTCGAAGCAAGCAGATACAAAACAGTACTTAGACTCCCCTTAAGATACAATACGCCTAGTCAAAGAGCTAGTTCCTACCATTCATTCCATTCATTCCTCTTATAAGACAGCATTTTGCCTATTATGCCACAGAATATGCAAGACGTAGCAATTCCCTGGTTAGAACCTATTTGTATATCTAAACCATTTTCTTCGTTTCTGGAGACATGTCAAAATAGTTTCGCTCGAAAGTAGGCCGGCGTGGAGATGAATCCGCGAAGAATCTTAGGCCTAGTAGCCCGTCCTATTTCTTTTTTTTTAAGACTTTAGAGCGTATCCTTGATTTTCACATCCGCGAAACTTTGGAGAGTTCTACTTTATTGAATTTCCAACACGCAAAGGTCAGTCTATAAAGACAGCTCTTCATAAGGTAATGCGTACTTTGGAGAAGAGTCTCTACTACAAAAAATACACATATGTAGAAGGTGCTTTTGAAATTCTTCATCTGTACGCGGTCTGTTAAAGGCCTAGTAGCCCGTCCTATTTCTTTTTTTTTAAGACTTTAGAGCGTATCCTTGATTTTCACATCCGCGAAACTTTGGAGAGTTCTACTTTATTGAATTTCCAACACGCAAAGGTCAGTCTATAAAGACAGCTCTTCATAAGGTAATGCGTACTTTGGAGAAGAGTCTCTACTACAAAAAATACACATATGTAGAAGGTGCTTTTGAAATTCTTCAGCTGTACGCGGTCTGTTAAAGGTTCGAACATTCCGCGTGCAGATCCGAAGGTCATTGTCTGTGTCCCGATTGCTAAGGTCGTTCATAGTCATTCTTATGGCAGTCAAGTTACCCTTATGGACAACTCCCAACATGAACGACCAGAACAACCCTTTTTCACTTTTTACTAGAACGAGAGACCGCATTTTCTTGGAATCAGTAGCCCGCTTCAGGGATATGAGCGCTGACGTTAGCCCAGTAAGAGTGCATCAGGCACCAAGTGGAGATCCCTATAGACCTGGGATTCAAATTCAACTACATACATATGCATATCGAAGCAGCTCACATAGAGATAACACTAATAGTTGGATTTAACTGGAACTGGTAGAGGCCACCGTTGATTCCATCTAGGGATTTTGTCCGCTGCCACTTGGAGCAAGAAGACGACCCTTAATGAGAAAACACTCCTTCCCCTTTCTCGTCCGCTGACGCTACTACTTTCAAAATGTGTTGGTTACTAAGCACCCAGCAGACAGCTTCGTGGAGGTGTTGATAGTGTGAGAGTTGACCACTTTGACCACTACCATTCCTATTCTACAAAACGATAAGTACAAGGAGTTAATCATCCTTAATTCTGTTCTTACTTTCATTGGTTACTAGACTTAATAGTTCCCACTTTGTACAAAAAAAAACAATACTCCACGGACGTTAAGTACGCCTTGTACTTCTGGATAAAGTACATTGCTTGCATTAGCGAGTTAATCTATTAGAAGTGACGTTTCTAAGACACTATGTCAACAAAATTCCACTGAATTTATAAAAAGTCAACGGTCGACATTTCCCCCATGAAAAATGTTTCATTGTGACGAATTGGTGTCTATTTATATTTACGACCCCACCATATGTTCTTCTGATACTATTTGTAGAAACAAAAATTGAATGTGTCCATTGACACATTACTCCGAGAAACCCATTTAATTAATGTATTATTGTCGTGGCATACTCCATTACGTGATCTAAGGCACTTACAGTCTACCCAATTGTAACGACTTCCACAACTTCGAAGCGTATACATGATGGCCTACATTGGACTGAGAATGTGATCTGCGACCTTTGCGTTAGGCTTGAATTAGATTCAAAACATTTACATGAGAGGCTGAGTAGATTCGATTAGATTTTGGCCTTAAATTGATAGATGGTGTATAGAAACAAAAACTGTCCTTCATTAAAGAGTAGGGCCCTTCCATTTGTGTGAATAATAATAACACGCACAACAGGAATGGTTGTGAGAAGCTAGCCGCTGGGTCCCCTACGGACCTGTCGCGCCAGATATTTGTAGCCCCTCGCATGGAGTGTACTAAATCGATTCTCTCATGAAAATTCAACTATTTATTTCTCACTAACTTTATACAGATTATAATCTTATAAGAAAATACAAAAATAGATAAAAATGAAAAGTATGACAATACCTGTCGTATGTTCCCAGTGCTACGATTCCTACAACAATGTTTACCTATATTTCAAAGAGTCCTTATTTCCTGAATCTAAACCGACATTCCTGACTTTCAATAACAATCAATCGCCCTGTTTGCATTAAACCGTATTTACTCACTTAAATTTGGTAAATAAGTTGTTTTTCAAATAAACAATATCTTATTCAAATATGTACAACGACGACGGGCAGTAGACAACATGTTTTTAAAAATAAATTCGACGCCGAATGTGTCAACCTCTGGGAATGATAATTTTTTTTTTATGACGAGACGGACAACCAAGAAGTTCCTGGAAAGTCAAAAGTGCGAATTGAAAAAAAAAAACCTATTCGCAGTCCTCCAGGGTTATTAGCCACTAAAGGCGTTGTTACTCAGTTAATCGGGGACATTGGGGTACGTACATACATATGTATGTTACCCGTGTTCTATTGTTCGAATCGATTTTGGATTCTTTGTGATTTTTTGTTTTGTTGTTGAAATTTTTATTCGAAATTCCTTAACACAGCTGTTTGACCCGCAAGGCATTTATCAATAGATAGGTTATCTCTGTGTGCTGCTCTTGTTTGAGGGCATTTATGTGTGCATAGACTTTGTTGTTGTTGTATTTTTTTTTTGTTACTGTAGATGCATTGAGAATTGAGATGAGAATTGTTTTTGGAAGTACAGACTATGAACGATGAAGTTGAAATGATGATTGATAGTGGATGAATGATTCACTAGGTTTTTCGCATTTAATGCAATTCATGAATAGCTGAATCGATTGGCGGTGAATGAAAACAATAATAAGTTTACATAATCTTGTAAAGACAAGGCCCTTTTACATAGTACACAGTATACTTAGTTGTGTTTTATAAGCATATGCAAATATTTAGCATGACAGGTCCGTATGGAAGCCAAAGCCTAGCTTCTCACAAATATTTGTGTTGTGTGTGTTATATTCTTCACACGGATAGATGTAGCTTACTGTTTATTGCCGTATTCGAAGGGCGATTTTTGTTTAAGAAGCCTTTTCACGACGCTTATACTGTCTGATGTTTGTCAGATGATCTAACTAACCTCCCGCTCAGAAGTCCGATGCACTAACCACTGACCCATGTCGCTCAATAAAGGAAACCTTTTCAAATATTCATTCACAGGGAGAACATCTCACACAATCAGTTCTTTATTTTGCCATAAAACCCCACTTGGTAATTTCACAATCTTGGATTTTTTCAACTCTTAGGAGTAGGAATCTTTAAACGACGAAACTTGGCCCACACTTGGTTCTAGTGCTAGCTAGTATTCATGTACTGGTTTAATCAGTTCACTTGGTGTTGATCTCTAAATCGGTTTCCGCGTATATTTCAGCTTTAAGGCAATCTGTTCGGCTTTAGTGGTGTGAACAAGACGGCAGATTGTGCCAACTTCGATACTCCCACTATCGATCACTACATTCACATGATCGACTTGGTAGCCAGGTTTTGCCTATCGTGCCTTATATGGTGGTTATTATGATTATTTTTTACTAAGCCACAAGTTGCTGCCACAAAAAGTAACCATTCTCTTCTACATACATATGTACATACTACATTCAGGGTGTTGCTATCACTATAGTTGCTAAATGATCTGGTTATAGTACCGACCCCTGTGGAACTTCTCCTGGTACTGTGCTCAGTTTTCAGAGTCATATGAGAGGAGCCTCCTTTTAAAATAGTTGATCATCATTTTGAGGAGATGATAAGTTATTCTACTCGTTCTACTAGCTTGCATTATACATACTACCCAGTGTACACTATAATCCACTTATAGCCACTTTTCTATTGAAAAGTATAGTTGTAGCTCTGTCAACAATGTTTATTTAAAATATGATTCGGTCAGAAATTGTTATAATATTTCATGTTGTGTTGGATAAGAAAACAGGACCTCAAAATTTTGAGTTCGAAATATGTTAAACAATTCGTTCCCAGACAACTATCTATTCTCTCAATATGTCATCATAGATCCATGAAGATTCAAGTAAGTCGTCATACTATACTTACACTCTCAGTCTTCTCCCAACAATGTCTATTCGGGCCAATTAAATGTACTTATTTCAATAGTAAGCATACATACATGCTTTTATTTACTGGAGATCCATAAGAGACCACGGGCGGTAAGTGTTCCTTCCACCCATCAGAATTCCTCCATTTACCATTGATAAATCAGTGCAAAAGTGATCACTAGTAGGCACTTAATGGATGGAGTCAACCATGTGTAGTCAAGTAAGTTAATGACCACTCTATTGAAATTTAGGAAATAGATTGTTTGATTGATACATCGGGTATCAAAGTGAAGACCTGCTTATTTTGAACACACACCTCAGTGATGGTCGCGCAAAACAGGCTAGTTCCGATCATTCATCATTAACAGCATGGATACCATTACGAACATTATCGCGGAAGAGGAAATATCCTGATCCATAAATAGGTTTTCCCCTTATAAGACAGCATTATGCCTATTATGCCACAGACTATGCAAGACGTAGCAATTCCCTGGTTAGTACCGATTTATAGGAGCTATGTATAGCTAAACCACGTGCCCCATTCCTGAAGACGTGTCAAAATAGTTTCCCTCCCGAAAGTAGGCCGGCGTGGCCATGAATCCGCGAAGGTTCTTAGGCCTAGTAGCCTAAAGTAGATGTGTCAAAGTGAAAACCTGCTTATTTAGCTTCGATTTTGTGGTACCTTCATGTAGTCGAGCACTTTCCAGTTCACCTTTTGCTTTAAAATTAAAAGAGCTCGACTGAGCTTATTGACTCTACTTAGCAAAGCTTCGCATAAATACCATAAAGGGTTACCATTTCATTGCATGTGTATAGATTTATTTTGATGCATATCTACTACATTACACCCCTTAGCCTTATCCAAAATAAACTTAAAACTGTGACCCTCTTTATATACAAACGGTCTGGTCAAAATTGAACGCTGCTTCCTTTGTTTCTGTCGCCTATGCGATAATGTGGCTTCCCTTTACTCTTTGCTATACGACACTGTGACCTTTAACTCGACGTTTTCTACTGACGAATTTATATTATTTTTATTTCTGTCGATCCGCTTTAAGTATTTTCGGTAAGCTATTCCTTATGACTTCTCGGCATTCTAACATCATAAATAGCAGTTACCTTTCCGGCTACATTGTTTTCGATGCACCGTAGATAACGACTGTTTTAAAACCCAGCTTAAAGTGTCCTTGTAATCGTTGTTAGTTCTAAAGAAATTCGAGAAAAAAAAAGTTGATTGTGGAAGCTATCTTGCGTTTTGCAATTATCTTGTCAGCAGAGACATCCATGCAGTCAAGAATATTTGTGCTACCCCTAGAATCCCCAGCATCTTCTCATCCTTCCATACATAAGATACCGATTTCCTTAGGCATTTCAATGGGTGCTTCGACTGAGCTGTCATATGTTTTTCTCCTGCTTCCTATAAATGGACCACTCGATAATGGATCCAATAATCCATGCGAAAACACAGTTCCAAGCCAGTACTAGTTTGTAGTTAGTTTCGATCATTTTAATTATGCTTCACTCCAACACTTAGGATTACTAAAAGCATACTCATAATCATGAATATTTATTTATTGGCCTTCCGGATGGATAAGGTCACACATGTAACATTCTTAATCATGCTACTACGCCCCTAAATTACCCGCAATCAATTGTTAACCTTTCATAAGTAAGTAAATGAAAAACAAAGCCGCTAATTGCTTTCACCGAGATTTAAACGAATCAATTGCATTCGGGAACAACTACGTCTATCGCCGCGAAATGTCAACATGCATCTGTATCTGAATCTGAAAACTCAAAACAAACCATTAAAATCATAATTCAATTGTTATCTGTCAATAGGGAAAAAACCATCGAAACGAAAACAATAAAACTTGAGTAATGAACTGTCTGGGGTCTGCGGCGGATACTCAGTGTGTTGTCAACAACATACAGCCGAGAGCGAGTGGACGCATCTGAGGCTCGCGCACCCGAGAGCGAGAAGAGGCGAGAAATCAAAATAAAGTAGCATTCATTACTCATTGACAAGTGTGATGATCTAGTTTCAGTAAAAATAACATCGCTATCGTTTCGTTACGCCTAAAAATAGCAATGCATGCAGCAGAGGCAGTAAATGGCAGCACATTGCCTCCTCCTAGGCAGCAGCGAGGAGAACGCGTCAGCTAGATGGGAAAACTATTGAGAGCTAGTGAGAGACGCGCACGAATTTTTTGAGCCCAAAGTCCTTACTCGCAGTGTCCGCGGCGGGCGCGGTGGGAGATAGACAAATACTGATGTGTTGCTGTTTATCAGTCATTTTGGGTCTAGCTGCAGCTGCTGGTGATAAGCGTGCACCAGCTTTTGTTTTTCTTAGAAGGAAACGCTGACATCTACTCCCAGACGCTGAAGCTCTTAGCCGCCACAATGTGTCAGTCAATCCGAGTTCAGTCCCCAGTTTGAGATTTGAGGTTTTCACCTAGAAAAATGTTGTTTACTACAATGGGACGAGTGTGGCGCCTCTCGAGACGCCGCCGCTGCACACACACAGTGCGTACAGACACTTCTCGCGGAAAATCACAGCGCGATGTGGAGCTGTTTTGATTAATTGAAAGTTGCTTCCAAGTTTTTCTGGACGTTTTGTGTTCGCTTTGGTTTTCATTTTTACTGCTGCTGCTGGTGGTGGTGGTGGTGGTGTTTGTGGGTGATAAGTGTGCTAGTTGTTGGCTTTAAACTGCTGCCGCTGCTGGGAGGGAGATTCTATTATTATTTTGTTACGCTTTCGATTTGTAACGTACTACTCGTAGTAGTGGACTTTGAAATGTTGTTGTTATGCTTTTTCTATTCTTTCAGAGCGAGAGAACTGATTCACAATGTTTTTCTTAAGTTTTGAGGTTAACTTAATCTGTTTGTACCTTTCAATGACCCCTTTGTTTGTGCTTCTAATAACAAAAATAGATGCTGTAATGCTAGGAGACGAAGTTGTCCAACAATCGTTTCGTAATCATCGTATAAAGGGACTAGAAAAACAAAAAAAAAAAAAAAAACATGTCGAAGACGACAGTTGAAATTTAGGTTGGGTTACGCATGTCAAGACGTGGTAAAGACATACAATATGTACATATGTAGGTCGTCATTTCAGTAATTAATTGTAACATTTGACAGTTATAGGTTACACCACAATGATTAATATACACAAATATTATCAAGGGCTTTGAAATGTGGTTTCTCGGGGGTTATCCTTTGATTAGGAACCATAAATATGTGTCATTATTCTAGAAGTTGGCGAAATAAGGTCTAAAACGTAGTTACATATGTAAGTTACTAGAAGAAAGTTATTCAAGTGCCAAATTTATAATTGTCTAACAACATCTATCTAAGAATGAATTACAATGTTACTTCGGTAGCAACAGCCTTATGAGTCTCTCTCTTTCTTATCTGGTTTTAAGTGATTCAGTCTAGTTGGCTACATGATAAAGTTCTTAAAGAAAATAAAGACTGAACTAAAGGATACCTTGGTATACCCTACCCTAAGGGTATATTAATACATAGTTTGATACATAGTTTGGAACATATAGAAATAATCGAGATAGTCCCTATAAAGGATACATATTCCTGATCAGTATCAAAGCAAAAACGATTGAGCCATGTCTGACCGTCTGTCCATTTGTTCGTCCATCCGTATGTAACCCCTTTTCGGGACTGAAATCTAAAGCTATGTACAAAAAAAAAAAAATATTTGGTGCGACAGGTCCAAAGTCTAGTTTCTCACAACCTACTGCCTTTTTTCTTTTCTGAGGAATGGGTGTACTAAGCTAATATGTAAGGCTCAACATGGATGGGTTTCTGACTATTGAAGAATTAAATTCACCGATTCCACAGATGAACCGGCTAAGTCTAGCTCAACTATCTAGTGCTGAAACTAGTACACTTCTGCGGCGTTAACTTGGTAACAGCAGAAGCCTATTCCTTCGAAAATGTTTTGGAAAATAGCCAATCCAAATGATTAACCAAACCGCATTCCTACAAGGTAATCCATGGAATGAAAGGAGGAATTTAGTAGGAAGGTAGTGGACTTTCCCCTTATTCTGAAGTGCATCCAAGCGAGGCATTCTGTGAAAAAATTAAAAATAGTTTTATCACTCTTCCTAATAAGTTTCTTGAAATACCTTTTATTATGAAAATTTACAAAAAGGTTCACGACTCTACAACGTGTAGGACATTTTGTTGTTCATGTGAATTTTGAAAGCATGAACCGACTTCGATTTTATCATTGCTTAGAGCCTGCTTGTCTGAAAATATAAAACCGACAACTAAGTGCCACATGCTCGTCGAAGTTTTGAAGTCTATTTTGGAGCTATCCATGTACCATTTCGGTATCCACTGCACTGAATACAGCTTGAAGTTTACTTGGTATACCCATGAGGGTTTTAACGTTTAAGTATCTCCGCTTTAGGCAACTCAATGTCCTGCTGAATTTGCTGATGAGTGACATCGTAGAACAAACGAAGATGACATCATGAAGTGAAGAAGTCTTTGTAGGCTCGGTCTTGCTTGCTTGTAAGTCATGAATAAATATGAGAGATGCAGTTTATGTCCAGCATCCAACGCTCTCTTACAAGTCTGAACATTGGCCCTTTCAGACTAAGTCTGATATGAAAGAAGTAAATTTCAATTATTATTTTTTAACTTAGTCCTTAGTTCCTGCCATATTAAGCAACGGAACTAATCTCTTCGAATGGCTCTAAAGATATTTAAGTCGATATGTGGATTCCAAGGCAACTTACTGTCTATTGAGAATTTAATGGAAAATTTGATAAGTATTCCTTGACTCAAATAATAAAATATCTTTTTCGTCATTCTAGCTTTTGAGTCATTTAGGTTAGTCCTCGTAGAATTTTTTTATTGATCGCTTTCAGGATTTTTTGATGCATTGACTCACATGGTAATCCTGTCGACCACCTAAATATTTACATTTTTGTGCCCCGAATAGCAATCACAATATGGGCATCAAAGTGCTCAATAGTTCGACGGACAGGATGACTTTTGTAAAACATGGTCGAAAGTGCCATATGCCCGAAATTGTGTACCCGAAAAATAAAACATGGTCATTTCATTAATTTTTGTTTCATTCGTTTCAACTTAAAGGAGGTTAAGACTCTAAAGCTCCAAAGAGGTTAAGGCTCTAAGGCTCCAAAAAACATTTATTACACATGATAAAGTGTTGAACTTCACAAAGTGTTTATTCATTGACGCATCCCCCAGTAATCGCAGATATTTAAAGCTGTTACCATTATTTAGAGATCGCGACAGAAGGTTTCAGTTTTTAGACATCGTTTGCATACTAATATCATCGACGTATGATAGATGTCGGCAGTGGGGTAGTTTATCACTAAGTTTAAGAGCAATGGAATGTATCCCCAATGCTTGGTTTTTGTTGTATTATTATCGTAAGTATCTACATATCTTTCACAGCATGATATTGTTTTTCTAAAACAATTTTACCTTTAATGAATGTATGAGTATCTGAATGAATATCTAAGCATATTTCGAATTTCATATGAAGATACGTATTATTAGTTTTTCCGGCATGTTTATATAACTGACAAAGCATTCAAAAAAAATAAAAACGTAATTCCTTTTCTTCAGAAATTTGTTTGCATAAAGTCTCATACTATTTAATCTGAACACATTTGAAAAGACTCTACCTTGTAACTATAACTGATAAATATTTTTTTTGTTTTATTTCAGGGCATAGCTGCTTCAAGAGCAGCATTCTGTAAAGTGGGTGAGTTCTACATATTAAATATTTTGGAATCAATAATGTAAATTCATATTAGTTGCTATTTCCTTGTCTACCTTGTCTACCTGGAATCTACTTCAGACTGACGTATTGTGTTACTTTTAAGGGAAGGCATTTATTTAGTTCCTTCCGACTAAAAGGGGACCCTGTTTGAATATTCGAGTCCATTGTAACCATGATAGAAACTGCAAAACTTTTTTTTAAATTCATATCCATTTAGTATACTTTTTCAATGCAGATGGGGACGTATTCGGTATCTTCTTTATCCCTAGAATTTTCAGAATATACACAGCGTTTTCGACTGAAAATACTTCGCACAGGTAGATTATATGATATGTTTATGTAGCTAGTTTAGCGCCTGGAAGGGATATACATGTGTATATACATAATTATTTTCCTTTCTCTTTTCATTGTATAGGTATCCATCATTGATACTCCTTGCAGAGTTCATAGAAGATTTTAATGTCCGTCTCAAAATATATATTTCGTGACCTCTTCTTTGACATATGTACATAGATTATCCTTCAACTTTTGATCGATCAAAGGAGTATATCATTCTTGGCACTAAATTGGAGGGATTGATCAATCTTTTATGTTCCTAAGTTTCTATCTTTTTTTTTATTATAAATGATTTTGGTTTCAACCTTTCTCCTTCACTCTGGAGTAGTCAAGCCTTCGTCTATAGAGTGCTTAGATCGCCTTCTTTGATCCCATCCTGTCCTTATATACTTTACAGTGTGTGACCATATTATTAAAGCCACTAATGGACATGTTATTTCCGTTGATTTCTAAGTAAAATACAAAAAATGTTTATGAGTAGAAATTGTCACATAATTCTTGGCGGACAATGCCGCTGGAGTATTGGAATGAATAGAGACCTTCCCTGACTTAAATGAAAACCTCTAGGAACTGCTAAAGATGGAAACACCAAAAGAACTGATAAGTCAAGAAACGTCAACCGATCAAGAAAATAATTGAGGTATGAGGTATAAACCGTACTAAGAAGTAAGCACATCAAAAAGGTCGACTAATAAGGCCATATTTGCTGCCAATGGAAGGACAGACTACAATCCCCAGATCAGTAGATGGATAAGCGAGTAAACAATATAGGAGAGCTGCCATTGACTCGTTAAAGGTCCATAAAATACCTCTTTGCTCTAAATAAGCGGAAATAGTTTATATAAAAGTCTTGTAGCCTGACTATGTATGTTGATTTTTTTTCTAGCACGTTGTTCTTCCGAGAGAATTTTAGTTCTGAAGCGCATCTTTTTGTCTGTGTCTGTGGATTCCATTGGCCGAACCATTATGATTGTCGCCTATCTAAGGAGATATCTACAGCTGTTCGTCTGATCCACTTCTTACTTACTTAACGGGCTCCCGACCCGTGAAGAGTCTCTGCCTGAGACACATCAGCCTTCCACTGTCTTCGAACCCGGGCACGCTGCTTCCAGTTGTCTAGACCAAGCGCTCTGGCATCCGCGATAGCTTGATCCTTAAAACGGAGGTTCGGTCTTCCCTGTCGTCTCGAACCTTGGGGCTGTGATTCTTTGCTGGAGCATTATTGTCCATTCGCTCGATGTGGCCGAGCCAGTGTAGTCGACGTGTTTTGGCTTTTTGGAACATCTTGGTACAGCTCATAGAGTTCGCGGTTGTATCTTCTACTCCATTCGTCCCCGTAGCGTATGGGACCCCCTAGCGTGTTTAATATCTTCTCTGCTTTCTTGCTTTTCGTCCAACACTCGGCTCCATACAGCAGAACTGGCAGGATCAAAGTTTTGTAGAGCATATATTTCGTCTTCCGAGCTAGGAGTTTTGACCACATTTGTTTCGCCAAACCGAAGTAGCAGCGGTTTCCTAGGGTAAGTCTTCGTCGAATCTCCACTAAGTTGTCATTCGTGGAGTTGATATTTACTCCGAGGTAGGTAAACTCCTTAACCACTTCGAAGTTACGTCTGATCCATTATCTAACCCAAAATCTCTGATGTTATAAAAATGACATCTATTTTGTAGCTTACAAGTGACTCTGGTATTCACTTCTCCAGTCGTTTATATGTATGTATGTAGCTACAGTTTGGTTGAATATAAAGTTTTGCCAGATTTTTGTCACCCTTTCCGATTTTACTTTCCCATCCATTTGGTTCTATCAACAGCCGGAGATCATACTAAACCAATATTGGAAGACGTCTGCTTTTTTCAACCTGCTAAACGTCGATGTCTGTAATATGTATGGCTTTTAAGGTTTTCAAATTGTGCCCAGTTTACTCCTTTTTTTCCGTCAGTCGTTATTGTCTTTACTGACTCCCTCCAATGGCCTGTGAAAACAAAACTGGTGAGAGTATACAATCCTGCCGTACTCTACTATTTTCATTCTGTAGGCAGTTGTACTGCCACACAAGTACTGCATCACTTCCTTCTTTTTCACGCGATACTGGTCTTCAAGCATGGGTCTCTCTACTACTGAGCCAGAAGTTTTGTGCTCATTGATTTGTTTCCAGTTGTTTTCCAATAGCTATTTGCTATGGCTTTTCTGCTCTCGGTCGATATAATACCTGGATATGTTACGGATTATCGCACCTCATAGATCATAGGCCGTGAACTACCAACACGTGTTCGAGTGCAATGTTATAGATCTCCTACTGTGGCGTTTAAGTCTCCCATCAAGATTAATACATATTTCTTCGTCCAAGTTGTTCTTTTAAGCATAGCATTGAAAAATAGCGATTTGACTTATCCCGCTCTGGAATCTGAGAGTAAATTTCTTGTAACTACCATGTAGTGTTGGAGATGTTGGGAAAGGCCTACCGATTTATCCTGTTTTGTGATGTAGGGGGCTCGTCGTTCGCCATTTAAACAAAAAACGCATCTGCTCCCCCAAAAGATGAAACATAAGCGTTACGAACAATATGTAGGACATTTTTTTGTTACTTTTCGAATCAACGTCTATTGGAAGATACTGATGTTAGTCCTGTCAAGTTTTTCAATTATCAAATTCATTGGTCATAGATACCAATAGCTTTTCGAAAACAATAGCATTTCTACCCATCTTTGAAAGGGTTCAAGTTTAAAGGGCTGTATTTGTAGTTGCCCTTCCTAAGATTTTAGGTACAAGTTCCATAACAATGGCCAACCCTTTATGACTGTTCTTCCACATAAATCTTCTATAGGTCATCCCCCCCACAACTGTCAACCGTGGCATTAATGTGGTCTGACATTTGCAATGACATTTCCACAAAGAAATGTCAAATCTCTACTGAATGGAGACATGTTTTACTTTCGCATGGAAAACTCGTTCGTCTGTTGTTGTTCGTTTCCTCACCGCTCGCCGAAGTAATTTTCAGAAACTTCAACTTAATATCCGTCCTATTGTTCAGCCCGTAAAAAAAGGAAATCACCATCTCACTAGTCGTCTCCCTCTGAATGTGCACATCCCCGAAATCACATTATTCCTCCCCTAAAAGAACTCATTTATTGTGTCAGCCTGTGTGTCCTAGAATGCGGTTCCGAAATGTGATCGTAACATTTACACTTGAGGCAGAAAGTTTTCCTGTTTTCCTGTTTTTTTTTTTTTTTCTAAGATTTTCTCAGTCTGTGCGTGTGTGTGCAGGCACCATCCCAACAGACCATCCCCTCTTAGGGGGTAATTAATTATTTCTTTATGGGGAACTAGTATAAATCAGCAGAGTTTCAAAACAAAATGGCAAATGACAGGGCGGATAATTTTCCAAAGAAGGCAATGTGTACTGTGCTATGACGGGGTGGCGGCGGCGGCGGCGGCGGCAGCATTTTGCGCGCAGAGTTAATAGCGGGTTGTAGTGTCTACACAAAATGTGCCCTAAGGGTTGTAGCAGAGAAGGTGGATGAGTTTCCTGTGACTGTGTCTAGGTCTTTCTACTCCCGCAGGGGTTTCTCGTGTATTGTTGCTGCTGGTGATATCGTATACGCTGTACCACCACACGTTTAGGGGATGTCGTCGTGCTGGAGATACAAGTATAAAGGATTTTTCAAGAGGCCCATCGAGCGGTTTATGTGCAATACATGAACGTCGCAATCTCTTGGGGTAGATGTGACATACATACAATCTTTCGTGTTACACACATGCTGCAGAGATTTAGCGTTCGGTTTTCGACTTCTATTGGAAGTGTTTTGTTTAATGGCTGTTGTCCATTTTAGTTAGAATGTGTTCCACACCAACACACACACAGAGGCACAGACTCGTACAAGGGGCGAATAGTTCGGATTTAATAGCGCAAATGAATGGGATTTACTTTTATGGAGGTTTTTCTTTTGAGAAGCTACTAGTGAGTTATGGTGTTTATTTCATTAGACGGACATGCTGAGTAGTTTTCTTGTACTTAAGTGGGCACTCGCTTGGGACATTATACTTGACTAGTGTCACGTTCAACAAATGACTTATGTTTGACCCAAATATGTATAGAGGGTTCTTGCACAGTAATTAAGACAACTTATCCTTTCTTCAAGGCTCTCTCTAGAGACGAAAAACATTCATATTTCCATACATTTATATGTATGTACTTCTTTACATTTTACATTTGCGGATATTTTGTTGTCACATCATACACAATTTTAGGTATGGAGACTACATGAGCTTTGTGGCGTAAAAATGGCTGCTTGTTCCCCTGGTACGCTATGTACATATGTATATATGTACAAATGTTGCAAAATTTGAAAATTTATATATTTTATTCTATGAAGGTACAACCTACTGGAGCAATAAAACTCGACGAGTAGTCCACTCTACTACCAGGTAAAACAACATTTTCGTCTCACATCATCGGACCACCTGGTTCGAGAAAAGGGAAAATCAATTTTATATGTATGTACCTACATACATATGTACGTATGCAGATAGGCCCACTGCCTTTATTCCTAATTTTGTTATAATCTTTCAGAAGATGATCTATTACACTCAAACAGCATTCCGAGATACCTGTAGCGAATTTAGCGAATTTACACGTCCTGGGAGTGACCCATTTAAAGTCGATAAGCTGCGATACATTTTTAAACAAAATGTCCTCCATAACACTGGTTGCAAACCTATGCTCTTTGAAGCCATTTGCCCATAAACATGGCATATTCTCGTCAATCATGTTTTCCGTCGTAGCCTTAAGCACACCCAAAATTCTCGCAAAGGCGACAATTGATGTTGACTCTTTGCAAGTAGACACGGGCGGTGAATTTACGTCACATTACGATCAACTGTGACTGGAAGAACACGGCTATCACGGTTACTACAATCCGTCATCATCTTTAAAAAGTACGCGCCAATCATTTAATATTTTCATAAGGTAGGTACGCTCTTCGAGGAATAAATCCGTCTGTTATGGGTCACTCGAGAATTTCCTGTGTCCTTATCGATAAAGATAATTTCTTTTCGGAAAATCATCGATCCGCTCTTGCTTTTTCAGAACCAATATGACGAGTTCCACTTGGGTCCATAGAAGAGCACATAGCTGACGATTGCTGTATACATCTCGAATAGTTAAGTGACGGAGGCAGCATGTTCAAGGCCATCTTGTCTATATAAATTCATTAAGATACTTGGTGCAATTGTCGTTTAGGTTAGGATTTTTTGAAGTCTGATTGATGTTGCTGATTGATTGCGAATCTCGGTCTTCAATTAGTTCCGGCTGTCTCCAAGTCCAGTATCAGTCTCGTTAAGTAGACTCGCTGTTTGTGCAACAAAGACAGTTGAATTCTGAATTTCATCATGAAATTCGTAAGTTATGTCAGTGCAAACACTTAAAGGTGTGAAATATCGAATGAAGTAGAGGAACAAGTAGTCCGCCTTGGGGAATGCCGCCGCCGTTGTATTTCAATCTCTGGCAACGGTGTTTCTTCAGTTATAGCTGTTTTTTAAAAGCGTTTTTGACGTCTAGATTGATACGGCGCAATATTTTCTTTTAATGTCTATTATTGTTTTGCTACCGTCCTTATTGATTGTATCGGTGTTGAAGCGTACATACCTTTTACCACCACAACCATATTAGCGATGTGCCTTATAAATTGTGGTCGTCCTGTTGTACTCGTAGGTGTAGGAACAAGATTAAGATACATATTCAGATATGTATTCGTTGTTATCAAAACAATAATTCTTTCCGAAAATCCTTTTTTAATCTTTGCATTCTTTCATTCTTTGCATTCCTGAACTACAGAAGCAAACGTCAAAAATTAATTGGAAAGAACTTAGAAACTACAGAATACAGATCCATTCAAATATTTACATAAATTAAGCGCATTTCGCGCCCAAAAGCAACAAAGCGCACACAACCATCACCACCATCGCCCTAACTCTCTGGCTGTACTCCTCGCCTGCTCCTCACCTCACCGGGGCAAGTCAAATTGCATGACAAACAAATGGCTAAGGACCGACGGCATGGCGAGGAATGAAAATCGTTCCCCAATTGAATAATCCACATTCGCTATGCGCCCTCTTCTTCTCTTCTCTTTCTCCACAGCGATTTTCGTTACTTTTTGATTGAATGAATTTTTGTTTGTTCTCTCTTTTTCATTCGGCACAGTAGTGTGGGAATTTTTTCCATCCGAAACTCTCTTCTCGCTTGGTGAACACGCATGAAAGCACTCACACTTGCAGCATCTGGTGATGGGTTAGTGGTAAAGAGAGAATATTTCTACTATACCAAACCAACCAAGGGTGTTCGTTGGAAAGAGAATTTTCTCTTAAATTCTGGAGAGAAAACGATGCAAAGTGTTTTTTTCCGTTTTGTATGTTTGACTTTTTTTTTCTTGTCGACTTGAACAGAAACTTGTCCAACAAACTCAATTCACTTGCGGGTGAAACTCTTGCCCGTGATGAGAGTTTCCTCCCGTTGTCGCTTCGCAGTTATTCCACGACAGTTGGCTGTTGGAGAGAAATAACACGAGGTTCAGTATAAAGAGAGAGAGAGAGAAAAGCATAGGTTAGGCAAGCGACGACATCGAATGTGGTGTGTATAGAATGTCGGACGTAATTACATGGTTTCATTATCGGAGGCGTAATTTTTTGCTGTTGCTTGTTTTATTGTTGTCGCATACGAATGTCACTTTTTTTTGCGGTCGCGACAACGACAAGACGGTCGTTCAGATTAACTGTTTATGTCGAGGGGGATGATATGATTTTGTCCGTAATTTGGTTCTTATCTAGGTTTATACCCAGTTGAGAACTGGAGACAATCCATATGGTTATACATATGTATGTATGTATGTATGCATAAGGGTTTATAATGACAGCCGTATACTGTCAGCAGTCGATAGTTTGACAGGTTGATTAGATTTTTGGTGAATTTTTGACAGTTGGTAGGTATTTAAATGCGGTTTTATCGTTTTAGTGGTGTCTATAGAGACTTGAAGAGGGGAAGGGGAAAAGTGTGCTTGGAGATTTTTTCACACCGTTTAGGTTAGGTAGAATGTTTTCCTTCGACCCATAATAGAGATTATTTGAAGCATTTTGTCGGCATTTCACTTACAACGAGATACATGCATACATACATATATACATATGTATGTATGCACATTTCTACGTTCAATGACATTTGCCTACTAGGTACATATGTACATATTTCTACAAATAATTACACATTCTCCATTGTTTTTCGAAATTGTCAAATTCCTAGTCTCCACTGTCAGTCTTTAAAATTCCAACGAAAAATCTGCAAATGTCAAACATAGTATGACCTAGATAAAAATAGAATATGTCAAACAAGTGATTTGTAGAGACCAAAGTTTGGTGGAATGCTGACCTTGTAGCCTTTTTTTTCGAATCGACAGACTATAGTCTGAGGAAAAAAAAAAATCTAACTCTAAATACACCTACCAACCCACCAAAGACCTTGATTTCGCTGCTGAAGCTAAACTAATAATTTTTGTTTCGCAATGTTTTGCAGCTCAACTATGCGATTATTATGTATTATAGTTTTGTTGTTGTTCGGCAAATTTGTTTTTTGTCTTTAGAGTTCAAGATCGTTCACTTTTGATTTGTTTACCATCATCGGGGTCTCTCTCGCGCATACAATCAAAGTTATTTTTGGAAATGCAAATTTTTTTTTTGTCGATCGACTGGTGTGCTGGTGATTTGGTTTTTTGAAAGTTCCAAATTGTGATTAACAAAATTAGACAATGATGATGGCGGTTTCTATGGTTGTATTTCACACTTGGGCGGAGCTAGTTTTGTTTGGCAATACATATTGAAAGGCAGGTGTAGCGTGGATTTTTCGATTAACACTTGTAGAAGTACAAAATCGAGAGTAAGTTTTTAAAGATACACTCAACATCAGTTGATTGAGGCTAAAATTTGTACGCGATTTTTGGCGATTCCTAGCTTTTAAACTTGTTATGTTAAGGGAATGCATAGTATGTACTTAGTACAAATGATATTTAATAGGTATGTACATACATACATATGTATATCGTAGAGAGTTTTATTATTGTCTCGAAGATTTTCAATATTATGAGATAGTGTTAAGTTAAACTATTTTTATTTATGAAACAGGATTGACTTTTTTCCCTTCCTTCTCGCCTTATTCACGACTCGTACATCGATTAAATAAGCACTTACTTACTTAGTAACGCTGCGGTTCGGTATAAACCTGGGCCACCACCAGCAGTCCTTTGGAGTTAGCCCGGTCCTTATCAATAGCAAGTACGTTTAGGTTAAGATTTTCCTCTACTAAGTTGACCCTCGGTGTTCGATTCGAATAATATGTACGCCGCCTGCCAGAACTTTTGCGTCCATTCGTTCTACATGTCTCCTCAAAAAGCCCGTTAATGTCAACTTTACCCTATGTGGCATCTTTTGTTTCAATACTAGTGAATATGCATGTGACAACAAGCTAATTCTCCCAATCAATATCGTTGGGGTAGGCTTCTAGTTACCCAGACTTTTGAAAGGTTATGTTGCGGTATTTGCTTGCGAGTATAGCTCTGTCCGTTTAATTATGATGTATTGAACGAAATTACATGACAGCGGTGAGGTTATTATTTTCCTTTATGCAGCAGTGAGCGCTCTCTATCGTTATTCTACACAGAAAGGGGAGTTTGACAGGATAACCAAAACAAGACATGGGTCTGTACTTGTAGCTCGATTCTGTACATGCTGTCATATACGGCCTTTAAGTTGATGAAGGTGGGTGTCGAGCAACTACTGAGTGGAAGGTTCGATTTATAGAAAGCACCAATTTTAATTTTTTTTTAATTTTAAGGTTCCACCTCTCGCGATCATTTCACTAACATCCGAGAGAATAACATGATGTATGTAAGTATATTGGTAGCTGCATCTTCAGCTAAATACTCGTACTTTGGTTAGTTGCTTATCTTGCTTCCTCTTACTGATCTTGTAGCGTTCATATTGTTATGTTAATTTAGTTCGTGCAGTTCCAAGAAGTTGATTTACTACATATTGACTTTCTTCTTTTATCCGCTGTAGGAATTAGTAGGGATTGCCCTTCAAGCTATGCCATCCCAAAAACCCATTCCGTCCGCAATTGGTAACCACATACTACATGAATATGTTTGACTTCCGTTGGCAGTGTTTTGTGTTTTGAAGTATACAAATATTGGTCCTGATATCATGGAACTATCTATCGTAAGCTTTCTATAAACAAGTTTTTCACTCAGAAGCAAACACAAATACAAATACATTTTGCGCGGCAGGTCTATGGGACCCAGGGACTAGCTTCTCACAAACATACATGTTATGCGTGTTATATTCTCTACACGAATAGAAGGGACACAATTTTTATGCCATTTCCGAAGGGCAATTTGAGAAGCTTTTTCAAAACAGTTATACTCTCGGATGTTTGTCAGACGTTCGCGATAGGTGGGGCCGTAATTTTAGATATCTGGGTTTGAACCTCGAACCTTGAACCTCGGCACCCATTCACCCATTCACGGATATCTAAAATGTCCCAAAAATTATGTAAATATGTATGTCACATGTTAAAGTAGAAATTTTAGCAGATGATTCCAGTGAATTACCCTTCGTTGGAGAGTAGCTAACAAATTTCGTGTTTAGATCGCCCATGGTCAGTATAAACAACCAACATTTTTTAACTTTAAGTTTGCATAAATAGTGCCATCCATTAGCCATTCGAAAGAAAAGCAAAAAACAAAAAAAAAAAAAGGAAAAAAATTGATTTACAGACAGCCGCCATTGGTTTCCGGGAAATATACATTTCATCGCACCCACGACACACCCACATTTACAACAAATCATTCCAAAACATAACTCCGGTGGAAAAATATTATTGCAAACCATCCACTGGCAAACTTTCAGTTCGCAGAGCACATTAATTTAAACCTAATGGCACATTAATTCGATACTTAGTTGCAAAACAACAAGCAACATCATTGCCGAGCGCAAAACACCAGCCAACGCACCGCACCGACGTAGGAACAGAACTTTACACTTGAAGTCAGCGCCCTCCACCCACCTTCTCTCGACATCATCGCCACTCTCCTATCAACTTTCAAATTCAAATCAATCAGTTTTGCATAATATACACATACGGCTACGTACGACCGACGGTATGGAGTTTCAGGTTACAAAAACCCTCCTCTCGTCGTAAACTTAAATTCAACCTTAATCACTTTTAAGAACCGTACACCACTACGCCAACCAACCACCCTCACATCTCATCCTCTTTTAATAGTTATTTAAATGACTATTCACATTGTGGGGTGGAGAAGCAGGGGATGCCACGACGACGACGACGACGTGAACAAACAATGGAAGTCCTTGTGTGCTTCTCGCTTGTATATGTACATACATACGAGGATATGATGTGCGATTAGAATATCCTTTCATGTCCTCCATGTTGTTTTTGTTCTTCGTCCTTTTTTTTTTTTCTGGTTTGTTGCTGGAGATAAATCATAAACAAGATGACCAACTGTGGGACAACCATGATGGCGGTGATGATGATGGAAAGGACCATGAAATCACTGATGACACAGTTTAACCCCTCCGCGCTGGGGTGTGTAATTAACTTCATCCGCGATTCACGTAGAAAAATCATCTGCTCCGGAACTACACGCTTTCTTCGCGATACTTTTAACCTCTCTGCGGTTTTTAGCACCTATTTGCATCTAGATTGTGATGACGATGACGATGACGACGAAACCCCTTCAAAGGGGTACTTTTCATCCCTCACAGCGTATGTTCACCGGATGACGTGGCATAATAATATTCCCAATCCCACCAAGCAACCAACAACCCTCCTGCTTCGCAGTGTGTGGAATGGAAGTACTGGGTGTTTAAACGAGTTTCACTTTGCCTTCCACTTTTTCTACTTTTTTGTGTTTGCCTTTCTTTGCGCTCGGTCTCGTCGAAAACTTCTTAAATAAGGACGAAGAGACAAAAAAACAAATTCTTTGCAAAATATGCTAATAAAATGGATTTACGAACATTGTCATCGTGGAGGGGTTGATTTCTGCATCCGCTTTGTGTGTTGGCTTGGTGGTGGTTTTGGTTTGGTGTTTTCTCCTCTCTTTTATTTTTGTTCTTCCTTTATTGGATAAAATGAATATATAAAGCAAAATCTTTTAGATAATCGCTCTTGCGAAGTTAATGGTCAATAATTTGTTCGTTTCTTTTTATTTTATTTGTTTTCCTTTACTTAGCTCAGGAAGTGGATTTGTGCGTAGACATAATTTTTGTGTGAAATTTAGAAGGGGGTTGAGAGGGTGTTTCCTTATAATGCCTGGAAACTTTTTGACAATGATGGACGATAGTGACTTTAGCTGTCAATGAATTTACTGGTGACACCTATTGAACGGAGGATTACTTTATTTCGATGAGAGCTGTGGGGAGGTTTTATCCTGTCAATTTGTAGGTCCTTTAGTTTCGTACTTGTTATCGAATATTGATTGGATACCCAAGTCAGGTGTAGCTATTAGAAAGCGAGCCAGCCATATGGTATGATTTCTCATTTGTAACTTAGTAGTCATAGGTTTCAATGAATGAACAATTTGTACATGGTTCTAAGGAAAGAAGAAGTTCTGCGAAATGTTCGCAATCCGTGGGCACTCAGTGTCTATACGAACAATGCAATGCAATGTATGGCGTTGGCCATTTTAAGGTTGTGCCTGCATTATATTTGAGTGAATACATAAAGATATTTTCGTACAAAATCGAAATGGTGCAATCACACTTAGTCGACAGATATAAATGTTCTAGCTGGGTTGATGGTCTGATTAAGGCAGTATCCACTAAGTTCGTTACGTTGAAGTTCCAGGGCATCGTTCTCCCAAGTGGAGACAGTTATCTAAAGATGGACTGGTCTAATGGGATTTCGCTGTGGCGTTCGTTTTAGATCTCCTTGTGAATATAGAGTTGCGAAGAAAGTGTTCTCATTACGTTTATTATGTTTATTATTGTTTAGCCTTCACAACAAGGTACGCGGTCAATCGTAGAATCCAGAAACTATAACGTCAAAGGAATTAATTGATGTCAACAAATCACTCGAAGTGAAAAATGTGGTACCAAAGCCAAGCAGATGGCATCAAAGCCCAGTTGGATGTGGTAAAACAAGTAGGGAATTACTCATGTTTTCCCTTTTTTTCCGTATCTGCCTAACCTATATTCATAAGGTAGTCTCCTTCGATATTTTACACAAGGTATTTTCAATCGCGCTACTTAATGTCAAGCCTAATAATATAATAACATCCAATGGACTAAAATCCAAGTTAAACACTCAAATGTCAAATGTCCTTTGACCAAAATATGTCAATCAACAACAAAACAGCTAAAGTCTAAAACTATTCCTCAAATTGCAACTTCAATAATCCGACCATCCATCCATCCAACTTCTCTCACCTCCCCCCTCAAACTATATAGGATACCACTGTTATTGTGAATTCCCCAAAAACCCAATTAAAGTCCTGAACAACATAATTCCTGCCAGCCTGCTTGCCTGCCTCTGTTTGTCTCCTCAGTCAAAGCGAAAAACCGACAGCATTACGATACTTTAAAACCCAACATTCCTGTAGTAGTCGTCGTCGACGTACAGAATTCAACTTCCTCCCGTCAATACCCCCACACACAGTAGTACTGTACAGAGCGAGGGTATAAATAAAGCATCGTTGAAGCCAACTGTTTGTGACGTGGGAGTTACACACATCCTAAGCAGAGTACTTTGTTGGCATGCCTCCTCCCTCTGTGGCAGCAGGAGCCGCCGCCAGCGCACACACATTGTAACAGCAGCGGCATAATCATCATCATATACATATGTACGTCGTCGTTGTCAACCCTCAGTACAATCTCCTACTACTGCCATTTCCACCTACATTCGTCCCGCACCGGTAGTAAACTTTTTCAATCTGGCAAAATGATAACCGAAAGCTTTTGACTTTCGAGTAATTTATGAGCTT
Organism: Xylota sylvarum; assembly: GCA_905220385.1. Classification (NCBI taxonomy): domain Eukaryota; kingdom Metazoa; phylum Arthropoda; class Insecta; order Diptera; family Syrphidae; genus Xylota; species Xylota sylvarum. The sequence continues at coordinate 90,618,476 of LR999957.1, read as the reverse complement.
TCCGAATGAAAATTTATTACCTCCAACGGTACGAGAGACGAGGAGATGTGTAATCCTAAAATTGGTATCTAAACGTAAATATTGAGAGTGCACACCCTGTACACACACGATAGAGTATTCGGGGCTACCCTCTGGGGTAATTAAAGTGATGAGTTTACAGAATTGTAGAATATATATCGTAATGGTATACATATCTACCTACATATACACTTATTGCTTGTATGATCGGAAAATTGCAAAAGTGGAAAAGCATTTTAGAAATAGTATTTAAATAATAAAAAAAAAGTCGCGGATAGCAGAGCGTAGTTTCGATCTACGGACCTCTGGGTTATGGGCCCAGCACGCTTCCACTGCGCCACTCTGCTCTGTGTCAAGTGCTTGGATAGTGGTCATCGATTTGCGCAGAGTCGGCTAAGACTTACATATGTATGTTGGTTAAGATTCTAACCACGTAATACGAATGGGAGAGCAATAGGAAAAACTATTAAGTAGAATTATGGTACATTGTACCTACGTATGTATGTATGTACATATTTTGGAGGTAGCTTAGCAACTGGTTTGATCGTTTCCTTCTAATGGTTTGGACGTCAACTATATTTTGATGGGTATTATCCGCACTAATCGGGAAAGCATTCACCTAAATTTTTGCATTCGGTTATGATTTGTAGTTTTTTTTTTTATTGCTATACTCTTTATCCTTTTTTAGTTGTTCAGTGCATAAGTTTGCGTTGACTTTAAATCTTTGTCAATCATAATTTGATGGAAATATTGAGGACGGCAAGTCATTCCACATACGTCTTGAATGGCTAAAGAACGTGCTTCTGAATTTGACTGTGCGACCGAAAATAGGATTCAAAAGATAAGGGTGTGCGGAAAAGGCCGCTCGTGTAGCTCCATTCATTTTTAGTTTGGCTACATTGATATCCCGCTTCAGAGACAGGAGGCAGAACTGGGTTTTTGACGAATTGAACTCAACTCGGTTTTTAGCACCCCAATTGATGATCGGAGTTGAGCTCGGTTGACATTCGCTGCCGTGGAGTCACCAAAGAGTAAGTGAAGTCAAGAGTACTGTCATCCGCAAAGGAATGGATTGGATTGCGAGTAAGATAGAGAAGGTCATTTATAAATATTAAAAACAGGGTCGGAGAGAAGACTGAACCCTGGGGTACACCAGCATTGGTTGAGAATGGGGTAGAAGTATATCCGTCCAATACAACTTGTATTGACCGATTACTCAAAAAACTTGCAGTCCATGAAGAGAAGATGCTGCCGACACCATAAGCTAGGATTTTGCTTAAGAGGGCACTGTGCCACACTCTATCGAAAGGTTTAGAGATATCAAGGGCAACTACTTGGCATTTGCCGTGATGGTGAATACTTTGGTTCCATTTTTTCTGTTAGGTACACCATAAGGTAACCTGTAGAACGTTGTTGACGGAAACCGTACTGACGGTCATTGAGAAGACGGTTTCTTTCGAGATATCTCATGAGATGGAAGTTAACAATGCTTTCCATGACCTTGGAGAGCACTGATGTTAGGGCAATGGGTCGGTAGTTCGAAGGGGATGTTTTATCGCCCTTTTTAGGGATCGGCTGGACGTGCGCGAGTTTCCACCTATCCTGTAGAATATGACAAGTGGAAGAGCTTACGTAGAGGTTTAGCCAGGGAAGAAGAACACCTCTTCAAAACAAGGGGAGGGATCCCATCTGGACCTGAAGATTTGTTACTTTTAAGATCTTTGAGGACTCGAGCTACTGAGCGGGTTCGGAAAAATATTTGTCCTAGTGAATATTGAACCGGATTCAGTAATGGTGGTGGAAGAGAAATTCCGTGATTACCTACTCTGTAAGGGTAAAAAGGGATTTCCTATCCTTTTGCATGAACTTGTCGGTTCGTGTTTTTTTGCAGTCGCATACATAAGTGTCTTTCGATGTAAAAATTTATGGATTCCGGTGGTATTAACCTTTATTGGACACTCAATCTATCGTCCAGCGAATTAAAAAGCAAGCAATACTTGCGCTATGGACAACCATTATCCTGAACCCATTTGTGTGAAGAGCTGATGTACACACCTATAATACGTGAATCTAATTTTTCTTCTTTTCTACAGGCTAGCAAATGATCTGACAAAGTCAAGGTGCGTCGATGTGTAGTTGGTAATTGCTACATTATCTCGATACTTCTAAACGAGTTTTACTTAGTTCTATTATAATGTGTCTTCCCTCTAACATGTTTGCTATCTATTTAGTATGAAGTTTATGTTGAGACTTAAAGCGGTTAACATTCTGGGGATAGTTTTGACCTTTTTAATGACTCATTCAAAATATAATGTGTAATCGTTATCCTTCAATGTTTTCCCACTTGAGCGCAAAGCAGTTTACGCACTTTAACACTTCGTAAGGCATTCTGAGCTGCAAATGGGGCTGAAGGACAAACTAGACATACCTCAATATAGCTCTTCTCAATAGATGCTGTCATAGGCGGCCTTGAAATTGATAAAAAGGTGGTGAGTATCGATTTGAAATTCCTGGGTTTTTTCCAAGATTTGCCGTAGTGTGAACATTTGGTCCAAGGTGGATTTTCCTAGCCTAAAACCGCACTGATATGGACCAATCAGATTGCTGACAAAAGCTTTTAGGCGTTCACACAGAATAGCAGATAGGATCTTGTAGGCGACGTTGAGGAGATACATATATTCCTCTATAGTTGGCACAGTTAAGAGGGTCTCCTTTCTTGAGGATCGGGCAAGCAATGCTCAGGTTCCATTCATCGGGCATACTTTCGTTTGACCATATTTTGCAAATGAGTTGCTGCATGCTCCTTACCAAGTCATCCCCTGTTGCTTTAAATAGCTCGGTAGTCAGGCCATCGACTCTAGCAGCTTTATTGGATTTCAGCTTAGATATCTCTATGTTAACATCCAGGACCGATGGATGAAAATGATGGTTATCATCGTCCAGGTTGAATGGTTCATTCTGCCTAACAGCAGAAGGTATTTGGTCATCGTTTCTGTTATATAGTCTGCAGTTATATAGTCTTTCCATATTCTCAACATCCACTGCGATTCTACTATTTGGTTTTCTTGTTTGTCTCTGCTGGCTTTGTAGCCTTGACATGTTCTTTTTACCTTTTGGTAAAACTTTCAAACCTCATTCCTGCAATAGCATCTCTCTATTTACTCAGAAGCCGGTGTTTAACTCTTCTGTTCTGCTCATAGAGCTCGCGAGCAGCCCTGTTCCTTCTATGCAGCGCCGTTTCGTAAGCCATCTGTTTTTCTGCATTTGCTTGGCGACATTCTTCGTCGAACAAGGGTTTCATTGTGGTGGCCGAAAAAAACTAGCACATCAGCTGCGGCATCCCTGATGGCTTTTTGGCAGTCGATCGGAAAAGGCTCTGGCGATCTCTTGCGATTATAGCTTTCCGACGTCAAACTTTCTCACAGTATTTCCTTGATTTCTTGATGTTTTGGATATCCGCATCCGTACCTTTGCTATGACATGGTAGTGGTCCGAGTCGATGTTCACTCCTTGGAACGTTCGGACATCCATCATGCTGGAAGAGTGCCTGGCGTCGATCGCAATGGGATCGATCTCCAAATTCCTTTGTGAATATTGAGATGCGGAAATCGCGTGCTAGCTACTAAAAGATTTTGATTTTTTTTTTGTGTTGTGCAGGCTATGCTTTCCGACAGTACTACAAAAAATACCCTGGCTTTGTGTTAAAATCGCTCATGACAATTTTAACATCATAGCTAGGGCACTGCTCGTACGTTTTGTCTAAGAGCTCGTAGAAGCTGTCTTTGGTATCATCATCTTTCTCCTCGGTGGAGGCTTGAGTGCATATCAGGCTAATATCGAATTTTGCCTTGATGAGACGAGACGCTCGTTTACATGCCTGAAGCTCAAGACTTCTTGCCCAAGTTTGTCTTCAATAACAAACCCCGATCCAAATAGGTGCTGCATTTGTTGTCGGTAGCAATCGCCGTAGTAGATATCGCAGTTTTTCATCCTTCTTTTGCCTGGCCCTTTCCATCGCACTTCTTAGATGTCCAGGGCCTCCGCTAATTGTTTGGACGCACGTGGTCTGTTAACAGACCTAACATTCCACGTGCAAGTCCGAAAGTTTTTGTTTTTATCGCGTTTTCAGAGGTCGTCAACAGTTGAATCATCCTTATCTAAAGCTGTTAGTGCATTCGCAATTAATAGTTTTTTCCATGATAGGAAAGTTACTCCCACGCACAACCCCCAACCTGGAGGACCAGTTCCTTTTTAAAATCCTAGGACGAGTGGCCGGCTTTTCCCGGAATCAGTAATCCGTTTCAGGGATATGAATGCTGCTGCTGTTGGCCCATTAAGGGTTCATCCGCCAACAACTCTTTTTTTATTGGAAATCACTATAGACCTGGGATGCAAGTATATCGAAGCAGCTCATATAGGTATAAACACTAACAATTCGGCATAACTGGAAGTGGTAGACGTCAGCGTTGATTCCATTCAGGAATTTCGTCTGCTACCGCCTGGAACAAGAGGACGTGCCTTGGTGAAAAAGCATTCCTTCCCCTCTCTCGTCTGCTGCCACCAACGACCTTCTAAAGAGGTTGGTTACTCAATCTCTAGTCAAGATACTAGACACCCAACAGTCACCATCGTGGAGGTGTAGAGTAAGAGTTGATAGTGAGAGGCTATCGTGAGAAAGCTTGTGCTCTCCTATATTCGCGTCACAAGACTGATGTTATTATTAGTAAAGTTAAAAGTCGTCGCAGATCGTCGGATGACTTTTTTGATCCTTACAACGAAAAATCCCTATACTGCTCATTTATACGTCCAGTCTTAGACTATACCAGCTGTATATAGTCCCCTAACTATTCTGTTTACATTAATCGTAATGAGTCTGTCCAATACCGTTTTCTGTTATTTGTTTTTCGTCCACTTGCCTTGAACAGAAACCTGCATCCCCCTCCCTATCTGGATCGTTTGCTTCTCCTTCATCGTCTCCCTTTATTTACGCATACTTCGATTAGAAACGTGCTCTTTCTTTTTGAGCTATTCAATGGATCCATAATTCTCCTACACTTCTAGGCATTATTAATATAAATCCAGGGGCAAGGCAATTCCGACGCATCAATTTTTTTCTGTTTAACCACGCGTTACTGGAGGACAAATTATGAGCTTCATGAACCTATTATAAAAATGATTATCTACTTTAATGCTCAATATCACTTGATCGACTTGAATTCTTCTTCCAAGTGAATTTTGAAAAGAAGACATTTTTTTTTTTATTTTATGGATGAGTCAATGGATGTGGTAATCTTCCAAAAATACTAGTAGCCCGGGCTCCGACATACTCGACGCCTTATTTTCTCTATTCTTCTCAGCTCGATTTGCACGTTTGTTACAAACCCAGAAATATTTCCATCCAGTCTTCCTCTGAACACAGCATTTGCTCAAAAGAATACTGTGGACTTGGAAGATTGTTTCTCCATTCCATGTAGCGTCTGCAATGGAATACACCCTGCTCCGTATCTTCCTCCAAGTCTGCAATTCCTCCAGGTCGGCAATTGAGCTATCGTGTCCAAATCGATGTAGATATTTGCGATAACCACCGTGGCCGGACAAGAACTGCGTAAGATGCTAGTTGCAATCACCGTGGACTCGCTTTGTCCAGATAGCGATAGTCGGGATCAACTGGTAGGTCCATCTGAAGTTCTTCTTTAAAGATTCTTAGCATCTCGCTTGCGAGGATGTCAATAGGGTCCATTCCAACTATGACGAAAGCAGCTTCGTCTGAAATTGTTTGAAAGTCACTGTACTTAGGGCGCAGTTTCCTTCATTGCTAGTGCCCTTTCCCATACCGGAGCAGCGTATAATAGGACTGAGCTGATTACTCTGAATATCAAAATACTTCTAGGATAACCTCCAATGTTTGACAGTATTCGGGAAAGTGCTGTTTGCATTAGTGATGTCTTTTTACTCGAGTAGTCTATGTGCTTTTTAAATTGTAGTCTATTGTCAATCATTACTCCTAGGTACATACATATTTGGTTGTTTCCTTCGACCTTATATTTTGGTTTCAAACACTTATTTTCACGTATTCTACAGTTTCCCGATTGGTTATTAAGACGGCTTCTGTTTTGTGGTCCGCTAATTCGCTTTGATTTTAGCCACTGTTTAGTTGGTGGCTATCTCTATTTCGTGAATTTGTTTTGCCACTGTAACAAGGACGATATCGTTAGCAAAACGAAATATATTAACTCTTTGTGGCAACATTAGTCGTAGGACTTTATCATAAATGAAAAGAAAACATACATACATGTGTATGTACGTAAACATATACATAGTTAACTTGTAGTCAATGATTAATATTCTTACAAACTCATTTCACCTTTTAACAATTAAATTTCTTTATTAATTGGCATTTTCTGTTCAGATCTGATTGCATGTCAAATTTATCTCATGATCTAAGTTGTTTCCCATTACAACGATTAAATATTTCACCAAATCATCGTCTGATTAATCCATCGCCAGCATAATGAAAATTATTTATTCAATTAAACAATTCACCACACAACGAGCTACCTTTGACATTTATCGTTAATTATTTTCACATTAGACGCCATGAGTAAACTTACTTACATCTTAACAGTAGTAACTAAAAAAAAAAAAAATAAATAAATATCACAATTTGATTATAGCAGAGCGTAGTTTCGATCTACGGACCTCTGGGTTATGGGCCCAGCACGCTTCCACTGCGCCACTCTGCTCACTGGAGGTAGATTGTCCAAATCATTACTTATTTTCTTTTGGGGTGAGTTTGCAATTTTCTGTTTGCTTGAGCGACTAACGTAAGCATTGTACGCGTGCTAAGATTTTCTTTATATGTGTGTAAACACATACATGCATATGTATGTACTTCTAGTATTCCGTCAATTCGTTGCAATAATGCAAAATAATCGGTTGGTATGCAGAATGTTCGTATAACTATGTAGCTACCTAGAACAGATCTGAACCTTAGTTATTGTGGGCAGATATTTGTGCATAGTAATTACTTCGGATATATTTATTTATTTATGCATATGTGCACATACATAATTTAAATAAAAATAATAATAAAAAATTTACTTGTGGCCCATGAGGGGATCGAACCCGCGACCTTCGCGTTATTAGCACGACGCTCTAACCAACTGAGCTAATGGGCCAGTCGAAAATCACTACTCCATTGGCATTCACACTCACCACCGCTTTAGGGGTTGGCACAACTCAACATCGGTTTCTGGTTTCTAAAAATAGCAATGTAACAAAACAGACTACGAATTACATAGTGTAAACGCCGTGTAAACGTCCAACATCTACCAATGTTTTATATTTTCGATTCCTGTTCTGTTTCCGCTAAAGGGAGACGGCGACGTTCAGGAAAATTAATATCTTCTACGAGTACATGGTGTTGGTGTGGTATTCGAGGAATAAATTGTACTTTATCGTTCGATGATGGATCGAAGACAAGAAAATCCTTGGAAAAGTCCTTAAAGCCGTTTTTAATTACTAAACGCGCCCACGACAGTAAACCAAACAGCAAACACTGACTTCTCAATTTATTGACTTTGCCTTTTGGGAGCGACACACTTTGGCTAGTAAAGAAAAAAAAAAAAAAAGGGTGCGAAAGGGTGGCTTCTGAGAAGCATCAGCGCATCCGTCAAAATTAATAGAGCGCTGTCAGATTGACGTTTAAATTAAATTGTATCGATAGGCTTAGACAAATGAGGCAAGTGGGTGGTATTAGGAGGTTTTATTTATTTTTAATGTAAAGGGGAGGACAATTTGTTTTATCTAGAAATTATGAAGAATAGTAAATGTTAAAGGCAGACACATTAGTATTCAAAACGGGTGGTTTTAGATGGTGAAATAAACTGACAGGCTTAGCTAGTTTAACTTCTATGTGTCAGAAGTTGGTGTGTGATCTTTGAACACGGTACCTCCAGTCAAAGATCTTTAGATTCATGCTTCCTTTCTCTCTCACTTCTTGCAATGCTTCTAAGTCGTTTGTCATCCCAATGAAACTCCTCGAATTGTCTAGCATTTCTATGCTTTTAATATGTCACTGTCATAAGGAGGGTCACTAGAATAGCATGTTCTTGTTATGTACATTGGTTCTGTATCATGCTTGGAACTTTTCTGCGCCATAATAGCTATTTTTGAAGCGTAACGCAACGTCTAGTGGGTATACACCTGTTAGTTGACGAATAAAGGATCTGATGCTGGAGACAATGGAAACAAAGACTAATAAAGCTTCATCTTCTTGTAATAAGCCAGCCATAGGCTTCTAGCTGTTGCGTATGTATCCACGTCGATTCAGTAACATACGGCTGATATGTTCATAGCAAATGTGTTGTCTGGGGATTATTTTGTGTACCAATTTAGGTTGGGAACTCCCATTTCCATCCTATGAATTTTTTTTTTTTGTGCGAGTATACTCTTTTTTTCCCCCAAAGTAGAACTTGTCCTATTCACGAGGAAATATAAAGTTTTAAACGAATAATGGCACCAGTTTCTCCTTTAAAAATAATGCAAAATATTTGGGTCTCACTTTGGATAGGAAACTAAACTGGGAAGCCAATCTACTTGAACGCGTAAAGAAGGCAACTATGGCTCCATACTCCTGTAAAAAGGCCGGAGGTAAGAGCTGGGGTCTTAACCCTATTATTATACGGTGAATGAACATATGTGTCAGTTTTCAGGCCAATACTACTACTGTCGTGTTCGTCTGGTGGCCAGCTCTTAATAGGGCTACTCACCTCAATCTCCTGTCTAAGGTGCAAAGATCTGCAATTGTATGCATCAGTGGTCTACTGAGAACTTCTCCCTCAGTGGATATTATGCTCCCCTTACATATTCTTGGCAATCAATTGTTTGAGAGTGCGACTATCCGACTTAAAGACGCCTCACAGTGATCCAGCTATCATGAGGGCCACTCCTCGCACATTGAACCTCTCAATTTTACTCTAAAAGACACCGACTACACACCGCCGATCCTGTTATATGACCGAAATTTCCGCATCCCTGAACGTAGTGAATGGGTCACTGCTCCCTTTCCTGAGAACAGTTTAGTCCACTTCTCCATGGACGGCTCCAAGACTGATGAGGGGGTGGGTTGTTCCCCGAAAAGCTCTATCTGAACCTCTCTTTCCGTCTTCGAGATCATTGTTGCGTTTTTCAAGTGGAAATCAAGGAAACCTTGTCCTCACAGTCAAGCCCCAATCAAATCCCTGGAATCGTGCTCCTTCACTTTAGATGCCGCTTTAAACTGTCGCTTGTCTCTTCTGGAGACAAATGAGCATTTTAACATTCACCTATATATACTGGGTGTCAGGTCACAGAGACATTGCAGGAAATTACAAGGCTGACGAGCTCGCCAGCAGGGTACGACATATAGGCTCCTTTCTACTTGCAACATTGCGAAACCGATCTGGCTTGAGCTTGATTGGAAACGTACTGTTGAGATGGTTCTGTTGAAGCGATCACAGATCAGCCACGTTTTCGGTGTTCTTACTGGACACTGTCTGATAGGCCAACATGCCAAAAGGCTGAGCCTCTCTTCACATGACTTCTGATAAATGCCAGACACATACCAGATGAAATAAGTGTGTTTCTGAGGGAAACCAAGTTAGACGACATACTAAAATAAAAAAAAACTTCTAGTAAAGACGGAAACATTAAGAAATTCACGGGGAAATGTTATTGCATTTCTCAAAAGGATTGAATAGAACCCAGAACTTTACGTCTTTTTTTTCATTCAGTGTGCAGACAGAGTATTAGTGCTCTGTTATTTGATGAATGTGAGTATTTTATATTATGAGTAACATCTAAGCAGCTTTGAATTAATCCAACTATTGTGGTCCGTGTATTAGCTGCTTTAACCATCTCCCCTCTTCAAGGATTACACTCTAAACAATATGAAATCTTTTACTTAGACAGCATCTATCATTCGACTTTTAATTCAAATTTAAATGCAAGCCATGCGTATATTTTCTATCCTTCCTTTTGTTTAGATGTTCAGTAACAAATGTGTTTTCATATCGCGCTTCTTCAAAGGCGTCAAAAACTTCAGAAATATCTCACTTACACCCATTTCCGTGCAAACCACCAATGTTTGATAGAACTCGCTTGCTCGCCTTTAATCCTTTTTAACACCATTCATAGCTCTTTCCTGTGCCCGTTTTTCGCAATTACTTATCTAAAATGGGAATATTAACTATAATTTCAAAGCTTTTCGCTCTTCAAAAGGGACTTTTGGCATTCCTCTGACAATCCTCTCTCGCATCGTTCCCCGCAGCGGCAGGCACAGCCCCCCCCCTTTCACAGATTTACACTCAATTCCATTAAGGCTACTACTACTCCATGAAATATGCTTTCGGGCCAAAGACGTCTGTCTATCCTTTTTGCCATCCACCAAACCCCATATTCGTTAACAAAAAAAAAATAAAAAAACAAGAAAACAGAAAATTTGTATTTCATACTCTTTAAAGCAGAAAAGCAAAAAAAAAAAAATAAAAGAAAAAAAAAATCTCTTCTATTTGAAGAGCAACCAAGCGCACTGTTGCTGTAACTGCCTCTTCCTAAAAACACCCATCCAAGCGCCCTACCCCACTAGGAAGGCTAACAGCAATTGATAGAGATGTAGACAAATAGATAGTACAGGGATAACAGTCCCCATTTGCATTACTGTTCTCTCTATAACCATCCACCCTGAGGGAGGCAAATGTAGAATAGGGCCAGAGACGAAGAGAGCAAAAGCGAGAGATATCTGTGTGTGTCCTCGATTTCCAACAGAGTTTCCACTTCCACCGCGCGCCGGTCGTTGTGGCCCCTTTTGCAGAGTGAAATTGTTAGGGGCTGGGGTTGGCAAGACTGAAGGACGACTGAGTGGGCGATTGGGTGACTGAGTTTGTCGGCAATAAGGGTTAAGAGGGTGGTAAATAATTATTTTCTTTTTAATGAATTTCATCTGGGGCCAAACAGGAGCTTATACTTTACTACTTTTCCTTTTCTCTTTTTCTTTCGGTCGTCCTTTTGCCGCCATGCCACACAGACTACGACTACGACAACGACAACGACGGCGAACAAATGAAATTGACTCCAGTATCGTGCTGGGGACACCGAAAGGAAGAAAAAAAAAATTATACTCCATATGCACCCCTCCAGGAGTAGTAGCGGATTCAGTTTCAATAAGACCTCCACTGGGGAGGATAAATAATAAAATAGAAAATGGAAAGAAAAAATAAAAATTGGAGACATACTCGTACACATGCCACCCTGCCCCATCGTCGGAATGTGTGTCGGTCCGTCGGTTTCCGTTTTCCAATTTTTGGTAGGTAATTTTATTGATTTATTTTTCTCGCGCTAGAAATGTCCTGATTTTCTGAACAAATTTACATCCTGATAGATGGGCATCAACTGCACAAATAAGCACACACCCATCCTGGTTGATATTCATCGGTCAATGTATGAACTTTAAATGCCACTCTGGGCGATCCTACATTTATACATATGTATGGATATGCAACACGCCGATGTACCTACATGTATGTATATTTATTCTCCAGAACACCCACTACACTGCTGATATACCTCACAGGATACACTTGAGGAAAAATTTAGGATTTTCGCCGCCCTCGTCGTTTTCATCGTCGTTGACCTTTATGCTCTTCCATTTCACATTTACGGTTGATAGCGAGGTGAAAAGTGTTCTCGTCGAGTGGGAGTTTGCTTTGTACTAGGGCAGGAGATTTACTTATTAATTAGTTTGTTATCGGTGCTCGTATTTGCTTGTAGGAATGGGGGAGTAAATTAAATCGTTGGTAGTATCTGTGTTGTGGAATTGGACTATAGTATTTGCAAAAGTTTTCTTGGACAATTTTTTGTAACAGATTCCGCTTTAGTGACAAAGGGATGATAAAGGAAAGGGGGTGGAAGGAAATAGATTTTTAGGGAAAGGTACTCTCTCTCTCGTTTTGAGACGAAATTGAAGAAAGTTCCACTTAGAATGGGATTCACATTCAGTTGACTGTCACTACTTGGTTTTCCGTCCAACGAACTCGAATTGCAAAAATCAAGTTGAAAAATACCTACATCATATCATATTTTTTACTTGTGTTCCTTTTCTAGTTTCGTTTGGTATCGATTTATTTATATTTGAAGGAACAAAGAAAAGTACGAGTTACGACAAAATTTCCTTCATAAGTAGACTCTCGTCTATTTCTGAAAGAAAGCGTTAGATTTAATAAGATGCTACAAGGCCCGTACACTATTACGTAGACTTATTGCCAGTATACTCCCCTGTGTCGAGTACCGCCATTGTTCATCACATTTCTTTTTTTGAATTCTACTTTCTCTGACGTTAAAGATCGCATAGTTTCCTTGTTATTCAGGCTGTGTTGTCTGTCACTACATCCCACAATTTCTGTTTACAGGAATAGTTGGTTTGTAATCGGGCTTAGCTTCGTAAATCCACTCAACAGCTCCTTGTCTGAGCAATTTCAATCCAATATCTGACTTGCATAGCCAAATTAGTAACGGCTGTACCTAGTTGCCTTAGGTGCTCCTTCAGTTTACATTTCCTCACTAGATAATTTTTGACTAGCATAATGCTTGGTTTGAAACATTTTTTATTCCCCTATGTTATAATTCCCCTAAAGTTTACTTGTTTGTACAGTTTCCCAGATTGTCCCAGACCTTGATACTTTTTCTAGACTCTAGCGTTCTTTTCCATTCCGCTTTTCTACACCCTTCTTCTAGAGTAAGATTCCCTATTTGACAAAATAGTTCTGGTTCAGTTCAATCAAGGATTAGGATGCATCATTTTTACAAATTTATCTGCTCTGTCGTTCCCACATGGAATAGTCTTTCAGTTCAAAAATCATATTGGCTTCAATCGTCGAAATTTTCTTTTCTTCCTGAGTGGTAGGTATTATCGTTGTTTTGGTCGGGTTTACGTCGAGCCCAGCCGTGTAGAACCATTTTTGGGGTACGTTTCCCTTTGGATAATGTCACAAATAACGCGTAGGTCCTCCATGTTGCTTAAGCTCCACTAGTTCGACATAGTTTTGTTGAAGTACAATTAGCTTGGTACCCTTATTCTTCACCCTCCTCTCTTGAGTACCAACATGTAGTATTATTGTCATCTCAGGTTAGCATTGCTTAACAGATTTCGTCGTCGATATTTTTTCTAGTATGAACTTTTTGGCCCTTGACACGAGTTTTTCATATGGGCAAGTGGTGCACTTTGAATGCCAGCTTAAGGATTATGTTGCCTATGCCTCATATGTGGGCACACTCCTTACATTTATACAGTCCACTCTAATGGAAGTGCTTACAATATCTGCAACCTTACAGATATGAACGTAAGGCGACTGTTGATAGTTCTGGAAAGCTACATAGATTTCTGTAATAGAAGCCACTCGAATCTATCGAAAGGACCCACTTGGGGTCTAAGTCCAAAAATGATAGATTGGATGTATACAATGATGGTGAGGCTCATTATCACGTATGTCTGGTGGCCGAAAGTTTTTGAACGGACAACGGCAACGAAGCTTCCAAGAATTGCCTGTCTTGGTATTACGAGTCCTATCGGCACCCGCAACATGGCAGCATTAGAAGCTGTTAAGCTGCAACTAGAATGCAAGTATAAATCTGGCGACCATGTGGGACACCTGAAAATTCTTGACTCAATTCTCAAAAAGGACATGTTTTGCACTATCCCCGACATCATGGTCAGGTACTGTTTCAGTAGGTTATTTGAGGTAGAAATATTGGACAAAGCAAACTGATCTAATGGTGTTCCGGCAATGGATCCTAGAGGTCTGATCTGGAACATAGATGGATAAAAGATCGAACTCACAGGTCACTGTGGCCTGCGATATTACCTTAATAAACTTAATCTGAAGAAGAAGCGGAATCTTGGTTCTGCTTAGAAGATGACGAACCCTCTGAGCGCATTCTCTGTGAATGCCGAGCATTACATTGGTTAAGGAGGCGTATTTTCTACAAAGAAATATATTTGTCAGCGGTGTTGAGAAACTCTGCTGCTAAGGACGTACTATCCTTCATAAGGGAGGTGGAACATCTTTTGGCTTAGTTATATCTTATTTTGATATAATAGATCTTTCCAGGTCGCAGTGTCAGCCATATGGGCAAAAAAAAAGCTAGAGTCCCTCTGTCACTTCAGTTACTCATTTCAACAGAAGCATTTGCTGGAGGGGAACCTAGCGAATTTTCTGAGTTTATAAACCATCAATATTCCAATATACTCCTATCCATAACCTTTTCCCTTAGCATACCTGACGGAAGTCCTTATAGTAGAATCACAAATCCAGCTACCCTTTAACTTATTCTAGATACTAGATTTTCCAATAAAAATGGACTTAGGGTAAATTATCAAGATGATAGGTAAAAGTAACTCGTGTATATGCCAAATCTCTCTCGAAGTCGAGGGTACTCAGGAAATATTCTGTGTGAACGCCCTACTATCGTTAGTACCAAATTAAACCACTTACGATATTACGACACTTATTTCTGACCTGTATTCCTCATTGTGCTAAATCCGACCTTAACATGTTGTAGAAAAAAATGTGTTTTGGTCACAACGCCAATTTAAAACCCGGGTTGAGCACTAATTAAGAAAGTTATCAAGTTGTTATTTCCACTCCTGTATTGGTTGTGGTGCTAGATGTGAAGTTGGTTGTAGTTAGATTGTTTCGAAAAGGGGCCTGTCGAGGAAGAGGAAAACATAGCTGCTTCCTCTGGTCGAACATATATAAATACATATGCTCTATTGTATTGTGATGCTGCTATCATTATTGGCTTCGAAAGTAGCCATCACAGAGTTACATGGGTAAAACTTTCTATTCTTCCCTACAATTTTAGATGACGATCTACTTGAAAAGTTTATTGTTTCCTAAACGTTTTGGAAAACATTTTGAATAGGGTGAATTGTTTGCAATTACATTGCAATTAGTCCCTTTAATTCTGAATTATGGCTGTATTCTTGTAGGAGTGCGATATGTACAAGTATTTGTACTACGCCCATGGCACCTTAAATCGCATCCCCTACTAATTAGTAAAAATCTAAACCGAAAGAGTTTCCCCTCGGTCTAAAGGAAATGGAACGTCAAATTCCTCTTCAAAATCAAGTTCTAAACTTAACTCCAATGCACATCAAGTTAGCAGCACGTCACGATGACTCCCTTCCCTATATCTCAACAGAACCCTCTTACTGCAACGCGTTAGGGTTAAACATTTTATTTTTTGCGCACAAAAATTCTTTTATTCAAAAGTTCATTGTACTCATCGAGTGCCGCCAAGAAATATCCTTGAATCTGTATAACTTGCCACGATAAAAAGAACAACTACATACAGCTACAGCGCATAGCAAACAATTTCGAAAACTTACGAAGAAAAATTAAAAGAGATTTCGTGTTGAATTCGACAAAGAAGACAACAGAAAATGACAAGAATATGTATGTTGTGAACATAGAAAAAGGGCGAAAAAAAGGTCATGTCCTAACAGTTCAACGGACGGCGAGCGCGCCGAATATCATCACCGAAAGTACACACAAGCGATTTAAGTTGAAATTATGTGTAAAGGACAATGTTAGGATGTCAATGACTACGTGAAGTTCAAATCCTATTGATTCGAGACTGGCTGGAGGAGTTTTCGGTGGACGCGAGAGATAAAGGAGTAGGAGATGGAGGTGTTCAGTGTGTTTAAGAGTTGGTGCACAAACTCCCGCTTGATTACTGGAACATCTGTTGCCTTTCATGTGGTTTGGAGACAAAATTCGGTGCAAATGATAGCCAGTTGAAGATGATTGCTGTGCTCAGATAGATATTATTATGTTTAGGTTGATAATAAAAGATTCTAGCTTTCCAGTGATGACATTGATTTTCTGTGAAAGTGGTAATCAATGGCATCTGTGACATGCCACCATTTTGCGGTTGTCTTTCTCCATTTTTATTAAATAAAAGTGACATTGGAATTCTGATACTGAATGCTTTAGTTGGTTTTCAAACTAGCGGACATTCATTTAGTTCCAATGAAGACGTTGAGCATTCAGTTGACAAAAGATGAGCATGACTAAACCAAACCCATTCCAAAATTCCCCTTAAATAGGGAAATAAAAATTAAACTGCCACGTTTTCTCGAAAACTTCATACACACGCCAACAAAATCGCTTAACCCAACTGACACGAGAGGCAAATTGTACGTCTAAATACCGGGAAGTTATCAAATTTCAATTTTTAAATTGAACCATAAACCAAAGTGGCTGACGTTTCCTTCCATAACTTTGTACGAGTATACATATGTATGTATGTATACTCCACTCCACATCACGCAACTACCCCTAGCTACTACACATTCCTTGACTTTGCTCCGCTTTCATTGTC
Source organism: Xylota sylvarum (assembly GCA_905220385.1). Classification (NCBI taxonomy): domain Eukaryota; kingdom Metazoa; phylum Arthropoda; class Insecta; order Diptera; family Syrphidae; genus Xylota; species Xylota sylvarum. Next base: position 90,602,039 of record LR999957.1, on the reverse strand, counting down.
ATTCAAATGGGAAGTGTAACTCGATTGGGATACATACATACCTCCTATGTCCTGATAGTCACGCAAAAATTTTCTCCAAAGCACAAGAAGGAGCAAACACACACACACACCCACATATAAAAAGGCAGCATTTCCCTCTCGTGTCAGTTTAATCGATTTTACCTCTGACCTAGAAGGAGAAGGTCCTTAACTTATTCACAGGTCAGCAAATGCACTGCTCTATGTTCTCCACGGAGATCATAACAATTTAGGACAAAGGTAGAGGACTTTGGATGCCAAAAATGTGTTCCTGTAATAAATATATAAATTAGTTATTCATAGAGACGATGACTATCAATTGCTGTATTTAATTTGCGTAAGGGCTTTTGGGGTGGAAGCGGGTGGACTTGCTTCAGAAGTCACATTGCGTGTCGAAAGGATTTTAGCTGTGCCCAGCTGGAGGCGGAGTGGTTTGTGATAATTTAGTTAAGTAAACTAACACATTTTGTTGGAGGTTCTAGTTTCTTGTTTTTTTTATTCATGTTGGTTTTCACTCAGCAATTACATTACCTTACGTACGAAGAGAGGAATTATGATCTCAGCAGTGACATTAGCTTCACAGAAAGAGAGGCAAAACAAAAGGTCTGCATGGCGATTTTGTTTCATCAATAATCCCACTGGGGAAAGGAAGGAACTCTGTTATTAGAGTTACTTAATTATTTCAGCCCTTTGTTAGGCTTTAATGGGGATAAATGCGTCTGGGATTGTTATCTTGGTGATTAGCAAGAAAGCCGTTTCAAACAGATGGCTTTTCTTTCTTTAATGCCCACTAAAATTTGTGGTGGGAGAAATATTTCCGAGTAAAGTAGAATGGGATGCCATAAGGTGGTGTGTTAAATGCGCTACTCTTTTTAAAAGATTTGGATGTTTCATTTCTATTTTCCTGGTCTGTCTGAGTTTAAAGTTACATGGACGCATCGTCGCATGAAATAAGTGTAAAATATGTATGTACATCTGGACATTCCGGTGAACCTGAATGGAGAGATAAGTAGATATCCCACATTATCGAATTCTGTTTCTTCTAAAAAAAATTTAGTATAGTCAATAAAAGTTTCTTTTTTATCTTTCGCCATACAAAAGACATACACATTATTAAATTTCATGTAAACTTTGTTCTTCGTATCAGCCGTTGACATAAAACTGGGTAGTGACATCGCAAGAAAAATGAAATGACGTTTTATACCAAGTCAGTGTGGTGTTTTTTGTTCATAACCTATCCTAAGGGTATATTAAATTTGACACAATATAACTAGATTGGAGCTGTCCTCAAGTTTTTCATCATAGCGTGTAGCCTTTGTGCTACTAATATAGCTTGTGCTAATGTTTTTCATAAATACAATGCTATAGCTCTACTTAGTCCTTAGTTAGCTAGTAGTGCTTCACAAATTATTTCAATATTTGGGCATTGATGATTTTCACCATTACTTTGTATAGAACAGACAGCATACGTCTTATTTTGTATTGCGTTTGGAGTCGGATTGCCATTCGCAAATGTAATCCGATTCTAAAATAAATTTGTATTTTGTACATTTTTTAGATTGAGCTCAAATGCTTTCAAGTTAAAAGCGGACGTTGTCGAAAGTCAGATTGTCAAAACAAGCCTGTAGTTTTTTTTCACGGCCCCACCTGTCGCAAGCGTCTGACAAACATCCAAAAGTAAAACTTTTGAAAACAAATATTGCCCTTCATTCACGGAATAAAACATTAGTAAACCCCTTCCACTCTTGTAATGAATATAACACGCATAACGCGAATGCTTGTGAGAAGCTAGAGCCTGGGTCGCCTACAGACATTATTTTGTATTTGCATCGAATATTTCGAACTTTATTTATAACCAAACACAGTCAACCCTTTCGCTATTTTTATACAGCTCGAGTTAGAATATAAATGAGATAATATCTTTTTAATCAATGAACTTCTTACTCTCTGTCAATTTACAGTGTGTTTTTATGCGTTGAATAACATGTCCCTTAGAGCATTAACTTCCAAAGTCATAAAGCCCAAATCGCAAAATGTCATAATGCCCAAACAATGTGACATTGCCAAAAAACGCCAAATGTCATAACAAATTATTGTTCACCTTAAAAAATCGATTATGTACGTACATTCTTTCAAAAAAATAAATGTGTAGCATTGAAACGGTGCACTAAATGTCATAATGCTCAAATCCTTCACAAACTTGGCAACGAGTAGGAGATGGAAATTTCACTCGTTTATAACATCGTCTTAGAAAAAAATGAAAAACCCACAACGATTTTATAAAATAAAAATCTGTGCTTCCTGCGTTAGAAAAACTCTTTCACCCATTTACACAATAACCCAATCAAAGTCCCATCAAATCACTGGCATCAACCCTTAACACACCTTCTGAGGATAAATCCTTTAATGAAAAATATGTCATCAGCAGTAGAGCATGTATAAGTTAAACAAAGATCGGGAACCGTTTTATTCCAATTAAACGGTTCCATTGCGATGCGAATCATTACACCAAAGCACTCCTACACACAAGCGCACACACTCTCGTTGTTCGGGCGAACGATAAAATTCCCAAGAAAGTCATTAAAGTTGGGGCGGGTTATGAATGACTGCTAACTGTGAGCATTGTAGTGGGTGGTTTATTGATTTTTTTCCGTGTCCCTATTCACAGGCAACTGACATATGTGCCAAATCACCTGGTTCTCGTGACTGAGAAGTGTTTGTGATTAATTAACGCACGACAATTGACTGCTTGTTGGGATATACCTACGTATACCATGTATAGGTTAGGTATACATACATACGTAGTATGTCCGCAATCAAATGAATTTGAGAAAAACCTGGAAATTCCCCACATCCAGGTTATTGTTGTTGCATATCATCCGCGATTGAGTCACAAAAACACCACGGACAATCCAGCTATATTGATGTGACGATCGTTATTAACTATGAGCGCTTCCACTCAAGCACGCAGACATCCGATAAATTTAAGCGCGCATGAGATACATTACACCAGTAGGTATCTTTTGTTATAGCCCCGAGGCAGATTTGCTGCAAAAAAAAAAACGCTTAGGTAATTTGTTCTGAAAAGTCAAAAGTTCTTCCGTCTTTGTAATTCCTATCTCATGTCCGCGGATAGAAATTATGAAACAAAAGTTATGCACCCTAGTTAGGACAGTGGCGAGGCAATGGCAAATGGCGAAGGCGGCTAACTTTTACTTGATTTATCATTTATAGCCGCATCGGCGCCCCTGGTTCCCCCCACAGTACTTTTTCAACACACTGAAGTGTGTGTCGTTCATTTGTATGCGTGATGGAGGTTCGCTATAGTTGTTGGCGATGTAATAATGAATTTTATGCCGCTGTCGTGACAGAAGGCACACGATCGTTTTTCGTTCTTTCATTCTTTCGTTTTCGTTTTCGTCGTTTTTATGGCTTCGTTTTGTTTTTATCTTTTATCGGATTTTATGGCCGATTGAATTTTAAGTTTGTGGCGATTTTACACCGAGAAATGTATTATTTAAGAAAGAAAGAAAAAAAAAAAAACAAAATTGATTGCTTTTGATTGAATAAACGATTGTGTGTACCGAAAGTAGTTAAGATTTTGAGTTGCATCACGTTTTAGTTTCATAAATCAAACTGAAGTTGACAAAGTCTATAATAGGGCGATGTAGTTTTAGGAAAACTATCTACTTCGCTGTGGGGAATCTTTAGATTCTTTACTCATCACACTTTCAGCCAATTGGGCAGTTGTTAAACCTATCCATAATAGGGTATCCATTCTCTTATTTGATGACGAATCTTATAGGTTTTTAAGAACTTCTTAGAATTAAATACCTGTAGAACTTTTGAAGATATATTGTGTTACATTGGAACTGTGTTGCGTCATAGTCAGTATATGAAAAAAAGTATACATAGAAAAGGTAGGTTAGGCTTCTTTTACTATACTAAATGGCATCGTAGGGGCTATGGAGCCCTAATCCTTACAAATTACGCCTGTTGTTGTGAATTTTTCAAATTTTAGCCAGAAGATATTTGCTCTAGAATTCAAAAATTTTATTTTTTCTTTGTTTTGTAGAGTGTCACAATGGAGTCCGCAATAAACCTCAAGAAGTTCAAGAAATAAGTATGAGGTGAGTGGTTTTAGACTTAAAATGTACTTTTGTTGTTGATGTGATTACTGTACATATGTACATACATATATGTATTTATTTAAATGCAATGTCAATCATTGACTTTAGTTTGCGACAATTCATTATTATAGGTAATCTTACTTTTCAATGAGCCAATATCACTCAGTTTTCAATGCCTAGCTACCCACCTACATACATATGTACATTTGAAATGTACAAAACTATTCGAAAAGTATAGATAAAACACTTCATGACACTTTTTATGTATTTATGTCTTCAGTGAAGTTTGGACTTACAAAATTATTCCTTTGCAAGCATTTAGCTTTGCCAAAACTGTTGCAAAATAGATTTTTGAATATAGTACAGATCTTAAAATAGGGATTTAGAATGGCATACAATTTAATATTTGTACTAACCTAACAAAAACAGGCATTTTGTTTGTACATTCTTTGAGTTACTTTCCACTCTCTAGAATGCCATTACTAATCATTACTAATCTGGATATTGTCAGTCGTTTTACTTGAATGCGAAAATATTGCTCATTCTTCCTTAGGACAACCTTGGTTTCCTTATTGTTTTAGTCGATATGAAAGATTGCATTCGAATAAGGTTAGCGAAGGCGCACAAGAGTAAATTTTTTAGGAACTACATAGTCTCATGGGTGTTTGGGCTGAAAAGTTGACCATTAGTATACATACATACAATGTATGTCATATATACATGTGTAGCTTTGTCTGTTTATCTTTGCAAAACATATGTATGATTGAACCCCATTTCTGGCTTTGGCTTTTCCGGGCTTCTTTGTTTTAATTTGCTCAAACCTTGGAATCTAGTTTTATACGAAGCTACTGTAAGATAGATTGAATTACTGTTGTGAGTCAATTTTGATCCCACCTAGTAGGATTGTCATATTTTGCAAATTGATTACCTCTAATATTCCTCTGACTAGAACTAAATTATCGACACATCTTTGACGGACTACACCGACTCATATACATATGTGTATGTATGTATGTATGTATAGTAAATATGCCTTCACTTGCAGGGTATTCCTTCATTACCTCCTCTTGTAATTGAAGCCGTTCTTCTGTACAGGCTCTGATTAAGCCTATACATATGTAAGTAATTTTGTGTTAAGCGTGTTTTTTTATGTTTAAAAAGATACACATTAGATTATACAGCTTCCGGTTTTCATTAAATTGCCTTTTCTTTCGATCAAAGTTCCCACTTTTGTTTTTTTTTTTCGACGAAGATGCTTTGAGTTGAACTACATATGGACATATGTATGTATGTATGTACTTACAGACATACGTGACTTGACAAGAGGCGTGCTGTAAATATTCGCAAGCCAGAAGTATCTCATGTACCATCATTCGTCAGATACTATTACTTTCGCAGGACAGCACTACATGATACTTCATCATACAACTCGACATGCAAAATAGGAAACTGTAATAAAAAAAAAGCCATTCACACTTCGTCTTCTTAAAATTCCATATTCTAATTCATTACACCATGAGTGTCACCCCGTCCAAGAAGTTAACAACTCTCTTGCAACAAGAAAATTCATAATCATAAACATTTCTTCAACGAACTTCAAATTATTATAATTTGTCTACCCACATCCACTTAAAGCATTCGTGTGCGTTCCCTCTTTCCGCTGATGGCGCCCCTTTCGTTCGAAAAATCTTCGCAATAGAAGCGCGCACCAATTTTCCCATACATTAGCACAAAACCAACTACAACCGTACATACATACAAGTATCTATGCGGTTTGGCTTTCAGAATCCAGAAAACCAAACAAAGAACTTCTCTTCGAATTTGAGATTCTCTCTTAAAACCGAAGGCTAGTTACAGAGAATTCCGGACTCTTTTGTGTTCATATGGTTTTGCTTTTGTTGTTGTCTTTTTTGCCTTCTACCTCAGAAACAGTTATGAAAATTTAATAGCCTGTGTGTATTGCATGTAGCAGTGTATGGGTGGGTGTGTATGTGCGTTTTGATGTCCGGAAAAAGGGCCATAAAATGCTTTGCTTTAATGACAGGGAAAATATGTCTTTACACCTATGTATAATTACAGTGAAGGGGGTGGGTTTCATTTTTAATGTTTACACGTGTCAGAAGGTTAATGTTGATACACTTACCCACAATTTGTTATGAATATTGATGCTGTATTCTACTTTATAGTTTTAACCCTATTAATTATGGCGCTGGGACCATTGGGATTGATTTTGGTCATAAATAAAGTAAAATCGATGATTTAATGGAAGATTTATATGTATCGCTGATTTTATGCCAAAGGCACAAGCTTAAGGCACATAAATACATACCTACATACATTCATACATATATAAAACATACCATACATGTATTTATTACTAAGTATCCTGTATTGATACTTTAAATTTGACCTTATTTACATACATACATATGGACATATGTCTGTACATATTGTAACGAAGCATAGGTACCTAAGGCTTTGAATATCAACATGTGTGCATATGTATGTATATGTTGACATACATCCATCAGTTCAAAAACAAAATGCGTACCGATTACTGTATGCAGCCTGATAGTGAAAACCTTAAATGTTTTACACATTCTGTTACCAAGTTTCAAGGCATTCTGAAATAAAACCAAATTTTGATAGCATTTACGCTATCACACTTCGTTGTCCATTTCACACTGTCGACGAAAGTTTGAAATCTAACTTCAGTATTGTTTCACTGATAAGTGAGGCTTTCCACCAGAATAGCCCGGTAAAGATCAAATATCGGTGAATACTAGAGAAAACCTACGAATTTCAAATCTCCACTCATCGTCATTTCATTAATTTTAAGGCCGTTTATGACAGCATTTATGGAGACCTGTTTACCATCCCTCATATCCACTATTCTGATGAAAGTATATACTTACACATGTAATTACATACATATCTAGGTTCAGTAAAAGCTGACCTTTTAAAACTCCCAAATCTGCAATGAAACCACGTTATTAATTGGGCCCTAGGCTTACCCCAAATCAATGCTTTGCAAGGGTCACTAGCTTGGCGATCACGAATGGGAACAATATTGTATTCCAATCGGATTGCTGGAAATTAACGACTCCTAAGCTCACCAACCAAGAAAGAACTTAAGATATACTAAACACGTATTGCACTCTTTGGATCTTATTAACAAGAACAGTGCAACTTAGGCAAGGTAAATGGGTAGTACTCGAGATCTGTACAGACAGAAAACCCACTGCCTTTAAAGTATTTTTTTTTTATTAAATCCACTTTCAGTATACAATGCCTTTATGAATTTGCCAGATAATTCTTCTATATCTTCCTTTAAATTTATTATCCAGAGGGACAGTGACATATAAAGTAAGGTGTAAAGTTTCTTCATCGCCACACCAGTCCCTCACATTTTGAGCATATTATGGTCACGATTGTGAAGAGTTATTCTTCATTTAATTTTTGCTGAGATGTTATTATTAGAGTTTATAGCAGAGTCGAGGTAGACAAAGTCCCTTACTACCTCAAAGTTATAGCTGTCGATTGTGACGTTCTGTCCAATTCGTCGATGTTGTCTGTTCCTTCTTGTTGACAGAATATATGTACTTAGTTTTGCCTTCGTTTACAGTTAAACTCATTTTAACAGCTTCCGTTTCAATACTAGCGAATGCACCGGTTGAGCCCAATTACTTATGTCAATATCGTTGACGTACGCTATAAGTTGCACAGACTTTAGAAAGATTGTGCCTCCGGTATTTGCTTGTGAGTTTCGCACAAGTCTTTTAAGTATGGTGTTAAAGAAGTTACATGACAGCGCGTTACCTTGTCCTTTTTTTGACATCAAAGGTCTGGGTAAGATCGTTACCAATCTTGATGGAGCAGCGAGAATTCTTTTTCATTATTCTGCAGAATCTGCAGAGATGTCAAGACTAGACATGGCTCTGCATAGCTCGATGAAAAGATGGTGGGTATCGATTTGGATTTCTTGAGTTTTCTTCGGGATCTGCCGAAGTGTGAAGATTTGATCGATTGTGGAACTTCCTGGTCTGAAACCATACTGATAAGGGCTAATCAGGTTGTTGACGTAGGGTTTCAGACGTTCACACAGGATGAGAGATAAGATTTTATACGCGATGTTGAAAAGACTGATACCTCTGCAGTTGGCACAATTGATCCTTTCTTGTGGATCGGGTAAGATATTATTATATATTACATTATTAACTCTGCTGAGTGGTTTGCTAAAGCCAAGTGTGTTCATTTCAAAGTAGTCCGTATAGATGGATAAGAACTGAATGCTTAACACGTGCAAAGTTGCCGATTCCTGCTCACTTTGCAAGTAGCTGACAAATGAATTTGTAGAATATTGGGACTTCGACACACTAAACTTACTTTCACAGAATCTCGAGGTATTACCGTTAAGTGTCATTTCCATATAATCTCGCGCTGGACGAAATTATGTCATCGACTCACTCAGATTTCTCTGTTCTTTGTCTGTCTACATGCCGATGGTTCTTTTTTATTATGCTCCCATGATTGTCTTCTAGTTTTTCCGAATAATAGCCTAATCCAATTGTTCCCTTCATTGATTTATTTCAGTTTTCTAAGATGTTGACATACTCCGCATCTTTAATAGTTTCTGTGTGGGTTGGACACCGGCGGAATCCCATCTTCGTTGCTATTCGATTAGACTCCTGCTGGTATTCTATTTGTCTTTTACTTCTTCTGGGCTTCAGATGTTAATCAAAACCATTTCGGGAAGAACTTCTTCCATATTTTTGGTTCTGCGTTGCTGTCGCCACTATATCAGCTACATACTTATTGTAGTTGTTGGTAAAAATCTAGCTTAGCATCTATGATGTCAATTTACCATATCTCACCTTCAGAGACTACAGGATGGTTGCCATCTGTTATGGTGGTTATTGTTCTTTTCTGACGAGTAGATACCATCTCCATTTTTTTGCTCACCTACCTGTCATTCTTGAAGGGCCCTAATAGATTCGTCGATGTCTTGCTTTAGATCATAGATTAGTACTCTATTTTGAAGATAGTCCATGACTTCTCTATGAGTTCCCGTGGGATAAATGTTCTAACAGTATTCAAGTAATTTTTTTTTGTCCGGCGTAACGTTTCCTCATAAATCGTTTTGCCTGTAACACTTTTACTCCTTGTGCTTACCTCTGCCACAATGGCATCAATTTTAGACCAAACTTTTCAATAACCAGATCGATTCTTTACAAAACAACTCGTCTAGAACTAGTGGATTCCGTTTGACCTGAACTTTTGCTCTTGGTGTAGTTTACATTGGACAAGTTGCACTAAAGCATCCATGTGTCCAGTCTCTAGATCTTTCTGTAAATTGTTCCTGTGGATTTAGTTCCGAATAATCTAATTATACTTCAATAGGTATATATGTAGGTATGTAGTATCAGAGATACTGAGATTGTACCACTGATGTGGTATACATATTTCATTTGTTAATTAACAGTATTAACTCTGCTTTCAGGGGATGAATCCACATCTTTCGATTCATGCACTTATAGGTAATTTCTTAAAACTCCGTTTTCTTTAGCTTCCACTGTTGAGGCTTATAGGAATGCCAAACATAAGTAGTCATTGGTCGTACCTATTCCTGTGCTTAATGATGTAGTGAGTCCTAACCTTAGCCTGCCTACAATACGAACTATAGACGGATATCTAGAAAAGTTGCGTTATTTTGTTTTTTCCTGTAGAATTCTAGTTTTTACTCATTTTTCCAATCCTTTGCAATGAAAGCAGGTACACATTCACTAACTAGATACATATCTACTCTGAAATGTTTGCTTGATATTAGCCAGCCTTCTATCCCAGTATCCAAAAGTGAAAGTGTTTGTTTCAATCCCCAGGAAATTCATTACTGAACTCTTTAATGCCTAGGTACACCACTACAACCTGTCAATGGTGACATTAAATGTGAAAAAAAATCCATTACTAACTACACTTGATTAACTCGTAAGGAAAGAGAGAAAATCCTCATAATAATTCATTCGGAAAATCGTTTGTCCAGAAACAGAAAATAAAGAAATCCACAAGCAAATATTCCCAACAGTAGAAAACCAATCAAAAGAAGCGGATAAAAAGAGAACAAAGTTCCATCATCAAAAGAAAACCGACCAACACCAGAGCAATCGGAGAGGACTTCAAACGGTGGTGGTAACTGGTGGCCATAGACACAGTCCAAACGCCCGAGACACAAGTGTAGTCACCCCACAAGCTTACCACATTATTTCCGCTTTTTTTTCTGTAACTCCGTCAAATCTCTCCCCGATAACATCGTCCGGTAAAAAGCTTCAAAGCAAATAGACATCAAATCAAGCCAAAATGCGCGGACTATTTGGCGGGTAAATCAGGTAAAAGCCGTCGCTAGTTTAGTAGCAGCTTAACTCGAATTCGTTAAGTACCTATGCGAACGATATAAAGTAGCCTCGCGAGCTCGCACTCGCTAACACAAAGCAAATGTTCGTTCGCTTGCGTTCGTGCCATCGTCGTCGTAGAGAGTGAGGTAATGTTACTTGGCCCACTTTCGGTGGATGAATGATGATAGGTAGAAACCAAGATACAGATACTCTTCAATGCGCCGAGATGAGGTTTTGCTTTTCTTTTGCTGTAGGTTTTTTTTTTTTTGCCAAGTTAGGAAGGAAAACCGGTGAACTCAACTTGGCGACGGAGAGGAAAATTAGTTAGCATGTGTGCCAGGGGCCACCGACTCCGCCGTGATTGATGGTTGACAACGTTTTGTGGGGTGAAAAACGAATTGAAATCGTCCTTTGAGAAGATAATGACAATTTAATGGATTGAAACAGGGTCTATTCTCATACCTATCACCAATCGCAAACTCAATTCAATGCTATCGACCCCACACCATATCATGTGTGTTACATGCAGGCCCTACGTTATTCCCCTTAAATTACACACCGAGATACAGTGGGACATGAAATAAAAGAAAGAATACCAAAAGGGAATATCAAAAGGAAAATAAAAAAACAAAAAAAAAAAAACATGACGACATCGATATCGAATTCCCACCGCGTGCGCCCTCTCATCTAAGCCCGACAGTCCGTAGCACAGCACTCTCCTTAGTTCGAGAATGGAACTTGCACCGAGTGCGCGTCTCGTCGAACGAGTGAAGTTGGAAATGCCGTCAGAATGGGTTTTTTCGTTCCTCTTTTGTATATTCCTCTTCTGTACTTTTCCTCGTCGCAGATACATTTTTGAGGTTAACAGATATTTGAAAGAGAAGTTCTGCTCTTAAGTCTCCCAGTATGCTAGTGTTGGTTTCGAGGGTTTGGTGGTGTTGGAGACAGTTCCTCGTGTTGGTGAGAGCGTATTTTTCATAGTCTTCTTCTTGCTTCACTTGGATTCGCATAGAGTGACTTTGAATTGCGGGAAATCTTTAAGTAATTCGATTTCTTTTTCGCTTTTTTCTCGTTTTTGCTTTACTCTTTGCATTATGTTAATAAAATTGTATTAAAGTTGAAGTTGTTAGAGGTTGAAACTTGTTTCAGAGCAGAGCGAAAACATTAGGAAGAGATTGACGTTACAACGCTTACGGCTTGGAGATTAAAGGTACTTAAGGTTTTCAGTGAAAATTATTTTAACGATGATGACACTGAAATCAATTAACATATTGATGGGGGAAAATTAGAAGTTTTATTGAAAAATGCATTGCAAACCGGGCTGTGAATGAACAGTTTGAGTGGAATTTCATAGAGCATTCGATTTCAAATACATAGATGAATCCTTTTGCATTCCTTAATTGACTTTTTTAAATTAAGACTAATGTGAACTTCTTGTTCGATTAGTAGATACATACCTACATGCCTATACAACGCAAAGCTATCTAATGACTCCAATTTTGTATTTCTCTCACGTTCTTCCCAGATTCATGTTTGCTTAAGACACTTGCAAGTGAACTGAAGAACATATTATTTATGGAATGGGCTTATAAGGTATATTTCGACTCGAAACCAATGTACCTATACAATATCTAATACAAGTTTTTTGCATATTCAAGGCTGTCACTTGTTTTTTTTTTTATAAGCCCCCGGCCAAGACTTGAGATCTGCAAGATCGGCTGGTTTGTGTCTGAGGCTAAATTAGTGTTACACTGATGATATGGATACCTATGTATGTATGTAGAGCGTTCTATGAACTTCACAGATGTCCGAAGACCGAAGAGAACATCGGGCGTAATGGTTACGAGTACCGTTCAGATTTGTAAGGGAAATATCAAAATAGGACTACCCTTTGGTCGGTCCTGCCTATAGTTTGGGAAGTCATTCAAATGGAGGCTAGCTCATAATAAGGTATCTTTAGTTTTGCACAGAATTTTCTACGCATCCCTACTTTTAGAAATATGAGGGGACTGCTCTCTACGTGTACATACTATGTAAGGTATGTACTTCTTTAATACATATGTATGTATTAATGTACATATATACAAACTTTTAATTTCCTTAACCATTTTATTCTTGGTATTCCTTTTGCGATTTCCGCAATTTTAATCCACGTTGTCCTCTGCTTCGCCTAATAGTTATTGTCGATTTTTTGATAATATATTGCGCATTAAAAATAACCGACGATTGTGAGCCCTTTCTATGACAATTAATTTTTAATTTAAATTGTTCAAAAATACCGACAATTAATCAAAATCACAGTCAAGTGTCGACATTCCTTGATTTTTTGACAGATACGCAGAACGGAACGAAAATTATTGCCCGAAATACATATATACATATGTATATTACCTTGTTATACATACATTTGTATATGTATCTTGGAGCTCACGAGCCCACATTTTAAATGATTTCTTAATTCTGTGTTGCTGGTACGACTCTACTTAAAGCTCTTAGCAACCATATCCACACTTGTAGTCTTACTATATAAATAACTATCTGTTCAAAATGACAAACAAATGTCTTTAAAACTTCGACATTATTATTATATCTCACACTTTTCGATTAAGTGTTTGTTCACTGCCCAGCGTGTGTCTTGAATGACAGCTAACGACAGTTATTGCTCCCACTGGCACTACCTTTCAAATCTGGTATCTAATCTACAAAATTATGAATAAATAAATTTTACCATATCCCATCAATGCAAATATAAAAAAACTACATTAATGAGAAGAAAAAAAAGCAAAAAAAAAAACAAAATTTGACAGATTGATAACTAAAGTGTCAACGCACTTGTCACGGGCAGCGTAACTTTGGTGGGAAATTGTCAGCGAAAATGTATTCTTCCGTGTGTTCAGGTAATATTTGTTTTAAGATTGTCGTTCATGTGACAGTAAAGGTGAATGTGGGTTATTCTATTTCATTGTGATATGAAAGGTTTAATTCGAGTAAATTAGTTCCGTATCGTGTTTGCGTAAATATGTACATACATATGTACATGTACATACATATACGTATATAGTGTGTATGTGCGATTGAACTTTAAAATTGCAACAAACATAATTAATAGGAATTTAAATGAAATTTAAATTCAGTGTTTTTTGAACACTCCCGACCCGTGTAGTATCTGCCTAAAACAGAGCAGCCTTCCATCCTCGTCAGTCCCGGGCGCGTTGCTACACATTTTCTAGACTAAGCGCCCGGGCATTTGCAATTACTTGTTTCTTCAACCATAGGTTCAAATTGATCTTCGTTTTAGCCTCAAATCAAAGACGCATTTGTATTTGTACGTACATATGTATGTATTTTGTAATTTGTCTTGTCCTCATTCACTTAAACAAAACCGCGCTTCACGGTTCATCTAAAATGGTACGCTTAGAGCGACCCCTGATGTCTATGTATATTGTCAGCGTATCGCAGCAGGTGGGCGGATTTCTTAAAGATAGTGCCTTCCGTGCATTCCGTGAACAAATCACATGATACCGAATCTCCTTGCAGAAATCTGGCGCATGTTTTGCAAAGTTAAGAAGAACTGCTTACAAACTGCACGCTGCATCGCCCGTTCTCCAGCGTTACGCAACAGATCTGAATCAGTTGGTTTTACCCTGGATTTGTCTTAACGTGAACGTGTCGATTAGTGCGCTGCAGAAAGGCTCGAAACATTCACACATACTTTGGATATGACCTGATAGATGATGTAAGACATATTATCTCCTTTCTTGTAGAAGGGGCTTATGGGGATGATATTCCAGATTCCTTTCACTATTTCGAAGAGCATGCGTTCCGGATTTGTAGCCAGCCGCAAGGTACTTGGCCTTATTATAGAACTGCCGGATGTTGCGCCTGTCGCGCAATTCTTTGATTTTCTTGAGCTGGGAGACATCGTCTTTCCTGTTCTTTCTACGCAGATTTTTTTCTTTTAGCACGGTTCTCTTTCCGTGTCGGTCTTGTTTCGCCTTAACATGTACATTTTCTGCCACCTCTATCCAGTATTTGGAAACAATATCACACCATGGACATTTTTTCAGGTTTGAGTGGTATCGCAAGGTGGACTCAGCTACATACATTTTTGATGATGTTGAGATACTGAGTCCATTGTGTGTTGACGTTAGTGCAGGGTGTTTACACAGCGGAGAGTATTGCATTCAGCTGCTCCAACATTAAGGCTCTTCTTTTTCTCTATTCGCAACTTCTTCTTATTGAACAGTCGGGCTCTGAATTTAGTTGTGACGAGTAAAATGTCAGAGTCGACGTTCGATGCTCTGCTTGTGTCTTTTGATGCCCCCCATCCATTAGGATTTTTAAAAATACCACACTGATATAACTGTTTTACATTGATGGGACTCATTTCCAGAACTAAAGCTTCAATATGAAAATTCACTTGGCAGCTAAGCCAGATGGCCATTACAAGTATTGTCGAATTGTTCCTTGCTCAATTCAATTTAGTTACTTATTTCAATAGGTGGTGCTATAGTCTTTGGTGAACTTCAACAAACGTGCCTTTCCGATGTCTGTATTTTATACGCCGTTCATGGTATTTACGGATATTGTCCATAAACATAAAGTACCAGCTATTTAATCGTTCCATGTGAACTCTTCAGATCATAGTCTACCAAATACTAACGAAAAGGGCACAAGATACAACTTAATGTTTTCTCGCAACGTATTAGTCTTCAAATCGATGCTGCGACCAATTTTGTGGTAATAAACCTAATAAAGTGCTTAACACTCCAAGTGCGATTAAGTGCCTAGCTACCTAATTAAAGATATCTTTCAAAGGCAATGAATTCTCCAAACCCTCCATCAAAGCCTGGTAGAAAACATACGGATACATATGAATATACATAGATCTGTTGTACTTCAACCTGGAGCTCTAGTCTTTCATCACCTGTATTTTCACTAGAACTGATTATGATTCCTTCCTTACCTTCTTATAATGTTAACAGTCTTATTCTAACACCTCCTATCAATTTCAGCGCATTATCTACTCTTTTTAGTTTGTGGAGTCGATTGAATGGTTCCAAATTCCTTAAATTTCACGTAATACGTATCGCAGAAATTATTTAAAATAATGTAAAATAAAACTTTACTGACATATACATATATCACCAAACGCAAACTTTTGTTTAAAAAAATTAACTTCTGTGGACAATACAACGTTTAGTTTCTATTAACAGTTTATGGTGAACATAAAAACTTCAAAAAATAAACAAAATTTTCTAATTGCGGTCATCAACTACAGCTGACAAATAACTCAATTAATTCCACTAATTTCCAACCAAACAAAAAGCGAATCATTATCGTAAATATAAACAAAAAAGACTGAACTGAGAAAAAGGGTCCAATGGAAAATAAATAAAAATGTTCCGTATACTCCTGACTCTTTTCAGAGTGACATGTTTCCGGCGTGGGTGGAAAGAGTTCTCGTCACCATTCATCCCCTAGTCATAGAATACATACTCTCTTCGCTTTAGACATTATTACTTCATTAAGTACATGTTTTAGGTTGCAACCATACTACGACAAATGTTGGTGTTGGTGGAAAACAACATTAATGACTTTCCAACATTTTGGATTGGATCAATCAAGAAAGTTTTTGCTCAGGCTTACCTAAATCGAGTTCAAAGGGGCAACTGTCAATTTGACAGTTTCTTGGCATATTGACATTACATCATAATAAGCCAACCGCATGGTATAAATCTACCTGCGGTATGAACGTAATAGTAGACATTTCGTTGCTGGTTAGGAATCGGAATCGAGCTCTACACACTCTCACTAATTGGACCAGTTATGTTTCTCTAAACAACAACTGACACTTGCATCTGGGAACCAAAAAATGCCAACATTTCCTCGTACGACAAACACTTGACAGCTAAATCGCTTATTAAAACTATTCCTTCCTCAATCGATTTTTAATTATCCCGCCATAAACACAATTTGCATTCCTCAACCTCGACCCCTTCCAGAGCGCAATGCAAACGCAAGCTAGGAAAAAACCCGTCTCTACAGGACCTACATATGTATACTGTGCACAACGATTGCGTACTTCTTTCCACGCCGTCAATTTCAATATTAACCCTAAAACTTCATAAATAAAATATTGAAAATGCACCGAGAGCGAGGGTTCACACTGTGAAGTGAGTGAGTACGTGAGTATAATAACGACCCCATGCACAGGCACTTATCCACATTTCGAGGCATGGCACTGGCACAGCATAGTCATGCAACGTTCGAAAAACCGCATTATATCTCAGCTTGGCTTGGCTCCCTTATTGTGTAGTATCTATCTATGTATCTATCTATCTATCTATCTATCTATTTGACTGTCTGTCTGTCCTCATAATGTTTCCACACGTCGCACAAATGTTGCACAGTTTCAATGTGGCAAAGTGTAGCGCCCGAAAAATAAGTAAATCGCAATCTATTCGTCGACCAGCAACGTTAAGAGAGAGAGAGAGTGAGTGAGGGACAACAACAAAATGAACCATAACCAGGAGCCAGGAGGAGAGGAGTATGTCTGTCTGTTGCAAGCTCCAAGAGCAAGTTGTCGTTCGTTACTGACTAAACGAGGAGCATGTGATTGTGGGCATAGGTGAAGGGTATCCTGCTGCAATAAGCGGCAGATGCACAGGCACAGTATGTTTGTGTGGGGGGGGGGGGGGGGGATTAGAGGTACGGGACTATAAATAAACCCTTTTCCCCCAGGAGAAGCAACCAAACCAAACCGAAGCGAAACGAAGCACACCAGCCAGCCAGCCAGAAGAGCACACGGGCAGCAGATTTCGGAATTTGTACAGAATTTGTGTAGAATTTGTGTGTGCGGCGAGAATCAGCTTAAACCGGTTGCTTGGATGGACTTTTAGGTCTTCAACTCTCCACACACAGTATGTACACGGCTCTTCGGTCTTTTTATAGTTTTATGAGACATTATGATAATTATGCAACCATGCACAACATTTGGACCGGTGTGTTGTACACTAACTACACCACCATTCAATACGGTACGGTACCGGCGCGCCACACAAGACCGTACACCGTAATGATTTACGATACTGATTCCGGGTCAAGCTATCACATGAATGTATCTCTTTTGTCTCCAAGAGAGTGAGTTTTTGCATCTGCGGTCGTCGGTCGACGTTTTGTCCCCCTATCTGAGCTAAGTAGAGTTAACACACAAAAGGACGACGACGATGAAATTAATCTCCGACGGCGTATAAACAACGCTGCTGGACAACACACAGCATCCCGTAAAAGTTCCAAATTACTACACCAATGCAGCCGGTGCGTGGTGCTGGCTTCTGTTGCTGGATTTTTTTTTTCCTTGTTTTTGTTCCCTCCTTCCTGTCTCCGGCCTCCTTTTGACTGTCTGCTGATGCCCGATGGCACTTTAATGTTTCACAAAGCGACTGACTGAGAGATAATCTTTAATTGAAGCGAATTATGAAATGTTTGCGGGACTTTGTGAAGTTTTTTTTTTTTTTTATTCAAGGATCAGATCTTATCAGTTTCGCGCTTGATTTGATTAAATGAAGAATCAATCAATTGGTATTGTCGAACAAGATATGTATGTACTTATGTAAATGTGTCCCTTACAACTCAGCTTTGTGTGTAGGTATAATTTTATTTGCTGGTAAGTTGGAGGGTGCGTTTCACCCTCCGGTCGTTTTTGAATTTGAACATATTGAAGTGTGGGAGTTGTTGTTGTCATGGGGTGGACAGTCTTAGCCTTATTTGTGCGTGTATAATAACAAAGGCATTGACTTCACCAAAGATTTTGAGTTGAAACCACTCATTTAATATAAACAAACTTTGACCGTGGATGGTCCTACTATACAGCCGGAATGAGTTTAGGATTATAGGTACATTCTTTCCGAATTCGTTACGACACGCGGTTTTTTCTACTTACATACATATGTACATAAGTATGAAAAATCGTGTTTTCAAAAGCAATTCGGAGCAGTAAATCAGACTATCTCAGCTTAATGGGTACAGACTCTGATTCTTACGAGAACTTCGGCTTAAAAAGTCTGGTTTCCAGAAAGACTATTAACAGGCTTTTCTTTACTTTGCTTCCAATTTTAACCCAGAATCTAGTTTTTTTTTTTTGCGGATAAGTACGATTTTGATTTTTTTTTTGTCAATGTTGACTTTTTTCCATAGTTTCGAAATGAAAACTTAACAGATAATCTTTTTCTGAACATATCATGCAAAGAAGACTCATCAGATCTACGCCCAGGGACTAGTCTATGCTTCCAGATGGCATATGCTGTACGAAATGATTTTGGATTCACATACCTTACTACGTGCTTGCTATGTTTAGCTATCCAGTAAATGTGAGCCCGTCTCTAATGACGACTAAAGCCCTATCAGCTGGACGAATTTCACTTGCATTTAAAGTTCACGAGTTATACCTATGCCTAGTTGAAAACGAAATTCTCATTCCCTAAAGTATAATTTATGGTATTTTACTTAAGAGCACTTTTGAAAAATAAAAGTTTGTCAGTTTTTGTTGTACGAAAGGCATTTGATTCATCAAGCATCTGTTCATCTCACACAGGCTTACAGATCACCTTCGTGAAGTAGTACCCCCATTGTACCTAAATTCCTTTCTTGCTTCGGCTTCAGCTACAGACATCAAGCAGTGGTTTAAAATTCTAAAAATACTAAACCATTCCATCAGTGTCCATTTCGTGTTTTCTTCATCCGACGATGAAGACGGTGTTTTGCTTTGCCCGGTACAAATTTCTGATACAATTACTATTTCTTTATTAGTTATACTTATTTTCTATGTTCTGTAAACTCGAAAAGCTAAGCTTTGGACTCTCTAGGACATTACCATCAGTTAAGTAATTAATTCAGCGACCATCTCTCTCCCTTTCTTCATTCAATGCATTTTTTATTAGTTTATTCAAACATAAGGTCGAACCCAGCTAAACAAAAAAAAAAAATAATAAAAACCCAACCACCCACCCATCGTCATAAAATGGAACATTGCCATGATTAACCCGAAAATTGTTCACGAAACCATCATTAGTGTCGCACTAAATATGATCTCTCTCACCCAACTTCATCACTACTAACACCAACCACCCACCTATCCGTCGTTTTGTCTATTCCCAACCAACAGCCCCCATACACAATCACCACCCTTTCTAGCGCGCCAGCTTTTTGCAGGGCGGCCAATTATAATAAAATTTAAAAGCCATGGAATTATGGTTCCCATTTGCCATGCCCCGCCACGAATAGGACGACTACTACAACAACAACGACGACGACGACGACGACGACGATGACGACAACACCAACGACGAAGTGGAGGACTTGGTTTGGTTTTCGGATTCTCTCCTGTAAACGTGAACATGTGTAAGCAACCCCATTATTTCCTCACAAAAAAATAACGAAAATACAAAAATATACGAGTATTCCACCGGTTTCACTCCTCATCCTTGGAATTCCAGAGTGCTATACTGTGTGTGTGTGTGGGCCTGTATGTCGGGATGTTTTATGCGGAAAGGAAGTCACGAACAACGATGAAGTGCCTTCAAGCTTAAAAGCTCATCGCATATTTTCCTTATGTCATGAAGGTTGATGTTTCCAAGCGAACCACCACATCGCCTTGACTGTTCCGTTTTCCTTTTTTTTTTTTTGGTTTGTGAGTAGGAGGGATGCAGTAAAATTAATATACCAGAAGAGAAGAATCCTTAACAAAAGTTAGTCCACATCCACACAGAGCAGAAAGTGATATTTGAATCTTTTCCCAAAAAAAAGAAAAAAAAAAGTTGAAAATTTTACATCTTAGACACTATTTCGTTCGTACTTAAGCCCTACTTAGGCCACAAGTACAATGGCAAAGGGGTGAGCCAGGCGGATATAGCAAACTTGTTTGACGCTCACACTGTTTATAATGTCATCCTCTCGTCAGATGAGAGCTTGTTGCTTTCGACGATTTTGGATTTTATTCGTTTCCACCCAGGAACAGATGAATGTTTGGGAACCATCTTAGAGCCATCATAGATTTCCAAAGGAAAAGCACAACCCTTGTCATAATAAAAAGAAATACATCCCTCGGGGCCAGACAGTAACGAAGCAGAAACGTTTACTATTCTGGGAAAAATGTTTACCACTTTCACCTGGGTGCGGGGGTGGTGCGCGGTGGAGTGATGCCTTAAAATAAATATTTTAATTATGAATTGGTTACTTTGCCGGTGCGTGTGTGTTGTATTTAATGGTTCAAGTGGAAGGAAGGATCGTCTCGTCATTGCAAAGGAGATGCGATATGAGTAAAGGGGTGCCCTCCTTTCATTTTCAAGGAAATCGCTGAGGGATTTCCGCGCACACATTCTATGGGGTGGATTATTCTCTTCTTTGTTTTTTTTTTTTTTTTGTTCTTGTATTCCTGCTCTGTCGTCCTCCGCCTTAATGTGTTAAAGGTTCTTGGATATTTGCCTTTGTAATGATTTTAACCCTCCTCGGCGGTGTGTTCGAAAGGATTATTTTGCGTGGCATGCTGATTTTTATTTAACGTCTGTGTAACGCATGGAAGGAGTTTCTTTTTCACTCTCTTCGGAAAGGAGGGTGACTGTGACTTAATTTACTTTTCATTGAGGTCCTTTGAGGGGATTAACTTGCTGAATGTTATTTTTATGAAAATACTTTAATTGTTTTGAATGATGCTTCGGATAGGTGGTATGACAATGATCAAAACTAGAGTTGCAGTTTAGGTAATCGACTGGTACTGAGTTATAGGTTTCCTATAATATATGTTTTATAGCTCGGTTTTAAAGGCCTTCTTTCTACTGAGTTAACTTTCTGATTTAATTACTTAACGGGGTCCGGATTCGATTCAGTGTCTGTGACAGTTTTGCTTTTTATCCTCACCGATTGGAACTAAATACTCTACCATCCGCGATTGCATGGTCTGTGAAGCAAAAGCGGAGTCTTTCTGAGTATAGTTTAGCTTTTCACATT
Source organism: Xylota sylvarum (assembly GCA_905220385.1). NCBI lineage: Eukaryota > Metazoa > Arthropoda > Insecta > Diptera > Syrphidae > Xylota > Xylota sylvarum. The sequence goes on along the minus strand of LR999957.1, from coordinate 90,580,495 downwards.
ATGTCATCTTTTGCCATATCTCATAGGATTCGCCTTTGTTACTACTCTTCTATTCATTGTCTTCGGAAATTGGATCACTCCACTCGAAGAATAAATGAATCAACTATCTACAATATTTTATTTTTGTTTCTCAACGATTGAAGGTGTTTTTCATTGCCTTGCAGGCCGCCCACGCACAAGCCTCTATTTCCTAGCACCGCGAAGCTACATTCTAGTCATTGAAGTGCAATCCTAAAATACACTCACAAATTAATAGTTGCCTATAAATCGCCTCTGCTGGCTCTTAAAGTCTTTCTTTCAAGTTCAATAGCGTGATAACCTCAATCGTAAAACACAAACCATCACCAGTCACCCAATTGGAAAGAATACATTGCCCTGAGATAGAACCCACAGCCACAAGTCATCGCACAGCATTTGAGAGAGATATCACCGACAGATGGTGTCGATACCTAATAATGTGTCTTCACTCACAATTAGGTATCCGAAAACCATTTTGTCCATCAAATTGGTTCGATAACCTAAAGAAATGAAATCGCATTACATACAATGTCACGACACGACAGCCAGCGCGCAGTGTGAATGACCGGCACGAGTCAACCGCGCAGCACATTTCCATTTCCACTCAGTCTCTGGTGTATGTACCTACCTACCCAGTGCAGCACGACAGGCGCGGTAGTTATTTCAAGACTTCATACATCAGCTCAGAGGCACACACTCAGACTCAGGCTGTGAATGCCGATGCTACCCTCCTCGGTGTTGTTTTTTTTTTTTTTCTGTATTTTCCTTCTTATAGGTCTGCTCTGTAGCTACACATGCGCAAGCCGGCCGCGCCGCCGAATTCTGATTATAGGATACAATAAATGCAGATACATTAAGTGCAGCGGCACAGCAGCAGCAGATACATTTCTGTGACAGAAGCAGATGTTCGTTTGCCTTAAGCCGAGGTTAAGGTACCCTTCAGCACCTGTGCTGTGGATTTCAATTCAATATTTTTTTCTTTTGATGGGGGGACCACGAGTCCCCAAAGAAAATCTGACTTCCTGCTTGGATAAGTAAAAATAAACACACAGAGCGAAGATGACACGAATTTTATCAATTTCTATTCGGGCTTAATTAAAGAGGGTAACATCCGGCAGCACTAGTCCTGGGGAGATAGCATTACTCTACCTGACTTCTACCCCTTCGGAGTAACCCCTAAAATGGCTACAGCCATTTAATTCGATGACATTACCATCATATTTCACTAATGGTAGCCTGTAGCGTGTCGGTGGGTTTTTTTTTTGTGATTTGTTTCGTTTATTATCCTTTGAAAGGATGCCAGAAAATTGTGTTCTATCTCCCGAGGGAAATGTGTATGTTGTACATCATAGCATAGCGGTTTGTTGCTGCCAAAATTTTTAAAGCAAATATTTGATTAATACGAAACCAAATTGGTGGCCCTGAACTGGGTTCGATAGATACATAGTCAAAAAAAGGGTTCAAGTTTGCAAAAGGATTTACATACTATCAGTTCGAATTAGGTAGACAAATTACAATTTTTTTTATCATTTAGTTTGCTGTATCATTTAGTCAATTGACGTTTAATGTACTACTCGTATAGTGAGGGACGGGAAGTTGGAAGAGATGGAAACATGGAATACAAAGCGGGCTGAATTTGCAAACTATGTGTATTTGAGGGCTTGAAAATACTGAACTTACTTACTTACTTAACGGGCTCCCGACCCGTGAAGAGTCTCTGCCTGAGACATGGCAGCCTTCCACTCTCTTCGATCCCGGTCACGCTGCTTCCATTGATCCTTAAAACGGAGGTTTGGTCTTCCTTGTCGTCTCGAACCTGGGGGATGTGATTCGAAGATCCTCTTTGCTGGAGCATTATTGTCCATTCGCTCGATGTGGCCGAGCCAGTGTAGTCGATGTGTTTTGGCTTTTTGGACTACATCAGCATGTTGGTACAGCTCATAGATTTCGTGGTTGTATCTTCTTCTCCATTCGCCCTCCTCGCGTACGGGACCGAAAAATAAAAAGTACTGAAACTTGTAATTAATACTCAAATCTGTGTTTTAAAAAAAAAATTAGGTGTAAGTTAGGAAGCAGTCAGGCTGATGAGCTTCTAAATGATCCTAAAGGGGGCTTAAAATGGGTTATCCGTCGTTGTAAAACAGAGATTTTACAGGGATCTATGTCTGTTATTTATCCGCTAAATTGTTTGAACCTACAAAAATAGTTTACGAACACGCCTAGCCTTTAAGTACAGCGCATGTACATCATGGTCTGTACGTTCTAAAGGCATAATAATTTTCATGATCTTAAGTGCGATCGGCTATCAGTGTGATACCAATTTCATTTGCAATAGTACAGAACTATTTATTTATGACATTTAAACGTTTTTTTTTAGGTGAAATAAGGCGGTAGGACTCTTAAATCACTGAAATGTCTACCTTTAACATTTTCCTCATAGATTTTCATCAAGTCAGTGCTTTATAATATGAGAATAGATCTGACGATTATTGCATACTGTCAATGTCTCAGAGTTCGTTTTAAGCCCAAGCCTTTACAAATTATAAAGACGAAATATTTTGTCAAATAAAGCGAACAGTATAGACTGTATATATTGCATGTTTTACAGGGTATTTCATTAAGAACGTTATATTTTGTTTTTTTTTAAATAAAAGAGCTTGTGTTTGAAATTCAAAAAAAAAGTACGTACGCATGTACTTGCACCTTAATGCTACGAGTATTAATTTACAATCTAATAAATACCGAAATTCAAGTCTTGTTCTTCTTACACATTAGGCCTAATAAATTGGGCGTGGGATTCTGCATTTTTGATCGAATTGATAAAAGTGAACTGATGTTATTTGGGAGATATCACAAATTCTATTTTTTGTAACAACGCACTCAAAAAGTGAGTGTGTTCATAGTACATGGTGTTCAGGTGAATTATAGAGAACTTCAAGGCCTATTAATTTGGTTTTAACAATTTTTTTCAATGTCTGGTAAATATTTTTAAAAAGTTAAATTTTTGAAAAGTGGTCGTGGCAGTTCCTTTACTTGTTACGTTATATCTTTGCATAATTGTTGTGATGTTAATTTTAAGCCCAACCGCTGAAGAAATAGTCGAGAAATAGTCAATTTGTAAAATTACCGTTACACGTATTTTTCGCGTAAAACGTGGTACGCCATCTAATAGCATATGCCCAAACTAATTCACGTATGAAATTTTATCAAAATCGTTAAAGCCATTTTCGAGAAAATTCATTTTTAGTGAAATCGACCTTAAGTAAAGTAGGTACCCTTAACTCTGAGGTTAAAATGAGAATTCCAATTTTGCCTCTATGTATCATCCCACAGACCCCCGATATGTTGAAGTTTGAAGGAAATTTAGGCTGTAGTCGAATATACTCGCACAGATAGACAGACAGACGGAATTGGCGGACCATCTTTTTTGAATTTCTTCACTATTGTTTGATTAATATCTCCGAGTTCGGAATTTTTTATGAAACCAATACTTGCCCTATCGGAATAGGTGCAAGTAAAAAATATTTCGGGTTAAATGTCCTCCACAGAAACGCCTGAACAAATTTGCAATGAACCCAATTTTCCATAACGTTTTTGCATAATTCGAACGATTTGGAGTTAATGGTCCTTAGGTCGTTTAAAGTCTTTAGCTTATTGATATATGTAGATCATTAATTTGACATAGCCCCAAAGAAGAAAGTCCAGAGGAATCAAATCATACGAACAAGGCAGCCAATTGACTAGTCCATTTCTGGAGATAATACGGTCACCGAAGTGCGACTTCAATGACTCGATTGTTTGGCCAGCTTTGTGGCTGTGGTCTTATTAAAATCACACACATACATACATATGCTCAAATTCATCCTCGTCTAATTTACTCCAAACATATTCAGTCAAAAAGGTCTAGACGCGCTCTCCTTTGATTGTGATTGTGTTACCAGTATCACTGGAGAAGAAGTATGACCCATTGATCCCTCCTCCAGTATGAAACCGGCACCAAACATTAAATGTCTGTGAGTGTTCTGGGATTTGGTAAATGGTTTTGTATTACTGACTTGCTCATATGCAACAATTTTGTTTATTAATGAAGCCGTTGAGCCAGAAGTAGGCTGGAGTACGACGACCTAAAATTAGAGTTAGCACACATAAAGTTGTCACAATCGAACGTGAACTTTGAGAAAAAATTTGGATAATTTGCAAACGTTGTTCAAGCGTATAGTTTTCCATGATTAAATAGCATGTACATATGTATGTATGTATGTGTAACATCGAACAAACCGTAGCTATATAACTTCACCCATAGGGGTGAAACTCCTTTGGAAAAATGGGGCGTGCCAACGACACCATTCAATTAAGGTTGTAAAACGTTAAGTTATATTAATGCTAAGGACGCAGTTTTCGACCTCACTACTGAGATTCGTCATAGCTGTTTCTAATGGCGACTTCCTGTCCCTGGCGAAGGAAATATTTCTTTAAAAACCATGATTGAGCTGATACTAAGGAAGAACCCGATTTCCACTCGAGATCAGACCCACAAACAGCCTTATGCTTATTTAATATTTTTCAAAAGTGTGTGACGGGTCCTATAATTTTTGTTCAAATTGGAAGCGTAAGAACTGGTCAGCAATATCAAACTTCAGTCCTGGTAGGTTGGTTCCAATACTTAAATACTACCTATATCTAAATACCACTGCCTCCTTAAAAGTTCACTAGAGTATCTAGAATTTTAGAAAAAATGCCTTTTTCAAAAAAAATGTGTCAAAAATATTTGTTACACGCTTCCATTTAATTTCTAGACTAAATGTGTGAGTATTGTTAATTTGTTAATGAGAACTACATATCGCTTAACAGGCATTTAAATCATCAAAGTCAAGAAACAATAATTCCAAATTCAATCCACACAGAATCACAATTCATTACCCTTTTTCATAGTAAAATACCTCGGCTAGTGCTACTCCCGATATTGCTATTAAATGTATAATCGAAGTACAAAAACAAATTACACTTGCAGTATATCCAGAGTAAAAATTCACAAGGATAATTCCTTTGAGTACACTGAGCAAAAAAAAAAAAAAACATCTATTCATGTGCAGACATACATGTACACTTATGCAAACGTTATTGAGAGCCTTATGGCTTATATGACCGTCAGAGTAGCTCCGTTTCTTTTCTTTCTATTTTTTATTATTTTTTTTTTATTTTTTATTTTTTTATACCCTGTACTACATATTTGCTTTTCCTCTTCGTTTCTTTTTTTTATCCTTCCTTCCCTCTATCTCACACTCTGCTTTTTTTCGTTTTCAATTTATTCCGCTCCGGCTACGAAATAAAAATAGGGTCATATTTTTATTTGTTTCCTTTCAGTCGTCCTTTCTACACATATACCCACATACACACATACACACACACACACACAAACTGGAATACTCTCCCTCAGATATGTATTCCTCGAACCGAACCCCAGCAGAAGGAGTGCGAGTCTTTCGCCCTCTTTTTTGAATGCCAACATGGAAAAAGGACGTTGAATGGGCAATGGTGATGGAGAAGGTGGTAGGTGGTGCCATAGAAATGAGAACGAGCGCCGACGGACTATTAAACAGGAAGTGTTTAATTTTTTCTCATTTAGTCTACCCAAAATGAAGGTGGCTGTGGGTGGCGGCTAGATATCATTGACCGAGTGTAGATAAATGGGACTCTAATTGTTTTTAATTACGCTTGGTGTATTTATGCTATTAATGGGGATAGAGGGTAGTATAATTGACTGTTTAGTTCCTTTTTGAATGTAAGCGCATGTGAATTGGGTGTTGAGTGTGGGAAGTGGAAGTGTACATGGCCTAAGTAACACTGCTCAAAATACCTTCATTCTTTTCAGTTTATTCCCATTCTGATAATTATAATCATCGAATAATTATTCGAAATGACAAGCTCTATTGAAGTTAAATAGAAATGTGACGACATTTAATCTTTAATTTTTCCTTCTCCCTTTTAGAGAGAAAGCTTGATTCCCTATAAATACAGCCACTGCTCCTGACATAGACATTGGGCATCGATAGTCACTTGAACATAACCTCTAGGTTTTTAAAGAAATGAGACACAAAGTATTACACAAAACATTTATTTAAAAAATAGACAAACAAAATTATTAAACGTACATACACATAATAAATCAGTAAATTTGTGACAGTGGCAGACGATCCTGTGTCGCCTCTCTACTTATCGCCTTCATAGATGTTGTTGGTGAATCATCGTCTTCCGAGTTTGAAGTATATTGCACCCCAATTTTTGCCACCCTAGGCTTTGGTGTCCTACCCGACCTACGACGAGGTATTGAAAATCTATACAAAGACGTTCGAGCGCTTCTGTTTTGGACATTAACTCTTCTAATGTTCCTCAGTCTTACATTCCTATAGTTGTTTGGTTTTTTTCCGCCAGCGGGTTTACCAAGGAATTTCTCTGGATTTCTTTTGGCAGCTGCTGACAAACGAAATGATCCATTCACACCACGACCAGTCAGCTGGATGAATTTTCCATTCTCCACAGAGGTTTTGATATATCTTTTTATATAGGAGGTTAATCGCTTCATGTCCACTTCGTAGGAGGATGAAATGAATTTCTTGATAACCATGTACGAGCACCCTTTACTTTCGTTGAGTGATGTTAAAGCTTCATCGACCATTTTTTGTGTTGTTGGATGTCTGCGTTTTTTTGGTGTCGAAGTAGGCGGGTAAGACATTATTATTTGAGCACAGAAAATAACAAAAGTAAAATAATAATAAAACTAATCATGTCCGTCTATCACAACAGTTATGATTTTGTGTTTTGTTTTCAGAACGCAAATCTGTCTAAAAGAAAGAGATAGAGAGAAATCATTGCATAAATAATGTTTTTTTCTTTTATTTTTTGTTGACATTTCATCTCATTTAATTGTCACTTTGGGGTGAAGCTGTGTTCGATGAGCACAGAATGTATTAAAACAGCGTAAGCCAGGGAAAACTGTCAGAACAAGAAAGAGCATAATATATGTAGCTTATCATATCATATCTAATTAGAGATAGAGACCCGTACCATTCATTTTACCACGATTGTGTGTGTCCAAGACCTTGTCTTCTACGATCATTTCTATGGGGTATTTGTAGTTTATGGGTACTGCCAGCTTTCAGAAAACTTACTAGATTTTGTTCAGTTTTATTAAAGCCTTGCTGGGCTATGTACTTTATTATTCTTGAAAAATAGAAAATAGTTTTTTTTACACATAAAACTTGTATATGTACATTGTGCGCTTTAAATGTTTGCCTCTCTTAGAGTTGTCAATAAAAATTAAGTTTTTTTTTGTTTGCAGATTGTCTGATGATCACGACTTTTTTGGAGATTTGTATCGATGTTTGAAACAAGCAGCTGGTACAGCATAAGTGCTTACAAGAAGCGCGCATTAAGGATAAAAAGTAAGTTTTAATTACATACATTTATTCATCGTACGATTAATAGGCAGTCTTTTCTACAAGTCTTATGATCACTGGTAGATTCGGACTTTTAGTCTACCTACATACATACATATGTGTGTACATTTACTTAGCGTCCTCTTATGGCAGTCACGGAATAGCTGTTTATATTTTTAAACATTCCAAATCCAATTGTGACGTGGTTCTTAAGTTCTACAGGAAATGCCATTTTATTGACATTTGTCGGAAAACCCTTATTACTTGTAACAGCGTATTTCCTGTATCAACTTGTATTCGATTCCTTCTTTTAAATTTGACACATCGATAAGGCGCCGTAGCTCAAGTGGTTAGTGGGTTAGACTACGGAGCGATGGGTTCAAGTTCAATCCCCAGACAATACCTAAAATTTCTTTCACGACCCCACCTTTCGCGAGCGTCTGACAAACATCCGGAAGTAAAAATGTCATGAAAATGCTTCTCAAATAGCAAATCGCCCTTCAGAATCGGCACTAAATAGCAGGTCCCTTCCATTCGTGTAAAGAATATAACACGCACAACACGAATGGTTGTGAGAAGCTAGGCCCTGGGTCGAATGGACCTGTCGTGCAAAAATTTATGCAGAAATTCTATGGTTTCTACTACTAGGAGACTGGTAAATAGTCTTCTTGACACCAGAGATACTCTATGTTCATATTTTCCTTTGCAGTAATGCCTTTGCCTATCTTTTATGCACAAATGCAGCAACTTTGTTTGTTTCAACACTATGCATTCTTTTGATAATCTATTCGCTTCAATTATTGTGTTATTTGAAACTTGGAAGCGTGTAAATGCTTTCTAATATACATATGTATATACGTAGATGATCAATTACTATGTATGTATGTACATATGTATGTATGTATATTCCCATTAAAGTTGTCATCGATCTAAAGCTTTATAACCTTTATGAGGGTAAGTTACAGATTTCAGACTTTTCATTATCATTTTCAGTCCGTTGACGTCTTTTGTGGGAATGTTTCTTAATGCGATTATCCTTACCCGAGTTCTGTCTTTTTTTTGTGTTAATTCACTTTTATTAAGTACCATCTTCTTCTACTACTAAGTATAAACCTTTGATAGAGTACAGACACATTTAGACTAAACGTACCTAAGTCCATAATAATCCAAGGATTTTCCAAATCTACGCACAGGTAAAAAAAAGTTACCGAAGCAATGTTTTCTCTTCATCTTTCAATTTCCTTTCTACTTCAATGTTCATTAGCATATTTCTGTACAACAGTGACTTCATTGTGTTAGTGTTTGTTAGTGTATATTAAGTTGATAGTCGATTTCCCCCGATATCCATTAATACACAACTATCCTGAAATTCTACTCTTGTGGAGCATCGGTACTTCCTTTCTTTGTCTATCTCAATAGGCTTGGATTTTGGCCTTTGAAGACTTCACACCTTTTTCTACTCCAACACTACTTTCAATTACTGCGTTTTTTCCTCCTTCTTATAACTTCTTAGGGACCAGTGTGCTTTTATTGTTTTTATTCGTACAGGCATTCTTACGAAAAACATTTTGCCGCAATTGACAAGAGTACCCATTGATGAACTATTCTTGAATAAAATATGTTTTCCTAAAATTGTAGCAAATTCAGCATAGCTTACAAAGGTTATCTGTCTTAGGAATGTAGAGACTTCATGAGGAGGTTTAAGATAAAGCATTCATCCCTACTTTCCAGTCGTGTAGCACAGTCATTTCCTCTTTGCCTTCTGTAAGCTACTCCATGCAATTCTAACAGCTCTACAACACTAAGAACTAATCGCCAATCTGGTCTCCGACTGGTCCTTGAATACATCATGCAAACCCCACACTAGAACCGCATAATCATTGTGCATCTTACTCTAAGTGTGATCAGTAGCATTAATGCGCCCCAGTATAGTTCAATCAATTGCATATATCAGCTCTATTCCATTTGATATTTATGTCAGTAGGCTACAGACCGCTCTGAAAGAAATCAGTCGACGCCATCTTAAAATCAATATTTCTAACCTCAAGTCGCCCGAATATGAACAACAGAAGATAGTTTGTTCAATCCAAAAATGTATCCTTCCAATTACGCTAGAGTTTGATAACCTGCAGCACTCGCTCTCCTTGACCTTTACACGTAAGTTCATGTGAAGAATTTTCACTGACATGTCTGATATGCGGGTCAAGGATTGTCAAATAAGACCCAGTCATGCACCAAATGTCATGCTAGTGACATAAACTGCCGCATATGGGTCACGTTCATAAGATTTGGTATAATAGTCGCTTAATCTGGCCGAATTTAGTTGAAAGAGTTTAAATTTTTAAAGTCCTCCCATCTCTCCCATTGTATCAAGGCACAAATGAAAAACTATAAAATTGAAGGTTGTGATAAAAAAAAAAAAAATTAAAAAATTAAAAGTACACAACACAACTCCAAATATTCCTTAACAAATGCTTCCAAGGGAGCCATGCCATGATGCACTACCACCGACTATTGAAAATGAGGTCATTCGCTTAATTTCTACCTACAGAATTACGGGACATGTGTGTGCTGTGCAGCACATAAACGTGAGGTAGCACTCTAGCAACCCTCCTTCGCTTCACATCATATTCACATCCTTAACACAGAAAAGAAACTTCGACAGATCCAGCAAATTCATTTTTTATTCCTCCAGTGCCAGTCTCCTCTACTCTATGTGTATTCGTCGTCGGTCGTCGTTGTTTTTTTTTTTGCTGCTTTCTGTGATTCCTTCTCGTCTCACCGAATTTACAACAGTACGACGAGGACGAGGACGACGTCGTTCCTGCTCCCTGTCTGATTTTACCTCCTTAATATTTTATTTCAAACTGTGTATGGAGTAGGATTGTGTGTCGTGTCTATAGGATATCTGTAGATAGAACTGCTGCTATGCTACATACTTCTATTGCCGGCGCGATGGCGAGATATCCTTTCAGAGTATAGTAGAGTTTTGCGCTCTACAACTCATGGAAGGGAAAATAATTATGCCATGGAAGTGCAAGCACAATTCCTGCTCGGGAATTTTTTCCCGTGCGTCTTTTATTTTCTCGTTTTTCTTTCTTCTTTTTGCATCACTTTCTAGTTTTGTACATAATTTCAGTTAAATTCTAAAGTGTCGTTCAATGTCCTTTCACAGCAAAGATAGATGGGAGATGAGTTGGTTAGGTGAATGTCCTAGTTGGGATTTTGGCAGATGTTAATGTCTGGGCGATGTGAGACTAATAAAGTTCAAATCCTCAAAACTTAAGGGTGCGTTTAGAAGGTAGGTGCCCTCAAAATTCGTAACCAATTAAAACAAGGGCATTGTTTCAAGAGAACAGATTTCAGTTAAATCACCACTCCTGCCCACAGAATCATAATTCCACGTAAAACCGAGTAAATTCTAAAATATTAATATATTTTTAATGTCGGCCAAAGAGCCACATAAAACTTGGTCAGCAATGGTGATGGTGGCAACGGCAGAAGGACACGAACACGATATCCTCTCTACCGGCCCCACCAACGCTCGCTGTGCTAATTTTGGAGTAAAGTCGCCACGCGGTTTTCTTTCTTTCATTCTGTTTTGTTTTTATTTGCAATCCGTTTTATTAATTTTCGTCTTTGTGTTGTTGGGTAGGAGCAAAAGGTCCTTTTATTATTCCACGGTAATCTTCTTTCCACCACTATGTAGTCCTTGGTGGATTTTTTGCTTTTTGTGGAGTTATCTTTTGAAAATCACTGACTCTGTTGTAGTAAGAAGCGGGGGTTGCTATCTCGAGGATGGAATTGTGTTTAATGAATTTTTTATTAGAAGTGAAGCTCATTCGGTGAAAAGGAAAACAATATTTCAAGATTTTAGTAGGAGGAGAGCAGGATTTTTTTTTTGTTTGTTTGTTGACTGTCAAATGTCGACATTGTGATACAAACATCTCCAATCACATTTCACTTTGAAGTGAATACCTTACTTAGTCCAACTGTGACATGGGGCTTGAGCGCTAAGCGAATAGTACTCCACCTTCAGTGGTAGGCAGTGGTAGACAGGTAGTACAATCAGATTTAGTTCAGAGAGCTTTCACTTTTGCGGGTCATTGCTTAAAAGATTTTTTTTGCATTAATAACTCTTAAACGACGATAGCGTATCGGACAGAATTTTTGCCTGATCCTACATTTGATTTCTGGGCATACAGTTTATACATTTTTAGTTGTAGATTAACAACAGAAATCCAGCGGGAGAATTGCTAAATTCCTTTTAATAGCGAGTAGCTTTATATGTATGTATTAGATGCACTTCGTGTTTATCTACGGACTATCCCTATTATCCGGATTGCTAGGAATCGTTGACGTTCAAGTCCAAGTAAGGGACAGTATAGTCCGAAATATTAGAAACAGTGTTAAGGTCGTTTAGGATACCAACCATCAGCCTTCCGAAAGATGTCAACAAGAAACAGGTGCAGCATAGACATTAATGATTCCTCCTCCATACGCTTTTCAAAAAACCATAACCATTGCCTTGTCTGAGAATACACCAATTGTACTTATTACCTCTTCCAATGTTACTGTCTTTTCCGCATCTGTTGGCATCCGATTTGTTTATGGCTGATATGACCTACACCCGTATGGATGTGTGTATTTAAATCTTCCATGTAAGTGCTCGTCCATCTGTCTCTGAATTGTTTGTTCCATAGTATTGGCTATCTTCTCCATCATATCGGAGAAAAATGCGAATTTTTAGTGAACTGGATGTCGAAAACCATCCATCCATCCATCCAACCATCCTACATATGTACATACACAATCTCTAAAATTTGGCCCATAAAAAAGGAGACCTCTACATTGCGCTAAATACAGAGGTATCAGTCTCCTCAGTATCGCGTATAAGATACTATCTGCCATATTGTGTCTGAAACCCTTCGTCAACAATCTGATTGGGACCTATCAGTGTGGTTTCAGACCAGGAAAGTTCACAATCGATCAAATCTTCACACTTCGCCAGATCCTGGAAAAAACTCAAGATGTCCAAATCGATACCCACCATCTTTTCATCGATTTTAAGGCAGCATATGACAGCATTTATAGAGACGAGCTACACAGAGCCATGTCTAGTATTGGCATCCCTGCCAAACTCGTTCGCCTGTGCAGGATGACGATGGAGAATTCTCGTTGCTCCATCAAGGTCGGTAACGATCTCACCGAGAACTTTGATGTCAAAAAAGGATTTAGGCAAGGTGACGCGCTGTCATGTGACTTCTTTCACATCATACTTGAAAGAATCGTGCGAAACTCGTAAGCCAACACCGGAGGCACAATCTTTCAAAAGTCTGTGCAACTACTAGCGTACGCCGACGACATTGACATTATTGATAGAACACAGCGGCATGTCACCAGTGCGTTCGCTATTATTGCAACGGAGGCTGCCAAAATTGGTTTAGCGGTAAACGAGGACAAAACCAAGTATATGCTGTCAACAAGAAGAACCACATAACATCGACGAATTGAACGGAACGTCACAATCGACAGCTATAACTTTGAGGTAGTAAGGGACTTTGTCTACCTTGGCTATGCTATCATTTCTGAAAACATTCTGAAACAATAGCTGTTTCTTTGGGAAAAGGCAATTGAGTAGTAAGGCCTTATCCCGAACAACTAAGGAGACTCTATATAAGACCTTGATTATCCCAGTCCTTCTTTATGGCGCTAAAGCTTGGACTCTATCTAAAGTGGATGAAGGTATCCTCAGTCGCTTCGGGAGAAATTTTCTTCTCAAAATTTTTGGTCCCGTTTGGGTTGATGGGCTTTCGGGGAAGAGATTCAACGACGACCTATACAAGTAGAAGGGGAACTCAATCGACTTGGAGTGCGCAACTGAAGGCAGTTATCTAAGGACCGGGCTAACTGGAAAGGCTTGTTGGTTGAGGCCCAGGTTCACAACGAAATTTAGCGCCACCTGAGTAAGTACGTAGGATCTCTAGGGAGTATTATCTGAAGTCTTCTGAAAATTGTGCTGGATTTAAAGCCAAAGACTCTAGGAAGATTTTTTTCTTCGTTTTTCTTTTACAAGTCCGGTTCTACTAATTTATGATCTTATATTCCTTTCAATAGCTTTTGCTTTTTTCAAGTCAAATTCAATTGGGACCGCTTGAACAGCTTCTTTAGGAGTTTCAACTGGTCCTAATTTACTTTGGCATGAAATCTGAAGCAGTAAAGAGGCTATCAAGTTGAGGCTTTTCAGGTAAGCTTTTTCATCTGGTGAATGTAAGATTGTTGCGCTTGATATTTCAAAGGCATTTGACAGAGTTCGGCATCGAGCTCTTTGGCGTCGATGAACCTCTTCTTCAATGGATTAGAAACTACCTTTCTGAACGTAATCGAAACCTAAGCCCTCTGACATTGTCAATAAATGGCACTTGCATCGCCGAAACCGAAAAACTTTTCATTCTCGGTATGTGTGTTACCACCCATCTCCGATGGAACGACCACATATTCGAAATCGCTAAGAATGCTGCGAAATGTCTAGGCTTCCTCAAACGATGCAAGAAGTACTTTACCCCCTTTGATCTGGCTGCAATTAATAAGGCATACATCCGCCCCAAGCTCGAGTGAAATGCTCATGTCTAGTCCGATGCACCCAAAACCTCCTTGCACCTGCTAGATAGAATTCAAACTCGCTCATTACAACCGATAGTAGACAGCAGAAAACCAGAGTCAATAGACTCACTCAATCACCGTAGAAATGTTTCCTGTCTTTCATTGTTTTATCGCTTCTTTAACCATTTTCTCGCAATACCTGTCACGCTTCAAATGCTCATCAGTATACCCTTAAGCCTATCTTCGGACGTACCGTCAAGTATAGAGATTCTTTCCTAAACTGTACGACATGAATGTGGAATGCTCTAACAAACTCTATTTTTTCCTTACATTATAATCCTCAAACATTAAAAGCCAACGTTCATCGGTATCTCCTATCTTCTCTCCATAATTTCCCTACCGCCTGTGCTGTGTTTTAACACTATAAGGGTAGTAATAAACCCCTTGAGTAAATTATAAAAATTTTCTTCTAATTATGCATAGTAGCTATGATCTGATAGTATCTTTTTTCTTATCTATTTCAGATATTCTCTATAAACTATCCCGCCGGTATGAAACGCGCAGCTATGTACATATGTAAAAGAATCAAACACTGCCTTAAAATTTTATGGAAATTCAATCCTTACATTCACATACCATATTTTTACGCTGATACGAAGCCTGCCTTAAATGTTGGATGAAACATGAAAAAAGGTACACGCAACAAGATCCAGTATTCGCACTTTGAATGCTAGACGTGTTTTTAAGATCAACGTCAACTAGTAGTAAACCAGCAACACCGAGTCATCGCAATACTATGTGTATCAAAATAAGGACGTTCCTGCAATAAAATACAAAATTCTAACAAATGAATCAACAGATATCAAGCCGATCAGAAAAACCATCTTAAAACCTTGAAAAAACAATACAACACTCAATGTAAAACAGATTATGTAATATTTTAATCGTAATTACCTAAAAATGTGCACTTATTTATTACCAATAAACTTCATTTAATAAAACGTCTACATGTCTAAATTCTGAGACAACCTATAAAAATCTACACCCTGTGGGAAGAATTTTCTTAAACATTTAAAAAGTAAAAAAAAAAACCTTTTAAAATTAAAATTGAAAATTGCACATCCCTAATTTCAACTTTTAGTGATTGCACATCTCTAATTACGAGCAAAAAATAAAAAAATTTCAGCCGGACACCTACTCGCTGAGCATGGTCGCCTGGTGTTTCTTTGGAAATTTTTGCATTTTTGTGGTCAAGATTTGATCGTAAGTTTAGATGGATTTGGAAAAAATTTTTGGACTTTGGTGGGAGAGGATGGGTGTAGTTGGTTTTGGGTATGAGTGGGAAGTTTAGTGGGCGTGGCTGAAAGAAAATGTTCACTGAAATATAATGAAGAACAGTAAATTTCTGGAATTTTAAAGAACTTTATTGGAATTGGTTTTGTACTCGTACATAATATTGGTTGTTAGATTTTAAGGCTTTTGGCTTGTCAGTGGTTAGTGGGATTGGATTGAAGGCACGATGTCGGATGCTACATTTCGATGTGCCTTGGTGTGTCATAGATTTGGTAAATCCTGGTAATTTCCTCATTGCTGGATAGTTACTGATCCTATAGCGGTGAATTAGTTAGTCATCCTTTTTCCTAAAAAGGACTTCTTGTTTAGGAAAGGTAAATCCATGTCTGTATTGTTGGCCATATAGGCTGGATTATTTTATTAAGGCGTGTGTATTAATGTATCAGTGAAGATCATCTGTGCCTACCGAACAAATATTGTTTCATCAATGTGATAAAGACTGATGCGTCAAAAGGACATCTGAAAAGTAAAAAAAATAATGTTAATAAATTTTTATTATTAAATGTATGCAATTCTTAGAAAACTACGGGTCAGTGAGGGTTTTACGGCAATCTTCGAAGCACAACCGAAATTAGTTGTCAACAAACAAAGAAGGATCTGTCCACCGCTTAGGACAAAACGTCACTGTTGGCAACAATATAATATCAAAGTAGTTAAGGAAATTGTCTACTTTGGAGTAAACATTAACTCAACGAATGAATGGTGATTCGGTGTAGACTTACCCTAGGAGAGCGGTGCTAAGTACTTCGGTTTGGCGAAACAAATGGGTTCAAAACTCCTAAGTCGAAAGATGAAATTTGATCCTGTCAGTTCTGCTATATGTAACCAATGGCTGGACTATAAAATGAAAGCAGAGCAGATATTGAACACTTTCGAGAGAAAAGTTCTTCGAGCAGGAGGCCAAATGGAGGAAAAGATACAATCGCGAACTCTGTGAATTCTATCAAGATGTGGATGTAGTTCAAAAATCCAAAAGTCGTCGACTGCACTGGCTCGGCCACATCTAGTGAATGGACCATAATGCTAAAGCAAAGAGACAGGGATGGCAAAACCTCTGTTTTAAGGATAGCGGATGCCAGAGCGCTTTTTCCACTTAACTGGAAACATCGAATAATGTGGAAGGCTGCCGTGTCTCAGGCAGAGACTTCACGGATCGAAAGCCTTTTAAGTAGTTCAGTAAGTATTTTAAGTCACACTAAATCACTTGTTATCTTGCACTTACTAGATTACAATTATAATGCAGAGTGGAAATAACTGAATTAATGCATCGTAAGGCAAAGAAAATTTGTCAAAAAAAAGGTTGGGATTTCTTTCGGGTTACTTTTACGTATATTCGTGAATTGGGATTTTTGGGATTTTGGTTTTCAGGATTCAAATTCAGGCAAATTCGGCAAACAATATCCAAAATATTTGAAAAAAATACTTAATTTTGGAAATGAGTTGAATGAGAGAAACAAAAAGTCGATCGCCGCAATGTCATCTACGCATTTGTCGGCAACATCCTGGGACTAATATAGTGCTTGCAGCAGTACGAACCTATTATGGTTAGCGAATCGAACGAAAGAGTAGTCGAATTAAAATTTTTAGTATTACGGTTAGCGAATAAGAAAAATTTCATTCACTTCAACTATCAAAATTTAGGCGAAACAGAACTTCGTTTTTTGTGTCAAAATCACTCGAATGAAATTTCTGTGTGACAAAGGTGGCGATAGACATGAGTAGAATAAGAAAAGGGTAAATTAATACAAAAATAATGTTTCTCAAGCTTTAAGAAAACCAATCCTCGCCAATTTGAAAAGCTGGTCGAGTTGATGGAGGCAAACCCAGACATGGCAAAGGGATTGGGACAATTTGGCTCATCAAAGAAATGAAAAAAAAAAAAACTGGGAATCATTTGCAGTTGAATTAAATTCTTTGGGTCCTTCTGCACGTGAAGGAAAGGAATGGCACAAGGAGTCACCTAGAATGCAAAGATTAGAAATGTTAATTAAAACAAGTGTTTATGTACCAAGATATAATAAACGCTCGCCGTTTTGATACCATCTTTCCAGAACTACTTTTAGTTGATTGTAGTTCCAGACAAAGGAGTCATGTGTTGAGCCCGGAAACCTTGCGTTAACGTAGAGGATCATGTTTTTTTTTCTTCGAAAATTTCCACCTTGCATTTAAAAACGTTGAACTCAAATTAAAATAATTAAATATCAAAACAATTTCGCTTTTGACACTTCACAGAAGACATTTCATGTTTTTTCTCGTTGTCAGCACTGATTTTTTAGTCGAATGAAAATGTTGGCTAACAGCAATACCACGTCAGTAGTAATTCGCCTGAATCCGTAGAGCCTAGATATGTTTAAATAAAACCTGTCTAGCCTTTAGTGGAATTTAGAGTTGGAAATCTTTCACGAAACCCGAAACTTTTCCTACACTTATATAATTATATGTAGGTGCAAGTCCAAACAGTTCACTCGGTCTAGTAGCACTGGATAGTAAGCCTTGGAAGCGTGTAAAGTAACTTCAACGAATTTGCATTTTGAGTGAGAGACGGAAATGGTATGGCTAACGGACTAGCAAAGCAGGATTCTTAAGGGTATGTTATAGAATATCCTTTAATCTATCCCTATCAATATGGATAAACTGTCCAATTCGAGTAATTTTTCGCTTTCAAGATCAGTATACTTTGGCAAATCATCATATAAGGACTAACACACCATTTACAAAATTTTCTAATTATGAAAATTTTTTTCCGAAATCAGCTCAATTGACAAATGTTACAGAGCACTTAGTACCATTCGTGTTATGCGTGTTATATCCACACTAATGGAAGCCTAAATAAATGGTTTTCCACCCTCGATTTGAAGAGCGGCTACTAGATCTATCCAGAAGACGGAGCGAAGACCGCTTTCACTGCAAGAAATGGGCTGTTGTAGTTCACAGTAATGCCATTCGGGTTGTGCAACCCGTCCGGGTACCTTTGGATTGACCTGGAAAACATGCCTGGTGTTTCTGGACGATGTCTTCGTTGTGGGAAAAACAAACAAACAAAAACGCCGATACTAGTCTACCCCACTCCCGGCAAAACATTTATTGTGGATGCAGACGGTAGTAATGTTGGAGTTGGAGCAGCCCTTTAACAGGTAACGGCCAGGAGAAAGTGATAGCCTAGAGAAGAGAATAACGTTATCTCCACGCAGTGGATAAGAGCTGAATTCATCGCTGGCTGGAGTGCAGTGGAAATTATGAATCTCCAGAAGGAAGACCCCGACATCGAGCCGATACTTGCTTAAAAGGAACGCGAGGAAAAAGCATCACTATAACGTAAGCGCACCATTTGAATGAATGGCGGCCAACATCGCAGGACCATTTCCGGAAACAAGGAAGTTAAGACCATCGCGGAGCAGATCGTCAACAACTGGGTGAGTAAATTTGGTGTACCAATGGAACTGCACTCTGACCAAGGGCGAAACTTCGAGTCGACCATATTCCAAGAGGTGTGTCAACTTCTCGGAATCATGAAAACGAGGATAACTCCGCCATCCGCAATTGGACGTGATGGTAGAATACTTTCACAGAACCTTGAACAAACATCTTTCTAAGGTACTAGGCAACTACCAACGTGATTGGGGTCGGCATATTCCCTTGTTTGTGATGCCGAAAGCAGCACACACTACTACCGGACAATTTCCATTAGAAATTCTATTAGATCGAACAGTCCGTCTTCCTAGTGAAGTGAAGTTTGGATTTCTTACCGAGGAGCCCAAATGTAAGGGAGATTACGTGGCAGACCTTAGAGAAAGGATAAGAGACATCCTCAAAAGGACTAGGATGAAGACCAAGTACGACGTCAAAGCGGCAACGTCGGGTTTCCAGAAAGGTGACCTGGTATTGCTGTACAGCCCGCAACGTCAAAAAGGGTTATCCAGGACTCCGTAGTGAAACTCCCCACTACTGAGTGGTCACGCGTATCAATAACGTGGTCTATAGAATTCAACGGGTACCAAGAGGCAAAATGAAATTTGTACATGTGGACCGTCTATATTATTGCCATTGAGATAATGCAGATAAGCTTGTTAGGGACGAACAACTCTAGGAAGGGGGCAGTAATAAATATATATCCATTCCGAAACCGAAACAATTCTGATAACTTACAACGCCACTTATAAGAAAATAGTGGCACAACCGCTATTTCCATTTCCGCACCTACATACATATATACATGCATATACAAATACATGCTTGATATACACATTAATAAGGACCGAAGGATCCCAATTTAGGCATCAAATCAGAGATCAAGTTCTGTGCTACTTACTTATTCGTTGGTAACGAATAAATTCAGGTACTCTACCGGAAAATAATTAAAACAGGCTTCTCTTACTTGGTTCATGAATGAACTACAGTAATGTAACCTCAGCCCCCTTGCTTTTCGTTAAGCACATACAAACACCCATTCACTCATAACATTCGATAAGTTCCATATGTTTGACAGATTACCAATCCTAAATACAACTGACAGAGATTATAGACTAGCTCTAAGTTAACAAATCAAAATAATCAAACGCGAACGCGATAACACGACGTACTTAGCTATAATAAGCTTGTCAGGTGGCATAATTAAATATATTTATGTAACATTTAAAAATAGCTATCGATATTCACCGCTTTATCAATACGAAAAAAAGAGTAAGCACTTATCAGTGCTTTAACTACATACATACATATCTACATAATGTCGGCGTTTAGGTAATTCCTCCGTTCAATGTCATTTCTATGCACGTCTGGGCTGTGTGGGGACATTCTAAAGAACTACAAAGTTCTCCTTATCATGCGACGTGACAAAGCCTTTTCAAAGTGGATTGTGCTATGATAAATTGATTGGGTTTGGGTAAGGGGAGCAGACAAAAGTAACAACTTGTGGACGGTACTGCCACTATCATGGTACTTCTCACTCCCCTTTTTAGTATCAAACAGAAATTCCAAACAAAAACCGCATTCCTTTCTTGAAAATCAAGTCTTAAAACAAGAACTCGACCCGACAATACACACTCCTATTAGGAGAGTATAGAACCAGTTTATTGCATATTTCACCTTCAACTCAGCTCTTGAATGGAATCAAACACTTTTTTTTTCGCACACAAAATCTACTTCCACTCCAAACATCTACCATGACTCACAACAACAAAGCCAAACACACAATCGTAATGAAAAAAAAAAAAAAAAAAACGAACGGCCTGCGTAGTTTAGAGTTGTTTCAGAGCAGCTGGTTGCTCTGGACGGCGACCTCAACGCTCAACTGAGAAATCCCCTGAAACCGGCAACAGCATTCAAATTCAGTCAACGAACGAATGAGTTACTGATTAGTCCGTCCGGTCTGTTGGTCTAAACAACAAAATAAAATAAATCTCTTGGCTCCCACTGCAGGCTATTTTGGCCGGAAAACTAAGTACGTCACCAGTTACTACACTCCTCAGTGTTTACATTGTAATAAGAATAATAAAAGCCAATTAATTTTGTTTTAAATCAAGGAGTATTATTGGTTCTGTGGTGTATTTATCGTGTGTATATCGCAGATTTGGGCGTATCGTTTGGGATCGCACTGTGGTGTCGTCATCGGTATTTAGAAACTTGTTGGCTAGAAATTATAGTGTTGGCTTGAGTGGGGCCCCCGCCGCAAGGTATGTGCTAAGAGATTCGAATTAACAACCCTTAGTAAATTATTATCGGCAAAACGAAAACAACTCAACAGGTTTCGTGATTTTGGAAGAAAATCTTCTTTAATAATGGGTTCCATCAATTGCAAGGAATACAAAACCACAAACAACCCAGCGTGTGCGCAGGATAATGGTAAGTCAGGAGATGTTTCTTCTCCTCATTTCTTTTTTTGTTTTTTAATTGTGTGCGTGTGTTCTCCTGTTGACTGTTGAATGACATGTGCATCAAATTGAAGAGTGGTCATGGTTGTCCTTGGTTATTGATTTGTATGTTGGGTATGACAAGTGGCAAGCGTTTTTACTACATACATAAGTGGAATTTTTTGCTTTAGAGTAAATACAAACATATGTATACCAAAGCTAATAGCAATCAAATGCTATTAAGTGTGACATTGAAAGTGGAATTTCCCAGATGACACACACGACGAGATGCTGATACGGCCAGCCCGTTTGTTCTGTCAAAGATGGGAGTTACACTATCAAAATTTACATGAATATGTGGGGGAGAATGTAAGATTAGCTTTTCCTGATGATTCATGGGAATGGAAGCCATACTAGGTGCTTGTTTGATATATGTATTTATATCTACAGATGTACCGCTTATCCAACATTTTTTCTTGTTGATTTTGGTATGACTTCATTCTTAAGAATAACTTATCTTTGCCGGCTGAATGTTTGATGAAGAAACACACATTAATGCATCAGCGAATTCTTAGTAAATTTTTGGATAGTGGGCTCAGAGCACACTTTATAATAATTATGTGTGAAGCGTTTTGAATTTGATTATTAGTTATCTATATTGCGACTTAAATTTTGCTTCGAATAAAATTGTGTAGCAAACAGTGATTTAAAACTTGATAGGATGGAGATTGCATGTATACCAAGAGATAAACCAAACAATTTACTGGATATTATCTTTTATATTTGCGAAAATTAATAACAATAGGGTTACTCATCGCGATGACAAAATAGATGTAGTTGCTGTTCAAGCACAATTGGTGCACTAATTATATGATATAATCGCAAATTGATAGAAACATTAAGTCAATTTATTCGGGTTATTATTAGGAGAACGTGAAAAGATGTCGGTTTGGAACTACGATTTACTTATGTAAGTAATAAAATCTAAACCAAACCTTTTGCGAGTATATGTAGGTAGAGATATTTCACAGAATTTCGTATACTCTCTGGAAAAAAGTTCCCTAGAAAATTTAAATTTATTTCTCGTTCCGTGGAATATCTACAACACTTCTTATACAGGATAAATCTTCTGCGCTTGCCTGCCATCGTGTTTGGTTTTTTGAAACATTTCCAGATTTTTTTTTAAAGTTTCCTCGTCGACTTTATTGTTATCCCTTACACCAAGAATCTATCATTTTATTTGTCGGGTTTAAAAGGCGATATTAAGGGGCTTTTCTACACTATTACACATACACGCCCCAGGATCTGCAAATACCAGAAAGAATAAAGTAAAACCTTTTCGGAACAGGTGCAAGTTTTTACTTAAAAAATGCGCAGGTTTTTGACTAGGTCAATGTTGATGAATCTCCTCCAAAGCCCGTCAACGCAAACGGGACCGAAAATTTTACGAAGAATCTTTCTCTCGAAGTGATTGAGAATATCTTCGTCCGCTTTAGATAGAGTTCCCTCTAGTTATAGCTGTCGATTGTGACGTTCTGTCCAATTCGTCGATATTGTGTGTCCCTTCGTGTTGACAGCATATATTATACTTGGTTTTGCCCTCACTTATCGCCAGACCCATTTTAGTAACTTCCGCTTTAATACTGTGACATCCCGCTGAGTTTTACCAATTATGTCAATTTCGTCGACGTACGCTAGTAGTTGCTTGTGAGTTTCGCATAGTTCTTTCAAGTATGATATTAAAGAAGTCCTTTGCTATTTGTTGTAGTCCTAGATTGTCTGCTTTAAGGAAAAGTGACGGTCCCCAAAGTGCATCAGTTATTCTTTGCCCATGGAGCTATCATAAGTGAAGATCAAACTTCCCTGCAACGAGCGCTTAATGTATGGGTGGATGTTTTGGAGGAAAATGGGTACCATATTAGTGCTGCCTGTTCTCTGATCCACATTGGCCATTTACTTGAATGGAAAATTGCTTCCCAAGTGTGAAAAGTTCAAATGTCTAGGATCTATGATCAATTCCGACGCAACCTGTGATGATGACATCAATCATCGCGTGAGCGAAGGATGGATGAAGTGGCGGAAAAACTTCGCTATCTTCTGTGACCGAAAAATGCCCCATAAGCTCAAAGGAAGACTGTACGCCGCAGTTGTACGTCCGGCGCTGACATATGGTTTACAATGCTGGACAATGTACAAAAAGCATGAGGGCAAATTAACGGCAGCTGAGATGAAGGTGCTGTGCATGACAGCAGAAGTAACAAACCTTGAAAGAATAAAAAGTTCGAAGATTCGAGGAAGCCTTCATGTAAAAGTTGGTACATATTGTCATGTTCAAAGGAGAGATCATTCGAGCCCTCTCAAAAGGCAATATCAATCAACGTCCCTACACAATCGCAAAAAAGGCAGATCATAAAACAACTGAATCACAGAAATGCAAAAACATTTTGCGATGCAAAAGCATTTGATTCAATCAAATCCGAAAGCGGGAAGCCTGCCGATATTTCCTGAGGTCAAACCGGTAAACCCCACAGGCGGACCAGTAGGGCTGCAGTGAAGTGGGGGGGTTGTGATCCTTCTACTCCGGATTATAACCTCACTGTAAAGGAAGAAGAAGATGATGTTAAAGAAGTCACATGACAGTGCGTCACCTTGTTTAAATCATTTTTTTGACATCAAAGGTGAGATCATTACCGACCTTGATGGCACACCAAGAATTCTCCATCGTCATTCTGCACAATCTGACGAGTTTGGCAGGGATGTCAAAAGTAGACATGGCTGTGTTATGGCTCGTCTCTATAAATGCTGTTATATGCGCCCTTAAAATCGATAAAGAGATTGTGGGAATCGTTTTGGACTTCCCGAAGTGTAAAGAGTTGATCGATTGTGGACCTCCTGGTCTGAAACCACACTGATAGGTGCCAATCAGGTTGTTGACGAAGGGTTCCAGATGTTCACACATGATGGCATATAAGATCTTGTATTCGACGTTGAGGAGACTGATAACTCTGTAATTGACGCAATTGAGGGAGTATCATTTCTTGTGGATCGGGCAAAAAGGTGCTGAGATTCCATTCAGGATACATTACAATTTCAAATTATGAGATCATGTTTTCAACTTCGTACCGAAAAATATAATGTGCAAAATATTTAGATCCTAAGATAGAAAGTATTTTCTTCAATCACTAGATTATGAAAATGATGTCTACACCATCTAAAGACTTAAATTAAACAAGGCTAAAACAAAATGGAACCAAGATCTCAAAAAATAACACGTTAACACCCAAGGGCTAATTGGCAACTATGATAAGTTAGCGTGGCAATGATGTAGGTAGTAAATAAAGTCTTTGCTAGTGATCCGAAATATGTAAATTGGAGTCCAAACGAAGAATTGCAACTGACAAATGCTCGAGCACAAGAGAGTAAAACATAAGTTCGTTCACCCCCTGCAGCACAAAATATGTATCTACATGGTTGTTTAATGGACCACTTTGGAGTCTTAGTACGATTCCAGCTACTAATCGCCTTTCAAATAACAAAGCGATCACACCATAATTTGACTTAGATGTGTCAGATTCATGATAACCAACAATAATGTGGGAAAAAACCTAGATAGTATAGGAATTTTAGTTGAATGAATACCACATTGCTTTCATTTTACAAGCCCCGATGCCCTCTCCAAACTCAGCAATTAAAATACGATTATAAGTACCCAAGGTCAATTCAAGATTTGAATTCTATAATAAGCAAATGCAATTGAGTGTATCGGTCTACAATACACTCGAGATAAAGAGTGATTTATTAAGCACTATTACATTTTTACTGCATTACACTTAACGAACAATTTATAGGCATTAAGTTGTCCTACAATACACCTGAACATTGTGTAGCCATACACAATTTTAAGGGTCGTTTTCCTAAAAACCCACTGGTTTTGGTGAGAAACAACATTTAAATTGCAAGTTATAGTACTGTGACATAAAAATCTAGAATGCCACGCCCACTTTATTCGGGATGACTTATATTTATAACTGTCGTATAAATGGTTTTGATTGATTTGAAAACCTGTGTAGTTAGTAAACGTATAGTATAGGTGCAGGTACGTTACAACCTAGTCGTGCACCTTATTTTTTTTAACATTTGTTTACTTCTGTTTAGTATCATGTTTGTAATAGGCCTGTTTAATTTGCTACAAATGTATAGTATTTCTAATAAAAGCTATAATAACATACATATGTACATACTTACATATGTATAAAATAGAAATAAACTTCTTTATAGCTAACGATTTAACGCAAAACTGCAAGTGATTCTTTCAAATACTTATTATATGTACATATGTATATGCATTTGTTTAGTTATAATCGATTACTCTGTTTTCCAAATGAGTGAATCTATTTACGGTGCAACTGCTAATGCTAATTGGGTGTAGTGTTCGGTCATTATTCTACAAGTTCGCTGCACCCAATTGACGTTTATTGACGTTGTAGGATTTGTTTTTAAGTTAAAAAAATGCAACCTTTGGGGTTTTCCTGATTGGCAGTTTAACTAGAATATTTTGTACTAACTCACATCCGATAAACTGGTGATCGTCTAAGAGATTGGTTTTCAAGTACAAAGTCACGGAATTTAGGTATACTAATAAGTAAAACTAGGTAATTTGAACTTACCCCTACATGAGCTGTTTGGTTCCTGGCCTTTTGTTAGTCGTATGTAAAACTAAAAGAAGAAAAAATACATATTAAAGTTTTTAATTTTAACATCATTATACAGAAGACAAAAATGCGAACTAAATCTTAGCTACATACTTATGTACTTTAATACTGTCGTATCGCTGAGTAATTTTAGATTTCAAAGTTGGACTAAATAAGTAATGACTTAGATTATGATTGGTGACCAAAGGGAGCACAAGCGTTTTCCTCTTAGCCTCTTACTATCAACTCCTACTCTACACCTCCACGTTAGTGGCTGCTGGATGCCTAGTACCTCGATTGGAGATTGGGTAACCAACCCCTTTGGAAAGTCGTTGGTGGTAGCGGACGAGAGAGGGGGAAGAAGTGTTTTCTCATTAGGAAACTTCCTCTTGATCCAGTCGGCAGTGGACGATTTCCCTAGATGCAATCAATGCTGTTGGAAAAGACTTGGTGGCGGATGAACCCTTAACGGGATGAACCCGAAGCGGGTTACTGATTCTAGAAAAATCCGACCCCTCGTCCTAGAGGTATAAAACGAAACTGGTCCTCCAAGTTGGGAGTTGTGCGTGGAGGTAACTTCCCTACCATGGAAACAAACTACTAGTTACGAAAATACCAACCGCCTCGGATAAGGATGATTCAACTGTTGACGACTCAAGCAAACGTGATAAGGACAACGACTTTCGGATTTGCACGTGGAATGTTAGGTCCTTTAATAGACCACGTGCGGCCGAACAACTAGCGGAGGCTTGGACTGCTGTAAAGCAAACATTACCACCATCCAAGAAGTGCGATGGAACGGGCCGGGCAAAAGAAGGATGAAGAACTGCGATATCTACAACGGTGATTGCTACCGACAACAGAAGCAGCGCCTATTTGGATGCGGGTTTGTTATTGGAGGCAGACTTAGGCAAGAAGTCTTGAGTTTCAGGCATGTGAACGAGCGTCTTGTAACAATTCACATCAAGGCTAAATTCGCAAACATTAGCCTGATATGCGTTCATGCCCCCATTCTTGCCAATCGCTGTTTCTTTGGGCTGAGATGGCAATTGAGTAGTAGAGCCCTATCCCGAACAGCTAAGGAGACTCTGTATAAGAACTTGATCATCCAAGTACTGCTTTATGGTGCTGAAGCTTGGGCTCTACCTAAAGTGGATGAAGATGGAGGTCCAGGTTCACCCCGAACTGTAGCGTCAGTTCTTCTTCCGAAGAAGAAAAAGAAGAAGAAGATTATCATTTGAAAAGCTCCCACAATGAATTCTCACAATAAATCTTCAACTTCATGGAGACAAAACTCAGCAGTTTGAACTCAAGACTGCTAACCAAATAAACAAAATTCCCAATTTCAGAGCAACTTTCGAATAACATTTATTTGAGAACCCAATAATCGTCGACGAGCCACTATTGAATGGCATTCCTTACAGCTCCTTATTAACAGCGTTGTTTTCGAATCATCTAATCAATATAGTCCTAGATGGCATGTGATCATAGCAGGACGTAATTTTTGTTTTGTAAAATCCTATTTTATGACCGTTTAATAAGAAAGGAAAGGGCGCCGTAGCTCAGTGGTTTGTATGTCGAACTATTGAGCTGGAAGTTCAAAAAAAAATCATTCAGCAGCGAATTCCTTCCACTCGCGTAAATATAACACGCTCAACGCGAATGGTTGTGACAAGCTAGGCCCTAAAGACCTGAGCAGGGCTGTGGTTAAAACCTTGCTTATATTTTTCCCATTAAAACCAATCTTGGCTCAGCACTGATCTGCAAAAGTACAAAAACAGAAAGGTCAAAACTCGAAAAGAAGCTGTCTGAAATATCCATCAGTTAATGCAGAAGAAATATGAAATGAAAGGGACAAGAACTAACCTGACAGACGATAGAACCAAATCTGATTTTTCCTACAAAATTTTGTCCAGCAGGTCAGGGATGTTGTACTTGCTACTTTTCAACTAATTGGTACGTCTCATTTTTTGTCATCCCTGTGTTCCAAACCTGATTACAACTAGTCAGTCAAATAACATCTTGAAATTAAAAAAAAAATCCCAGCACAACATACTTTCAGATAACCAACGAAGTCTCTGATAGACTTGTACAAGATGATTGCATTTAAGGAGGGATCCAATAAATTTGTATCAGAAAAAATGATCGATTTACAAATGGAAACTCATCCTTTAAATCAGTAAGAAGACACTGTACTATTGTTGGATCATGATAATTCAAAAAAAGTACGTAATTTTTAGACACACATTCGTTCGACATCGATCCTGTTGAAATGGATAATGCAATATGTAAGTACATATGTACATACATACATATGTATGTATCTAATTGATGGCGGATTCATTTCTATTGTTACTTCGTTTCCATATTAATTGTTCTCCAAACCACAAACCTCTGTCTAAATTGACACGTTTTCTAAATAAATTGTATTCCTCCCACCAAAAATTGCGTGTGAAACGACTTTTAATATCCCTGTGCTGACTTACTTTCGGCCAATGAGTATGCTAATGTACTTATTCATCTCCTACCCTTTCCAGAACTTCAAATAGGTTAACAATTTAAATTCTAAAAATAAATAGGCACCTGCCAAACTTCTCTTGTAACACGCAATTAAGCCGTAAAACCTTTAATTTTTTTTTTATAACCCGCGTACTTGTAGGAGGTCATTCGATATAGAGATTTCTCGATAAATATTTTTTTTTACTTAAAGTAGATCTATCAAGCATAGCTCTGCCATCATCTACCCGTTCACCTCCACAAACAACCTACTCCTCACTCGGTTGGCCAAGGAAAATTCAATCAATAGAGTAAAGAGGGAAAAGTGAAAAGCTTCGCGTTGTCTGTGTTTGTTTTTATTGCATGTCTTCCGTTTTCATATCTCAGTTGAATTGGTAGCAATTGACACGGTTAGTGGTCTCCAGACGCGTGGATACCAGTACAGTTTTATGTAACCGGCGTTCCTTCGAGTACCACAAATTGAAAGTGTAATCACAGGTAAAATCCCCAGTAAATATTAAGATAACCGCACTCTGTTCGATGTAATCACGGGTGGTGACTTGAGTTCCTATATCTGGAATCTTTCATTGTTTTTACATATTTTGTGGCATTGTGAGATTAGAACACGTTCTCAACGTGTGTAGTGTAATTAAAATAATTCACGGTCACGTTTCAAAGTGAATGTGTTACGATAATTTATTAGGTCTGCGATGCTTTGTTTAGTAAAGTGAAACATTTTTTTAGTCAAAAATAAAAAAAAAAAACAAAAACTTTTTGCCTTTCAAAATATTTTTGCGACATTTTTCACTTTCGGTTTAAAAAAAAAAAAATAAATTACGAGTCTCAAGAAACAATTGTTTGCTAGCGGCCTTTCCAAGGTAGCTTAGTCGAATACAAGTCAGGTGAATCAATGAGACGCAGACAGACAGGTTGTTGCTTGGAAAGTGGGTTATGTGCTTGTACTCTCGACCACAGGCATTTGTGCCTTGCCTTGCGGGCAATTTCTATGATAGTCACTGCCAGTCAGGTATTTTGTTTTAAACATACATATACAAAAACATATATGTATATATATATATGTATATATGTAATGATATTATGGTTATGACTATGAGTAGTGAGTCCACGTACATGCATGTGTTTATAAATTAAAAATCATACAATTTTGTTGCCTTGATTTGGCTTTGTTTGTGTGTTTTTTTATTACCTCATTGACTGTGTTATTAGTCACTAAAAGCCGCACAATTATCTTATCCATTTTATAAGGAACGTCAGATTACTTCCCTTGAGTCTGTGATGAGAATTCTTTTATCATGTACATCACCACCTGTTTGTGTTTTCCAAAAGTAATTGCGTCATAATTGATTTTATAATTTCTAAGGCCATTTGAAGGTTGTTTATTGCAGATACATATTATAAAGTCTACACTCAGGCGAGTGTCAAACACGACATACATATCTGTTGATATTTTCTAAGTAGAATCACGTACCGCAACTAGCAATCAAGTAGAGTCATTCTGATTATCGCACTGCACAAATTACTAGAGTTCATCTAGACAAAAAAAAAAATTGTACAAAAAAAGGTTTTCCGTGTCATTTCCGTTCATTGTTATTGAAAAGACGGTGATTCATATTCAAGTTCTGCCGGTAGGCTAAATTTAAGGTTGAATGAATCTCCATCAAGTGCAACGTCTCAGACTATTCAATTCCTGACAGATGTCACATTGAAATTACTGACTTATCTGAACTTGATATCTTTTACCTTCCTGTTATAATTAGACGCCTGTTTTATCATTACATGTAAATATCAACCCTGTGTAGCTGTAGTCCAAAATGAATAGATTTAATAGTGTTAAAGTTGTGATGTTCGTGATAGTGATCAAATAAAAGAGCAGAATCGGTTAGGTCTTAATGAGCTGGGATATGTCACAAAGCATTCCTCTTCCTAATCAGCTATCTTGGTTCAATCCCCAGACAACACCTAAAATTTCTTTCACGGAGCCACCTCTCGCGAGTGTCTGATAAACATCCGAGAGTATAACTGGGCGCCGTGGCTCAAGTGGTTAGTGCGTTGGACTACGAAGCGAGTGGTTCCAGGTTCAATCCCCAGACCTCTCGCGAGTGTCTGACAAACATCCGAGAGTAAAACTGTCATGAAAAAGCTTCTTAAAACAAAAATTCCGACTCGAATACGGCATTAAACAGTATGTCCCTTCCATTCGTGTAAAGAATATAACACAACACGAATGGTTGTGAGAAGCTAGGCCCTGGGTCCCATGGACCTGTCGCGCTAAAAATTTGTATTTGTATTTTTATTTTCATTCACACAGTAGGCGCAAAAAATCGGGTGTGGAACCTAAACCTTCTCTTCCATTCATTTGATATCCCTGGAAAATTTTACTATTTTAAAAATTTAGGTTCCTCTAAGTTGTCAAATAAGTACTTTCCTAGGTATTTAAGTCTACTCCGAGCTATGCCTTGGCATTCACAGAGTAGATGTGTGATGTCCTTTGAAACGTGAAGGTCACTGCAGTATCTGCATGTATCCGTATTTGATAATACTAATCTTCTGGCATGTCTCCTGAGAAGGCAATGGCCAGAGAGAATCCCTACCGAAATTCTTAATCTTAATCTTCTTTTTCACTTAGTAAAAACTCACGTGCGCGGCGCTAAAATTACCACAAAATGAAAACGAATATGTATATATATGTATGTTCGGAAATTGCATTCAAGGGAATTGTTCCAGGAATCAAAAACGAAAACTGTTTTTCATTCTGACTATTTTAGTCTTTAGAATTTAGTAAATTTCGTTAAACAACTGTAACGATTCATATATAAATCACGGCACTATAGGGTTAACCGCTACCGGCGACATGGCCTTAGACGCCCTATTTCCTCCAAGGTTAAACCATTCTAGGTCAGCCATTGGTGGTTTTACTCCTAGCCAAGTCATTTAATTGTGCGGTCGTCATTAGAATGTAAAGGGATGATATATGTATATGTAGGTAGGTTATGTATGTACAAAAACAAAAGTAATTAAGGAAGGTGGTAGAACACAGCGACGTAAATATATTGGGAAAAGGAATGACTTAAAAATTTTGTCAGACTATGCAGAATAAGATACAAACGTAAGCCTCGTTTGTAAACTCATAGTCATCAACATTGATGGATTCTGGGTTATTGATTTTTTTTTCTGGTTTAAGCTATGCTCTCACTGAGTGAGTGCTACACACTCCGTTTATGAACCGTGTTATAAAAAAAGGGACAAAAACATGAAAGATGCAAATGAAAGAAAATACTCAGAACATAATTAACAGATTATTTATTTAAAAATGTTAATGTCACTTAAAGATTGAACTTCAAAAAAGTCTCTTAGATATTTATATATGTATGTATAGTGCACCTACATCCCTACTATTAAAAAATCAAACAGAAACCCAACGTAACTTTTGTCTCTTATTCTCCAGGTTTCTTGGTGTTACCTTCACTTCACCATCACTCGACGATTTTTGATAATTAATTGTACCCATATCTCTAAGTCTACTTTTTGCTGGCATACTCTCCATTTTCTGAGTAACATTTGCAGCATTTGCTCCAAACATGGGTCTTAAGGGCTGTCTGTTTGCTATATTCGATATGACCTGTCCAAAACGATCGAAAACTTGACCAAAACGATCAGCTATCGTTGGACGCGGACGCATATCATCTACTTGGGGTACGATACCGTCAGGGTAGTATACGTAAACTCCTTGCTTCTGTCCAAATTGAGGTAATTGAGTATCCTTAACTCCCTGCTTCTGGCCAAATTCAGATTCAGATAATCCGTTATCATTTTCCGACGCCTGAGACTCTTGATCTTGCTGTGGTTGAGGTTTCTTTGGCAGATCGACTTGTGGTTTGTATTGTTTCTGATGTGAAGGCGGAACTTGAGCTTTTATTGTTACCTGCGGCAGTGGTGCAAATTGGGAGGGGACTTCCAAATTCGGTTGTGCTTCTGGAGACATATGATGGTCCCGAAGACGTTGCGGTTCATTACCAGGGAATGTATCCACAATTAAGTCATTTGGGTACGTATAGTCAGGTTTGGGTGGTCCAGGGTAGGGGTATATGTATTGTGGGTCTTGACTAGAGATGTAATATGGTGGATATGGGATTGCATATCCACTATCGTCATTAAGTTGCTCAACATTGCTGGGGTTTCTGGTTTTCTTGAATATGTTTTTGAAAATTGGTTCCTCCGGTAAAATATTCTTTAAAATATGCCGTGGTGCTGAGCCTCCTGAAGAGTTAACTTTGATCGATTTGATAAGTGCTATTTCACGCTCGATATTATCCTTTTGTGCTGTATAATGCATTATCAGATGGTCCATATCTGAACTTCTCTGCATATTCTCTAGCAGGGCGATTTCTTTGATGAGACTTTGATGCAATTCTTGAAGAGTAGACAGCAAATCATTTGTATGATCGTTGTTGTGTTCGAAACTATGTTCTGGCCGCTGAACTGGGAGTCGAGCATCGTGCTTTAGATCGGACGCATCCGCTCTCGCAATTTCGAAAGTGACCAGTACTATAACACCTAACTAAAGGAGAGATTTAAAATCTTAGAATGAAAGGGATTCTTTTTCTACTTACGAATAATATTCGCATGATGGGGCCGACGATGTTTAGGTCTGGGCTGCCAAAATACTTCTGCCTGAAGACACCCAACGTAATCAGAATTTTATAGAATTTCGTGTTGGATACCGGTTGTTGAAAATAGTCGTATCTCACTTTGTGCATTCTTACGTGAGGGTCATTAGTATTTGAATGTTTCCCCTAAGGGTATTTTTATTGCAGAGCGGTCATTCCACTTCAGTTTATTGAACTGAATTGTTCTATACAAAAGAATTAAGATTGTGTCTTCAACACGTGGTTAATGAAAGAAAATCCCTTTGTTCACGAGGCCTTTCCAAAGAGGAGGAGAATGCTAGGTGTTGTAGAAGCCAGACATATGTAGTTCTGCAGAGTCACATCTCAAAAGGCACAACTACTAAAATGTTTAACCTACTGCAGCACTATCCTGTTATCAATGTGCCCTTTGGAGTGACTCCAATTAAATCCCATCAGACGTTAGACTCCAAATTTACTATGATTCTATCTTAACCCACGATATGTCACTATTTTACGAGTTTAGGTATATGAATATACCTGAGATCTAAATGGAAGATTTCCTTGATAATTATATTAATGTTGGTATTGCGAAGTAGTCCTGTCGATCTTAACGACGTACCACTTAATAAAACATGTTCACTGCTTCCTTGACTCCAAAGTAACCCCATAAAACTATTGAAAATTCACAAATTTACAAATTTAATTGTCCCTTTCTCATTTCAGGTGACACAGGTTCATATAAATTTAGGCCAGAGTCTGATATGGAAGACTACGTTGAAGCGGTCATTTGCAATGAATCCGACATTCAGGAGAATGAAATGAAACAGGTGGATTTTAATGAGGACTCCAAGATCCTTCTTATTAAGCAAAATGGTAGACTGAAAGCCATTGGAAACAAATGTTCGCATTACGGAGCTCTTTTACATACCGGAGCACTGGGAGACGGTCGAGTACGCTGTCCTTGGCATGGTGCCTGCTTCAACATTGAAACTGGTGACATTGAAGATTTCCCCGGATTGGATTCAATTCCCTGTTACAATGTCAACGTACAAAAAGATGGTAAAGTTAAGGTACGAGCCAGAAAAACTGACCTGGAGAAAGATAAACGCCTCAAGAATATGGTAAAGCGTATCGCCACAGATGAACGTACATTTGTCATTGTTGGAGGTGGACCGTCGGGTGGGATTTGCGCTGAAACACTTCGACAGGAGGGTTATACTGGTCGTATTGTGATGCTTTGCAAGGAGAATACCCAGCCTTATGACCGCATAAAACTCAGTAAGGCATTCGACGCGGCCATTGTTTCAGTACAATACCGCAGTTTGGATTTCTATAATGAGTACTCCATAGAGACTATGTTGGGTGTGGCGGCAACAAAGCTAGATACAGATGCGAAAACTGTTACCTGCTCGAATGGATATTCCATTAAATTTGATAAAATTTTCATTGCAACTGGATCTGAGGCAATTAAGGTGCCAATACCAGGAGCAGACTTGCAAAATATATTCACAATCAGGAACCATCAGGACGTTGTTGCAATTAATGCTAAGCTTACAAAAGAGACCCAATTGGTGTGCATAGGTTCGAGTTTTATTGCTCTAGAAGCGGCTGCTTCATTGGTCAACAAGGTTAAGAGTGTAAGTGATAATAAGAATATTTAATGAAAATGGTTATAAAGTTATAACGTATCGCTTTCAGGTTACCGTCATTGGCCGTGAAGACGTCCCTCTGAAGCTAAGTTTTGGTACAGAAATCGGTCAACGAGTTCTGAAACTCTTTAAAGAAAATAAAGTCAACATGATCATGAGCAGTGGAGTCAAGGAAATCATTGGCGCTGATAACAATGTATCTAAAATAGGGCTATCCAATGGTACCAAAATACCCTGTGACGTGTGCATTATGGGCACTGGAACTCGTTTTTTCACAGACTTCTTGAAGGGCTCCGGAGTAACATTGAATTCCAATGGATCTATCGATACTGATATACACCTAATGACAAACATACCTGATGTATATGCAGGTGGAGATATTGCCAATGCCCCGGTCTATACGATCGGAAATAAAAGAGCGACAATTGGTCATTACCAGCTTTCTCAGTATCACGGACGTATTGCTGCCATCAATATGGCCGGAAAAGTCAAAGAACTTCGAGCTATACCATTTTTCTGGACTATGCTATTTGGCAAAGGTTTCCGGTATAGTGGCTATGGCCAGTACAGTAATGTTAAGATAATCGGGGATATGGGAGAGCTCAAATTCGTTGCCTTTTACTTGGATGCCGAAGATAACGTAGTTTCTGTAGCTTCATGTGGTCGTGACCCAGTTGTAGCGCAATATGCTGAATATGTATCGACGGGAAAGCGTTTACATAAAAAGGATTTAGAGGCTGATGATCCTTTTGTCTGGACCCAGAATTTGCGATCAGATGCGAAGGTCTGCTGAGTTAGGTTTGCCTCCAAGTGTGAGATATTTTCTTGAAAGAGTGAGAGGGACATCTTTAATATGTACATGTATTTCTTGGTATTTTTTATTGTAAATACGCACTAAATGTTAAAATAAATGCTTAATAGTAGTTTGCGTTTGTGTATTACTGGAAATACTGACTCTCTCTAGACTCTCCAACTCTGAGCCTAGATTAAAGAAGGCCACCGCTTTTGTAATTGAGAAACAGAAGTTTATTATAGGTAGAATGGCTTATGTACTTGTAAGAGGGGATATCGTAGATCTACGACTGGATATCCTTAACTATGTGAAGAGGGTGAGTATCCTTGTAATGATGGCTAAGTTCATGCTCAACGCTCAATTTTTGAATGAAATTCCTGAATACAGCAACAGAGGCTAATCTTATCATCGACACTGTAAAAGTCTCAATCAGCTTAAATAACCCAATGGGAGTATTATGCTACCATAAATAAAACATAATTTTTTGATTCTTATAAAAATCTATTTAATAACATATGCAACCATAAAGTCGGGTTGCATCTCATACCGCTGATACATACTTTGTAAAGACTAAAAATATGTACTAAGATTTACTTGTTATCATTTTGTATTTGGCGTAAGGTCGATTAAGTTAATCAATCATATCAAAGGTGTGAAGTTTTTTTTCTAATTGATAGATATTTGTAACGAAATAGAATATACACATACGAGTATGTACATATGTATGTATATACGTCGTATACAAGTTTTGAATTTAGAAAAATTTATAAATAGACCTTACTATTATGAGTCACATGAGAATATATTTCATTTTATTTGGGGAATACAATCTACTATTATTTGAGGTTTGATGTTCATTTGCAATTAGAAAGGTTTAAGAGCTCGGCTCTAAAATGATAATATTGGTAAGGACATCAAGCAGAAAGAATTGTTAAATAATAAAGATAGCTTGTTCCACATTCTAACGATCTATATATGTATATACCTGCAAACACACCATTTATTATTTTAGATCAGTACGAAGTGGTTTACGGATTATCCCAAAAGGAGCAGTGTGGCATAATGGTTTTGAAGAAGCAGTCAGCATGACATCAGTTATGCATAGTCCTGGTAAGATTAACAAGTAAATTTGTTAAGCATTTTCAGACGTCCAACTGAATAAGAAGTTCTAATGGTACAAAGGACGTCCAGGTGTAAAGTACTGGAAACCGCAGTCATCATTACTTTTATAAGCAATCATTTTGCGGCCTACATTCCACTGACCTAAAATTAGATCTGAAATCAAAAGCTTTCATACTGGGACCTCCAAATAGGCCTAAGACTTGTAAACAAAATGTACTAATATCTCTAACAAAATATCGAGTTATTTTAGCAATGAAGATAAATAATATAACGTTCTTGACTGATTTATTTACTAGTCATTGTTCTCTCAGATATCACCTTAAAAAATATCTGCAGATTATGTCCATGAAAATCGAAAGTGCTGGCATATTTTGGCGAATGTTAGAAAGCGTTTACCATCCCGTCCAATATAGTCTCTTCTTCAGCCCAAAAATTAAGGTTTTATCAGAGAACATGATTTCAGTTGGACTGTCAGCTTATGTATAGCATCCACCAAAGGGTTAGCACAAAAGATCTCATATATGTACATACGTACGTATGTAGGCTGGATTTCTCCAATCAATTGCATTTAGAAGAATATTGCAATGTATGAACATAATATGGATGCAGATATTTTATTTCTTTACTGTCCTTATAGATAAATCCCTAGTCAGTAGTAGTAAACTGCAAATATACATGCATCTTGGGATTAAACGTGATTTGCCTAACGGATAAAGTTAGAATGTCGCGAAGCTTTTCATTTGGGTAAACAGAGGCTATTACCAATGAAATAGTTCTCCGACAAGGTAAAGTCTTCTTTTCAGCCTTTGAAATCATGACAATTTGACTTGCATAACAAACTACAAACATTTCTTTGATTTGAGTTTTCTTTTTTACAACAAATTTAGCTACAAACTATAAAACTTGTCTTATATTAAACTAGTCCCAAGCTTCCTTAACCCGAAGGTGGTTAAGACGATCTTCCAACGTAATGTGAGGTTTCATTTTACTCATTGCTTGGTCGTGTTGCCACTGTTTCACCAATGCTTCACGCTTGCCGAAGACTTTAGCATGTCCTGAGGACTCCTCCTGTAAAAAAAAACGATATTTCAAAATAACTACTATATATATTTGTATTTTGATTCCTTTACCAGAGTCAAATACGGATGCCTCAGGAGTAGCATAGTAGCCTCTTGACGATCGTATTCCCTTTTTAACGTTTCCATCGCTTTTTTACTTACTGGCTTTACCAGCCTTTTTTTTCCACGAAAAATATGACCGGGAACGGTGTCTTTGAAGAAATTTATTATTGACAAGCGCATTTTAACTTATTAAATTGAAATTAAAAGTTATTTTTGTTGGACGAAAATATAATATTCGATCGACTTTAGTGGAAATATTGACAGATGAAGCATATGGTAGGATTTTATCGTGCAAAGCGACATCTGGGTTAGTTCGTACTACAAACGGTTAGTCTGATACACTCTTGAAAAAAATAGTTGACGAAGAGAGATTCCGAGATTTCTTTTTAAACTTATTTATCCAACTTTCACTTTACACCAATGTCGAGCGCAATTGGAGATGAGGCAACCCCGACATAACTTGGATGACCACTGTTCTCAGTTCATCTTAAACACATATAAGTTAAAAACGTTTGAAGAAATTATGTGGTCTAACGTACTCGCATATAGTAAGTACTACGACGCGGTGTTAAACCAACCTCACTATGCCACGAAGAGTCAAATAACGTACCTCTGAGTGCATTAAATGCAAAATCCATTGAAATGCAACGCTTCGACGGTTTAGTAAAACGCTACGCGGAATAAGGGTGAATACTTCACCTACAAAAAAATTACATCATCTGATTCATGAATACTATATTTTATTTGAAGACTGTGAATGACGTCGGGTCCAAGTTCACTTTATTCATAGTCTAAAGTTCTCTTCTGTAAAACTGAGTTGTAAGATAAATGAGTTATTCTTGGAAAGCAATTATACAAACATAGCATACGACGATGACTTTGCATAAAGGCGAATCTGATATTTCCCTGCACTCATTGCAAATTCATGGGAATTTCTCACGGGAATTGAAAACCAACGTAATTTTCGAGTCATTCTAAAAGATTTATTGCATTTCAATTACTTACTACTACGAGAGTTAACAAAAGACCTAATCTACAAACAACTAACTACAAGTAAATGCTTAATGCTGAACAGGAACCAGCTCCTCCTCGTCATTGCTGTGGATGTATCTCTCCATATGGTGTAGAATTTCAAAGCCAACCTCCACCATAATCAGTATGATGATCATCCACTCTAGTCGAATGTGATGAGCGTCGTTTAAATTGTGCGATACAAGCTCTGCCAACTCCACGCAGTGGTTGATCTTTTCATTCATCACCTTGGTCCTACGAGTAATGCTAAAGTATGAACAAACCTGTATATAAAGCGTTTCCAGCTCCTCCCGATCCCAATAGAAGTCCGGAGTGTCGAGCAAGTCCGAGCTTAGGTTGATCATGTGCCGCAGAGCGAACAGTTCTCCAGTCTTTCGCAGAGCTTCAGCTCGCGTGATCTTGATGCGTCGTCCTTTCTTTAAGTCCTCCGTAAGGTAC
Organism: Xylota sylvarum; assembly: GCA_905220385.1. Taxonomy (NCBI): domain Eukaryota; kingdom Metazoa; phylum Arthropoda; class Insecta; order Diptera; family Syrphidae; genus Xylota; species Xylota sylvarum. The sequence continues at coordinate 90,541,245 of LR999957.1, read as the reverse complement.
TCCAATCCATCAATATACCTGTCTAGTGTGGCCTCCCAAATACCCAATTTGATTGACGTTGCCATCGCATTGGAAAATGTGTACTTCTGGAAGAAGTTTTGTTCTCCCTTGGTGAGGAAGAACTTTCCGTTTTTAAATAGGGCCAGACACTCATTTGGCGGCGTGTTCTCCACTTCTGGCTCTGGAACATAAGCGTATGGCATGATTTCACTCTCTCCCTTGACCAAGGCCTTCAGATAGCCATCCTTCTCATAGTTTCTCAGAAAAGAAAGCACATTATTCGTCTCTATTTCATTGAAATTCCATAAAACAACGGATCCCTCACGGAAGAAGAAGATATCCCTCGCTTCTCCGTTGACCATATACTTCGCTGTAACATAGAGAACATCCTGTTCGGCTCCCAAATTGTCGGTGGAGAAGAATTTCTTGGCAGCGTACAAGTTTTGCTCCTCTAGACCCGCTAATAGTCCCTCCAGGTCGTATTCCTCGGCAGTGGAAAACGCAGAGACATTGAAGAATCCTTGCGCAGCAAGGTCCTCTTCCTCATTTCGCTTTTTTCGAACGACACGCTTTTTCAGTTGTACTGGGATAGAATTCTGATGTAAAGCACGACATTGGGATACAAGCGGTGAAACTGTCGAAATATTTGTGAAATTTCGAGTACCATTGGCGTTTGCTGTGATTGACATGAACCCTCTTCGTCCACTTGTTTGTGCGATGACCGTCAATCCTTTGGTGAACAGAGCCCGTGTGAAGCTCATTTTTAACGAATGGTTGATTTACTAATGCAACTTAACTATAAAATGTTCAAGCATCTTACAGACCGCGTCGATTCGATTTAAGATTACTCAACAGTTCGGGAGAATCCGAGGAATTTCACTATGACAGTTGCACGTGCCGGTCACTTGTAGGCACTTGTTACGTGTGCTTGACTGAGTTAATTCACATTCGGATCATGATTTATCTCTGCGTTAAACAATTTCAGTCTATTGCATTTATGTCTCCTTAAAGTTACTTTTATGTGACTTGTAATATATTTGAAATTATGTTTAATTGGAAAAATTCAAAACATCGTCTAATAGTTACTTGAACAGTAGTACAATTGTTGCAGCCGGCTTTCAAAAATTGCAAATTTCTTTTTACCTTTGGCAGCGCCATTTTCATGAACTACTGCTTCTAGTGATGTGTGGAAATGTATATTTCGATCGAATTTTTGGTATTTTTTTGTTTAAAACATTACAGTAGTCGATAAAATTTGTCAAGGCAAGACCGTTCTGATCTGATGGAAGACTGGACTTATGGTCCCTTAAAATGAGATTTTTTTTTATTGTTAAGTAAAGGAACTTGAAGTTATAGGCAGCTTAAGAAAAATTATATTTGTATGAAAATGAATAATAACAAAGATTTGGAGATCTGACGTCCTAAAAATCAATTGAGCGATAATATCCAATAATGGGATGAGCAAGTTGTGAGGCTCTTAGGTATGTTTTGCTATACATATGTATGTACAAACATACATACATACATATGTTATTTTGAAATGAGCCCACAGAGTCAAAGGCCTTTATTGGATTAAGGTGGATGTCTGCACGAAGATATAATATGTATATACATAGATATGGTTGGACGTAGATTTCACGAATTTGTCACTTCCACCAAACGGCACAAAGACTAGTCGTATGTCACAACCACAGCTTTTCATAAAGCGGGGGATGCTCCCTGCGTTTAAAGATGGTGAGGAGACCCTAGGTTGAACAATCTTCTTTTGGACAGGGACGAATAAGTGTAGAATAATTGAAGAATCATTTCTTCCTATTCTTTAGAGAAATTTACTGTGGGCGACAATTTCCTCCGAAAGCATCTCCGTGGTACAACCGTTTACCAGCCCTAAACAACATTCGGTACTTATTTCCAAAATCCGGGACAAGTATTAAAAATACTGTGTATCTCTTGTGTATAACTTGTAATAATAAGATCACCATAACCAACCTCAGCAGATGTTTTCTAGCAACAACCAAAAATTTGCGTCTTCCTGATAAAACACTGTGTATTGTGGAAATGTTAAGCGAACCCAAGCGATAAAAATATGTATGATTATGATAAATATGTAAATTGTTAGCTTTTGCGAGCGTTCTTCTCCTTTTTTTTAGTAATAAATTTGTAATTTGTTATTGATTTATAAAGATAAATAAATAAACACATAATACAACCGATATCGGGTCTGATCTGTGATCCCTTTAGTATAACTAACGCCCAGGTCAGTTCTCTATCCAGATATGGTACGTCGATCTCATTTCTCTTGTCACTGCGACCTCGCAGAAAACACAGGTGACAATTGAACTGTTCCATCATCTCCATAACAAAAACATGATCAAAGATCACGATTCCAGGGACTTAATTGCTGTTTGGCAGTCTAGGAAATGCTAATATCTGTTACCGATACTATGCTACAGGGCCAAAACAATGCGTCTTTAATCGCCATAATATTCGTCTGAAAAACAATGATCTGGAAGGTGGAATGGGATGCACAGATTGAATTTTAAGACGCTTGTGCTCGCGTTCTAGAGAGAGCTGGAAATGGTGAGGTCATAGACCCTACTTTCATATCCATCTTCACGGATGGATTAAAAATTGACGAGTATTCTAAGAGGAATCATTATTGTCCGGTCCATAGATTTATGGAATCACCGAGGGCTGATGGAACCTGTCCACTCTGAACAATAATGAACATATATATAGTTATCAAAGCCATAACGTTCATCACAACCAAATCAAAACTGGTCGAGAGGGACTCAAATCCCTCAGCTCGAGACATAGCAAGCTCTACTAGTTTCTAGGACATGTAGGTTTACAAGGGAATGAAATGGCCAATGAGCTAGCTAGAAAATGCTCTGAATCAAATGATCAAAAAATAGACCACTCGGTCGTAAAGCCCACCATTCTTCTCATGTCCAAAATTACCTCTGACCTTCACAACATAACCAACGTAAGGTGTCCATCCTCCTGCCGCGTCTTTAGAAAACTTTAAGCCCAGAACGACAAGAAAAGGACTAGAGAACTTCTATGGTTAAAAAGACCACATCTGACGCCTAACTAAGACGCCTATTCCCACCCTACTTTGGTTTTAAGACTGAACTGGCTGTATAGTAGCGAACTGAAACACCATCCAACGCGGTAACATTATTCCACTAATTGGGTGGTAATGATTGTCCGGAAGTCTCGGTGGGTTTTAGTCAGTGTCGGTTAAATCCGGTTAAATTCTTTAAAGGTCTCTCAGAAATTAAAACTGTTCTGTATAATGTAGATTTAAGACAAATAAGATTTAGATCTAAAAATTGAGTTAAGTTCCAGATCTAGAGAGGTAAATTTAAATGAGTATTGATGGAAAAAAAGACGTGACACTCACTGTATTAAAAATGTTGTTAAAATCAGTTTTTAATAAACATCCCCCAAAAATGGACATGGTCATGTGTAATGTATAAGCAAATTTTAAATAATTTTAATATATAGGCTGCTTTTCCAAATGCAACACTGCCTGTTTTGTGAATCAGCAACCATACCTAAATGCAAACTTTAAATGATGGTACAATGCATTACGTTCCGAAATGCATTGTGAACGAATATATTGCGCAAACAAATGCAAGCAGCGCATTATGAACTACCATGATGCAAATGACATTTGTTATTGCTAGAGTTTTTGGTTTAGCTTTAAGATATATTTTGTGAATATTCGGTTATCATCGCACCAGAATTGTTTAGCAAATGATTAAATTATCAGAGTTGCATTTAATTTGTTACACATTGATTCAGATTTTCAAAAAATAAATTGTCCGGATCGCATAACATTCTAAAACGTCATGATTCACAACGCAACAGAATGCGCATTGCATTGTGAAAGCATTGTGTGTTTGCATCACCGATGCAAGGTGCAGTCACAATGCGGATTTGGTTTGAATTTTGAAAAGCAGCCATACTTCAGCCATACATACATAATGTACATATATATTTGGCCTATGATTTTTTTCTTTTTTAAGCGAAAATATTAAATTTTCAAAACAGTGGGCATATTTCAAAAATGTTCACACGTGTACTGTTTTATTCCCAAAGTCCAGATATTATGAAATTTCGCTACCCCAAAAGTGATAACACACTGATAGATGGCCGGGAGACAAACATGGCTCAATCGACTCGGCTATTGATGCTGATTATAAATGTATGTATATACGTACATGCTTTATGGGGTCTACCTTGACTATTTGTCCATGTTACACTTTATAAGAAGACGCAAATATTGCAAGGAGACCGAAAATAAAGAAAATTTCTTATGTAGGTGTTGGAAGTACAAAAGTATGACAAATTAAGCAATGTGCAACAAGTAGATCTAACGAACTTGAAGAGTTAAACCAGAAATGAAACATTTCTGAGAACAGCATAGATTGATCGGTATCGGAGCATCAGCATTAAGCTGTTCTGAAGTAAAATAAATACCTCTTGAACGTCGCACGATTTTTTCGAATGTAAATAATATACAGTGAGTAAGGGTAATACTATCCCTCGAGCACCGTCATATCGGTTTTCCTGAAAACGGTAATATGATGACTAAATAGCCCCACCCAACTCTTTACTACATCATCTGGAAAAGAAACAATTAACAGATGACTCACTCACCTCATAGACCAGACCACCCACCGTCAGGCCAGAGAAGAAATAGAAAAGGAAAAATAATATAAAAAAAAACTCACAACATTGGTACATAGTGTGTTGTGTTTATTTTGGATACTAAAAAATATAAAATATACAAATTTTATTTTTGGGATAACAAATAGTGCACAGAAAGGAAAAGGGTATTTTTTCTTGAATGCGATATAAAAACTTTGATCTTCTTCGTCGTCATTGCATCGTCGTCGTGTGGTCGTCGTTCGTCCAGCATTATGGAGAGAGACATAGTAAATTATTCTCAAAACACAGTAAAGTACTAAAAACTATTACATTAAGCCGACAATAATAAGAATATATAAAAAATAAATGAAACAGGAGACTGTTGTTGTATAAATTATAAATAAAATACATATATATATATACCGCTACAAATGCATGATTCTGTAGAATCCGAAGAGATGTAAACACATATATTTCTATTTCTTGTCCTTTCCTGTTTTTATTATTTGCGTTCTCCTATTTCCACTGCTTGTGGTTGGGCCGTTAGCGGAGTCCAACTAGGCTTCCGTTTCGGCTCCTTTCAACCTCAGCCGGGCGAAGTCCTCAAAGATAATGTCATCGTCCTGACCGGTGTCGTCGCCGTCGAGTTGGATAAGATTTGTGGTTGGTACTTCGGCAGCGTTTTCTGAGGTTCCTCCTCCGCCAGCGACTTGTAAACTGCGCCTGGGCGATCGCTCGGACAGAATTGGATCTGAATCATCCTCAGGTTTGGGGTGCATAAGGATGAATGGCAGTTCGGCCACCAAATCGCCGCCCAAAATGGGACCGCTGATGAATAGTTTCACCTTCACCTTGTAGTGGACAATTATGCCGAGGCTTTCACGTTGTGTTGGATCTGCAATGAGTGTGCTCGATGCGAGATTGGTGTCCTCGTGCTTTAGCTGCCCGTCTAATGCGAGGCCCCACTTATCCTTGTTATTCGCCAGCAGCGGTGTTAATTCGAAGACCTTCGACAGTGTAAAACCCGGCTGCACCTGACAGCCATCCTCCGACTCGGTCTCTGCCACAACACATTTGTACTGTGCGGTTGAGAACAGGCAAATGTCCGCAAACTGCCGGACCAGAACCTTAATCTTCTTCACAGTGCGGTTGGAATTATTGGCGATATGAACGTTCACGGAAATGGACTCCCCATGGTGGTACAACTCCTTGTCCAAACTTGCTTCCAGATGAATCTTGTTTGGTTTCAGCATAAACTCCTTGCTCACTTCAATCGATGGCTGCTCGCCCAACTTTGAAGGGGCGTACATGATTTTTCGGATGGCCAGTCGTACAGAATTCCTCTTGTGGGGTTTATCGTCGACATTTTCCCCAACAAATGCCTTTAGTTCGTAGTCCACTCCACACGGTTTCCCTGTGTCTCCCGGTGCCGGCTGAAGAGACACCGACGCTGGGCAGTAAGGAGGAACTTCGAAGTAAAACGGATATGCATTGGGACCCAATTTTTTAATCAAACGTTCTTGCAGTCGTGTCAATGGCCGCTCACTTTCGATAATCGGGAAAATCTGTTCACTCGCCAAGTACAGGTCCTTTCGGAATGTTAGCCCAAGTACATCCAAATCCTCCCTTCCGTATCTAAATGCCGCCAGCACCTGCCCAAACACCTTGCGGTCCTTCACATAGTCTGGCTCAATCAACACCACTCCGTCGATGGGGTCCACATGTGTCACGTGGTCTACAAAATCCCGTTTGCCCAGATATACGGTTATTTTGCCATTCGATGAACTCTTCTTGAACACCCTCGTCGCCTGGCGCTTCGAACTTCCATCATCGATGTCTGGATCGGGAGAAGGTTGCGGGGATCGATGTAGCGCTGAATTAATCATACTTCTTGTGTGTGAAATGTAAGTGTATATAATGTATATATGTATAGGTATAAATTTTCTCCTATTACTAATTTAATACTTGCGCGGCGTGCGTGAGTAATGAATGGAATTTTGTTTAAAGTGTTTTATCTTATTGCAAATATATCTTTCGTCGTTTTTCTCTTTTTTTGCTGCTTCAAGTCCATAAAAATATGTACATCGGCGGGTTCTTATTTTTTTTTTTGCAGGCAAGTTGCTTTGCGCTGTCAATTGTTTCTCGTTTTTTTTGCTATACTCCGGCTTCCGGCGCGCACATTTAAAAATCTGTTGACTGCACAATTGTTTGCAAGTGAAAAATTACATTCAAAAGTTAATTTTACTGATTAAAAAGGTCAAAATAATTGAATTGAAACAATGAACCTAAACGCCCAAATATTTATCTAAACTCATTTTTCTTACAAATGTCAGATTTCTTGTATGGTGACAACCGAGTTTTGTTGAAAGTTCTTTCTACCGATAGTGGCGCTGGGCCTATCAGAGAGAAAATGTCAACGGTCGACTGTCAACTTTTGTGCGAAAATTTTAGTTTGGAAAGAGAAGGGAAAGGTTTTTGTGTTTATTTTTACTGAAAATATGGAAAATTAAGTGGAAAACCATCGCCGGCAACATGGAGAATGTATTATTTTCAAATCTGAAGAAGTTGTACGACAATGAATTGTACAGCTGTGTGATTCCTGTGGTAAGTTTAGGAAGTAATCTTGTTTGAGGATAAGTCGGATGTCTGTTTAGAACCTCAACAAAAATTCTAATAGCCTTTTAGGTTTATACAATCCATTTTTATAAAAAAATACGATGCCTTAGTGCCGCCGTTTAGTGTTTTTTAACGATGTGTTCTTAATAAAAAGAATTCTTGCAGTGATTTCTACCCAAAAGTCCTCTGCTAAAATTCTCGAAGGCGAACTTATGTATGTCTGTATGTCAGAGGGATAAACTCTGATTAAGATATAAAAGACTTCGTTGTGACTTCAACTTCTAATCAACATGACATGTAGGCAAATATTAACGAGAGTCAGTGATGCTCTAGCAAAAATAAATAAATGTGCAACGTCTGCAGACGTAACCATGCTGCTTGCGGAGGTGTATGCTATCCTTGAAAGAGACTGACGTGCAGTGAAAGTTTTAAAGTGAAATATTGAAGATGGCGAATATGGATTGCAGATTTCTTTTCACATGCATAACAGAGATGAAACTGGCCCCAACATCCGCTATGAAGCTCGACACCATTTAAAAATGCAAGCGGAGTTAGCGTTTCACTATCGCACTTGTGTCTCTTCTGCGTAGACTATGGAAGTAGATACTACCCGTAGCATTGCTGATCGTTTGTTTTGCACCACGAAGCCATCTAAACGTTGAATACTGTTCCACACGTTTTTTTGTTTTCATTTCTTATGAGCAGAACTTTCTTATTATCGTTCCTCGTACTTCTGATGATTTCCTTGTGCTTCTTATGCCCATCAAGTAAATAAAATCTTTATTTACAGGCCAGTTTGCTGACCACTATTTATCAAAATGACCGACTCATAGCCACGCCAGAGCAGGAGTATCAAGTGTTATTATTCCGAGGCGATTCTTATTATCATGAGAGAAAGTTTCGTCTGGCGGCAACACATTTGCATTCTGGTTTGATGATGCGGAAGACACTGTTGCGCCACAAGAATCCGAATCTAGCCGCAATTGAGAACACGACCAGTTTACCGATATGGAAATCAAGTATCGACTGGCGGTGTGCTATCGGGAGTTAAATGAATCAAATTTGGCTATTTCCACGTTGCAGTCGATCCCAACAAAATCTAGGTCGCCGAAAATAAATATGCTGCTTGCCAAATTGCAGCACCGACAATCCAGGAACCTGGCTGAAGCGATTATTTCATATAAAGACGTCCTCCGTGACTGTCCGATGGCTTTGGAGGCGATAAGCTCGCTTCTGGAGATCGGTGTTGACGGGATTGAAGTAAATTCATTGGTCGTGAATGGTATGCTATATTCTTTGTCATAAAGACCCATGGAAACGAATTATTTTTTTTTTTTAGTGAGTTCAACGCCAAAACATGTCGAGTGGCTAAGTAGTTGGATCAAGGGACACGCTCAAATGTACGTCCACAAGCACCTGGAGGCCTCAAAAACATTCCAGTCGATCAATGACAACACAAAACTCCACCAAAACGATCACATATTGACACTAATCGGCAAAGCACTGTACTATAATGGACACCATGCTCAAGCGCAGCATTACCTTGACACAGCGAATATGATAAGCCCCTACAGCACTGATCACATAATGCCACTAGCCGTGGTTTATGAGAGAAATAATAACCTGTCAGAGCTGGAGAAGTTGGCTTGTCAACACTCAAACATCAATGAATTTAGTTCCGAGAACTGGTTTGTGATGGCACAGAGTCTGTCGGCGAATGGGAAGTACGAAAAGGCGTCCTATTTCACTCATAAAGCAATCTCTGTAGATCCCACCAATGTGGAGGCATACCTCTTGCGTGGAAAGATATTTCTGCAGCTAAAACGGTACAAAGAGGCCATCCACTACTATCGAACTGTTCAAAGTCTGGCAAACTATCGGTTTGAAATATACAAAGGCCTCGCTGGATGTTATATTGGTTTAAAGCGTCTAAAGGATGCCCAGACTATTTGTGCCCTGGCGGCGCGTTATTTTCGTAATTCTCCGAGAAGTTATGTGGTGAGTACAGTACTAATCATTGATTGACTTTTCTAATTTTTGAACTTCAGCTTCTTGCCAGCACCCTGTTGTACTCATCGAGTGCAGTGACAAAACGCCAAGCAAAGACTTTCGTAAGCCGTGCCCTTGAGATTGATCAGTACTACTTCCCAGCCGTATCGGCAATGGCAGAGATCCTTCAATCGGAGGGAGAGACGCAAGAGGCCATCAAATTGCTAAAGAAACAGTCGGCCAGCTATCCCAGCTGCAAGTTGTTTACAATGTTAGGCGACATTTTAAGCAGTGAGAAGGATTTAGATGGTGCTTTGGAGTACTATACCATCGCTTTGAGGTTTTAACTCGTCTAGGTGGCTAGAAATGAATTGATTGTATATATTTTCTGCATCTTTCAGCATGGAACCTACAAATCACAGAGCTCAAGAAGGTGTAAATGCTCTAGGTCAGTCATCAGAGACAACAACGAAGCAGGATGAGTGCTCACTAGCCACCACATCGCAGGATGAAGAATGGCCAATTGATTATGATGAGCCATCAATTGAAGCAGTTGATTTCTCTTCAGCGGCTGCAACAAATCCTGATGGGGAATCGGAGAGTGATCCAATTTGGTCAGATGTTGATGCAGAACTTACAGCTTAAGGAGAGGTTTCCCATATATTTTTTTAGAGTTTTGAAAATAGTCTTAATCAATTAATACATTTAAATAATTCATTACGACGTATTTTATTTAAAAAAAAAAGAAATTCCTTCAAGCACATCTATGGAGTCTATATACAGTCAACTCTAAAGTTGTCATTATGCTATTAGACGCCGTGTTACTTTATTTTGTGGGTTTTCAGGCTTATACCAGTAAAACAAGAAGCCCCAGTTCAAAGTCAATGCATGGTTGGAAGTGCTTAGTCAGCAAATATTTTTCAGACGGGCAAATCTTAATATGATAACACCTTCAGGTTTTGAGACTCCTCTTGTTTTGAGGTATTCATCTGCCCTGGCTTAACTTCTACGTATGTAAGTTCTATCGTGCAGCTTTGACTTTTCGACAGATACACCCAAATATAGCTAAGTAGTCTTAGATGGGTGTATTTTTACAACTTTCTAAACAAATATTGGTCTTTCTTAGAGGCCAGTTTGTTCGACTTACATAAGTACAGGATTAAAGGAATAAAATGCACTCACTTGTATTTTGAGGTTGATGCGATCTGGAAAAAACAAAAGAAATTAAAATGTTCATACAATTTGAAATTGAGACATAAAAACAGTAACATTCTAAATACTTTAACAGCACATAAAATTACCATACATTAATTCAGAAAATTCAAATTGGAGATCTTCGGATCGAAAATTCAGTCGCCATGGTTCAATAAAATACGTGGAAGTATCAGTATATATGTATGTAGCAACTACTAGTTATAATTTAAGAGGTGTAGGGCGACAAATCACTCAAAGTTTGGCCAAGAAAGCTCCAGAACATTATTTCTAAAAGTTACGAAAGATACCGGATTTCGGCTTTTTAGGTTATCGAGTGCATTTTAGGCAAAGAAATTTCAATGAACTAAAAAAATAAGATGACCCTATAAGAACTCGTTTGATTCCGGAAATACAAATTGTTTTAGCAACGTCTGAAATCAGGACTCAAAACCATCGCACCACGCATTAAAGGCTTTAAGTTCAATCTATAATCCAAACCCTTTCCTTGGTTGATCTACGGCTACGCGTACAAAGACAATTAAAGTTAAAAGTTCTGATACAAAATCAGAATGCTTGCGTCATATCTTTTATATCAATATCTACTTATACCCCATAGCAAAAGACAATTTACAATAAGTATAATAAATGAATTTTGTCTCTTGGACTAAAAAACCGATTCGAGATAGTAGTTCCGAACACTGACCGAGGTGTCAAATGGAAGAACCGAAATAACCTCAAAAACAAAACATTTCTCGACATTCAATTCATTCGTGAAGAAGTTTTAAATAATTCTAAGCAATGTCTCGGTCTTTTCGTGCAAAAACCTGTGCTCGAGTGGTGCACAAAGTTAGAGAAATCCTTGCGCCTACCGAAGGAGAACTTTACTTGATAAATCGTAATCCACGAAATCTGGAAAAGCTTCGTATTGCTTACAAACCCAGCGGATACCATTTAGAGAAACCAGGAAGGAGCTTCTGGCATAAACTGGACCTAAATGTGACTGGCAAGTATGTCACAGCTGAGGTGAAACATTTCGAAAATGGTCCAGTTCTCTCTGCCAGCACCTCTGAGTGGGCAATCAAGAAGCAACTTTACAAAACCAAGGACATCGCAGCGTTTGTCAACCTAGGACGTGTTCTTGCTCAAAGATGCATACAAGCTGGAATCACTGAGATGTCCTGCAACATTGAAGCCGTACCCAATGGAAAGGTGGATAAATTTCTTAAAATCATGGAAGAGAATGGAGTTACACTCCAAGAGCCTGAGAGATTCAAAACTCCACACCCTTGGGACGCTTATCGACAAGAGAAGTACTGGGAGACCACAGAATAGAACGAAAGAAAACAGACAGTGGAATACGTTTTTGTTTTTATTTTAAGTTTAATAAAATTTACATTGTAAATGTTTATTCGTATTTACCCTTGATGTCATCCCAGAGTTTCTATGGAAAAAGAGATTTTTATTACATAATTCGGACGGGGAAAGACTTGGCTACTTACACCGCGGTTAACTGATGTGAAGAGGGATTCAGCGGCGATGTCGAACGTTCGTTCGAAGAAAAATGCCGATGCTAGTATGACTACGGCAAAGGTAGAGCTCCTCTTGAATAGACTATTGTAGATGGCCTTCATTTTTGGTGGTTTTTCAGGAGAATTTCGTAGATTTTCTTCAGGAAGTCGACGACTTTTTGATAATCGTAAAATTATTTGACACAAAACGAAGTGACAGATTCGATATTAGAGCGGCGCATTCTGGTATTCAAATTGTGAAACTCGAAAAATAACGGGAGAATTAGTGATGCCAGTATCTAGTGTTTCAATATGGAAAGAAAGCGATTACTCGTTACAAGCGCAGAATATTGGTTAGCAAAGACGAATAGAACTAAAATGGAGAAAAAGAGTACTAAAGTTCTTCTCCATCATCATTCGAAATTTTGAGAACATTCATGGCGTTAAGATTTTTGACACAATTGTGTGTTAATATCAATTCGCGAAACAGAACTAGTAAAGTGGTTCACAAATTTGTTGTAGAATAATGTTTTCTGTTGATGTATATGATCTCATAACAGTCAGATATTCTGATGCACTTTCTCGTACAGAAAACGGAAATGGCAAAGACTGCATTGTCTTTTTATTTGTTAAATGCTAAAAAAAATTCTATGAAAATTTACACCACCGCGGACAGCAACCCTTAACAATACTGGGAAATTCAAACCCCGCATACAACATTTGACAGTTATTTGTTGATTGTCACATGTGGTGCTACTACTGAGATGTAAACAAATTTTTGTATCTACTTTATTTTGTATTTGATTTTGCTTAAAATGTCTGGTGATCTACAAGCTATCAAGGAGTTCCTAACTGATGCGGTTGATCCAGCGCACCGTTCTCAAGTCGTCATTAATCCAGACCACATAACCATGCTGCAAGGCATGAAAAGCAAGAAACAACTCAAACGTAAGAGAAGATCCAACAAAAGTGCCACTCTCAACCGACGAGAGTTCTCCCAACTTGGGCTCCAGACACTGCCCACTAAAAAGTTGACATATGCTGATGTTATACCACTGCACAAACTCTGGAAAGGCTACATCAAGGAGCATTTAAACTTGAAAAATGGCGATACAATTCCAGAAGTTTACGAACAGGGCTATGATGCATTTAGCAAATTGCTGGTGAAATCGGACTTGCATGGTGCTATGATATCTGTGACTAGGTCCAAGTGCCCGAGTTTAGTGGGATTATCAGGTATTGTGGTGCTGGACACAAAGAATGTGCTGAAGATGGTAGGCGAGGACAATAAACTAAGGACAGTGCCGAAGAGTGAATGTATATTTGGAATGAAACTGGGGAATATCACGTTTACTCTGTTTGGGAAACATTTAAATATAAGATCAGCGGAAAGGTCTGTGAAAAAGATAAAGAATTTCATTGAACCAGATTTGTAGATAGCATTGTGAAATATATTTATAGCTAAAAAGTTTAATGTCGTTTCTGTTATTAGGTATTAAGAGCTACCAAATGGAAATGGCAAGGTTTTTAATTCAATTAATTGTAATCCAGCTGGTGAATGCAAGAGGAAACTTAAGGTCATAGCCGAGTTTCCCTCGGAAATGTGCTTGCTAAGAAAGTGGACATCTTGATGATGGCATTTTTGGATATCGGCACATAGTCTACTATTGAACTCAAGACATTCGCTGACATTTTTTATTATGTTTTTGAGACTGATGCGTGGTTTGAAATCAGGATCGAAATATATTTTGAAGTGACTGTTGATTGGCAAATATCTTTCTACTTTTACTCCAACCATTGGAAACAAGAAACATTTTTGAGAATCGTTAAAAATGTTCGAGTAACTACAGGTACATTCGCGCTGCCTTTGAGAACGACTGCTAATCAAGAGATAATTGATATATCCCACATGGACCCTCAAACACAGTTCACCGCTTATTAACTATTGTATCCAATAAACAGTGACTCAATGGATATACCCACCAGTTTGTATAGGACGGATATTAAACATAATCTAACACATATGGTAGTGGTTAAAATAAATATTAACTTGAGATAATAATTAGAATAAGGAGTGCTAACGAGGATCCAAAGGCTTAGTTTATATCTGGTTAACACAGTTTATAAGGTCAACACAACAGCCCTAGAGGTTCTCCGGACTGTGATCTCGTTATTTTCAGTTCCGTATACAGAAACAAGGCTCATAAGAACACGTTTTGACAAAAAAGTAGGATTGTGGTCATTATCGCAAAACGGTTACTATTTACTTCTTGATGGGTGTCTCCAAATAACCGACTTTCTGACTTCAGATCACCAACCAATTATTGGTCGTAGGCTCATCATCAATTTTCCTCATACAATGTGCCGGGGATAAAAGGACGAAATAAGACCTTATACGCAGAAGGATTTATCTCTTCAAATTATGATCGCCTCTATTTTTAGGGTCTACTTAATAGATTAAGATGTCATTAGTAATTAGATCAATGCTGCTAAGACTCTGCATTTTCCTAAATTATTTGTTTTGCCATATGATCAACGTAGAGGTGCCACTGATAATAGCGGTAAATATTGGTCAAATGAGGTAAAATGCAAATAATACGAGAAAATTTCGAAGCTTGAAGCCAACATGATCAAAAACATGATCACTGATCACTTTAGAAAGCATATGCAACTTTTGTAAGACTTGAAAACGACCGTATATTGTGTCATATGTATGTATGTATGTACATATCTCTGATATGATACTGAAAGGATTGAAGTATGTTTCAAGACGAAAATTGCGTGGATTTTATTCCTAACCTATTTCGCAGCACCCAAAGAAAAAGCAGATCTTTTTGCAAATATGTTTGTAGGTATTTAATGTCGGATATTAGTGCTATGATGTTGGAAGATTTTCCAGCCCTTGGCATAAGCTATTCCGTGGTAGATGTATATACATATGTATGTATATTTTACCTTCTTCTGGCGGAATATATAGTCATTTCTTTAATCATTTCCTGAAAGGAAGGTAAAATAAATGGCCGCCTTCTTTGCACTTTAGAACTGACCATCAACATATCGATTTGCCCTCTGGCACTTAATGGACTTCGGTTTTATTCAATTCTTCTTCAAGAATACAAAGGAAACATCTTCAAAAGTTCACCCCTTACAAACTTTCACCCTTTTTCAAAGCTGCCTCCTTCATGAATTCTTAATGAATCCTCAAAAAAAAAATCCAAAACTGACTCTCCTCTTAAACCAAAACACAAGTGTGTTTGCTATGATTTAGAACTTAGAAGACCCATTTCTTCCTTTCTGCTTATCCAATTCTACCGAAGGAAAACTATTCGAAAATATAAACAACAAACTTGAGCATCACACGGACTTCAGCACATAACTCACACAACCCACTTCCATCGACTACCCCCACCTTTTCGAGGAAATTTTAAACAAAAACTTTCCATTGTTCCCCCGGAACAATTGACCATGAAATAACAATAAATATTTTTGTCCTTAAAAACCCCTGTGCTCCAGCTAACAAAAAGAACACAGCAGCACCGCCAGCATCATCACGTCCACCTGTAGGTATTCAACCGAATGGAACCACGCGCTTCCATCTGAGCTGCTGCAACTGTTTATGGGCAAATTGCCTGGAAGCATTTTTATCGCCCCCCCGCCCAAAAATGTGTGCTCTGCTAGCATTTTCAATATTTTTATATTTTTATTCACTTCTTCCGCAAAAAAAAAAACAGAAAAACAAACTCCGGACGTCCATCCATTGATGGTCGAAAACTCAACCGCTTGTACTCAATTTTGACGCCCGTCAGCGCCCAAACAAACAACACATACTCGCGGATAGGGGTGGTTCCTCTCAACCTACACCTCGCCCTGGTCATTGATTCAATGGATTATTCAAAATAATGTGCCGGGAAATGAGAGTGGAGTCAAGGGCTGGAAATTGTTTTAATAGTGGAGATGCCAGAAACCTCATAAATACGTGGCAGGATAATTCCAAACAATGACTCACGTGAGAGTCAGTCCCGCCAATACACACTCCACACACACAACGTTTACACCTCGCTTCGTCAGATAGAGCACGATCTGAGTGGACGGACGGATGGATGAATGGTGTCCACTCTCAACCTAGTCGGGATAATAGTTAATCTACCTTCCTACCATATTACGCTGATACCTACTACAATACTCCCCAACGAATACGTTCCAGGTGGGCCAACTCGGGTGCGGGATTATTTCGAGAAACAAAAGACGTGAGTAGGTCTGGTGGGTGCATTTCGAAAAATTAATAGAAAATTCAATGAGGCCGCTGCTGTGCTCCCTGATGCCCATTCCGCCCTCTTGAAATAAATGAAATTCGTGTTTTTCATAACAAAAAAATAATTTTTATTTCATTTTCCGGCGGCGGCGAGCGTGAGTAGTTGGAAACCAGGAAAAACTCTACCGAACAATGGCTGGTGGAGGTGGAAAATGGAAAATAAATTCTCGAAAAGGTGCAGAGTTGGAAACATATTTCATATTTAATTTTTTGGACGGATTTGGTTAAGCCCAGGCGAAATGTAAAATTTAACACTCAAGCTTCAGGGCTTCGTTGGCTGCTGATGCCGTGAGTGAGATAGGAGGAGAGGTGAAGAGCCTGTTGAGAGGTGCTATATGAAGTGCATTTGGTTAGGGCTTGGACTATACAGCGCCAAACGTTGGAATGGTGAAATGATTGTGCAAGTTTGCATTTTGAATTGTTGCTGCAGAAGTTTTGCGTCGCCTGAGGGGGTCGTCTCTGCAGCTTTTGCACGGTCCATTGGCCAAGTCAACAATAACTAATTGAGCGAGCTTAAGTTGGGACTTTTGACAGCTTTCAGGATAAATGATGTTTACTAATAGAAGGTTAGGTATATGGTTAATGAAATGTGCTAAACATTTGCAATGAGTTTGCCTTTTAGGATTGGCTTAATGGCACCTCTATAGGAACTATGACTTAATTATTAAACAGTCGGCTCCTGTAGCATTTTTCAGGTGAAAATAAGGAGGCATCCAGAAAAATTAATTATCTAACCAAAGTGCGAAAAGAAGATCTGCGAGTGCAGATTTTCGTTTGCTGTCCTGCATGCAAAAATATTCCTTTTTCAGTAATAAGTGTCAGTGTTAGGAGGTGTATTGATGAACAAGGCAACCTTGTAGTTGAATCGCAGTCGGTGCTAAGGATATAGAAAAACTACTTCTGCAGACGGCTAAACGGTGACGACAGCACAAATTCCGCTGTCAGGCAGAATGAACTATTCAACCTGAACGATGAAAACCAAGACTTCCGCCTACCCGAACCGAATGAAGTGAGGATAGCAATATCTAAACTCAAGTCCAACAAGGCTGCTGTACCGCACGGCCTACCAGCCGAGCTATTTAAGGCAGCGGGGTATGACTTGATAGGGAACATACACCAACTCATTTCCAAGGCTTGGTCGGAGGAAAGTATGCCTGATGAAAGAAACCTCAGCATCGTTTGCCCGATCCACAACGAACGAGACCGTCTGAACTGCGCCAACAATAGAGGCATCGGTCTCTTTAACATTGCATACAAGATCCTGTTGGACGTACTGTGTGAGCGCCTGAAACAATTTGTCAACGACAACCATTTGGCCCCTATCAGTGCGGTTTTAGGCTCGGTAAGCCCACAGCCGACCAAATATTCACACGGTAGATCCAGAAACCGAAGAAGTCCAGATCGATATTCACTATGGATTTTAAAGGCTGCATATAACAGCATCTATAGAGACGAGTTATACAGAGTTTTGGCATGACTGCCTGTCATGTTACTTTTTCAACATCATACTTGAGAAAATTGTGCGAAATTCACAAGCCAACACCAGAGGTGCAATTTTCCAAAAATCTGCAATTACTTGCATACGCTGATGACACTAACATCATTGGCAGAACATAGCGAGTTGTCACTGGTGCGTTTGGAAGTACATATTGGAATAAAAGCGGCAAAAATGGGTTGAATTGTGAATGGGGGCAAAACCAAGTATATACTGTCAATAAGAAGGGACACACAACTTCGACGAATCGGACAGAACGTCACAATAGATAGATATAACTTTGAGGTAGTTAGGGACTTTGTCTACCTCGGCTCCGCTATAAACTCTGACAACAACATCACATCAAAAATCAAACGAAGTGTTACACTTGCAAATCGCTGTTTCTTTGGTCTAAGAAGGCGATTGAGTAGCAAGCCTTTATCAAGAAACACTAAGGAGACTCTATACAAGACCCTCATCACCCCAGTCCTGCTGTATAACGCAGAGGCATGGACATTAATGAAGGAGGACGAAGATATCCTTGGTCGAACGCATAATTCAGCGACATCGACCTGGTCAAAAAAGTACGCATCAATAGTCTAAGATGGCTAGGGCATGTTGAGCGAGTGGACCTCAACGCTCCGACCCGAAGATTCTTCGAACCCGGACAACGCAGTAGAGGAAGACCTCGCCTTAGGTGGCGCTCACAAGTGGGAGAGGACCTCAAACAACTTAGAGAGCGCAACTGGAGGGAGTTAGCCAAAGATAGCGCTAACTGGAGAGGCTTGTTGGTTGAGACCATTCAAATAACATCGACCATTGGTTGACGCAAAATCAAATTAGGTGCCTAGTTGATTTTACGAAAGCTATTCTTTCGGTGTATTTACATAAATATGAGTATGTACATTAATATGTATGTACAAACTGATGTACAATGCGCACCCACCCCAACAACTTGACCTAAAAAGGATGCTTAGGAAGCGAATGAAAATATAATGTATATGAAACATTTTAAGGTAAACAAATTTTAAAGAAGTGTAATAGTTCAGCGTAATATGACAATTTAAAGATTAACGAAGTTAAATAAACAGCAACTTGCCATACAACTCAACTGCTTTTCTTCTTCCTCACCACAACTACACATCAGACAGACTTTAGAACAAAACACATACAACCAACATGCAATGGATGATTGAATTTTTGCTTAAACAAATGTTCACAGTTAAAATTAACGAATAACAAATGAATAAAACAACCTTAACCACCGCCTCATGAGAAAACAGAAACATAACTTTACATACTAGAGCCTCAAATGTCACTAATTGCAAGACAAAGAACAATTCTCTAAAAAAAATTATTTTACAATTCTTTTACCATTTTAATGCAAAAACACCTGATTCACGTTTACACTTTGCAAATCAAGAAAAACACTTCACAATTAAAATTTCTCACATTTTCTATGAATTCTAAAACCGAATCCATTATAAAAAACAAAAAAATTTAAATATTGTCACCACTAATTTGAATTCGTATTTTCCCCGTATTTGTCAAGAAGACAACTGACTGCCCGCCTCAGCCAACACAACTTGTCAAACTTTTTAACGGTACCTTGTTTTTCTCGCAATTTCAATCCAAAGTGATCAGAGTAAAGTGTGTAAAAATTTCGAAAAATCGTAATTAAATGTAAAATAGTCCAGAAAAAAAGTGAAAAATATTTTGAGAAGTGTGTTAATGTGTTATTGAAAATATAAAGTTCGAGTTGGAAGTGTGAAAAATAGTCGTAAATTGGATTGAATGCTAGAGAGGTCTTGAAATGGGACATTTTCATGTTTGTTCCTGTAAATTTTTCAAAGAATTGCGCTGAAACATCATCGAAAAAGTGCGAAAAACAATAGAAAAGTGAAAATTAAGTTAGAAAATCATCAAAAAGAAGGGAAAGTATTAACAAAAAACCCATGTTGCTGGATTTGCTTGGCTTTTTGCGACAAGAAATATTCACTTTGCTCTGGTCAGTGGATTTTTATTTTTAAATGCATGAAATTTTTTGTTTTTTTATATTTCCAAATATGTACATACTTATTTCTCAAATATACATATGTAAATGTCTGAAAAACTCCTACCTATTTGGGGGTGGTATTTCTTCTGATCGTTAATTAGAATGGAAACTTTTGCATTGCGCATGGGGATGACCAAGTGCCTCTTACATTTTTTTTACGGTTTAGTGGCTATATATGTATGTATGTATATCCGCAAAAAGATCATTTTACATCGTTCGTTTTTATTGAATAACAATGAAAAACAACTACAAGACGTATCACAATTCACAGCAAACACATTTAGAAACTACATACATATGTATACTGAAAAGCTACATCCGTTCGAGAACAGATAGCACGGATGCTCTTTCTGTTTTCCTTTCTCTATGCACTATTTCTGATAGAAGAGCACAAGGTTTCATTATGTCTCTTCCGGGGACAATGACCGCTTCCTTGTTCATAGTTTCAATGGAGAGTTCTTCAGCGAATTGCTGATTCAGGGCTTCCGTTTATTCCTCCAGACATTTCTACACTTTTTGGCTTGCATTTGTGTCGATTGCCATGCCAGCGTTGCTGCTGATTCTTAGGATGCACGCTACGTCACTTATTCCTGATTTTTTTTTGTTGAAGCTAGCGGAATCACCTTATTGACCTCAAAGACTTCTTTTGGTTGAGTCTCAGATGCCCGAAGCCTAAACCGTAGCTAATTTCTCTTTCGGTTAAGGCTTATAGGATTAAGCGGATTAGGGTTCAAAATAGTAGGCGGATTTCAACGGATCCATTGTTTTCCCCGGTGTGGGATACCTGAACATGAAAGTGAATATGACAATTAGTCCAATACTTAATCCTTGACGGGAGCGGCTCTCCTGAACCATCCCGTTTTCATAATGAATTTTAGGGTGGTTTTGGGTGGCGTGTTTGCTAGTTAGTTGAGGTCGTTAAAAGATACTTTTCCCAGGTTTGAGTATTTTGTTCTGTTGAGGCTAGAGCATTCGCAGAAGGAATGTGTGGTGTCTTCCTCTACCTCTGGGTCGCCACAGCCTCTGCATAGGTATGTGGTGCTGATTCTTATTCTTCTGAGACGGGCCGCCATTCACTTCACTTCAAAGCTAGCTTTTTCATCTCTATTAGTAGAAGGGCACTTTGACCAAGCTTTGAAAGCCATTTTATTTTCCCTTATCTGTCCACCACCATACTTCTTTAGCATGTTGGCAGTGGCCTTTCGAAGTTCCAAGCAGTTATTTGTTACTCTCCAAGCAAGATCGCTGTAGGCAATCCCACATATCACGTGCTCTGCACTCCTCATAACCGATCTTATCGATGTTCGTAAAAAGGTAATTTGTCATGGTGGTAATAAAAGCTTCGCCTTTTCCTTTGTCCAGCTTGTTCCTATTGATTTTCTAAGCCACCTTTGTTTGTCTATTTGTTTTCTTCCTCGTCTCCATAAATATTTCTGTTAGGAGGAGACGGTGCCTCTCACAGGATAACTTTGCTACCAAATGGTAGTCAATCTGGGTTTTATTTCCACCACTGCTGTAAGTGATTATGTTTTGAATGAATGGAGATTCCTGGTGCTGTACTCCATGGCAGTCTTTATAGTCCTCGTTTGTCTTCCCGACATGTCCGTTCAAATCTCCGCCCACAAACAAAAGTTCTTGCTTTGGGATGTTTTTGATGAGAGACATCAAACGGTCGCTGGACTTTCAAATAGTCAAGATGTTGCCAAGTAGCTCTACCGCGAGGATGATGGCAATTCCGTTTCTACCCTGTTCATTCTTAACGTCCAAGAAACGTACCCGATTTCCGGTTACGCCTAATCCGTTGCAATATTTTGCTATCCCGAGCATTTCTGCTCGTCCCAGAATTACAACCATGCGTGCCTTTCTTTTCAGCGTACTTTTCCATAATGCTAGGATTTAAGCGTCACACATGACATACACACTTGCATGGCCATTTTAAGATAGTACGAGTATATGTATGTATCTAGGCTCACCTGGATATTTAAAATTACCTAGACTAAGTCGACCCTCTGAAGATGACACTTTTAGAGTTTAAGATATCATACGGCGTTTATCCTAGAAAAAATATTGTTGACATTCTGAAGATATTTACGGTGCAAGATTGTAAAGGGCTTGAACTAACAATGTTGAGGTAGTGATGCGGGTTTTCAAATTTAACGTTTCTTTTGAAATCCTAACAAAATCTTCGTAAAACTGGTAGGTACGAGTCCTAACCCATTTCACTCGTAGAAGCCCTAAAATCCGCCATGCATGAATCTCTCGTTGCTCGCTTGGATAAACCAAATAAAAGCAATATTCATCCTTGTTAATTACATTGCACTCAATCAAAGACTTCGTCCCACCACCACACAATGTCCAGTGTTAAGCATTGCAACGAAACGAAACAAAGAACGCCTTCATCCGGTAGAATCGGACGGGATAAATTGTCTTTGACGTTGCCCGAAATTGTGTCCTTCCCTATGTACACATAACAGCATCACACCCAAAGATATATATATGTATATACTTCAAAGCAACCCTTGCAGCTTTTTGAGAATTTCTAGTGTACAGTGTGTATGTACTCGTACATATGTATGTATGTATATATAAAAAAAAAAACTCGATGAAAAAATTTACAAAAATTCAAAATGAAGTGCTCGTCGTCGTCACCCTTCTTCTATTCCAGTGGCAGGCGCGGCGCATAGAGAAGGATTATAAGGGTGTACACACTTGACAATGATGCGAACCCTCCATGATGGAAAAAAATCCGGTCCCAGATATACTCATCGCCATCGTATGTGCGCGCAGTTATGCATGTATTATTACTACATAAAGTGTGATGTACTCGGGGTGAAACTCATCATCGCATCCTATGCTAATCCCTTGAGTTGGTTCCTGAAACGAAAATGAAAACAAAGGAAATCGCTCCCGACTAGTACGCGCTGGGGCGATATCCGTTTTCTGAGCGCGGCGCGGCACGGCGCGGATATCAAATGAAATCTACTCTCTTGCACCCGTAGTACATATAATTTTAGGATTTGTTGTTGTGGCTCTAACAAAAGAAATCGAAACTCGCGTGAGGATGATGAGGCTAATATAGGACGACGCTGACGATGATATCATGTGGTCGTGAATGGTGTGGTGTGATGCTGCTTTTCATTTGAATCCGTGTGCTTGGAGGGTCTGCCAAAGTGAAGTGCTTTACTGTCAATATACAAATATACTAGACCTACAACCGAACCACACCACCATATCGCTGGCTTTCATCAAAAGGACTTTCTCTCCCTGTGCAATGTGTGTACTCTTGGAATGATGTCGAAAAGGGTGGATGGACGTCTCGCATTGATGCCAAGTGATGGATATTAATAGTCCCCCTGTCCTGGCTGCTCACAGACTAACACCAGAGCGAGAGGCAAACTGTGTGTATTTGAACACTCAGCTTAGCACACGAGGGTCCTTCGCCGCAATATACATACAACAAGTATCTGACTGCAGCCTTATATACAAAAAACAAAAAAAAAAAAAAACAAAAAAAAAAGAAGAAGGAAGGCCAGAGAATCGCAGAGAATATAGGCTAGGTACAGCATCGCAAAACTCTTGTATTTACTTTGTAGTATCTAACTATGGACGTATCTCTGGGTAGATACACCATCAATGATAATGATTATGATGATTTCCCTTTCGTTAGTCTCGTTGTTATTGGGGGCAGGCGGTGCGATGAGACAGGGGGTTCTACGCAAAGTCTGTTCAGTGAATTCTCGAGGGTGGTTGGATTTATATACTAGCGAGGCGTCATTTGTTTGGCGTACCCTAGAGAACGCTTGATAATCATGAGATGCTCGACGCTTGTTAATGCGAAGTATTTTCTACCAATCCTCCTCACTCGAGGGGGAAATATTTCTTTTTCTACGCTTTTTATTTTTTTTTTTCGTCTACCCCGTGTTATACCTATCAATTCCAGTTTCATCTTTAATGATTGAATGTGAATAGACTCGGGTATAAGCCACTGTGTGCAGTTAGGTAGCGAGGATAATTGTAATGGAGATGATGGTATCTTTTCTTCTAATCCACTTTGGCCAGCTATAGGTACTGTAGCATGCTTTCTTTTGCTGTCAATCATAATAGGTCCTTTTTTATGCAAGGATTATCTCATATTTTTTATGCGGATTATGTATTATTGATAGCGATTGGGTTTTTTTTTCGCCGTTGCTAATTGGAAAGAGACGCTTTTATCTGGCCAGGGCACTTGGGTTAAATGAATTGTTATTCGGTTGTGGAAGGGTGGAGTACGTCATTAGAACGCTGTCAGAAAGTTTGTTAAGCTGTCAGGGACTCTTTTTTTGATAACAGATGGGGGATTTATTCTTCGTCTATCTACATCAAAGCTGAAATTAAATTTACCTCTCTGAGCCGTTGAGCTTTTTTGATCGAAAAAGCAGTGTATAGCAGGGATCGTAGGTTCTTTGCAAGGTGACTGAAAAACTCGTTGGGATCTACACCTCTCGGCGAGAGGTGTTCAGATCTTCTCTACCGGTTGAGACTGTTCTTGACCTGTTTTTGCTCTTGATCGGTTTTTATGAGTTAAAAAATCTGTTTTCCTTTTGCTCTAGCTCAGTTAACTGTCTAGCTATCGGTTTCTGTATAATACCATAAAGACGTGCCTGAGTAAATCAGATCCAACTCGTCCAGTACTGGGGTTTCTAAGTATTGTGGCTTCTTACACTTGAAGTACACCAATTTTGGTATTATTGAACCATTCCACTTCAAAGAAGATCTAGCTAACGTTGTATCTTAAATATGTAGGTCTTATGACAGTGGAGAGAGATCTAGATCAGGATCGAAAACTAAGATCGTTTTGTCAGCTTTTTTAAGATTTCCTGATCCGATCTTTAAAGCAGAAATGGTCCGAAGAACTTTTACCTTGCTTCTTGAGATAGTAATTGAGTAAGTCGCTTCGAATATCGGTATCGAATTCGCTCAAACAGACCTATTCTGTGTTTCGTGCGAATGAAGTTAAGGAATCTTTTGACTCGGTGGAGCCCTTTAGTGGGATCCCACTTATTGCTAAAAGTGGCTACAAATGAACTCCAGTTCCAACTGGCTTGAGGCTAGAAGACCATAAAAGAATTTAGAAATAATGAGATGTGGAATTCCATTTAAGGAATTTGAAGTTAGTAACTTGATTTCTGACACAACGATGTAACGATGTCTGTTTATCCAAGAGAATGACAACATTTGACTGCGGTTAGCTTAAATAGTTGTTTGCGTGTAGCAGTAGGAGTGACTAGTTCCAGAAGAATCTCTAAGGTATCATGTTGGGTAAGCTTGTCAGTCTTGAAATTTCCTGTGCTCTGGTATACCGAGCCCATGGAAATTCTTTTTGTGGTAGCGATCGATTTCATAGATTTTATAACAGCCTGACTGTCAGTGAAGGGGCTCATACTTGTATATGTATTACATCTCATTCCCATTAGTTAGGTTGCTAGGCAACCCAGTTTCCTGAACTGGTAATGAAAGAGGTGCAGGAGCACGAAAGTGGGATCAAAGAAGTTACCGAATTTATCAGACTATCTGTTATAACGAACAAAGAAGCTTCATGACGCTTGTGTTTTCAACAATAGATTTCACTTCTTCCTTAGAGCCATGATATTCCTGTGATTGTGAAAAGACTTACAGCGCTTCTGCCAACAAATTGTTTTTATTTTATTTTATTGATGGGAATTGGCAAATTTTAAACAAAGTTCCGAACGGAGATTTTGTTTTGCAAATTTGGCTGGTTATAGCTTGTTCGGTTCGACCATCAGTGAAGATTGATTTCTTACATTATATTGGTCCTGGCAGCAGAAGCTGTATTTCAGTGATGAGTCATGTTGATGTTGTATGCTGGATATCGCTGGAAATTGGAGAAATCGCCTTAAAATCAGAAATTCTACTTGAAAAAATTCAAAATGTCAACAAAAATCGATGTTATCTCATTACAATGATTAGGTACTATGTACATATACCACACACAGCGGAGGCCTTCGTTTAAACTATTGTCCTTCAGTTTGGCTTTTCGAAAATGTTTTGATATTTTTATATTTGGAATTATTCTAACGTTATTTTCCCAAGAGGCAGATGATGTTCTATACCTCGGGCCACCAACTTCATTATTGTCTTAACAAACATTCAATTCATCCCTGTTTTTAGACAGCCATCGGCAATTAGCCACGGGGCCTGGAATCCTCATACCAATCAATCGTAACACAGCTGTTTTTCTGTGTTTTTTTTTTTTTATCGAAAGAACCGATCCCAATCAAACATTTCCGCTAATTTACAATTGCGCTGCTGAGCAAAAACATTTTAATTGCACCTACTCGACCCAATTCGTGTTATACAAAAGAAAAAACACAGATAAAGCGAAAGAAACGAAATCTTTGCAGCAAAAGGAATCTTTCTCAATGTTTCATCTGTTATTACATTCATTGTTAGGCATTTCATTACTATTGTTGCGTAAGGAATACACAAACAAGAAATTCCGATTTAGAAAGGATCCAGATCCACCCTTGAGCTAGAAATGAGAGGATACGATGACGACTGACTGACAAGGCACCGTTGTCTCAAACAAATAGAGACGAGTTTGTGTTTTTTTTTTTTTTTTCTTTTGCTCATTCTTAAGGATAAAAAGGAAATATGCAATAAGTACTTAAAAGTAGAAGAAAGAGAACAGATTCCTATACAACAACACATACTCAGACGAAACTTTGCATGGAAGTCCTTCTTGTTGAGTGTACATCTAAGGAAACGATTGAACGTTAAAAAGGAATCCTGCGGTAACGCTGGTATACTTTACAAGCACTTGAGATACGCAAAAAAGGAAATCACACAAAAATATCTGATTTCCCTTGTGATAGTGCAGAGTTTGGTGTACACCTTGAATAAAAAGCGGGGCACCCAACAAGAATGGTTTGTTTTTTTTTTTTTTTCGTTTTGGGGTTAAACCTTTGAAAAGTTGAATAACTAAAAGATCCTAATCAAGTCGCATCGTTTGAATCCTTTTTGCTTTTGTGTTAAGATCGAGATGTTGTTTAGACTTGTTCACCTTGTTGAATCGCGTAATCCTGGCTTAGCACGTGATTTGACGAGCCGACACAGAAGCAGGTACGAGTAAATGGAGAAGGGAAGAGGATCGATCGCATATCTAAAGCGATTAATCAGTCGTGGGTAGGACACTGGATAATTTTGATGTTTGTTATACTTTTAAGCTCCTAATCGGTTTGCTAGACAAAAGTTAATTGTTTTGAAGAAAAACATACATTTGGAAAATAGTTAAAAAAAAAACGGTGCCTTTGATGCTTATTGAGAGATAGTTGTAAAAGAATTTTTGAATTTCTTTAGAAGGGTTACCTCTGAGACGTACCTAATAAGTAAAAATCAACAGAATGTTGAATCTAGTAAGTGTTTAGAAGGTTACTAGGTTATCTTCTATACTTTCGCGTTTCCATTTCCCTGATATTCAATTGGTTCAACACTATTAGATATGTATAACAGTATGCCCTAGGGGAAACAGGGGTTGGACTTTCGGATATAGTTTTAAAAAAATATTTTTACAAATTAACCAAACCCGTTACTGCTCTTTTTAACTTTTAAGTGCTTGGGGAGTCTAGCTCAAAGTATTGAAAGATTCATAGAACATTCCCATCCATAAGGGCATCCAAAAGGCTACAAGAGCGAAAATTGCAACTATAACACAATTGCCAAATTTTTATGCTTACCTGCGGTTGAAGTCGTTTCCACACGCATGTGGAACCAAAGGATCTGTGACCTATTAGTCTAACTTCCTTTCTGCTGAGAATACTGGAAAAGCTGATATCCATTTGCGCCAGAGCATTAGTCGAACTATGATCTGTGGGTCTCTACGCACTACAAAGGCAAATCAGTCGAAATAGCCTTACATTCGATCGTGTGCATCATTGAAAGATCTCTGAGCATTAAAGAAAATATATTAGTGACCTTCCTTGAGATTTTGACTTGGAAGTCTGAAAGTTGATACTTACCTCGGAGTAAAACACAACTGTTCGGTATATCGACTTGCCTGTCACTAAACAGCCTAAGGTGATGTCCTCTTGTTTCTGGAATCTTCTAGTCAATAGCTTACTATGTAGTAGACCTGGAAAGGGCAGAACAGATGGCTGCCAGTGTGGCCATTCGTCTTAAAGAATTCTCACAGTGGTCCAGTTATCACGGTGTCGTTCCTCGATTCTGGATGTATTTGACTTTACCCATGAAAACATCGACGCCGCTGAAACTGAGATTTGATTGTATCTTCCGAACGAGGATCCCTTGGATGATAGTTCAGCTCACTTGTTTTACACAGACGGCTTCAAGACCGAAAGCTGTTGGGTTGTTGTGTTTTCTTTGAAAATTCCAATCTGAGTATCTCCTTCCGCCTTACAGATCAGGGTTTTTTTTAGGCCAAATTATGGCTATCAAGTGAACCTTATCCTTGTTAAAATGCAATATCTATCAGGGATGTTAGCATTTTCACCGACAGTCAAGTGGGAATCAAGTCCTTGAAATCGTGTTCTTTCACGTCAAAGGTTTCTTTGAACTGCCGTTTGTCTCTTTTGGGAAGAGAAAGGGTACGACCCTGAGGATTTCGCCTTAGATACCTATGCCCTTTGCTAGATCTAAACATATACTAAAGCTAGACGCTTTCAGTGGGACCAACCACAATTCGAAACATTGCTCGTCATGTCATACATATATCAGGACAGATCTGGCCTAACCTGGATTAGAAACGTAGTGCCCGGTTGCTATGCTAGAGCGATCACAGATCAGCTATGTATGTAATCAGTGTCGTCACGGAACACTGTCTGATAGGCCACCATGCTAAAGAAGACTCGGCCTCTTTTCAAATGACTTCCAGAGATTAGAGGGACGAGAGAGAGCAGGAAATCATCCTTCACCTCCAATACACCCAAAGAATACTGCTCCATTTAAGAAACGTCATGAGAATCCATCGCTTCATAAGAACCTGCGGTTGGTTTTATTAGTCCCTGGGTAACCAAAATGTAAAATTCCATGGTGTCACAAAAGCCCTCTTCTGGTCTTAGTGTTTCTGTATCTTCGTACAAACAGCCACCCTTAACTAAACTTAAAACGTTAAGTCCAACTGTTTGGCACCATTCCTGTATTACTCTAGCTCTCCTTTGGGTGATGTAAAAAAAGTTTTTTTTTTTTTTTTTTTAAAACCTAAACTGGTTGTCCAGTTAATGCGTCTGTAGACTAATGCACGCTTCCAAGACCATGTACTTAATCCATTTTACAAGGCATTGTCTAGTTGACGAGAATACACGATGCACCAGCTTTAGCACGTAGTTGGCCTTAGTGCCGATTCTGAGCCAAAAGTCATTAAGATTTGAGATTGCCGAGAAATATCTGATATGGGTGGCTTGTCCGGCCCAACGTGGAGGTAGTCCGTTTAGAAATGGGGCACCGCATCCAAAAACGGGTTAAAGTCTACCATTCACATTTATCCTTAAATCGAATATCCGATGCGTTATACCTGACATAGGATGTGAAGAAATGTTTGATGTCAGATACTTATGTAACAAACACATACTTTCCTATTGATAGGGCTAAAATTAATTCTAGCTTTCTACTACTGTGAACGAGTCCACTGATTCCTAATCACCAAATCACCAAACTGCCTACGTTTTCCCGTAAGATGTCTAGATCAATGCATACACGAATGAATCTCTCCCACAACCCAAAACCATTAACAAATTGACTCCGCCAAGTGCATTGGTAAATAAGGATTACATTCCAATTACTTTTTTGTTTTGCTCTTGTAATATTAGGATTTTCTTTTTTGAACGAAAATCCTTCTTCAATAAAAACACAACGAAAGAAAATCCTGACAAAGCAATTTTTTTTTTGCGCTTTTGTCTAAGACGACGCATTTATTGTTTCTCTGAATCCTTACAGAAAGCATAGAACTAGGCATTCGATTTTTTTTTTCTTTCTTCTTTTTTATGTACAACATTCTTTGAGGGTGACAAAGTATGCGCATGAACAGGACCAAAAAAAAAAAAAAAAAGAAAAAGGAAAAAAAAAAGAAAATGTCGCATCGTCCTTTTCCTATGTTACTCGCTCGGAGTCCGGATGGCATCATGTGTATATTGTGGTATACGAATCAAATGGTCCTTGAGGGGATAGATGGTATGGAGAGATAAAAAGGAACACATTTTCGCCATTTTGATTTCAGGCAAAAGGATTTCATTTTGATTTTCTGACGCTGACTCTCTGCTCCTCTGTACGTTTTAATACACACATACATACATACAAACATACATATGTATATTGAGGTGTGGAAGATGAATGGTGTTATATGTAGCAGAAGGTTGTGGGGGATTTGTCTTCTAAGTGCAAAGTTAAAACTTCTTAAGTGATTAAGTGCACAGGGTAATGGAAATGACATTGATGTGCTCGGTTTTTGGGTGATTATTTGGAGTCAAATGGCATATACCTACTGTTTACACAAATTTAATTTTCTTCATTGTTGAACGTTTTTCATTAAGGGAATGTTAGGCATACTACTAGGGCGTAAAGGATGAAATTAAATGCGACTGGGAGGAAGAAGAAGGTGGAGAAAATTTTCTAAAATTTTTTTTTAATGCGAAAACAGAATGAGCTGCAAAATTTTAAGACTTTCTAGAGGCATGGTTATTTAACAGTATTTGGCGTACTTGTTTCACGGGCTGTCTTATTGAGTATACTTACTTACTTACTTAATGGACTCCAGACACGTGAAGAGCCTCTGCTTCAGACACGCTAGTTTTCCACTCTGATCGATCCCGGGCTTTCCAGTTGGGTAGAACAAGCGCTCTGGCATCCGCGATACCTTGATCCTTAAAACGGAGGTTAGGTCTTCCTTGTCCTCTCGTACCTGGGGCCAGACCTGTACTTGTACTTGTACTTGAAAAAAAGGAGTACAATGTACTTGGTACTTTAAAGGCACCAAGTACAAGTACTATTCCAAGTACTCTTCTAAGTACATGTACTGGGTACTGTAATACTGGGCAGTACATTTGCAAGTAATTTTCAAGTACAATTCCTAACGTGGTCTACATATGTGTGAAACGTGCTAAGAAAAAGGTTTTTGGCATCTGCAACTATTATTTTTAGTTCAGATATGCAAAAGGCCAATCAGGAGATCAATTGAACACCACTTACTTAAATGCTGCTGCAGATAATGACAGTGGACGGTTACAAAGGTGATCCCGAGTCTCGACATATGTACGTATGTAGAAGAACAACAATGCTTTGATTCTCGATATTAATTTAGCTGTACTATCATGTCACACCATAGACCATGCAAGGAAATGTACTTAAAAAGTACTTGCAAATGTACTGCCCAGTATTACAGTACCCAGTACATGTACTTAGAAAAGAGTACTTGGAATAGTACTTGTACTTGGTGCCTTTAAAGTACCAAGTACATTGTACTCCTTTTTTTTTTTAAGTACAAGTACAAGTACAAGGTACTGGGTACTTACACAGTACTGCAGTACAAATGTATTTCAGTACTTTACAACTCTGCCTGGGGGCTGTGATTCGAGGATCCTTTTTGCTGGATCTTTATTGTCCATTCGGTCGATGAGGCCGAGGCCGAGGCTGTGTAGTGTTTTGGCTTTTTGAACTACATCCACATCTTGTTTCAGCTCGTAGAGGTCGTGGTTGTATCGTCTCCTCCATTTGCCCTCCTCGGATCGGGATCAAATATTCGACGAAGAATTCTTCTATCGAAAGTGTTCAATATCTGCTCTGTTTTCCTGCTATTGTCCAGCACTTGGCGCCGTATGGCAGAACTGGCACAACTGGCAGAATTGTTTTAGAGCATGCATTTCGTTTTTCGACATAGGAGTCTTGAATCTATTTGTTTCGCCAAACTGAATTCGGAACAGAGTCCTAGGGTCTGTCTTCGTTAAAGCCATTAGGCTGTCATTCATCTAGTCGATATTTACTTCAAGGTATATGAACCCCTTAACAATTGGCGTTGTTTTGACTTGAAATTCATTGGAATTTTCCAGGATTTGTCTTGGCCTAAAAAGTCTCATCTATATGTATGTGCCGTATTCCCTCGTGGGTCCTAAGTAGTCTTGCTATGACTACATATTACCATGCACCGTTTCTGTCCTTGTGTCTCAGCTTTACCCAGCTTCTCCTTAGCTGCCGCTCCTTTTTTTCGACTGTGCTGTACCACGCCATCTTTCTTTCACCATTTCAAAACTTATGACCAATCCTCTACTACTTCCAAAGTTAGATGATTGTTCCTATACGCTCCTAACCCGTCTGTTAAAGATTTTCGTTAGAGATAGGGTTGGGCAAGAAAATCCTTAAGATGTTGAGTAACGAAAGTTGGGATAGTAGTGGTCACTCACATGATGTATCTATGATATAGAACAAACTCAACGTTAAAGCAGAACAGTTTTAGATTGGTTTGAACAACATTCAAATGGAGACTTACTTTGTTGATTGGGCTGGCTATATCCAGTTCGGTTCCACCATGGATCGAGACAGTACTCCCAAGATACTGGAAATATTGTACCTACTCTCCTTACCAGTTGCCCGGCAGTGCATACTTGGAACTGAAGAGTTCGTAATAGTTTCTAATACCCCCTTTAATAAATATGTAAACCCAAGTAAACGATGGATCTTTCTGCGGTCTATTTTCAGCAAGGATATGCGTACATACGAATATTCAAACGAGAAATTGATGATTATTATCATTTTTGTGGTTTGGCCCTAAATCATTCTATACATTCTACTCGGAAGCAGTCGTATATATGTATGTCTATATTACACCATGGCAGGTGGTGAACCCAAAGAATGATTTCAAATTAGTCGTAGGAGCCAAAATTTTTAGAAGCTCCTAATCTCTAGCAATTCAAGATAAGAATAAGCAAATATTTGCAAGCTTCGGAGGCAACGTTTAACAAAAGTTAGCAGCAACATTGATTTCGTTTAAAGTCACATCTAATGTACCTTTATTAGTCAAAAAATAAATAAAACTATTAACTCTAAAGTGATGTTCAGTGGCTTTTGCTTTCCTAGTAGCACCTAGTTCACTATGTGTGTTCAGCAAAGTCCAAATCTCCTTGACAAAGCCTTAGCTACTCTAGAATTTAATTTTCCTTATTTCATGCACTATACCTAGAAACATTTACTATTCTCCTTACAAACGCAGTTAGCAGGACTCAATGCTGTACATACATACATTTGTATGTATCAATACACACCCTACGCTATTTACTCATATCCAGGATAAAATTATAGCACCCTTAATAAATGCTTACGAAAAACCCGAAAATCCCACCAACCCTCCTGCTTTTGATTTTCCAAAACAAATCAAGTCAAGGACTTCATTCAGCTTCCATGTTTACATTGTTCAGCCACTCAAATAAAAAAAAAAAAAAAAAAGACCGGTTTCATCAAAACACAGAGAGAAGCACTAAAGGGAAATATCCTTTTGTTATCTGTTCTTCATTTGGAAAAAGAAAAAAAAATCACTCTTTACACGGAAACGCACATCCTTGGTATATAATTAAAAGATTCTTCCTTAATTTGATGGCTGCCATAACCGAGAGATTGACAAAGAAACAAGTGGCACGTGCACAAACATGTGTCCTAGCCGAAAAACACCCCCGAGGGAGTTACCCATTTCATCGGATATCCTCACCAGAAATGTCCGAAATATTTGTACCAAATTTGGTATTTCCTCAACAGATCCTTTCGCCTTTGTAGATTGTTTTTTTTTTTTTTTGTATTTTTATTCCAAAGCTTGTCATGCAATCTAAAATTGGGATACACACATGTAGATCCCCTCCAGAACAGCATATGTTCTCGTATAGACAAAGCGAAAGGATCATGAAGCTTGATGTCATTATCTGAACCAAAAAAAAAAATAAAAAAAAAAAAACAGGAATAACAACACAAGTTTGGAATCAGGACATCGTGATGAATTCAAATGCTTTAGTGACATGACGAAATGATAAATGCGGTGGGTGGCGCTTGGATGCACCACTCAGCTTAGCATCCTTTGTGTTGATGATTCAAAATGCAACTGTTTCTCTGTGAAAGAGTATTTTTCTTTATTGCGACACAGGCATTTGTATGCATCCTTT
The DNA here is from genome assembly GCA_905220385.1 of Xylota sylvarum. Lineage (NCBI taxonomy): Eukaryota > Metazoa > Arthropoda > Insecta > Diptera > Syrphidae > Xylota > Xylota sylvarum. The sequence goes on along the minus strand of LR999957.1, from coordinate 90,507,290 downwards.
TTTTTTAATTTTTTTTTCTTCTTGTTTTGAGTTTTCGGTTGCATGCTTCCACTGAATGAACTGTGTAACTCGAGCATTGTCTGTGTGGGCGGAGAGGATGGTGGAAACATGAATACAAAAGTTTTCTGTAATCAGCTCTTCAAGATTGGGTGTAGCACATCATTAGGATATAATTTTGTCTTAGAGAAAGAGTGATCCAAAGAGGATAAAGCAGGCAAACAGTTGTGTGGGAATTAAGTGCGGAAAGGCACTAATCAGAGAGATAGATTGCGAAATATGGATGCAAAGTAGTATCTAGAAGAGTAATTAGTGTGGAACAAGAGGTTTAGTTACATAAAGAGACATGTTAATAGTGAGTTTTTTTTTTTTTTAAAAAAGGACGAATGTGTGACGAAGTTTTGATGATGTGCTTGAAACTCGGGCAATGTAGGTCCTATGCGTAAGTGAGTGATTTCACAAGGAAAACTGGCAATCTCATCATCAACTCGACATAATTATACTGGAGAGGCGAATTTATTTTGAATTCTACAACTAACCGAGATAGCTTTGTGAATGTGTACTAAAAAACAGAAAAGGATTCTGCTTTATGTATAGGTATCACAAAAAAAAAAAACTAGGCAACTTTTTGCTCGCATGGAGTGGTTTCACAAGAGTGAAGATAATTAAAAATTCTGGCATGCTATTACTTACAAGTAAAATTAAACAACTCTACCTTTTAATGTATTGGCCTAGATCCTGCAAGGCAACCCTGATTTTTTGGTCCATATATCGAGCGTAGTTTCTGGAATAAGAAGTCCTTCTTACCATTCTTGTACATTTGCAGAAAGTGGCCGAACCAATGCTGGTGCTGTACACTTGACAGTCCAGCTCGATATGGCCGAGCCAGTGTAGTCGACATATTTTGGCTTTTTGTACTACAACTACATCTACATCTTGATACAGCTAAAAGGGTTCTCCATCCGCCCCCTTGCATACGGGGTCAAATATTCGATGAAGTATTTCTCTCGAAAGTGTTCAATATCTGCTTTGCTTTGCTTATCTTATCGTCCAGCACTCGGCTTCATATAGCAGAGTTGGCAGAATCAATGTTTTAAAAAGCATTCATTTCATCATCCGAGTTAGGAATTTTGAACCCATTTGCTTCAAGTCTATCTAGATCTTGAACAACTCTGCCATAGGAAGTACGTTGTAAAACAAGGTCTGAATGGAACTCAAACTATTTGCCTCCTGTTTTTTGTAGGCAAAATTGGCTCTAGACTACCCTTATTCACAGTCCGGTACTCCAAACTCACTTTCTGGCACTTGAACTCATAATCTGTGGTATTCGTCTGGACTCGTATAAATTTGAAACAGCAAAGAAAATAAGACTTCGAAATTATTAGAGAACCCACAAGGTTGTAAAATATTATCTACGCTGTTAATCGTTATGTTATTCATACTCGTTACAAGCGTATACTCGTAAGTAGCAAGTAACAAGCTCTGTAACCTCTTTGGAATCCCATAATGTTGTCAACTGTCACTTATACTTTTTCCTGTTCATAAGTAGGTACAATATTTTTATGGAGAATATAGTACAATTTGAAGTGTTGTGCCACAGCGACAATAGGACGCAATCCAAATGTGACTACTTCAGAAAGAGTAAATAGAAGTGCTCTTGCCTTCTTTGCTCTATGGAGTACTCTCTGGTACTGTAATTTTCACGGAACTGCTTGAGGTTTTTTTTTTTTCAAATTCTAATCTGTCATTTGGGTAGGCGCCTCTTAACCTCGGCATATGATCTTCTCCCTTTGAAGGAAGAGTGTTCCTGGATTACTTAATAATACACAGCTTAAGTACTGCACATCTAAAATTCAAAATCATCAAGTAGTATACATGCACTGCACATCCAACAGAGAAAAAGACGTAAAGCAAAAGTAGCTTACAATGATGAGTGGAATAAGCGAATGTGAAACATCAGCGCTGAGAATTGTATGTTGTGTTCGTGCCTAACAGAGTTACTCACTTGACAAGTTGACAAATTGAAGCATTCCGCCATTAGAGTACCATTCATACAGCGAAGGCTGGCAAGGATGCTTCAATCCCAACCCGACTCGCTGTCATTGCATAAAAATGTACTTCTTGTTGCAGATCTTGATTCCTTTTTTTATTTTTTTATGCTTTTCTATTTATTTTTTATTTGAATGGGAAATCACAAACATAGGCGGAGTGAGAGAGAGAGAGAGAGATAAATGCACAGAACAAATGCAACTATAGAAGGAAGGTGGGGTGGTTCCCCGTTGTATGATACGAGTAGTAAGAACCACCTAATGAACGTAACGAAGAGTGAGTGGTGTATCGTCGCATCACATCACGCAAATCTCTAGACACAGCAAGTGCACATGAATGCGCTTCAAGTCCTTTCTCTTCCATTCTCCATGCCCCATTCTCTGATGGCAACGATGATGATGATGATTATTATTATTTTCGCATCCTATTATTGCTGCAGCATCCCCACCTCTCGCCCCATACTCATCTGGAGAGTATTAATAAGAACATTTCTATCATTAAAAGGACGACGACAACGACAACGATGAACAAGAGACTTGTCATCTCTCGTGGTGTAGTGACTAGTGAGTAGTGAGAGAGAGAGAGAGAGAGAGCGCCGCATAGAAAACTTCAATTCTAGGTCCTGTCGTATTTATTCAACCGCATGCAGGAGCTGCGTGCTCCCTTTTTGTGTTTCTCATTCTTTTGGCATTACGAGGAGTAATTGTAAAAGCTCATCCGTAAGGATCAACAAATTAAAAAAAAAAAAAAAAAAAGAAAAATGCCGTTGAATGGGGGTTTGGTACTCGTCCTTCATTTTCTTTTTATTCCTCTGCTACCTCTTAGGAAAAATGTCGCATTTGCAGGATTAAGAGTGGAAAATTGCAGATTTTTCCTGAATGCGCGTTTTTGCCTTTCCTCCTTTTTTGCCTACCTACTCTCGGTGTATATTCAGTCTTTCTCTCGATTCGAAGAATGAAAATGGCTGCCTAAGGAGGAGGGTGAAGCGCTACCTTTCACCCCCATTATTGGAGAGGCGCTTTTTTTTATTTTTTCCGCCTCGATCCCGAAGTGGGTATTTCATTTTAATTATTTGAATATCCATTTCCGACGAATAAATTAATCGTCTTGTTATTTACAAGAGCGCCCGGGTAGAGAGAGAGTGAGATTCACTCTAGCATGGCAATAATGCGCCTCTAAGTCTATTGAATTGTGACTGCATGGCGTATTTTACAAGAACTTCACAGAATGGTCCTCGGGGCCTTGCCCGTACTCTTTTAACCCTTCGGAGGATAATTGTGGCGCAATGTATTTCTCGGTAAATACCATGTGGAAGACACAGTGTGCTTGTTGGGATGGCTAATAGAAAAAATTGCTTACATTTTGAATAATACATTGTGACTGTGGAGCTGGCTGTGTGTTGTGCAATATAGTGGATAAGAAGGATAACAATGCTGTATGCTGTTTGTTGAATGGATATTGCCTGCGCCACAAGAATCAATGTTCGTGGGGGATTTCTCTTTATTTTTTTATAAAAAAAAAAAAAAAAGGAAATGGCTTGTCAATTGATTTGAAAGTGGCTTTGATGTTGGTTGAAGCAAGGTCAGTGGTATCAGTACACTGCTCAGAAGGGCTTAGAAGGTATTTACAAGCAAAGGCTTAATATATGTAAGTAGAGAGGGCTGGTTAGCTTGCAAATAGACGGAAGTTAGTAAATGGGGAACACGAGATGTAACGCCAAGCTCAAGTTGTACTAGCGATTATAGTTACATATATCAATAAGCTCTAGGTGACCAGAGTTTTAGCATCCTAGTGGGTTATTTAGCTCCAAATATCTGTGTATCCTTTGTCTTTTTGTCTATTGTTGGCAGCTAAATAGTAAGCAAATGGAATGTCAAATTGGTTACAGCTGAACGTATCACCTTCCTTTATAAGGAACTAGTAGCGGAGTTTTCATCTCTACTGATGAACCCAATTCTTTATGGAAGATACGTCTTCTTAAGCAATGTAGTGTTGGTAATGCACACAGAATGGGTTTGGATTGATTTATCCATTTCCAAAACGAAACCTACATTCTTTCTCTGGCCACAGAGTTTTAATTTGTGAAGTTGACGTCACAGTAAGGCTTCGGTCCTATGAACTAGGATTCTTAGCAAGCCCTAAATAGTTCATGCTCGTTGTCTACGATTCCTTGGTGACCATGGACCCAATCAAGTTTTACCTTGTTATGTGAGCGGATTAATATTGAAGTATACAGCCCGTTTTTTGGTAAATTTGTTCGTTGGAGGTGCGATTGGGTCAAAAAATCCTTGAACTTACTGCACCCATACAACACCACCGATTCTACGTTAAAGCGGAACAGTCGCAGCTTGGTTCTTGTGCTGAAAATATTGCTTATCTCTCGATTTTGTTGCAGACATCCAGTTCGGTGTCTCTGGTGGTTAGTTGAAACCATACTTTCTAGATATAGAAAGTTGTCTTCTTTCTCGACTTCCTGTCCCCAATGTTGAGTTGAGGGCAAATGTTGGAAGTGCTCAGGGCTTTTGTATTGTCTGTGTTTATTTTAAGATCCATTTTGCTTGCCTCATCTGAATCTCCAGTATTCTATGAGAAAGTAGGTAAACATAGTCAGGATGGTCGGGTGTTTAAGGATAGTCCATCGATTTTCATGGTTACTTTTCGTCAATACTGCTTGGATTAAATCACTGATGACTAGCAAAGACAACAGAGGTGACAGTATCCACCCCTGATGTACTTCACTTTGGTTTTCGAAACACTGGAGACACCTTACCGTTTAAGTAAGTGAGTTTTTTTTTGGGATGTCTTTCCTGTGCCAGATAGCTTCTCTATTCGAGTTATCGAAATTCTTCTCGAAGTCGATAAACAATAAATGAAGCGGAGACGTGTACTCGACGGATTGATCTGATCTATTATGATCCGTAGGGTGTTTATACGGTCGATGCAGGAGCATCCAGGGTGAAAGCCTGTCTGATTGACGTTGAATCCAATGTTCCTTAATCCGTTCTATTATGGTTCAGCTTTTTTCTTGGGTACGGCCAGTTTCCACATTCAATCAGATTTCCCTTTTTCGGAAGCTTACTGATAATCCATCTTTTCCATTTCTGCGGAAATTACTCAGTTTCTCACGTTCTCCGTATGAACGTTTGTTGGAGTTCTGCTGATGTATTGAGCGGTTCGGCAGCGGCTACTTGATTGCTGTTGTTATTTCGATTTTAAGAGGGTGACCATTGCAAATTTGGAAATTGATTTCTTCGGAAGACTCATTAGAGTTCGAGTTGAACTATAACGAAGTAATTTCTCATCTAGTGAACTGATCCTTATCTAAAATCAGAAGGTTATCATCTAAATTCTTCACTGGATGTTGTTTGGAGTTTAAACCAGACAGTCCTACTGTTACACCTGATTGCTGCCTCATCAGCTCTTGAGGTAAGTAAGTCCATATACTAATGTTTGTCACGTCTCACATTACTCTGCACTTCCTTCTTTTTGACGCGATATTGGGCTTCTAAGTAGAGAGCTCAGTTCATTCTACTGCTGAGGCTGCTACAATCCCTACCCTGATTGTCTCACGATCCACGTCGGTGACTGTTCAAAGGTGCGTGCCCCAGTTGCAAAAACATTTTTTACAGCATTTTAGCGGAGAGCCTGGCTGTCTCCTGCATTGTACTGTCGATTGTTCCTGCTTCTAAGGCAAGATGGTCTCTGAATTGTTACCGCACTTGAGGATCCCTGAGCCTGTCGGTATTCAACCTGGTAATGTTGAGGAATTTTGAGTTGTTGCTGTTGAAGCATGGAGCGTTAGATTCAATTCAGCCGACTCTAAGTCTGTTTCGGACGTTTAAGACGCAATTTCTAAGCGGCGACTGATAGCAATATAATCGATCTGGTTTGGTTTTCACTGTCTGTCAGTTGAGACCCAACTGATCTTGTGGTATACATATGTATGCTATGCTTAAGCAGCGTATTTACAATGATTAGGAGGTTGGTATTGTAGAAGTCCGTAAACCGGTCTCCCATTATGTGCTTAAGCACAGTGTTGGTTGCAGACGGAACCTAAATGATTATTGAAATTGTCCCTATCATCCTCTGATGCGTCTTCGATCGGAGCATAACCCTGTATGTTGTCAATACCCGATCACTGTGAGGTTTCCAGGATATGAGGCTGCTTTGTGCTGCTGCAGTTAGCATCAGTTCTACTCCAGGCCTCCGCGATCTCCCAGCTGGCCTACCAGAGTAGAGTAAGAGTGTGTTTTTATTTTGTTAGTGGTCTTTCCCAGCATCGCGTGAACTGACGCTCTGATTGGTAGAATTTGGCGTGCTCCGGTGTACTGAGTCGAGGAGGGTCTTGATGTTCCAGAAACCGATATATGAGACTCGTCGTTCGTCCTCTACTGTTCCCACTATCGGAAGAAATTCGGACAAACAGAGATACAGTGAACAAGTCCTCACGGGAGGCGCTGCCTTTTTTAGTCGTCCAAAAGTTTATAAAAGTATATAGCAAAAAGGTGCGAGTATATATGACCCAGTCGTCCACTTTATTTCTTAATGCACTCAAAGGGTTAAGAATACATACTCATATAGTGTGGGGACATAGCGGGAGAAGTTGATTTTTAGCTTAAACCTAAGAGTATCACCCTTTTTGATGCAATTCGGTTTAGCAAATTGCACTGCAAAAGTAAGAAACGAGCAGAAGATAGGATAGAAAGATTCTGGTGTAGTTGTTCGAAACGTTTGTCAACCTATTAGGTTTCATAACTCCATTAATGGTGTCCAACTCTGGGTTAGAATTCTAGTATTATTCTAGAATGTTACTGCACTCTAGATGAAGATAGCGCTGGTATTTCATTCTATTACTAGAAAAATACGGAACCCATCGACTTTGAAGCGATTGCTTTATAGCTTGTGTAGTCTTTAGCGCCAGCCTTGTGAAAGCCCATCAATCTACCACTTTGGACTAAGAAGCAAGTAAGCATCACACAGTGCCAGCAGCAGCTTGAACTTAATGGGTTTTCTTCAACACTTAGAGGCACAAAAGTAATCTCTCCAGTTAGTCTGGCATTACGAATACGAACTGGCTTGTCACAAATGATGCCGTATTCGCTCAAATTTAGTGATTTGATTCAGAACTATGGTGATCTTCTTAGCGATTAATTTTCACTATATTTCAAGTCAGTTACGATAGGCTTTGGAAGCGTATCCACCCATGCACACTTATGATGAACAATTTATTTTAGTTCAAAAAGCAAAGGAATTTTTAAAACTTGTAGTAGAACATTCAAATCTATTATTTAATGATGAGATTCTAGTTTTAACAATTATTTTTCCTTTTTTATTCCAGATCACTACGCAGTGCTTCGCGTGTCGGTTTGAAATTTGGAAAAATTTCACGGTACTACTGCGTCGCGATTGAAGTCGGGTGATACGATCGCTTTCGACACCGTACCGTACGGTTTTCGGTTCGGTTCTCAAAAAATTCGTGATTATCTCCCGGGCGACAAATATCTGTGTTTTGCCTCATGTTTGGGTTGCTTGTCTCTAAAATGGAAGCAAATCTGTTTCAATATTTTCAGTTAATCGCCTTAAACCCATTTATTAGTGCGGTTCGCGAATTGTTGTTTATAATATGATTGCGCCTCGCTAGGAAAAAGGAAATCATTCGAAAAAAGCTGATCTTTGTATTTCATTACGATCCCATCATTTTTAAGTATATTGTGTTGTTTGCCTTTAAAGGGTACTCGTAGTAAAGATGCCAACTAGTGTTTTTAAGTTCGGCTCGCGGCGGGCAATTCCTTCTAATAGTGGCTTCGATACAGAAAAAAATAAATAAAGAAGAAAATGTGTCTGTATTTGCTTTTCTATGTAGTTTGCAGTTCCTTTCGCGAAATATAATATTTACATTTTCCTTTCTATTTGTATGCCCTTTTCCCTATTTGGCTTTGTATTAGTTAAGTGTCTTTTTAAAGTGTTTTCTAAAATCAAATAAATATCAATTTTCAATAAATTTTGCGGTTCGCGACATTTTAAAAGTTAGTTTAAGAAAAGTTATGCATATTTTATTTAATTTCCTGGAAAAAATCGATCATCCTGTTTTGTCCTTGCATTCCATTAGCTTTCGAAGCAATTCTAAAGTGTTTTCGCCGAATATAAATTCATGAAGGCCAAGTGATCGCGTGTGTCTTTTTCGGTTTATCAGTAGTGTAAATTTTCTTAGTAAATGTCCTTGAAATCGTTGCCCCTAAGTGTGATCTTCCATATCCTTGAAAAGTGTTGTCATGTGTTTAATTTATGCTAATCGTTCGTTTTAATACAAATCTGTGTTTTGTGTTTCATGGATGAATGATAATTGGGAAAGCCTTCTGTCTAAATTGTAAGTGAATTGTACAAATTTATATTTTAATATATGTACATTTGTTTATTATATTATGTTTCAAATTGTCAACCATTTTCCTTTTTTTTGGTCATCCTCTGGATCGTCCTTTAACCATGTCTGTTTATTTTCTTCGATAGTTGTAACCCCTTATGCTAAGCACCTCGTACTGAACCCCTCTCTAGGTAAAACTTTGTGTATCCAATGGTGGTTTGTTGTAAATTCGCTACATTTGTAGCTAAGATATTATAGTTACTCCTATTGCTTCTCCTATAGAAATTTTTATTTTTTTTGTTTAGAGGTCACTTGAAGGAAGAATCGTCGGTAACGCGAGAGAGTCTTCTGCAATAAAGAGGGACTTTAACCCTCTAAAAAACCTCCCAAAGACTGGCTAATGCCTGTCTTCAAGGAATCGGACCTAGTCGGGCTCCGTTTATCAGATTTCTTTACTTTAGTTTTAATTTCTTGAGATATTATTTAGTTTTGTTTTGTTTTATAACCCTACCTATTAAAAATCTAGATATTTTACCCTTCTTAATCTCCTGATTATATTTTCAGTATCTAGCAGTTTTGTCATTTCTAAATTAACGTGGTTGAAAAGCCTAACTTTGTGTAGATCAGCGTTTCGTATGTACCAAAGGCACATTAGCTATGTTTCGTAGTACTTTATTTTGGAAGGTTGGGTTTTTCTGTAAATTTGTCTAGAACCCGTAGGTCTATACTGGTTTTAGAACTTGATAGTAATATAGTAATTATTTATTGTACTTGGAGAGGGATGAGTATCTCCTAATAAGGCAATACATTTTACTGTATCGCATGTTCAATTCATTTCTCTTTTTCTTTTCATGTGCTTTCCAGCGCAGTCTAGCGTATAGCGCCATGCCTAGATATGGCTGTATTTGAATATTCTACAACATTATTATTTATTTATACTGGAATGTGTGGAACATTTTTGTACGTAAAATTAATATGAACTGACATTAGGTCATTTAATCTAATCTGCCACTTTTTTAGTCCATTCGTGAGATATTATTTACTACCTTTTGAAGCTTTTTTGTTGATGCGTCGATAGTATCTCTCACAGCAAACACATCAGTATCATCTGCCAAAGTTGCTATAGTGGTTCCTTCACTTTCTGTTAGATCACTAATAAATTATTACATTACTGGACCTTATACACTACCTTGTGGTACACCAACTTTAATTTCTCTTAATGTTGAGTACTCTGATTCTTGTTTAATTGTGGCTGCTTCGGCAGTTGTTTTTGCAATTAATGAATCAGTCATTTGTGCCAGACCGTATCAAAAGTTTGTGCTATATCAAGAAATATAGTAGAGTATGTATATCTTTTTTTCTTCAAATGCTTTTTCGATTTTTTCTGTGATTCTATGCACCTGATCGCTCGTAGAATGCTTCTTTCTAAAGCCAATTAGATGGTTTGGCACTAAAGATTTTTCTTCAATTGAATTGGACAACATTGGTAGTATCGATATTGGGCGATATGAGATTATTTCGCTAGGTGGTTTCACTGGTTTTGGAATCATTATTACCTTCACGACTTTGTACATGCTTGGTACATACCTTAACCTGAATACAGTATTTATAATCTGCGCTAGTTATTTAAGACTTTTTTTTTGGAAATTGATTTAGAATTTCCGCTGTAATTGATCAAACTTCTTTTATTTCTTTGGTTAGCCGAATAGATATGTCTTCTTCCACACATTTCTTCCGTTCTTTGATAATTTTTATCTTCATAAGGGTGAAAGACGTTTTAGATCATACTAATTTTGATAGTATATTAAGTTCCGAACCCATTCCTGTGAATCATCATCCAAAGACTTACATAAATAGTTTCGTTGCAGATATCCTATAGTTAAACTCCGCTAAGGAATCTAAGTCTTAAATTCTAGTAATTACCAAGTCCAAGACTTATCGCTGACCAGTCGTAAGGATGTAAGTCAATAATATAAACACTTTGAGTAAACCCTTTCTCGACAACCGAAATAAAATCGCAGCGATCAGAATTAGTGAAATGAATAGTTTCTTGAACTTGAGAATGGTTTAAAGAGCAGTGCTACTACAGTGTAACAGATATTTCTACAGACCTACCGACCTATCCAGTTACTCGTTTTTATAGCTCCCCTGGAACGTTTTTCGTTTCCGGTACTGTCGGTGTTGTGTTGTCTTCAACCAACTTTTAACGTTTTTTGACCAGCAGATGCTGATACGAAGTCCATAGAGGGTAGTGACGCATGTTCGGTAGTTGGTGTTATCATGGTGCCAAGACATGTGGAGATGGCCAAGCATCTGTAACCAGTTAACATTTGATTCAAATAAGAACTCAGCTATACTAGCTTCCTGTTGATTCAGAGTGTACGTCCACCTGGTTTTGTCAGAGTTATTTGATTTCAGTAGCGGAGCTAGTACGCTCAATAGCGGAGCTAGTACGCAACCTCTGGATTCTTACTGTGTCATACACCAGTATCCTATTTTTTAAATACGTATGTATATGTACGTACTTACTTATAATTCGAACTTAAGGCGGCTCCTTTTTGGTAGATCGACAAGTCTTTGTTTATGTTTTCCATTCATTCGGGAATACTCCTTCTTTAAGGTGCGTGTGGAAGGTATTTGGGTATTTGCAAAAAAATGGGAAGCCACTTGCTAGTACCATTTACGCTGTTTGGTCCTCGATTTTTGTGAAGACGCGCAGGACAGGACGTCTTTTGTGACGTGTCGAGAGAATCGGCTGCGAAATTGTCGTGCTTTTTGTTGCAGGAATTGGACTGTGACTACGTTTTGATAGGATTCGCACCGCGGGTTTGGATTATCTTCGTCGCATATTTGGCCAAACTTGTCCCTTTGCTCGGTTTGATCGCATATTTAAGACATTTCTGAGCATTACCCAATTTTTGTGGATCGCTGGTACAATTGCCTTCCTCTGGCCTCCTCATTTCATAAGCACATTGGTGGCCGATGGACTCCTTTTCTGCTGTTGTCTGATTTGTGTTCCTCTTAGTTCGGTGGGGGATGGTCTCGTAATCGTGCTTGTACTTTGAGCTCCATATCGTCTTCGGATCCTCATCCGTTTGTGCCAAAGATTTTCTCGCTTGTGGTACCATTTAAGCGCGCTTTTCAGAAGGTACTGATTTGACAAGATGGTTGAATGACGAAATGCCTTTAGATCAGAGACTATTCCTCGCTTCAGAATAGGCCAGAAGCTCTCATTTCTACTACTCTACAGGGAAGTTCGGATTATCAAAAAATCCTTCCTAACAATCCTGCCGTAAAACATCCTAAAAACATATGAAAAGGTAATCGTTTAGGCCAATACACTTTTCTCAACCTCTCTTGCATTTAATGTCTGCCATTTGTCAAACCCACTTGTGAATTATCCTTTCAATCCTTCCTTACAAAAGCAAAAAATAAAAAAAAATAAAACCATTTAAGTCTCACAAAAAACACGCGCACCTATTAATTGCAAAATAGCGCGGCGCTGTGAACTTGTAATTTGAGTTCGGCTTTTATGTATGTGCCTCTCCTTGAAATTGAACGAACGACCTGTTTGTCCTTCAAAATATAAATCCACGACGATGTCGCTTACGCTTCCCTGAATAAAAATTATAGAAATGTCGACATCAAGCGTTTAACTCTTTTTTAATTACAACGAATGCATTCGGTCATACTCGCGCACAATGTCGGCCCCCAAAAAAAAAAAAAAAAAAACAGAAAACAGGAAAGGTCTGTATAATTGCTTCGGTACTCCGGTACTTCGGAGTTCTCCTCGGACTGGGCTCTTGAATGTGAAATTCTATGGATGGCAGTGATGGTGGTGTACCTCAACTCGAATTCAATATTTGGCCAATGGAGTTCCCTTTTTCTATGGTTTCTCCTGGAGTAGACTCCCAATGGGAGGTGGCTGGCCTGGGTGGGTGGATGGGGTTGGGGTGGTCGACTCTTTCAATTTATTTTCCGATTATTATTTCCTAATGGCATAATTCAGTTTTTACCTTTATTTCTGAAGTACTTTCCTCCAAAGTGTCCCCTTAATTTGTATTTTAAGGCTGCACACATAGGACCGTTGGACCGTAGCGTCGATGGCCGTACTGATGGTGGTGGTGGTTTGGCCTGGCAAATTATGCTTTCTCTCCCAGCAATCGCATTCAAATGGAATTCTTTTCACGATGATATTTCCCAAAATTAAAAGAGAACAAGTTAAAAAAAATCTGCAATTGAATGGGGCGAGTTTTGAAAAAGTTTTTGTCGTAGTTTTCTTAAGTAATTAAAATTTTGTGTTTTTTTTTTTTTTTTTGTTGCTGCTTGGTGTTCCAATGGACAGGAGTTCGGTTTCGATCGGGAGACACTTGATGGAAAATTCGCTGTAATTGGTACTTGAGTTGAATTTTTGTGGGGACATTTTTATAGCCTCGAATGGGATAGGACAATGGTCGATGAAATTTGTGGTTTGCTGGTGGAATTACATATAGATTTGAGAAGACTTGAAGTTCCTTAAAAACATGATTAGCAATGATATTTCATTGTTGGATTGTTGGCGGAGGTGAGCCGAGGCCTCATTAATTTTGGAAGGTTTTCGAAGTCAAGCATCGAACGGGAATCGATGTTCAAGGACGTCGATAGGACTGCTGCAAGTACTACGATATAACTTTTATCTTTTAGATATTGTCATACGAATATAGATTGATTAATGAAAAACCTCAAGCTTTCTGTTTTAACCACCGGTTTCGGTTTCGAGATTCCGGAAAAATTACGGAGAGCAATGTTCGATGCTGCCTATCATGTATGTAATCTCTCCGCCGGACATATGTATATATGCCGCTATCATCCGGTGCAGCACGACAAGTCAACAAGAATGTTGTCAACGCATCATATCCTTGCTTGTTGTTCTCCATAATTTTAAGAAAGGCCGTCTTGATAGTCCGAAGTTCTCTGAAGCCTCTGAACCGTCCACTGTGCTGTGCCGATCGAAAGGTCCTGAAGTCAGTTGCCGAATTGAATGATTTCGGCAAAACTGCTGGAACTCGTCTAGTTCCTCTAATGAGAATATTGAGCTCAATCTCTGGATTGTGACCTGAGATGTAACTAGAGGACATTGTATTGACAAAAGTAAACTTCGATCTGAAGTCTACTGCAATTAATCAAAAAGATTTCTGAAAATGACCAGCGAAATCGATCTGGAAGTGATCCTACACTTCTTCTGATGCGAGTCTGGTTGAGAGACTGGCATTTTATTGGTGTACGTTGCATTGTCCCACTGTTTGATATCCTCATCGGATCATATGTGGGCCACATACAATATCTTCGAAATTCGAATACCAGACAGCACCAATGACTTTTTCACGGTTACATCTCTCGCGAACTTCTGACAAACATCTGAGTGTACTAACTTCTCAAATGAGAACACAACATTAAACAAATGGTTGTGAGAAGTTAGGCCCTAGGTCCTGCCTTCTCGAATATGTGGGCGGACTTGTCAGAGCTACCAAAACTAGAAATGAATCGCAATCCTAAAATCGATGAACTTTTGGTGTTAATGCTATTTTTCTTTCAAGATCTGTCGTGGAGCAAATATTTGATTAGTGGTGGACACACCCGGACTTCAACTAAATTAAAAGGTCTTCTGTTTATAAGATCAACAAGGACACGACAGTGATATTCCTTTCACCGAAAATATTTTCATCTGAGCAAAGTTAAAAGATGCGTTGGTGCATGCTAGGTTAGCTCATCTAGTTTTGAAAATCTTGATATCTAGGCTTTTTTTTTCTTCTTTCGCAGATCTATTGGATATAAGTCTACATATAGCTGCCTTTGCTGCTTTTTGATTGGGTTGACTGAATTCCTGTCTGTAATTGTCCTATATTTCTTTTTCAACTTGGCCGAGCGCTGTAATTAGGGAATTCCTAATCTAAATTATCTCCAGAGAACACTCGAATGTCTAATACACTGCAAGATCATCGATCGCACCGATCGTTTTTTAAATTTACAATGAAGTGATTGGGCTGTAGCCCCAACAAAGGACTTCGATCTATAATAGATCTTTTGTGCGTAAGGGTACGTTCGCAGTGGTCACTAAACCAGATAATCGTTTTCCAGCCACCGATTCACTCTGGTTAAAAATAAAACCTGAACCCGCTTCCTACTTTAAGAAGCTTTTACCGGAAAGAATTTTCAATTCTTATTGACGCCAGTAACCAACTTTCTAGCGTGTTTTTTCTCAGTTTTTAACTAAGTAGTTCCTGACGTAAACGCTCCGTGAATTCGACTGAAGAAAAAACTGGCGGTACTGGCGTGTGAAGCATTGTTCATTTGGAGTGAAACTTTACTGAACTAACAGCTGTAGTCTTCATAACTTTTATGTGCACGGAGAGGACATCCAGGAGTTTCCAGTCTGATATAATGTATCGCATCCGTGATGTCTATATAGGCGAGACCTTGCACCTTTTCAAAGGTATTACAGGCATGAACTTGTATTATTTTTTCCCATTATACCATTGATGCATAAGTGACGATTAGGGTAACAATTACGCCTTGTAGAGCTCAAGACGATGAATGCTATCATATGCGGCTTTAAAGTCGATGAAGAGATGGTGAGTCTCGACTTGAAATTCGTTGGTCTTTTCCAGTGGCTGGTAGCCTATGGTGGTCTCTGCTACCCCTTTGATGATGTCGCGATACTGGTTCCACAGATTGTTGGCGTTTGTGGATGGTGAATGCACAGCGGAGAAGCTGGGCGGTTTGCAGCTTCTTCTCATTGGATAGTTGAGCTCTGAACTTAGCTGCAACAACGTTTGCCCCTCTGAACGTCTGCACATTCAGAATGTTGGATGCGTGCCTCGCATCTATTAGCACGTGGTCGATTTGGTTGGCGGTTCGACCATCTGGAGAGCGCCAGGTTGCTGTGTGGATTCGTAGTCTTGGAAACCTAGTGCTACTTATCACCGTATTACGAGCTGCTGCAAAATCGATTAGACGGAAGCCGTTGTCTGTTGTCGTGTAGTGGCACAAAGCACAGCCTGCTTTCCAACTAATCCGCCGAAGATGTTTTCCTTACCGATTTTGGCATTGAAGTCCCCGAGTATGATTTTGACATCATACTCCGGTCCAGGAGGTCATAAAACTCCTCCTTGATAGAGTCTTCAGCTTCGTAGGTAGGGGCGTGTGCACATATGTTTTGAAATGTAGCTTTGATGAAGTCAATTATCATTGAGCGTAGCCAATTTCCCACGACGAATCCGCATCCTAACATGTGCAGTCTCTTGTGACAGCTGTAATAAATGTCGCAATTTTCCGTTTTTGCGTACCTGATCCTATCCATCGTATCTCCTGGATCGCGGTAATATCTGCCTTGTACCGTGTGAGGACAGATTCAAGTTTTTGAATAGCACCAGGAGTGTACTGTGTACGTATGTTCCAGGTGCATACTCTTAAATCGTAATCCGTGGACGTTCCGGGTCGTGATATTAAATGAGGGGGTCCATAATCCGAAGCTTGTGTCTCTCTCATAACTATATTTTTTTACGTGGTAAGGAAGTTACCCCGACGGCAGCACCCCCAACATGGAGGGCCAGTTCCATTTTTGAAACCCCTAGGACAAGGGGCCGGTTTTAAACCGATGTCAGTAACCCGCTTCGGGGATGTGAGCGCTGCCGTTGGCCCAATAAGGACTCATCCGCCACCATCTCTTTTCCAAAAACCTGACTTATTCTTGGAAATCTTTATCGGCCTGAGCTCCGAATATGTCGAAGTAGCCCAGATAAAGTGTTGTGCTTCCGTTTGAAGCTTAGACGCCACCGTTGACTCCATCGAGAGAGTTCGTCCGCTGTCGTATTTATAGTGCTGCAATTTTCTCTTGTTCAGCACTCGCGCTTATAAGTTCAGCAAGTCGAGTCCGGATGGACACCAACCAGTACCCGATGGCTACCACTAGGAGGTAAAATAAGCACAATTGATGCGCAGTAACAGATACAACACTGGACGTCGCCAGGTTCAAGCCAGTCAGTGCCTACCATATTCCTACAGCATCCAGTCATCAATTCAGTTTGTAGTCTAGAGTTACTCTGAAATATTTTGTTTCTTTTGAAAAATCTTGTTGTGCACCATTTGGTGTTCGTGTCTGGAGGTTTAAGTTTGTCCTTTTGGGAAAAAGTACGATGACTCTTTTAGTTGGATTAACTTTTAATCCTTCTGAGTGGCAGTCATTCAGTCATTAATTTTGTTTTGCATTTGTCCAGTAATACTAGATTCTTCTTTGCCCCTTAATATTATGACTAAGCCACCTGTATAGCCTTGAGTTAGAAATCCGGAATAGCAAGGGGATAGTACTCCACCTTGAGAATAACCTTTAGTTGCCCAAGCTTGGCAGAGATGATTGTGCTGCTAACCATGAAGTATCTGGTTGTCTGTGAGTCAATGTCTTTGGCATGAGGAGCAGTTCTGCTGTAAGTATTATCAAAGCCTCCGGAGATGTCCAGAAAGGTACATAGGGTGATTTCTTTCTTTGATAAATAATTTTCAATCGTGCTAATAAGATGAGGCAAGACTGTTGCTGTCAATTTTCCTGATTGATATGCGAAACGATGGTCGTTTAAGGGGTGTTCTATTACATAGACATTGGTTCGTAATTTAGACCTGGTGATTCAAAAGGTAGTCACTCTCACTACCTCTTAAAATCAATAGACTTACAAATTCTAGAAGCATTTCAAAAATTGATCAAATGGCTTACATCGTCACTTGAGTCTCTGGTAGAGTTTTCTCTTAGACGCCGATCTAGACTATATGATCCGTGATAAATTGCTTCCAAGTTCAAAAACCAGGTGTACGTTAGGAGAGTGAATACTAAAAAGCAGGCAAACCTCTAGCTGGTCAGAGCAAACCTGAACCTTCCGCTAGCTTTGTTGTTAGGATGGTTTTAGAAAACTTAAAAGAGGGTAACTATAGAAGAGTTAGGACAGGAAAGGTACAGTGATTGTTTTTATGAAATACTCACGTTTAAAGATCAAGGAATTCTGAAGCTGATCCTATCTTCTCAGGGGTTTTTCATTTGGTTTGACTACTACGTCAATTTATTTTTAGTTTCACTTTCGTTTAGCAAACATGAATCATTTCAGCTTGACACATTTGTGTAGACTTCAATGACAGGCCAGATAAATCCTTCCTATCAGGCACTGGTCCTAACTGTTAGCCCATCAATGGACATATTCAGATCCTATTTGATTTTTTATGAGATTCAGAATTTTATTTTGCTTGAAGATGGTACCGTGTCAGTGATTTTGAAGATTATATTCAATAAATCGAAAAGAATCGGCCACTTCTGACAACTTTTAGATAATTTAAAACAATTTTTTTTGGCATCCCTTTTAGAAGTTTAAAATTCTGCGCCTTGGAATAGAGGCTTTTGGTGACTAACTGCAAGTCCTGAAAATACCCTACCCGCGAAGTTCATAATAGAAGCCCAAAAGCCTGCATATAAAATATTTAACTGCAACTATACGTCCAACGAACGGGGAATGATGATGAATGTCATTATAGCCATCACCCCCGAGTTGCCCCTCTATTTTAAGTACGAGTACCAGGGACAAGTTTGCAGCAAATTCCATATCAACCACCATTTCGGGGGGCTGCTTCTAATTCTCTACACAAACTCAGTTCGTTCGTCGTTGTCATGTGGTCTTGTGGTGGTGTTGGTTGTCAGAGCGAGAGTGGTCGTCCCATCTTTGTTGGTCGATCTACTGCTGTCGGGTGTTCGGTCGTTTGGGTGTGCAGCGAGGGTGTCTATGGCCCGAGCTATATAGCAGCTAGTCGTCGTCGTCGGTCCCCGGGTAAATTTTCCACACAAAAGCGTGTATATGTTCACCTGAAATCCTATCTACTTCGTATCGCTTTTTTTTTTTGTTTTTTTTTATTTCCTTCCTCTCAGCTATCTATAGATGTACATGTGTATCTGTATCTCTGTATACTTTGGAACATTTGCTTGGTTAGATGTTCGTTCTTCGCATCATAAAGTGTACCTACACTCTGCAAAGGCTATTAGGGTATTTTCTACCACCCCCCACCCCGGGTTGGGTTCTTTTGATGCTTGGGCTCCCTGTGTCATATCTCCCATGGGTGAATAATAATGCTTAATATATACACACACCGAGAGTCAGATACATAGATGCAGGGTAGGGTAGATATAGTATATCGGTGGCTGTAGCTGTGTATACGGTACACAGTCCCTGTGGTGTCCGCAATATCTGTGTGAGGTAATTGAATAGAGCCATTTTATTATAAAGACTGCGAAGCAGGAGATGAAGGGTCCGCGTTGTCATAGCAACGCGGCACTTTACGTGTCGAAGTCTGGTGTTGGCTGCCATATTTGCTCTTTCTCGTCTCGTATCTCGCTTTGCGCTCCGCGTTTGGTGTTGTAGCTGGCTGCTGCTACCCCTATGTGTTGTGTGCTTTTGTGTTTTTGCCTTTTCCGAATTTTTCGAGGGATCGGAGGACTTTCTTTTTTTTTTTTTTTTTAATACTTTCCCGTTACGTTTTGTTTTTTTGTTTTTGCTTTATATTCAGCCCCAGGGGTTGGTGAAATGTACATAAGGGTGAGCTGTTGTGCAATGGAGGGAAGACTTGGCTGGCTGTATGTACCTATAGCAGAAGATTATGTATACTTGAGAGTCGCGCGTATGTATTACGTCCTTTTGTCACAATGGGTTAGAGAATTTTCACGCTTTCCTCAAAAGGGAAGGAAAAAACAAATTAATGCTTCATTGAGGGAAAAAAACGTTGCAAAGCGAAAAAAAAAATAAAATACACAAAACAAGGAAAAATATGGAAATGACGTTTTGAAGTTGGCACTTTGAAGAATTTGTACATAGGGCGGCAACGACGACGCTTTAATGACATTCGCTTGGGTCGGGATTGGGACTAATTAAATTGGAAAGGAGATTAATGGAAGCGCGCACACTAAAGGTATAATTCAGACATTAGTCATAGGTAGTAGGTACATACTTCTTTGTTTAATTAGATTTTAGAACATAAAATGTTCTGAGTTTGCGAAATTTGATTGCTCTCGGGTAGATGGCTACAATTTGAACAAAACATTTTTGAATGCTTCGTGGGGAATTTGATTTCGACAATTGAGTGATGTTTGAACTTTGGATGGTTGGGGTGATTTTGTTGCTTCGGGTGGGGGAGAACAATTATAGTCGGAGGTTGCATATTCTAGTGTTTTCTGTCAGTTGGGGTGATTCCTATACAAATCCATTGAGTTGATGAGTTTATCTAATGCAAGGTATGATTAGAACTGGCTTCAATGGATTATCGAGCTTACATTATTTAATTGAGTTCGTTTAAGAAAGCATGCTTAGGGTATAGGTTGGGTTAAGGGGGTAAGAATCCGTTTTATTCCTTTGTTATAGATTCATCAAGTAATTCTACCATGTACAATGCGGGAAAAAAGTTTGGAAACATAGTCCACAGATTCACAATCTCAGTTTTAACGTAAAATCCCTTTTACTCACATCGATGAAACTTGGCATAAACATAAATTTTAATATTTTTTTTTAAATCTTAAAAGAACTTTGGTGTACGGCAACTGGGAAAAAAATAATTACCAAGATTTCAGACAACATCTCGTAAAATATGCGGAAAAAATATGGAAACATGTAGTTTTTCATAAAAGTAATTGGTTTTGTTAATATTTAGTGCTTCCTGTTTGTTTAGAGAACTGCTCTACTTCTCCTTTCCATAGGATTCACCAGTTTTTCACGAAATGAAACTGGGATGTCCTGCCATTTATATGCAATTTCTTCATAAAGCGCATTCTTATTAGAATTTTTTTTCCCACATGTGTTCGATTTGATTAAAATCCGGGGATTGAGATGGCCATTCTAAGACATTCACTTTTTCCTTTTGGAATCAATGTATCAATGAAGAATGCTTCGGATCGTTATCTTGCTGAAAAATCCACCTAATTGGCATTTCTTCTTCAGCATATGGAAGGATAATATTTTGCAATATTTGCAAGTAACGATAGCGATCCATTATTCCGAAAAATTGGACCAACTCCAGATCGTGAAAAAAATGCCAATACCATGACCTTCACTATGTTAAACGGTTGGTAATTGATATTTTACTTTGTATCTTTCACCCTTTGGCTGCCTAACGTAATGATTTCCATCGCTTCTAAATAGTTGGAATTTACACTCATCCCTCCACAAGACTGTATTCCATTCCCTGGAGTCCAAAAAAAACATGATCCTTTAGAATATTGAGCCTCCATACCATATTCGCTTTTGATAAAAGTGGCTCTTCAATGGAGATCTTCCGAATAGTCCACTTTCCCTCAGTCTATTCCTAATTGTGCGATCGGTCACTTCTGCGATACCTCTCTTCTTCAATTCGGCGTTGATTTCAGTTGCCATTTTTTCTGGATTCGACATCCGCTTTGAGCTATAGCTATACGATCGTTGGTGGTTGTTGTTTTTCTCTGCCTGTCTGACTGTACAGATGCCAAAATCCTACTCCTAAAACTACTCATCGCTTCAAAAAGCACTATCGGTGTTATGACAGTCCTTTGGTGTAATACATTACTGCTTTCAGTTATTTGCAAATAATGCCCAAGAGATGGGCAAGAGTTTAGTTGATTTTCAGTAGATACTCTCTTTCGAATGTCCTTACCTGGTATTGGCATTGGAAAGGATAATAGATTTCTACATTCGCTCCAAACTTAGTCGTAAGGATATATAGTCAGCCCAACATGCCTATAATAACGGCCGGTTTGTAAAGACAGCTGTGCATGATGTGGTAGCACTTATCGTAAGTTCACTCTACCACCAAGATTTTCTCCTTAGACATACATAGAAGGAGCCTTCAGCATCGTGAAATCTGACTCCAAAAGATGAGCATTGGACTTACAAATCCCAGTAATCTCAAACTGAGTTCAATGCATGCTCAAGACGTGATACATTAACTCAGACTGGTAGACAGCCAAATGGGCGCCGTGGCTCAAGTGGTTAGTGCGTTAGACTACGGAGCGAGGGGTTCAATGTTCGATCCCCAGACAATATCTAAAATTTCTATAATGGCCCCGAACGTCTGACAAATATCCGAGAGTAAAACTGTTGTGAAAAAGCTCAAAACAAAAAAGTGCCCTTCGGATACGACACTAAACAGTAGGCCTTTCATTTGTATAAAGAATATATGTAACACGCACAACATGGTTGTGAGAAGCTAGTCCCTGGCTCCCATGGATCTGTCGCGCTAAAAATTTTTTTTTTTTTTTTTTCATAGACAGCCAAGTACATACATATGTATGTATGTACATACACTGGTCTCTAGAGGAACCCCGTAAGGAGGGGTCTTATCTCCTGTACGTTGGATTCTTGTTGCAAATGAGATTTTAATGAAACTAAGTAGGATACAAAGGTCATACTGACGAAAGGTAAATTCCTTTCTACCATCACCGAACTAGTACAATCCGCCCTCTCAATACCCTACACAAATGTGCGGAAAGATGTGGATTAAACGTTCACTCCCTGAAATCACATGTGGTGCTCTTCACTACCAAGATAATAACATTTACCTCCAATGACTGACTCAATTTTAAACCATGCCAAATCTGAGATAAAGCGAGATACTTGCGTTGCATACTCGACTGAAAGCTGACTTGGACGAAGAACACGTCAGAAAGGATAAAAAAAGGGATCCTTGGCAAAAATGGGGGTCTAAGCCTAGGTTAGGTTAGGTATATGGGTGCACTTGTTGACAAGAAATTGTCGGCAGCTCATTTAAACTAGCAATGAGTCCATTGAGCCTAATTATAAGACCCCTGAGGATCTAATTTTAATCTTCGACGGCTAATCTAAACCACCTATGAATCTTAGAAGTTTTTTCTTAGATCGACAAGTTCCTCAAGGAAATAGTTTCCTTCGTCCCTGCAGTTCCTACAAAAGTTGTCATAATGTAGTCCAGACTGTGCTGCATGATTGCCTATCACGAAGTGTCCAGTCACGACACCAACATTCGAATATCCCTGCGACTGAGTTTTATTGTATCTGCTTATCTCTTTATTATATAGATTGGTCATAATAATTTCGGATTTCGTTGGAGTCAATGTCTATTTCCCGGTTCAAATTGCTAAGCGGTATAATAGCTTCAGGGAGGGCCAGCTCATTGTCAGTACAGACTATACCTTTATCCCACTCCCCCCTACCAGGAATTGTTATAGTTTGGTAGTGGGACGATCTAGTCCGTTTCTGTCTAGAGTCTCGATTTGTCGACCGATTCAGAATTGAGGCATAGGATTTAGCTAGCTATAGTCCGGCTTCACTTAGTCTTAGCCGTTTAAGCTGGCGAACTGCCGCAGTAAAATGTCAAGTGGAAGAAGATTTAGTATTGTTTCCAGGCGTTGATCTCATTAATCCCGTAACCCTGTTGAATCCTTTTCAAGCTTTCAAGATGATATTTCTTCTCGAGCGCCTTCCACCAAACAATCGAGCCGTTGCTTGGTTGAAATGGGTCTTACCACCGCAGTGGTAAGCCTCAGGAAACTAGAGGCTGCTATCTTCTATTCTCATTTGCTTGGTTAGAGTCTATAATTCACGCATTAATAAACAATGTTTCAGACTAA
The DNA here is from genome assembly GCA_905220385.1 of Xylota sylvarum. Taxonomy (NCBI): domain Eukaryota; kingdom Metazoa; phylum Arthropoda; class Insecta; order Diptera; family Syrphidae; genus Xylota; species Xylota sylvarum. The sequence goes on along the minus strand of LR999957.1, from coordinate 90,484,248 downwards.
CAAATAGAACTTGCTTTCTTTAAGTATCTCCAAGGACCGATACCTAGCGATTTAATACATTTTGTTTCCTTAATTGCGTATGCAATAATCATGTGCTCAAAGTTTCAAGGATATTTGAAACGTGTATCTAGGCATTCATGTGCTTACAAGTGCAGTATATTCTGTCGTATCAAAATAGAAAACAGAAACGTACAACAACAACAACACCAGCAATAGATTGGCTCCTTATCAATTAGTTCACTCGCACACACGTCAACGTTTCGGTTTGACCTTTAGTGTGCGCTACGCCAAAGCACAGGGGAATAGTGGGTCCGCAGAGCAGAGCGCCGGCCGTTTTGGTGGTATTTTGACATCGATACCGCTTATATCGCTCTTTTTGTTGCAGCCGGAGCCGCATAGTTTCCTTTGAGTAACCCGATATTGCCGCTGTTGCCAATGATTAGCCATAATGAAAAGGACACCGCATATGCATCGGATATACACTCTGCTACTCTGAACCGGTGGACATTTAGCGAGAGGGGTTTTCATTTCGATTTTGTTTACGTTTTATTTTATTATTCCTTGTTCCCCAATATGACAGCTATTTTGCTAGACCACGCGTGGACTTTTACTTCGTAAGCACACACACATACACCAATATACGGTCTCTGTTCCTTTCAATTTGAGATCTCCAAGGGTTTTTCATTTAAGGATAATGAATATATGACAGGCGTCCTCTTTGGAATGCTACGATTATATTGCCTGTGTGTGCAGAGTGTGTATACAGGATTACCCTTCTCGATTAATCGTTAAGTTTTTGATTTTTTATGAGTTTTTGATGTTGTGTTGTCGTCGTCTCGCGAAATATAATAAAAAGCGGATCTCCTTACGGCTTGACGGCACGGATCAAACGAGCGGAAGTGTTTGTTGAATTAAATCGAGAGCATTCGCTTATACTCGTAAATGCGTTCGGATATTGGTTTCAAGATTATACGGCAAGGGGTTACAAAGAAAGGAGAAGTATGAGTCAAAAGATGAGGAATTATGAAAGGAGGAGTCATGGTGGCTTTGTTTTGTTTTTGTTTAAGTTGTGAGATCGTTTGAATCGGTTTATAGGTACTTCGTCAACTGAAAGGAATCGTTCAACTTGTTTTGTTGAAATATTTGCGATCGATCTTTAGCCAGAAACAATGCTTTTTCTAATAGCACGAGAAATGGTCTTCTCATGAACTGTTGGACTTGGCACTATAAAGGAGACTATAGGAAGACAGAGAGCCAGAAGACAAGGCAATTCTAAGCTTGAAGCAGGAAACGGTCAGTATACTTATAGGCATGAAACTTATGGTCACGCTAACCACTCTACGCACTTGGAACTTAGGTAGGTAGGTAAAAGGGGTGGCTCCACATACAGCACCAATGGATCCATTGTGAACCCCTGTCGTGGATATAAAGAAGAATAGACCAACGAAGACAAAAGTTGGTCTGTAGCTTTGGGATAGCTAACGACCTCGCTGAACCAACCCGATATTGTTATAAATTTCAGATGGTTGTCAGGTTGCCCAGATCTTCGAAGTACTATTCGCCGAGGGTCGTTTTCCTAGTTCTGCACAGGCCATTTCTGGCCATTCTCATAGGATGTGAGATATGCTCTCTTCTGCCCCGTGTTGCCACAGCTTCGGCAGAGATCATCAGTGTCTAGTTGCATTCTTCCCCGGTGGACCGCCAGGAGGTTGTGGCCGGTAATATTTCCAGTGAAAAGCGCTAAGTTGGGTTTGTTAAGTGCTAAAATTTGCTTGGTCTTGGAATTGTCATGTTTTGTCCAGAGTTTTCTTGAGACACGATAAGATGGGAGTGCGCTCCATTTCTCTTTACCTAGTCTTGCGAAGGCTATATTGGATTTAAGAGGAGCTACAGGTGGTGGTAAATCAGACACTTAAGATATATTTTAACCTTCGGACTTCTAGAAGGCTAGAGCTTATTTTGTCCATGTCCTCCACTACTGGTGGTGGGGTTTATTGGTATAACCGAATACGAAAAGATTTGCTAGATATCTTTTGGCTGATGGCTTGCGGTTACCAAAGAAATCATCGTACCATGAAATCGTTTCTAAATAAGTTCTAGTGAAATAATGAAATGTGCGAAAATAAATTCCGTGCTTGGACTTCAAACCTTACTTAATCACCTAGCCTTCGAAATAAAATTATGACAGTAATCTAATCATGATCTCTATGACGGCGGGGTTATAATTCTTTCCTTGGTCTGGCCTATCTATTGCCACTGTCACTGCTACCATTTCTGATTTATGCTCTTCTTGTTATACCCTGTCCCGAACCTAGCTTCTCAACCAATACACTTGCTATATACTTTATATATCAAATGATTGTTACTTTATAATTTTTTACAGTAGAGGTCCTAGGTTAATGGTCAGGTCAAATAAATGGGTTGTCGGGACAGAAAATTTTGCACCCGTTACTAGTAGATCAATGTAGATCCATTGTAATGCCTTAGGGGTTATCACTGCCAATCTACAGTATCCATGAAAAACCTATGGATTTTCAAGCCATCCCGAGACGTTTACGAACTGGTGTAACGCATTTATCGATATCCCAGAAAGTTGTTCTAAGTCATGGAAAAAATGTCATCCAAGGATTTTATTACTAACGTGGCAGAGTGCTGGGAAGTGATCATCGTCATCTCATCCTTTGTACATGACATTTCAGCAGAGTTTGCAACGGGTTTATGGTTGTGTATAGCTTCAAGCCCCGCTGCGGGGTTGTGACGCCGATGCAGGCCATTCTTTGAATCTTAGTCATGGTCTTTGATCAGACTAGATTACTATCCGATAGTATCGGTCTTACTACAGTCGTGCAGACCAACGTGATGACTCCAGTTTTATATCCTGTCTTTGAGAACTTCTAGGTCGCTGTCAGAAATATTAAGTATTTAAGTGAAATGCCTCTAGATGCTGATTCATTGCGGGGTTGTATGTCCTTCATATTTTTGTAATATCATAGGAAAGATGCCATCCATTACCGGTGATTTATACAGTGAGAAGGAGTTGATATAATTATATTTTTTTCTGGTGTTCTGTGCTCTGGAACAATGGAAATATTTCCGGAAAAATGAGACGTAGCTCGAGCGTTTCATTTAAAGATTCCATCCAGTAGCCGTTGAAATTTTTAACGCCAAGGCGATTATATTCATTAGTATTCTCTATCTCATTACGGAAGGCTCGGCCCGAACAACGTTTTGTTCGTTGCATTTCTGCTTTGAATTTTCTTTGACGGGATTTGTAGACTTCCCAGTCACTGCCTATTCTAATGCATTTTGGTACATTAAAAGGTTCCCTGGTTTCTTCCTTAATGTTGTACAATTCGTTTGTAAGTATTACTCGTCTTAAGACAGTAGAAGTCATACTTTTGACGGACTTCTCAAATATTATTGCATGCCGTCACACCGTATTAACTAAGACAGGTATTGGAATTTTTTTTAGCAACCCTTAGCTCTGACCAATGTGTACAGAGTTGAACGCATTCTTAACAACTTGAGACAATTCAGTGCAATATTTAAGAAGCTTTTACGATGTGCGACTTCGCAGCGAATCTGTAATGAAAATGACGTTTCCCGTTTCAAAGTAGATGGGGAAGTCACATTTTTATAACGTATTTTTCTAAGGACATACTTATGACCTGTTTTCTTTGCTGGTTCTTTTGGCCTCTACTACTAAATCTACCTTTGAATTGAACAATTAGTTGCGTTCAGAGTACCGTAAACGATTGGACCATTGTATGGATTTTATATTACTTAGTTAACGGGCTCTCGACCCTTGAAGATTCTCTGGCTTCCACTCTCCTCGATCATAGGCACGGTGCTTCCAGTTGTCTAGACCAAACGTTCTGGCATCCGCGATAGCTTGATCATCAAAATGGAGGTTTGCTCTTCATTGTCGTTTCGTACCTGGGGGCCGTGATTCGAGGATCCTTTCTGCGGGATCTTTATTGTCCATTCGTTCGATAAGGCCGATGCAGTGTACTGTGTAGTGTTTTGGTTTTTTGTACTACAGCCACTTTTTGGATGCTTCACTCGCCCTCCTCGCATACAGGATCGAATTTTCGACGAAGGATTCTTCTCTCGAAAGTGTAGATTTAGTAACCCCCAACGCTTGGACAACATCGTCAGTGTAATCTACATGTATGTGTATAGAGTGATGCTGACTCAGATCTGTTTAGTTTCGAGCTCGAGCCCAAGAACTGGCTAAAAGTACAGTGAACAATGAACGATTTTATGTATCTATGTTGGATTTAAATTTCCTTTTGATGGAAACTAGTTATTTTGAACATTCGATTACTCCTCTAACGTTAGCGAACTATTTTCAGAACTGAGTAAAAAATGCTGAGGTTCAGTTCATGGCGCGTTTGTCCGACTCTGTCAGACAGCTACTTTACAGGAGTTTTGCTATAAACGCCTTCTTTCTCTGTAGCAATCACCGTAGTAAATGCCATAGTTTTTCATCAGGCTTTTGGACATGATTTCGCAAATTATGCCCTCCTCTTGGTTGGCATTGTCAAAAGTAAAATCTTCTTATCGAAGGCTTGTTTTTACTTGTTTGGGTATTTGTAAGTCTTTGGAGTCCTTACAGCGATGTAAGTTTGCATTTTAATTACAGAATTTGTAATTTTCTATCCAATTGGTTTTTGACTCCTGCCTTTTCACTTCAATAACTGAAGATTTCTATATTTATTACTTCTATTTTGGATCTCAGAATACTTGTACATATATCCACAACACAAACAGATTGGGAAACCATAATGTATTGTTTTTGTTTTATTTTTAAGGCAGATAGAAACAAAAATAATTTTTAACAAATACAGGTCCAAACTCACTCTCTTTAGGTACCTACTACAATTATTTGAAAGAAAGTAGATCTGTTTGTTCTCTTGTGTGTGGGTACACCGCTAGCCTGAATTCAACCACATAGCTATCGTAACCAAAAAGGAGACATAGAAGACCTATAAAAAAAAATTGGACAGAAACCCTTCAATCTACAACTCCACACTCACGCCACATTTGTGAAGTACATATATTGATTCATTCATTTCAAATCGAAGGTCCTTGCATCAAATTCTGATGAATATTCCACATCATGTTCTCCATATGTACACACACAACTCTCAACATTTAGAATGGTAATGCCATTAATGGATAAATAATAGATAAGAGACATTTCTAGCATCTCTAATGACCTCACATGGATGCCATAAGAAGCCTGAGAGTACATTCGTTCATCCTCCTTTGCTGACATGTGAGTGAGTATACCTAAAATCCGTGTACTCATCCCAAAAATAGCGTAGCTCCTAAACCAGAATACCCAACTTTCCTTCCATCGTTGCTGCTGTTCTAATAGAAAGCCTAAGCCCGAAGGATGACATTGTCAGAACGAAGAGGGATACATAAAGCCATTTATATTGGAATCCCTGTTATCTGTGTTTTGGTCAAAAGGACACTACAGGAGAACACATCCAATGCCATCATCCACTACACACTATGTGTGTGCAGAGATACACCCAGACCATATGCACACATTAGATGATGTTCACTCCTCGGAAGGGTGTCGTTGCCGTCCTTTCCGTCCTTCCTACTCCATTCCAACCCCCGAAACTGTTTTCGTCGTCGTTTCTGCTTCGGCGTTTGGAAGCAGCAGTAGCAGTAGCAGCACCAGAATCAACGTCACCAACAGAGAAACATAAGGGTCCTGTGTGTCCTTTATATGTTTGTATATATGCAGGTAGCTGCTCTGCCTAAGCACATACCTAATATCCCTCCTGTGGGTAATATCCTCACAGTGGTGCTGTGTGTGCTCTGTGTGTGCACATTTGGCCGGAATATGTCGTCGTCTCCTTTAATGGCGGTGCGATATGTCAACTGAATAATGCCCCGACACAAAGCTATGTATCTTCGGAGTGTAAATATGGGTGGGGCTTAATATTTACCCTTGCACTTATGTTGTTACCCTCGCCCAGCTTGGGCTATACTCGTACTCGTACTCGTACTCGTACACATCACGGTTTTGCTTTTATTAGTGGGAGCGAGGTGTCCGGTGAAGCGGGCGGTATGGGGAGGCCAATGAAAATGGTGTGGCGCGCAATAAGAGACAAAGTTGTTTAGACGACGATAACGAGGACTAAAGCAGGACACTCTTTCATCACTGGAACAGCAGCGACAGCGGCAGCTCATACGGTGGGAAAAATATGACTTGTTCGGCCCGCTGGAGTGCTTTCAGCTGGTGCTTCATCTGACTGCATTTTGAGGTTATATCAAGCGTAGATACATACTTTGCTGCTGTCCTTATTGTTGTTTGCTGTGTCATTATTATTTTGTATTTCATTCGTTTTTTTTTGTTTTTATTTTCTTCTCTGACTATCTGCCATTTTTTTTTATGTTGTTTCGTTTTGTTGTTGCTGCGCTGTTAGTTGGCTCTCGCGCCTCAACCTCAACCCTTAGGTGATTTTGCTTGTTGACGCTGTCGTCGTCATTGTCGTCGTAGCCGTCGTCATCTGGATCATCTGTCTGTATATAACATGGTCGTCTACTCGTACCAGTCACAGTGTTTCAAGACCCTCACTTACAAAAAAAAAAGTGCTTAGACAATATCTACTTGAAGTTCCTTTCATGTGGACATTGTCATTATATACACTGTCGCAGCAAAACAGTTGTTGGTGAAAGTTTTGGGACGCTTAAACCTACGGGGTACAATGGCCTAACATGCAATTTCTTTTTATATTTCAAAGATTCATAGTTTGCTTGTGTTGAGCTCTAGAACAGACTGCGTCAAATGTTGTCCAACATCAGTCATGTTTCTATATGGATCCATTGTGCTTCTGGATGTATGGTTCATGGAAGAGATTTGAATGGTGCGCGATTGAAGAAAGTCGACTGTAATCTCCCAAATACCATTTAGGGATCGAAAGGAATGACTGTTGGTCAAAGTCTTTGAAGGAATATCTTCGAGCGCTTCTCATCAAATTTGAAAGTATCATACAATGTGAAGTTACTTTGTAAAAGTCCCATTGGTGTCAAAAGTTATTGGTGCAGTTCTGTACCTACCTTGCTTAACCTTGTTTTGTCTTCTTGAAGTCGTATATTGCTTTTTTGAGATTGTTGTATAGGTATACTAGGGATGTGTATAATGAAGGACTCGTTTTTATCCCATCTCGGTCATTAGATGAGGTTCTACGATCTAATCCTGGCTAGTTTTTCACTTATCACTGAGGTATCTCAAGCTTCTTTATTTGTAAATTCCTTCAGTACCCACCTCTCTGAACAAGACGCAAATAGGTCGTATTTGCTTTAAAACCACTGTCTTTTACTGATGTCCTTGATTTCCTTAAGGTTACTGGAAGAAACCCATACAAACTATATTATGCAGGTGTAGTGGTGTAGACATTTTGTGGTCCACACCAGGCAACTGCTAAAATAGTTGATGTCGACGATCGAGTAAGAGCTTGCTCTACAATATCTACTATGATATCGATTATGACGACACGTCGAGAGTTGTAGAGGTTCTTTCTTGTCTGCTGACTAGATATGTACATCCAATGTCTCGTACATCCAACGAACTAGAGTATTAGCTACTTACTTGCCTGTATCTGGCTTCAAATCTATAATTCGCTAACACCTTTGCCATTCGCGATGACATGGTCTTTGAACCTAAAATTCTGTCGTTTTTGACGTCTAAACCCGTGAGCTGAAAATTATTCACATCTTTGTACAGTTCATTCACTTTAAAATTTCAATTTCCATTAGCCCTGATCTATTTAGCATCTATCTAGTAGTCGCTTACATGTGAACATGTAGTCTGGTGGCGATCTGCAAAGCAACCAAAAAGCGCAGACTGGCACGTCTGCTGCTCTGAGTACCAATCAAACGACTTGAACTCAAATCTCGAAGCGCATGCACATATTCTAAAGAAACTCCTAAGTGAAGAGGCAAACCGCGACTACACACCACTATATCTCGACTTTGAAAATTCTATTCTCCTGCACTTTTCCGAGTAGAGAAGATGGAAAACCGAGAAACCAATAACAGACAAGTCTATATATCAATCTACATAGATGAGTCAAAGAAGGGTACAGAAGCAAGGGTTGGTATAGTATCCGATGAACTACACGTACACAGCTCAATCAGACTTTCTAACTATAGCAGTGTCTTCCCAGCAGAGGTCTTGACAATGGCAGAGACAGCCAGTATGGTATGAAATCAAGTCTAAGGGCGTTCGACGCTATCGCCACAATATGACAAATCCAGAACCAATGTTGGCAGGTGCACTCACTGATTTCTAAAAAACCACATAATGGAAGTTTAACTCAACCCTTGTAGATGCTGCGGTTACGAAGAGGCTCATGAGGATACACTTCACTTCGTCTGTCACTGCCCAAGTCTATGGCACTTGAGAAACAACACACTAGGAAGATATTACTTCCAGGCCTTAGAACTACTATTTTATGGCTTGTAATACAGTTTTTCCAAGATTTATGAGGACATCACGATAGTTGTAGGTCCTTGCACCAACGAGCAGTAAGAAACAAACTCAGTATAGGAACTGGGAACAACCCTCTATTAGGCATCCACAATGTGTGTGAGTCAATTTGAGGATTTCGTCTATCTTCGAGTTGTCTGCTTTTGACATCTTCAATCTTCACCTAGAGGCTTGATTTTGCTTGGGCTCGTTAACTCTTCCTATATATTGTCCATTAAGTAGTTGGTGGATGTGGCTCATAGCTATCTTCCTGTGTACCGGTTGCAAGGTCTCCGAAGCTATTGTTTTGTTTAGTTTTTTCCGATTTGTGTATATTTTTGCATAAGAGTTATAAACGTTAGCAATTAGGTATTCTAGATGACAACAATCACTTCTGAAAGCCTAGAAATTAAAAAAGTAAGGAAAAACGACGACCACAATCCGGATAGTTGTTTATGATCTATGTTTACATAATATTGTAATATTGATGTATTACGCTGTCATTCGCAGACCCTTCTTCAACAGGAAAGTTATATTATCTTTTATCAAGCGAGCGATTCCCTTAACTTTCAATCGTGACTGTCATGCCTGTACATACATACATATCTGTGTCTGTTTTTCTGCTTCAAACACGGTACTAAGAGAAGAACAGGATTCTTACAAAATCGCCTCCATACACAGTTTCTACCAAATACTCGTACATTTATATATCAATACGTATATGTATGTATACACATAACAAGAACCGAAAAGAGTATAGATATCCTCCCCATCTTCGTTCTCTATGTGAGTAATTTTGTTTTTTCTTCGTTGAAGAGCGAGTGGGTGGATATTTTATTTGCAACCCCTAAAAAAAAACACACAAAAGAATCCTGAAAACCCACCACCAACGCAGCGACACTATACGACGACGACGACGATGATGACGATGACGACAGGGGATAATTTTGTCAAGAGCAACGCTGGCTGTGTGGGCGTTATGTACGTTCACGTACAATACCTTCTACCTCCCTGCCATGATGTTACTTTCGTTGGGAATCAATTTTGTTTTTGCGTTTTTGTTTTTCGCCCCCAACAAGCTCGCGCGCTGTGAGTAGGTGTGGTAGGCGTTATTCACCCACCACAGATGTAAATGTTAAGTAAAAGTGAAAATGTCTCCCTAATTCCTGTGAACCTAATTTTATTGTTTTTTGTTTTGTTTTTCCTTTTGTTTCAAGGACTACGCGCTCATTAGATGCAAGAGAGCCTATAATGGCGTACATATTTGGCTTGTTATTCTTTTCCGCTTTAACTTGTTTTTTTTTTTTTGCTTTGCTTTCGTTTTGTGGGTTTCTCAACGATGATGGCGGCGCGTAGCGTAGCGTTAGGCACATTTGAAATATTAATGAGTGTTTTTAGCAGAGCAGCCAGCGTCGGGCTTTAGGTGTAGGTACGTAATGATAAACACAGCCCTCCGCACTCACAGTCGTCTTGGCATAAGGACAATGCATTGATTTCATCTTTTAACGCATCAGGATGTTATTATTATTTTTTTTACATTATCATGCTCGGCCGAGCACACAATATGGGGATTAGAATGGAAATGTGTTTTTTTTTATACACATTTCGGCTGCAAAAAGTTTCTTTTCATGTTCCCGAGACGAGGACCACGAGCACGACGCAATTGCGCAACAATAACACGAAGAAATATAATTTCTTTTAGAAGAATATGTACATACATGTATATGTACGTATGTGTATCGTTGGTATTAGTGATGAGAAAACTCTGAACAGATGTGATTTGGGCTGGAGATTTCTTGACTAATAATTGGGAGCCGAAGGATATTCTGCGATCCTATGAATATAGCTTTCAAAATTTGGTTTTGATCGGAAAAGACACTTACGAAGTGGGAAGGATGCAAATAGTTTTAAATTTGGACTTTGTTCCACTTTGCCTTGATGCAGAAGAGGACAAAAGTCACCGAATGCATGAATGAAATCCAATAAATCGAATGGTTAGATGCAGTCTGACGTGGAAATACTGGTTAGTCCTCGTACACGAACTGAAGTACACTTTTTTTTGCTTTCCATTTAAACATTAACATGTAACAACAGGTGAGGTTCTCTACTTTTATCACGTAAATTCGCAGAAACTTAGACCAACTATGTACATATGTCTGAGACTTCTTCAATACACTCAGGCTTAGGTACCTACAAGTATATTGTCACAAACCCTAGACTTGTCTATTCATTGAGCCATGTTGGTTGGTTGGTTTGGTTTGAAGTTGTAGTTAACTTAGATCAGAAAGAGATCTATTGTTCACCTACAAAGAAGGTATGTTCTAAGAGGTGTCCTTATTATTTTGCACAGCCCGAAACAAACTGGAAGACAGACAGAATATTTGAATGTAGACAACTATACTATGTTTTGCAAACAGTAAAGCTTAAGATCCCATTAATTTTCTTTGTTTCTATCAACCATCACAGGAATTGGACGCCTTTGAAACATTTTCGTAGATGTGTCCCTATTATTTTTCACATCACTGTATGTAGGTGCTGGTAAGAACTAGAAGAAACTTGTTCACTCCATTGCTTGTATTCCATTGGATTGCTAGTCAGGGCATTCCTTTGTAGGGGCGGGTTTAGACATCATGTGCCTTACTTCTAATGTTTCACGGATTTCTTCTAATTGTGCTCTTAGTTTGGTTTCCTTCCCGTAAATCTTTCATAATGCTTCGGAATGATGCTATTGGTGGTTTCTCATGCTTTCTACGTCGGGAAGCTGTTCTCTGTGTGTGAACTCATTCCTGCTGAGCTTCAACAATCGAAAGACATAGCGCTCCCTTGGTTTAAAATTATCACGTCTGGTCGTTTGAATCTGGTCTTCATTCCTAAATTGTGGACTTGAAGTTGTTTTCATACCCAAATCAGACAAAAGCTCGCACGTGGCGTCATAGGGTCTCCGAGCTATAAGCCTATCGTCCTTTCTATTGAAAACACTAGAAACACTGATTGATATCCAACTACGCCAGAGCATTACCAATGACAGTTGCACTTGCAAGTCTAAAAGTCGATTCTTCTCTTGAAGTATTGATCAATCAATTGTTTATACGCAGGATTATCAGTATGCAGTTGAGTAGCGCATCGGCTAAAAGACTTGTTAGTTACGACGAAACTGTCCAAGGTGGTGTCTTATCCCCTCTTCAGTGTAATCTAGTAGTCAAAGGGCTGCAATTGGACGTAGAAGGGACTGGATGCAGAGTGATTGCCTATGCAGATAACATTTCTATCGTCACCTCCTGGATACACCCTGACACCTCTCACGGAAATCCTCGAATGTGCTCTCCTACGGCTTACTAGATGGGTCTCAAAATTCTTCCCCTTATTGGCCCTCCTACGTTTAATGGCATCAGTTGTTCATTTAACGAAAATCCAAAATACTTGGGTCTCTTTTTCGATAGGAAACTAAATTGGAAAGCCAATCTACTTGAAACCGTAAAGAAGGCAACTGTGGCTCCTGTGAAAAAGGCCCCAGGTAGGAGCTGGGGGTTTTCAACCTTATATCACACACTGGATGTACATACGTGTATGTTATCAGACCTATACTACTGTACATATGGCGTGATCGTCTGGTGGTCGGCTCCTATTGGGACAACTCACCTGAATCTCCTATCTAAGGTGTAACGATCTGTGCGGCTATCCGACTCAAAGCCTCCTCACAGTGGTCTAGCTATCATGAGGGGCACTTCTCGATCACTGATCTCCTCAAATTTACTCTAGAAGACACCGACCTACTGATTATGTTATTTGACTGGAACTTCCATACGAGCATCCCTGATCGTAGTGAATGGGTCACTGCTCGCTCTTCTAAGTAAATTTCAGTCCATTTCTACATAGACGGCGGAGCATCTCTTTCCGCCTCCCAGATCATTGCAGAGTTTTTCAGGCGGAAATCATGGCTGCAATGTAATGCAATATTTGTCAGGGATACTAAGATATTCACTAACAGTCAAGCGGCAAACAAATCCCTGGAATCGTGCTCCTTTACTTCAAAGGCCGCGTTAAACGGCCGTTTGTCCTTTTTGGAGTTTACTGAACATTCACCTATGTTGGGTGCAAGGCCATAGAGACATTGTAGGAAATTGCAGGGTTGACGAGCTCGCCAGATAGAGTACGACCCAGAGGATCTTGCCGAAATGGCGGAACCCGGTTATGCCCCTCGCTACTTGTAACTTTTGCTAGAAACTTTTAGGAAAGCCAACTGTAGATGGAAAAATCTCTCTACTTGCAACGTTTCGAGGCAGATTTGGCCTAGGCTTGATCCGAAACGTAGTACCGAGTTGGTGTGGAAGTGGTCACAGATCAGCAGGGTTATCGGTCTCCGTACGGGACACTGTCTGACAGCCCAACAGCTGGACCTATTTTCACATGACTTTTGCAGAAGCTATAAGGATAAGGAGGAGTAAGAAACCATTCTCTACATCCTATGCACGTACCCAGCTTTATTCTAAGAAAAGGGTACACTATTTAGGAGTTCCGTTTTTTGACAATTCGCTTAGGCGAACAGGCGTCACGAGCATCCATCGCTTTATTAAAAGCTTCGATTGCTTTAATCAGTCACAGGTAGCCAAATACTGCAATCCATTCCATTATAAGGGACCTTTATTGGGCTAAGTGTGTTTGTGTAGAGTATCCATTTGTTTGAAATAGGTTGTACAATGGTCATGGAAGGTGTTGGATATGTGATTATGCCAGAATTGACTGTGACACCTAGTAGGTGTCTGGTCACCTTAAATGTAAATGACTGTGAGTCTATTTAATGCAGTTCTATAGTAGAAATAATTTAATGGACTCCAACATGTCCTCCAAATAGGTGCATACCTACATATGTATGTACATATATCAGTGCCAGTATGTATGTAATGTTTTTTGGCAGTTTTTATCGGGAGGCTAACGATGGCAGTTTGTGTTCTTGCATAGGCTGTCGTCGTAGATTAACTGGATGAGGACTGTATGCCTCGTGCTTCCTCGAATTGGTCGGACAGAGCTTCGCACATCTCTTCTTCCTTTGTGGTGAACCCATCTAGATCTTTACATTTAATGTGCATTTCGTGCATTAGGGATCTCGCTTTCGCTATTTCACCGAGAACTTTTGCTACTTTGGTGGCTAGGACATATAGAGCGGATGAACACAAATGCTCCGGCCCGTAGAATCTTCGATTCCAACCCGGAAGGACTACGCAGTAGAGGAAGACCTCGCCTTTGGTGGCGCGCACAAGTTGAAGAGGACGTAACGAAACTTGGGCTGCGCAACTGGAGGCAGTTAGCTAAGGCCAGGGCTAACTGGAGATGCTTGTTAATGGAGGCCCAGGTTCACCCCGAACTGTAGCGCCACCTAAGTAAGTAAGATCGCATCAGTACAGAGCTTCTCCTGAACGAATTTTCCTCTGTACTTTCGACTTCTTGAGGTTTGCACTTTTTTTGTTTCTTTTTTTTTCTTTTTGTTATTGTTTGATTCATAATTTGGATCCCACGAGTATGGGAGAAGGAAACTCCACCACATCAGAGGCTACATTACAACTCGAAATGGCCAAGTATCTGGAGGAGTCTAGTAGCGATGCTGTTTAGTTTTTATGTCATCAGCACAATTTAGGCCTCGGTACGGGTTGTTTACGCCTTGCCTTTTGGGCAGGATGCTTATCTATGGGCGGCATCTACTCGCCCTGTCAGAAAAATTTCACTGGGCTTATGTGTTATTTCCGCACATCCTACATTTCTGTCGCTTTCGGCCGGGGACCGGTTACTGATTATTCCCAGCTTACCTACATATTTGTTGGCCGTTCAGCTATCCGTCACCATGCTGACCTCCCTGATAGTCTAAGGGCGGGCTCTTAGTTCCTTAGTAGCGTAAGTTCCTTACTAGCCATTACTCGTTGTACTAGACTGTGATGGTCTATTCACAGCCTTCTACTCACTACTCGGCATTTCTTCGCTATCTGGCTGAACAAGAAGATATTACTTATTGAAGATTTTGGCTTAGTACAAAACTATCTCAGAAAACGCTAGAATTTCATCAATTGGATTCATAGATTGGATTCAAATGTAAGGGTTTTTCAAATATAAATCAATTTCTTTGGATATCTCGTCTAAGTAGTCAAAAGTATATTTGGAAGAGTTTGTTATAAACTTCAAATACTACTAGATGTCATATTTAACATTTGGAACTGCATGAAGCTGTTTGAACGGTCCTAATCTTTTCCGGAGCTATCTTTTATATGGTGACTGTTATACATATTATATCTCAAGTTTGAGGTGAACCGACTTTCCTGTCAAAACACATAACCAATGTTCTTCTATTCAAAACCTGTGCCCATCAGTATATTGTAGGTTTTTTCTATTTTCCCTGTGCCATGCCAAAAAAGTATCTATTTCAGGTGCTGATTTTATCGCCCACTCGTGTAATCGATACATTTTGAAGTAAGCCGGGGTTCCTAATCGTTCGAAATAATCGATTCTGGTAAGTAAATCGGAAATATGGTACCCATCCTCAACAATAACAACATTGGGCAGATGTTTTCCACTTCAATTCCTTATCTCAAATTCTAGATAAACAGATACATTTGCAACACAAAATGCACTTCATTTCGCAGATAAGAGTGCAACTGACAACATTTATTTGGAACCCCGCTTAAGAGTCTAATTCCAAGAGTCATTTAAGCCATCTTCCAGGCTCTTGTAATTGCTTAGCGCAGTTAGAATCCCAATTCACGCATGGCAGTGTCTATACCTGCCTACTTCTTTGGTTTGCACACCAATGGCGTCCGGAGGTGTGGTTAACCAAGTATTAAGAAAGAAAGCAAGAGACAACGAATCTTGACTGTTTTTATTCTATCGACTGTTAGATGTCGCGTTGTCAACTACTGCCACAAGCCGAAAGATGTCTCTGGTAGATTTTCGAAAAGAAGTTTCTCGTATTCTAACTTGTTAGGGGTTGCAATGCAATTTACAAATTCCATACACCACTGAAGTGTGATTGATTTATTTGAATTCGCTTCCTGACAAGTGAGCAAAACAGCACAGAAATCAATTCATTTCAATCGCATTTAATTAAAATCAATCAAAGTTCCGTCCACAACAATCGATTGAAAAAAAAAAAATATGCATTCTGCACAGGCAGCTTGTAATTTGATTAAGATCACTCAGGGACACTCTGTGTAGTTTGTGTGTTGTTCAATTGGAGTATACCTATACACACATACATAGATATGTACACAATGGTCCAAGTCGAGAGTGTTTCTCTTCATCAAATTTTGACGCTAAGGCTGCTGGTCGCGTACGCAGTATTCTGCATTTGAAGTAGCAGTGCTACTCGGGGTTAATTAGAAATTATTTGAGTTTTTATTGTTTTATTCGATCGATAAATTGAACACGTGAATTGTAAGAATGTGGGTAGCAAAAATAGTAATATGGGTAGTATGGGCTTAAGGACACCAAAACGAACAATAATTGTGGCTCGACTTGAAGGTTTGTAAGTTCAGACGATACTTGTCTTTTATGTAGAAAGAGAGATGTGATACTGTTTTTTGTAAATTTCATGACATGAATTATCATATTTTCGGGACATTTTCCTCATGGGGCAGTATGCAAACTAGAAATGAGAAGTATCACTTCAGAACTGCAAGACTGTCAAACTGAGATACCAATGGACCATTACTCTAGGGGTTGCTTAGGTTAGGTGGTTGTCTCCGCTCAGCAGGGACACACTTAGACCAAACAGAAAGTCCGTTGTGATACCACTATGGAAACCGGAGTACCAGGGACTTACATGGAGACTTCCCAATAGGACAGGCAAGGCAATCAATATCGGTGTAAACCCAGTGACAAAGCTTTTTAATTTGGCTAAATCAAGTCTACCTAGATCGTTAAGATTCTCGAAGAATTACTCGCCAAGTGTTTTACTTCCCAAGATCTCTGTCACAGATTTCTTCAAAATTTCTCTCGAATCCTAAGCACTTTTGCTAGGAATCCTAGGTTTATAATCAACGTTAAAGTTCAAATAGGGGACAATGTAGTCCGAATTACTAGGAATAGTGTTATAGTTGTTTAGGATGCTTACGTGACCCATATTTCCATGAGTCACTTGCAAGGACTCCCTAAGTTGTAATGCTGCTTTAGCCGCCATCAGCTTTTGAAAAATATCAACACCAAGAAGATCGAGCATAATTTCTACTGCAGCTGTAGGAGTGGTTCTAAGGGTACCCATTATACAGACGGAGGATAACCTTTGAACCTTCTCAAGTTTTGCAATGTAGCTTTTCTTGTCTAGTGCCGTCCACCGGACTAGTACTGCTACATAAGGATGGGTTTGACGACTGCCGTGTATATCCAGTGAAAAATCTAGCCCCAGTTTGAGCCTAAGGTCTTCCTACATGAATAGAGGGCAATCGAGGCCTTCCTAGCACGGTCTTGAATATTTAGTTGCCAAATGATTGAATAAGCTCCAAGTATCTGGCGTGATCTGTAAATTGGAACTCGATATCCTTGAGTTTTGGAAGAGATATATATGGTATTTTATACCTTCCTTTGAACGATACTACTTCAGTCTTGGTCGGATTGATTCCGATACCTACACTATCCCTCCACTTTCCGAGTTTATTAAGAGCAGAGTCCATCAGGTCTTTAGATGTAAAAAGGAACTTCCCTGTTATCGCTATCCCTAATGTCGTCCAATTAGGAGTATATCATTTAATGCCATGAACCATGGTAATACTCGTACTTCGCTCTGGGAGCTACCCCTGTACACAGACCTTCTGGTTAGACAGCACCCCCAGATAAATCTGCTTTTAGGCACTTGCTCGATCCAATAGCAAAGATTGTTGTCAATCTTCAAGTCAAGAAGTGTAGCATACAGTTTTGAATAGAAAGGGGGATAGACTGATCGGACGGAAGTCTTTAGGGGATGCGTGTGAGCTTTTACCGGCTTTCGGTATAAAGACTACTTTGGCTCTCCTTCCGGGTGACGCCGAAGTTTAGAAATCTTAAAGATAATGTGGAGCCAAGGACTGAAAGTATCAAAACCTTGCCATAGAGACCAGGGCATTTATACGGGAGGAAGCTGTGCACTGCACACTGTATTTTCTCGGGGGTTACATCGTCCTCTGACACTGTAAATTGGATTCTTTTATGGTTTTCTACAGAATGTACTTTCTCTGTTTTACTACCAGGATCTTAGTGGCATATAAAATCTTAAGGATGCATGCCTTTTGACGTAAGTCACCACCAAACTTTGGGTCCATTTGGAATAGATCCCTAGCGAGTAGGAACCACTAAAGAAAAACAGATCTAGTTTCGACTAGGCTGGCATGGAATATCCTATGGAGGTTTTGCTTGGCAAATAATCAATCAGTTTCTAGTATTCTCTTTGCATCCCAGAAAGCAGATGAAAACCATTGTGCCGGTGCTGGGTTGAATTTTGATGGATCGATTTCCCAGTCTCTATCATTGTATGCTTTGTAGTGGATTGTAGGTGGATTCAAGTCTCATAACATGTCACACACCGATGGAAATTTTTTTTCGAATCGATCTTGCAGATGCCAAGACTACAGTAACTTACCTTGTTCATGCGCAAGACTGCCATGACGGCATGGGCCTGATGCAACCTTCATCGGGAGCTCTTATATTCCACAAAAAGAATAGGCTTTGCTGGGGAAGCCTTTCTTTATCCGCTGCAGCCTCTGAATTGGTTGGCATTACTTCTATCCAGAGTGCTGCATACGGTCGACCTGACAGTGACCGCAAACAATTTCTGACTAAGATCTGTCCCGCTTAGGTTTCGCTCTTTGCGTGGCCGAAAGGGTTTTTCTATTGACTCAACCTTTTTAGGAGTTGAAGTCGGTTGTACAGTGATGAGTGCAAGCTGCAAATCAGACGTTGGAATTTGAGTTGGTTTCTTTTTGATCCTGAACTGCATCTGACTCATGTTATAAAATGCAGCAGCAGTTTAAATCATCCAAAAGCCTCATCAAGCACTTGTCAAGGCGGTACGTGGATGCTGGTTACTTTTGTAAGTACTTTCCAGCATTTGGTCGGTATGACATTTTTCTGTACCTAGTGCCAAAGTTTGTCCAGGTTCTGGTCAAGATTTTCTTCTTCATACTTCTGAATTCTTTTTTTTTTTTTTAGAGCATGATTCGTTACACAGCGAGGGCTTCTTTTTTGCCCTCTATTCCAACATGTCCCAGTATCCTATAAAAGGTTGCTTTGTTATTTTTGTCCAGTTTGTGCAGTTAGTGCAGACATCTCTACACGAAGTTTGATCTGACTTGTTTGGTTTGAAATTAAGTAAGAGCATGGGTCAAACTTTCTGTAATAAAGCCGGTCTTAGTTAGTAACCATTTTATTGTGATTTCCTTAGCCCGTAGACTGTGGATCCATCGCTTCAGATTGTCCTATTGCTGAGCTTCGAATTCTATAGTAAAGCAGGGGCTTACCCGCATTTACGCTTGAGTATCTCTCTTTTGTGTTGCCTGTGATGATTATTGTTCGCAAATGTCAAGTCCTTGTCGAATAAAACGTCTCCTGAATCACCTTTTGGGTGATTTCTGGATTTCAGTCACAAAGTCTATTAGGGCTATGTTATCAGTATAAGTACAGATACCTAGGTTAGCTAGCTTGTCAATGAGTTAATCTACAATCAGCTTTCAGATTAGAGGATATAGTATTCCATCTCAGCGACGTTCGAGATTTCACTGATCTGTGCTCAGCACTCAGTGTAACCTTTTTTTCAGGGTTCGTGTTATGAAACAGCTCTCAGTTGTTTAGAAGGAACCGAGCACTATATCGTATCAGTCAAAAAGCTTCTCCAGCCTCTAAGTTGTCATTAATTTGGCATACGAAGCTGGTTGAGGTCGCTTGAATGCGCTACACTTTTCCCAACATTTCTATATGTTTGTGGTGGTCTCTTGACTGAGCTTCCGGGGAAATTAATTTTCAAGAGTGATGTTGATGTTATCTGGTGTCTGGAAAGACCTTAGCATTACGTTCAAAGAAATGCTTATTATACTTTTGATGTGATGGAGTATGCTGTGTTCCTCGATCCATTCCTTTTTTCAGCCTTGGTGTTATGGCTACTGTTTGTGGTGTTTCACAGTCAACCAATAGCTTTGAAACTTCAACTTGTGCTCCCGTATCTAGGCTTTTTCATCCACATTGGTGTCTCTTAATGGATAAAAACATCTAAAGAAGCGTTTGCAAATGTAAGATAGCTTTTGTCAGCTTTCGCATGTATTAAATACTCTGATCCTCAGAATACTTTTTACTATTGGTTGAGTTATCGTTGCACTATGCTCCTAACATGAGTTCGGAATTGGACTTAGTCTTGTACTTCTAAGCCAATCTCGAGGTAGATAAGATATCACCAAAATCTCACCAAAGACGGTCAATCTTACTAACAAAATGGCCAAACAGCGGAACTTTCAGGTATTTAGTCTTAGTAAGACTTGCAGAGAAGGGAATCTAATTTGAGAGTGCGGCATATTTCCCCTGTATCCTTTTCAGCGCAACAAGCTTGTCGAAGAGTTTGAGGAATAAAGTTTGGATCCCCCAGAAATCAGTGTCAGTTCCTGAGTTCATGAGGTTTGCAGGTCGTCTTGCTATATACGACTCTCACGTTCAGTATTTTAGGGCAAGATTACTCTCTGACTATCAACCATTGCATGGATTAGGGAGATGGGTTAATTTAGTATGCCGCCTAACTTCTAACAGGAGCAACTTCACCCAGTGTCGTTGGAAGAGAACCTCGAGTGAATAGTACTGATCTAGTCAGTACTTTCAAGGTGTAGCAATACTCCGATTATTCCTATCACTCACACGACCTGGGATTCCTTTTCGAAATCCAATCTGCTGTAGATTATTTTTCTCTGTAGCTCCTGAGGAAATTACCCACATCCACGACATGTCGAATACTGTTCTCATGAAGCTTATGACTACGGCCATAACTCTCCTTTATTATGTAGATGCCTATTTTTATTGGCAGTAAATTGAAAATCCCACAACTCTTTAACAGCCTTGTCATTTGTAGACACTTACTATTAATAGACCAAAGCTTGTGAATGCCACTCATGCACTGGCGATTAAAATTACACGTACTTTACTCGGTAAATGCTGGTCCCCGTTCCCTATCCACGGTACTCTCGTTTATCGATGGGACACATCTTCTTCACAATAAAAATCAGTCCACTCTAATTAATCACCGTGCGTGCACCACAATCGGCCACCAAATTACGTATGCAACAGAGGTGTTAAAACGAACACGAAAAGCATTTAAATTCTCACCTGAGAGGCTTCTTCTTCTCTTCTTGTTATTGTTCCTTGCTAAGACCCAACTATATCACACTCGACGATCATCCTCAGAACTGATCAGTTTCCCGCAACCCACGCCATGGCGCACACATCAATTTCTATGTAATTCCCATAAAAAAAAAAAAATAATAATAATAATAAGAAAAGAAGACACCACCGAGCACAAAATCCATTCTATCACCGGGAGATACTTAAGCGCATAGAGATACATTCTGTGTATCTGCTTGAACACGGCTCATGACACCGACATGTAATTGAAGCCACTGTCTGGTCTGTGTTTCTGGTGGTGAATGGGTTCCAGTCGATCGTTACGGTTGCATTTCTAGGAAGTGATTTCGTGGTGACTGAGGTGAGCAGTTAGTGTTGTGCTGGGCACTTTGTCACATTCAGTTCATGTACCTGCTACTGCACGCGTGCGTACGTACGACGTATCCATCCGTCTGTTCACTTGAATTTTGGAAAATAAATTTCATGTACGTATTACGTGTGAAAGGGGTTCTTCTTCTGGCCGCGTGGTCTGGCGTTCTTGTTTTGTGAATGAAATTACCGATTTATTTGTTTCCCCGGGGCGCGGCGACGTGGGAGGACGAAGGCGTTGTTTGAGGTTGTAAATCATAAAATTTTATTGGACGCATGAGAGGAAGTCTTCTCCTTGGCCTTTCATATTCAATCATCAGATGCAGGCGAACACATCCTTTGAGGAGTTAATTTAAATGCAGACGCGAGGAAGCAACAATAAACTGTGAATTATCCTTGTTATGAGTGGTTAGGTTGTAAAGGACTACATTGGCGCCACACGAACCCTGATTGGAAAGGAATTGGGAAAATTCTCGGAATTCTATTGGTAGTTTCCGCTGATTGTATTCTGAAAGTGTTTCGGTTATTCCTACTTTAATTGTTGAACCTTTGAGATTGGCGACGAAATAAAGACACATTCCTATCCTAGCATGATATAGACCATTCGTAGCATGAAGTATCCACGACTTGCCATATTCCATATGTGTCCTATATTTGATAAGATAATGGTTTCATATCGTCAATGTTGCAAATCTTGTACATATGTCCTATATGTAAGTTTGAGACTTTCTTACTCCTAACCTCTCATGCAGTCTAAAGGAATGTTTGCTCAACAGTTATATCTGGTGGAAACATTGACATTGACTAAAATTCAAAAACATTTTGTTGTTCTCAAAGCTAAGTGCGTATCGCATTTTGCTGTAGCTATGAAACAATGTCTGGGATTTCAATGTTCAAAGCGGCGTACCTCAATGTTGCGCACTATCTCCACTATTATTTCTGGTACTAAGCAAAGTTCTTTGTGCAAAACTCTTTGGAGAAAATAGTCGGATTGGATGGGAAATGACAATATCCCCTTTGGGTGTTGCATTATGTTCTCTTTGTCTTTCTCAGACACTAAGTCAGTGGGTCAGTAACACTGATCGATCGTGGCGTTTCTTACTTTTGTCCTGAATCTAAGCGACAGTATTCTTTCGCCAATAGGTTTCCAGCATATGAAGCCTTTGTGTGCATTTGGAGTTAAATAGTTTAAAGACGTCAACGATTGATCAGTCTTTATTCGAAACAGAGTATCTATTTCAAAAGCACCTTAATTTTTAGCATCGTAGGATGCTCAGCCCACGTTACTTTGTCTAGAAAGTCTGCCACGTTACCGGCATACTAGGCCACCCGCACTTGAAATGGTAACCTATGTAAGTATGTGTCTTTATAAGGATTTTTTACACCGGGAATGACGAGGAGGATGTAAAGCAAGCACTTGATCACGGGGAATAATTTCGCCATTCAAATAGTATTGTGCGAAGGTCTACAACTCCGATTGGAAAGCCACGACGTCATCGTCATAAACAGCTGCAGATGACCACTACTTTTATTTTTTTTCTTTGTAAGTTGTAGATACATGGATTCCTCCAGGAGTTTTGCTATCAGAACGATTAATATGTCTTCAGTGAAGCCAATTATTTTTGATGACCTCGGGATTCTCAATTTAAGAACGCCCTCATACATTGGGAGTATGTAGATTCTACAGTATCGGACCTAGTAAGAAACCTTGAGGAACATACCTTGTAAGGCTTCCACTTAATCCAATCATCATGTGCATACACCTTTCCTGCAGAATGAGCTCTAATTACCGAACGACACCCAAAAACCCAAATCCTGTCACCCAAAATCCCGTCATCCTCGTCCCAGGTCAACCTGCTCACTGGCCACTGCAACATACAGATCAACGAAGTCGCCAAAAACACGAGGAAAGTCTGCAAACTTGCAAAGCTGCTAGAGCCCATAATTAAGTGCGTTCGATCTGGGTAGATGCAAATGAAGATAGATAATCGGTCTGCACATCCGACCGTCGGATCGATTGCGACTGCTAACTTGCGAGGAGGAGGGCGAAAGTTTCGACCACTTCCTTTGTGCATGCCCTGCAACAGGGGCAATAAGATACAAATACATTCATGAGAACACACGTTATGTCCGGGTTGAGTTCTTTTAGACTCTTTATTAGAAATATAGAAAGTTTCTGGGATCTGTGAGCCCCACACTCAATTGCATCCTTAGCTTACCTTCGTCTATCAGGTAGTTTTCAAGGGCGGAATACAAAGGGGTCAGGTCAAATGGTGTCTTGTGTAATGAGGAAATCCTTCTCGTACCAAACCAAACAACCAATCCAATTATCGTCCGTGGAGTACATTTTATCTTCAGTATTACTGCTGTCGTTGAACAGTTTGATGAAGCTTTAGCATACATGCTTAGCTTAGCATCCATGATTGTTTCCTTCATATTTTTTTGCGACTATTTCCACTGTCTTTGACACGTCTGGGTCAAATTTTTGCTGTCCGTTGGAGCTTGCTTTCCAAAGAGCATTTCATGCTACAAAGGTTATGTCAATTGCGGACATCCTGCATCGTTGTGTAATCATCAACATTGTCGGCTCCAAGCCGATCTGTGAAAATTGACTGACCTCACTTAGATAGACATTCAGACCATTCGAGTTATAAGACGCAATTGAGTCAGATATGATCGTCTAAGAATGGGCTTTTCCGAAAGAATATCGAACCCTAAATTATTCTTTTCACAAGAAGGAGGAAGCCTATCAGAGTGATTGATAGTTGTCTGGCAAGTTATTAGTCTTCACGATTGCATCGAAAACCAAACTTATGTCATGCAACCCAACTGTGGTGGTGAATTTTCATGCTTACTCATTCATTGGATTCGATTTTGAGTGAGACTTATGCAAAGGACTATCATCATTTCGTCTATCGTTTCATGTCTTACCAAGCACTGTGTTGAATAAATACTGCGACACGTACGTATTATCTTGACGACAGTTTTCCCATTACCACCAGTCCCACATGGGTCTTTTGAGAGAATAAAATCCCATAACGCTCAGCCTCCATTCCCACCCGATCGCAGTAGTCGATCCACCACCTCTGGCCGCTGCGCTCTCTTGATAAAAATGGAGTAATTGACTTAAATAACTAAGCGTAGGAATCGCATCGCGCTCCACAAAGCAATTTCAAATCGAGTAATCACTAAGACGGACACGGCGGCATAGACGACACTGGACCGATGGACCGATGGACCGATGGTCCGATGGACGGACCGTAACGGACGGCATGTGCTTTTCTTAAATTAAGATCTCAACGTAAGACTGGCTGCGTCGCACTGCTGTTGTCGCAACAACGGCCAAGCGAGAGAGGTATTATTGTCCATTTTTGGTCAACGATTTTGCTCCGACATGGCTGCGCGCAGCCGCGTGATGAGCGCACAGATACGCACCGCCGCCGTCGTACTAAGTACAAAATCAATTTGCGATCAATCGAAGGAGAAAAACGCGAAAAACAAAAACCGAACGCGATCGCAATGCGAGCTACTTTGTTCGACTGGCTGGCAGTGCAAACGAGCGACGAGAAGTGAGAATTAGTGAGGAATTTTGAGATGGTTTGGTGTTTTGTCCAGTTTTTTTGTTTTTTTTTTTTGTTGGAGTTTACGGTTTTGTCTGTTGTGTTGTGTGTGGACAAACGCTTTGACATGCGGAATGAATGCTGGCGAACGGATGAAGGGTGGTGGTTGTCGAGTGATCGATGTTTTTGATGTCAAACAGAAAGTGTTGAGGTCTTGCTGGGATCAGCGACATCTGTTGCGGGATTCTATGGCCTCTTCATTCGATGGCTGATGGTTTGAACAATCCGGAAGGTATTTCTGCTACACCCATTTGTATCTGTAGAAGGGAAATTCTTAGCAGTTCATCTGGTAAATCGTATGAAAGTCACGGAATCTGTCAATAAATAGGTTTCAGGTTTGGAAGCTATGTTGCGTGTTATATTGAGCCAGGAAGAAGGAAGCAAGAAGAGATTTCCTTTACCCTGTGGGAATGTGTTCAAAATAAGGAAGTTGATCTATAGCTTAGGAGAACAAAGTGATGTTAACTACGTATAGCAAGGTGTGTGACTATAGTTCAGTACATTTACGGTCCAATTTCAATGTTGTACTGTATGCATTTGGTTTTAGATTGATATGGGCCTTTACGACAGTATTTCTTGGAAGCTTTCAGTCGAATTTAGCGCTGCGACTTGAATATTTTATTCGCACATATCGACATGTTTTTTTAAGTGCTCTGGGGATTTGAATTTAAATGTAGCTCTCCAGAGAGTTACATGACATACTGTTTGCGGAGAGAGAAATATTTTTAATATTTAAGTGTCGACACAATTCAGGGTGAACCTGGGCCTCAACCAACAAGTCTCTCCAGTTAGCCCAGTTCTTAGCTAATTGCCTCCTGTTGCGTACTCCAAGTCGGTTGAGATTATTTTCTACTTGTGCGCGCCACCTAAGGGAAGGTATTCCTCTACTGGGTTGTCCCTCTGCGAGCCGGAGCACTAATATCCATTCGCCCTACATGTCCTACCCATTTCAGACGACTAACGCGCAGTGTTTTTTGACTAGGTCGATGTCGCTGTACTGCTCGTATAGTTCGTTGTTGAATCTTCTCCTCTAAAGCCCGTCAACGTAAATGGGGCCGAAAATTTTACAAAGAATCTGTCTCTCGAAGTAACCGAAGATATCTTCATCCGCTTTAGAGTCCAAGATTCAGTGCCTTCTCAACCCAAAGAAACAGCGATTGGCAAGAGTTATTCTTCGTTTTATTTCTGCTGAGGTGTTGTTTTCAAAATTGATATCAGAATCGAGGTAGCCAAAGTCTCTTACTACCTCAAAGTTATAGCTGTCGATTGTGATGTTCTGTTCAATTTGTGGATGTTGTGTGTCCCTTCGTATTGACAGCATATACTTGGTTTTGTCATCGCTAGCGTTCTCCATCGTCATCCTACACAGGCGAACGAAAGAATGAAATGATGGCGAGTAGCGATATAAACTTCTTGAGTTTTTTGCAGGATCTGTCGAAGTGTGAAGATTTGATCGACTGTGGACTTTCCTGGTCTAAAATCACAATGATAGGGCCCAATCAGGTTGTTAACGATGTGTTTCAGACTTTCACACAATATGGCAAATAGAACCTTGTACGCGATGTTGAAGAGACTGATACCTCTGTAGTTGGCGCAGTTGAGGGCTCTTCTTTCTTGTGGATCGGCCAAACGATGCTGAGATTCTATTCATCAGACATACACTCGTCTGACCAAATCTTTGAAATAGGTTAGTATATGCTCTCTACCAGATCATTTCCAGCTGCTTTGAATACCTCGGCCGTTAGACCCTGCAGCCTTGTTTCACTTAAGCTTGGATATTGCTATCCTAACTTCGTTTTGGTCAGGTGGACGGATGTTTTGCTTATCATCGTCTATGTTGAATGGTTCATTAGGTTCATTCTGCTTGACAGACGGAGGTAGGTCTTCGTCGCCGTTATACACTCTGCAGAAGAAATTTTTCCATATTCTCAACACCGACTGTGACTCTACTACGAGGTTTCCTTCTTCATCTCTACAAGCTTCTGTACGGGTTTTGTTGGCTTGACACATTCGTTTTACTTTTTGGTAAAACTTTCGTACATTATTCCTGGATTATAATCTCTCATTATCTTTGATCGCGCACTTCTCTTACTCCTTTTTCTTCTTTCGGAGAAGCCAATATTCTTCCCGTCTCCTCTGTTCGTAGAGCTCTCAAGCAGCCCTCGTTCTTCTTTGCAACGCCACTTAGTATGCTTGTTGTTTAGCTGCATGTGCTCACCGGCATTCTTTGTCAAATCAGCGGTTGCTTGGGTCGGGTGAAACCCAGTATATCAGTTGCGGTGTTTCTGATGGCTTGTTGACAGCGCTGCCTTCGGTCTTCGGCACTTGATGTTGGCGGCATAGGAGTCATTGAGAAATTTCGGGATACGCGTGCGGCGAAGATTCTGGCGATCTCTTGCGATTACAGCTTTTCGACGTCAAATCTTCTCACAGAAGTTCTTCTTAGTTGTGGCGTTTGGGATATCCGCATTCGTACCTTGGCTGCAACAAGTTAGTGATCCGAGTCGACGTTAACTACTCGGAAGGTTCGGACATCCAGAATACTGGAAGCATGTCTTACGTCGATTACAATATAATCAATTTGGTTGACTGTTTGATGATCAGGAGACCGCCATGTTACCTTGTGAATATTGAGATGAGGAAACCGTGCAGTTGCTATAGTAACATTTCGCGCCGCCCGCCGCAAAGTCAATAATCCATTGCTGTCCTTTGCCAACCGTGGTGTCGTGAAGGCTGTGCTTACCAATCGTCATACCAAAGATGTCCTCATTTCCTATCTTGGCATTAAAATTACCCAGTACGACTTTAACGTCATACTTAATACAGAAGCATTCTTTGGTGGCGTCGTCCTTATCTTCTGTGGGCCCATGGGAGCATACAAGGCTATGTTGACAAATTTAGTCTTGATGCAGATTGAAATAAGTCATTCGCTGACGTGTCGAAAGCTTAGACTTTTTGTCTAAGTCTGCCGCTTATGACAAATTCACATCCGAATAAGCGGTGTTTCTGCTCTCTATAGCAATCACCGTTATAGTCACAGGATCAAGAGGAAGTCTCGCCTGCTACCACCAACGAAGGAATTAGCGTTACTTGATTTTTTTTATTGTTCGGGGAGGAAGAAGCTTAGCTTTATTTTTTTCCTTTAGGTTTTTATGTGCAGGCTACTGTATGACTAACAAGGAAGTAATGTCGACAAACTGAGGCTCTTGACTTTGTATTTGGGTTCATTCGTCAACATTCGCAGAAATGATTCTTATTTAGCTAGCTGCTATGAGTGGTCCGAAAGAATACTACCCTTCATAATACTACATAAATATTTTATTTAACTCACCATAGCATAGTGTACAAACGATTAGAAAAGCAATATCGGTCCTAAATGAGTCACGAGAGGTCCTTTATAGATCCTAACATCTTCATGTGCTATGTGTATATCGTAATCTATAAAAAGAAAATCAATACAACTAAGTTGACACAAAATCGAACTCAATGGCCATTACTCCCAGGATAGGTAAAGCTTTTTGAAGGTTAATCTTCGCTGCGACCAGCATTCGACAAAGTTTAAATGTCATTCAATTGAAACTGTGCAAGTCCCCTTTGCATCCTTTGCAAATTGTCCCAGTTTATGTGTGCCTACAGTTGTCCTGTAGTTTTTTTTTTTTTTTGTTTTTTACTTTCCTCTTTATATGATTTTTTATTTGATTCTCCCGTGTGTGTGCGGGTCCAAGAATGAGGGTTATCATTTCCTCTACCATATGTATATCCATTTCGTACGTGCATGCTATACGTGTGCGCTCCTGTTACTGTATGCCAAGGCAAAGGAGGCAAACAAAAAAAAAAAAAACCTTCATCCAGACTTTACTTTTCCCCGACTCTGGGATATGCTATGCGTTCCTGTCGTCATCACTACCACCAACTCCACCATCACGACCACCGCTACCAACAGCACATGGCCAGCATAGTGCTCAATTCCAGCACTGGCCAATTTAATTTTCTCGCCCGACCCGCTCTTTTTTGTTTTTTTTTTTTTTCCCTTACAGATGATTTAACTGGTGCTGCCACTGTTGGTCCATGCTACGGTGTACTGGCAACGACATCGGCTTCCCCCATTTTCGGTCGCAAGATTTTGGGGGCATTTTGCTGTGGCATTTCATAGCCATGCTTGGACAGTTTTACGGTCCATTAAGCTCTGCTTGTTTTCGGCATTATTATTACAATAATACACACATCCTTAATAAACGTGCCAGGGATGCCAGTGCCGATGATGATGCGGGTGCATGTGTATGTGCCTGGCCATGTCAACACACACGCTCATTTGCTTGTCGTCCAGCAATTACTTGCGTCAAATTGCCTTATGTAGATGAGAAATCTTTCAGGTGACACTCTGTCACTGCGGCATGGTGCCGCAGCGGAATACCGTCACACGAAGAGTGGTGTAATTTACAAGCAATGCAGCAATGGAGGCAATTTTTCTCAGATTTATTACAATTATGCGTAAAAAAAAAAAAAGAACCAACAACCGACGACGACGATTGAGTGTCACAAGAAATTTTCCAATCCGCACACACAGAGATGTCATGTCCAATCTGCGCGTAATCGTTGTGCCACTGCTTCGGGTTGTCTATTATAATTGCGTCTCGAGCCTGACTGTCAATGGTGCGATTTCGGTGCGAGCTGGAAAACCAAAGCAAACCAAAGCAATCTCTTCTAAGCCGGTATTGGAATGGAGGAAAAGCAATTCGTCACGATTCGGGATTTGGTGATCGCTTGTGTTCCCAGAAGCAGGGAAAAGGAATTCCATTCCAAAGGATGCCCGTGTTTTGTGGACACACAAGAAAAACAAAAAAAAAAAAAACTTTAGATAAACGGTGGCAATCAGTAGTAGTCCCGGGCTTGATTGATGGCCGACAGGAAAATTGAGATGTGTGTAAAGTTTGAAAGATCGTTTTGTGCTGTGCTTCCAGAGGGAATGGGATTTGGGAATTCGAGGATCTGAATGGTGTGGCCTTGCATCATTGCTTCCGCAAACGCAATCAGTCTTTGTTTACATACATATGTAGGTTATATGGTTTAAATGGACGACAGGTGGATAAATATGTAGGTTTGCACAGGAGGAGGAAAGGCTACTCAAAATTAAGAGTTTCAGCAGTTCAAAGGGCTTACAAAGAGGTGAGAGAAGAACAGATGAGGATAAATCGAAATAGAACTGAAAAAAAAAACTTTTTGTTTCCTGTCGTTTAGGTTTACACGTGCTTAAATTTTAAAAGAGTGATTTGGCCGTATAACTCACAGGACCATTGCATAACTATTCTGGGACGATTGTCTCTGAAGATAATTGCTTCTACTGGTCATAAACACTAAATCTGTTTCGTGGTCGGTTAAGTCTTGTCCGATGCAGGTTTGCTTTGGTCTATCTAAGAATGTGGCACTACGACGATTGATATGTGTATATATCATCTCCGTATTGGACAATATGTTGTCTGACTGAGGATAAGAGACTAGTCCGTCTCCATATTGATATCATATTCCAGAACTCTGGTATATCTTAGAGTAGCTGCGTAGTAGGTATGTGCCATAGCTGTGGCACTACTCGTATGTTTTCCCAAGAGTGGGTAGAGGCTGTTCGTCATATTCCTCTGTGGACATTCTTATATCTGGTTAATTTTAGGGAAATTTATCCTTGATGGTATATTTTGTGCTGTGCTCGTTCAGATGTCTGTTAAGATCTCTTGCCTAAGCCAACTGCTTCTCTTGTCGATAGCAATCGGTGTAGTAGATGTCGCAGTTTCTTGACGAACCAGACCACTGTGTTTCTTTGGGCTTCTACCCAGTGGCTCAACACGATCTCCCTTCTTCTGATAGCTAGCGCCGGACATTGACACAATATATGCGCTGCCGTCCCGACTTCCTCCAGGCATAGTTCACAGGTGTCATCCTCCAGAAGACCCATCTTCCTTAGTTGATACCCGAAATTTTCATGACCTGTAGATAACGCTACCACTCAATTCTGTGTTCTTCGCCCTAAGCTTAGAACTTCACTATGAGTGGTGCCAATCGGTATTTTAATAGCCAGGCGCCTGCCCGCAACCTTCCATGGTTGACCACCTTCTCTGGCTGGACGGAGTCGCAGCCCAGTTGCTAATTAGGTGTTCTACTATCTCTCTACTAATTGCAGCGAATGGTTCAGGACCAGAGAATTCCAAGGTTGACCCTTGCTTTGCTAGAGAGTCCGCCTTTTCGTTGCCCTCAGTCCCTACGTGCCCTCTCATCCAGAGCAGCGACATGTCATTTCGAGATCTCTAAACTCATTGAGTTTATTAACACATTTCATTGACAGTGATGTATTGATATTTGTTTGCTCCATGCGTCTAATCACTGATTGATTGTCCAGTGCTATGGTAATGTTTCTATCCTCAACCGGATCCTCTTTCAGGTGATCCAGCGCATGCAACAGAACAATCATCTCGGCTTGATAGACTGAGGTATATTTTCCCAGGCTAATAATATGACAGGCTATGAAGACGGCCCTACTGCCCGACACTACCGGGTGGCGTCTCAAGCTGAATCTTTTCTGCTGATCCTTGGAATTTCACGAGAACGACTTCCAGCCCGCAGTTGAGTTTCTCCCCTGGTTGCCTAATCCGTCTCGCTTCCTCCCTCGGACACCAGATCGTCAATTTGGTATCGCCCTTCACTGTATCGCCATACCTTTCTGTTAGACTAACCTTCCAATTGGAATTGTCGTGGTTTCTTTGCTCGTGGTTTCCCCCGGGACAAAGACCTCAACCTCTCCACATCCTTGAGGATGTAGAGTCGATCCACTTTTAGGTTAATTCCCTCTCAAAGGGTGGTCATTTTCCCTACAGTTTCAGTAAACTACGCGTTGAATCTTTGATTAAGGCATTTTACTGCAATAAATCCTTGCTCCAAGGTTACTTCCCTTACTCCTATGTCTCCGGCATTGACAGGAAGAGAGTCAAGTCAAGAGCACCTCTAAAGATACTCAAGTAAGCAGCATCCACTCCCCCTCCCTTCCCATATCGGTAACACTCATTAGAAGGTCGCTTTCCGCCGCCTGACTATAGGTTTTACCCTTGTCGACTTTGGCATGCTCGCTTCTAGCGTAAGATTTCTTTTCCCTCTAGTGGGGTCACTCTCTCCCCCATAGCTTGGTCCTGCTTTCGCATAACCTTGCTCGGTTCAGGTCACTACGCTTTCGGGGATGTTTGCGGTTTGGCTTGACTGACCTTCTGTTTCCTGGTTTGTCCATCAGCCTTAACCTTTCCGGAAAGAGGCTGTCCATCACCTTTTTCGCTCTCCACCTCCATCACCCTCGCTTGAGCTGAACCCAAGGTCTCGGTATCATTTCTGAACCGCTTCCTAGGTCTTGCCTCTTCTGGGGTGGTTTCGGCCGATGTTAAACTACCAATCCTATCAGTCAATTCATTGACAATGACAATTTCGGTCTCCTTCTCGCCCTTTTCATCTTTTGCTTAAGCTGCTTTCGCAGTCTCCACTCAGACTCAGAGTCTGCACCGTTATCTTTGGGTTCGGCTTCCACAACGTCGATTAACCTCTTGGCGCCGTGCAGCACCGCATTCTCCATCGGCGTCGACGATTGTTCAGCTGAATCCTTTGGTTTCCCTCCGGACTCCACTGTCTTCACGAGCTCTTCCGCTGTCGATTCTGCACCTTCCGGTACTTTCTCGACCTCTTCGGAGCCTTCCGTCTTGCCTTCTGATGACTCATTACCTTCTTTTTATTAATAAATGGATACACAGTGATCCCAGGAGTCGGGGAGAAATTACGGACTAGGTAGGCAGAGATCCCCATTACCTACCCCTACTCAACTGGCATACAACAGACGATTGATCTGCCCCTGAGGAGTTACACAATTACCCCTGAACCCTGTGTCTCAGTAGTATCATAACCTAAACACAGCTCCACATCAATGTTTTTATCTGTTGTGAGCTCCTAAGAAACATGCGAGAATATATATTATCCTTGCCAATTGTTTGTACGAAGCTGGTTCCAAATTAAAATTCTGCTATACACATCTATCTATGTCAGTTTGGTGAATTATGTTCCAGCAACAAAGTGTCACAGGAAAACGTTTTCCTTAAAGTTCCATTACAATCAGTGAAACCTGTGTTTCCACTCCTAAACGCCATATTACCCAAACATTGTCAAGGATCCACTCTGCACTGCTTTCTAATAATCGCAAGCCAATTTCAGATCTTCAACTTTTTAAACACAAGTACCTTACTTCACTTGTGTACATGCTTATCCCAAAATAGCATCCCCATTCAATTTACATTCAAGGGCTACTCACCATCACCTCCTTGCCATGTTATCTCCTTTAAATTACTCAAATCAACAGCTTTAGACTCAACTTTTTCTCAATTTTTATTTTTTTCTGTATCCTTAGGCCTTCTTTTTGTTGCGTTTCATTGCCTAAACTTGTACTGTGTTGAGAAACTAAAAGAATGCCGGTCCATACTCGACCAACAATGATAGCGAGAAGCGGCAGTTATTTTTCTTTCATCTCTGAATCGCACCCAAAGGAGTCTTCTTACACCAACAAGTGCCAATAGTCGCCATCGCCCCCATCCTCCTCTTTGTGGAGTACATATGCACATCAAAGGCAAATGTGCTCTTCTATTCGTATGTTGTGTTCCGGTAGCATCAACAAGGGCTCTTCTGCTTGCAAAAATGCAACCTTTTTACGTTTTTCTATTTTTTTTTTTTTTTTTTTTCATGCGGTTCTTGCCGACGACTGGTACAGCCGGCTGATTATCACCCCTTGAATGGGGGGTAAAAATTTGTGAGCCTAGAGTCCTTCATATCTAACTAGCAGGCTCTACTTGTCGTTGCTTTGTGAAAGATGCCGAAAATTGCTGCAATACGTTGTGTGTGTGTGTGTGTGTGTGTGTGTGTAAACGTTGGCAAAAGTCTGCCTTTGAAGGCGTCCCCGTGCCGTTGTTGGGGGCGAGATATGTCTTGGGAAAAATACTGAAAACACACTCGAGCGAGTGTTGGCAGGAAAGTTGAAAAGAAGTGGTAAACAGCTCAGTGAGTGTGTTTGAAGGTGTTGTGAGTCGGCTTTTCAGCTTTGAGCATTGCACTTGAAAAAAAAAATAAATTCTACTCAATCGAATGGTGGTTAAGATGTTTGGCATTCCATGAAAGATTTGGGTGAAGAAGAAGCCTTTTGCTAAGACTGGTCGATGCCAGTCAGAGTAACGTGAAACGAAGACTGTATTCTGATCATCTGACAGCTTACGAAAGAACGTTTATATGCGCAATACGCAGCATTCATTAGGTTGTGCGAGGTACAAGACATTGAGTCGACAGATTTAGTACACCAGGTAGAAGGGCGACATAATTGGTACTTGAGGTTCATTGGCCAGGCGTCCTAAATCCAATTTCTAATGACCCAGTTTGCATATTTGTATAACGAAGTTTGCTCTTTAACTATTTCCACACTTGGTAACTTAGAAGATGGCACTTTTGTTTTTTTTTATGGTTGCGCCAATGGATGTGGTAATCTTCTAAAGATACTAATAGCCCGGGCTACCAGCATACACGATTCACAGACCCGAATTGCTCGATGCCAGGAATGCATCCCACCCAGTACTCTTCTACCACTCTCCCCGCGGGACTGCCGGTAGGTATTACTTCGCGGGGCTGGTTAGCAACTTATGCTATGTGCTCTGTTCTGCCGTTGTGGCTCTTCTTCGTTCGAGTCTTCTTAGCTCGTTTTGCACGCTCGTTATGAAGGAGCAGATCTCCGACCAGTAATCCTCTGAGCTTATCATACGGCTTACTAGAAGCTCCGGGATGGGTAGGTCCATTCCTGCCTCTGCGAAGCGTCTACAATGGAACATTGCGTGCTCCGCGTCTTCTTCTTCCTCTGGACATTCTTTGCAGAAGGGCGAGCTATCGTGTCCAAATCTGTGAAGATATTTCCGATAGCCGCCGTGACCGGACAGGAATTGCGTAAGGTGGTAGTTACAATCACCGTGTGCTCTTTTTGTCCAAACCTCGATTGTGGGAATCAGCTTTCTGGGTCCATCTGCCTTTTTCTGTGCTATTCCACCTGGCCTGCCACAGTGCTACAGATGTTGCCCTTTCTTCTGCTTTTACTCTCCTGGTAACGCCGGTCTCTTGTCGGTTCGTGCTTCGCCTAAGGTAAACCCTTTGTATTTCGTTGGCGAGAATGTCGATAGGGACCATACCCGCTATAACACAGGCTGCTTCGTCCGAAATTGTCCGGAAACCGCATATTGTTCTTATTGCTCAGAGCCTGTATGCAGACGAGAGCTTTCTTTTTGTCACTTTTGTTGGAAGAGCTCCCACCCACACCAGAGCAGCGTGTGTCGAGCATTACACCCAAGTATTTTAAAGCCTCTTTAGACCTGATTGATTGGCTCCCAACCCGGAAGTTTGCGTATTCCACAATCTTTCGGCTGGTTATTAAGACTGCCTCCGTCTTGTGGTCAGCTGGTTCTAGCTCGGTAGCCTCTGGCCAATTTTTGATCCTGGCGATCGCTTCATCCGTGGCGGACTCTACCTCGTGGATGTGCTTAGCTATGGTAACTACAGCGATATCGTCAGCAAAGTCGATAACCTTAACTCCTTGTGTTAGCGTTAATCGCAGAACTCCGTCATACATTATGTTCCACAGGAGGGGTCCAAGGACAGACCATTGGGGGAATCCCGCGGAAACATTGTATTATTTAAAGCCGTCATCCGTCTGGTACCTCAGCTTCCTATTAGTGAAGTAGCTTCTTCACGAGATAATGTGGTGTATCCATTTTGGTCAGAGATCTCCTAATGCAGGACCAGTTCGCAGAATTAAAGGCATTTTTAACGTCGAGCGTTACAACTGCGCAGTATTTCTTTGTGCCCCCTCGCCATCTTTTTCCCAGTATCGCTTCAGCGGCTGTATCTGCTACCTCTTTTATGGCATCGACGGTAGAACGCGATTTTCTAAAGCCATACTGGTGGTCAGACAAAGCTCCTCTATCCTCTGCCACGGCCATTAGTCTGCCGTATATGATACGTTCTAGAATCTTTCCAGTTGTATCTAGCAGACATATTGGCCGATACGCCGAAGGCTCTCCAGGTGGCTTGTTTCCCTTGGGTAGCAACACCAGATGTTGGCGTTTACTGCATCTCTCCTTATAGAAGTTGAGCGTACGTTTGAAAAAATTTTGAAAAACTGTTTTACAATTGTACATCTTTTCCAGTATTACGCAGTCCAACTGGATATTTTTTCAACATGTTGTCCATCCAGTTAGGGATAGGTTCTTCCTATGTAGCAAAGTCAAGAAGCCGTTTTATGCTCTCCCGTTTCGGTCCCGAAACTTTAACTCAGTTTGTCGAACGAAGGTTTACATAAACCTTGGTGCACCTTGTGCCAGCTATCCATTGAAGAAGTGAAAGATAGTTTCCTTCTTGTATCAGAAAGAAAGCAGAGATCTTGCTTTGAAAATTGTGTGTTCTGGCATTGTTTGTCTTGGGTTAGAGCTTTATAGATACGACAAGTCTCATGGATTATGTTTGTCTGATGTGGATCCTGCAGAATCTTGAGGACTCTCCATCAGCCACTTGTTTGCTTTTGCCAGTAGCTTCATCTAGACGTGATGATTTTAATGTTGCAGTTTGTTGACCAAATTCCAGCACCAAACTGAGGACTATTTGTAATTGGTGACAGTTGATGTTTAAAAATGCTTCATCTGTCGCATTGTTCTTACCTTAAATCTCAATGCTCGTTCACAATTATATTCGAGCTGTCAGCGCTTAAAGCAAGGTCTATCTGCTAGCAGCACACTTTGTTGCAAGCTCTACCATCTCAGGTTGTGCTCTGCCTCTGGCATTTGTCATTTGGGATTGATAAGTAGATTAGAAACTACATTTCGAACCTTTTAATTCAAATTGTTTTAGATGGCTTCAATCCTCGCTCGGTACTTTTAATCCTATACATTCATTCCATGATTTTAATAATCACAAGATGTGAATGATCAAGTGACCCCCCACTCCCACATGTGTAATCCCAACTCTATCCAAGCTGGGCAATATTGAATTGAATCGTCCAATCGTCCACAAAGCCTTTATTGGTAATGCGTGTTTTATCAGAAACACAGTGGAATTTCCATCCATTTAACCCATCTCCCCACTGCCATCAAACATTTCATCCCGAGGGCCGCTCCAGTCTATTTTGCCATTTGATGTTGGTCCTAAAGTCTCTAGCTTATTGGCATAGATACTATGGACTCGACATAGTCCTAAAGAAAATAAAAATCCACAGGCGTTCCAATTGAAACTAGCACATGATGTCGCATTGTGCGGTCGCATAGCCTGAAATTCCTGAATATTGTCAGTAGGTTGGGTAAGTTCGAAAGAAGTTTATTATGAATCCACTCGAAGCTAGGTATTCTCAGAACTGGCAGCAGAATCAGCCTGAGTTTAGTATGATTTGCTAAAGGTGTTTAATGTTCCTATCTGCTATCGCCACGAGGTTGTTGAGGAAGATCAATTCCTAGGTGCAGCTTTTTTGTTGATAAGTTTAAGAATCATAACCTCTTCCTCTTTATTTAAGCAAACGTCTACCTATAGTTGTGCTGATATGCGACTCTTTTTCTTCTTCAAAACCGAACAGATGGAATCACAATCTGTCTCTTGATATGAAGAAGTCTCCACTATTTACCGGAGCTGGTGTAGAAGCACATGAAATCGTGAAACTAGATTACCTCTCTAGACTGAAAGGAGGGATTGTATTGCTGAAAGGGACGTCATTACAATCTTGTTCAGGTGAAATCTTAATTGAACTACGCTGAGGTTAGGTATGCTGTTTCGAAAGGTTGGATTAAGAATTTTTCAGTTACATATGTGAATCTGTGAAAATACTTCTTGTCGTTTTGTGTAAACTGTGTATGTCGTCAACTATCATTCAGTCTTCTTCTCTCTGAAATCTTTCGTTGATGGACTGAGCGTGTCCAAATCGCTTCAACTTCCTGTCATTGTGTGTCGCATTTCACCGCCTTTGCAAAAAGTAATAAAAAGAAACCCCTACCTACTCCTTCCACACTCTCAGCCAAGTCTGATCCAATTTATGAGGCTGCTAAAGTCGCAGTTACGCACTAACAGATACTCGCGCAATCATCACCATTAGCGTGGTTCGTGGTCGCCATTGCCATTGTAGGTGTGTAAATGCCTCGTTGACACATCAATGGCTTTTCGGAACACAAATGGCTAGTTAGGTTCGGTTTAGGGTTACCCACTCAAATTCCGCTACTGGGCGTTGCCTCCCCATTTGTTGTTGTGTAGAAATGACGAATTGTCATTCCGACAGTTAATGGGAAAATATGATTGCATGCTCAAGTGTTACTCAAGTGGAACTGAGATTCGATTTAAATCTAATTTCCTTTCAATGTCACTTCAACGAGTATCTTTGCTCACACATTCGGCGAGACGACAACCATCAAGTGTCCGACGAGTTAAACTTTTCGCCACATATTTAGCCCAAGTTAACCGCCACCTGCTGGGAATTTATGAACCGCGATTCTGTAGTCGGCAATAATTTTACAAATGAAAAAAAAAAAAAAAAAAAGACAAAACGCCCCCCTGCAGCGCGTGTGTAAGTCGTTGTCGTTCGATGCGTCTCAGCCTTCTCGACGGCGCGGTTGTCGTCGCCAACAAAACACCCAATGAACTCACATTAAAAATTTGTAGACAAGATTCGGAAATAATCGCACACACAGCGAGTGCGTTTGACAAAAAAGTTCCCGCAGCAGCATCAGCAGAAGGCCCAGGAGCAGGAGGAGACGCGCTACACACTGCGGTAACAAATTACAAGAAGGATGTGATTTTGGGGGATAATTTATAGTAAATTTGTGGTTCGGTTTCATTGGGATATTTTTTTTTTTGTGTTTTTTTTTTGTTTGTGGCTTTCGCCTTGAATTGTGCGTTCTCTGTATCCGGAAAAGCCGCAGGGAATCCCAGAATCTCTCTTCGAATGTTATCCCCGCAGATGTCGGGAGAGAAAAGTTTCGCTTAACAAAGTTAATGCGCTCGACTTAGTGGGGTGGTGGTAGTGTTGAATGGGTGGATATTCCTTCCGATGATAATGGCATTAAATCACCTCGGTTCCTGCTGATTACCTACAGAGGAATGGGAGAGGTGTCTCATAATTGCAGATGATGTGGTTATGGACACAAGGAGTTTTCCAAGTAGTTTTGGGTTTTGTAAGGCTTTTATCTAAATCTTTAATTGATAGCTTTGAGGTGGTAAAGTATTACTTTCGGCCACCTAGAAAGGAATTGAATAAAACTTGTAACTCGGTTAGTTGTCGCACTCAACAGAGTGGTATTAAGTAAAGAAACGTTTTTCGTGGATAAGCAATGAGAGTGTTGGGGAAGCTGTTTACAATAATTGCTTGTGTATAATTATAGTAGGTGTCCACCGGGGCAGAGAGCGCACAAGTCTTGACAAAAGCAGGAAAGGATATGTGTAACTTTGCAAAGCCACTAGCTTGGACATGGACTAAGAAACTTACAAGGCAAGTCAACAAGTTTAATGTAACTGGTGGCGCTGTTTCTGGGAAAAGAAACACAACATTGTCAAATCATGCTAAGTACCCTAATAAACCCTACTTGTACTCAGGTCTACCACTTCTTTGACGATAGGTCTATTTTTTGAGTCTCAAGCTATACCAGCATGCCGGACCTGATGGCGTCTTTCTATCGCGATTTCGGATTGAATCGTACTCAAAAGTTCTTCCTAACACTGTTCCACCAGTTTCGAGGGCGATATATGTAGCTGAGCCTTAAACCTAATTATCACCGAAAATAGCGATAATTTGAATGGGTATAAAATTGTGTCTTATTGTCCGGCACGCCTCATTGATTGTGAAATCTTTTGCCTGGAAGACATTGGATGCATTAATGAGACGGAATGATGCTGATGTTTTCAGAGTTTCTGAGACTGTAGTATACATCCATAAGACTATCTTCCGTCGA
Source organism: Xylota sylvarum (assembly GCA_905220385.1). Classification (NCBI taxonomy): domain Eukaryota; kingdom Metazoa; phylum Arthropoda; class Insecta; order Diptera; family Syrphidae; genus Xylota; species Xylota sylvarum. Next base: position 90,444,418 of record LR999957.1, on the reverse strand, counting down.
AGTACCCAGCTCTTCCAATTGATTTTGCTTTTACTGCAACGGTGGAATGGCTCTCTTCAAATCGCTGGTCTCTTATCAGCTTCCAATTGATCTAGTCTAAAGCCTAAATGCCTAGCGCTGTAGTTTAGAGGAAGTAGTTGGTTGTACATATATTGATTTTCAGGGTAAAAAGCATGAATTCAGTTTTATTTGAACACGTTCTTTCCGTACCCAAGGCACCTTGCGTGATCACTGAAGGAATCATTTCCGACACTAAAATTGTCCCGTGATCCACATACCCGACTACTTTAACACTATCACCGTCAAGAACTGGGCCCTCAGCCACAAAAATGGCGATATAAACCCACCTTGATATGATCCCTCCTATCGATAGATTTGGTTGAAGTAAAATTCCCAAAATTTGACTTAATAATTGTGGTTCTTAATATGGGTACTATCCAGTAACTATGCCTAACTGGGAGGGAGATCCTGAATCGCTTCAGGTAACTAGGGTGTACTGTGAGTAGTGTATGGTTCTATCAACTGTTCGGACGACTTTATCTCTGAAGACCTCCCTTTGGTGTATATATGTGTATATATGTGTAGGCATTTGGATAAAGAGGATGCCTTGAATGCTTTCATATCACGTTTTCTAGTTTTCGGGATAAACCCCACTTGAACGTGTTTCCAGCTCAAGGGGACGCTGTTTAGTAGCACTCAGCTTTGGACTCTGCCTCTCCAGTTAGCCTGGTCGTTAGCTAACTGCCTCCAGTTGTGCACTCCAAGTCGGTTGAGGTCCCCTTCTACTTGTCCGCGCCACGAGGTCTTCCTCTACTGCGTTGTTTGATTCGAAGACTCTGCGGGGCGGGGCGGAGCGCTCATATTAGACAATTAATGCTCAGTTTTTTTACTAGGTCAATGTTGCTGTCTCTTTTTTGGCGCGACAGGTCCATGGAACCCAGGGCATAGCTTCTCACTGTTGTGCGTATTATATTCTTTACACGAATGGAATGGACCTACTGTTGAATGCGGGATAAAATGAAGGACAATTTTTGTTTTGGGAAGCTTTTTCATGACAGTTTTACTCTGGGATGTTTGTCAGATGCTCGTGAGAGGTGGGGCCGTGAAAGAAATTTATATGTTGTCTGGGGATTGAAGCTGGAACTTCCTCGCTCTGTAGTACAACGCACTAACCACTTGGGCCACGGCGCCCACTCAATCAATGTCCCTGTACAGCTCATATAGTTCGTCATAGAATCTTCTCCTCCAAAGCAACGCAAACGAAACTGAAAAATTTTACGAAAAATCTTTCACTCGAAGCAAATGAGGATATCTTCATCCGCCATAAAGCAAGATTGGGATGATCAAGGTCTTATAGAGAGTATACTTAGTTGTTCGGTAGAGGGCTCTACTATTCAATTGCCTTTTTCAGGCCTTTTCATCATCATCTTGTCTAAATCATTTTTTTGACATCAAAGGTCTCGGTGAGGTCGTTACCGACCTTGATGGAGCAGTGAGCGTTCTTCATTGTCATTCTGCACAGACGTAAAGTTTTGCAGGGATGCCAAAACTATACATGGCTCTGTATAGCTCGTCTCTATAGATGCTGTCATATGCGGTCTTAAAATCGATAAAAATGTAGTCGGTATCTATATGGACTTCTTGAGTTTTTTCCAGGATCTGCCGAAGTGTGAAGATTTTATCTACTGTGGTCTGAAATCACACTGACTGTTGATGGTTTCAGACGTTCACACAATATGGCAGATAGGATCTTGTGAGGTGACTGACACCTCTGTAATTGCCGCAATTGAAGAGGTCTCCTTTCTTGTGGATCGGGCAAATGATGCTGAGATTCCATTCATCAGGCATACACTGGTCCGACCAAATCTTAGAAATGAGTTGGTGAATGCTCTCTATCAGATCATTTCCAGCTGCTTTGAATAGCTCGGCTGAGAAGCTATCAGGTCCAGCGACCTTGTTGGATTTAAGCTTGAATATTGATATTCTTACTTGGTTTTGGTCAGGTGGACGGAAGTCTTGACTCTTATCGTCTAAATTGAAGGGTCCATTCGGTTTTTTCGTCGCCGATATACAGTCCGCAGAAGACGTTTTCCATATACTCAGTATCGGCTGTGACTCTGACAAGTGATTGTTCAGCTTTACCTTAAGCATTTTATTGTGAGAGGGGAGTGCAGCCTCCCTATTTCCCTAAGGTCTTACTACTCGTCTTGATATAATTTCCGGGGTGATAGATAGCCTTGCCTAATTTTTCCTGCAGTTAATACAGTACCGTAGGGAATTGATTAGGAGATGTTACGTGTTTTCTGTGGTCTCTGTACAGCTTTGGGAATGGAGACTGTCCTCGAATTCATGATCTAGGTTATGTCAAATCCAACTCTTCAAAAATTTGGTTCGTCTGTCTCCTCAGATGAGTCTCACACTAGTTGCTAATTAATTAGAGACGGGTTACACTTGGTTGTGCCCGGGTAGCGTTTACAGTTTTTAGTGCTACTTTCTTGATTCTGGATTGGGGTTTTACTAAAATGTCAATTGGCAACATAATGACTGTAATACATACCGCTTCGTTCGACGTTGATTGCTCTCAGGTCGTTGGTGCTATAAACCGGCTCATTGGTGATAAATCAATTGTTTACTTAATCGTAGAAATTGCTGACAAGATAACCTTGTGTAGGTACATTTTGTAAATATATTTTCTACATTCAAGGCATTGTTCATGTCCCGCGTGATAATAATCCAGTACTTCCTCGCTTTGCAGCTGTCTTGGTTGTGCTTACTACTTCCTCTTTGAAGGCAGAGTATTTTCCATGGACACGCACCACTTCAAATCAGTGGTAGTATCCCAGTACATCCCTCAAGCAAACTAGTGTTTTTCGTTTACAGTTAACCAAAACCTTCTAAAGCAATATTTTTATCTCCGTCAAATTTTATTTCTTTTTTCCTACGCCCAAGTCTACCACGACTCTTTGAAACCCATTTACTTCATTCAAATTTTTGTGCGCGTTCTCCCTCCTCCTGGCACTCAACCTATTTTGATATTTTTATGCGCCCACAATTTTCATAGTTGAAATATGTCCCCGCAATCTATCTGTCCTTCGGCGGGACTCCATCGCGTTCATCAAAATGCATAACTATTGTGCGTGTATTCGCATGCAAAAAGAGCAAAAAAATAAAGAAAGAAAAAAAAAAAAAAAAAAACTTTGTTTCCCTTGAAGTGTGTACCAGGACTCGGCGTAACCGGAGAGAAAACATGAAATTACGAACTGAAAATTAATGTTATGCCACCCTCTATTCACCCCGAAACTATGCCTAAACCAGAGTGTGTGCAGCGCCCCCCATTACTATATCAAAAAGTTATTCATTAGCCTACCGACGAGTGTGTCGCAGGAGTGGGAGGCGACTACTTCTTGTTTACGACATTCGTTACCAGAATTTAACTACCTGATTATAAGGTCCTTAAATCCTTTCGTTTTCTTCTTTTTCTTCTTCTTCTTCTAGTAACGTGTATTCACATTTTATCGTTTCTAATTTTACAAGGAATTATTGCGAGGCATTAACAAATGGTGACATCTCCGCGATGGTACCGCGCGCGACGAGCTCTCCTCCTCCTTGCTGCCGAACAGCAGAAAAGACTTCACCCACAATGACAGTATATTAATTTTAATTCTCGTGCAATTATCCGAACCAAAGAGTTGGATAATATAATTTCGTTTGTTGGGGGAGGCGGTATTTGTGGCGCGGCATATGCCTAGGTACCCACCAGGACCACCGCCGCGCTGCGCCACACCACCACCACCAATCAGGGAAAGGGCAGAGAAATCACATAAACCACCTGAGCGTTGCATGTTTTGGCTGATTGTCCTTTTTGGAGGTTTCCTGCGGGGCTCCGTAATTGTGTTCATTTTATATTTCTTTTACTTTTTTTTTTTTTTTTTTATTTTTTAGCACTGGGAAATTTGTGGCACAAATTTGGAGGCGTTGTCGTGATTCCGATGAAGAGGATGTTTTGTCAGCTTTTGGCTGGCATTGGAGTGAAAATTTAATTTACATCGAGAAGTTGGCGGTGTGTGCTTCAATCCTCAATTTTGTCTGAAGCGTATTTTGTTCGGGCTTAAGTTTCCCTTACAAAATAAATGAACATGTTCATTTGCGACTAAATCTCACTTTAAGAACATCATGGCACATTTAATTGCAAAGTATGGGACCTAGAACAGAATCTTGCGGCATCCCGTCTATGTTGTTGTAGCTTTGTGATACGTCCTGACGTCTTCTTCATGCAGAGCCTTATACGATAAAAGATCTTGGGGTGATTTGCTGCTTACCTTTAAGAGAAGAACTAGTTGGGTTGGGTTAGGTGGTTATCCCCACTTAGCAGGGACGCACTTAGACCAAAAGGGAGGTCCATTGTGATAACACTATAGAAAAACCGGATTACCGGCACTGGAGGCCTACATTGAGACTTCCCGGATAGGATAGAAGGCACGGCAACCATTTTCGTTGTAGACCTATGCCGAAGATGTGTGGTTCGTTGTTTAATCATTAAACCAGTTTGACCTGGTGACAAAGCTCCTAATCTTGCCTAAGCCTAGTCTGGCTAGATCGTTTAGATCTACGAAGAAATATTCACCTAAGGTTTTCCTTCTCAAGACCGATAGAGCAGGACAGGTGCACAGAAGATGTGTCGTGGTTTCCTCCTCTTCGTCGTCTCTACAGTTCCTACAGAAATCGTTGAAAGTGGCACTAAGTCTTCTAGCATGCCTGCCTACCAGACAGTGTCCTGTGAGGACGCCAACTATCTTTTTAAGATTTATCCTATTACTGGAACTAAGTCTACTGGTTTTCCTACAATCCAGCACTGGCCAGATTTGCCTAGGATTGAGACATGTGCTGATATTGTTCCACATACTGTTTGCCATACTTATGGTTGCGGTATCTAATTTTATAGTTGCTCACGGTACCTCCCTATTGTCAGGGAGGTTTCTGTCTGCACCCTCCTTAACTAGCTCGTCCACTCTGCAATCGCCTGGAATATCCCTATGGCCTGGAACCCAGTGCAGGGATGCGTCGCACCTGACAGCGATCTCGTTAAGAGATCCGCGGCATTGCTTTACCAACTTGGATCGAATTATTGGCGATTCCAAGGCTTTTATCGCAGTTTGACTATCTATGTATGTAGAAAACAGCAGCTCTGCACTCTATCGAGTGAATCGAAAGCCAGGTCGCGACTTCACGGACTGCTGAGACTTCTGCTTGAAAAACACTGCAGTGGTCTGGCAGTCGAGTGGCGATGCGAATGTCCAAAACTTGGATCCGTCTGTGTAAATCTCTATTGCAGATTCGTTTAAAATTTCTCCCGATTCCCAAGGACTTCTACTAGGAATCCTGGTTATGTATTTAACGTTGAAGTCCAGATAGGGGACTTTATAGTCCGGATTACTAGGAATAGTATTACGGCCGTTTAGGATGCTTGCGTGGTCCATATTTCAACGAGCCAGTTGCAGGGATCTAGAAGAGAGAACTAGTTTCTGTACCATCAATTGGTTTGGAATTACTTACCCTTTCAGACATGTGTTACGTCGATTTGATGACAACATTTGTTTGTTATTTTTGACACAACGTTGACACTGTTTGTTCGGCCATCTTGCACATTAGACGTGGTAAAGGGCAAAATTAAATATGTGGCTTTGCTTTACGACGATGTTTGCCAAGAAATTTGCAGATGTAGACGAAAGCCTTAGGTAGGCCTTCCATAACCAGTTGATACATTTTGACTTACGAATGGTGATCAGGTTGGTTGCACGTGTATAGAAGCTTTTCTTTTTGCTCACAGAGATTGTATTTTTAATGCTCTGCTGCACTTATTCGTGATTATTTTGGTCCTTCGAGCGTCGTTTCTACCATGCCTTTGTTCTACCCATGCCTCGTTCTTTGTGTTAGTCGTTTTTGTGCGTCTTGGTCTCGAATTTTAAAATCTATTGCCTGGTACTCGAGTATCGCAAAAATGAATTTTGTTGACCTGAGCTATATTTTGAGGAAGCTCTCTGTACTCCTTGACATCTGTGGTGATAAGCAGTAAAGGTTCATTCTGATAAGATTGCTTTAATCATTTATTGTCAAAGGCGCCTTCCATACTCCATACTTCCCAAAGAGCATAACAGGAAGGTGGTTGACTGCCTCGGTCTCTATGAAATCCAACAACCCAACCTGGGATTTTCTGGTTTAGTTTATTTATCTTGTTCAAAACACATACTAACATGTGTACTTGAGGATTAAGTAATTTTAACTAGTGGCTAAATGCATTTCCAAAATTCACCATCAAATTTTGATTCCATTAAGCTGTCGAATGCAAGTGACATTAGCGGTGTACATACACACGCATTACCCCAGGACTCTACGTTGTTGTTTCGCATACTTAAAATCCTTCCTCATGCAAGGGATGAATAGCATCACCATCTACCACCACCACCACTACTAGTAGCAATCAATTAACCCCAAGAATACATATACTGATCCTAACCGATGATGGATGGAAGGTCCAAAATCTGACTACGCATAGCTCACAGAAATCGAGAGAAAAAAGAAGGAAAACTTCCGCACAGCATCCTTGTGCATGGCCTAAAGAATTGAAATTCGTGATATCAATTCTGCAGCGTTCGCTGGAACAACCCCACACAGAACATGCAGAACGAACCGCACGCATCACATCACAGATCATGTCACTAAAATGGGGGTGCCGCTCATTCATGCGTACTAAACGCTTCACTAAGTTTTTGCATCCATCTCTGCGGCTCAACCCAGCAGACACGACTAGAAGCAGCCACATTGTCGTCGACAAAGATGCAGCTGAGCATTTGATAGTTAGTTATTCTTTGCGGCGTCGGACTACTCTATAGCACACACATCGACCCTGGTGGCTGCTGCTAGCGACATACACGCGGAATTGAGTGAGTCGTCATCGTCGTCCTGCTGATGCGATTGAATTTGAATTCCCTTAGGCGTAATATCCCATTTTGTGTTGTTGTACTGTTGTCGAGAGTTAATTCGCCAGTGGATTAGGCACAGGAAATGCAATCAACTACATTGACCATGGGGAGATGGCTACCATCCACCACCCACACCGCTTATCGTATTATAATTGCAGAGGCTGTGTTTGTTATGGGTGATGACCTCCTCGCCGAGGATGGATTCCATTTAGTCACAGCCGCAGTCATTCCACGAACGCGAAACGCATTTTGTGGGCCACCTTCCATTGGTCTGCCTGTGCCAACAACACATCGCATCCTGGGCATCTAAGGAGCAAATAAAAAAAAAATTGAAAATCAATCATCCAAAGTGGGCAGTGGGCAGCAAATGTATGAATAGGGGGTCCCTTGTCAATAATTGACGACTTTAATGGATCAATTCATTAATAGTGTGCACTACAATGCACACAGGACTTCTCGACACGGTATGGCAAGGGGAAGGGAAAGGAATTAGAAGAAAAAGGAACATCAACATGTGACGCTTGGTCGGGCATTTAACACTCAATTTGTTTCGAAATTTATTACGAGTGACAATGCTCTGAAATTAGCTTCGGTTGGCGTTTTTCCTTCCAAGTTCAATTCGTTTAGTGCTGGTGGCTATCTGTGAGAGTATCACTATTCTCAGAGTGTACACATGAGTGGACAGCAAAGTGGTGACCTTTGTGAAGGGTGCACAGTACAGTGGGGTTGAACAGAAAAGAACGGGCGGTAGTACCAGTGGCATAGTAGGCCTAGCTATTGCTGTGAAGAGCCGCAGTACCTTTTAGATTTGTATACCCTTGTACTTACCAATAAGACATCTGCTGGAAGTTTTTGTGAGACTAGGTTTTCATCTACTTAACACTCGATGCTGAACAGGCGGGATTTGTTTTTATGAATACTCTTGCGTAGATCACATCAATACCATTCAAAAATGCGTCGAGTTCAGGTCTCAGGATCAGCGTGTTATTTCGGGGCAGCAGTAACTGACGGAATCCAAAGATTGAGGTGGACAATGATATCAAACACCTGGACTACTCTGACGATGTTTGGCTCCTTTCACATAAAATAATGGATATCCACCAAATGGCTTAAAATGTGCAAGTTGAGACAAACCTTATCTCCGAACCATTTCTTCAACGAGCAGCTTTATCTGAAAGCAGGACAAAAACCTATAGACGTCACAATACGGAGGAGGAAGTGGCAATGGTTTGCCATCTCAAGGCGTGAAAACGGTCCTATTACAAAATATGTCATGCAGTGGAATCGACCAACCAGTGAAGTAGAAGAGTGGGGTGACCATCGAGGAGATATTGAGAATAGTGGAGAAAAGCTGGAGAGAGTTGACGTGCATTGCAGAAATCCGAACAAGGTTGTCGAGGGAGAGAGGATTTAAGTAAGTTTTCATCTAAAGTTAAACCCAAGTATTTAATTGTTCTTAGTGGTGTTCTCTGCAGGTTATGACAGTTCCAGGTAGCTCGAAGACGAGCACTTTCCTGAACGATTCGAAGCTTCTTCTTATTGAACAGTAGGACCTACTGGCTGTGAAAAAAATTAATGTTGGATTCGTACCCTCCTTTAGCCCGTAATCGTTTGGCTTAGCTGTTCAACCATCTATATAATTCCATCATACTGTGCAAATTTTCAGAGGGAACCTATTGCTTCTAAACACATCCTTCAAAGTAATTTAGTCGGAATCCGTTGTCTGATATCGTATTGTGAAGGTTCTTGTCTCTGACTACCCCGAAAGTGTTCCTCTTTGAAAGTGTCTCTGCCCTGTGCGAACTCGGTTGATGCTGTGGAATGTCGCTTTGATGCGAAACAAAGATTTTTGGTTAGGAGACTTCTTCTAACAAATTTACAACCTATGTAGTAGGCGTAGGCTTTTAGCACAGTGCCATTGGACCATTTAAATTTTTATTGAATGCAACGAGTTATGACATCGTTTTCTTTACATCGTTTCGGTTGTAAAGGATTCGGTTGAGTTTTGTCCCTTAAATCCCAATAGATACTCTCCCTGTGACAAGGACATGCACCGCCTAATCCTGTAGCTTTTTCCTACATATATGTATATTCATGATAGAAATTTATTTAATCCTAATTCAGACATGGGCACGCGATACCTCTTCTTGCTGCACACACTGTCCCATCGGAAATGTCACCATGGACAATAATTAAATGCACCGCAGTTTAATCAAAGTTGTTTCCATTACAATTGTAGCACTATCGTACGCCGAAAATTGTTTCTCCACAAGAAGACGTTCGCTTTCGACTAATTTCGATCAAACGTTTTGCCAGAGGCCGCCCTCATCCGGCCGACGACGTCCGTCAGCCCTTCATCGCCGTAATATCGACGTTTGGCCGTAATAATTTATTCCTATCAATTGTGAATAATCGAAGAGTTAGTTTGTCGCTTATCTGGTGATGAGATCGTATTCGATGGATCGTTGCATGCGACCGGCCATATGGAACCGATCAATTAGTTCGATATCCCGAACTCTGTTGCTGGTGGAGGAGACCCTAGTGATCTAGCCGGGTAAGGGTACCTGCAACTGCCCTACTGTGGTGCATTAATGCTGCATTTTAGTTTTTTGCGCTGTTTCTCTGTTGTTGCTGTTGTTCTTAATTTATTCGGTTTGGAATTTTTTTTTCTGTCGAAACCGTCACCCCCAGAGTAACACGTTTTGAGGGCTGTTGTGAAATGCGCACACGGTTCAACTGTGGAATGAAAAATCTTTAAATGGCCATTAAAGGCTGACTTCCGAACGGTAAGTTATTGCGGTCGGTCGCAGTTGAGTAGGTTTCATTGACGCTCGGGATGTTGAGTGTGAAAAAATGTTTTATTTGTCTGCTTTCCTTGTGCGCTCTTGTTTGTTTGCATTTTTATCGTTTGCACCAGATGGTGCTGACTGACTGACTGTCTGGGGAGGTGTGGAGAATTACTTTGTTACTCGATAAAAAAAAAAAATTATAAAATAAACGTTTTTTTTTATTTTATTTTCAGAATCAAAAAAGTCCCTTCTTCAGAAAATGTTTAAGGAGGTGAGTCCTTACTTTTTCTTTTCTAACACATGAGTTGTGATATACATAACCTTTTATGAGCTTCTAGTCCAATTCTTCAAAGTATCTAGCTTTGTTTTAAATACACTAACTAGGTTTATTCGCAGCTTATTAGAAATTCGACAGTCTGCGCATACCATCGCATTTCTGAGATAATAACTAAGTTCATTCTATCCCCAGCATGGGTATTGAAATGAAAATGAAATCTTATGAAAATATATCTGTGTTTCAGCTCACTGCATGCTAGCAACTTCAATGTAGGCAAATTCATTAAGAGCTCGATCTTAAGACAACTGTCACTTAATCATTCATGGCCTCTAAGCATTTGAGTCAAAAAGGTGGATTTGAGTCAAAAGGTGATCTTTATAAATTACAGAGCCTTACCGATGCCTAACTTACTTACTTAACGGGCTCCCGATCCGTGAAAAGTCTGCCTGAGACATGGCAGCCTTCCATTCTCTTCGATCTCGAGACGCTGCTTCCAGTTGTCTAGACCAAGCGCTCTGGCATCCGCGATAGCTTGATCCTTAAAACGGAGGTTCGGTCTTCCTTGTCGTCTCGAATCTGGGGGTTGTGATTCGAATATCCTGCGTGCTGGAGCATAATTGTCCATTCGCTCGATGTGCAGTCGAGCCAGTGTAGTCGACGTGTTTTGGCTTTTTGGACTACATCCACATCTTGGTACAGCTCATAGAGTTCGCGGCTGTATCTTCTCCTCCATTCGACCTCCTCGCATATTGGATAGAATATTCAACAAAGAATTTTTCTCTCGAAAGTATTAAAAATCTGCTCTGTTTCCCTGCTTATCGCCCAACACTCGGCTCCATATAGCAAAACTGGCAGGATCAACGTTTTGATGGTAATGCATGTCCGTTAGGAGTTCTGAACCCATTTGTTTCGCCAAACCGAAGTAGTGACGGTTTCCTAGGATAAGTTCGTGGAATTGATATTTACTCCGAGGTAGGTAAACTATTTAACCACTTCGAAAGATGCTTCTTTGTTTATTGACAACGGGTTGGGGTCACAATACCGAAAACCAAAATCACGAAAAGCCAAAATCCCGAAAACCCATAGATAGATCCAATTTGAAGAAACAATTCAGTTCTACCCTCTGCCGTCTTTGATCCTGTCTTGGATACTGAGCGAACCACTTGCACCTTCAGCTTATCAGACATGCAAGATTGATTCAAACTCAGGTTGACGGAATGGAGTGGAAGATCCTTTATTATTTTGTGAAAATATTTATTTTGATGGGATGAAAGCGGCTTGTTTAGCTACTTTATTGAATAAAAGAACTAAAACGGAAAAATAAACGATAGACATCTTCCTATGTAATGTCGGCCCTGACGCTATTGGTACCAGAGAGAGGAGCCTCGCTGTGCTAACTCGTTAGTTTAGCAATGCCTTGAGATGTCAGAGTATCCTGGTGCACAGCAAAGGGTGAGATTATTATCTTACGCTACCTCATCAAGAGATATGTATGTACATATGTATATGACAGTCTTTGACTTGTCTTAGTTCTCATAGTGATGTATGCTGCTTGTCTATTAATACTTTTAACCGTATCCCACAATGATACCGACTTAAGGTTAAAAACACTTCAATGGTTTAGGAGGTCCAGTCCGTCTGAGAATACTCCGGCATCGACTCTATCCAACTTCGTCCGACCGAGTCCATTCTATTTTGTCTCGTAAGGAGTGTCTGTAACCGGAGTCAAATACTTAGTCGGTAGGCAGTTGGCAGGTCTACTTGTTTTGTAGAGAACCCTAAGTGAAACGAACGAGCTTTCAATAGCATTTTTCTTGTTCTAATTTTGGTAGATTCTTTAGTAATTCGGGGAATTAAATAGTACCTGAATTAATGAAGTGGAGGCTCAGCTACACCCCGAACTGTAGTGCCAAGTAAGTACCACTTTCATTGAACTTGTTATTCACATATATTTTAGTAAATTTCGATAACATCTGGAAATATTTATTATCCTTTCCTTGCCTGATCATTTACCAAATGCGTTCAGAGATTCTCTCTAGGCTACAAATGTACTTTCATGTATTAATTTCATTCTTTGGCCTTTCATGTACTAATTTGGATTTCTTCTAACATTATTCTATGATGCTCTGGTATCTATTGGATGATTTCGTTTGAGTTCCTTTATCAAAACTGTTGCTTTGTTGCGTTTTCAATATTACAGGCTCGGACGAGTTCTGAATTATACTCTGCAGCCTTCTTCCTAGCCTCCATTTATTTATCAGTTTGTTCCTACAATTTCGAAAGTCGTTCTGTGTGATCTTATGCTGATAGTCCCACTTGACTCCTCTTCACAGAAACATCATTATCAAAGAATGCACCTGAACCGATTTCAGGATTATTCTACTGGAAATGACCCTTCTCAAACCCAGTTCATCGCCAACAGCTCATCTATCAGTGCATGTCGCGCGAATTCAAATCAGCCATGTATGTGCCTCCATTCAAATGACATTCCACAGTCCTGGCCATAACCATACAACAACAGGCTCAGTGAATAAATGTTGCCATTTAAAATTCCACTCAACACCCGAGAGCTCGTCGGCGGTGACTTTGTTCCGCTGGCAATCGCATCAAAGACGCACAGCCAAGATAATTGTCTAAACATTTGGATGAGAACTTTTGTTTGAGTCCCCATCTACCACATAAATACCGCCAAAAAGAAAAACAACCCACGAACCCAAACATTAATCGCCGATAAGGACATGCTGCTACTACTATGCCCCAGCAGCGTCTCTGAGAAATTATTCCTCCCGATGATGCGAAACGGTAGCCGGCCCGAAAAAAAAAAAACCACTACAAAACTCAGCGATTTCACAAATTTACACGAGGTTAACCAAACCAGTTGCATTCCGAGAGCGATGCGGTTCCAGCATTGGAATGCGTATCCAGAGGAGGAACACACGACCATTTCTCTCGTCTACTGCAGGGCACACACATAATGAGATGATTTCACGAATCTGTCCGCAACAACATGGGAAATGGACATCTACTTCGGCCCTTTTTTATTGCCCTCCTCCCGCATGGATCTTCGACGGGTCCACGTCCTTGGAACTCTTATTTGTCTTATTCGCGGCAATTCGGTGATTCGTTGTCGTTGCTTAGGTTGCTTCGATTGCTTCGTCGTCGCCGTGCGTCGTCGGTAGCGGTGGCAGTTGTGGTGATCTCGTCCAGGGCCTATTATCACATGGTTCCGTAAGTGCTGGATGAAAAGTTCTTTCGTTCTCGTGCATTTTAGGAAATCGTCGTAAAGTTTGGCAAAGTGTCAGGAAAATCAATTACGTGAATGTCGGCTGTCCAATTGTTGTTCGAACTGAGTCGCGAAGACGTGCGCGCGCTCGCGGTGTTTTGTGCGCGAAATCGAAATTGCTGACCGTTCGGATTGTTATTTGATTTCGAACAACGGAGCCACTTATCAAACTGACACCTAACACCGTCTGCGAATTCCCCGCGGAGAATTCAATTCTCTGTGAGAAGATTTATGCCACAAACTGGCGAAATTAAAATGGGAAATAAATTTGAATGTGCGGCGTTGTAGTGGCGGAGGGATAATTAAGTTGAACCTGACGATGAAAGGGATTGTTGTCTAGAAGTGTCTCGGTTGACAAATGCCAATGGGATCTGGTAGTAGACGGCATTTTATTAGAAACTTGTTGAGTCCGTCCAATCATTTATAGCTAATCACGAATAAAAACAGTATTGGTGCTAGAATGCAACCTTGTCTTACCTCACCTTGAATCTCGAGTTCCTCAGACAGGCTTTTTCTATGGAGAATGTGACGGATGTAGCTGTTTGGATGCCTTTCCGGTACGAGACACTCCTTTTCAAAGTCGATAAGTAGCAGGTGAAGGAGCGCTTGTTTTACAATTCTCTGCTAGATGATGATCCTCAGGATGTTAATGTGGTCCACATAGAAGTTTCCATATCACAACTGATTGCTGATTCCTGTTAAGTCAGAATTTTGACCTTTGTAAGTGCGCTTGTCACATCGCACTCCACCTTCTATGTACTCCTCTCATCTTAATGCGGTGGAGGGGATCTAGCTTCGACAACCCATCTACAGGTATCTTGAGAAATCCACGATGGGAAGAAATCGTTTTTGAACCGTGCCCTGTTAGTATCTGCCTACAATAGAAGTCGACTACGTCCTGCAATACCTGATGCCACGTCGTCTGACACTGTTCGAAGTGCTTTACACATTTACGAGTATGTAGATCCCAACCTCAGTTTGTCATGTATGTCATGTCACTCTATTTGGTCTAAGGAGCATGCCACTCAAATATGATGAATTTATGGCTATATTAGGGGTAAATTTGCAGTGTAGATTTGCGGGTATCCGCCTGAGTCTATCTATTTCCTTACAGAAATATTGCCAAAAAAGCATTTCAATGTGGCACACGATGACGCCATCTATTGGTTGATATGACAACTATTTTTAACTTTTATAGATTGTTTGAATTGAATTGAATGTGTCTTTGCAAAGAGGATTGTAAAGTTCAAATCGTCGAAAACATTTTACGCTACTTTATATCCCTCAAGTGACATCCTTTAAACTTTCAGACATTTGTGGCAAGTTTATGATCCTTGAACCTAAAAACCAATTTTATTTCCGACAATTGAGTTGTACAAAACTTTTTTTGTCCAAAATACAAACAAAGTATCTTTTCTTTCTTTTAAAATTCTTTCCTCTGATTGTAAACTCCTTTAAGGATACTCGCCGTCTATACCTAACCCATGTGATGATTTCTTTCAAGACAACCAATTCGTAAGTGATTGTACAACATTGAAGTTATCAAGCATAAGGGTCATTTAATTCAGCAAATAGGGGATGACACATACCCACACACACACGCGCGCACACACTGGTGATAGATAAAAAGCCGCACGGCAAAATAGCAAACATTATTCTGACACACACAGCAAATAGCCCCCAGACCAAACACAGGCAATCAGCAAAAAGGATGAAGCAATTCCAATGTTCTACTCTGATCATCAATTTCTACCAGAAATTTGTCGAAATTGTTTTGCTGGCGTCTTGTCCTTGGAATTATGTGCGCGTTTCGTCTCTAACACGCCAGAAGAAGACTCGACTCACCCCCCAGATTCGACTCAAGGGGGTGGCTACTACTACTACTACTCGTAGACATGTGGGTATCGATTGAGTTTGAGAACACTCTCAGGTCACATATGTCAAATGACTTGTATTAACGGTATCATACATTTGTCTTTTGGACTAATTGAAAACAGGAGATAGATACTAATAGTCAAGTCATATCGCTCTGCGTAAAGGGCGTTTCACTCGGTGTTGTTTCGATGGCTATACGGCGATAAATGTATCTGACGGTTTAATGGTAAATTATTCTATTATCCCCCCGTTTTTTTGAACTATGTATGCATGTTTTTTTTTTGTTCCTGAAGAGGGTGACTTTTGGAAATCAATTTCTGACTGATGACCGAATTAACTTGTCAGTGTTCATTTCGAATAGTTCAGTTTGAACTTAATAAGTTATGTACCTAGATGTATGGTGCTGGGTCGCGGTATTATGACGTGAAGTTTTGACACATTTTTGTCTCGATTTGACACTACGATTGGTGTAATACATGCCATGTGTCAAACCGAAACCAGTCACGGAAGTATAATTTGTAATTTTCGTGAATTTTTTAGGAGGTTGAAGGAAGTTTGCAACGGATTGACTGAGACAAATATTGATTGGCTGTGGCCATTTGATGTCAGTAATTTGAGGCGATATGCCAAAGAAGCTGTCACTTGAAGGAATTCATATCATTTTGAATAGTTTGTTGTCGCAAGCTATTGGGGTAGAATTAGGTAGAATTATAAAATGTCTTTAAAACATCAAATGAAACCGTGGGTGTGTTTTTAAGAGACAATAGAAAATATAACAAAAAACGTGTAGATACTACGTTGAACGATATAAACTACACTTCAAGTCATTCAATTGTCATCATCTTCAAGATTAATCATAAATAGAGGAAGGATGATAAAATACATTCCAATCTTCTGTGGCCGATTATGGCTACAAAAACCTTTGCAACTGATCTCAACTGATTTAACAGATAAGCCCTTTAGGCTTCGCAGACAACCTTTTATAAATTGTTTTAAGATACAGTCAACCGAATCAAAATTTCCTTTAGTTTTACATTCTTTGCTTGCCTTTGATTTCAATTTATGAAAAACCTGGTACAAATTCGTGTTCGCGGTGGCTATTATCTGTCGAAGCCGTGTGCTGAATATCAACAAAAAATAATTTAGGTAACAGTATGGAAGCTTGCCTTAGTGGTTTGTTTTGAACTATACCTTAAAGCCTTAAGATAAGTTTCTATTAGGCACTAAGAGTCGGAGTTGATCGGTCTCCGAAATCAGTACAGAACCGATTAGATTCCCAAATACTTACAGCACTGGCCTCTATTAGAACTTGTTGCAATTATGTTTGTTTCGTCATACGTTACTTATCACGTTAATTTATGAACTCGTTCACAAAGTCCATAATGTGGACACGCAATTCTGACTGATTTATAGTATTCTCTTGACTAAATTCTACTCGTACTAGCAGACGTTGTTATTTCTACGAAGCCTTTGCTTGCAGAACCGTGTCAGATTATGTTGAGTACCTGGGATCTGTGATATAGAGGGTAACGAAAGTGCCAACGTACTGGCCAAAAGAGGAGCAGAGCTCCCACAAAGTGACATCTTTGAAGATACAAAATACCAAAGGGCCTGGCTAAGAGAATTATTCTCTATAAAATCGTCAATATTGCCGACCTAAGATGATCAAACTTAGGGTTGCAAGGGCATAGGATTTCAAACTCCTTGTTGTCTGAGTTAGATCGGAAAAAATCTATGGAATTAATAAAACTTAGCAGATCAGCGTTAAGAATAGCAAAGCCATCATATTACTAGTTGTACTTCCCGTCATTCATAATGTAAACCACGCGTTGCTTTGTAAAAATTCAATTCAAACTCACTGCAGGGCACTACAACCCTTTTTCGAAGAAGACATCGCGCCGGTCTGACTTGGAAACTTCTTAAAAACCTCCCTGCAAGATAAATACACAACTGAAGAGTGACTAAACAATTTCCATTTAGACCAATTAACACCTTTGCCAGTCGGAAGCGAGGGTCCTCTTTATCTTTATTTACACGCGGCCAATAATTAATAAGCCATGCTAGTGCTTAATTGCTGCCAACACCAATGGCTCTTACTCGTCTGTTTATCTATACCGGCCGTAATCTTGGATTTAAATTCTTTAATAAATTGATAATCGCAAGCAATTCACACGAATGCCTCCGAAGACAGACAGACAGACAAGAAACCTCCAGACAGTAGAACCTCTTTTAATTGTTGCAAACCATCACAGCGCGAATTAGACTGATTTAGTAGACAGATAGCAGCCAACTTCAAGTCAAACTAATTAACAATCGCTTACGTTGCAATGGTTGTTTGGTTTACCTTAACCCTTTCCATTGGTTTCCGGTTCAGAAGTCATCGTTTTCCATCACTTTTCACCGTTTTACGGCCCAAACCGAAATGACTATCTGTTAGCTGCTGGTTGGGTTTCCCCCAAACCTCTGTCATTGACAGGCGGTGAATTTATAGACTGCTAGTGTAGCCCCGTTTCGTGAGCCGTGAGTCCACCGAAAGGGTGAGAACTGAGAAACCGTTTTTTATGACAAAAGTGCGTGACAACTTTAAAAATTACCAAAACTCGGACCAAACAGAAAAAATAACATTTAATGCTTGCGTTACAGCAAATTTTCGACAACTCTTTCATTCCTTTTTTGTCATAAACAACCAGCAAGTCCTGCCACTCCCTCTGTTCATTAGCCTTCTCAATCATTTCCATCAGCACTGGCGGCGAGGCGGGGGTTATACCTGGCAGAGTCTTAGGCTCTGTGCTGTTAAATAAAACCGCGCTCTTGACATACAGCCAATTAATTTCATAATTTTATTGCCATACAACTCGAAGAGAGTTTAGAAGTAGAAGGTAGTCTGTGTATTCTCTCACCCGATGGAGTCACTGAGTCGAGTTGAGATAGACACTCACGCAAGGAATCCGCCACCCGTGAAACCAACCAGGTGAGCCACCACACCACCACCATCAACAGCAGCAGGATGAAATGAGTGAAAGGGTTAAAAGGTGACGATAGCATGAAAATGTGTGTGCCAGGGGCCGGGGGAATCCATTTACAAATAGTATATGCGGTCTAATAAAAATCAACATTTGGCTGATGGCTGAGAGACATTAATCTATGGAGCCTTCCCAGGTAAAAAAGGGGTTGGATGCGTGCGTGTGTATGTATGTGTGTGTGCTTGTTTGTGTAGGAGCGCGGTCGAATTTTAAATGTCGATGATTTTTCATTGAGTGCACTTTGAGCAATGATTTGTAGGCTTTTCACGGTGGCGAGTGGGAGCGAGTCATGCTCGATTAGCTGCCGCATATATTCAGTTTTTATTATTTGTTAACCATCCGGAAATGGGAGTAAATCAGGCAGTGATCTGTGACACGCCGTAACGGTAGGAAAGCTGATTATTCCGTCCGACGAAGAATTGTCATAAAGTTGAGGAGGAGAAAAAAAAAAAAAAAACAAAACATAAATTATTGGAATTTCAAGTCATTGCTGTAATGAGACGACAATGTTGATTGGAAGTACAACTATGTGGTTAATGTGAAGACGTTTCAGAAATTGTTTCTAAAAAATTTCAAGGTTCCACTCGGATGAGGGATTTAGAAGCGGCAGGAAGGCGTATATATGAAGTGTACAATGGACTCCTAGCTCTTCTTCGGTCTAGCAATCTCAATATTTGTATTAGTCTGAAGAGCTAAAATTAATATAGCACTTGATATTGCTCTTCGAACAGGTGACATGACGTAAAGCCCAATCTTAATACCAATCGTAAAGCAAATCTTAAGTTCATCTTTATTTCGCTCATGAATTGGATTATGAAATGAAACCAAAGCCAATAGTTCATAGGGGATTTAGGTTCTTTGCGATCTTCATAGTGCACACCTTCCAGTTCAATTGCTCTAATGTGAAAGTGGAATGGTAAATCCATTTCTGACAGACTCATAAAAAATTTCTTGGTTTATGGATTCATTTCTTATGGACGGGCGCTGAGGTTTCTTGAACCTCACTGCAATAGTAGAAATTTGTGACCCAGGTCAACCCCGAACATTTTTCAATATGTCCCTGAAGATTTTTACACCATCTGCCTAAACAAATACATATGAATTTTCAATGATACGATCGAAATAAATAATAAGGGACCAAGATGGCTACCTTGAGGTACTCCAGAAAATGCTTTTATTGGATTGAAAAAAACATGTATCTAAACAGAACATTGCACAGTCGGTCTTCTAAATAGGATAATAAACCTCGGTTGAAAGTCAAGAGCCTTTAATTTAATAAGAATCATTTTGTGCGAGATTTTGTAGAAAGCTCTGCTGAAATCCGTGACGATCAGATCGACTTCATTTCCACATTCTATTGGGCACAAAGTACATACTCCACACCAATTCAATTAAGATTGTGGTTGCAGATCTACCTTTTAGAAATCTATATACATATGTTGGTTTTGAGAAAAAACATTGAGTCATAAATAAAGCTCTCAAAGAGCTTACATATGCAGGAGAACTTAGCTAGGGATCGGTAAACTAGAGATTACATCCTTATGACCTTTTTTGTGAAAGAAATGGTCAGATTCCTGAAAGATATGTAAATGATACAGTGATTCATTAGAAAGCGTGTAATCCGGAGTTTTACTTCTTTTTCGGTGAGTTCGGTTAGTTTCCGAGAACTTCGCTTGCCTGCTTAAACTTAAGAATTTCCGTCCCATTCTGGGCTTTTTCTTGTGGATGCCCACCAGAAAATTTATATCGATCCTTCCTCTTCTTCATTTTTAGTTCATCTGTTGCTTCATTTCCTCGTGGCTTGGCACCTACTTAGTGGAGGGTGATTAAACTAGTTTGTATCTGATTTTATGAGAGTTGTGAATGCCTTGATGGAGGGCTGACTATCTAACAATATTGGAATGCCTTGTCTGCGATATTTGCTATTGGGATTAAATTGGAGGCATCTTTAAATTGCAACATAAAACTTTGCTTGGAAGATACTGGGGGAAATTAGTAATTAGTGAGCTTTCGAATATTTTATTCTGGATCTGCTGATTTTCTGTGGATTATTCTTCCTATCCGATAGTATTGTGTTTGAGTTGGTACTTCTCAGATTTATTAGTCTTCATAAACACAATTAAACTCATCATCTTTGATTTATTCTTAGCATATGGTCGCTTCGCTATTTGTCTCCAGAATCATCTGGAGTACCACTGTGGGCAAGTTCTAATTGTAATTTTTATGCGGATGTGAAGAAGTCCTTACACATTTCAGGACAAAGTGGAATCAAATTATCTTAGTTTAGAAAAGGCTTAGACTGGAGATTCTTCTTCGTTTTGTAGGAGATCCAAAATCCGGTAGTTTTCTTTTTGTGTAAGAACCAGATAAAGGTAGAAATTAAATATAATCTAAAATAGTATCTGATATTGTCAGTTGATTTGTATTCACGACCAAAAATAATTCTGATGATTCTGAACTCACAATTTGGCGATCTAGCCATTCCGTTGCCAAGCTCAAAACGTTTCTTTACTAGTTCTAAAAGTATATCAACTTCGATTCAAAATGGTGACTGAGAGTGCTTTTAGAACTGCTTGAATGTCTTAAGAATATGAAGATAATTATTCTATTTTCAATTTAAAATTTAAACTCGCAGTGATAGGTGAAAAGTATTGCCAGGAATGCTTGAGCGTTGGTTGAACCTTGTTTGACCGAGAGTTTTGTGACAAAGATTTCATAACTTAATCCTCGGTGCCTCTGTACACGAATTTCATTCCAAATTATTACGAAGTTTTTTTTATTCGAATTTTTCCTAGTCATTCCTTAACTGTGCACAGCGCCTGGTGCGAAGTTTCTTCAATAAAGACTCAATATTTAGTTCAAATTTTTTGTTTCGAGATTGGGAGTGAAATGATTCTGCTTTAGATTGTAAATCTAATCATCTAAGTAAGTGTTGATTTTCATCTCTACTAAACTTATTAATATTTGAAGGAAGGGTATATTGCACCGCGATCTATTGGTCTATTGTGCCCCCTACTAACACTTTGGCGAGGTACGTTCCCATATTAGAGTTCCCGTCGCATTATCATTCCTTGCAGAATTATCTTAGAGAGTCTTGTACTCTTACTTGGCCTTGGCAAAAGATATACATCCGAGAGCACTCTTTCAAATCCAGTCTCTCTAAGATTGAGAGTTAGTTCAATCGACGGTCATGTTCCACATCTGATAATTGTTACTTGCTCAATATATTTCATTATAAGAGCTTTGTTCCAGGTTGTAGTCTCTCTCTGGTTTCCTGAATTCTTCTTTAAGGGTGTGATAGACTATTCTGCAGAATGCTTCAGGACCTACATATGTAAATTTCTGGTACTCCCTTTCCTGCTAGAGAGCTTGCGATTTCATTACCCTCTATTCCCACCTGATCAGGGATCCAACAGAAGGTCACCTCGTTTCTTTTCGTCAGTTTTTTAAGTTTGTGGAGGTATTTTTGCACAAGTTTATACTTTATGACGTTGGATTCAAGATTTTTGATGGCAGGTTGGCTATATGGCATTATTCCTTTAAAGCATCTATCGATGGCATACATATGTGTATTGGAGATTGAAAGATGCTGGTGCTTCTGCCCATGGATTCCGATTATTTTGCACAGGACCCAAATACTCCTCCTCCAGTTCCTTCATAAGTTCTTGATCTATCTGTGTACCCACTTAATTGTATGGCTGCGCAGTATTTAGATTCTGGATTCATTGCTCCAAGTCTTATTGTTGTTGATCTTTGTAAGGAAGTTCTTTTAAAATTCTAGTTTTTTTAAGATATCTTCTCACTTAGCACTTCTATAGCACTTAATAAATACGCTAGAGTTGCAACATGTTCAAAATTTAAAAGCCTTGCCTTGCGAACCTTTAACGCTTACATAGCCCCATCAAATGCTTCCAGATGATCCTTGATTCTGCTATTGAGTAGCTGGCATTTGAAAGCATCTTTAGTTGATCCTTACGCCTGCTTATCGATTGGATATTACTGTGGTATATTTTGTTAAGCCTATGAGTCGTTTTTTTTTTTGTACCAGTCGTCCTTGGATGTTTTTAAGTAGATTAAAACAGGTTTACTTATCTCGAATGCTCGAGCGCTATGTTGCAGCATCAGAGTGATTATAAGACCGAGAAGATGCTCGGTGTCCTTCAGTATGAGAAGAAAAAGTGATGAATTGTGTTTTCTTCGCATTAAAAGCGATTTGATTAGATACTCTCTACTGTAAGTCTTTTTATAGTAATAAAAGTCAATAAGTACATCTTGGTCATAGCTTGGGATGTGGGCATGTTCTTTGGGTAAAAAGATATTGCTTTCATGCGTAAAACTCAAATTGTAATAGTTTGTCTACCTTAATATGTACATATGTACGTTGTATAAAGTAGAGTTGCTGAAAGAATGATTTCTATTGTCTATCGGAAAGGTATTGAAAGACGGAGCATCGACCACAACTTGAATCTGTGCTAAAGATATTTTTTCATTGAACCGCATATACATATGTACATATAAACATAGTTGTGGTTCATAGGGTTCTTTATAGAGATCTGTGCTATGTAGGATTTAATGTTTTGAGATAATTGTACTGAAAAAAAATCGTCTGTATCCTGATCCTTAATGAAGGTGATTCATTAAACAAACAAGCTGTCGTATATAAGAGTGCCATAACCTTTAGACTTTATTCTTCAGGATTTCCTGGAGTGTTTCCAAAATTGTGTGACTTGCTGTAACAAAAAATGTTATTTCACTTCCGCAAAAGTCAAATTTCGGAATTTTGTCGTAGGTATACCACAACAAGGGTTCAAACTTGATTAGTCTAGCCGATGGCGTTAAATATGTATGTACAAAAATTTGTGTAAACTCATCGCTGAGTCACTTAGCTCTTTGGGAGAAAGGTTTTGACTTTCTTACTTTACTTACTTTAGGTGTCACTACAGTCTGGGGTGGACCTGGGCCTCAACCAACAAGCTTATCCAGCCAGCTCGATCTTTAGCTAGCTGCCTCCAGTTTCGCAGACCAAGTTGGTTGAGGTCCCTTTCCACTTGAACGCGCCACCTAAGGCGAGGCCTTAATCTACTGCGTCGTCCCTCTGGGGTGGTTTTGACTTTCTAGATTATTTTAAAGTTGCCGGAATCTGCTATAACTAATTAACTACATACCTACAATACTTACATAATTGAGTTCCTTTAATTATCCTTTGATTTCAAAATATTATCAAAATGTTCGTTACCTGTTTCCTACATTATGTAAATGTGCAAAGCTTTTGTTTGTTTCTATACGGACTCCGCCTCTTGCGAACATCTGATAAACAGCGTTGTAACAATCTCATGATAATGATTTTTTTTTGATATTCCATCAAAGCAGTAGAAAACTGCAGCAAATGGAGAACCTACCAATTCAGTTCAAGTGCGAAACAAAACGCAAAACATCGGACCCCAGATGCTTAATTTTTTAGTGCGGTAATATTTAAAATTTACAGACTACCCTTTTTAAAATCAAACCGACATTGGTAAAACATACTACCCAGAGTAGGTATCGCTATGTGAAATTTCCAATATCAATCGCATATCACGGATAATCCGTAGACCAAGTGTTGAGTCGACTCCTGCAACTTCTAGTATTAGTTATGTTTAATGGGTGCATCGAACTTAGAGTGTAGAGATCACGCAATTATGTGCCTACTTTCGAACCGTTTAAAAAAACGTGTCATAACCGTTTTTCCATTTGTTCCCAAATCCTGTCTTATTTCATTACTCATGTACATAGGTGCAACTTGGTGTTCATCAAATTCACCACCAATCGTTCAGAGCTGATTAAACATAGATCTGGTTTCCCTAGATACTTCATAACCAGACAAGTTCGATGCCTGGAATTTCATTTCTGCTTAAAAAAACATTTAAGTAAATCTTCACATTTTTCCTTGTGAAAGGCACTAGACCCTTAAAAATTCTATAAGTACTGCGTTGGAAAAAGAAAAATAATCCTTCCGATACCTCTACGCTTTGACACACCATATCTACATGTATCCAAATTTTGTGTTTTGTTACTTTCATAAGTCATAATCTTATAAGAGCAGGCTTAAGAAAGCCTACTTATGACTACTCTGTAATGTCAACGAAATAAGCAGCACTTAACTTTGTATCAGCGCCCATCGAATCAAGAAACGACCACGTCAGGTTCTATCCCAAACTGGTCTTTAACTGCAACTGGAAAACCGACACATCGACTAGGCGGCGGAGTTAATAATTTGACCTGTCTCTACATGTATTGACAATGGCTACCAAAGAGAGAAGTCTTTGGGTTTTAAGTCATAACCGCCCAAGTCCACTTACGTCGAAATTGAATTATCAATACCACCGGATGTGCCATACTCGATTCTCGTTATTTTTTGTTCAAGTATCTCTTACGGTTGCTGAGTTATAGACTGGAAAACTAAAGTCTTATCCAATCTTTGAAGTGCTTTCCTGAAAAGTAAGAAAAATCGACTTAGGTGGTTGCGACTTATGACCACAAAAGTATCAATCTTTTCAAAACATCCATAAGTAAAAGATAAGCAATTTTAATTTTTTTTTTAATATATAATTTTTATTTTTATTTACTTTTTCTTTTGTCTCAGTTTTTTTTTTTTTTCTTTTCATTTTTGTTTTTGCTTTTATATTTTTATTTAAAATAACAAATTTACAGATCTCCGTTTGTTTTGTATGTATATACCATAATATAATATATATATATATGCCTTCTTGTTTGTTTGTTTTTAAATTTTTTAAAAGTGTTTTTTTGTTTATTTTTTGTGTTTTTTGTTTTTAAATTGTTTCTAATATTTTTGTTTTTGTTTTATACATATAATATATATTTTTATATATAAGGTGTAGTAATTTTTGTTTTTCTTGTTATAATTAAAATTTATTTTTAAATAAACTTAATTATATACTAAAATGTTTACTTATATATTTATATACACGAGTAGTGTTTTTTTGTTTTTTTTTTCTGTTTTTGTTATTTTCTTTATATCTAAATATTTAAATATTCACAATGAAATTAGATGAAAAAAATATTATATAGCAATGCAAATAGTGCTAATTAACTATGAATAATATTGCTTTTTTAATTTGTTTTTATATATATGTATATATATATATATTTATATATGTATTTAATGTTTTGCTGTTGAGTGTGGGGTGGTTTTTAATTTTGTTTTATTAAATTTTAAATTTTGTTTTACATAGGCATGCGGTTGGTTTTCATTATTTTTAAATGCAAATGTTTTTTTGTTTTTTTTTTCTTTTTTTGTTATAATTTTCATTATTTAATTATGAGGAAAAGGAGAATGATAACTATGTACAAAATGTTTATTCATGGAATTAAACTAAAGCTTTTATGTATAAACTAAAGTGTTTTAAGAAAACAATTGAGGAAACGTAATTGTTTTTTTTTTCTTTATTTTTTTTTTGTTTGTTACTGTATCACACTTTGTTGTAAAGTTTTTTTTTTTTTTTAAATTAACTTATATTTTAGTAGGTAGTACACTTTTTTTTTATACAATTCACTTGGCTTTTAATTGCTCGTATTTTTTGTTAAATGTGATTGAATTTAAGTTTTTGTTTGTTTTTAAAATTAAAATAAGGAGAAAAATTTATGTGAATGGAAGGAGGCTTAACTTTTTTTTTTGTTTTTCTTGTATTCATTTATTCCACATTCGATGCCCAACTGATATGTTAGTGATGTAGTGTAGTAATAGTAGTAGTAACTAGTTAGTAGCATTAGTACATTACATATGCAAACAATTATTAATACTGTCACTCTCACGCGCAATTTGTTTTTACTTTTTGTTTTTTTTTTGTTTTGTTTTTGTTTTGAAGGCTTTATTAAACTTTGTCTCAATTGTTTTGCAAAAAAACATAATAACTTAAAGAATAATAGGAAAAGTTATAAAGATACACTAAATAAAAAAACAAAAAACTCTCTTTGGTTACTTCACTGATTTGCATAAATACTACAAAAGAAGGGTTTATCTCGATGTTTAGGGGTGGATTTACCGGTGGATGTGGTCACTATGATGGGCATTAGTGATGGTCAGGTTAATAAGGGGAATTTTTTTATGATTTGTCTGAGTGACAGACATTCTCGAATAGGGTTTTGTTTATGATTTGAAGTCGATGATAAATCTAGAATAGGTACAGGACTATAGCGACAATAGTCATGGACTTCGAGTTACTGATGATCTTATAGTAGGTTGAGTAGTTACTATGTTCATATGGTAGGAATATGTTGTCTTCTACAATTGTATAGGGTGTTAATTTTGTATAAAATTTTCAAAGATGAATGTCTTTTTTTCACTGTTGATGATCACTAGCCCTGTAAGTATCAGCAATATGAACGGTTTTCAAAATAGGAAATGATCGTGTTGATCAAACCTTGGTGGTCCAAGTAATAACAACCTACTTTTAGATACAAGCGATTAACACAACGACTAATCTGCTGTAATCCTTAAAATAATTTATTTTAATGCTTTGAATTGAGAGAATGATCATCTAAGTGAACAAATGAATATTGCCGTCATGTTGAAAAGAACGACAAGATCGCGATCATGAAGCTGATCTTGGACTCTTGATTCTCTTTCTCTTTTAACAGGGCTCTATACCGTGCACAGTCTTTATACCACAAGTGTTCATTAGCATCAAATTTTCATATGTGGACAGTCGGAAGTGAGTGATCATGCGTGATGATCATACCAAGCATATTGGTAAATAAAATATATAGTACGTACATAGGTACAATTTATCTGGTTGCTGTTCTTTCTTTTGAAAAATTAGGGCTACTATTTGGCTATAATATTAATTTCAAAATCACAGTCGCAAGAAATTATAAAGTCGTAGAATAGGCTCTATGTAACTCTATGTTTCAAGATAAAGTTTCAGAGCACTACGCACAGGTGAAACGCACTACACTCTGGGACGAACTCGACAAGTTGCATCCTATGTATTCAAACGAAGTCGTCATAACCCGTACAGTTACCTAATTGATAGTTTGATACAATAAAACACCTTTTAAAGCAGTATAATGGCCCGAGAAAAGTTTTGCATTAATAATACTTCATATTTGTATAAGGAGGTAGAATGGAAACAGTAAAGTGTGTAGGTGAGGTACTTGGGAATGTGGGTTTCTACATACTCATACGTTTTATGGAAGACACACTGTAGTTGCCTTACATCGACCACATCCCCTTTAGTTCACCCCTGAAAGAAATAAACCCCAGGACACCCAAATTGCATAAAAATTGCCTTGCAACTAAAACAGTGCTGACACTTTTGAGGTGCTAACACTGTTTATTTAAACTCACTCTCCGGTCGGATTTATATGTTAAAATTGATTTCGTTTTAAATTTCTATTTAGTGTTTTTTTTTGTTTTTGTTTATAGTTTAAAACCTAAAAATATAATAACTCTCTTTCTTCACCTACTGTGGGTTTTTTTTTTTTACTTTGTTGTATCTACAAAATGCTATGCGGTCCTATGTACATATGTGTGTGATTGTGGGGGCGCCCTTCATAACTACTATATGGTTAGCTTGTGAATTGGATAAGTCTTACGAGTTAAGGTGTGTGTGAGGAAGATTGTTTTTTTTTTACTTTTATTGGGGAACCCGGCTGGCTTACAATTCGGTGTGTCACACGTCATCGAGATCTATAATGGACGACTTGTCGTTGTCGTCCGGGGCATACAAGTGTCACTGATCCGATTGCGGTGATTGCTTCCCTGATCTCCCATGCAGATGATGATGATGATGCAACGGACTCTCCTCCATGGAATTATTGACACCCATGCTGCTGCCGTTGTGTTGTACTTCCAGCCCGTTGACCATTTTTTCGATATTTTTAAGCTCTGATGGCGAACTAGACCGCTGTTTTAGCAGTGATGGCGGTGTGGTAGGTGACATGGATATCGGTCGTGTGGGAGGTGAATTTGAGGAGGCACGTTGATGTCTTGATGGGCTTGAACTAAGGCTTCTTGGACCGTTCTCACCGCTGATACTGGGACCTTCACCAGAACTACCACCGGTGCCACTACACCTTTGATTATTCGAGCCGGGCGTTACGGCATCAAATGCCGAGCCTAGACTACCAGGCAGGTTGTACGGTGTGAAACGGTGTCCCTTGAGGCCTTGTAACGGAGATACTGGCGAATGTCCTGAATAGTGACCAAATAAGGCGGGATGTTGAGCGGCCAACGCCAACTGTGCATTGAACAGTAGTCCAGGATTCAGTCCCGGATTCATGGCGGCTGCAGCGGCTGGATTGTGCAATAATGACAATGGAGGTGGTGGATACAATCCATGTGGGTATAGATAAGGCAATAGATGAGGCGATGGATGAATCGGTGGACCCACTGATATATTCGGTGCTGGATAGGAACCACCGGCAGCGCCATGCGCTTCTTTGGGACTTCCCGATGAGGTGGGACGGAATGCACCGCCCGTACTACCGCCAACACTTTCCGAACAACTGGAATCGCTGCCATCGCGTTCAATATCGTCCGACTGTAGACGGCGTCGTATTGCATCTTCGTTTGAATGATCGCCAGCACCGGCCAAGTGGTTGAACCAAGCTGCAAGGGCTTTAAATTGGTTAAAAATTTTGTTGTAATATCTGTATTGAATATTTATTTATTTTTGTTTTTTTGTGGAGGAACAGGTGTGGTACAAAGAAGTTGGTTAAAAGAGTTAATAATATCAAATCTACTCGTAAAATGTCGTGAAGCTCTAAAAGAATAAATGATGTTGATCATCTAGCGACGAAGTTAGTATTGGACGGTAGTCTGAAGAATGGCTTGAACAATGCTAATAGAGCCTGCGGTACATATGTATGTATACTGTACCAACTTCCGACGTTAGCTGCTGGAAGAACAGAAATCCTGGGCTATCTTTGGCTGGAGAACCTGAAAATCTCAGCTAACTTTCAAGCAAATGAACGCATTGAAACGTGCGATTGGTGGAACTCTGGCTAAGATCATAGTGAAATAGTGTCGAAAAGAGACCCAAGAAGATCCCTTCGATTCCCTTGTATCAAAAAGCAATAGCTTAAGATAGCAAACAGAAAGTCTAGAATGGTCCAACTACCATTGGAGTTGACGTTAAGCTCCAGTATATTATTTGGCTTCTTTGAGAAGTTTGGCTTTTATACCGTCAGCTGTAAAATTTTAATCAAACCCTTTCGACCAACTTCATGTAGTTATGTATGTAAAAATAAAATATTATTGTCATCTTAAAAATCTCAATCATACCTGAGTGCTGATGCGCATGCATCTGTTGCAGCGAATGACTTAAAGGCAATAACGGGCTCTGTGGCGGTCCCACCACATCCAGCAGCTTATCATCATCGTCCTGATTATCGTGCGGATGCGAACGTCCTGTATGTCCTAAATGTAGCGGCGCTCTACTACTGCTCACATGAGTCGGATTCAGTTTATCCGAATCGGATCCGCGATTCGACATTAACGCCTGCCTGTAACAACAATTGGTATGGGAGTTTGTTCATTAGAATATCCAAGGTTCATACAGATGAAAGTCATTACAAAAAAAAAATGTACATAAAACCAAACAAAACGATCTATGACCTCCGACAGGACTACTAATTGGTATTAATCGGCAAAAGGGTGACTTTACCTAAAACCCCATCAAAGTGATTTTCCACTTAAGCCAGCCAAAGCCGAAACAAAGATACTTTAGCTAAGTCCCTGCTAATTGCTCCAAATGCGGCGTAGATATCTACACCTTTTTCTGTTGTCGTTTCTCTGGCGATTTGTTTCCTGTCGTCTCTGTGTCATTATTTGATCACCCAAAGGACCACTTGGAAACCCTTTCTTTCCCGGCTGGAGGGCTAATTTATTAGCGCACCACCAAAAGAACCCTTTTTTTTCCTCCGCTCGTGTATCAAAACATCAAACATGGAGAGAAGACAGCAAACGACTGTTGAAATAATCCCAATAAATTCTCTGTGGTTTCATATCCCCCTCCGGTATGATGGTGTATTATTATGATTATAATGCTCAATGATATGGTATTAGATGCTAAGTTACTCGAAGCACCACAGGGATTTGAAAGGATAACATTCGATCGAAGAAACCTTTGTGTGTACCACGGTCTACGACTGGCAGAGGAGAACGATTGTTAACTTCGGTTTGTGGAAATGTATTGGTAGTCTAGTGCAATTATCACGGTGTGGTGTACTTTAGATGGCGGTTTTTTTTTTTTTGTTCGTCCTTGTTTTTTTACGTAATTAAGCATCGCCTCAGAAATAGTGTTACGAAAAGGATTTTCCGGTGTTTTGCTTGTGAGGAAATTTTTCACCGTCTACCGCTTCTGTAGGTTCTCTCGCCAAAAGTTTTGCCACTTTTTTTTTTTTTCTTCGTCCTTTTTAGTTTTTAACTCTTTGTTGCGGAATAACTGAAGTACTTGACTCTTTTGCTGTTTTCTGGTATACAATTGATTCCCCTTCCTGTGGAGGGTTGATTGTGGATGTGCCCTGTGGCCTGCTGATGCACGAGTATATTTTGATCGTTTAAAAATTGCCTGCTGGGTTGGAGTTTGCAACTGAATTGTGAGAGTTTAGGCATATTTTTTTTTTTTTTTGATTTCCATAAAAAAAAAGTTAAACAATGCTCGATATTTAAAGTAGC
Source organism: Xylota sylvarum (assembly GCA_905220385.1). Taxonomy (NCBI): domain Eukaryota; kingdom Metazoa; phylum Arthropoda; class Insecta; order Diptera; family Syrphidae; genus Xylota; species Xylota sylvarum. The sequence goes on along the minus strand of LR999957.1, from coordinate 90,413,512 downwards.
CCAGGAGTGAAGGGTGATGTGGCGTGAATTGGTTTTCTTTTCAAAGATTGAAAATGAAATTTGGTTATTGAACATTTTAAGAGTGTTTTTTGAGCTGACACCCAAACCATGCAGATAGAGATGCCACAAAGCCTTTAAAAAGCTAAGGTGCTAGTAAGTGGTGACAAAATAAAATACCATTCAGGTGCATTGACGGTCGGCATTTATTTCAGAAAATCCTGACGTTCTTTATAATACTAAAATTAACAATTAAGAACAGTGATTTGTATTTCTGTTTGTCTTGCGTTTTGTAGAAGAAACGGGGAATTATGGGCTACTGAACCGGTATCTTAAGTATCTAGGCATCCCTGGACATTGCAGTCATTTAGATAGACGTGGTTTTGTTTCGAAGTTCAACAGAGGAGAGTTATTGCGAAGTTTCCATTGGGTATAATTCGCCGTATTTCTTATGTCTACTCTAGGACGTGACATTCAATGCATTCGGTGGATTTCAAGCACCAGAAGCCTGAAAATAAATTAAAGAGTTAAACGCACCAAATCTGATACGACATGTATCTATGTATCAGGTTTTCAAAGCCTCGAATTCTTGTTTTTCTGACACAGAGCACACCAATTCAAGTCTAATCATTTTAAAAAGTCGAAGAAATGGTAATTCTCCGAGTTAACTGAAGCGCAGATGTGCATTATGTCAGGGCGTATCTACAAGCACTTTGTCTTAAAGCAAGACACACAATTCGATCCAAATCTCTTAAATTACAGACAATGAGTCGTCGGTGTATACACATGCATGTAGGTAGACTCATTATTCATGAATCCACCTACATCAAAGTTGTTAAGGTGACAATTTGCCAAGTAATTTTTTGTTTGCTTTTTGTTAGCCAAACAAACGTCAAATGCATAACCTAACCTTATTTTTCCTTCGAATACCCACAATATCACCACGTACACCCACAAAGTAGAAAAAGGGAAAAACCGCACTATCAGCTTCCCTATTTCAAAATTCCATCCCTTGCTTCGCGGTCGCACGTCAAAAACAATGCTTCCACAGTCTAATCAGCCAACTGAAAGTACAAAGTCGTGAGCAGAATATCTCATTCGACGAAGCGCAGAGAAGCCCCATTGTCTGTCCGGTGTATCTGAGTGGGTTTACTTTTCTTTTTTTTTTTTTTGTGGGAGTAAATTTTAGACTTCTGTTTGTGTGTGCTCAGTCGTTAAAACATCCACCCCGACCACAAACTCCCACCCACATGTTTCGCACTAGCTGCGTGTAGGTGTCATCCGGACTGGCAGTACGAACAGAAGCTAACTGACATCTCTCCAAATGACTCTGACGTACTGTCAAGCGATTCCGGTTTCGACTTTGTCATTCCACCCCCTTGACGACGATAGAAGTTATCATCATCAGCATCATCATTGTCGTCGTCATCCCCTTTGCCAAGGACGAAAGGAATAAAAACGACGTCAAATTGATATGTCATTTCTGGGTTTCAATTCGCCACAAAAATTGTAGACTCTATCAATCTGTTTGTCCAAATGGATTTGTGATGTCGATGACGATGACGATGAAGAGGAGTTGGATGTCTTGTCCAAATGTGAGGTGCGGACGCGGGATTTCACCCTCAATCATTTGCGCCCACAGTCCGGGGTGTATCGGATTTCCGGTAATCTCGAGGAAAATTGTTTTTTTTTTTTTATTTGAGCCGACCGACTGTCAAAAGCTAGGGTGACTTGCGGTATTGACTCTCCTTTTATGCGTTGTTTGACTTGAGTAAATCTCAGTTACAGCCAAGGAGTTCCAACACAGATTACGAATGGGATCATGATAATGCAGGAAATTAAAATCAATCAATCAAATTAGGGATTCCTTCCTGCATGTTCTCTCCCACCACAGATTTGTCTCCTTCAGATCGTGTGGAGTCTTATGTCACACTACTTGTCGTCGTGGCACCTCCTCTCAGAGCTTAGTTCTCCAGCGCTCCGGCAGTACATTCTAATGCTATTAGCTGACAAAATAATTTCTTCGCGTTTTCGGTGTTAGAACAAGTCGGCTCACTCGGGGGTGGTACACGAAAGTCAGGCAAAGAGATGATGTTAAATGGAAGATTAGGTTGTCAGTCCAATGACATGGAAATGCCATGTAAGCTCTCGTGTCTTGCTCATTTCGAGGAAATTTATTGCTTCGTTACCCTTTCGAACATGAAATTTCATGTAGGCTGGGTGGAATGACGAAGACAGTTCACAGAGTTGTTAGCCACGAACGGGGGTAGTTTTCGTCGGAATAGTAGTCAATTATATTCTAATGAAATTCCGTTCACATTCTTTTCTATTGCGTAGCTTTTCTTTTTTGTGTGGTTTCCCCCTGGCGGAGGAGGAGGAGGTGGGGTGGAGTGTTAAAAGTCGCACATATGAATTTTAGATCAAAGGCCAGGGAATAGAGGCGTGGTAGCAATTGAATTTATTTTTAAATTTCGAAAATTACAGAGAAGGTAGTCCATTGAGATAGAGTAAAACGGTTTTCGTTATACGTCGGCTTAGAGGCACTGTAATTTTGGATATTACACAGTCAGAGAGGTATGTAATTAGAGAAGCTGAGAAAATGAGCCACTATTTTGTGGGAAATAACAGTTTACACATCAAAGACTTAAGGTATGGATACTGTCGACAGTGTGACGTAAGAATACCCATTTTGAATGACTAAAAAGGGTACGGTGTAAAAATATAACCTTGTGGAACTCTTAAAAACATTAATAGGGCAAATTTGTTTTTGCATTTGCCGTAGGGACTACTGTTGCATCAGTCCTATTATTTCGACCATTCGTCGCTGTAGTAAGTAGTTTAGAATTCTGTTTCTACGAAGTAGATAGATGTTAATCTGGATTAAATGTGATTCAAAGTATCAGGACTAACCTATCGGGAAACCCCTGAGAGTTTTTCGAAATACATATCATGAAAAATAAGACAGAGAATGGTCTAAAAATATCTTTCTTAAACGGTTAACGATTACCATAATCATCGAATCAACTATTTACAGATGGTAGTCACTCACTAGCAGTTGAAGTTCAAAATTCTGGTAATTCAAATAGAAGACATCGACTGTAAGAGCGTTTCTATGATTAGCGATTATATGATTAGAATGTTCTCGAATAGATATAAAGTCCGTATGTGTTTGCTTTAAATGGGTAGGTCAATTTCATGGACCCTGATTTTGCGATAGTGAGTATATGACCATAGCATATTGCTACAAAGCTGAGTTTAGTGTCAAGAAAGTGCATGCTTTAGGGATTAATTGACACTCCATTGGCGTATAGGCACACAATTTTGTCTTCTGACAGGGATCATATTACCGTGATAGTGGCTTTCATAAGAGTTTTGGGGTTAAGTTGTTGTCATTACTAACTGGCCAAGGAAACGCTAATTTGTCACAACTTATTTCCAAGTGATACAACTGGTAGCTATTAATACATTTAACTAGAAAAGATTACTATTTGGAAGTTTAGATGGATAAGTTAAGTTAGATTAATGCCATGAAATGGATAATGGTGATAGATGATAATCCGTGTTTTCAAGAATACATAGCTTGGGAACTGCTGCTCATGGCTCTATATAAAATTGTATTTTCTAAGATTTAGACAGCGTCTGTCACTATCAAAAGAAATTTATAGATGTTTCCAAATGTCTACAAAAAATTTAAATGGCTTTCTCGCCGAATCGAACACCTTTTCAGAAAATCGGTCTTTCAGCGTTTAATGATGACAAAAGACTTGATCTACCAAGAAATACTATACTAGTGCAAAACAGATGAGAAAACATCACAGCTAGTGATGTAGAATTGAAGAGGTCTAAGGTGCAATGTTTGAAATTTAAGACGATTCTGTATATTCCCTTAAGAAAGTATTAGCTAAACCATGGTTGTAATGGCAAGATGTTTCGTGATTATTTTATTGTAGGATTTTTGTTCTATAGTCGTTAAAATCCGTCCATGGTCCTTGAGAAATTATTAAAGTTGGCCTTGGATTTTACATTGATTTCAAGCATAGAGTGTCCTCTTTGATCCACTGAAACTGGTAGCAAGAATAAATTATTAAAGGCCTACCTTAAAGGCCTTACGTAGTAAACAACTGCTCCTCTATCTAATGAGAAATAAAATGCCAGAGTATTACTACTGCAATAATTTCTAATCTTATTGGGCTGAAATATATAGATGCTTAATCAAGTTTTTGAGCAGCTTGGTTGGCTGGGTTGAGTTGGGTGGCTGTCCGTTCAATAGAAATACACTTGGACCAAAAGAAGGTCCATTATGATACCACCATGGAAAAAGCGGATTACCAGTACTGGAACATATACATATGTAGACTTTTCATATGAGACAAGGGACAGGGTAATCAGTTTCGGTGTGAACCCAAGCCGAAGAAGTATAGTTCCCCGTTGATGCATTAGATCAGTTTTTATTTTGCTTAAGTCAAGTCAAATCGAGCTAAATCGTTAAGATCTTCGAAGATGTATCATATGTACTCGCCTAGATTTTTCTTTCTCAAATCCCCCGATATTGCAGAACAGTGGACAATGCCCCATGAGGGCTACAACTATCTTTCTTAGTTTTGTCCTATTCTTTTGGTTTTCTTAAAATCCAGTTCTGACCAGATTTATTTAGTAGAAAAACATGTACTGATGTTTTCCCCATTTTTGCCATTCTGATGACTACGGATCCTTATCGATTTAACGGGTAAGCGGGTCTCGCTTATTTTCAGGAAGGTTACGATCTGCACCCTGCGGCCTTGAACTCAGTCCGGAACATCAGCGCCATTATTTTACCATGTTGAATCGCATTAGCAACGATTTCAAGGGTATTATGTCTGCCTGACTAACTAGGTATATGGAAAACAATAGCACTGCACTTCTCCTTGAAATACAGGACAGTGGTCCGGCAGTCGTGTGGTGATGCACATGTTCAGTGCACTGGAGTAAAATCCCGCTCCTGTTCCAGACACTTGCTTTCAAAAAATTCATTCCGATTTGGCTAGGCTAATCAGATAGCAAGAATCTACACCTATTTTCTTAAACAACAAAAAAAAAACCTCAGCATATGTTTATGTAAATTATATGAAAAGTACATTCTCAAATAATGCATAATACCGCGATATCTAGATCGAAACTCAATGATGACGAAAAGGGGTAGGACAGAAACTATTATAAAATTTCATCACATTTGAATGGACTTATAACCCAGTATACTGTGTCTTCTTTGATAATCGTTGAAAGCACTTCCTCATCCACATATTTAGATATAAATGACATCCTGTTACGAATTCCGTACAACCCGTGAAGTATGGTCCGTATGCAGATCTAGCAATTCTTGTCGTAATCCATCAAGACCCCAAATATACTTGGTAAACGTATACACTTCTTGTCATTCTATGAAGTAAGTAATCAAGATACATATTGGATTGAAGCGTAATCAATCTTCCCCAGACAATTTTTTGATTACATCAAACTTTAGTACAAAAGTCCAACGAAGCATTTTATTGAACTAAATAATTTGGAGGTCATAGATCTACAAAATACATTTAAAAATTTCTTGGTACATACTTTTTCTCCCTTTTTCCAGCGCCGGTATCTCGAAAGCCCTTCGCAAACGGATTGTTATCGATCTTCAATTGAGTTATCTGCAAGTTACATCAAAGAAGGTTATAAATATTTTTAAACCACCTCTCCTTGACTGTAGGCAGAAGCTTTCAACAAAAACTCACCTTTTCATTTTGATATGCTGTAACGGCTATAAACTCTGTTTCCTTAAACACATACGTTCTGAATGTCGAGTACGGTAGTTTCAGGATGTCATTGGCTCGTACCAAATGAAATCTCGGCTGATACTTATGCATCGAGTTGAGTATAGTCTGAAAAAAAAACGAAACAAAAACTTACTCATTTAGTACGTCCCACTGTGACTTGTGTGTGACAAAAATACACTACTACGCCTATATAGCCTCACTACCCATCTCAATGTCAAACAATAAAGCGATCAAATCCCGAATTAAATAAGCGAAAAATTCGCACAAAAGCAGCAGTGCCCCCGTGGCTATAAAAGGAAGACCACCCACATTTGTCTCCTTTTGTCGTTTTTATTTTCCACTTTTTTTTTTTTTGTCTCTTAAGGCTAACATGATTAACATCATAAATAAGTTTCAAAATTACACCCATTTCCAGTTATTTATCACTTAATTATCCTTTATCATGGACCAACTCGAGAGAGAGCGAGACAGTAGGAGATTTTATCTCCCAGAATAATTAACGAATCAGACTGCTTTTTCTCCTTTCTTGTTGTTTTTTTTTTTTATCTTTGTTGAGTGTCCCTCTCGCGCTCTCTCTTGGTGGTGGCTTGAAAATCTTGTTAATCTTGTTTTACGGTAATTAGTGGTGGTAGTAGCATCGCGCGGTCCTTATGCATCATTGAATCTGTGTATATTCCTTCCACAGAGCATGTATCCAGAGACACAACCTGTGTGTGAGGTAGATACGGTTTGTGCGTGTCTAGGCTACCTAGAAGCCAAGCTTAAACGCTGATATCTCGTTTAATCTCTTTAATTGGTGATAAAAATCTCCTAAAAGGCCGAGGAAACACAAAACGTGAAAAGAAATAAAGTGAATAGGATTTCAATTCGAATTCCGGGTGAAGCGGCGTCGGCGGCGGCGGTAGATGACAATAATATTCATCCCAGCAGACCTCACACATGCAATTTTCCTCTCATAGCCCCCTCCTTCGACCCCAGAGCCCGTTCAATTTGGTGGAATCGTCGTCATTTGTCTTCGACACTTTTTCGATTAGTTTGTGCCCCTTTTTTGGAAACAAAAAAGAAGAATTTTAATATTTCTTTTCTCGATCTCGTAAGCGATCGGATGTGTACGTGCCTCTGTGTGTGTGCGAGTGATCTTTTAAATATTTATCTCTCGAGTTAATCACCTTCATTAAGACGCGAGAAATATCCGTCTTATACGACGTGATTAGCTTTCAGCGCTCTCAACTCAACTCGACTTGAGTCTGAGTTCGAATTGGAAAAAAAAGTGTCCAAACAAAAAAAAAAAAAAAATTGTATTTATAGATCTGGTTCTGACCAACATCGAGCAACTTTGGAGATTCGTTAATGAGATGCGCGCAGCTTTTTTGTCGTCGCTAGCCAGAGAGACGGATCGAGATCTGGGGATGGTTGAACCTTTGTTTGAATTTTTGTGTTTTTTTTTTTTTTTTTTGAAAAACAGATTATTAGTATCAATTTTGCCGGACTAGCACCAGATAACAATACTATTAAGGTGGCATCTGGAAGTGAGAATGTAGCGCGCGAGGTCTTGGTTAAGTGGTGTGGCGCTATTGGGGAGGTCTTTGCAGTGAGAGTGTGTTGTCTCGGTGTCATGGGACAAAAATGTTTGTTTCGTTTTCAATTTGCACAGGAATTCTGCGAAGGCGATGGTAGACGACAGTGGACTAATAGCCTAATTAGATGGAGCACAAATCGATTAATAAAAATGGGAATGAGACAGTTCCTGCTGTTGTCGTCGTCTTCGCTGGATACGCGTTGTGAGTCAAAACTTGATGCTGACTCCTTCTTAGAAGTGAAATATTTCTGAGTTATGAGCCCTTAGGATGTTATGGTGGGAAATAGTTAGATATTTTGTTTTCAGGTCGTCGGGTTTAGTCAAAGTTATGTCATGTAGTTTGACTTTTGACGAAGTTTTTGTGAAATTTGTTTTTTTTTTCAAATATTTTCATTTCTGATCAGTTTTGAAGTTTCAAAGTACTGCTTTGATTGCTAAGTTTTCAAACGAAAATTCTGACCATTTGTGATCAATTTTGAATGTATTCAGGCAAATTCTATTACTTGCTCTGATTTAATTGGAATTTGGATATTTTTTAACATTTATCACGATTTAGTTAATGTAATCTGAGCAAAACATCAATTCGGATATCTTAAATTATGTATGTACCTATTTCGGACGAATTTCAGTCAAAATTTTGTCCAATTTGAGGTTGGAAAATTGTAGTCTTGTTTCATCATATTTTAGTCTTTTTAGTCAAAATCTTCAACAGTCCAATGTGTCTACAACTGGATGCAAAAATCGGTACTTTTTGACAAAGTGCATGTTTTTGGAATAAATTGTGTACTTGTTGTATCTGTTATCACTCGTGTCTCGAAGAATCCGTCGATTGGTTTTGGATGGTTTTTATTCATATATTGGGACATTTTTAAATCAACATATATATGTATGTCCACGTTTTAGTTCAAACGTTGATGTCAGATTTTGAACAACTAATGACTGCATTTTCATAGTGTGACAACATTTTTGATATAACTTAGTAAAAAGTTCGAAATTGTGGCTTATAGACTAATAGATCATTCAAGTCATAAGTATGTACTTAAACAGTTTGCTCACGCCGACAATAGGTGTGCCAAAATAACAAAATTGATGAAAATCCATCCGCAGAGGTTAATTAAGCGTGACTAGCGAAAGACTTGGCTCTTATTTCCATGAACTTATCGCTACATAAAGACTGTATTCGTCTCGTTGCTATGGAATTTCATTACTTATTACATATGTGAATAAGAAAAGAAAAAAAACTGCTCCAAATAGCAATTTCCAACTATCCCGTAACACACATTGTCTCTGCCTGACTCTAATGTTGTTATTTTTCTCGAATCCAAACCAATGATTGGAATCCTCCCTGCTGGCGCCAAATACAAATACCCACCACCCCATCAAACAATCTCAGACATTTCCAAATGAGGAAAAAGAAACAACCCGAACCCGTCTAGATCGACCATAGCCTTTACCAAGCACACACATAAGTGCCATGTGATTTATTAATTCCTTCAGTAATAATTCCCAAAGTGGAGTTGTTGTCTGCTCTACTCCTCTCCAGCATGGCTCAGCCTGGGGTAACAACTTTTCTTTTTTATAAAACTGACTTCTACAAATTAAGACAAATCAACTGAGATATCGCGTCTCTCTCTCTCTCTCTCTCTCTTTAACTCTCTGTGTGTCTGTAAATCTGGCTTGGTGCCCCTGTGCCGTATCACCCGGGATGACCATAATGTAAAAAAAAAAAAAAAAGAAATATAAAAATCCTATCTCCTAATAATACGTCCAAAGGAGGAGGTGTGCACACGCAGAAAACAAAGTTAATACATCATCAATCATCGGCGAGTAGCAGCAGTCAGATGTGCTGCCACGCCAACTCAACAGGTAAAACGCTACGAGTGTCTACATAGAATGATCCCCACAAAGCCCATGTGTCAGTCCATCAACTGCCTTAACGAATTGTGAAAAGCCCGTTTGCGCTTCCCCCACCCCCTGTACAATAAATAATCAAGGCTGCTGTCTGTCTATTAAAACTAATTACTCGACGAAATAAATAATAAAAATGGGGAAAAAATTGTAGAAATGGAAAATCAAATGAAATTAAATCATCTGAGCATCACGTCGTTTTGTTTGCCATCAGACTTGGCTAAGACAATGCACACCAAGGTGGTGGGAGGGCAGAGAGACGAAAACTGTTGACTTTTTATGGCCACCTTTTTGAAACGAGTGTAATTAAGTAGACGCCACACTGCGTCAGAGAGGGGTCTTGCTCTCGGTGCCTCTCTAAATGACCACAAAACAGAGACACACACAGCCAGTGCCCTTTTCTTGACACGGCTGGCGTCCGTGCGTCCGATTTGATTCAATATTTTCGGACCTCGGAATGAAAATTAGGAAAAACGACCCAAAAGTAGGTATCTATCTCTCACCATGCCCTACCCGCTAATTAAAATGCTTTATTGTTTTATTAATTCTTGTTTTGGGCAAACTACTCCAACGAGAGATGGTGTCTAATCGAGGAACCCTACATTTTCAAAGCGGTCCTCTCTACGACTACCTATCACAAGAGTATCTATTCGTACGCGCGTATCTATTTCGAATCTCGCTCTCGGTTGCTGTGTATCGTTTTGTTTTTCGTTTTCCAAACGAGAGATATTTGATTCGTTTTAACGACCTTACGGACGGGTTAATGTTTGTAAATTTTGTTTTATGCAGATGCCGGGCTATCCGGCCGATGTGTGTATATGGCGGAGATGACTGGTAATAATCGTAAAAAATTCCTACGGTGTAACTTTCTTGATGAGTGTGAGAAATTTTGTTCAGAGCGCTGATCAGCAGGAGCGCGCACACACTGTAGACGGTCGGCGACGATAGTCTTCAATGGGATTGGATACGTATTCTTATTCTTTGTTTTCTTTCTTTTTTTTTCGATTCGAATTTGGCCGCACAAATTAGAGTATCGTATCATTTCGTCAGATAGCAGCGCTTTTGATTGGAGTTTAATTAGGTTTAATCGGTTAAGCTATGAAAATTAAGCTTTAAGGTATTTCTCACGTATTTTTAATGTGAAGAGTTTTACGGCTTACACACTTAAAAATGTGACGCCAGTCATAGTTTTGTTTTGTCAAACTAACTGAGAGTTTTGTTAATGTTTGATTGTGGTATCATCAGTTTTGTTATCACTACGATCAGCGTGACTTTTGAGTGTCAGTAGATAGTTTTGTTGTTTTTTTGTTTTTATGTGAGTGTGGCAGCCGTTAAACGTGGCTACATGCTTCAAGTTGGGCTTTATGATCTTTGAAATGCTGAGATTAGCTTCTCATAAAAGTAATTGTAACGCCATCTCTCAGTTACTACCAATGAAACTGGAAATAATTTGTCATCAACACAGAGTGTTATTTTTTTATGGCGAGAACAGTATCATCCTTTAAAGCAGGTGTGTTTGTCTGTTTTATCATGTCAAAATCTATCGATTACAGCGCCACCTATTGCATTCTACACTCAAAGAATTGCTCGAATAATCTTTATACATACATATGTGCCGATTGATGTTAGAGCAATTTTAGCACTTAATGTGAATCAAAGTGAAAAAAGTCGTATTTTCTAAAAACGCCCACTTTTTGGGGGCGTTTACTACATATTTGTGGACTTAAGTATTGAAGTGGGAACTTTAAATTTTATATTTGAATGAATTTTAAGTCTTTAAGCTCGATATGGAACGATTTAAGGGCAGACAGAGTAAAAGTAGACTCAAAAGCCACTCAAACTGACAATGTCACCAGCACTTCTTAAGCTGTGCCACATCAGTCCCACCATTTCATCGTATTTCTTGGTTTTATTTTCACTCCTGATTAAAAGATACCCCAACATCAAAGTTGTTCCAAACGACTTCCCTCCTCGCTGTCATAATTCATACGTCAAGCAGATAACACTCTCGGAGGTACTACACGCACACATAACAGATCTCTGTTGCCATCTGCGGGATACAACCGACCGACTGCGATGTCATTGCGCGTCTATTAAACGTCCATTTGCACAAGGTGTGTATATGCTCTTTTCACATGGTGAAGCCTGCAAGACTCTCACTCACTTGTTACTCGTTACCTGGAAAAATAAATGCACCGCCAAGCAACCAGAAAGTGTCGATGAAAAGATACTGTGATGCGAACATACACTAGAGCGCGCAGAGCCGCCTGTTAACTCGCCACCACCCATGTTATTGTGACAACCACACGTAATTTATCAACAGATATTAAAACAGCAAAAAAATAAAAATAATAATGAAGGTCCTCAGGTGTGTGTGGGCTTGCCCCAGCTGCAGCTACAGCTCCAAACTGCAATCCTCTGCACAAGTTGCTTTCATTTTAATTTGGTTTCTTCCCCACATGGGGTTGTTCCTTCGACTTGAAGGAGATGTGCATTTAAACACACATGCACCCCACCCCATGTTGGGCGTCATCGTCGACACTGCATAAAATTATGAGTGTTGTCGTCCCACACACTCGCGCGCACTCACATCGCGAAGTCGGTCTCAGTTTTAATCTTGGATACATCATACGCGGATTGAATTGCTGAGGGATTTTTTTTGTTGTTGTTGTTAAATTTGAGAAGAAGATTATCTACAACAACAAGGACGTAGGTTTGACTGGACACAGGGTACAAGTGATGTATGGCCTTGGGATCGAAATTATTGATCTGTTGGGATGATAATGTCAAAAATTTGCTTAACATAAAACAGAGATTACGTCAGCTGTCATTGGTTGGAAGATCGGCGGGTTTTGCTAGTTCTACCGAACCGATTAGCTTTTGATGATATGACCAATAATTATGGATATTTTTATTCTTCACCCTATGGACTTCAAGCTTCTACCGCATAGATTGGAAGTCTTTCTTGTCTATTTCGTAGTTCTTCTTTGCCATACTTCTTCGTCGGTAACAGGTCTCACGGTTATGGTCCTAAAATTCATAAATCAAATTCCAAGCACCTAGGCACCATGAAGAGCAGCAGGTCTTCTGCAAAAATTGACCACGCTTTCACTCAGTCTACTACTACTACTACTCATGTCTCCTGTTTCCAATGCAGTTCAGTGCGCTTCTCATTAATTTCTATAACATCTATTGTACGCTAGTTAGGTTCAGCGATTACTGCTAAGTCGTCAGCAGAATCAGTGGCCACAAACCCTTCTGTTGTTTTTAAGAGTTGCACTAGACTGTTCAAGCCATACGACAGAGTAGCCCATTGGAAGTTACATAAGCCGGAAAACTCCACCTTTGGCCCACCTAATGTTTCTTACTTAAATATCTACAGCAATGGAAAGGCCGAAGGGGTTTCTTCTATGAATTACCTGAGACTAATAGGACTGTACGATTCTAAACTTGAAGCCACAGTTTTGCCAGCTTTAATACGATACTTGATAGATTCTTGGCGCCATCCACTCAATCGGTATCAAGTTGGAAATATACTCATTAGGTAGCAGTTTTTAAAACTTTCCTTATGTGAAAAATACACTACTCCAGGAGGATAATCAACTATGTTTAAGCCTCTCCTTGTTTAAGCCTTCTATTGCTTGATCTAAACCTGCAAGCTTGATATCAATATCAATCATTCTTCTGACAATATCAGGTGGTGATTTTATAGGCAAAAGCGTTCGAAAAATTAAGTTCTTATTGTTTTTAAGACACTGTTATACCTACAATATCCAGTGCTGGACAATAAGTCGCCTTTGACAGAAAAATTCGAATTTACGAGGAGAATATGCAACTGCATACTCAAGTCCGAAAGCTGACTATCGTCGACCACATTAGCTTGATAAAATTGGACACATGGACAACAATGCTAAAACTGAAAGAATTTTGAATCCCAACCTTCAGATTCAAGACGACTAGACCCAGGATGCCAGGATGATTGATCTTACGAACTGTAAGTAATGTGCCCGAGTTTGGTGATTATAGAGGGCTGTTACATATTTCCTAGACAGAACTTCTACACGAATCGTGCGACTTTTAGGTACATTGTAGGTGCTACCTAGTGACAGCTTGAGGAGTCACCTTTAGAGAATTTCTTTACTCTAAACCTGAGGTGTGTTAAAAAATTAAATAGTCGGAGAAGGCAGTTGTACGTATCGAGAAGTTCCGAGAAAGAAATATAATCCAATGATAAGTTGGCTAAACTGATGGATGTCCACTAAGACAGATAGTGTTACTCTGAAAGAGAAAGTAGAACCAAAAAGAAGCTCTCAATCATCATCTTTCCTTCTTGTCATCTTTTCATTTATTTCTATTAATTCAGGCAATCAAAGTTATTTACTACTTTACTTTACTCCTTAAGTGCTCATGTCGGTCTTCGCCATGGCTTTGTGCCATCGGGAATAGTCGGCAAGACTGTGCATTCAATACAACGCTTCCCTTGTGGTCGTTACTTGAACGTCAAGTATTGCTATAGAATTTTTTATGGATTGACATAAGAAATCAAACGGATGAGCTTTGCGTTCGTTTTCAAACTAAGGGTGCATTTGGTGGTCAGTTCGTAAAGGTATTTAAGAAAAGACTGAACAAAGTTAAAGTCTTTGAACCATTGATTGAATACTCATCAGTTCATCCTTAAATGTCTGTCACAATAGATACATACTTAACACTACCCACTGAGCTGAAATAGATATCTGAGGTTATCCCGAAGGTGTAGGTAGACTTTTAATAATTAGCGAATAAGTGGATTCATCGTGGATACAGAAATTCAAAAACGTTTGGGTTAGAGGTTACGATAACAACTGTCATTTGTTACGTAAAACAAAATCCTAGACCTAGAATGTAGATTAGATCAGTGCAGCCCGTCGATTGGATTCCACTGTATAATCTCAAAATAGTTTACGACTCTTTCCCTCCAGGCCCCACTTTAACTGGCTCTGACTGAACAGCGCTTCAATCACGTTCATAAATTATTGCTCCAACAATAATTGCCCATGCACACATATGTATGTACCTACAATGCAGTCTATACACTCGGCAGTTTGGTTCGGTTAATTTATTAGTTTTTCTCACTTTTGACATATGGCAAACACATTCGCCACAAACGCACACAATTACCCAACAAGAATGAAATATTTGACGTTGCATTGTCAATGCTCGCGGCAATCAAACGTCAAAATACGTGTCCGTCATCAAACAGCACGAGCAATCTGAGAACGCAAAAGAAACAAAAAAACAAAAAAAAAACACTCAACACGTCAAAACCTCATTGCAACTTTTGTAATTTGCGCGCGCACACCGATAGCTGAGATACAAAGATACACTCTCGCTTGCGCGCTACGAAACTCTTCCAATTAATTTCGATGAGAGAAAAACGCGCCCAAGAATCATTGAAGAATCGTTGAAATTATGTGACAATATTTTAACGATGGCAATGTATCAATTGACAGAGCGTCAGAGGGGCTGTGCGCGTTCACGCGCAATTGACATTCAGGCGTGTAATGGCGATGGTTTGTTGTTCGACAAAAGTAATTTTGACCATGTATCTCTGTGGCAGCAGCAAAATGGCTGCATAAAGTGTTTGTTGTGTTTGCTTTGACCACCCTTCACATCGTCCTCCTCCATTGCTTTGCTGTAATTTCTTACCGTTTTTGCTGCGCTCGTTCGTGTGCTCGGTGTTTTCATTTTCACTCATCGTTCGATTGCAGCGGCAGTTAAACACGCGTGTATTGACAACGTAGAAATTTGCAATAAAGCGAGTGGAAATCGTGTTAACAGGTACACCCCACTAGCTATGGGGGGTGGAGGGCGTAATAAAAGACGGTATTCTTCAGACACCTGACGGAATGTTGAACAAATGTTTCATGAGTCTGTTTTTTTTTTGTTTTTGTTTGTGCCATTGCGTGAAGGGAAGAAAATTGACCGAGAAGAGATGTGTCCTCATCGTCATTGTAGGTACTTTCATCGAAATCCCACCTCTCTCGGTTGGCATTTAATTGTCATTCAAGAAATGTTGGACGATGATATTTTTATGACAGGATCATAATAATATTATCATGCTGATGATGGTAGTCATCATTATCATCGTCATTTGGTTGAGAGAATCTGTCCTGAGCTGTAGCCCATTACCGCCTTTGTGTGCGATGTGCGATGCCAAACAAGGATAATAAATGTTTATTGGTCAATAATTTTCGCTTAAGTGCAATCAATACAGTCAGCCAACGAGGCGCTATATGTACCTGTGTGTGGATAGCTGTCATTTTAGTGTGCAGATGCGGGATGTGGTTGTTTATGGCATTTTTGATGCATGCTCATTTGACGAAGTTATATGACGACTTGCGCAGCATTTCTCGGAAGCTCAAATGGGCACTTTATTGCCGGCTCGTATATCAGGATGTATGGGAGAAATGACAGGTATAGTGTGATGTATGTGCAAAGGGGTGATAGGTCAGATATTTACTTAGGTAAGGAGCTCTGAGAGGGGATTGAAGTGTATAAAGGTGGTCCTTGGCCAAGTTTTACATAAACATTACTTAAGACGGCGCCACAGTGGATATCTGCTGGAGCTGTTGTACTTTAGCCTTCTGTTTCTTTAATAGCCAGAACCAGAGCTAGAACAATCAAATGCCTATACCGAATCTATGCAATTTTCTAAAATAAAAGGATTTGATTTTTTAAGACTTAATCATGAAGGGAAGGGACAATGAATCCGAAGGATTCCGCGTCAAAATGAGACGTTGCTTGATGTGGTCATTGTAACTTTTCAGTACTAAGTTCATACTTATTTCAGTGAAAAATAAAAATAATACCTACATATGTACATACATATGTACATAGGATCCATGAGTAGTTCAGTATCCCTATGCTCCTGAAAAATTCTTAATGAATAGAACTCTTGATCTATGTATGTATGTCTTTCTTGACTTAGCCATTTGGCACTATATATCATAGCTCATACTTTCATTTGCATTGGTATCTGTAAGCATCCATGAGGCATCTTAAAACACCATAAAGATGGATTGAACCTTCCATCTTAAATGGATAATAAATTGAATATTGTTAAAACGTCTATTGCGTAGAGTGTTAAGTTAACAGGTCCATAAAGAGCTGAGCGTCTAGCTTCTCTGAGGTATTCATGTTGTGTGTGTGTTGCATTTTTCTCTCATGGTTTCATATTCAGTTGTTTGTATATATTTTTCTAATTTATTTTCTTTCACTATCTACATAGTTAAAAAAGAAGAATCATAACAAACTATTCCATGTCCGATATCCAATACTCTACAGCGTAAAGTCTGAGCCTGAGAAACCTCCTACATCTCTAAATCCATGCTCTATATTTTCAACCATAGTAAACCTGTCTCCCTTTCATATTCATGAGATGCACTAACACGGTTCGTTACAATACCATTCACCCATTCATAGATTACTTTATCGAGGTCATAAAATGCGTAACCAAAGTGGAACACATTTACGGTGGCTATATAGAACCAACTCCTGGGTGCATCAATTTTATCACCGCTTTCCGCTTTAATTGTCCATGTCTGCCCATCAGTACCACTTGACCCTCCAAGAAAGTGTAAAACATCACATTCTAAGCACACCACCCATTTCTCTCTTGTCCAGCCGCGCATCCTCATTAAAAAAAAAAAAAACTTTCAACTTCAATGCTCCACTTAATATTCGAAAACACATTTTACACCAACGGGTCACTTCTAATGTATATTTTATTCAAAACTAAAAAAAAAAGAAGAAAACAAAAAAAAAAAAACATAAATTATCTAACGAACAATGCCGATGGTGGTGATCCATTAAAGCTGATAAAACTGTGTTGCTACTGTACAAAGTGATCCCAGATTCATTTATTGATTTTTCCGATTGTCTCACAATGCAAATTAGCAGTCATAGACACAATGAGCACTCAAAACCCCCCGAACACAGGCACGCGAACCGGTTTACTACCGCTCTTCCGGACAACGACGTTTCTTCATGTCTTTCTATTTTTTGTTTTTTTTTTTTTGTTTAAAATAATTTATTCCTTCGCGTTGATTAGAAATATATTTCTTTAAATTTTTTTTTTGTTTCATTAAAAAAAAAAGAACAAAAATAAAACACAAACGGGAGGGACACTTGGGTGGCAAATGATTTTAATTTATCACAAGAAATATCTGAAATAAAAAAGGTCTGGTCTGGTCTTGGCGGGAGCCCCACCATACAACAAGTCAGTCTTCTCCTTTGGTGCTGGTGGACGTTTTGCATAATTAAATAATTAACGAAATGTCTTTGTTTTTATATAACGAAGCAGTTAAAAGAATAGTATTTCATTATTATCAACGGAACTGGATTTTTGAAAACAATGACCGCGTGGACACACAGGGATGTGTGTGAGAAATATTTTAAAGGTTACGGTGATGCTGGTAAAAATTGTATTTACAAATTTTATATAAATCAAAAATGATCCTATAGATCTGTGGATGTGTATGAATGGGTTTTGAATACATACATGTACATATATTAAGAGATGAGCTCTGAAATGAGAACCTACCAGGAATGCAAGGAGGGAAGCAAACACAATTACTCAAGGGAGAAACTTGCCTCCCTCTCTGGTGGGAATATTTTAAAGACGAAGATAGTTTTTCTACTTGTACTATTGCAAATATGTTGAATTCATTTAACTCATGAATTTTGAGTTCTATTTGAGCAGCTATCTGAGCTATGATTGTCGGTTTCCTCCAAATTTTGACATCAAGTTTAAGTTTTGAAACTCTTGAACATCGAGTTTCTGTAAAATGAAATAGATAAGGAGATACATTCTAGACCCTGCCTTCACCACTTTACTCTCTAGGTACAAAATATGATCTAACTGATCACTAGAGGATTACTACTTTATTTCTGATTTATAATAGACTTAACTGAGTACTAACATAGCAAAGAAGTGATCATCTAAGTGACCGTGATCTTGACTATATGGTTTCTTTTCACAGCCTTCATACTCTCGTGACTTTTTCTTCTTCTAATTTATAGTCTTTAGAAATTAGAACATCACTTTTCTATGTCGTTGCTTTCTTATTTCATAAACAGATCGATGAGGATCAAAGATGCTTACAAGTGTAAAGACCGATTCAGGAAACTAAGCTATCCCTTTACACACTTCGAATACGTTGGCAACTTGATTTCTGCCAAATTATCTCGCTGCCTGAAACCAGACTTATGTCTCAATTCTATCTTGAAGGCTGAAGAGGATCCAAACACTATTTTATTATATTATCGAAAAATCAGTACCAGTTGGTTAAGCCTTAGTTTACAAGGTGAACTGGAGAGCTTGTGCGGTTTAAAAAACTCCTATACGAGTATTTGAATCGACGAAAACCCCGATAATAGAAAACGTTTAAAGAAAGATATACGAACCAATCCGTCCAGTGACATCGTGGTACCGCGAAACACGTTACAGATGAGACCGGTAAAACAGGCTGCAACTGGAAGCCAGGCAGAAACCTGAATAATAAGAACAGGTCCAATAGTGTTAAGAATTTTTCAATCAAATTTGAAAATCTATAGAATGACACAGGCTTGAAAAAGTCATGCCAGAGACCCAAACGTGATTTTATTCATTCACTTGTGCTCATGAAGGTTTAAATAAGTCTCAGGATTTGTCTCTCTCTATGCTGATATCTTAGGATATTGCCTACATAGCTGGACATATAGAACAAAATTGATGAAATAAATATGTATTTTTTCGTTTCGATTGGCAGAGGTCAACTTACGATACGACATATGTATGTACGTATCTGCTAGAAATTACCAGAAAGATTCTCAAACAATTGTAGTGTAAATTGTGTTCGAAAAGGATGGAGAAGGCAGTTCTAGCTCAATATAAGATCGTAGGGCTAAAAAATCTGGGAGGCAACTCATTAGCACTAATTATGAAATGTGGCAGAAAACGAATTGGACTAAAGACGTAACCTTTAGGAACTCCAATATTAATCGAAAATGTATCTGAACGAGAAAAACACTATACTAAAGAAGCTTTGAAATATTGGAAGCAATATTTCTATATATGTACATATGTACATACGCAGAAATGAACTGAAATTTTATTGAAAATTTCAAAACTATCAGTGACTTCGATCAACCGAGTATTGCTCTTGAGATGACCCCAAAACCCATCGAATCTGTCACCTCACCACCAACTTGTCTTCGAATTAAAATATTCAATTGTTTATACTCGTATAAACCGCTCCATTGTCATGGCGACACGTCACTCGTTTGTTTGTATCTTTCAATTCGGAAGTCATTTCTTACACTATTCCCCCGCGAAGAACCGGTCTTTGATGGAGTCTCCTGCTCTCATCGCACATCCTCCTTTACCCCGCACACTTCAATTATTTAATTTCGTTTAGTAAATTCCGTTTCTTTATCGAAATTTGACATTTTTTCTTTTTTGACCGACACAACTTGAAAGTCGAGCCGCCTCACTTTACGGCTCCCATTATCATCATCGTTGGCCAGGCCGACCGACGTAGCCCAAAGAGGGTAACTAATTTCTTGAGAGATAAGCCACCACCGTCAGCATCACTGTTTGTACCTGTGTGTGCGCGAGAATGGAAATACGGTCATCATCCAGAAGCTAAATGCCTTCTTTTCATCGCGCGTTGTGTCTGACCTGAGATACACAGGGTAACTGCGCCGCCGCGCGTTACTAAAACGAATTGATTGTGTCTTCGCTGGAGGTTAGGTTACCCAAGTGCCAAGGGACTTGGGTATATCTCTGTCTCTGGATTCGTAAATACAATGTCGCCATCATTCTTATGACTTTACTGAGGTACGAGGAGCGTGCACATAAAATGACTTTTTTAAACGTTACACTGCCTGAGTGTCACTGCTTGGAATGAATTTTCACTGATAAGAGAGCGCATCCCAGACCGTTGCATCTCATCCACTTTTGCCACCTTGAAGCACACGTAGATACATACATATACACCTACAATATATAAATATGTATGTGTATAGCTATGACAGTGAGTGGAATAAGTAAGTTACATTGATAAAGGTGTTCACATTCGATTCGATAGCACCTTTTGAGATCGAGCGACATGACCGCCACCATCGCATCGGCTGCAGTTCCTTTATTCTCCTCTGCCACTTCTGTCACAATGAGGACCGCCGCCGCCGCTACATAAGCACTAAAGTGGATAACATTAGCTGCACTGCCACTGTTGCTGGTGTTGCTCCTGTTCGGCTGGTAATGATGTGTAATCGAAGGCTTCCGTCCTCTTTCGTCCTTCGCCTTCAATCGTCTGCTGCTGTGGCTGCTGCTGCTGCTGCTGATGATGATGATGATGATGATGATGATGATGATGATGAAACGACAGAAAGCGCCCGGTAGCCGCTGGACGCGGACATAAATCGATAACACCTTGAGTATTTTTTCATGTTCGGAGGCGAACCATTAAGAGATTGTTTTTGGTGTTTCATTTGGAGTATTTTATTTCTCCACCCCTGTCGTCCACCCACACTTGGTCGCGAGATGGACACTCGGAGCGATAACTTTGCATACCTGTGGTATCCGGAATCACAGCGCCATTGAGTTTGCGACGGCCTCTGAGCTTCAAAAACGTTGGGAAAAATGATTTTAAGGATCACTTAGGCGGTATCTGGAATGATTCTTTCACTCTTTCTCTCTGTGCCACTCTGTCGTTTGACTTTTTTTTTTTTACTTTTTTTCTTTTTGCTCTCCCTGGACCGACAAATTTATTGCGTTGACGTTTTACGTTGTGCTTCTACGCGGAGCAAGGGGTTTGTGTGTAGGAAGCCGTTAAAAATTTATTTTTTTCGGTTGAAGGTTTAATTATGTTATAACCTTTGGTGAGGTTATAAGTATCTGCTGTTGCAGTTGGTGCTCCCGTTTTTTTTTTTTATCCTCTGCGTCGCATTTAAAGTGTGTTAAACACAGACCAAGGTGGTGTGATGAGAGAATTTGTTAAAGCGTGTTGAAGGTTGTTTTAGGGATTGTTTTGTTTGCTCCTTGTTTTGGAAGTTTTAGCTCGTTGAGGGTATTAAAGTTTAAAAAGGAATTTCTTTAAATTTATATCAGACATAAATTAGGGTGAGTTTAAACAATTTTTTTTTTGTTCGATTTTTTCCTGAAACGCCATATTTCATCTCCCTTGTCATCAGGTCTTTCACTGTTTATTATTGAGCAGTTTAGAACAGTTCTGACGACTGTCTGTTATTATGTAATGCTCTATTTCCATTATTTCGTTGTACATCTCTCCTTTTTAGACAAAATTTAGCAGTTTTTATCACAGTTCTATCATTGGCCCACTAGTTCTTGTGGAATCACTCCTTAGTTACACTTTAATTTCACTATTTACCTATAAGTAGTTCTTTCAAAAAATCACCAGTTGTCACTTCTAAAACCACCCCAATGAAACAGCAAACAGTGATAGTCCATCTGGAATTTTCACCACAAATCGTGCAAATAATAACCAGTTCTTGTAAAATCACAGTGCAGTGACAAAAAAAAAGCATACAGCTTTTATCATAACGATATGATTTTATCAACGAAAAAATTCTTATTATGTACATATATAACTTCACATCATCCCACTCCCGCGATTCTCTGACCATGTTTCTGAATTGATCATTGTAGTTCTTTCACAAAGTCACCAGTTCTTAAAACAATAATGTTAGAATGAACAAACTCTAATATGGTATAACCCACGAATCTTATGATCACTAGCTAAAGATACTTATCACAGATAGAAATATAGGTCACATCACCTTATATAGAAAAAGACTTCTCTCAATGCCCGTTAAGGACTCTTTAACTAATTAGCATGCCAAATCGAAATAAGAACTCATTTCATTATTATACCCCCATTCAGTTGCAAATCACCATTTGACAACCGTCGATCTTTAATTCCGATTGTCATTTATTCTCCTAATGGCATTCACAACTAAACGATTAATATGATTGAGAACTAGCATTTAAGTCGCTTTTAAAACTTGTCTTTAGTGCTGTGCACCCAGTTTAAGTAGATGTCACTTCACCCCTAAATGGACAAACTGTGTTTCTCTGTTTTGGTCAAAACAAGTTGTTCAGCCAGCATGTACGGCTCGTTTTTGGCAAAATCCAGTTTCCAGCTTCCACAAAAAAACGTCGGTGAATATATTTCCTTTTTATTGACACTCACTGTGAGTCACTGGTCAAGTAAGGTAGCCGCCAATGCGCATGTTGTCGTCTTCTCCCAAACAAAAAAAAAAAAAACAAAAAAAATAATAAAATAAAAAATACGAACCACAAAATGCAAATCTCGGCTAATGAACAACATGATGCTGTGTGATGTTGATGTTGATTGTGATGATTGCGCTGATGGTGATGTTTGATGATTTGTATGCAAATGCATACTACAATCGGTTATCGATTGTTGGCACAGAAGGGGAGCGATATGTTTTGAGACCGCGGATTTTCAATTAGGGACTCCAAGCCAAGAAGGATATATAATTAAAGTGTCTGGTTGTTCTTTGTGCTTGGGTTTATTGGTTGTTTCTTCTTTTTTTTTTTTTGTTAAAATTTACATACCAGCTACCGGTGTCACTTTCTTCTACAAAGTTTGCCGCCACTTAAGTGATCCCCGGCTTAATGAATACACAGACGAATTTAAGCGGACAGAAGCTTAAATTTTCGGGGACATTTCATTCATAAAATTGATTACGGGTGCTTGGATTTGGCCGGTTTATATCGGATTTTTATCTGTTTGTAAATTTATGGTGGAGCCAGGTTCAATGCCATTGCAAAGTGTAAGGTGTAGATGGCGAATCATCTTCGACATAAAAATTCGTTCCTCGATTGGGAAATAATTATCGGACAGTTTGATCGCTTGTTCGTCAAAAGATATTTGCTTAGTAGATGTTTGTGAAAGGTCAAATGTTGCATCAAAATTCTTTTTATTGAAAAGTGATCGCAGAGATTCAGTGAGATCACTGATCGAATGAGGCAGTCATTGCTTCCGTTGATCTTATATATAGAAATATTACTACATCAAATAAAAGATGGCCAATGAAGGTCGAATTAGTGAATGAAATAATCAACGATCTTCGCCCATATCAAAGGAACTATAGAAGAGTCACTACTGATCTGACTGATCAATATTCATTTCTACTTAAGTTCGAAAATGATTACCGATGTACGCTCATAGCACTAAAGAGATTTAAAATGATCACCGTCAAATCGAGTGAGTCATTACATTGTAATGCAACAGTTGCAAAAAAAGTGTAAGGATCAGTTTCAGTTGAAATTTTTTGGCTGATTCTAGTGTACAAGTACAAAGCTAAATTCATACATGGCAATCAAAATTGGCAAATATGTATGTAGGTACTTACATACATGAATACTGCAAGTGTGACGAGAGTTTTTAAGGAAATATGTATATTAAGAGCTTTAAAGATCACCAAACAACTTAAATGATCCTTGACAAATTATGACCTTGGTGCGATAGATCACTGATCATTTATTTTTGTCCCTAGTTAGATGATTTGTTCAGTTCTCTTAATAGCGTGCACTTTGAAAATGACCACCTTAATAGCTCTGTCGATCGATTGTCCTTAAAAGTCGAAGGACCACTGATCACTGATCATTTCATGCTAGTTAATCGTCTTTAAGAAACGAAGGATAACAGTGAGTGACAGCTCCGGACGGTAAATCTAGTAGATGAGACCACCTAACCTCATTCAGGATCGTCTAATACGAGATGTCATGCAAACAAATCATTTCGATCCCATCTTGAGTGCTAAGATCACAAAAAAAAAACAATAAAAAATTGACTCGGTTAGGAGTTTGGTAGCACTGTCAACATGGTAGGGGTTCTTTTTCCTAAATGTTTGGGTGTAGAAAAGTCATATAGAAAAATGAAATTTCGGTTTACTTACTGGTATATCTCCCACTCTCAGAAGTCTAGTATATTTTAAAAATTTTTTGATATCTCGATGTTGTCTCATAAAAATTTACAACGCAATTAAAACAATGTATTTATCTCCCGTGTCTTGGCCACCCTGGAAATGTCTGCCCACTGCGGTGGCCTAATACATATTCAAAGATCTTGTCTGTCCCTAAGTCGATCCAATTAATTGACTTTTGAAATCCCATTTAAGCTCTTTGGTAGATATGTAAATTTCTTGTGATTCCGGCCACCTATGACGTTCTCAATTCGACACATGTCAATAGCTTCATCGCTTCCTTTCACCATGACATGACACACAAAGAATGGTAATAGAATGGGTATTACAGCTTTTCAATGTGGTGCTTGCTGTAAGCTGCTTACCGTTTTTGTCGCCACCACTTGCTAAGCAGCGTCCATAAATTTCTATCGTTTATTGTATTCCTTATATTCCGGTTTTGGCAAAAGGGCTACACACAACGTGGTGTCTACACATGATCCCACGATCAACGCCGTACAACGTGTTTGTTCACACACAGCATCCGATTGATCTTGCTGACCGATATCATTTGTTTAACAAAATGTGGAGCTACTTGGGGGTCACATGGCCACAACGACGACAACGTTGGTGACGACAACTTGACGACTCCCCCTTATGGCTGTTTTGTAGATGACAAAGAAAAAAAAAAAAAAACCCTCCAAAGAGCAGAAACGCGTCAGAAACATTGACTGACTGCTGTTCTCCTCCTGGTGATGATTGTGATGCTGCTGCTGTTGGGTGCCTGTGCGCCACTGATGCCGCCGTGACTTCTGCTGATGATGATATGATAATGTTGCCCTGACGATAATGATGCCAATGGGGAACAATTTTATCACCATTGTCTTTCGGTTTCGTATTTGGATTCAGATGCTGTGATGGTTTTCTTGGCGTCGTTCTGGAGGACATTTACATTTTTATCGAACTCTGCGAGAGATATCCGAGAGAGTTAAATAAATCCCGCCATGCAAATGACTTTGGAAAGCCACTACGAAGGCGACCAAGAAGAAGAAGATGATGACGACGAAGATCGGCGGGATGATCAGTATTCTCACCGTTAATTTATAGTAATGTATTTATACTACAAGTGGGAACAAAAATTGCCGAGATTGTCTCGGTTTAATTAAGCAAAATTAAATGGATTCCTATAATGATAAATCGATAAGATCAGCAGGCCCCTGGAAATGAGACATCATCGTAATAATTTTCGAAATTGCAATTGGAGCGATTCCAGGAAATTGGTAGATCATGGCGCCAGCAAAACCTCTTAACCCGAATTCATACACCGAGAGATCACAGCTGACGTTTTTACTAAACGTGACTTTCGTTTTGTGATAAAGTTCTGCTAAAATGTTTATCTGACCTTTGTTCAGGTAGAGTTAAAGTTGCTTGGTTAAAAACTCTCATTCAAATCAGGCTTAAGAACTACTACTACTACTCGTAGCTCAGAATCATCCAATACATCCAGTTAGGAGTTCTTGACGGAGCTTGAAAACTGTATACCTTGCTTCAATAAAACGTGCTTAGTTTAGGTAAAAATGTACCTCAAGCTTGGAAGTCAATTCATTAACATCAATCTGTAATAACCCCAACTTCCATTTCAAAAATCACTAAAAATGTTATTTTGCAAACACAAGCTTGGCTTATAAACCTGCAGCATGTTTAAAAGTCTATTTTTTTAATTCAATGTTTCATTTTTGAAAGAGCCATTGCCTTATGCAAAATAAGGTAATATTACAGTCCAGTATAAATCCAGCTCTGTAGAAGATTTGATATCCAAATTGATAATCCTTGCATGAGCAGCGTTTATAAGCTTGACTATAAGAGGTCTAAAATGTACATCAAAGATGGACTTGAATTTAACATTAAGCTCCTTAAGGGCTAGAGTCTGAATTACATAGTTTAAACTTTAATGCCACCAAACCCTTTTCGGATTCATAAACTCCATTATAAGGACTATTCTATGTACGTAGGTATGAGTTAAAGATAGGACCGGTGACGTTTTTAGAACTTTTTTTTTCTACTAAGTCATTAGCGACCACTTAATCTCGGCGTATTCATGACACTAACCATTTGTAGCTTAAATTACCAAGTATAGATATTGAGTAAAGTTGTACAGATTAGATTAATAGGCAATACATACACGCTACACTTTTACCCAATCAGTCAAAGTCGCTGTGTTGTATCTCAGAGGTCTTTTGAGTTATTTTTATTATCTGCTGCTCATATGAAATGAATATGTTTATAAGAAAAGCTAAATGATAATATTATCCGATAGAGAATTGACTAGACAGCAAAGCTCAAAATGCCATTTACACAATATGATAAGGTTACTGTCTATCTTACCTGCTCATCATCTATAGGGGACCTCCTCGAGAAAAAGGTGCATTCGAGTGCAAGCATTAGTCGGTTCTGTGAATGAAAGTGGGTAGACATGAAAACATTGTCAAGACAGTCGACTCGAATTTGGTAGCACATAGGCGAAAATTCAGACCATGAATCTTTGGTTTATCTTTGAGTTTTGACTTGATTCTCAATAGAGGTCAATATCTTATAACAGAACCGACACCGCTTAGCTTAAACGAAAGAAAAATATTAGAGCTCTATAGAAAAATGACCTCTGCACCACGTTTGTAGCTTTAAAACAGCTTTACAGATGTCAGTCACAGACATTAGCTCTGATATTTGTATCTATCCCCAGTCAAAACAATTAAGTTTCCATTGCTCCTGGGGGGACCTACAAAATACCACCTTTATCTGTAAATGTTACCGCCACTCGAAATACTTAATAGACCTGATTGAAATTAATGACTTTGTCATAAAGTGGGTCATACCATACCACAGAGGCTCTTTATCAGCTGCAATCGCAAAAACACATTATACCGGACCTAGTACCCCCAACACTCCCATGAAACTGTCATTACCTCCAGGAGACATCCATCCACATGCAGCACATTCGCTAATGGTCGTGATTATTGGGTATTCGTGAAAAACCAATTTTTGGGGACAATTATATCCTCGCACCACACTCATCAAGGGATCTCACTCTCTGTCTCTCTCTCTTAAGGGCGAGGAGTAATTAGCTTTCGATATCACAGACAAATTCCACGGGTGCGTCAAGGCAGGGATGCGTGTGTCCATTAGTCACTATCGACTGTCACTTATCGTTCTGTCAATTTTACGACCGACCAGACAGTGTGCCACCAAAAAAAAAAAAAAAAATGGCCAAATCGAAACCTCACACAAAGAGGCCCTGAACGAACTCAGTTGATGATTCACAGATACGCACTGCATACTAATCATGTGAATTTGTATCTTTAAGTGCTGATTACTGGACACCAATTAAAGGGAAAACGACAAATTAATTCGCCTAATGAAGACGGCACACGGAGGTAGGTATGTCAATAAATCCGACGACGGATTTCCGTACCCCAAAACACCGGATGCACCGAAAAAACCTCATAATCAATCTTTAGCGGCTAATTGAATGGAATAACTTACGTGCGCCCATTAAGCTAGTGGTAAGAGGTCGTAACATGCATTTCTTTGACTAATCAAACGACAATCGAGTGTGTGTGTGGTCAGAATTATTGCATTGCATTGTCCCAAAATGGCAAATGGCGTGGTGGACTAATTGAATCGATATTCAACTCGAACCAGTTTTGCCTGGGCCAGAAATGCCATCCACTTTGTCATAAAAATCACTCAGATTCAGAGCGTGAGAAGCAAATTGAATTGAATCGCGCGCGCAGGTAGATTTGGAGAAAAGTTAACGTTTCTTGTGTTAATTTGAGAAATCTCTGTTAATAAATGTTCCATCGGGCGAGGAGGGACCGAGGAGTGGACACCCTGCTGTTTTCAGCAGATGTATAACTAGAGAGGTAGACAAGACGCGACGCTAAGGCGTCGAGAAGAAACAAAACAACAGCGCGCCAGAGGCGCATTGAAACAAAAAGAATTAAAGATGAAAATTTATATTTTAATATTATTTTTTATTTTTGGTTTCTTAATTAGTGCATTAATTAATTAATTGGGTTTTGTCTTGTCTTTTGCGACCTCTCGCTCGCTGAGATTGTGAATAGTAGGAATGAACGAAAGTGGGGTTCATTGGGTGTCACTAGGTTGCTTGAGTTATTTAATTGCCCCACTATGGCTAGTGCGCTAAATCTTTAGTTTGATAAGATATTGAAACCTGTATCTTTTTGGTAATATTGGACAGTAAGTCAAGGTCAGATATGTAAAAACTATTCTCAGAACTTCCCAGAATGAGATGATCTGCGAATTGGTACTTAAATTTGACTTGGGATTAGAACAGCTATGATACTACAGTATCTGTATTCAGAAACCTTTTGTCCTACCGTTTATGAATTTGTCAGCATGTCTGCGTCGAACTCGTCCCTGACAGAGTCTCTTGTCAGGTTTCGTCAGACTTGAATAGAGTTTGTATCATGATTGATCTGACATACCAGAAACCATACATACGTACATTGCGGATCAGTGGTTAGTGTATCGGATCGAGAGATGTATGGTTCGATTCCCAGATAGTATGGATCTTATCTCCTGAGAGGCTTTTTCGTTTGAACAGTATAAGACAAGCTTCAGAACTGCGAAAGCTTTCTTCTATTGAGAATAAGAAGAATGCTTGTACATTTTGTTTATAAATATTTGTGAAGACATCGAAATGAATAGCAAAGTGTGTAGATCTTGTAATTTTTCAAGCTGTCAGCTCAAACAGTCTAAGAATTTGAGTGCGGTAGTATATAGTATTTTTTTATTTACAGAAGGGCTTACCAACAGACAATGTTTTTGAATAGACTGTATATCGTTATCTGAAAACCACCAAGTGCATGCAAAAACGCTTCTAAAAAATGTAAAGCTAACCTCAAACTGAATGTCAAGAACACAAATGCTTAGCCTTAAGGAAAGTCATCAGAGATGAAGGCCAAATGTCTGACGGCTTGATTTGGAAAGTGAAGAGAAAACCTGAAACATTTACTATAGGATTGAAAAACATCTCTGGTTGTTGTACAGCTTACAGAAGTTTGCAACTAACTGCTTTCAAATTAAATTTCAACAAGACGATGAGAAGAGAAGTGACAGTAGTTTGGATATGTTTTCAAGATCGATTCCATACTTCCAATTGCTTTTTCCACATTCTTCTCCTTAGCATAGATAGATGCATTAAGTTCAGCACGAACTATAGGAACTATAGTGTGGCACTACCGACAGCAAAACTTATTTATCTGACTGCACCTTTCACTGAGAACTTAACTTGACAAACGCCCTCTTCAAGTCGTGAAGTGTCCACGCCTTTCGCCAAATCTGCAGCACATAGGGTGGTCGAACCACGAAATCATTAGCACTAGATAGATACCTTCCCTGTGGATACAGTAAATCTTGAGCAGCATCCCGTTTACTGCCGAGCCTCAAAACCAGAACCACACGATTCATTGGGAATGGAATGGAAACTAATGCGATATTGATAGAGGGACTAGCTAATTAGGTATCATTAAAGAGTACATGTCATGGTTTCGTTCGCTGCCCAAACATCGGCTGCAAAATGTGTGTTCAGAGACGAGAACGACGACGAGAACGACGACGACGACGACGGCAGTGCGATAACACAAAGCAACGGCGGCAAAGACGAATGAGCACCCAGCATCGACATCGTCGTCGCCGTCGTCCCCGGATTCATGTCAAAGACCATTCATGTAATTGGATTGTTGCAAATCTCGCGAAAACAAAATGAGATGTGCTCACGGATAGCAAACATGCGCGCACGCGCACACACAAACGAAACGGTGGACAAAGATACATTGCGCTCCTCTTTAAGTGGCGCCCAACGTGGTTCTCGCGGCGGCACAGCGTCAGCGTCAGCGGCTTCTACTGGGCGGTATATCGGATATTAAACCAAATAGTCGCCTTACTTACATCGTTTACACAACATGTGTAGGTATGTACCACAAATGACCCACCACCATCGACCATCGGTCCAGTCTCCACACAGGTATGCATGCGCATACAAAATGTATGAATAAAATAAAAATTCGCCTTCGTCGTTCTGGTCGTCGTGGTCTGTCTGTCCGACGAGCAGCAGCAGCAGCAGCAACACAAACAGCATCTACAGCGATATCATTCATTTCTCATAAGATTTGTTCTCCTGCCTACCTCAAAGGGAATCCGATGAAGACCGCAGGCGCCAGTGTGTGTCCTCTCTCGCTCTCCCGCTCTGCGTTTTAAACGAAAAATTCAAATCTTAACTTTAAATCGCGGCGCGTATTTCCCTTTTCATATGCACAACCATTGTGAGATGGGCCCCTTCGTCGTCGTCGTCGTTTACTTATTCAGAATCGAGGCAAAGAAGAAATCCCTAAAACAAACGAGACGAAGAACGTGAAGCGATCTTGTGAACATCTTTAGAGCTTCGTCGCCAGTTTATAAGACAACATTGCAGATACTTCTACCTCGTCTTTAGGCTAACAAGGCCACCCTTTGAAATTTCCTTGAGCATCTACCACATTCACATCATCATCAACATCAGCATCAGCAGCAGTATCAGCGGCAGGCAGCAGCACCAGCAGCAGCAACGGACCCCAGAAGCTGGCCGAGAAGTGGAGGCCGCTAGTTCGCATCATCGTCGTCATATAACAAATATCTGGGGACAGGTTGTGGTTTGTTAGGATTTTGCTTGTCTTTCCACCCGCTCCTCTGTGATGTCCTGGGCAGGTTTAGTTATTTCTTCCTTTTCCTTCGCTTTCTCCTCCTCGTCCCCTCCGCCTTTTAGTTAATTTTGCCTCTTTTTTTTGGAATTTTTCGTTTTATTTTCATGTTTATTGGAAGAGAAGAACCCTTTTGGTTCCCCATTGGCAGGATACAAATTGGATTGCCAGATCCTTATCAATAAATAGGAATACAAAATTTTGTGTGCACAAATAAAGAAGAAAAAAAATGCGCAGCAGTTATGTTTGTATGGGTGTCTTGTGGTGGTGCTCCGGGCCGCGTGAATCATCCAGGCGCTACGGATTGCTTGTAGTTTTGACTTTCGGATGAGAGAAGTGAGGCTTGTCTATGCTGCTGCACACTCTGTGTGTGACAACGACTCGCACATGCTTTTTGCAGTTTTGATTCCCAAGTGGGAGGAGACAGTAGATATTTCTTTTTGTCTTTTTGTTTTTTTATTTTTTTATTTTCGGCTTTCTTTGGTTTGTACTTTGCTTTGCTGTTGTGTATATCGTTAGAGAGTTGTCGTCGTCGTCGTCTTTTGTATCTATTATTGTATCTCTTTAGATGGAGTTATTATTTTTTCCTTTTTTTTTTTGTCAATCCGACCACCCCCTTACGAGTGGTGAAGAGTTTAGAATTTGTTTATTCGATTTTATACGTATGTATGTAGTTCGAGATACATGCCTACATATCGAGAAGTTCTTTTTAGTTTAAAATTGATTAATCAATTCTGAGTGCGCGGAAGATAGGGGCTGCCTTTGCTTTCAACCGATTCAGAATTTACTCTAGCATAGAATATTTTCAAATCGAAAAAGGAATTGCAAATCAATTGCGACGTATAGCCTTTTGGGAGAGACCAAATGAATTGTTAAACTACATAGTTCCTTGGATCGGTTTACATAAACTAATCTGCATAGGTACACAGATACATTTAAAGAAGATAGTATAAATATTTTAAAGATATCTCTTCGTTGATTTGCTAATATGTTATAATAAGTAGTCTATTACGGTCCTTTTTTTGCGACAAGGCAGAGCCCGTTCTAGTATAGAATCTCATTAGCAGAGCCAGGGATGATGGCAACTTAGGATAGCGTATGAATCTAAACATTTTCAAACTATCGTATGTCAAATGGCGGACTAAAAAGAAGTTCGACAGATAGCACTACCTTTCGGTTACAAGTTTCTATCTAGTGTTCACTTTGAATTTGAGTAGATAGAGTCCGTTTATAGCCCCATCTTCATATACATATGTATATATTTAACCCTAATACAGACTTGAATCGAAGCTTCAAATGAAAGAAGGATTATGTTGTGCTCCCTTCAAAATGTATGCCTAAAATGGGCAGAAATTTCAGAAGGTATTTTCTAAATATGTTAAGCCTAAGCAACCTAGATAAAACTGTCTCCTTTCAATCAGAAATGTCCGGCCCCATTCTCGGCAAAATGATAAATGTGTAAATCAGTTCTCTTTTGTTTACTAAGTGTAACCCTATCTCGGATGTTAATTAGAAAATTCCCACTAAAGACACAGCCAAGCGCTAATTACATATGTGTTTTGTTAATTGCCTGCTTGGTCGGATTCCGTTTTATTCTTCGAATCCATTTGCCAATTTCGTGGCCACCATTACCATCACCACCATCAATTCTTCAGCCATAATGCCCGGCCACCAATTGAATCGAATTGAAAAAGAGAGATGTGCTTTCGATTTTGTAAATCGGATGGAATTGTGTGTGGGCCAAGTAAATTACTGCAGAACCCTTATGGGCCGCCGCCATTCAACCATCAATTACGGAACTGAACACACAAAAGACCACGGAAAACAATTAAGTGAGCGCGCTCACATTACACATATACACACATGTGAGTAATTATTGTAAAATTCCACCTCCTCCACATAACAAGTGGGTGCTCGCGATTTAGTAATAATAGTAATTATAAAGTAATTATTACAGGAATACAATGGCTCTATATGGCTGCGACTGGTGGGCTTAAGGGCTAAGATGCATAGAGTTAGCATGAGGATCTGAAGGTGGAACGGATGTAATTTGTAAGAACTTATAGGCGAATTACTTGACACTGTAGCTTAGAATCGTACAAAAAAAAAAATCGACTTGGTGGAGCTATTATAAGCTTAAGTGTTGGCTTATTTCGAAATGGTTACCTTTGTGAAAGGGCGGAAGCATTGAAGGAGCTAATTCCCTGACACCAGTTTGTGCAGAGTTGATGTGGTTACATGACTTTCGATTCAACAAGACTTGCTTATGCAGTTAACTGAGCTGTTCCTTGGTCTTCTGTAAGTCGGTTGTGGACTTAAGGAAAGATAGTATGTTTTTTGCTTTCGTTTGGTGTGGGTCTATTTCTTTTTCTCGCTCTTGGTTTGCATTGCTCTCATTGAAGAGAATTTCCAAACCCTGGAGACATTTATACCCGAGTTTAAACTTATCTAAGTATGACACTGTACACTACTATGCGGC
Organism: Xylota sylvarum; assembly: GCA_905220385.1. Classification (NCBI taxonomy): domain Eukaryota; kingdom Metazoa; phylum Arthropoda; class Insecta; order Diptera; family Syrphidae; genus Xylota; species Xylota sylvarum. Next base: position 90,380,026 of record LR999957.1, on the reverse strand, counting down.
GCCTATTAAGGGTGGTGCCATCATCTTTATTTTACAACCGAAATTCACTGTTGAGTAGCATCTCAATAGGGAGTTAAATATATAGACATACATACATATATACCATTCGAGAGATTTCGAACTAGACCACAGTGTTAGGTCCCTTTTCGTCTTTCTTCCACGATCCATCTTAGCCCTAGATACTCCGAATTTCTCCACAATTCCTCTCTGGCTTTGATTCCTCGTGTCAACGCCAGCATCTTTTTAACTGAAATCTGATTCATCCTCTGAGTTTTTTTATCCAGTGGCTCTCCAAGACCTCTCTTCTTCTGCTAGCTAGTGCCGGGCATTGACACAATAAATGTATGTATATGCTGCTGTTCCGATTTCCTTCATAGTTCACAGATGTCATCCTCCAGAAGACCCATCTTCTTTAGGAAATGACCAATACATAACCCTAACACCCATTTCAGTGTTTTTCGCCCTAAGCTTAGAACTTCTCTGAGTGGGGCATTTTAACAGCCATTTTCGCCTGCCTGCAACCTTTCACGGTTGACCTTCTCTGGTATTCCGTCGTGGCCCAGTTGCTAATTAGGAGTTCTACCATTCCTTTGCCAATTGCAGCGAATGGTTCCGGACCAGATAATTCTGAGGTTGACCCTTGCTTTGTTAGAGAGTCTGCCTTTTCGTTACCCTCAGACCCTACGTACCCTCTCACCCAGAGCAGCGTCATCTCATTTCGAGTTGAGGACTCACTGAGTTTATGAACACAGTTTAATGCTAGTGATGTATTGATATCTGCTTGCTTCATGCTTCTTATTACTGATTGATAGTCCAGTGTTATAGTAACGTGATGTTACTGTGATCCAACGCATGCAACAGAGCAATCATCTCGACTTGATAGACAGGTATATTTCCCCAAAATTTTGCCCACAGATCGGTTTGCACTGATGAAGCACCCATTTCACCTTTCTGAGATTCTCTTCCACATGAAAATTCCAAGTTGGTCCGGCATCTAGGTATACACCTAAATACTTAACTTTCCCGGTCATCTATAACTCTGATTCGAAAAGTGTCAAGGGCTGAAATTCCTGATCTCTCCTCTTCCTTGTGAAGATGATTTGATCTGCCTTTTTCGCATAAATGGAGAGCCCTTGTTCCTGACCAAAAGCGAATTACAGTAATGCATTTGTGGCTGTGCTGCAGTTTACCTTACCATATCTACCATAAATGAACTAGAAGCCCAAAAAGTTGTATAAATTTTTTTTTTGTTTTGTGAAAAGCAGCAAGGAAACTGCTGACTTCTTACAGATGTCCTTGAGAGCCATGTCACATAAGTAGGTACAACTTTAGTCTAAAATCTAATCGTCGATGTAACAAGGAAGCTAAGAACACAGGCTTTCGTAAATGAATAATGGGGAGATGGAATAGTAGGACGTTCTAATAAACGTGGTTGCTTAGTCTAGTTGAAATGGCCGCATATTCGACGTCGTCGTTAAGAATGCTACAACAACTAGTCTCGACAGACCATTAAAGTAGATCTCAGAGCGTCAAGAATGTAGGAAGTTGAAAAAAGGATATGTCCGTACCAAAAATTTCTTCCTTAAAATGTTTGTTGCTCAATACATTAAGGACCAAGCTTACAATCACTGGTCATTGATGGCTGATTTATTTTTATTCTGTTTTCCTCCTGTGTTCTATAACTATTTGCTCATTTCAATACCTTCGTTCCATGGAACTATCACTTTTCTTTTAGGTAACACTTTCTTTGTGGGATGTTTGCTCCTGACACTTCCACTATTATTGATGTTGGTTAGAGATGTTGTTAAGACAGACATGTCTTAAGATATTAGCAAACACCTGTGTACTATCTAAGTACATTTCTTTAGTTTAAGCTGATTGGAAAATATTCTTAACACAGACTTTGCTTTCCCAAATCGTCTATCTATATCTTGTTTAGTTTCATCGTCGGTCTAGATACTTAGAACTCTTTACTCGCTGTCATTTTAAAGATGTCCATAATTCTGTTACAGAGTAAGAGTTTCTTCTTCATTTCCCGTCGAAAAGCAACAATATTGGGAAAAGAGTGCAGGTTTGTGTTACGTCACTTTAGACAGCCCTTTTTTTGAAATGTGATATTTGAATCCATTGTATTTATTTCTTTGGCCTTTAGTCATTTTCGCAAGGGTACAAATATCTCTCCTATTTCCTTATTTGATCAAATAGGTCCTTTTTGGAAGCTAGAAGTTCAAATGCATATTTATTTCTTATTAAGATTTTGCTCTATGTACTGATTCTCAGCTCTATTTAATTTTAAGAAGGGGCTGAGTTCGTCCCTTCGTATAAGTAATTGATAGTCCGGGTTAGATCTTTTTGGTTTATAAAATCAGCAACAGTGACCGATATTCCTTAGTAGACAATCTAGTCGAGCAGTCTCCTAGTACATACATACATAAGTAATGTATAAATAGTGAAGTCGACCAAAAATTGAGTGCTAAATTTATTGAAGACTATCATTCCTTAGAGAGGAGTCCTCTCTGCCTTAATGTGGAGCCTTGTCGTGGATGAGCTATTTGAGGATCTCACAAACCATGGCATCAACTGTCAGGCATATGCTGATGACATAGTTATTATTGCCATATATACTATACATACATATATACATATATACATATGCGATATAGTACAACGGGGACTTAAGGCTAAGCCTTAATCCGGAAAAAATACAATAGTACCTTTCACGAGGAAATAATAAGGCTTGACGGGTACAATACTGACACCAGTCAAACAAGTTAAATATCTATCTAGGGACTAAACCTAGACAGTAAACTCATCTGGAAAAAACATACAGAAGAGATAACCTGGAAAGCCAGAAAAGAACCAATCTGGTCACCACGAGGAAGACACTTACCAAGGTGCAAAGACTGGCATGCCTCTGTATCACAGGGGCCATGAGAACTTGTCCAACTGCGGCCATGGAGGTAATATTGGAATTGACTCCTTTGCACCTCGTGGTTTAGGAATGTGCAAGTAAAACGATTGTAAGGATGGCTAAGGAAGGAATAGGAAGGGACAAGTACATTACATCGAAGCAAAAAAAAAAAACTACCACTCCTAGCTTTTCATCCCTAGGAAGGTTTAACTTTCAAAAGAACTTTGTTGCCAAGCTCAGTAACAAAAAAAGTTGGAGCAATGTATGCACTACCTACAAACTGAGCAATCATACAACAAAGTGGTACACAGATGGATCAAGAACTGATGAAGGAACTGGAGCAGGGGTATTTGGGCCCAGAACCAAATACTCTGATTCCATGGGCAAAAGCACCAGTATCTTTCAGGCTGAAATCTATGCCATTGATAGATGTGTCCAAATCGATCTTGATAGAAACCATGTCAACTGTGATATAACTATATTGTCAGATAGCCAAGCTGCTATTATGGCACTTGACTCCTACATCATTAAGTCCAAACTTGTGTGGGAATGCCTGCAAAAACTTATTGAACTAGGCAGTAGAAACAAAGTAACCCTCTGTTGGATACCTGGTCATGTGGGAATAGAGGGTAATGAAATGGCCGACTTCCTTGCAAGAAAAGGAGCATCCGAATCCTTCATAGGTCCTGAACCATTCTGCGGAATAGGGGATCATACCCTTAAAGAAGAATTCAGGAAACAAGAAAGGGAAAACAGGGCAAAAACCTGGAACAACGCCAATGGAATCAGGCAAGCCAAGAAACTTCTAGAGCAATACAACCGAAAAAGATTCGATGCATGCATCAGCATGAGCAAAAATAACCTCCGTATCCTAACGGGCTTCCTAGGGGGAATTGTAAACACAAGGAGCACCTAAGGAAACTAAGTATTTCTGAAGAAGGACTGTGTAGATTCTGCAATGAGTCCAGCGAAATCTTGTGAGGCATTGACCCACAAAAGACTGAAATACTTGGGCAAGTACCAATTATCAGATGAAGAAATACCGTCACTAGATCCAGCTCTCATCATTAGATTCTTAAAGGAAACTGGATTAGAGAGAGAGAGCTCTATGATATACTTCTTCCGCCAAGGCGTAGTAAGAGTGCTTTACCCTCGAAATAATTCTGAAAGGAATCCAAAAACGAGGGGAACTCTAATGAGGGCATGTACCTCCCCGAGGTGTTAGCTGGGGGCACAATAGACCAACAGGTCGCAGTGCAACATACCCCATTCTCAAATAATAATAATAATCATTCCTTATAATCTTATTGGAACTGCTAAGAGGTATCAAAATATGAGTGCATTGTGGTTTAGTACATTTTCTCCAACGCGTTCTTTTCTAACTAAACCATATCCCACTGCAAGTTTCTGGTATTCGATCCAAAGCTGAGAGCTTTTCTTTTTTGTTAGGTAACCTACCAGACTACTTAGTCTGCGAGTGTTTTAGAGTTCTTCATTGTCTAATAGATAGTCTCTTTGTATGCCACTTTTATCTCCTCACGTCGAGCATTGCATCATGACCAGTCGTCATCTCAAGTTTCTTTTTCGGGTTTTCTCTAGAATAAAGTGCATATCCATGAACGCACTAGTGTCACTTGCTAACTTCTTCTTTGTGATTCATTTCCGTTGTACAGTGTGACATAAATCGATTTTCGCGTACCAAGTAACCATGAAGAGTAGTAGGTTTCTCACATTTACAAAAGAACAAAAAGTAGCCACACCTCCAGGAACAAGCACCAGTTTAGTCGGTCTACTTTCGTGACTGAGCAAGTGTGGGGTCTTTTTGGAAAGTTTGTTGGTTGTTTACTTCTTAAACTAAGAAAAGATCTTGAAATATGATGCCCAGTAATTATTTCACATTTTTAATGAACTCCGATACTCCCCTGCTCTTTTTCCAACAATTTCTATTACACCCAACGTACCTCTGTATATAATTTCAGATGAAGCACTAGTCGCCCAGAAATCGTAGCAAGTGTCGACTATCTCTACAAAACTGTGTTTACTCTATTTTTCCTTATCTATGTATTAAATCTAAGCGCCTCCCATCTCCCATAATATCCACAACAGAGATGATATTGAGGAAATATAAGCGAGAAATTCTTAAAATGAATCATTATTTTAATAATATTTTATTTATAGCTAGGTATTTATTTATGGGGAATTTTTACCAAATTTAACTAGTATGATGACATTTCATACTAGTGGCTTTAATTGGACGCTATTAAAGGGTATTTAATGCGTTCTTTTCAAGGCATAACAATTTTGCTAAAACGAGGTAAGTTAGAGATAGACTTCCATCTACATTAACCAGTCTTAGCAAGAATACTACTTTTATTTTAGTTATTAGATATTGTTCGATTTTATGTCACGCCACTGTAAGATGTAGAAATTCAGTTGACACTGTCGAACGTTAACCCAATATGGAATGCTATTAGTCATTGTTACGTCAGTTTAGGTCTGTTCTTCACCATGATACAAACGCTTCGGGAAAGGAAAGGACTACTAGGACTAAACAGTCACAACAAATGTAAACTTTATTGAGTACCTACACCATATTTACAACAGTTGGAAAATCTGCTGAATGGACATTAGGGTGGCACTGATCCAATAAAATTTCCATGTCACATCACATCCTTAAGGTTGACTTTCACACTCCAACCACACACCGCTGCCGGTGCTGGAGAATTCTCGTTTAAACACTTGACTTTTGCATTCCGAGCAAAATTGTTGTTTAACTTCTTCTACGCTCGCTGCGAAACGCTCTTACTGTGCCACCAATCACTACTCAAGAAATACTTGACGCCATATTTGTTCCCCTTCTGCCCTTAACCACATGTGTAGTGTGTGATATTCCACACTCATTTGAATTCTCTTCTGGAGGCAAAAAAAAAATAAAAAATGGTGAATGGGACTAGGATTATAGGTACTAGTTCAAGATTTAGAATTTAAAAAAACGCTTAGTGTAGCTGTTTATGCATGTGTCACACGCATTTTTGAAAAATAAATGTGCAACTCATTCGCAAGATATACATATGTATGTATATAAAAAAGTAATGACAGACATCTTGGTTGATTCGCCGTGAAAAGATGCAAATACCGCTGCGGCTTAGCGCTGCGTGAGTATAAGTGCGACAGAATAAGTGCACTAATGGCGAAATGACGCGCGAGTATGTGGCTGTACATCAAGTCATTCGACGTCGACGTTGGATATATGCAAATGGCAACGATTTTCTGAGTTTTTTTTTTTTTTATTTTTTTATCGACAGAAGCAACAACGCACATAGTGCTTATATGCGGCAACGACGCGAGAGTTGTTTCTCAAGGGTTGTCGTCGTTGGTGTCAAGTTACACTTGACAGTGCATTGGAGGACAAGAAAAGCAGGGCATGGATAGGCAGGCAGCCAACTCACTTGGCACTGCTTTAAAGCGCCACTACCACCGGCCGACCATCTTGGCTGTTTTAGAGGCAGTACCGTCGTCGTTGTCGACGTTGCGTCAAACCATCGCCGTCATCATCTTGGTCGGTCGTCGTCATGTATTCAAGAAAAAATGGCTTCCCTCAAAATATCCAGAAAAGAGAAGAGAAAAGAATGAAAATAATAAAAAAAAAAATATATACCCAAGAGGCAGAGTGCGATAATTAACACACGAATAAAAATGCAAATACGCAAGGAAAAGGAATAAAAACAAAAAGTACACAGCGAGGGAGAGGGACACATACTGTGTGTATGCTGCATTGTGCAACAAGGAAAAAACAAACATGGAAGCTGAACCATTAGGCCTTATTCGCGCACTCAATTGCAGTGAAACAGGGCACGGAAAACAGAAAAAAAAAAAACAGAAAAACAAGAAAACGCATACTAATTAAGTGCGCTAAGCCAGCCACACCCTCTCCAGTCGGTTGGACGCACATTATGGCACCTTTATCTCCACCAACCTCCAACCGCACACCTGGAATAAAATAGCCGAAAGGATTAACTTCCCGCCACGAGATGACAATAACTCATTCAGATTCAATCTCATTAGTCAGCGCTCACAAAAAAAAAAAAACAGAAACCAAATCTTTTCTCCTTCAGGCAGATTCTGCTGCGAAACAAAACAGAGATGAAGACACTTCAAATTGACAGATACAATTGTATCTCGCCCAGCAGTAAACAATCCCTTCGGAGGGTAGATTCCAGAACTACCCTCATAAAAGATTCTCACAGCTTTTTTTGTTGTTGATTTTTTTTTTCTTCTTTTATTTGTAATTGTAATTCTAGAAGCGTTGAATGACTCTAAACTGTTAAGATAGGGAAGAGTTTTTAGAGCGTGGTACGGGAGACAGTTAGCAACAATTCATAAAAGTATTCAAAACTTTATTGTTGTGATAATTGCATGCCTTCGGGGGCTGTACCCTGTCTATCTGTCTCTCAGTAGATATCTACTTCTATATGTGTTGCGGCGAGTACCACCACCCTATGTGTATAAATAAAAAGTGAATAAGTTGGCTTTAAGTGGAGAGTTATGGCTAACAGACTAGCTGACAAGAAGGAAGTCAATAAGCGATTTGTTATTAAAAGAGTTCAGTTGATCCTTTCAATCGTTGAAGAGACTGCAAATTTTTTTAACCTTATAAAAGTGCACATTTCCTTAACTAGACAGTCAAACTGAAGCGTGTACATATATATACATATACGTATGTATCAATTTAAGAATAATAATGTTTGAAATACTTAGTTTAAACATCTTAAGCTAAGTTTGACTGATATTTTAATCTTCCTTTAAGCTGCAGTTCTCTGTATTCAAAAGATTTGTTGCCAGACTCAAACTTATTGTTTCACCAATAAAACCCCGTTTGCCTCATACATCTAAAGACTCTTAATACTACAAAACTCAGCTTTGTCCTGACAAATAATGGTGGTAGATGTTTTTACATTCTTAGTGGATACAGTGGCTAAGACTTGATGGAAAACATAAAAAGTGTAATCGAATCCTTGTCCTATCAATTTTCAAAACCAGCCATGAATCTGATACATATAATACCAGTCAACAAGGTAAACTATCTACTTGTTTTATTTTTTAACCCAAGAAGAATCATATGTATAATAAAACTATTATAAAATTGTTAAATCTGAACTTGATGTTCGATTTCTATAGAGAAAACCTCAAAGCTGGGAGAGTCGAAATGAATAACAGAGGACATGGTAAACCTTGATTCTCTTTAGAAACAAACCAATTTCAAGTTAAAACATAAGCTAGGCTTATCACAAAATCAAAGAGTTCAAAGCTTAAATTAATTAATTTTATTTTATTTATTTTATCATCGCTAAAAATATTCCAGTTTTGAAATTTCATGTAGTATACTAGCTTCAGGTATCTTGCTGGTCAAAAGATGAACCTGGCAATTCTTTCGAGTTCCATTTGTCGATTATAAATAGAATATCTTGTCTTTTGTCACGTTACTTCGTAAGCCGCTAAAACGTGTCTGTAAAGTTGTTAAACCTATTTTCTTATCAAAATGCTGCTCAAACCACACACACTTGTGTAGATTTTAAGAAAAAAAAATATCAATATGAAATTTTGCTAATCGCCTGTCATTTTGTCTGCCAACAACACTGTATCTAACCACATTCACATCATACCATCAACCACTCCAACAGTGGCATTAGGAAAACGTATGTCTTTCAATAAATGCTGAAGTATTTCTAGAATTAGCTCCCACCCACTAACGACACACAAAGTATCATACATCCCCGCCCTAGTATAGTAAAAACCAAAACAACCCTTCGACCTGCGAAACCCTTTTCAAACCACACTTCCTAACGAAACGGACGTCGTCGTTTTACCGGTTTAATAATAGATTCACAGTTATTATACTCATGCTGCTGCAGAAAAGTTTTCACTTTTCCGGCTCTCTCAGCCCCGGCCCATCGCACTGTTAAGCGCCCTTCTTCCTGCCGCTGCCACTGCCATTGTCGACAATTGCATTTAATTGGACATTTATTTCACTTTACATCTTATTAAGGCTCACATTGCAATTTGCGAAGATTTTCAACCATTTTGCACAAAACACCTTCGAGCAATACCTTCCTTCCTACCTATACTCCTTCAGTCAGGATGATTAGGGTTGGTAGTTTCTAGGTGTTCGTATAGCTCATCATGAGTGTTGATTTGAAATTTCAAAGCTTTTTGCATTTTTTATGCCCGAAGTCTGAGTGACATTTCTTGTCACACGGCTGACGTGCAAATAACACATTCCACACCTGTCCCCATGGCCAGGCTCTGAAAATTACATGACAATTAAGTTGGGTGCAACAAGCAAATTCCGCTAGTTTTATAATAATTCATGTCAAACCGTGGAATGTGACAGATTGTATACGTATTTTATTATATTTTACAACTTGTGTGTCACATTTTTCCTATTCTCGATAAATTCCATTAGTGTTATGTTTCACGAGCAGTGTTGACATGATTTTAGCGTGTCAAATTGCTATTCACCGCTATATGCGGCCTTTGAATGGATTGAGCATGACAGCTATGTCAGTTGGAATCATCTAAAGTCACAAAAAAAAAATATAATCACACACAGATACACACAATGACACGGCTTAATGAATGCCATTAATGTGCGTTGACGTCGTGGTCTTTTTTTTTTTTCTGTCAAAGTTTAGACACAAAGGTGGTAGCCACTTAAGCTTAATCATGTGTAAATGTCTTCAATAAATATAAATAACAAAGAATATAAAAAAGGAGTGGGTGTAGTGTGTAGAAAACTGTGAACACATCCCACCTTTTTGTACATACATAAAGTTTAGTTTTTTTTTTTTTTTTTTTGTTGATTGTTTATGGACATCGGTTTTATATTTTCTTTTAAATGGAAATGATGCCATTTTCACTTTTTAGGGAACTGTTTAACAAATTTGTTGTTCTAAACACACCCATGTGGAGTTGCCAAGATGAGGTTTGTTATTTGACAGTTTTTCCTGAGATATACGTACGTACGTATAGGAGTCATCGAGGTGAATTAGAATAATAGAACAATTTATACCCAAAATAGATGTTTAAATACTGCGCGGTGGTAATGGTGTAATAAATTATGTATAAACGTCAAATTAAATGTCATTTTATTCAAGGCGTTTAGTATAAATATAAATCATTAATTTTAAATTAAAAAAAAAATCTGCTTAGTTATATGTCTAGTCATTAATTTGTAAAGACCATGCCGCCGCTAGTAATTCCAAGTGTATCTCATGACAACCGTAAAGTAGTGGTAATGTCTTCAGATTGTGTAACTGAAAGATTGCTGATCCGATTTGCAACTACCGATATCAAACAATTTCCAGTTTGATTATTAGATATTAACGTCAAGAAAGGTTTTTTATATATGAAAAATGGGGGGCTTAATGGCAAATGAAAATGGGACCCCAAAAGCCATCAGGTACTGCTAAACTAAAAGCCAGGTTTAGAGAAATCAATGGCAATGAGATGAAGAATAATTTATGTAAGTGAGAACATATCTTGATCATTTTTAGCAAAAAGAATAAAAAGTTTTGTAGGTTTCTCGACAGCTTTAAGCCTTGAGTTGTCGGTTTAATCACGGCTTTGAAATAGGTATTGTTTATTGGAGTTTCGTAGCAGTGGAACTTGGTAGTCCCACAGCGACAACCTTTGACATATGAGTTTTTTTTATCATAGATACATAAATACATAAGTAGTTTAAGGTACTATTACCAATTAGCTTAAAAGTGTGTGCAGTCTCTTGACCATTAAGTCATTATCTCTATTTCATTCGATTAAAAAAAATTTTCTACAAAATGTCATCACGGGTGAAAGCAAGTCGGTTGAACATGTCCAGCAAGGAAAACAAGTCTGGTTAAAGATGAAAATACCAATCTAAGTCCAATCTAGTGATATCAATCTGAGCTTGACTTAATCATGTTAAATCTACATACGTTTTGGTAATAGGAAAAATAATCCAATTAAATTTTTTGATTTGAGACAAGGATAGTGTATGTAGTAGGAATAGTCTAAGTTTGACTTAACAGTTTTAGTCTAAGTAGACTATCTGAACCTCGTTTGTTGTAATCCTACCACAAAAAATGGTACTTCCCTCGGAATATGCAGGATACTCTTAGAAAATATAGCCAAGCTTGGTTCTACATAATCTACATACATAGATTTACTTGTCAATTCCTAACACAAAAAGTGCATGTTATTGAACAGAACTGTACATGCCCATCCAAAATATCCACTGAAACATTTAAATATCAAATACAAGACTGCTGGCCGAACAAATCGATTGATAACTTCTGAAACTATGTATGTATATACATATGTATTTGCTTACGATATTAAATTAATTTTCTGAGTTCAAAGGCCTATTCATCCCATCGAGATAGTTTTGCATAATGCAATTCATAACTTCAACTATCATACAGTAAAAGTTAGTTGCACACCCATGCCATTGTAATCTACGTGACAATAATCACTTCATTGGCCAACTACTAACCAGATTACCAGCCAATTGTGTTACAAACTAGTTTGACGAGACAAACTCTTCGGGTAGGTAAAGTATCTTAATTCAATATAACTCCGTATCTACATCTCCCTTGTGTCGCTGTGCGCTCGACTACCGTGCGTATCTATGCCTAAACTAATCGATTGTTCGACGAGCGGAGACAAACTTTTTAATTAATTTCGATTACCATAAGCACCAACTAATCCTGCCACCTGTATTCAGTGTCTACCTCCAGACGCGGACCGGCACAAAGTATCCCACACACAAATTTGAATTTTTAAGCGACTTGACTTCTCTTCTGTATCATTGTCATTGTCGCTGTCGGTCTCATCTCAAAAATCAAAGTGAATACGAAAATCCCAAATTATTGGCCATTACCTGGCCGTGTCGTGTTGAAATGATCTTTATCCGATCATCGAGCAGCTCCCCAATACGCCGAACACCGCGCGCTGGCAGGGATTACTGTCATTCGCAAGAGTTGTTTTCTAGCACAAACACTCGAAATTAGACGGTATTAAGACTCTATCACTGGCGGGGTCTTAGATCTCTTTCTCTCTCCGCGTGCCAGAGCTTTGAATTATATTTTCCTGAAACAGAAATACCTTTTGTGGTTTGACGACCATGATGACGGTAGTGATGTTTAGCAGCTTATTAACCATTATTGTCACACAGTTCCCATTGATCGTTGAGGTTTTTGGGGAGGGTTCTCGGGCACGCATTGTTTTCTCTGGAAATTCATAGAGCATATATATTTTTTTTCTTTTTTCGGTGGTTAGAGTGGAGATTGTAATCGAAACACACAAACCGACGCATTGCACTGAGATACATACGTTGATAGGTAGATAGACGTGGGTAAAAACAGACGTGACGAGCGCAGTTAGCGCCATGTAATTTGTCCATTAACCATTTATTCCACCAAAAAGGTGCGTGATCATAAAGTGAATGAGAGAATGGTTGTTTGTGTTCTCGCATCTAGATACATTTCATATTTACACACATACTTTTCTTTTCAAATTAATCAACTGATTGCATACTAATTTGCGTAAGTGTCTCGGGTCTTAACGTTCGTTGAAAACCGGAGAGATGCATGGCGCCTATCCAACACGACACAAAAAAAAAAAACATACATACCTGAAACACAGGAAAAGATGTATTCATTGTGGATGCGCGCACGTCAGCTGCGCGCTGCTACGTCTGTGTTTTCCAAATAATTCATTAATATTTTCGGATAATTATGACTTTGGGGTACAAAATAGCCCTTCGAACGACCCTATAATAATCACTGTGTCATAAAAACCATCTCGTTCGTCGTCGTCGTCGTCGTTGTAGTCCTTAAGGCTGTTTTGTTGTGTGTACCTGTGTGGCAGCAGCACCAAAGAGAGAGTGAGAGCCCTCTGGCACTTTTAACTACCCAAGGAAGTAAGGAAAACAAACATTGGTAATTTGAAAACAACAAACTAATAATAATAAATCCAAGGCTTGTTAGTCTTGCTCCTCGCAGAAATCAAGGAAATGAGGGTATCTCTATCCAGAGATACAGACAAACAGCAGTGAGGAGAAATAAAAAAAAGTATAAATAATGATTTAAATGGCCGTTAATCATTTAAACACCCTCTGCTGAGAGCGAGACAGAGTAGTCTTTAGAATGGAATATAAAAGGATAAGTAGTAGGCTGGCTCGAAGGTGTTTACAAAAAAGGAATGAAATGAAACCAGGATTAGACACAGTCAAGACAGAAAGTTTGAAGTTAATTGACGCCGTTTACGAGTGGGAATATTCTGTTTGTGTGTATCTTTTATGGGATTGTCTTTAGAAAAGTAAGTGGTGGAAGAATTTTTAGGTGAATCGAGAAATGTAAATGCGATTCTCATGAGAAAGTTGCTGGTTAATAGAGATTCCCGGTTATAGAATGCAAGTAAATCACCATTTTCAATTTAAAATTCTTTCTCATTTCAGATTCCTTTCTCATAAGATCGCTGCAGGTTATGTAAAATACTGACCTCCATTCATAGCCAGAGTCTGATTTCAAAAAAGGAAATGATTTAGGTGTTTTATTTAGATGTTAAAACATATGAGAATCTGGTATAGAAACGTTCTCAATTAAGTCTCAAATTCTCAATCAACAGATCGGTACAGTATGGGGTTGTGATCAGGGATCCATGCAGATACCTTCAATGCACCACCTACATCGATACTTAGTGACATTTTGTTTAGCGATGGTTAGCATATTGCTACAACAAGTGATGGCGGAACTAGTATCTTTATCTCCAAGGGCTGTAGAGGAGTCATAGACCACAACCCTAGACCCTTTCATGGTACGTCCGCACCTATTGTTAGAGTGTCACCAACGAAAGAATTTAAGGAAAGCTTTGAAAATTGCACCAGAGTACTAAAATGGATTCTTGTGCAAATCTTCTACATATGTATGTATGAACCGGTAGCGGTTGAATCTTTTTACGAATTTCTGGTTTCACTGACATTTTTCTGGGCTGTAATAACAGACAGTATTCCCTCATTCATGCCAACGCCCTAGCGAACATCTCCAGACGCATTATGCATATTAGTATAGGATGATCCATCTGTTGGTTTATTTTTGAATCATAAGTTATTATGACACTGACAGTTCTTATGCGATCAAAAAATTTACAGAAACTCTGTATTACATTTTCCCGGTACGAAATGGATCGATTTACGCTTGAAAAACGTTGAGAAATATTGAAAAGTTACTTCCAAAGTGGTTGCCGAAACAGTGCGAATTTTTCAAACAAATTTCGGTCGAAATAATGCACCAACTGCAGATGGTGTACGCAAGTTTTCTATGAAAGTTCGTGAGACTGGTTTACTGGTTGATAATCGAACAAATGCCCGTGTTCGTTCGGTGCACTCAACTGAGTATATTTCAGCTTTTGCGGATTTTTGGAGCGGCGGCATTATTGGCCCATTTTTTGTCCAAGACGACAATGAAAGAAAGGTTACAGTCAATGGAAAACGCTACCGAGGCATGATAACCGATTTTTTATGGCCAGAAATTAAGGATTTGGATTTGGGCGAGCTGTGGTTTCAGCAAGATGCGGCAACGTGGCACACAAGCCGTCCAACAATCGATTTATTGCATACTAAGTTCAATAATCTTGTAATCAGTCGTTTTGGTGATGTTGCTTGGTCTGCGTGGAGCTACGATTTTACGCCGTTGGATTCGATTCGTTGAAGCGATTAAGGCACTCAAGAACCATATTGGTCAATATTCGTGAAATAGGGACTGAAACGATCGAAATTGTATTGAAAAATTGGGTTGACAGGATGGTATGAATTCCGTATCAATTCCTTGCAACTTATCTGAATCCCAACGTCCCAGATGGTAGTATTTGCAAGTTCTACACTATCTAACCCTATAGTATTACAAACCAAAGCAAGTTTTCTCCCAATAAAGGCTTACACCAGTCTAGACTATCGCTTATCTTGTATCTAAAAATTTCTCCTCCAAACAGCTTCCTCATTCCAATGTCACCTTGTATCTACATAATTAAAAAAAAAAAGAAACCAAAAACAATCCGATAAATCGTATATACTTTAATCTCTCAGAGAAACATTAGCGCCACCACTAAGCGAAGAAATCATTTGGTAAACATATACCAAATCCAGTCAAGGGCTATACAGTGCGATGAACATCGGTCCACAAAAACATTTGTCAATATTTACCCGAAAACGCACAAAATAAGCAGACAGCCCTGCGACAGCTATTGCATGTTCTTTTGGGCCACTGAATGAGGGCATTGTTCCTCTGCTTTAGCTGTTTACAAGCGGAAGTATAAGGTTTACCTTCAAGCAAACAGCAGCCACTTTACCCCCGATTCGTATCGGATTCATTTTGACAGTAAATATTTCTTTGCTGCTGTCTGATTCATTCTCCTAATTCCCTTCAAAAGTACTCGGTATGTGTATTTGTTTTAATTCTCTCCAAGTCTTTGGAATGGTCTCGTATATGGGGTCTTAAGGTGCCAAGAAAACACCTTTAATTTAGCTACTGCCCCAGCGCGCTCAGCTGTTTTTAAAACTTCTATGTCCATGAACTAAAGGTACACAGCTCTGTGATATTCACCGAATCTTCCATGGTTGGTTTGGCAAACAAGTAGCTAGGAAATTAAGATAAACACCATTTGAGATGTCAACACAGTGCCATCATCTACCACATTTCAAGAATCACCGACTATAACTCTGACTCTTAGGCGAGGAGATGAATAATCAAACATTGGAGTGAGGTTGGCGCCGGTGCGGATTGTTTTTTGTTTGACTTATAGGATTAAGCTGCAGTTTCCGCTTAACCGAGTTCAAGTGAGGTCTTTGTTGTTTGTTGATTTCCAAACGGCCGTGAAGGCGAAAGGCAAAGTGGACTTTGAAATAAATTTTTGATCAGGAATTTCCCGATGGTTTCGTAGGTACCCATTTTGTCATCTTAAGACTTTGCAACACAAAACGATGAGTAGTATATACTTACATATGTACATGCAAAGAAGACAACACAGCACAAGTGTATATCTATTATTAATAGTATCTGGTCTTAACCCGCTGAAGTAAGTATAACATAGTTTGGTTCATTCTGTGCTAAATTTACAAATCGAACACATGGAGTCAGCTTTGATGGGCCAATAAGCAGCAGCGGTCCCAGTAAGCCTTTAAATTTCTGTACTCACAACATTTCCAGAGGCTTGCTGTACTCCAGCAATTTAGCCATAAAGGTTCGTGCATTTCTTTGGTATGTGATCAGATATGAACGCGGTGCTAAATTGCCGTCCTCTTTCATCACGGTTTGGCAATCCTTTTGAGTCATTCATAGTTTATATTCCACAATTTGGTTGGAAGAATGAAGAGTGGACTTCCACAAGGTTATTTACTATTTCCTTAATTTCTTCAACTAAACGGATAAAGTGGATCGTGCTGCTCACAAAACTTGAAACTGTAAAACTTGAAGCTGTCTTGAATTTCTTTGACTTACACATCGACTATGGAATACCTGCAAAACACGCTGGTGAATTTTGAAAAAGTACGAGGACATTTCTTCTTACCGTTACGCAGTAGTTAAATCTGTTCATCTTTTATGTCTAAACTGTTCATTTAAATTTCATATTTGATAATACTTAAAGAGTATACATTGTTCCAAATCGGAACAATGCCATTACAACTACCCTCAGAGCAAGAATCACTCAAGAAAAATAAATGAAATTTCTCCAAATTTGTCCTGGAATGCACGATATTACATTCCTCTTCAAATTTTCATGGCGCTCGTAAGAATTTCACTCATCAGAGCTGAACTCCCCTGGTGTTTTCCAATCGTGATTCCAGACACATTTCTTTATAAAAAGAGTTCCTGATGAAAAACGTGAAGAAAGTGAAGAACAAATTAACCATCAAGGACGAAACAGAAAACTTTTCGAAATACGACTTTATAGCACATTTAACTCCACCCAAAGATTATAAGAGTCATCTGTTCGTCTTGCACCCACTGTAGCTAACGAAATTTCCTTATCACCAATGAACGAACCTTCCAGAGCACCACCTCGTTGAGTGGAGAAACCCTCTCACGAAATTCAAGTCAAAATTACATGCCAATGAACACGAAATAAAATTATATTCCGTTGCCGTTAGTAGGTTTTTCCTAATTTTTCCTGCTCGTAGTTTTTTATAACCTTTTGTGCTCCGGTGCTAAAATTTTTCAACACCCAAAGACGTCATTGACTTGGAAGACCGTCTCTTCGGCCCGCAACGCCACCTTTGGAGGGAAATTAATGGGCCATAGTTGGTTTTTATTACATTTTAACCAGGATAATTAGATTCATGTTAAACACACCACCAGTCCCGCAGGTAAAGCGCTAAAAATATTATGTAAATTAGATTTTTGTCACGACGACTTCGGACTAGAGGTGTGGGAGTGGTCACGTTTTGGAATGTGAAACCTTGGAAAACGCTTTTCACCTACAAAACGCACGAACACACAAATCGCCTACAATCCTGTTACAGTCGTTCGAAATAATGTGAGATGATTACCCACAACCAGATTATGACCTCTTTTAAAGTAACCGAAAGGCGAGTACACCTTTGTATCCGTTTGCTGGAACAAAAAAAAAAAAAAAATATCCTCAAGAAATCTATTCGGCGGAAAACATCCTAACCGCATTGTCCTTTGTCAACACACGACTCACTCAGCCGCTACTGTTCAGAGACTGTCTGTACCTGTCTCTATGAGAGAGTGTTTAGTTTTCTTATCTTTTGTGTCCTGCGGGATAAACTTTTATTCGCTTTGTTGTTCTTTTTCGGCGCAGCGGCGGCGGCGGTGGCGGCACACAGGATTGCAATTTACAGAGTGCGGTTTATCTGAGGATGATAATTTTGCGATTAGCCTGGTTCTTGGCTAAGCATTCTCTCTCTTGGTTCATTGAAGCCTGAAACCACTTTGTCGTTGGCTGTCTATTTCTATTTGGTTCATCCGTCGGTTGCTATGTGTTCTCCTGTCAACTGCTCAGCAGGATATTTTTAGGGCGCTAGCATTTCTTGTTTTTTTTTTTTTTTTTGTTTTTGTGGTCTTTGTTCCTTTTTGTTTGTCTATTGTCCTGAATTCCTTTGTACCTGCGGCTGCTACTCCTGGTGCATGGCATTTAAGAAGTTCTTACAGAACGCGGTGAGTCTGATGAGTGTATCTTAATGTGATCGAAATGAGCGCACACAACACACATAACAAGGATCAGTGCCAATAGAGGAGGGAGCGCGAGGATAATAAATTTGTCTTCATCTGTCGGCCTGAAGGGTCTCTCTTTGTCCTATGTCAAGATTAGATGATGTTTTGAGATAAACAGAGGAGGCAGTCCCGACGACGACAGCAATAGATTCGATTGAGCTGGAATATGATTCTGCATTGATAGGGGTATTCAGTTAAATGTGATCCTTAAGAAGTCGATAGCAATCTTATTGGAAAAGAGGTGATCTTTAGGGATTTGAACATGAGTAGACAGATGGGTAAAGGGGTTGGTTCGTGGCGAAACTTTGGGCAATTTATCATTTATTCAAGTAATGTAATGGAAACAGTGAATTTGAGAGTTCTTTCTGACTGCTCTTATGAACAGCATGCAGTTCAGTTTCGTGTATCAATAGACTTTTCACATGACATCCCAATCACTGTTCTTTCAAAACAATCAGTTGATTTATTTGCCAATTATTTTGAACCTATTTTTTAAGCTTTTCTATTTTGAAAAGGGAAACGATCTTAAATAGGGTTAAGAGGCTTGAATACCAGACACGTTCTCTCGTTCTTTAAGGTTAGGATATTAGATTACAATTCAAGACTTCCATGAGCAACGCGTGCGACAACTCGGAGCCCAGAACATAAAAAATGGACTTGTTGAGCTAAACTTAAAGTAAGTCAGATACGTTGAGATAAAAAAAATTAAATCTTTAAGATTTCAGATGACAACTAGATCATAGAGTAGGCTTTATACTATGTCAGGTAGTTCTATTCCAGCAAAGAGATCGTTAGCGAGAGAATAGAACACAACCCATACGATGGCAGCTAGCTTTGATTGCATATAATGAACGCATTCAGACTTAGCGACAACTTTTCTCATTGTTATGGTTTCAACCTTAAAAGAATGCATTTCTTTTAACAGATTGATCGAAGTACATTTTGTTTTTGACCCCAATCTAAGCTGTTAAAGGACACAATGCGGTTGGGATACATTCATCATTCACTTTTCATCTTTTAGCACCAATCTCTATGCTACAACTGGGCGAGCGGGGGCTTCGAATTTATATAATAAAGAGTCCTTTCAAACTACGTCAAAAATTCAAGAGGTATGGTTAGAACGTAACTAGAACGTGGTTAGAACGTAACTAAAACGTGCCAAGGAAAGATTTACTTAATTGACATCTATTGCTAGAATATACGCAGCATTGAGTCTTCAGAGAAAATTAATTTCGGCGTCAAAAGAAACTAAATTGCTTTTCTCAAAAATATGCCACAGACACGTTCGTGTCCTTTTGATGCTGACATCTTTTCTTGTGTGTTGTACATGTTTCTAAGCAAAATAACAAAGTTTTAATAATGCAAACACAAACTAGATGAGTAGTAGGAGTTGAAATAAATTAACCTACCTGCCATCTTCACTTCTATGCCAGGATTATAAGGACACACACAAGAAAGATGGTCACTATCCGAACGCCCTCCTACCAAAAATATCCCCCAAAAAAGGCATCCCAAGAGTGCACGAGTAGTTCTTTGATTTTCTATTTGAATTGTTTCTCAAATGCTATACACTTGTGTGTTTTACTACACTTTTGGAATATGTCCTTTTTTGGGACACACGTCCACACACAGATACACACGTAAGTATGTACCTCATATGTTTAGCTCATCCAACCGTGTTTCCATTTTAATTGTGTCATCTTGTATTCCCGTCAATGCAGATGATAGAGTGAGTTTTTGGGGTGGATGGAGAGAGATTTAGAGACACTAAAACATGTCCTGGCTGTAGGTATATGTGCCAGGGAGAAAGGACATGAATTAAATTTAACCAAATATAAGTACTCCTCCTTTTGCTCTTTGTCGGTTGTTGCTTGCGCATGAGAAAATTTGTAAGTGAGCAGGATTTTACTTTGTTACACAATTGAGATGTGATGAGGTTGGTCTCTTTGGAAGGACATGCACACAACGCACATACACATATGTTAAGTGCGGACCAAAATTAACGATGGGATATTCTTGGTATCCTGCGAATTACACGCCTCGTGGAGATCAAAAAAGATGCTGCTCATATGCCAGTAGATGTATTTTAGTAAATCGATATGCTAAGGATGTCCTTTTCTTGATTGAGTGAAATACACATCACATCTTCAAGGAGGCTGTTCTAATTTTATTCTCGAACTCAGTCACCATCGTCTTAAGCGACATTAAATAGATACAATGGCGGTGTGGATCGTAATTCCACTTCGATAGAAATATCGAACCACGGGGATAAAAGATGAGTATCGGAAGGGAATTAACCGCAGATACATAGTTGCGGCGGCATCTGCTTCCTTTTTTTTTTTTTCATTACAAACATCTTTATACCGATAAAACATTGTAAGTATATAGACAGGAGGGTTCGATCTATGTATAGAGTCCCGGTGACCCTGTGTTTATGTGTGTTTAAAAAAAGAAGAAGAGGAAAACGATCATATCACAGATAACCATCCCATCTAGTGCGTGACCTCATATACTATAAATGGGGTTGATTTCATTTCGGTTCCAGGATTATCCAATTGAGGATTAAACGCACAGTTATAGAAAGAAATTGAAATCTTATTAAGGCAACCTTATGTTTTTTTTTTTTTTTTTTCAAGTACTCATACCCAAAAAGCCTCTCTCACTTAAGGATAATTTCGAGATGCTATGCTTAGATGATTTTTCTTTTACACATTATCGATGCACGGTGCAGTTTTCTATCCTCGGGGGTAGTTCTGTACCTGAAAGTGTATATGTATGCGCGCGAAAACACACAATGTCTGTCATGAAAGGGAAGTTCAACGCACATGGGTTGGCCTTCGTGCACTCTGTTTAAAAAGGGGTGCGAGAAAAAAAAAAAATAAATAAAAAAATATAAATATAAAACTGGAATGTAGAACACGAACAATAATAATACTCATATCCCTTAATATCCCGTTGCCTACAACTGTATGAGTGTGTATTCCAATAATGCATGCGGGATAAAGGGAATAAAAAAAAAATATGGCTGACTTTCGTTTTTATTAATGGTTGTTGCTTTTGATTGTCTCACCGTTGGTTTGTGCTTACGCACTCCTAAGTGCGACATGTGATTGCCTTCTAGTGGAACAGGGTGACAGTGAAGTTTTTTTTATACAAGTTTAATTTTTTTTTAGAACTTTTTAGATTTGGGTAGTCTTTAAAAAAAAAAACTTACTAATGGAAGTTTTTCCAACAACATTTTTAATAAAATCGCTGAAATATCCTCTATGCATGTCGGCATTTAAAATATTCCACTTTCATCTCTTAGACTTACTCGTATAATCTAACAGAAATTGATAACAAATCTCTTTACTGTTAAGCTAGAGTTGATACTTGAAGAAGCATAAGAAGTCTTATTGTCCATTGCTGTAGGAGAGGGTTAAGACCTAGTCATTCTCAAACTAGAATACGAAAGACTTTCGAATAGAGTCCAGCAAGAATATTGTTTTGTGTTAGCTTTGAACTCGACTAAGGCCGGAGCGGTACTACAGTTGAAGAATTCGAAAATGATTGGCAAAAATCTTGAAACAATAGGTACTTACATATTATATATCTACATAAGTACATATGTCCTATTTTTGTATAAAAAACATCTATCTATTCTGGATACTTGAACATAGTTTAAATTCGCTTCGTTTCAGTTTAAATACATACAGAGTTGTCAAGATTTTATCTGCAGTTTGACTTTGAAATTTTCGGTGATTGCTAATTGTTTGTCATTTAATCGAGGCTACTTCCTATTAGTTTTTTCGTTTGAAACCGTTTATAGTGTATCTACATATACATATGTATGTACAATACAAAATATCGAGAATCACAAATATTTTATATTCTTTCGATGAATTTAATATTCGATAACTATTTAACGAAAGATTGCGTCTCAACTAATGTTATAAAAATAAGAAATAATTAAAGTTTGTCTATAATCTTAAGTCGCAGCTAATTGCTTATATTCTTTTTTTTTTTAAAAAAAAGACGACTAGTTCCAGTCAAATATACTCTCGTTATACAGTTCGCTAAATTAGATATTATTATTGCCTCCTGCAACACACAGTGGCGCATCTCTACTAGAGTAAGACTTTTGTGAACGGGTCAGTAACTTCAGGTGAAGGATAGAGTAGCTATTCCAATTCTTGTTAGATGTGAGTATCTGTAAAGTCTACGGATAACTTGAAGTCGCATAATATTGGCCGTTTTCCCTCCTCCGACCCTCCAAAAGAAAATTGGAGTTTTAAAACCGATTTAAATAGAAATTCGTCAAAACATTTCCTTCCCCATAAGGGGGTGATAAGCCTTCAAATTGTTTTCAAATCTCTAGCAAACTACATTGTAGCTAATACATACATATGTATGTCGGTGACACCACACACACTGACATGTATGTATAGACAAGTTTTAAAACTTTTTAAGCCGTCCATAGCAGCACTAAGCCCCTTCGTCGTCACTTTTTATTTTGTTTCTCAAGTGCACATCGCAATAAAATTGCATCAACATTAGCCAAGAACTTACAAATTAAAGTCAACCTTCACGGTTTTCATTCCCACTGGAGATGATTTACCCCTTTCGACACTTGATGCAACAGAAGAAGAAAAGAAAAAAAAAAAGAATTCGACGATTCCACCAAAGAAACCCTGGGAACCTTGTGCAGGGACGATTTACACACGAGACACAGTGCCAGAGAGGGCAGCCTCCAATTTGCATCCCATCGAGATCTCGGACCGGACATAAAACGCAACAGCAAATTAAATGTTTCTTCGTCTCCCAAAGATGACGCATCATCGTGAGTGTGTGTGTATATATTTGGGATGGATGCTGGTGGGGGCCGAGATGCACTTAATAATCTCCTCCTGTGTTCTGTTCTCCGTTTGAACTATTTTTGTTTTAATATACTTAAAGATACATAGATACAACGAGGCGGCGGCGGCGGCGGTGTCCCGTGTGTTTCCCATATTTTCACAAAGCTAATTCAACACGTTTGATCTTAAGCCGCCTCCTCTGTCGATGGCTTGACCGACCGCCACTCAGTGGCAGCAGCAGCGCGCGCTTTTAAGAGGCCGAATATGAGTAAAGCGAACCGCGCGACGATAAAAATGAAATAAGATGAAAGTAATGTACTTACTTACAAATTTATTTATTGATGATCATCGGTTGGCGGCGATTGCGCTATCCGGCCGGGCGCGCTGCATGTATCACAACCGACCGGCGGTAGGTATCGGTATCTATAAGTTGGTAAATGTATCTTTTTTGCG
This sequence comes from Xylota sylvarum, assembly GCA_905220385.1. Lineage (NCBI taxonomy): Eukaryota > Metazoa > Arthropoda > Insecta > Diptera > Syrphidae > Xylota > Xylota sylvarum. The sequence continues at coordinate 90,356,558 of LR999957.1, read as the reverse complement.
TTTTTATTGGAGCGGCTTTGGCTGATTGCCGGCCGCGTATAGAATCTGCACACGATATCAGCGGGAGACGGTCGGTCGGCGGTGGTGGTTGCTGAATGAAAATATGTTGATCGGCGCGCGAAGGTGCCATTCGCACTGTTCTCCCCCTTTGCTTATGGATATTGAGCCTTTTAAATCAGCCGACTCTCTCGCTGGGCCAAGAGAGTCCTCGCCGTGACATGCGAGTGGGCAGGCGCAGACCGCTCACCACTTGTTGATATTGGCGGTTCGCGCAATCTATCGATTTATTTACGGCGGCGCACAACGTGTGTGTTCTAGTCCCCGCTGCCGCCACCACCACCACCACCACCATCTCCTCAGCCATCGACACGACATGAAATTTACTTTATCTGAACACTGCACAGTAAATAGTATCGAATTCAATGGTACGAGGGAAGAAAGGATTAGACGGTTAGATGTCACTTCAAGTGTCAACTTTTGGAGTGTATTGATTGGTAACTCCGCCTATTTTGGCGCTCCTGGCACGAGAATTTTCCAAATTACATGTATTTCGTAACCCATGGGTCGTTGGTGCGAGTGACATGATACCCAAACAGAAGGGAACTCTGACCACAAATAGCAGTTGGAGATGTGTGTGGCCTCCGCGTCGCTTCGTCGTCGTGACCTATAATGTGGGGTATGCTTTGTCAGTATCACGCCCATCAATAATGAGTGTAATTTACATTCTTTTTTTTTTTATTCCATTTACCTTCAGTTTGTGAAATCTCGCACCTGACGGGGTTTAAAGATATTCTAGTTTTTTTTTTTTCTTATTAAAAATAAAATACAAGGGTGCCTCACATATTTTGTGGTCAGAGCAGTGTGATAGTGTATGATAAAGCATGTGAGGGGTTCTCGGCGATAGGGTGGTTGGAAAAAGTATTTTTTAAAGAACAAGTCCTTTATTATTAATCCAGCATTTTTTTTATTTTTAGTTCAAGTTGATGAGACTCTAGTGCAATTTTCCTAGCTTTATGTAAATTACTAATTTACCAATCGATGTTTAGCAAACTTGTTCATAATATTATTGTAAAGAAAGGAGGCTATTTTTGTATTTTTATGAACATGGTTTGAGTCTTAACTTATCTAAAGAAAAGTAATATGGAATTGAGAGCTCTGTTAAAAGCTAGAAATCACATGCAGTCATACTCTCATTTCCAACCCAAATCACTTACTTGAGTTTAAAAAATAATGTATAATAATAATTATTATTATTATAGTAGAAGTCGCTTATAACGACCGTGAAGGAATCGAAGAAATGAGGTGCAGCGGTCATTATATCCGACTGCCCTCCACAAGTATGTATTTAGGTAAAAATTTAGAAACATTTTCACACAAAAGGCATTCATTTTATTTTTGATTATAGATTTTTGATAGTTGAGTGCCTTTTTCTCACCACAAACTCTTGAGCGATTGCACTATTTTTCAACCGATCCCAAGTGGAAGATTATCACTGTCTTTTCTTCTACAGAAAAGCTCCTACATTTTCCAGAATTCATTGCTATATAACAAAATAAAAATAATAAACTAATATCCCACTGCAATCACATAAATTGCTAAACTTTTTATTAACAACACCTTAACTACAACTTTTCCGGCGGCACATCAAATAAACTGCAACAACGTTCAACAGATACATACGTACGAGATATTGTATATCGGATGCATACCTGTAAAGTAATGAAGTATTTTGGTACTTAAGTACAAAGTGAATATTTTAAGTACAAAACCAAAGAATTGTACTTGTACTTAAACAAAAGTAAGTACAAGGTAATTGTACTTGTACTGATACTTGTACTTGAATTTTACAGGTCTGATCGGATGTAATAAGGGGGGTGCTATAAGCTACTTCCACTGTAGCCAGTAAATATTTTGTATCGTTTAAAAAAAAAAACCATTAGAATTCAACAGAACTTCTTCCCCATCATCACCAACAGTTCACAAATACCGGTGTACGATATCAAGAATAGCAAATTATATACATACATATGTATTTATGAAATAAACGAATAAACCCATTCAATATGTGATATTTCTATTTAAGTACACTTTTCAAATTCCTTTGACGATGTTATTGACATTGACATCATCTGCTTTAAACTCAATTTACATACTTAATTTAATAAATTATTCACTAAGCAAATTTTATTCAGTGTTTCTCAACGATTAACACGTCTAGTGCCACGCCCAAAAGTGTCAATACCGTTAATTATTAAAAATCAACTTTGCATAAACGATATAATATCTTTTATGTTGTTAGTAAAAACGAAAGCTGTATTTTGACATTGAATATAAGAATATAAAAAAAAAAAAAACTACCCCCAAAAACTACAGTAAATTGATTAACTTCTACTAAACTATAAATGTTTTCAAAACTATATAAGTCGAGCCAATAAATAATTTTCTCAAAGTGAATTTTTTCACAAAAATTATAGATTTAATAGTATGACAGGAGGATGACAGATGACATTTTTGTTAAACGTATGTTTTTTTTTTTCTTAAATGATTCGTGTATGCAATTTTGTTTTTTTTTTTGGAGAAAATTAAATTGAGAAAATTTCTTATATAAAAGTGGCTGGTTCTGTTTTTCAAAAATGAAAATGTTTTAAAATTTTCAATAAACAGATAAAACGTACAGTACTTACAAATCCATGTTTATCACTAATATTATTTGTTAGTTTCAACTTATGAAATGAGACGACTTTTTGCATCCATTGCTCACCGGTGGTGGGTGAGTCCGGATGGATGTACATTCGTTTTGGCATTTCTGGATCGGCTTTACCAGCTACCATCCAACGACTAGAAAGAGAGAAAAATATGATTAATGATTGAAAAGTTAAACAGAGAGAATTTTTGAGTTTTTAAGTGAAATGTTCGTTGATTTTATACTTTGTTTTTCTTTTTTTGTTTAACGTTTCAGGGTCAGAGAGTTAGTATATTAAATGCGAACTTGCCAGTATCTGCTTTAATAAAAAACAAAGATTTCATGAACCTTCAAAAGTTATTGCGAGAACATTGAATGTTTTCAAAAAGTAGTAATACCTGATTTAGTGTCTAAGTCTCTATTTAAAGTTCTGTCATCGTTAAAAGCTTACACAAATTAAGTACATGGACGAAAAGATGTCGAAAAGATTATAAATGTCCCTCAGCTCACTCCAACTCTTTTGGAGTTGCCGTGCTTCCTTCTCCACTGTTCTGCCACATGTGCTTCTACGACCGCCGCGTACCCTACCATGCTTAGTTATTAGGTTACATTCTACCCCATGGTGAGCTAAGGACCTTTCACCTTTTTGAAAAGTGTGTTCAACGCACTAATTTTTTTATTTTTTTAATTGAGATCCCAGGGTATATCTCGACCATTTATCCAGAAATACCAACGGCATCTGATCCCTCTCAACATTTGCTATCATTTGTTGAAGGTCCATTATCCTGTCACCGTAGTTTAGGTGTCTGAGTTCGGATGTAAGAATTCATCGAATTTCTCCGTTTTCCGTCGACAAAGTAGCATTTAGCACATCGCTAATCACCAATAGAAATAATATTGGTGAAAAGATACAGCCTTGCCGAACCCCACTTTGAACTTCGAATTCTTCAAACAGCCTTCCTTTGTGCAAAACGTGATATATAGACCCATCGTATGTAGCCTTGATAACGCAACGCACTGCTCGATGAAAATGTAGTGTTGATGTAGTCGACACAGAAGGATCCAGAGCGGAAACCTACTTATTCGACATCAAGTGTATCTTCAAGGTGTTTCTTAATTCATTCTAAAACAATTCTAGGTATTACCTTAGCCAGAGCAGCCAGCAAGCAGATAGTATCTCGCCAGTTTTCGCACTGCATTAGGTTGTCTTTTTTGGGAGCTTGACAATTACGCCCTTCTTCTAGTCATTTGGAAAATTCTCGGCTTATCAGGCTCTTCTAACAAGTGGGTTTAGTAGATCGGCCGATGCGGTTCGCACTGCTCGAAATAGCTCCACGGGTATGCCATCAACTCCTACCGACTCATTGTTTTTCAGTGCTTGTATCGCGGTAATGATCTCATCCTTACTTTCTTACTGGGGCTTGTGGTGCGAATTTGGGTATTTATTGCTTCAGACACCTCAGTTTGATTTGGGTGCATGTTGCTAGCGAATATGCGGTTTAAGACCGTAGCAACATTCTCCTTACATTTCTTCAGTTGATCCTCATCCGACGTAAGCAAAGAATGGTCTAAGCCTTTCACTGGGTATTGATGGTTAAACTGCGGCCATCTATGGTGATCCTGTAGCAGTCCTCCAAGTTGGTGTTATTCAATAACAAAGTGAAAGTCAATTGACTGGATACCGTTCAAAATAGTACCTGCGATTCGTCACTTTATTGAACTATAGGCCTGAGACAAAATATAAACTAAAGGAATAAGAAAGCTATGCAGCCTGAGGTATTCCGCTGCTAAAGACGTACTATCCTTCATAAGGGAGGTGGAACGTCTCTTAGCTTAGTATTACCCTTTGATACAATAGATCTTCTTAGATCGCATTGTCAGTCATATGGGCAAGGGTCTTTCAAAATAAAAAAAAAGCTATGCAGCCTTACAGCCTGTACTCTGCATCTTTTAGACCTGTACATATATGTATGTGGCAACATATGTTGGCTAAATGTCAAAATGCCAAGTTCACAAGGACACAAAGTTTAAGGCAATCCCAAAGAATTAAAACTACATAGTATGGTTAAACGCAACTTCCGGGAATCTGCAGTAAAAGTGATACTTTAAGATTCAGCCAGACATTGTACTATTTAACACCGCTCTTTTGACCAGTTCCCGCGTAGAGAGGAATGGGAATCTGAATAATTGTTAATTGTTTGAAATTTTGTTTTGTTTTGGTGGAAGAAAAAGGCAAAATCGTACCAAACAAAATAGTACCAACGCAGGTGTCATTAATACACCAGAATGGGTTGGGGAAGCCGGTGCCACCATCTCTGGATGGATGGAGCGAACTTTTACCTTTAACATAGTGGAAAGAAGGAAGTACTGTGAAGGGGTTAGTTTAAGGCAGATTAGGAGTAGTTTGGGGCTTATTTTCAGATCTTAGATTAGTTTAAGATATAGTTAGGTTATTTAACAGGGTAGTCTCGTGCTCATCTTTTTCGTCTTTCTTCTGGGTATAGGCATAAGGCCTTGGATTATTGTACTTTCGCTTCTTTTCTATCCTTTTAACTGCTTACGTATTTTAACTTACCTATTATGAAATTTATATCGATAATCATCGGCCGCCACAATATCCAGCAACAGAATATACTTCGCTTTTGCATCCAGTCCCGACACCCGAAATTTCATTTGCGGAAACATTTGTCTGAAACGAAATCCAAAAAAAGAAATACTGCTTTTAAACGAACTGTATATATTTTTTTAATAACCCCCAATTAATTTCCCCAAAAAAAAAACCAAATAATCATTACCAATCCTGACAGATATAATAGATACAGATACTCAACCAGACGAAAAAAAAACAAAAAAAAAAAGAGTAACAAACCTCATCGTTCACCCGTCGTCGTTGTCTCAATTGATTGTTTTCCATGGGCGGTTGCGGGCATTTCCCACCCATATAATTATCATAATATTGGCCCCCATCTCGCCCAAGCGCCAAGGCGCGCAGACTTCATTTGTCCAATTTGTGGTAGTGTGGGGAAAATCCCGAACTGCTGCACAACAACAAATATGAAAATTATAACTTTGGGCCAACAATCACTCAATCTTAAACCAACAACGCGTACAACATGATCGCGGCGGCAGTGTCCAGGTCATGAATCAAATTTAACGAACGGACGTCGTCTACGGTCCATTCGTCTGTCCGTCTAAACGGAGGAATCCGTAAAAAAAGAAAAAAAAAAAAAAATAAATCAAAACGCGATGAGTCCAGGGCGCGCACATACAAGGAAAAAGTGAGAGATACCGGGGCTAATCCTCTGCCTCCTCCTCAGAGTCAGAAGAAGACACTCGGAGAGTATCTCTTGGATACTCTACCATTATGAAAAATTCTTTACTTCAATATTATTGAAGACTTGGCGCCAGTTAGCTCCCCATTTCATTTTTCCGTACTCTGTACGGCCGCGAGAGATTTTTTGACGACGTCGACGACGATGGCGATGGTGATGACGACGTTGGCAATGGGAATGGGAATTGAAGAGGAAGCTACCTAACTACCTATTACCAATCTGCTTACCTCCACACTCCACACCACACTCTGATTGAAGGATGTGATGATGATGGTGGTAGAGAGAGTGTATCTGAGGTGTATAGTTGGCGCAGCCACACGCGCGACCAAGAGATGTTGGTCTTCTTTTTCTGTTGCAACAACTCTGTCAGTGGCCTCATTTCCACAGACGCCAGACGATGACTCCAGCCAACTTCTCTGATTCCGATGGCGAGATGAGCTCGAATCGAAATTTGTTCGTTTAGCAAAATCGAAGGGTAACCCACCTTTAACACGTCGCGAGCTCTCTGACACGACTGTTGTCTCTCCACACCACCAAGATGCACTCGCCTTGATGAAGGTATCTTTTTAACACTACAGATACACTCTTACGCCGAGGAAGCATTTGTTTTTTTTTTTTTGTACCAAGAAGATTCTTGTTTGTTTGTCTTTTTTTTTTTGGAACCACGCGAAATTTTGGCCAAAAAACTTTTGAGACTCCATTCCTATCGAGTATGACTACATGCTTGTTACCAATTCGAAGGAGGAATGTGCTGCAACAGCAACAGTCCGGCCGAGGAGATAATCATTTTCTGAAATGTCTTGTCTTACATTGAGGAATGAGTGTAGAGTGAGGATTTCTTGGGTTTTTATTTTTTTTTTTATTTTTTCTGTCTTTTTGGCCAGAAAATATCTCTGTCGATCACGACAATGATGATGATGCTGATGATGATGATGAGAACTGATGATGGGTCTGGTGCGCTGGTGCTGGACGGCCATCAATGTGGCGACAGCGCTGGAAACATTGTCAGGAATAAAACAGACACACAGTGAGAGAGGAAAAGAACAGCAGAAAGAAAAAAGTTTTATGAGCGTAGAAGTTGATAATTCGATGATGTGGTATAATGCGGACGTTTATTCATTAATTATTGGTTGTGCTGCTAAGAAATTGCAAATATTTCCTGTGGAGCTAAGGTTTTTTTTTTTTTTTTCTGTTTCTGTTTTGTACATATGATGGGGATATCAGTTTAATGTCCCACAAGTGATGGAGAAGGTCCTTTCTAGAGAAAATAATTTTTTTTTTTTATTTGTTTTCTGTTTGCTAAGATCGATGGGAATTTCTGTCTTTATGGACATTTTTCACAGTTGGGGTCGGTTTTTATCAGTGAGTATAAAGAATTTGTTTATTAAGCTCAAAAGTATTCGAAAAAAAACTTTCTTGTAACATACATATACATTCATATTACCTATATTAATTGACAAAGAAAACTCGTAATATCTTCGGAATGAATTGATTATGTTGTATGAACATACCTAATAACAGTACGCACTTAGATTCATCTCTTACTAGCTGACTGTTCAAAAAAGTTCAAAATTTGTATGTACATCCGATACATACATATGTATGTCCGAAATTTATTCACTACAGAGTCTGACAATTGTAAGGCACGGATCTTTGTTACCAGGAAGACAGTGTATTTACATATGTATGTATTTTTAAGGTATATGTCCAAAAAGTTATACAATTCTGACGCCAATTTCGAATGAAAAGATTCACAATTGTGCCTTACCTTCCCCTTTTTTTGAAAAAAATATAGTTCGGCCTGATGGTGATTTGATTCTGAACACCTACAGGCGGTCCTGCTAAGGAAATAAGATCGAAATTTTTGGTCAAATTTTGGATCAAAATTATCCATTTATTCCAGTCTTTCTCGAAAGTTCTAAACACTTTTCTCTACTGTTAGAGGTTGTTAGATTCTACAATTCAACACGATCATTTTTAATTTTCTGTCTTTTTTGACCGAAATTGCTATCTTTGGTTTTTTTTTAAGGAATTATCGATTTTAGCTGCTCTTCTCATACTCACTGATTAGCTACTCATAAATATCAAAATCCTGTAAGTCTTCAACTAGCTTTTTATTAAAAACCATCAGAATTTGGAGGAAGGAGTCTTGAGAAGGAAATATCTTCGAGTATCTTTCCTAAGTGGGCTCAGTGGTTAGTGAGTCTGACTATTAAGCGGAAGGTTCTTGGTGCTATTCCCAGACATCTAAATTTCTTTCACGGAGTACGACCTCTCGCGAAGGATTGACAAACATCCGAGAGTATAAATGTCATGAAAAAGCTTCTCATATAAAATTTTCCCTTGGACACAGCACTAAACAGTGAGCCTGAGTAGGCTTAACTAGGAAAACGGCTCTCGGCGAAATTTATAATAATATCGTTCTATAGAAGGATTTTTCAATTTAAGAACCCGTGATGTACTCATATGACAAGAAAAATATACAGTATTGCCACTTCATAGCCAAATTATAGCTCAGCTATATGTACATGATGGCATTTCAGTTTCTATCCATGCCTTCAAATATATTTAAAATCCGACAGCTCTCAAGTAGGAAACCTCGCAACCAAGGCCACAAACCAAATTTATGGGCTTCCAACGACCTTCGCGCGAATGGTTTCCTCTCTCCCACAGTGTACACAAGACTCTACTGCACAAATTCCCACACTGCATCCTCATTTTGGATTCCGTGCATCACCTCCTCGTCACATCTCTTCAAATCGCCATTATTCCCATTACCAGAATTCTCTTTTTGTCGTCTTATAATTGTTATCGCACTCATAATTTGAGTACTGATTGCAAATTTCAATCACGTTCGGCAGATAAAAATACGAACTATCATCAGCCCCCCTTTTGCTGTGGATAGACTCTCCACCAATCCGCAAATCTTCTCCTATTTAAAAACCATCGTAGACGATTGGTGGCTTAAAAAAAAATAAAAATAAAAAAACAACGAAAACAAAAAACCAGCGGTTTAAATGGCGAAGCGTTTGCGTGCCATGTTTGACACAACCCCCACCCTACGCTCACGCACACACTTTTATGCGAGCGCGATTTTTAAATGCCAATCGCACGAGTAATTGTTGAAATGTGATTAAAATGCCCTCGCCTCGGTGGTGGTCGACGACTTGACAGTTGATGATGGGAAAAGGTTGGGGTCCCGCTTGTGGGAGGGATAGCTGATTTCGAGCTGTGTACGACGATAATGCGTCGGGTGGTCTATTGTTTCGTCGCTGGGTATTACTACGCATAAAGCTGTCACTTTCGATGTAATTACTTTTATTTTCGATTTTTATTTTTTTTTTTTTCTCGTTTTGATTATGGTCATGGAATAACATATCAGGTTTGGTGAAGAGATATTCTGAAGGTTTTGTTGTTACATCGGCTTTTGTTGTTTTTTTTTTTTTGTTTTGTTTTTGCCGTCTTTTTGGAATTGCAATTTTAAAGGAGTCTTGAGGGGAGACCAGCTATAAGACATCCTTCTGGGTGGTAATCGATTGTTTTTGTGTTGGATGGCTATTTTGAGTTTTGTGAGAATAATTTGACAATGGTTTGACGTAAGGGCTTGTTGAAGCAGGCTTACAAGAAATGCATATGTTCCTTCTTTTATAGAGAACTTAGATGTATGGTCTTTAATTTTTTTGAGTAAAATTTTCAATTCACGAGCAACTGCATGAGCTCTAGGAGACATTGCTATATAATACCCGAAACCATAAATCCTAATCATAAATACTATGTTTTCTCTTCTGCTGTCGATTGTTTCTCGAAATGGTGGATCGCATGTGTGAAGTCACATATTCTTAAGGCCCCGTTCTTTCGGACTACAAGAAGTTATAAAACATCTCCCCTTAACGCTGGCCAGTGGCGACGTTGGTGCACAAGTTTTGTAAGAATCAGCTTATCCTTAGGCTTATACTGGCCTTCCGCGTATCTATGTGCATTCTTAGTTGCCCAAAAGCGGATGTTCTTCTTGCTTGCAAATCCATTCCAAATGGGCATAGTCTGAGTCTGAGCTTATGATGAGTTTCTTGTTGAAACCAGGCACCTAACTAGGTGCCGAATCGACTTCTTTCTAATTTTGAACTGCGCGAACGCTGATGCTATTTTCTGTAGAACTCGTGCTGTGTCCGCATTCAAATAATTTTGGAAATAAATAATAATCAAGATAAGTAACAAAAATTCAGCCTGCATGGGAGTACTTCATATAAACCCGCCTTGTACTACCGTTTAGGTAAGGGTGGCTGAGTTCATCAATAGAATTAAAGGTTCGTTTAAGAGAAGACTTAACCTTTTGGCAGACAGTGTTTAGAGAGTACAGCAATATCTAGCGATCGCTTTAAGTCAACACATTCTTAGTTTGGACTTGCTGAATGCATCAACTTTCTGTCAATGTTTACACATAACCTAAGGCATATCTAAATCCCGCCATGTCGGCATATTTGTGAAAGCCGGGCGAGTAGTTTAAGCCTTGTAGCTTCATACTCAAATCCTAGCTTTGTGCAATCTTTCCAGGTTGACAGGTAGACTTTCGTGTTTATCAGACTTTCACAGGAGGTGAAATTGCAAACAAAACTTGTAAGCGTTTTTTGTAACTCAAACCCTAATCTTTCGCTTAGTCCAGTGCATTAACAGCGCTAACATCTAAAAGTGCATACTATATTTGTCCATAGAATTGGTACAAACCTTTAGGACCATTTCGTCTGTTCGTTTTGCCAGCATATTCTCACAATGTGTGAAGTTAAAGGAGTATACATATATTTGAGGAGCATTTGTCCTATTGGGCATCGGAATCATAGGTCCGATCCAGGCTGGACCATAGTGGAATTTTGAAAGAGTCTTCTAGAGTACCTTCCACCAGACTATGGATATCCAGTATTTACATCACAGCTGGTGTGATGCCCCATTTTTTACTGAGGAGCTTCTAATGATTCAAATACCAGCGAAATTTAACTTCACTCTGAAATAATTTACAGAAAGTAGAAGAAGGACAGTTTCCGCAACGTTTTGGTTGATGTCGATGACTGTATTGCTTATAGATTCCTTCCTATAGTATCTATAATACTAAATTAAAAAAAAAGAGAACTTCTAAGTACTTCGGTTGTTTTGAATAAATTTAAAGTTGATGACAACTTGTCAACCATCTATCATACATTTGACTCTCATATCTGTTCCCATTCCAAACAAAAGACCACAAAAGGGTCAACCTTCTTTCACCAATTCCCATTTCAACTGCCGCCAACGAATCACTGTTATCACACTAATTATAATCTCCACAAGACATAAAGATCTATCTCCGCAATTAAAACATTATTCCCGGTGCCATACCCAGTGTCTGTGAGTACCCATTTGAAGACCAATTCATTAAAATTGTCACTATTCCGTCCAGAAATGGATTATTTATGGCCTCTAATCAACCGAAATTTCATCGCCACTCTCTGTCGTCGAGATCGTAAATCACACGATCGCCATTCATTCAGATAAGTGCCTGTCATGCACACAACAGGGTAGAGGAGGCATGTGTGCCTTATGATTTTTGAACTTAACGAATTAAGTTATATTTTAGATGACCTTTCTTTCTTTGCAGAAGGATCTGACCTGAGTTGAGAGATGAGTAATTATCTGGGGATTTGTTTGAGGTTGATGTAATGGGATGAACTTAAGGATCTTGTGGTGATAAAAATAAATGGTGGGAACTTTAATCAAACACTTCATGACATGGTCATCTGTCCTTGATCTGATCTACTTTTCTACAGATTTGGTATGTGTGTAGATTATATTGACGTCAATGATGCAATGGCAGACATGGCAAATAGTACCTTGTGGCAGAAACACTATGCAAAACAGGTTGGGTATATGTACTTTTAGAACATTTGGATATAGTCTTCACCTTACTTTTAGCATATTATTTTTAAACCATGTTACAAGTACAAAGGAAAAATTCCAAGTCTATCTGCCTATCTAAGAAATTAAAAAAAAAAACCTACATATCAGAACTAGTACCTTTAAAGCACAGAAAACAGATGGTGGTGATATCTTTGAAGCGTCCTTAAGACCTAATGAGTTCATTTTATATTCAACTGTTTCCCTATGAAATTCAGCACAATATCCTATGAATTAGCACCAATAGAACTAGAGTCTATCCATCTGTTTCTGCCATTAATCGTCACAGCTATTCTCTTGATTAAATAAAATTATTATCTCCTCGACGATCAACAATCCTTATATATGGAGAAGACTATAAGACCACCAATCACCTATTATACTACCTCATTAGGAGAGGCGTTCCATTCTCTATACAACGGTGTTTACAAATCTATTTTCCTGTACCCTTAATCGAATTTTAATAACTTTATAGACTCGTACTCGTATAGAAAAGCCATTTAAGCCAATTTACGCTGTGTATTTCGAATTCCCTGGCCGATGACCACCCTGATGCAACGATAAATATACATTTTGTTATGTTCCCCATAATATTCCAACAACTAGATAGAGATCTCTAATGGCAGGATGAAGACGAACGACGCGAACAAAACGTCTGCCAACGCGAAGGCGTACACCATTCTCCCTCAGTCTGCAATCGATAAATTTTATTATTATTTATTGAAGGAAGATATTAACCTCTCTCTTACTCCAGGTATAAAGGAAAAACACACAAATGTCACACTACTGTTTGTTTTTACCTTTTCTCTATCTACTCCTCATTATCTGTTCGCATCCTCTTGTCTAACAATCCCTCTAACAAACATTCGCCGGCTGTCTTTTAGGAATCGATGAACAGGATGATGACGGACGGCGAGGCGCTACACTATGTATATGTATCTTACGAATACACCTGTCGGGTTAATTAACGACACAACACATAAAAATTAAAAAAGAAAAAAAAAAAAAAAAGAGAGAAGGAAAAACCAACAAATGTTCCCATCCATCCATAATTTGTATAAAATCAAATCCAATTAAAATGCCAACCAAAAGATACACAGATGAGATATACAGATGGATATATGTATGTATTTGCCGTGTATTTATTATTTGTCAAATAAATTTCCATTTCATTGTCGATCGCACATTTTGCATCGCACACCTGTCTTGCGATTATTTTCATATAAAACTTATGCCAATTTCACAATCAAATTCTTATCAAAAGAAAATAATAAAATTTACATATAAAACATGGTAATCGGTTGGTTGGTTGGTTGGTCGGTTGTTCGGTCGACCATCCCCCATTTGACAGCGACCCCTCAATGATCGGTGCATCGTGATAAATGTGTCGCAAGGCAACAGCGGAGTCAATTCTTGTTCTGTGTAACCAGTGACGGACAAGGTGGTCACTCTTGAGGTACTCCAACAATAAGGGGAAAAGCACCACAAAAAATTACGCAAAGGGATGGCAATCTTTACCAAATCGCTTAAAAGTTGTGAAGTGCCGTGTCAAATTGGACGAAGATGAATTTTGATGTGAGGATTGTGAGTAGTGGATAAAGGGTTCTTCTTCGTTTTTTTTTTTTGGTGGAAAAATGGCGACGCACAAAAACTACTTTGAATTAATGAAGAAAACAGTTGAAACGTCAGTTTTGGATAAGTTTAACGAATTCAGACAAACAGTGGAGACTTGACTGGCAGGTGAACTGAAAAGGAAAATATTTTAAATTTTCTTTTTCAAAAAATGTGTGAATGAATATGCTGATAGATTGATGGCAGTAAATGGAGTGTTGAATTTTTTCTAAAGTCTACTGCTGGACATACTTTAGGATGAAAGTGGAACGCATGCCGAGTATCTTTGTTTCAATGGAATGGAATGTTTTTCTTATCATGTATGACATGACGTTGATAGTTATCTGTATGAGTAAAGGCCTATAGACGTTCTTAAGTTTATTAGATACAACTTAGAAATCTCGTAACAGAATACTTTGGATACAGTGTTTAAAAAGAGTTGGCTGTTGACATACAGCTTCAACTTACGATCCAAATTTTCCCTTTCCGTACTTTTTTTAAAAAGTTTTTGAAATTTTGAAATTTGGCACCCTTGTGCCAAACAAAGCAACATTGTAGTCCTAGTCATATCTCTCTATATCGAACACACAACTCCACAATAGGTTCCATCGAACTATCTGCCGTCGAAATCAAACTCTCATCCTAAACCGCCTCCACCCATACACGCACACAATCTCTACCATCTTCCGATTCACTTCTATCTATTCGTTTTTTTTTTTGTTTTTTTTTTAGTTTGTTGGTTTTATTCCTTCGATCACCAATTGCCCTCGCATATTACATGAATATTAAAACAACAACAACTACATAATACCACATCATCCTCCAAAGAGACACCGAACATAATGCATCCGCATGTTCGCGATAAATCCTGCGGACCGCACCAGCACTAGCACACGCACTCGCGCGCTTCATCCTACCACCAGCGGCTGCTCGTGCACTCACTCAGCACTGTGGTAGGTACTTAGCTGCATCGTGTATCCGTGATGTTTCTTCCACGTAGGTCTACATCGATGTCTGCAGCACCTCCATGTCCATCTTGTGCCGTTTTAGATACTTACAACGATTAAAGTTTTCCTACGGTCGGTCGGTTGGTCGGCCGATCGAACAGAACGAACACAGTAACATGTGGCCTAGGTTTTCTTCTTGGAGCATCCTTTTTTTTTTTTTTTTTTGTTTTCTTCTCGAATGTCGTCCTTCCTCCCCATATTGAACATATAATTCGTGTGTGGGTTTCGAGTATCGCGATATGTTTAGAATTTGTTCTGAGTTATGAACAACAGATTCATCGACGGTTCATTGAGAAACAACGAATAAGTTTCATCGGATTTACAAGTTCTTTTGAATGATGATCGTTGGATGTTCGTCGGTTTGTATCTATTTATCTCACCCGATTGCAAAAAAAACAAAAAAAACAACAAATCTCCCCGCAGACATACAAAAATGACAGCGGATACCTTAAGCTCCAATCGACAAACAGCGCTTTCAAGTAAATAGTGTGTGGGTGGTACAATCAAAATTTTCTTTTTTGTGTATCTCTACAAGTATCTCGGGAGAAGAGTATCTTTTATGTACAGAAAATTAAATTTTGTTATGCGCATGGCTGGGTTTTCGTCGTCATAATTGTATCGAATGAGAGAAAAGATGACCAACACTTGAGAGACTGTATGTGTGAATGGGTAGGTGGACGGTAAATGACATTAATCTACCACACAGGAGTTGTCTAGTGGGTGGTGGGTTGAATACTTACACATTGGGCACACGAGAAAGAAAAATTTTGACGAATGGGCAAACTGTGATATTCCAAGTTTATATCTGTATGAAAGGATGAGGGGGAAATTTAGGGATTTTGTGGACTGCCCCCCCTTTTAACCCTTTGGTGATGGATGTTATTTACTACATGAAGTTGTATATCTTTCGGATTAAATTGTGTCACTGTTGACAGAATTGGATGTGAAATATCTATTTGACAATTCTGTAAATATATTTTCGGTTCGCAATTACATCTAATCTGTAGTGATCTTTCTTGGAACTGTCTTGCAAAGGTTTTCTGACATGTTTCGGGGTATGTTCGTTCTACTTGTTTTTTTTTCCACCAAGTATCGACTTGTACTACTTGACATAGTAAACTACGATAGGGTCTTAGAGACAATATAACTATATTTAGTCAACAAAAGTGTTCGAAGTGAAAAAAGATATGAGACGTGTCAGAAGTAGTTTTTTTGAATAAATGCAACTTGAGGTTTATCTGACACAATCCTGCTGCACAATTCTTTGCATTTCAAAACCTCTAGACTGATTTAAGAGTGTCGAATGGAATGAGACAGCTCTAAGATCGAAATCAGTATTCAAGTCAATTGATACCTCCCTTAGAAGGTATCTACTGAATACTCGTAACTGTGATAGAAAATAGTCAGTCTTCAGTCTACATCTTGCTAAGGCTGAATTCTTAGCTGTAGGTTTCCTAATTAGTCTTACTTTTAAAATTTCTTGGTGAGAGCATAATATATTCTTCACTCTTCCCTCAGTTTTGATATATTAGAAATGAATTGCATTGGCCAACGGAAAAGTTAGTTCATTTCGACGTCGCCATTAACGGGATAATGTAAAGGTTAGCCTAGTCACAAGAAAGGACGTCAATGTTCTAATAACGTCTGATGAGCCTAATTGTGAAAAGAATTTCGCTCTTTGTTTGTCAACTACTCTTAGTCATGATAGTACTACAATATACATAGTAGTCATATTTGGAATATTCGTCTTTTTCGTTTGTATGTTTAGTTTACCTAGTTATAGATACATATCGTAGTATGTATACATATTTAATGTTTAACTACAATTTGTATTCTGGGACTATCAGTATAAAACCTTGTAGTTTGTTTTAGTCACCACCACCAATTAATTCCTCGATTCTTTTTGAATCGGAAGTGGTTTTGATAGAACAAATAAAGACTAATCAAACCAATCACATATCATTCTCGACAACAGTGTTCGGAAGTTGCTCACGAACAAAAAACACAACCCAAACCGACAGTCTAACCGCCGCCGCAGATTCTTAATAAGACAATTTATGCACATGTACGACACATCCTCCTTGGAATAAAAATTAAAACCCTAGACTAAACACACAAAAACCAATCAAAAAAAAATAAAAAAAATTAAGATGATGAAAACAAAATCAAATGACAAACAATACACTCCAGTCGACCAACCAAAATCAACATCATCATTCAATTTAAGGCAGCAGCTTAGGGCTCTCTGTCTATTCTTTTCGGTTTCTGTTTGTCGTTTTTCGCGAGACAACCAAAAACTAAAAGAAAATATAAAATAAAAACATCATTGTCATATCCCGTCCCGTGTGTGGTGTCCTTCCACTACTTCCACTCTCATCTGTCATACATCGGTCGTGGCCATCGTGTGCATCATCATCAACAGCACATCATGGCCAATCTTTGGCCTCGGAACACGACAATCATTGCCAATTGTAATTCTTCAACTCTTTGCCTCGTCGCGTCTGCTTGTGTGTGCTCCTCTTTTGTCTGAGCTTTTATTTTCACAAAATACTCGTTAATAATGAAATCAGACAAAGCGCTTAGTTCCGAGTATGGGTCAGCGATATTATTAGCCCCACTGTGTGAACGATAAAAAAAAAAAACTTCCACACACACATATGGACTTACAGAACGAAAAAAAAAACGTATTTCTCGCGCTGAGTGTGTAGTATACCATCATCAGCCATCATCATCGGACAACCGGCATCAAATAATTATTATAACCATAAGAATATGGCCCAAAGGATTTACCTGATGCTGGCGCTGAACAAACACACGGGGCTCCATTATTGACGATCAGTTAAACAAACACAAGCGTACTACGAGACGGGTATTTTGTTGCTGCGTGTGCGGTTGCTTGGCGCAAAGGGTAAGGAGAAAGCCACAAAACGGAATTAAAAGCGAGTCAATAAGAGCAAAAACGTGCAGATATACACCACAGACGTTGTGTAGGTCCCGGGGAAGGTAAGATTTCTGCTGGTCCTACTGACGATGATGATGGTGGTTAACATACTCGTCCGATGAATATGATGTTCCCGAATTTTAAAATTGGCTAAAATTTTTGGTGGACATTTTACACCTGTCGGCTAGGTATTTTTCTTCATGGTTAAGGAAGCGTAAAAATTGACCTCATTAAATGGTCACGACTGTGCTTCTGTTCATATTTTTTTCTGAATCTTTTGACCTCTTGACGGTAAGTTTTGAATGAAATTCGATCAATGTCCGATATTTGATTGTTTTGAAAAGAAAATATTTAAATGATACAATATAGAATCAGAATAAAAAAGTTTAATATCTGAAACAAAATCGAATACCAATGTATGTTCATTGTTCCAAAAAAAATTTAAATTCTGACTCAAGTATAGAAATTGTTTAGCAGTATAGCATTTCTTTCAAAAATATCATCTTAATTCGAAAACGGCTAAAAATATACAAACAACATACATCCTTTGGTAGAAAAAGTTCAAAATTTTGACCAGAAAATGTTCAGATCAAATTTTAATACAATATGACCAGAATGAACCAAAAAATTTCATCTTATGTATTACCAAAAACTTCTCATAAGTTCAGAATTTTATATGATGGTGGAGTTATTTTGACCTACTTCTATACCCTATGTATATACTGTCTTATGCATTTGGCTAAAGATTAATTGATTTATGTTCATTAATAACCGAACACGCATACGATTGTATGAAAATAATATTTGAAAAATTTTCTACTTTTAAACTTTTCGATCTCTTTACAGTATAATTTGGAACAAAACTGCAACTGAATAGTTTATGATCGAAGCGACTAATTTTTGGTTAACTTTTTCGGTGTAGTAACTGAGTTATGGACTTACATATGTTGCACCTCATCGGGACAGATGCGAGTCCACACTCCCACTGAACTGGATTATATGTACTTAGGTCCATTATGGATTTATATTCTGTAGACTGTTCCTGTTCATGCGCGCCGTCAGTAACTAACATAAAATTGCAATAACATTACTTCGCAATGCGAGAGTTGTATGTTTTTCTGATTTAGATCAAAATTCTGACCGAAACTTGAAGTATAGCTATTCCACAGCAAAAAGAGTGTTATTTGCTGGAATGAACAGTCTGCAATCGTGGGTATTAACAGATGTAAGTCCGAGAAAAGCTTCTAACACCATGGGAATAAAAATGATCATAGGGCGACTATACTAAGTAGGTAGCTGTTTTTTTATGAAAAGATAATACCTATACTTCTCTAGGTTATGACAGCAATCTGGACTTCTTTGTGTCATATTTTGTTGTATTCCTTAGCACTTTCTCTACGTCAGTCTATCATTATTCATCTGATTTTCGTGCTTAATCAATCGTGCTTACTCACAGTACTTGTACAACTTTATGGTGTCACCTAAATGACACAGTACCTCAACAGAGAGAGTCTCAGTTCAACGATGCAACGCCTCGTCGTAATGATAAATCTGACATATTAATTTAATTGCATTTACCCCAAGCGTTGCTCCATTCTGTCGACGATTCACAGTGCCATGCATGAATAATTTTTTAAACTTAAATATTCTTCTACGATATTAGATTTGCGTGAGTCTGGCCGGTTGACCGTTGTCGCTGACATTGCCACTTCTGAGCAAGCTGGACCGGTTCTGCATCTTCAATTAAAGTGTTGGCACTAATGCTTCGCTGTTTGTTTACCCAACAGCCCAGTAGTAGCACGCAGATACACACATACACATACACACAAAGTGGTTTGTAGTTTTTCATTTTTATGTAATTGTTGATCGGTTAGTATGTTCCAGCGATTAAATTGAGTCAAATATACGAGATGCTAGCCAGAGATACGGTTATTATCCAAGTCGTTATTGGCACCATTAATTACACGAGATACACTTACTCTCTCACTCACACGAAGACGAAACGATCATCATCATCAGCTCGTCGAACATCGAACAAGATCAACACCTTATTAGCAGGGGATCTCCTCGTTAAGAGAGTGATCGATTAGTGTGTTTATTTTGCTGATGATTATAGGAATGGAACGATGGATGGAGTTGAAAAAAAAGATTCACACGAAGGTCGGAACGGTTGGCGGCTGTGGCTGCTTAGGGACGGAAATTATCTCAGTTGAGAGTAGGCCCTGAAGGCTGTTTTGCGCATACAGCATCTGCTTTTTTCAGCTCCGAATCGATGTAATTATTGGTTTTGGATATTTGTTTCGTTTTCGGTGGGTTCTGGCATCCTTGGAAAGGGAAATACATATACATATGTTGGTTAGGTGTTCTTACTCCTCAACGGGTTGGACAAAGCGAACGTCTTAGGGCGGATTGTTACATTTTATTTACATTGGCCTGAGGCGAATGGATACTTATTGCAATCTCATCGGCTGGTCAACATCCAAACACTAAAATATTTCGAAATCCACATACAGGTGGTTGCATTGAACTGATGATAGATTCTCAGAATGCTTTCAAATTCAGCTGAAGTACTAGTCGCCCAGATATCGTAGCAAGCAACAACTTACTTCACAAACATTCAATTTTCGTATCTATCTAAGCCAATCCTTTCAAAAATGAAACTTGCTTGTATTGAAAAATATGTGGCCCAGAGTTGCTATCGAGAATGTTTCACTATTTTAATTTATGGCCGCAAAGCACTTGTTTTAAAATATTTATTAGAGTCGCGAAGCAATTTTGTGAACTTTGCGAACAAATCTATTCTTATGTACTAGGCGACCATGAAAACCAGTAGCTCTCACCAATTTGTCCAAAACACATCTTTGGAGAAAAGGATGATGAATAAACTAGTTAACAGTCTGCTTTCCTCTATTGGGGAAGTAAGTAGGTTATTTGCTTCTGAGCATACATACATATGTAATTCATCACCACCTCACCTCGCCCCAGCAATTTCTCTCAAATACACGTACAATTTTAACTAAAGCACTAGTCGCCCAGGAATCGTAGAAGCTACAACCATAATCTTTCTTTTCAAAAACCTAAATATTTGCCGCATTCGCTCTTATCTACCCACTAAATCTAGGCTCCTCCTGCGAGAAACGGAACTTTTTTGCCATTACTATATTGAAAAATATCCAGAACAGGGATGCCATTGAGGAAATTTTTATTTTTATAACTTCAGTAGTAGCAATAAAGTTAATATTTCTACGTCAATTGCAATCGAAAATTGGTCAACTAAACTCATTTTACTGAACTCAGTTAGTTTGCTTCTATTAATGAAAAAGTAGTTCCATTTCATGAGAGGCTTTTGTTAATTTTCTTTTAATCTTGCATGCAATACTTGTAGGAACTTTATACATGACATTAAACAGTAGTAGGCCTTTTCTATTCTTGTAAAGAATGTAACAAAGGACGTGGTTCTACCCGATTCGTTTAATTTGAGCTGAGGTACTAGTCGCCCAGGAAATGCAGCAAGCATCTACTCAACTCAGAAGAAAGCTTATTTTCCATTTTATCTTTATCTACACATCAAATCTAAGCCCAACCTCTCTAAACCGGGATATATTTGCCATCATTTGTGTGGCGAAATAGCCAGAACAGGGTTGATATTGAGGAAACCTCAAATGTTAAGTGAAAATTTGAAGTATTTGGGTTAGTTAAGAAAAAAATTACCTCGTTTTCATTATAAATTATACTTTTAAAATACCCAATAAAATGCTTTTGAAACGAAACATTTTTTAGCTGCGAAACATTTTTAGCGTTCATACGATAGGAAGTTACTGATGGATTTGTATGCGGAATGGGCCGAAGGACAAACTTCAAGAATGCACCATGATTACACCCGTTGTCCAAATTAAATAAAATTTTCTCGATTTTCTCGAATAAATAGATATGGTATTACTTTGTGTGGGTGTTCTGAACGTGTAAGTTCAAAATTAGCTTAAATCGCGTTAAAATTGATAGAGAAATGGTTCTTATGAGTGGGGCTGAATGAAAAAATGCAAAGTCCAGGGAACTCCAGAAAGATGAGCACTCTAAGTCCATTTAACCGGATGAATGCATTGTCAGGGGCGCTTTTACTATTCAGATTGTTCAGATGTCCAAAGATTGTAGAAATGGCGTGACCAAGAGAGAATATCTCTGGCGCATGAAGAAACGAGCCCGGCCACCTTAAATCTGTTACAGTCGATCATCCGGAATCGATTGCAGCTTTTCTTTAGTTTTGATATCTGCTTGAAACTGTCTGTAAACGTGTTTTAGTTTTCAAATCGCATAAGTCTTTCATCCCATGCATACTATGTTCCTTTAAAGCGTGGATATTTCTATACAGCATGAATCACGACATGCCTTGACAGAAGGCCAAAGATGCTGTCAGTTTGCTGTCAAAGTTCTCGAAGAACAAAATTTTAGTATAGGCACATGGGTGGGCGAGTGGAGGAATCCACAACGACACACTCATTGGTTAACCCTAGTACTACAAATATGGTTCCTATGAACTAGCAAACCATCCAGTTGATTTGATGTAGTTCAAAATGTCATTGAATGGTCTAATGGATAATTCTTCTAGGTCATGGAAGAAGTGTCGCCCCAGAAATTTAAATTTAATGTGGATAAGGCCTTGAATTTTCAAGTATAAGTATAAAATCGAAACTGTTGCTGTTTTCCTGTTGCAATTCACATTTCCTTGTACACAAGCCACAGTTCAAAGGATGAGGTTTATACGAGAGCTGTCATTCGGAACTGGTAGTTCTATATTCACTTACTCAAGCTGATAGAAAATTGGGTCGCTAGAATCTAATTGAGTAAAACTGAAACAGATTGCAGAAAATCTGAGCGCAATGTTGCACAGGCATTGTTGATGCCTTATCAAGGAATGCCATAACTTAAGTTAGTAACCCTAAACATACTTTTGTCCCCAAGAAGTAAACTAATCTCAAGATAAACAAGAAAAAACACTCTCTTCGGGAAGGCTTTTGTTTTGCGAAACAAGATCTGAAGTAAGAAATGTTTTTTAAGTAGGTACGTAGATACCTATTTCCATTAATTGGATGGCGTTCTAATTATAACTGTTTACTTTCTGAAAGCCTAGATTTTCTAAAGCAGACTACTTTCGATATCCATTGCCTTCGCCTGGTTTAAACCAAATTAGTGCTAAAATCTCAAATTTTTTAGAGAACTAATCAACCATCTCGCTACTGAAACCCCTAATAGACGTTTCTAAAGGTCAATGACAATCTTTAAATTCCGCATTTATAATCTTACTTTGTAGCACTTCTCTCTTTTTATGCAAAACTTGCGTGACTCACTGCACCTGGTTCTTGTCGTGCCATTCTTTGGTACATTAAGCTTGTCGACAATTACCTTCACCTTGTCGTCATTATTTTAATGAGAAATGTTCCCCACACAGACAGTGATGAGCAGCAAATTAATTGTTCAACAATCAGTTGACACTGCAGCCGCTTCTGTGCTGCGAATCACCCGCATTCTAAGTGCAGCTTATATGAACTCAATTTGGAGCTCATTATGCCCATGTACTTCTTGTCAATTTTTCGCGAATTTTTTTTTTTTCTCTAAAACGTGTTTGTGACCCACTGCACCTGGCGGCTCTTCATACTCACCGACAAGCAACTTCCTCTTGTCGCAGACAATTTAACAAGATTTGTGTTCCCCACGTTTAATTGTTGAACAATTAATTTACTGGTCAAGTCTTCATCATCATCTGGCATATTACAGCCGTTTCTGTTTGCTGTACATCACCCGCATTCTAAGTGCAGCAGCAGCAGCAGCAGCAGCAGCAGCAGCAGCAGTAAACCGATGCTACACTGAACATGCAATGATTAATTGCATTTCACACATATGTATGTATGTGCTTGCATCTCTGAGTTGTTCCAATTCATTTCACAAACCCAAACCAGATACACACGCCATCGCCTGCACAGTCGTTCAACGGAGCAGCGAGAACAAAACAGTCATTAGCACGTAATTCAACAACACCGCCATCTCACCTTCTCACCATCTCACCATCTCACCACACCGTGTTGTCGTCACCACCACCATGAACATCATCATAATCAGGTAACCACCAAACAACAGATTATTATATTACCGTCTTAAAAGTAATAATAATAGAACCGCACCGTCCCATGCCTGTACCTTCTTTATGCTCCTCCGCATGGTCTCTCTCTCTCTCTCTCTATCTGTGTTGGATGTGTGGCGTGCTGTGTGCCTTGGCTGGCTCTGTCGAACACCCCGCGCCCGTCGTGTTCGACACTCTAACTACTCGTGTTTTCGCCATGTACCACTGGCGCTAGCAAATAATTCGCACCTAGGGCGCTCACTCCCGGTGCGGTGGCTTTTTCGCGACCTAAACCTCTCACCTTTACCTAGAGGCTCGTCGAAGACCAACAAAAATTCCATTACACATCGCAGTTGGGTACGGAAGATCTTTCTGTTTGCTAATCATTCATTCATAGTCAAGTCGTGGCCCACCCCTTTCCGCCCGTAGGTAGTAGTTCTAGATTTTTATTCCGCTCCGCTGCAGGTCGGGTTAAATGTGAGATGTTCGTCTTTTTGTCGTGGTTCTCCAGCTCCAGCAATGCCCTTTCACCACCACATACGCGAGAGCCCTTTCTTACATATTTTTTGCTCTGCTTGCTTCTTCTAATTAATTAAAAGCACGTTTTAGATTTAACACCATTAAAACCCGCAATTCAGAGTGCTGCTGGCACGGGTCGGGGCGAGTGGAAGGAAATTCCTTGTACACATGCATTCATAATACACATGCAGTACACGAATTGTGTTGTTGTTCTCTTAGTTTGTATTTTTTTTTTGTTTTTGTTTAGTACTAAAGAAGAGAATAAAAATGTAAAACAAAAGCTCACGCATACCCCTGCGCTGAGTGTGATTTTTTCGCACAGCCGTGTAAACACAGTATTGGTTCAATATTTGAGGTTGGTTGTGTTGTGTATCTTTAGCGATAATGAGTTGCCAATGCAGGGAGCCATTTGGTATACTAATGGTGCGTTTGCATTGAGAATGAGATCAAATGAAAGGTTTTATCCTTCAGTAATAATCTAAGAGATTTAGAAGTCTTTGAATTTCATAATATCTCCAAACTCCTTAAGGTTTATGTAATCTTAAATCTCATAACCTAAACAAAGCACTAGCACGAACCACTAACAGTTTATTATGACTAACTAACTAGCACCCCAAGCTAATTCAAAAATTCTCTGATCACGATATGAACCATCGTTGCTTATTTTTTGTATTTTTCGACCCTACTGTCACAGCTAGGGTTAGAACTTCTCAGCTTCTTATATGTTGTTCTTCGAAGAGATGGCTGGCTAGATGTTCAGTATAAGATAGATGTTCAATATTTGTAACCGAAACATTGGTGTTGAATTATACTCATATAAACCAAATCTAGTTTTGAGGTTACTTCATGAGGTTTATTGCTAACAAAGCTGCCTAGCTATTGGAAATCGTTTGGTTTATGTCTGATTTGTACTAGTCGTGGTTCAATACAAGTTTTTACGTCTCTTGGGGGGAATGATATTCAGAAAGTAACGCTAATCCACGACTAAACTAATTTAAGTTCACTATTTATGGACAATGCCATTCGTCCTTTCAAGTTAAGACGCTATGCAAAGACAGTATTTTTTTATTAAAAGATAACTTGAGCTAAGCTTTGTCGCAGTACCTACATATGTACATATATTCGATCCACAAGCCTTAGTCTTTCGACATGCTTTCATATGAAGCCCTGAATTACTTTTGTCATATTTAGCTGTTTCCTTAATCTTGACCTTAAAACAGGCCAGGAATAGAATTTAGATAACTTTTGTTCTCTTATACTTGGCCAGTGTTCTTTCACCATCTTGGTGACCCTTTTAATGTCCAATACCTTTAGCGCAATTGAAATCTACATATATGTGACATTTTCTAGGTACTAGCTCATCCACAAGTACGTTTTCTGGTTTTGAACTATGATCAGGCAAACAACATAATCCTACAGTGTTCCGTACGCATACCTGAATACCTGAATCTTCGTACGATTTTAGGCTCTTTTGTCTAAGACCATTTCAAGCCCTGAACACGGCCTAACTATCAATGTGCATGAAGCGATATCGATCTACCTGCTTTCTTTGATTGGAACACATTTCACTTCATTGGTGTAAATTTGCGGAACTGGCAAACAGATTATTGTGACACACAAACGAAAGGTAAGGGGTTGTCAAACTTTTATGACCAAATCGAATCTGTTCAACACCACGACCACACTGGTGTCGACCAATTTTTCATCGGTCGCCTCAAGTTTCATTTCTTGGCACACTCTTCACCGCAAGCACTCTCATACTCTCTCTCTTGCCACAATACACATGTGAACTGAACTGAGCTGAGCTGAGCTGAGTTCAAGCCAAGTATGCATATGCATGCATATGGTCGGTCGTTTTGCGCCACATGCAAATATGTGTTGGTTTTGTTTTCAATTTCTCATTCTCATTCTCTGTCAAGTGAATGAAAAGAATATGATTTCCTTTTTTTATTTTCTCACCTCCACCCTCCTGCCGAACGCGCCCCCTCAGCCGCTAGCTCCCATTTTCGTCGTCATCCTTGCACTTTTCTTTCAATTTCCCAAGCAAACTGACGAAGGTGTTGAGTGAAAATGATTACACATTTGCACAATTTAAAGATTACGTGTCATGAGATACACCTCGCATATACTATGTAGATATGTACATACAAATATGTATCTAGATACACAATAAAAAAAAAAGAACAAATGGAAAATGACACCAGCAGTACAACAAGGTGCGACTGGATGACTTGACGACTTGACGACCTGACGACGACTTGGCGACTCTTATCCGTGACATGTGTGAAACGCCAGGCAAATTCATAATTAATTAAACGGATGGGAATCGTAGCAACACCTCGTCGTCTAACACCTGCAACAATAAAACAAACGCTCCGCTGGAAAAACAGCAGAAAATGTGGAAAAAAAAGCAAAAAAGCGAAAAAAAAAGAAAATCAATGGAAATTCACTGTCAATGACGGTATGTCGGCGGATGGATGATGTTGGTGTAGTGTAGTGTGGTGTCGATGGTAGGGTTTTCCCGCATCCCGCTCTCTAGTACACAATGCCCCAGCTTACATATAAAGGCGTGCAGAACAAACAAAAGCCCACGGAAAGTGTGAATAATGCGGACATTAAAACTCGGCACACAAGCTGTGGTGTTTTGCACGCATTAACACTACGCGCCACTGTATGGATTTAAAACAAAAAAAAAAAAATAAATAAAAGTATCTTAACATGAGAGATACGGGAGTATAAGAGGGTGTGAGATACGCACTGCAGCACGACGCTATACATGCGAATTCTTTTTTTTTTTTTTTTTTAATTTTATTTTATTCGGAAGGTTGACGCACGAGATGTTCAAAGAGGGGAACATGTGCAACGCGGGCGCGTTTTGAAGTTTTCGCACGTCGCCAACACTGGACAGTGCGTGCTTACATACCTTCAGTCAGTCAGGCCATTGTATGTGTGTGTCAAAACAAATTTATCTAAGAAAACAAAAAAGGTGTGCAGATACCATTCGTAGTGCAATTGCCGCCGGACTGTCTACTTTAATTATGATTACGGTGTTTGACTAATCGGGGGTCGTTTCAAATTGCACACATACTGCTGGTATGTACCGGAGATGTGTGGAAAGAAGGTGGTCATTTAACGGGTGTGATGGTGCAACTTACTGAAACGATTTATATCTAAAAGCTGTATTGGAATTCATTTCAAAGTGAGAAATAGGAGTTCCGACATAGTAGTTGGAGAGCTGATAGATTCATTTTTTTTTTTTTTTTTTGCAGAAGTTGTTCCCGCGAAAGGTGTTAACCTACTTTGTAAAGTTATTTGTGAAGTGAAAGGGAGTTTGGTTGTGTTCTTGAATCTTTGATTAAGTGAGATGAAGTTGTGTGCCTCTGAGGTTTTATACTTTTTTTTTTAAAAGTGAAAATTGTTTGAATAAATAAACTTGAAAGTCAGTCGTAGCAAATTATATTTCCACTTACAGGAGGTGTTCGAAAGAGATCCTTATAAATGTCTGTCAAGTCTTTTAGGCCCAACCCAATCTTCAAAAAGAAAAAAAGTATAAATATTTGGCGCGGCAGATCCCAAGTCATAGCTTCTTGCAACCATTCGTCTTGTAAATGTTACATATATTCTTCACAAGAATGAAAGAACTCTGCTGTTTAATGGCATCTCCAAGCGGCTTTTTTCATAGCAGTTATACTATCAGACGTTTGACAGACTGTCACCAGAGGTGAGGCCGTAAAAAATTTAAAAAAAAACCTTGGTGCTGTCTGGCTTGGTGTTGTTTAGTCTACTATCTGGTTTTTCCACATCTTAAAAGTGAAAAATTAGTCTTAAGTATGATTTGGTTAGGAAATCTATTCTAGAGTTTGAACCTAGATTAAAGACTACATTTGCAGTAAGCTTGCCTTATTTATGAGCATTTTTAATGCTGTCTTCAAAAGCTCTATTCACCTGTGAAAGCAAGTGATTTTGTTTGCCCCTCTGGTTCTGTCGCGACTTGAGCATTTACACAGGAGATGAGTCTTTTACTACTCTTTTGGATTCATGGCATTACTCTAGGTGAACAACCAACAAGTTGCGCTCTGTTCTGATGCCTACGAGAAGTCCAGACAGTTCTTTTACTTGGCTTTGATTATATTGTAGTTATGTAGGCGCACTTTAGCTCTCATCATTTATTTATTATTATTAATTCAACAAAAGAGTTTAACAAGATACTACTAGATATTAAGATCTTATAATTAAGTATCAAGATAGAATTTACAAGTTCATATTAACAGAAGAAATGAGAAACAAAAAAGATCATCAGCTAACTTGAAAGTTCCAAATGATGTCTATATCCTGCGATCTTGTTTATATCCTGCGATCTAACAGAGAATAAAGTTATAGTTTGGACTGAGCGATGATGGGCGCTTGAGTGTCTATATTCTGTTATATAGCCGCAGTTTACTGGAAAAGTGGGCGCCGTGGCTCAAGTGGTTGGTGCGTTGGGCTACGGAGCGATGGGTTCCAGGTTCAATCCCCAGACAACACCTAAAATTTCTTTCACGGCCCCACCTCTCGCGAGCGTCTGACAAACATTCGAGAGTAAAACTGTCATGAAAAAGCTTCTCAAAACAAAAAACTGCCGTTCAGATCCGGCATTAAACAGTAGGCCTCTTCCATTCGTGTAAAGAATATAACACGCACAACACGAATGGTTGTGAGAAGCCCTGGGTCCCATGGACCTGTCGTGCCAAAAATTTGTATTTTTTTGTATTTGTATTTGTTTACTGGAAAATGCACTTTGATGTCTAGTCTATGGTCTAGTCGTTTCTTGGTAGCAAATTGCTTTTCTCGTTTCGGTAGTGTGACATTATGGCTGAGGGACTTAAGCTTAAAGATTTGGTCACCGTTGATGAGATAACTTTTATGGTTGCTTGACTTTCTGTGTGATTGGTGTAGGTGTGTCTAGTTGGCCTTAAGAAGCACTTGCGCCCTTTAGAGGTCTTTTCAACCAAATAAGTTTTGAACCAGCCTTAAAGATGGATATGTAGGGTAGGGTAGGGCCTACAACCTCTTCTTTCTGTGTCTCTCTAGGGAAATTTTTAGAGATTTAGACTAAATCTAGGTTATGGTCTTATACATGGATAGATACATACATAGATGTCAGAATAAATGTTGGTTTTGTACATACACACAACCAATAGATGAAGCCGGTTCGGGTCCTGATCGATTCTTTCTGTATCTCTTAAAACTATTATCTTCCAATGTTAACTTATGGGTTCCAAAAGAGCTCTCTTTTTCCCGGTTTTTTTAGGTCCCTTTAGTCTCAGAGAATTGCTGTGTTTCTCATGGGGTTGGTGCCTTTCTTTTAAGTCTGTTCCTGGGTTCCAAAAGAGCTCTCTTTTTCCCGGTTTTTTAGGTCCCTTTAGTCTCAGAGACTTGCTGTGTTTCTCATGGGGTTGGTGCCTTTCTTTTAAGTCTGTTCCTGGGTTCCAAAAGAGCTCTCTTTTTCCCGGTTTTTTAGGTCTCTTGAGTCTCAGAGACTTGCTTTGTTTCTCATGGGGTTGGTGCCTTTCTTTTAAGTCTGTTCCTGGGTTCCAAAAGAGCTCTCTTTTTCCCGGTTTTTTAGGTCCCTTTAGTCTCAGAGACTTGCTGTGTTTCTCATGGGGTTGGTGCCTTTCTTTTAAGTCTGTTCCTGGGTTCCAAAAGAGCTCTCTTTTTCCCGGTTTTTTAGGTCTCTTGAGTCTCAGAGACTTGCTTTGCTTCTCATGGGGTTGGTGCCTTTCTTTTAAGTCGTTTTTTATGCATTTCCAGTCTTTTGAAATATAAATTTCATTAAAATGGAACATGGAGTTATTTTGTCAATTCTAAACCATTTTCTTCAGCTTTCGATTCAAGACATGAGCATAGCACATACGATAAGTTGGAATTACTGAACACTTGACTTCTACCTTCCACATGTACATACATGGTAGTGAAGTAAATCCATATACATACGTAAGCCTACAGTCTTGTTATAAACTTAAACTTCAAATTGAAAAAAAAAAACAGCTTCTCTGGATGAAGACAAACCAAGTATGATACAAAGTCCAACATTTCCCAATGAACCAAACAAGACCTCTAATAGAACCCCACGTGATATTCTCTACCCCACTTGTTCGCAGCAGCAGCAGCTCAGAGTCTTGATGAAATCCATTTAAACGACAATAACATGTATCTGTCACTTCAAAGTATCACTCGCGAAGTATTTAACATACACTCATCCACATCGGGGGTGTCGCAAATAAATATCCAGCAGCGGCTTAAGAGAACATGATTTCCTTGTGTTGTTGACAATGTTGTTGCTCACCGCATATCCATTGATGGTGTGGATTTATTTTTTATTTTTCTTTTTTTCTACTTTCCTCTCTCTAATAGGATTGTTGTTTTTCCGAGGCAGCGAAGGAAAACTGTCAAAGAAGTTCGTCACACAGAGTTCGCCGCCGACGCCGCTGCTGCTGCCACAAGAAAGGGTGTCAAACGGATACTCACCAAAGTGCGCTTAAGTGTCTTGAGAGAGGGTACACCCCTCCATTGCCACCTTTAATCAGTTGAAGCACATTTTCTTCGTCGTCTACGTCTTGCTTGCGTCGTATACTCTTCAGAAAAAAAAAAATGTTTTTCTTTTTTTTACTTTTTATATTTCCACAGAAAAACTTTGGTTAGCAATATTATACATATCGGTGGTGGTGGTGTGTGGTGGCGGATAAAAGACTAAAGAACTAAATAAAAATAAAAATAAAAAGTTCCGCTTCCACATTGAATATGTTTCTGGTTTGGTTGGGTTGTGCTGGCTGGCTGTTGCCGAAAAGGGGATTTCAAGAAATTTAATACTCAAATATGTATGCCTGTGTGTAGGTTTGTGCAGTTTCTGTTGCTGCTGGCCCCTTGTACCTCGTCTATTCTCATGTTCCACAATAAAGGCAACAGCAGCAGTAGCAGTAGCAGTAGAAGAAAAAGAAGAAGAAGAATAATAATAAGAAATGAAACGAAAATCTTTTAGAGGGCACCCCCGGTAGTACACTGACGGCCAATTGCGTTTTCCATGGTAAGGAAATCCTCCTCACATGGCTTAAAGAACCGCTTGCTGCTACCACATCGTTTGTCGAAGGATATGATGTCTGTCTCATACTCGTGAAGGTGAGGCTTTTTTGGGGCAATATTTTAAAGAAGCTTTGCTCCTTTTGTGGCGTACACTGTTCTGAGGATCCTTTTGAAATGTAAATGCCTTTTTCAATTTATACTGGATGCGAGCGCCCTCGTCCTTATCTATGTGTGAATTTTCTCACGTCCTTGTGTAGATGAATTACCCAGTTTTTTTATTTTTTCTAAGGGAAGCAACTTCTTTGTGAAAAGGAAGTTCCATATGTAGGTAATTGGAGTTGTTGATGAGAAGGAAAATTAGTAAGGCAGTGAAATTACCAGTAATTGAGGGCTTAAAGATCGAGAAGGCAGTTTATAGGATACGTACTGAAAAGTGTCGAATTTGATTTCATTTCTATATTTGGGGTTAAAATATCTGCAAACATGTAGTTGAGACACATTTCTTACTCAAAAGACAACATGTCTAGCTTATGTCGAAATTGTAACACAATTTTGAACTTTTTTTCAAAGCAACATGAAAATTAGTTCAAAATTCTGATTGTGTTCGATTGAATTTGTATTATTTTTGTGGTACACATCTACATATGTGTTTATGTATTTACTTAAGATAGGGTGTAGGCCTGACTCTGAAAAGTTTTCAAACCCAAAAGAAGAAAGAGAGTCAGTCAAGTCTTACTCAAAAGAGTAAGAGAAAAATAAAAGACTTGAATTGATGATATAAGAACTCAGATTCAGGTGAAAAACTTGCTCAACTATTTATAATGGTGTAACAAGGTATCCCAGTCAGATGAACTTTCGTCAAAACCCATTGGAACCTATTGAGCTTTACAGTATTCAAATTTGGATGTGGCTTTCTTTGTGGCCTCCATCGATCCCATTTTCTATAACAATTAAACCTACTATGGAAGCTATGGTTTTACGAGATTTCTTATTTTATTTTTAACTAAAATAGAAAATAGTTGATAATCTTTTTAGATCACTTCTAAGTACATATGCAATGTCCTTAAAGTTAAACACAAACTGTACAGAATTGAGTTTCTTTCGTGATAAACATTCATTGAGAGCGCAAATGCTTTAGTTTAAGGCCTTGATCAAAAGTAGTCAAAAATTTGGTCGGGGTTAAAAATGTTACCTAGTCGTATTTTACTTGGAGATTTGAAAAAGATCTGTTCTGTGATCTATCTTGGTGTGTCTGAGCCAATGTTGGATTATACCTTTTTGGACATGGTATTACTCTGTTCACGCTCGTTCTCTTTGTCCGTTTACTTTCGATTTCAACTGTACTTGCGTGTACACTCACTGCAAGTCTTCAAGAGACTATAGCTGCTTCTCATACTTAAAACCAAACCTCATGCACCCTACCCTATTCAAAGTGTCACATTTATATCTCTTGGCTTACACAGAGCCGTTACACTTTTTAATGATCAAAATTGCACACCTTTAAATGGCAAAAAAAAAAACAAAAAAACAATTCGTTACCCATAAAGCTGAAACTGAAACCCTGCTCCCAAACATAACACCAGCACTCACCCGCTACACAAACGGCGAGATTTCAATTCTTCATTACATATAATAAAAATGAACAAAAACGCATCTGGAATATTTAATCAGACTACAATGCCGAATCAAATATGAATTGTTTCATAATTTTTGTCGCATTTTGTACGTTCTTTTCGTGGTGAATTTTCGGCGGCAGTAAGGGGCCCACAGTGCCGCCAAGCAAACCCAGACACACTACATGAGTTTAGTATCGAAATGAGGAATAAAAAAAAATCGTGATATGCCTCATAAAAGGTGAGGACGATGTGTATGATGTGATCATAGTTTTAAATGCACTCATGAAGAGTCTTCGTCATATTCAGATACACAAATGTATATTTATGTACCTATATACATATGTATATGAACGTTTTTATTTTGTTTTACTTTTGATAAAGTAAATAAATGAAAATATTTTGTATTCTGCGTGCAGACGGTTGGCGGTTTGGTATACTATATACAAATGGCTACGTGGGACTCGACTTGGTGGTGCATCCTTGTCGTATATAGCTGAGAGAACGTATTTTTGGAACTCGTTCTAGGAAAATATATATAAAAAGGTGTACGTGGGAGGCGGATCGCTTTTTTTTTTGTTTTTTTTTGACTGTGGACAGACACCATTTAGATTTTTAGGAATTCATCTAAACAAAAATAAAATAGGAGCGAATTAAAAATACAGAATTTGACGGGAAATGATGAAATTAAAGAGCATAGTCATTGTTGTATTTAAAGGTTTTGTGCTATGAAAATAAATGCATAGCCTTACAAGTTTAGCCATACACTGAACGACAAACCCACATGAAATTTGTGTCCCGTCTAGCTGTGATTAACAAGTTCAGGTTCAGTACTGCTTTGCTAACATTAATTCTCTAATTGTTTGCATCCCAATGTCTTCGCGTCTGACTATGATAACCACATAATCATTAGAAGCCTTAGAAGTAGTCTTTTTGCTGTTGACAGAATATTCTCTAGGCATGGATGTGATTTTACGACTTTCGAGTATCGGTCAAACTCATTTGGCTGTTGGCCGATCGATTCCTTATAGATTCGACATGATACTTCTATGTATCGTACTTATATCGGTTTTTATAGAATTGATTTAAATCTTAGCAACTGACTGGAAATGTAAATTTTAATTTTCTATATTATCGAGTACTTCTTAAGAAGTGTGAATAATCTAGCGAATAGAAAATCTGATTCAGAAATCGAGGTACCACGACAGTACCTACAAAGATAACTACTTTAGTGTTATAGGAGAACATTTTAAGAAATACAGGCAAAACCAGCACATATACTAAAATTGCTGGTATTTGTAACACCCTGTAGTTGTTAAATTCAAAATTCAACACATCTGTATTATTTCCACTGGTTGAGACAACAACTCTTCGTAAGTTTCAGTTCTTGTAGTACGTTAAGTATATTTTTACTGTTCAAAGGTGCGACATAATCTCACTGGTCACGAATTGTTAGGTTAGTTCGGTTAGGTTAGGTTAGAAAATAATTTTTCCTTTGCCTAAATAAACCTAAAAATGATAAGTCGGCTTTTCTCTAGATGACGCGGATTGAAAATTTATGTTTTGCACGGTCTTGCAGGAAACAAATGTCATCATAGAACTCGTATATCATGTTCATGGTGTGAATGCGTTTTCATTATCTGCATCCGGCGTAGTGTTAAAAATAAACGGGCGGTTTCGTCCTCAAAACGTCAGAGCTGAGGTACTGTAGTATATTGAAGCTAGCACAGGAGAAAAGCTAAACAAACCTCTTTTGGTGTGGACTTCTTAAAAGCACATACATACATATTGGCAATACCTGCAAATCTTCGACACAGACAAGGGTATACAATAATTTCCTAGCTCCATGTAAACTTATGCATGCCTGTGATGACGCTTTACAAATTCTTCTAACTTTTCAGTACTAGTATTCTGTTTCCTTATTAGTCTAGAATTGAGCCGGAATGATTTTATTTTACTTAGGGCCGTCGAGGGACACACTTTTATATTGTACCCACGTCTCAAGAGAAAAAGCAATATAATATACAATAGTTCTTTTAATTCCAAATATGTTGAAGAACCCAGTAAAAATGTGGTACCTTCAGAAAATGTCTCAGTTTTAAGGCGTCAACATAAACGTTCACGATATACATACATATGTATACTAGTACCTACACCTTAATTTTAAAATCTCGGTAACTATCCGAGGACGAGGAGAGTTCAAGTTTCGAGCATTTACCTACATACACATATTGCAAGTACCATACTTCAAAACAAAAACACTATTTGCAGAGTATTCTACCTTAGTTTAAAAAAAACATCTTTTGCAACATGAACAGGTAATGGAAATAGACTCATGGGAGCGTGTGCCTCTTAGGGCACACACTTTAAGGGCACTTCTCGAGAACTCAGACTCCGATCTGGAATGTATAAGTAATAATACCAGGCAGATTCACTTTGTGGTGCAGTAGTTAGAAAGGTTTCTGACATACATAGTTTGGTCGCCCGGTCTTGCTGTTCCCTGCCTGGGTTCGAACCTACATATTTAGTTTCTCTTCGAATCACAAGCAAACCCAGAATCCACTAAACCATCGGCACCTTTGGACACTCAGATTTTTGAAATATTATTATTATCACATATTAGACTTGTGATTCTTGGTCTTCTCTGTAACAAAATGCTGTTTTCTTATTTCAGATAACCAAAATGCTGCAAGAAGACTCAAAAAACTTCAAAGATAATTCTAGAAACATTCAAAATTTTCAAAAGATTTAAAGAGACCTCAAAAGATACGAATTTAGGTAAGCGATTTATTTGTTTATGTTTATTTATTACTCCAAAAATAATACAATCATCATACCTAGTCAGCTATAGTAACGTCTTTTAAAACTTTTTTTTTTCTATATTTTCTGATTACTACCAAATATTGTACAAAATATTTAGAAATCTATCAAAACTAATGACCACCATTTTGGGAATGTAGATTTCAATTGAATTAAACGTAAAATATGGGCACAGGGCAGTATATCTCTACTGCGGCTATTTCAAACTAAATTTTCGTCCCTTCATCGATGCCAAGGGTGGTTTTTACATTACATATATGTACATATATTTCGTAACATAACTGACGCCCATCGTCACCAGATCCTTTTACCCTCTCTTCTTCGTTTTATTACATTAGTAAGGAATAGGACAAAAATAACAATCGTGCTTCATGGAAAATTTGGGGTGAATTCGGAACAATTGAGTCCCTTTTACCAACTACGTTTCAACATATTTTTAAAGTACGCCAAAGAATCTTAATGATTATTCCAAGACTGTTTGATTCGATTATCTTATTTCTTCTAATCAAAAAAAATCTTATATCCCTCCTAGATTTAATAAGTATACAATTCTGTACAACATCTGTACACACTAAGTTGACTTCACACTTTCAGTTCGACAGTACCTACACCAAATCGACACTAAATTTACGTTAGCCCATATACCGTAGCATACGATTTAAGTATTCGATACTTTTTCGTGGTCCCATCTTTTGCGAGCGTCTGACAAACATGCAAAGGTACATACAATAGTTATGGAAAAGGTTCACAAAATATAACGTTGTATCCCTTCCACTCTATATTGTGCTGTAATGCACTATCTTTCACAACTCTGTGCAGATACAGTGTTATGATCGAAGGAGATGAGTTGATGATGAAAGTCAAGTGATCGCCACCGGTCAAGTGATCGCTACCGAACAGGCTTTGTTTGGACTACTGACCATCGAGGATGGAAGCCATTTGATTGTTCCAAAGTATTGGTTCCAAAATCATTCAAAATTGATCGTAAGAAAAAGTGATCTTCTCCAAAGGATTTTGTAACATTTTTCATTCTTTTGACTAGAAATTTTGATGCCAAAATGTTTAATCATGATTGTTTTATTCTAGGTATACTCTTTGCTCTTCTTAAAACCATGCAGCATTCCAAGCGATCGGTAAAATCTTATTCTGTGATCATGTTCACCGATTATTTGTGATTGCTGATAGATCATCGGTTCTTTCTGTTCAAACAAAATGAATTAGATTAACTTTTCCATCTACGTATGTACTTGCAGTACTTATTCTGATCAAGCGATTATGCATTGATCTTCATTCAGAGGTTCATTGCACTGGTAATTCTATTTTTAAATCCGCTTACTATAGGGTACCACTCCGTCACTAGACTCATAGTCTGCCTCTGTATTCTTTCGTGTCGCATTCACATTCCAACCACCGTAATCCGCACCACGATCTATCACCGAATCTAACACGTCAAAAGCATTCCTCTCAAGACCATAAAAAACTCGCTCCAACCGACCGATCCGTGATATCAAAGACATAGCGCCTGTTTAATATGCCAACTTGACGCTGCCAAAAATAAAGTACTCAAATTATTTTATGCAAATCGGTCCTCAAGTGTCCAAAAATTATGGTTACATTCAATAATAACAAACCAATAAAACAGAGAGCCAAAGAAAACAAACAAAACGTTCCGAGAACAAAATAAAATCACATTACACCGCCCCGTAGACGGTCTAAGTAGCCTCATTAGAAATTCTCAATTAGCGCGCACGGTCGCGCTCGGCCCTATACAAGTAAGCGCGCAAACCCTTTCGGGAAGACAATTAATTAACTAAACCGTGACCACCGAGTAGTGTAGTGCAGTGTAAGTACCCGGAAACGTATGTAATACCTGCCCTAAGGTTGGTCATATTTAGAAACACCTCACAGATACAAATACAGACACGCCGACACAAGCTAATTAGAAATGCCATGATAGCGCACTACTGCGTCGTCGGCGGTATCTGTGTTTCGAGACTATTTTTGGACATGCACCGTAACGTCATTGGAGCATTCAAAACGATAACTTGAATGTCTTGAAGGGTATTCTATGCTTCTAATTAGAGAACTGAAAACGGGTGTTTTGTATCAGTTTGCATAAATTTGTTCCGCTCAAGTGTAAACGAGCGGCTGGGACAGTTTCACTTGAAAAGCTGACGAGCACCGTCGATTAGTAGTTAATCCCTTTCACAGTTCGACGACGGGCGAACGGATAGGATTAGCCAAAACTCGTGCTACACGGCGACCTTCGTCATCGTTAGCATCAAGATGCGGAACAACCTAGATAAAGGGACCGAAATCAATACCTTTCGGTCAATTTCTGAGCAATCGGCGGCGGCGGCTCGGCAGGACATTAAGATTGACATCTTACAAAGCGTCGGCAATCGATTGACTCAGTGGTTCAATTAATTTCGGGGGAAAGCGTCTTCTGACAAATGGGGAAGGCTCCTCCACCGATCCGACCGATCTGCCAAATTCTTCTTACTCTCCGACCATTCAATATATGTATCTGCAGCACATACATATCTGGTGTGTATCTCTGTCCAGAGTGAGAGAGCACAAGCAGCAAATGCGCGAACGGATAAAATGTAAAAGACTGCGCTTAGCGCTTCCTTTGATCTGTCGGTGGTAATCTAGGAAATGTTTGTCAAAATCGTCGGACCGTTTTCATTGTTTTTGACATTTTTCCTCTTGTTGTTGGTATCGTTCTTTCTTGATTCTTCTTCTTATTCTGTTTCGTATTCGTTTTGCATCTTGGGCTCTTGTGGTACGCGAGTATATGTGCCATTCTTTTCGTGCTTTTGCTGTAACACAGGAGAAACATTGTAGGCCTTCCAAGTCGCTTGGCCCTATCTGTCCTGTCTGCCTGGGCTGAGGAGGAGAAGCGAAAGAAAACGATGGACAATCAAAAATATTTGATATTTCTGGCGCCAAATAGGCGGGTCATGTTGAGATTCCTGCTGTTGTTGTTGTTGGTTTAGTGTTGGTTTTGTTGTTTGGATTTTTTTTTTTATTTATTTTTTTACTTTTGTTTTAATATTTTCCTTCATCCTACTTTGTTCGTTTTGAGAGAGAACGAGAGTGGCTTGTTAAAAGGATTGCAAATTAAACATTCATATTTGCTGTCAGTTGATTTGCTGTTTGTTTCGGTTTTTTTTTTGTTTAGCAAGGATTGAAATATGTATGAAATGAAAAGATTTTTGGTTTGGTCTGCAAGTGGAAAAAGTCTGCTCCACTGGATAAAAAACAAAAACACCGCCAATTCTACAAGGTCAACTGTCATAAAAAAAAATTTGAAAATGTCTATGCCTATATTCTAATCGTGAAGCGGTATTAAGTCAGGATAACACATCGTTTTATTTCACCAACGAAAGCTGTTGCAGAGCCTAATCTAAGTTCAATAAAAATCGCGAGATCTACATGGACGATCATAGATTGGTCATTCTGTGATTGATCTCCTGTGATCATGCCCGGTGATTCACAAATCTTCTCTGATAACACTTTTTCTTTTAATGCTTTAGAAGTTTTAAATCATACGTTCTAAGGATAGGTTCCGTGTCCTTCACATATGTATTTTGCCAGAAATACTGTGATAAGGAACGACTTTCCAGATAGTTATGGAAAAAAACGAAAAGTAAACTTCAAGTTTCAGGTTCCAAATGTCAAAAATATGAAAACGATTTTGACATCTGTCAACGCTGTCTGAAGAAATCCATTTAAAATGAAAAATATTTTCCATAATGGGATGAGAAACGAGGTAAATCTTAAGAGTCTATCAATGCGTCAAGGCTTTGTAAATTTTATATTTAAATGGTGAATAGTACAAAGTTGCGCCATATCTACATATTTTTGAGAAATACAAATATTTCCATCAGTTCATCATTGCCAAAGTTACGCATGTCTTAACTCTGTGGGTTAATATTTCAAAAACTTCACCCCCCTTCTCACTAGAAGGACAAATTCAAATTCCTATTCCCACATTCCAATTGCATAAGTCACAAGGTGTCAACATTAGCACTAACGCGCTATCCTTTGACGTTTTTAAATCAAAACATCTTCATATCCCTGCATTTGCAGTGTAGCCACATAAATATGATTCGAATTTTCCGCTATGCATCTGTCAAATGCGTTCTGACACAACGAGTGCAAGCACTGAGACACCACTTCTCTACTTTACATGTCACTGCGTTCGCCACTCTCGGTGCTGACAGATTTTTCCGCCAATGTGGACGGTGGTGTACCCATGCTGTGATGGTAGCGCAAAATTTCGCGCCGCATAATGCTGTACATGTGTTGTAAATTTTGCCAGTCACCACCCCCTCCCTACAATGTAACAGTCACAGTCAGAACGGACGTAACTCGTTAAACTCATGTCGGATTAATCAACTTAAATGGATAATCCGTTCACCTATTGAGACTTGCGACTTGCCACAGTCGCGCATATAATAAATGTTTTTCCTAATCCCCCAAAAGCGCATTCGTAAGAAAGTATTTTGTTCTTTCTTTTATAAAAAGAACAAATCGCAAAATACTGTCAATTATGCATGAGTATAGCACACATCTGGACGCATACACCCTTTGGTGGGAAAACAAACGTCTAAACTTGACATAACTACCACCACACAGCCATTGTGTGTGTTGGCAATTGTCACTCTGACAGTTTCTCAAAACGCACGAAATAAAAAAACCTAAACACACACACCAAACTTTGACAAAACTGATAATTACAGTTTAATAAAGGGGGGAGCTGACCAAAGACCAGAGCAATGTAAGCGCCCTGCCCTCCTTTATAGGTCACGAGCAAGAGGTCCCTCCATTGGTGGTGTGCGGCCATAAATTTACAATTTGTATCCTTTCATTATTTTGAGTCGTGGTTAGTTCCAATGATGGGCTCTATCTGTATATACGTTGACAGATGTTCATTCACCCAGAAGTCGCATGCAATGGATGTGGGAGAAAGTCCAGATTTTTCAAGACTCCCCCCTATTGTGGACATGGCATCCGTCCGATGTGGCCGGCAATTAAAGTGGGCGAAGGTGATGCGACGGAGCAGCAGGGCTTCGTTATTATTGGTGGCGCGGTGGAGTGGAATGTGATGAAATTCATTTAAAATTGTTATCATTAGACATTGCTGGGGTGGCACATTGAAGATAGGGGGGCGCACAGAGTAGATATAAAACGAACAAAGTGGTGGCCAATTGAAGTAATGTTTCGACGCATAAATCACCGAATAAATAATGCAGATTGACGATATTCTTAAATGTTGCTAGGGCGGGCCAGAGAGATTATAATAACAAATGAAGAGTTGTGACCGGCAGAATGAAGCGAACCTGCTGATGATGGGGTGTGGGTCATTAAGTGCGGAGGCAGTGATTACGAGTGTATGGCAATTCCAGCGAAACCAGTGACAGTGGCAATGCATAATTTCAATTGGATGTGCAACATAGTAGTAGATGGGAATATAAAGCTATTCAAAGGCTATCGGACTGTTGACTTACTAGTCTACGCTAGTCTACGTATTGAAATCATTGACCCATAGTTAGTGAAAGTTAGATTTTTTGTTGCCATAGGCATTGGTTGGTTTTAAGGCGTACGGACAAGTAAGGGGATGAGTCTGTGAGAAACAGCAGACTTTTAACTTTCAAGTTCGAATGCCTTCCTAAATCATTTTGGTCTCTATTCAGATTACGTTTCAAAAACCTGTAGCAATTTGCTTGTACAAGCTTTAAAAGATTTAGGTACATCAAATTACTAAGCAGATAGCCTTTTCTATGAAGGGATCGGGTTTCAAGAAGGTTCTGAAAATTGGAACCTTGGTGCATCATATTATTGGATTGGTGCAGTTGTTGCTCCCAACCATCCAAAATTGTTAGATGGACATTTTCAATTGTAAGAACAAGTAAAGGTTGTAAAAGGGTTTTCAGTTGTAAATACAACTGTCATAATCAATTCTGAATGAATAGCTCCTTCGTCAGGATTCACAGATACATTCTTTCTTCGGTCTGAAGTGACGCGACTATTACGCTTGTATAAACTTGACATAGAGCAATTAGTGGAGACTTTCTTCTGTTCAACAAACAACTGCTTGGGCTGTTGTCTCCTATTCAAAGACGGATCTGTTCTTTTAAGTGACTTGAAGAAACCCCTGGATAAACTCTCTTAGAGTGATCAATGGACTTCTAAAGCACCAGAGCGGGTTAGATGTTGTCCAGATAATCAAGATATGCTAAACTAGCCACTATGTGATTGTTGCTCGAAAGATATCTGAACGATGTTGCTTTAGTAAAGATTGATCTCGGAGACCATTGAGCTTAGCTATCGCTGCTAAATGACATCGGAGTGGAACGCAAAATGTTTCGTTTACCACTTTAACTTCAAAGGTTTATAAAAGAACTAAAGTGAGCTTGAGTTAAAGCTCGTTTGAAAACAAAATCCATATCGACATAGAATACTCGAATTGTTTGTACCCGGTAACCCCATAACCTACGAAAACCATTTTAATGCTTTTTTCATGGCTAGATAGGGTAGGCTTTCAGAGTGATTATAGGCGATAAATCTCATGGAACAAATAAGTCTTTTCTCTATAAATCGTCTAAATTGATTGCATATACTTCTCTTCTGCAAGGATGTCGAAAATTCATCGGACGTTGCTTATTTTCTATGAGTGCAATGCTTTCAAGGGTCGTATACATATTCATAAATTGTCCAGCCTTTGTAGTAGAAAGATGTTTCGAGATCCCTGTTACATAAAAAGCTTCTATCTGTATAGTAGAATAATACTCCATGATCTGTAATTTTTGTTAGTCGTAGATGATGCAAATATGAAATCTCCTCTAGTAGAATACAACTAATCAAGTGGCCCAAATAATCCCTAAATAGTTAAATGACTACTTAAATGATATGAAACCTAATAAGGAAGCATGTATCTATTATACTTCACAAATTTTTTATGAAAGGCATACATGGATTACTAATGAAATGGACACGCACTCGTTCTAATTCAGGTGAAAAAAAAAAAAAACGTGTAATCCGTGTTACTGCGCGAAACTTCTCATAAGTGTTTTGCTAAATGAGCTTTGACGTGACTACAAATCATTTGTTACAACTCACTATTTCTACGCAACACACAATAGAGCGCCCTTTGTCCTCATTCATTCACCACATACCATATTCCTGGCCGTAAACAACACACTTCACACATTCATATTGCTATTGCAAAACAATTCAATTCTTCACCAAAAAAAAAAAAAAGAAAGTGTAATGTAGGTATACAAATACAAGTACTACCCCCCGAAAAACAAGACATCACGCAAACACCTTTTTATTCGCGTAGCACCTATTCACACTTTACTCATATCCTAGATCGTTACAATCCCGATTCGGATACCGCAAACAGTATACAAATCCGGGCGGTTTCGGAGCAAACAAATCACCTTTCTATGCTGATTTTATTACCAGTTATTATAGGGTGCACCGGGGTATTATGTGTGCGCGCTCGCTAAAAATTGTAATAGAGCAACAGTGGGTGCAAAATAATATGTAGTCATCCTTGCCAGCCAGCCACCCATCCACCCACGACTCTGAAATGGTGTCTAAGTTTTAGTGGATGGGGGAAAGTGTTATAAAAGTTTCTCAAAAATTGTTTTTCACTGCTGCTGCTGCTGCTGGGTTTTCCGCATACATTTTCATCATCATTTCGAGCGCGGCGCACACGTTGAACTCAATTGGAATAAGTGCATAGTACTCTACTAGCAGCAGAAATACCACCACCATCACCACCACCACCAGCAGCCGACGAGGTTAAAAGCGGAGAGTCCTCCTCGCCATCATCATCATCATCATCATCGTCGGGGCGTATGTAGAGTGTACAGACTATAGACTATACACAGACCATGGGGATCGCAAAAAAAAAAAAAAAAAACTTTACTGGAGTAAAAAACACACTTGTTGTTCCAGAAAATCGCAGTGGAATGTGTAACTACTACCAAACAGATACTTGGAAGTTAACTGAATTAACTGAATATTTTTAGAACTTTCAACTACTCTACTCACGCCCGCCTACCTACCTAAGTGTAATGTAAGAGAAAAGAACATTTAATACATTCAATTACCGTTTCTGAATGGAAAATCCGAGAAAACTCAATGAATTCTCACCGTAGATATCAAGTATCTAAGCTATTAAATACTCAAAATAAAAATGTCCAATTGTAGCGCTGTGAATGGTGGAATGGTTATGCGTCATTGTATGGCCCCTTTCTTCTCTTCCTAAGGAAGATGTACAAAAATTGCGTTTTAGTTACATTTAAACCTCTGTAGATACTCCGGCCATCTATACTGCTAAAGTTTCCCCCAAAACGTCATTAAGGTGATGCGTTTCAATTCCGCACATTTTTAGCTTTCTCCCTGGGTAGGTACATCTATTTAATGGGATTCGCGTTTTAGACTAGAAAAGCTTGAGGGGATGGCTGTTGGTTTTTTTTAGCCAACACGCTTTTGTCTTTTTTTTTTTTGGTTTCCTTTTCTTCCTTCGAAGAGTAACATCAGTACAGTGAAAGGTAGAGAAGCACGTGCTTAAGTAGTCGTCTTAGAATTACTAAAGTGATTCATTTTACTGATGGCGGGGGCATATACACACGCTCTTCAATTGCCTAGATTACAGCGTATGTACATATACATATATTGGTTGAACCCACAAGACGTCGCAGATCATCCTTATGAAGTAATATTCTTCGAAATAAATTTGTGTCCTTATCTAGATAATGATTCGGAGTTTTCGTGGGAAAAATTGTTCTTCAACGAGACAGGCAGCTGTGTGCTTAATGATGTTTTAAATT
Organism: Xylota sylvarum; assembly: GCA_905220385.1. NCBI lineage: Eukaryota > Metazoa > Arthropoda > Insecta > Diptera > Syrphidae > Xylota > Xylota sylvarum. The sequence continues at coordinate 90,312,087 of LR999957.1, read as the reverse complement.
TTTGTTGATTTTTGGTTTTTTTTTTGTTTTAATTACTGCCCTGAAGGAGGACCATGACGACGAGAGTTTGGGTTTCTAAATTATTTTTATTTGTTGCTGATGATTGAGCTTTTCAAATCACAGATTTACGTGTGTGACGGGTTTAATATGCGTTTTTTTTTTTTTGTTTTTTTTTTTGGCTAAAACATTGAGATGATAGATGGCTGTGATGATAGATGGTTGTGATAATGCGATTTCCCACCATAAATGGTTTGGGGGTAATTCCTGTCAGAAACATTTGGTTTTGTCTTGAAATTAAATTATCAGTGAAGTTTACGCAGATTGAATTTTGATTAAACGAAGTAGGAGGTGATTTGGATGGAGTTAAACAAACATTTTCACTAATTTTTTGACAATTTGAAGTTTGCTAGTTGATGAATTGTTGTTAAACTAATGAAAGGATGAATGGTTTTTTTTTGTTTTTGTATTCGGGAATAAATGGTTGTCGTAATAACAATCATGGTGAAAGTGATTCAAATATCGTTAGTAACTGTCATGAATCGGTCTTACAATTGTGTTCATAGCATAGGTCTTAACGCTTCTACTTAAGGTATTATGTCACAATGAATTTGTATTACATAATTAGATTTACATAGATTCTGCTGTTTAAAAAGTGAATTCAATTTATTGATTTCAGGAGACATTTTGGAAAAAATAAATCAACTAAAATTACCAGATCAACGTCTTTGGGAAAGAGTTCAACAAAACATTCTTTAGTCTCTTCAATCTGGCTTAGAAAATGTAGTACGAAATGTATCTTTTTTCATTTTTAAGTAGTCTTGTCAATACTGTGTTCCCACTTGCAAAGATTCTTTGAAGATTTTTGCAAAATTTCGGAGATTCTTTCAAATAAAATCGTGAAAATTTACGTTATAAGCTCAAAAATTTATGATGAATGAGAGAAAATTTTCTCTGACGATTTTTTAACTAAGACCTGTATTACTGAGACCATGAGGAGGTGTTTCTAAAACTTACCCTTCCTCATCTCGTGATTGACGAAAACCTAAATAAGACTAGCTTAAGAAGGAATTGCTTTGAATCCTTGTCATTCCTATTGAACATTGAACTGTGGAAAGTTTCCTTAGGAAAGAGCCGCAAATGCTTTTGGACCAGGAACAAGATGCTTAAACCATGTACATATGCACCATAATTATTCAGACCGATATATCAATCTCTATGAGAGATACAAAAATAGCAATTTCAGATATCCAAGTGCGAAAATGCCTGCTCTGTTCTGGACATGTCACCATTTCAGAAAAGAATTAATAAAGCAGCGGATATATCAGCAAGGCTGAGAACTGCAGAGTCCATCATAGGATCTGAACCATTCTGTGGAATAAGGAAACATACTTTGAAAGAACCTGGAAAAAATATTCTTAGATTTATGATTGAATCAACGTAAATGAAATTACTTATTGCATTGGTTAAACCGAGAATTCAATAGACAGTTGGTACATATGTATGTACAATTGCACAAATTATTTCAATGCATACGTGGAAGGAATTTTTAGATTTTTAATCGACATAAGAGAGGCTTCAAATTGATTCTAAAGAATGTAGCACTTTTGAAAGTTTTTCTTTATTTAGGAAAAAAGTGCACAGTACCTAATAAAAAACTTTTTCATAAATTGAAATCAATGGGCAAGATATACTGCAATGTCCTAAAGGCAGTAAATCTATTTGGTCTTCCGTCAAGAGAATCAAAGGCTCCGCCTTTAGGTCTCATATAGCCACATACATGTGATGGACGACTGTGGATGAACGTCCACAATGATCAAAATATCACTGACCCACAAACAAAAGCCAACCTGCTAGCAACTATGTTCGCTGCAAATTCCACCTTGCCAGATACTTCTCTTCCATCACCATTACTGAATCCGATTCAATATATTTCAGGACAAATATTTTCCCGAACCCGCTCAGTTCTTCGAGTCCTAAAAGATCTCAACAGTAACAAATCGTCAGATCCAAATGGGATTTATCCCCTTGTTTTGAAGAGGTGTTATTTTACCCTGGCTAAACCTCTACGTAAGCTGTCAAACTCCACAGGCATCCTTCCGGATAGTTGGAAACTCGCACACGTCCAGCCGATCCCTAAAAAGGGATCTACCAACCCACAGCCCTAACATCAGGGCTTTCTAAGGTCATGGAAAGCATTGCATATTTCCATCTCATGAAATATCTCGAAAGAAACCGTTTTCTAAATGACTGCTAGTACGGTTTCCGTCAACAGCATTTCACAGGGGACCTTATGGTTTATCTTAACAGAAAAATGGAATAACGAGTAGTTGCCCTTGATATCTCTAAAGCTTTCGATAAAGTGCGGCAAAGTGCCCTCTTAAGCAAAATTCCAGCTTACGATGTGGGTAACATCTTCTCATCATGGATTGCAAGATTTTTGAGTAATCGGTCAATTCAATTCAGTAACCGGTAACACAATTGGACGGATACACTTCTACCTAATTCTCAACCAATGCTGATGTACCCCAGGCCCGACTCTGTTTTTAATACCTATTAATGACCTTTTCTCTCTTACTTACTCGCAATCCAATACATTCCTTTGCGGATGACAGTACTCTTGACTTCGTTTATTCATTGGCAACTCCACTCCTGAGACCCCAAACTGTAGAGTCTCACCGGCAGCGAATGTCTCCCTAGCCAACTCCGATATCGATGCAGTCATCAACTGGGTTGCGAAAAACCGAGTTAAGTTCAATTCGGCAAAAACCCAGTGCTGTCTCCTTCCTGTCTCTGAAGCGGGATATTAATGTAGCCAAACTAAAAATGACTGGAGTTGATATTGAGGAATCTAATGACTTGTCAATACTTCACATGCAAGTTATACTAGACCTTCGATGGAAACATCAGATTTCCGAAGCTGCGAAAAATACCTCGGATTCCTCAAGAGTTGTATATGATTTTTTCAGTCCTGCAGACTTGGCTACTATCTATAAAGCTTAAATTCGTTCGAAACAACCAAATTTCTTCGCTAGAGCATTTTCGAAATGCTGGATGTTTATCGGTCCACCACGATTGTTCGGATGAAATATAGTTGTGTCCCGCCTGTCCGTCAGTTTAATCGTACTACACGAGCGGCCTCTTACGCACACCCTTATCTTTCAAAAACCTATTTTCGGTGGCACTGTGAAATTCAGAGGTTCGTTCTTAAGCCACTTAACACATATGTATGCGCAATGACTTGCCCTCCCCAATATTTCCAATTATGATTTACAAAGATTTAAAGTCAACGCGCATTGTCACCTATGTATGTATGTAACTCTCTTTTATTTTAACTTCCCTATAACCATTCCTTTCATTTCATCACTGGCTTTATAACTTTAAAGGACTTAAGTCCTAAGTGATGAAGAACATTTAAAAACAAAAATGTGGGAATGTCTTCTGATTCAGGTTTATCGTGGGAGATATAATTTTCTTCTTTTCTAATTGTTTAGGACTCATAATTGCACTGAAATTCGAGACAAAAATCCGATAAAAGATTTAAAAGGTTCTAAACTAAAGTTAGACCTAAATTTTTATGGCCTAAGCCTTGTCCTATAGACCTGCAATATATAGAGCCCCCAACCAAGTCTATCTTTACCAACATTTTTCAAAAAACACATTCCTACGGAAAAATCCTACTAGCCCACTATCAATGTCCAAATATTTGTTTAAAAAAAAAAAAAGAATTGAATTTTGTCACTGATTAAAAAAAAGAACCGAAAACAAATCCACCATCCACCATCATCATAAATAAATTGCTTAACACTACGCTGAAGTAAACAGTCCGTGTTTGGCGACTAACAAATTAAGAAGCATATCTGTTTGTGTTTATTTTTGTAGCGCGTTATCTCTCTGCAAAAAACCAAAGAACACAGAAAAAACACGAGAATATTCTTGAAGTTACTCGTAAATATGTATATAAATATTTTTTTTATGGTATTCTTATTATTTTTTTAATTTATTTAAAAACGTGTTTTTCATATCAAAATATTTCTCTCACTCGAAAATAACTCCATTTTGTGCTGAAACATGCATTGACAGAGGCGCACACACAATAAATGTGACAAACACGACAACGTCATTTTAATTGAGTCTCTGTGCTTCACATTTAAACAACAAAAGTAATTATCTTCCCTTTTTATTTTTTACTCGTTAAGTTTTTTTTTTTTTGTTATTTTTTTTTTACAAATTTTAATAGCTCTGCATTATAGTGGAGTAATAATGTTTTAATGCCTTTGGCTTGCCATATGGAGATCAACGCCGATGGTGATAATTAATAGAAGATAACACTAGTACAACACTATAATTCCACTCCTGTGTATCCGTACTGAAAGAATGTGTCACGAGACATATAACTAGTTTTTTTTTTTTTTAAGTAATTGCTCAATGGGAATAAAAATTCGCAAGTATCTATATATCTATTTCAGTTCGCGGTTGTACTAGCTACTGTTGTATGACATTAGGTAGTATTTTATGGTTTTTTTCGTGCTTAATCGTATTTAGAGTAACTAGGTTTAATTGAATTTTCAGATGGTTGCAGGGTGGCTAGATATCAATTTGATTTATGTACTAATGTTATCCTAATTTGGAGAATTTGGAACAAAATGGCAACAATGATTGTTAAATTGTAATGTGTTGCTGTCAAACCTTCACTACTACATATTCGTTTGACAGTTTTCATATTTTCGAAGAACGCACAAATAGTGCGTTGTACAGTTTCTTAATACCCGAATGATTTTAAATATTTTCATACGTAATATTACGTTTTTGTATACGCAACCAAACGGAAACGGAGTGTACAGAACTGTCATTGTTGATTTGAGAATAAGTATTTATTTTCGTGAAAACGATTTTAATGCGTAAATAAGAATGTGTAATGTGCGAGTTTTATTTTTAGAAACTTTAATTGATTTTTAGCCAAAAAAGTTTTTGAAGACCGTGTTTAGGTTGTGGTTTGTGTTCAAAACACGGCGAATATGGTTTTGCTTAACAAAATAGAGTCCTGCCATTAGGAGTATTTACTTTCTTAAAAACATACTATTACGTTGTAAGACGTGACATAAAAGAGCTTTGGCTGTCATTCTTGTGAAACGTCAAATATTGTTCATCTTACATTCTGACTCATAGACTAAATTTATTCCAAATAAACCGCATCCAAGCGATTTCTTTAATAGCGGCCATTTTACTTTGTTTTTTTTCTTTCAAAAGCAAACCGCAAATTAGTAAGAAATATATTTTTGTTTTTTGAGTTAATGGGTGGTCGGGAAGTAAAGTTCCATAAATAGAAACAATCTGCCAATTCCAGTATTTATGGATGATACACAGTAAATATGAAATTCTCAGAACATTTTTAACGAATTACAGTGTTAGATATTAGACGTCTTTTTAAAATCCTAATAATTAGGTAGAAGCTATGTATAATGCAAAAAAATCATTCAAGATCTTTGGGGAGTTTGGAATTCGTTGACTGTTTCATATTCCTATGACTAAATGAATAATTTGTAATAGTATTTCAAAGTAAAATTCAAAAATCTGAAAATATCGGCAGATAGACGATAATTCCTTTTACTAGGCAAAAAATTAACTTGCTAAAGGACAGCTGGACGACAGATCGAGAATGTATGCAATTTTCTCTATTTCCAATTCACCATTGCGGACAAGAGTAGAATCGAATTGGATGTGGACAGCAGAATTTAACAAGCCTTACTGTCGACACCATATTTTCTACATAAAACTCGAGCTGCGAATGTTCTATTCTAATATAGGGTAATATAGGTTGGCTAGGCCTTGGGTCCCATAGGCATGTCGTAGAAGAAGAATTTGAGAATAAAGTGTGATGGCGCGCAGGCGTTTTTGATGCCCTATCTACTGAAAGAGCTGAGAAAATCTAAGAAATTAGTATCACTGATTCAGGTGTTCTTTATGCTACCATTCAATAGAGTTTGACATTGAAACTTCTTTACTGTAGTGTTGATTAAAGATTTAAGCAAAAGAAGAGGTTGCTGAATTTTTATTAGTAATACTATTCAACTCAAACCTTACAAACATACAGTTAGTACCTACTTTTCATCGATTTAGATAGTTCACTTTGCCTTTGCTGATATTGTTTGCTTTATTTTTTTGACTTGTTTTACAGTAGATACCTAAGACTCAAATTAAGATGGTCGTTCAATTGTAAATCAAATAATTAGAATTGCCACATTGTATTAAAAACCTATCCTCTCTGTTTTATACGTTCGATTATTAAAGAAGCGGTTCGAGCACGAGAGGATGCCCTTCGGATATAACTTAAAACTTCGGTTTCGATGTGCATGAAAAAGCCACTACGTGAACGGCTGTGATAAGCTAGGCACTGTTGCGGCTAACATAGCATTTATATAAATCTTTAATTTTCCTTTTTTTTCAAATATTTGCTTCGATCTATTTCCTTTTTCTTCTTGTCATAGAGGTTTGAAAGCATTAAAGGACTCGTTTCAGTCACACATATTAAATAAGCCTACTACATACAAGTAGTTTTAAACCAAAACCATTAAAAGAAACATTGGACCTATTGACCTATGATATGATTGACCTGTGTAGGTGCCCATGGACATAAATAAATTATGTAAAGAACATACATAGTCCTAATTTTGTCCCAAAACCGACATCTCATATCTTCATACAATGTCTAGATAAAATTTTATAAAGCAATGCAATATTTACAAAACTCAATTGCGTGTTAGATTTCGAACGATTCGGACACTTGGACATAACTAATGCCGATGTTAATGTTTGTTCTACTGTCGTGTAGGAAATAACTTAACCATCTGTCAACTTCACTCAATGGTTGACGGCTGAAAGTCATAATAAATGGAAATCATGTTACGAATGACATTTGTCAAAATCAATTAAATTTGACAGAAGTATAATATAACTTCATGTGAAAAAACGAACATATTTCATACAAACATAATAAATTGGTAAACAAAATAAAACTTCTTACTTGTTTAAATCTTTTGAATAGATACAATATATGTATATCTAGCGGTTGATACATAAATGCATTGACAGTTGGATTCTTATTTTTTGTTTTAAAAATTTAATGAGTTTTTCTTATTAATTTTGTTTTTCAAGAACATCAAAGGAAAATGTTGACATTCATGACATGTTATGCATATTTTTTCATCATACTACGTGCAGTTGTAAAAACGAACCGTCAAAGTATTTAGTACAAAACGTAGATTATACTTTCAACTTAGATTTACATATTTTCGAAAAAATTTAAAACAAAAGCACATTATTTTGACACCGGAAGTAGTTATCAAATGAATCATCTGACGAAAAATATCATAATATTCTGTAAACAATTTGACATGTGAACACAGTGAAAATTACAATGATTGTATAGTTTATAACATTCTATCGTAAATAAGTTTACAATAGGAATAATTTATTACCAGTGTAATCCCATTTAAGGCAATTATTTATTTGGATTAGGCAGATTTAGTAGGTTAGGCTTTCTGAGCGAAATTTCGATTTATAACTTTTGTATAAATATGATAACTATCTGACTGAATGTTTGTAAGCAATATCAACATTTTAGCGGTACTGTTTTATACACTTGGAAAATTATTCCAGGGAGACATTCGTACACTCAACAAGCCGCTGAGCTAAGTATTTTGACATTTAGTTTCTTTTTTAATTCTGTTGCTAGTATTGATTGCTGTCTAGCCAATGACGTAACTCGGCAAAATTTTGATTGTCAAGCCAGTACTAGTGAGTAAAGGTATAAGCCAACTTTTCTCTCTTATTTAGTTGGTATACGAAAATCGTTAGTTTTTATTGATAAGTGGATTGCTATTGGAACAGACACTAGTTCAGGTATTATAACAAATAAAATAAATTTAAAGCTTTTGACAACATCTAGCTCTATGGACGGCATTTGTATGTAGTTTTCTACTTAGATATTGATTTTTTAGTTCAAAACTCCACTCTTTATTTTGCGTGTTATTGCTAAGACAAATAAACGTTTTAACGATTAACCGCTGAAGTACGACAATTATCGGTTCTTTGTCGGATTTATCCCACTGGGCAGACTTGACATGTCTGTTTTGATGAAAAATGATCACATGCCTAGGAAATTGACAAATAAAAGGAATCTGTTACTTGGCTATCTATTATTCTTATTAGAATGCATAAATTTGGGGGTACTGCGTTTTTTCTTGTTATCCATGGATTGACTGGTTTGCCGTAACAGCAAACAAGATGGCGAACTAAATGTGCTCACTTGAAGAAGAGAATCCTAATGAAATGTAAAAGTCGTCCCCCAACAGTTGATTGTATCGCGATTTAAGTTTAGTTAACCAAATCTATTTCCAACTCCTATTACAGCTGTATAACGCTTTACCAAACCGCTATTCTTCCCTTTCATTTACATACTATGCATACATAGATACGGCTGGCAGTATCTGCTTTACTATCTATTGGTTTTCTTAAACCTTATAATTGTTCAGGAGCAGATAGAACTCACATATAGTATATTGTTAACTGCTTTTAAACATCGATTCGGGGATCACAATTCGTCTGAAAAACAATTTGTGAAATTGTCAAAGATTGTAAACTTGTGGATCAATTAAGTAGTTTGACTACCGTCGGAAGTGAGATTCAAGAAGAATTTAGTCCTACGTTAGAGTTAAGATTCTATGCAGTATGCGGCTCTATTTAAATAGCAGTTATCTTAAGATTGGTAACAAAATTATTATTTACTTCAAGGATTCGACAGATCTGGACACTATGCACGAAAAAATTAAGAAACTCCGTCCGACCATAAAATATTTTACAAAGGTTGCAATTATATTCATCTGTTTTGTACATCAAGCAGTTTTGAAACCTATAGACAGTACCTAATAGCTCCTGGAAGTTTACCAGCCATTACAATATAGGTAAACGACCTTACTGCTGAAAAATATAGAAATCAAACTCTAAAACGCAACGAGAAGATTCTGTGAAATGTCAAAGTTTGCTCCAAACTGACACAAATTCTATAACCAAGCCAACTTTGAATCCAGTTCTGTTTATTTTGTACATAAAGGGAACGATAAAAAAGCTTTCTTATGACAGTTTTACTCTCGGATGTTGGTCAGGCGTTTAATTAAGATATACCGAGGAGAAAAAACTTTTAATGTGATGTAAAAAATATAATTTGTAACCTCGTACTCTGAAACAACTTCTGCACTGCACCCACTTAGTTAAACTATCTGTCATACTTCCCTCGTAATCCGTCAAAGTCGTGTTTTTTCAACACCTCATGGTCCATATTTTGAGAGACAAGCTCCTTACTCTTTCTTTGAAGTTAGCACTCTTGAAACATTTAAATATCATCTTGAAAATCTGTTGAAAATCTGTTCCTAACAGTCATAGCGAATTTCGAGATATTACTATAATTAACCCTTTAACTGTCAAGAAAATCTTTGACATTCACCTTCCTTAAGGTTGCTAAAATCCGCCTAAATCCACTACATGTTGAAAAACAAATTTTTTTCACAAATAAAATGCCTAAAACAACAGTTCTGCTTTACCGACGGCAAATGTTAATTCCCCAAAAAAATAGAAATTCTCAAAAGAAACTTACCTTCCGCTCTTCGTTATCACCATCTCCGTGCCCAGCTTATGGAATTTCTCCCACAAATCCTTGCCCTCCAGCGTGACCTTTGGATCATCGACGACTCCATCGTCTTCCGGTTGCAACGCTCGCAATGGTCTCATCGCTGGATGCAGCTGATGGGCAGCCACTGATGCCAGCACCACGTCTTCGGCCGTTGTATACGGTGTCCCCAATGGATGATGCGCGTGCGGATGATGCGGTGGAAATTTATGCAACAAACCGCCCGGATATAGACTAGGATGGGGACCGGCGGGACTGCCGGCCAGGGCAGCTAACGCAGCAGCAGGAAAATACGGTTGCTGTGGCAAATGTCCCAACGCCGGATGTCCCGGCACCGGTGAGTGATGCGAATGGTGCGGATGGTGTCCTAGGCTGGACGCGGCCGCCGCAGCGGCCAGCGCTTGATGCGTTGGTAAGGAGTTGTTATTATTATTACTATTGCTATTATTGGTGGAGTTACTACTACTATTGTTGTTGTTGTTGTTATTACTAGTTGAGTTGTTGTTATTGTTGTTATTGGTGCTGGTGACGTTCGGTGACAGCTGAGGTTGTTGTCCACCCACAGGTGAGGAGGACTGTCCACCACACTGTAATTGCTGTTGGGCCGCGGCAATTGTAGGCGTTAAAGATGTTTGTTGCTGTTGTTGCTGCTGGTGAAGTAGTGGCGATGTTGGTGAAATAGATGCCGCAGCGGCCGTCGCTGATTGCTGCTGTTGATTACCCGCCGTCAACAGCGATGACACGCTGAAGTCAGTGGGTCGGGAAAGCTGCAGGAATGGATGATATGCCATCCCATTTGCGAACCTACTGATTGGATCTTCAGATTGGTGAATGAATTCTTGAACGTCGTATCTCATTACATTACAATTTAAGACACCAAAGTCGAAACACTACAAAAATTCACCTCTCTCTCTTTCGCTTTCTATCTCTTTTTCTCACTCGGTTATAATATTTTTTATTTTTTTAATTTTTTTGAAAATTTATTCTATTTGACAAAAGTTACGCGGTAAATATCTACAACACAACACAACAACACTTGAGAGGATTGCACTTAGATGACACTTTTTGACGTTAGCCGAGCTGCCAACATTTCTTTTTATATTTTGTACACTTTCTGTATTTTTTCTGGCTAGAATAATGGATTTTCTTTTTTTTGAAAGACGTACAAGCAACCGACAAAATACTCACAACAAAAACGTTTACCTTTCTCGACAAGAACACATTTAACCATACAGCGGAGGTGTCAAAAGCTTTCAAAAAACAATTATGCGAAACTTTTCTTCCTGCGCTCCAACAATTACAACGCACACAGTAAACCCCCCCGTTCGGGCTTTATTATAACAACAAGAGGTGGATGAAGAAAGAAAGGAAGCAGCAGGGAAAAAACAACAAACGTGTCGACAGAAAAAAGGTAAACACACACGATACGAACTTAACGCCGGTCGTTTACGAACTGGTTAATACATACAATCTCCAATACAATGCAACCCCCTTGTTTTCACCAATAATTCACCACCACAGTGACAGTTCTCGCACACATCGACGAGCGGTGCGCTGAATACCCACCACTCAAGAAAAATAAAACGAAAAAGGAGATACGAGAAAATTCCAATAAGACCAACACCATGGCACACACAAAAAAGTGTTTTAGGCAATTACACTAACGCCAGTCCGATAGATGGAGCCCCAAAACCAAACTTACCACCACTAACATTCAATGTATCTCTCTCTTTCTTTCGTTCGCCAACACTGTATGCGAGGTAGAAAAGATTGCGCGACATACAATTGTCACACACAGCAGCAGTAGGCAGGCAGGCGAACAAAAAAAAGAAACCCGAACAAGAAACCACTCAAGAGAATTCTAATAAGACTTGACACCAAGCCGCCACGGATTATCCCCACTCACACATTCTCACCTCGATAGTGTCAAACAGCGATTTGTGCGGATTCTCTAGTCGCCCTGCTCTCCCATGAGACTTGTTACAAGGTAAGACAGAGCGAGAGCGCGGCAGGCAAAAAAACAAGAAATTCGACTTCTGTCTGACCATTTTGTACCTTGTGCTCGGTGCTTATGTATGAGGCGACAAGTTTAACCACAGTCGCGCACACACACACCCACACCGACCTAACCAACCGGTCGACAGAGATCGAGAATATGAGAAAAAAAGAGAAACAACACCAACAGCAGTCCTAAGAATAGATACAAAAATGGTGACCAACCGGGTTTGGTTTTGCACCCCTCCCTCACCAGAGCACACCACATACACACTGACATACTCGGGTGTCACATGAAATCGCAGCCAAAAGAAGTGTACGAGATGGCAATAGAGTCGACGACGAGATGCAATGAAGATTGTCGTTGTCGCCGTCGTATTCTTGTGTCATCCGTTGGCGTGGCGCAAATATGGCTAACTTTGACGTTTTGCATAGACGTGTGTGTATGTGCCCCTATGTCACTTGGCTTTCTGTGGATGTGTGGTGTTTATGGATATACGAGGTGCTGGGCTGGAACTTTGTCACCGGTGTGAAATGGGGTGGGATAATATATTTGTGTCAGATATATGGGGTCGTATTTTGTCACCAAATTTTGTAGCCGTCGGCCAGTGATTTTTCTACTGTCGTAGATTTTCACCTCGGCCTGGTGAATTCGCGCAAAGTTTAATTAAACACTCCTCCGCCACTTCATTTAAGCATCCTCGGTGAATTATTTATCTCTTGACATTTACAAAATTCACTTTTTTTATGTTTGGCCTCCCCCGAACTCTGTGGTGAGTTTTTTTTTGCGTCTATCCTTTCTGTATCTGTGCAGGAGCTATATACATCTCTCTTTTGTGTATTCAGTGAATTTTTTTTGTGCTTTTGCTCTCTCTTTAGTACTTTTGGAAGTGTCGTGTTTACCATCGCACCTACGGTGTTGATCTGGTGTTTGACTAGCGCCTATTCCGCCCCATATTCTTTTAGCAGGAGGCTGCCCTGCCCCCAACCCCAAATTTCACCACCATCACACAGCGAACAGCAGTTTATGCACTTATACACTTCGGATTGAGTTCATTCTTCGGATTGTAGTGTGTAGTGGTGGTAGTAATAGAATTTGTAATCATTCATCCATTCTTCTCAGCGACAGGGAGTTGTGTGTGAGGAGAAAGAGCGATCTGTCAAAGCAGCACATGTGTGTTGGACTCTGCGTTTGGGCAAGCGTTTTGTTTGTGTGAAAATTCCTCCCTTAATCGGTGTCATCTTTTGCACATGAAATCCAAAAGATAAGTAAAAAGAGAGCAGAAGGGCAACGAAAATCCATAGCGAAATGTCTGCACACCCAGCCGGCGCTGTCAAAGTGTGAGAATTTGTAAGACGGAGCTCAATGTGTTTGTTTGTTCGCTCTGTGCTGATGCTGCTGCTGCTGTTTGTCGCTGCTCACACACACCAGAGGTGTCATATAAAGTTTTTTCTTCTTTTTCATTTGAGTGTTTTTCTTTTTTTGTGTGCCTTTCTGGAGGGTGGAAGACCCGACCCGGTCGACGAAAGACATCTTTTGACGTCTCTTTCTCGAAGAAGGTGTAGTAACTATACTCTCTACACACATATTCACAAAGGACACCCAAAGTGAAAATCTAGCTGAGGCTAAACAACGCCAGGCGACGACACGACACCAGCAGCTTGGAGACGATGATGACGACGACAACGACGACGACGGCCGACAATGAAGAGGACGACAACTCCAAGGAGGACGACGACGACGACGATGACGATTGACTGGTACTGAAGTGGTGTGAATTGTGTGTACTTTAAGCCACTCCTTCGTTTTTGTGTACCGTGTACGGGTACGGTTTACGATGCGACCGATTGGCAACCCTCAGCCAATCACTTGAGTAAATATCTGTTTTTTTTTTTTTTATTTTTCTCCTCTTTGTTATGCCTTCCTTTGGTGTTGGACGATGGTGTTGCTGTATGCTGTGCGGGCTGTTTTACTATTCTTTTGTGTGTCCGTTCGTCTTGTTTCTTTTGTTTTTTTGGTTTTTGTTGGCTTTTTTTTTTGGTCATCCTGTTTTTTAGTGCCACGGCTCTGCTCATTGTCTTGCCTCACACATGTGTGAGAGAAGAAATTTGCTGGGATTTGGATTCTTCTGTTTTTTTTTTCTTCTTATTTTCTTGTTTTTCCTGTGGCTGTGTGTTTAATTGTTTGTAAATTCGTTTGTAGATGGCGTGGTGGTATGCAAGAGTGGGGAGAGTTAAGAGGAATATGGTGTAAATGCAGATAGAGTCGAATGGACCTGGCCAAGTGGTGTCTGAATTTTTTATTTTTTTTTTTTCTTCACTCGTAAAGTTGTTGTGATTGGAAAAGAGGATATATTCACCACCACCCAGTCTATTATTAAGGGTAAAGAATTTCGAGAGTGAAAAGAGAATTGAAATTGGGTTGATTAGTTAGAAAATATTGAGGAAATAGACATGTACATACATACATACCTATTGCCTGTGTACAAATGTTGCAGTTGGCTAGTTGAAGTTGGTTTGGTTGGTTTTATAACAACGGATCATGAAATTTGAATCTCGAGGGCTAGCTTTCAGATTTCCTATTTATACATATGTACATACATATCTTCCAATTTTTGTTATTCTTCTTTTTAATGTTTTTATTTTATTCCACTACCTATCAGGTTGATTTGCTTTTTATTAAAAATCGTAGGTTGAAGGTGTTGAGGATGATCTTGAAATGCATTATTCATGAGAAAATTACTAATTTAAACAAAACTAGATGTCAAATTGTCAGTCAATCCCCAGACAACACCTAAAATTTCTTTCACGGCCCCACCTCTCGCGAGCGTCTGACAAACATCCGAGAGTAAAACTGTCATGAAAAAGCTTCTCAAAATTGCCGTTCGGATCCGGCATTAAACAGTAGGCCCCTTCCATTCATGTGAAGAATATAACACGCACAACACGAATGGTTGTGAGAAGCTAGGCCCTGGGTCCCATGGACCTGTCGCGCCAAAAATTTGTATTTGTAGATGTCAAATTGAATAAACTTCTAAGTAAACTAGAGTAAACAGTGGCTGTTGCATGTAAAACTTTTAAAGGGATTTTAACATAAATGCACAATTATTGCACCAATGTTCGATCTGAATGAAATTTTCTTAAGAAATTAAGTCCTGCGTTTAAGTGACGCATTTTAACGATTCACTTTCTGGACAAAGCTTTAGATGTCGTTTACTATTTCGGCTGTCATTCATGTGTCAATCGGCATTATTGAGAAGAACTACCTACGAGTAGGTACTTAGATTAGGTATTTCATTGAAAAGCCCCGAATTTAATATTATATCAATATCTGTCTAGACGAAGGAATGAATAATTGCAGTTCGTGCTTATAATTATGTATGTACATACATATGTATGTATGTATGTATGTATGTACATATATGAGGAAGGACTGACAGATTGACTTCATTTAATCCAACTTACAAGGAGTTGCTTCCCCAAGATTCGATATATTTTGACGTTGCTCAAATGCTCACTATATTAATTATGGATGTGTACATCAAGATACATAGTTATTCACATCATTGTGTTATTGGTCAATTAGTTCATCATCTAAGATACCTCCTTACAGCATAATATTTGATTCTCTGGCTTTTTATAACACCTAACCATAACTTTGTTACCGTTTTAATAATTGCATATGTACATACATACAGATGTACATTGATTGTATGTAGGTATATTGTAGGTATTCAAATCTTTTCTTGTGGTTATATAATATAACAAAGTTTTGATCCCTTAATCGCCTTGGCTGCTGCCTTATTTGCCTGTTAAATAGGTATGTATACATACATGTATGTACATATGTACATAACTACTCTTATAGTCAAAAACCAATTTGAACTTCAAAAAAATTATGCTGCGAGTCAGAAGCTTTTACATTTTTCCAGCGGGGCTTTAGAAATTTGATTTTGCTTCGGCAAAAAACGGAAGCCCCTGAGGGAATCTCAAACTGAGCTGCAGTTTTGCTGTGTACTGAAGAATAAATATTTATGCGATGGTTTATGTCATTACCGAAGCTTTCATATATGTTTGTACATATATGTACATACGCATGTATGTATGTAGATGCGCTTTGAACTTACAAATCACCGGTCTTTGGGTAAAATTTGTATTTTTTGTTTTTCAATAACTACTTACACCTTTTACAGGTTTATTGTGTTAGACCCTTGATGTACCTACCGAATATGAAATATTTAGGCACTAAACAGTAGTTGTCTCTTTTAAGTGCAACTGACAAAAACGCAATCTAAGGATTAATAGTTCTGCATACTTTCATCGTTTGAAAATAAACCGAACAGAGAGAAATCGGAGGTCATAATTCCTGTCAGTTTTTTGTACATTTTTTTAAACCGAACAATGCCAGAGCGCCTTAATTTTAAATTTTATTAATATGTATAGACTATTCTGAAACCGGTGTTTAAACCTTCCAGTGACAGTGGTATTTGGACATGATGTTAATGTTTATTTTGAGCATACATAAAAGTTGGTGATAGATTTTGGGAACCTAAATTTCGAGTTAAAGAAACTATGTACGTCAATTTCGTACACTTTCTTATTTTTTTCTTTAAGTTTGTCTTTGTTCAGTTAAGCTTTTAATAAATTTCTCAGTTAACTAGAATTAAAAATCGAATTTTGAGATTGAGTATTTTTCGGTAAAAAAGTAGTTACGTACATATGTATGTATTAACATAACACATATGTATGTAAAAATTTTATACATATTACGGAAAGGGTGTATCGACACCCACCCATAACCATTCTTTGGCTCTATGGCGCGACATTCATTCTAAGCGTATATAAGCTTTTTGGTTTCCAAAAGAGTAGGTACAAGTCTATAAATAAAGGGAAATGTCTGTAGGTACAAATCTATTGAGGACAACTGCTAAATCTTATTTATTCAGATTGTGTGAGTTTTTTTTATACATATGTAAGTGTCGTCTATCCTTTACGATAAAGTTTATACAATGTGTTCCCAGGTATCAACCTTTCTAAGGATCTTAGTATTTGAAAATTCTTTTCGATATTGAGATATATAAAAGGTCTATAAATTTCTTCTCCTACATATTTTTGAAAAAATCAACTTTTTACTGTGTATGCCATTCTTTGAAAATATAAAAAATAGATGTGGATCAGTAAGCGATGCCAGAGGCATTGCATTAGTTAAATATTTTTATAAAGTATCCCTCTCATATGTATGTTAGGTTTTCTTTCTCATAGATTCGAATCGGTTTACCAGGATCTATTTCCATATGAATCTTACATTAATTATTCATTTTCCCATTTTTTTTTTTATTTATACATAATACTTGCATATGCACATACGTACATACATATATTAAATAAAAACAAAATGCGCGTGCGAACAGCAACATATGTATCTATTTAGCGGGTATCGCAAAAAAAAAAAAGAAACTAGATCACTGATCAGGGAATTCCAAGTAACGATACTTTTTGCTCGATCACTTGTGCGCGATAATGCTAAACTGGCATTTCTCAACAACATACCTACTATTGATTCACAGATGCGGTGATTCAGCTTAGGCTTTTGATATAAAAATAATCTTTACGTCCACCCGGCGAAGCGGTGTTATTGCGTGTTCAGTTCCTTAATTAATTCTTGAATGGATTCCGTCTTTATTGCCTAGAACTACAGATTCTTTTATGTCTGTCTTTTATGTTGTATTACATACATATTGGAGAGGATAGAAAATGTCCTTTTGAATAAAAGTATTCCATTTGTAAGTAGACTGTCACCCATGGGGGTAGAAGTGAATATGTTTATTCTGAGTGTCTGCAACAAAATTCTTAGCATCGAATGTTTTTCTCTTTCGCTTTGAGAGATCTGTCTTAAGATCAACTATATTTAACACATTAAAGAAAATAGCATCTAAATTGCTTAAATTGTGTAAATAGTGCTTTTCAGGGATGAAGTTCGTTTAAAGAATTGTTTATTCTCTTTCTCTGTTTAGAAACACTTTAGTCTTGGCATCGTGAATATGTTCGATCTCCAAATTTTTATTGATTTGGGTATTATTAGTGTCCTCACCAAATGAAAACAAGAATCTTGTTCTAAAAAATAGAAACAATCCGAAACAAATGCTAAATTTCTAAGAAAAATGAGATGAAGGAGTTTGGAAGACAAGATATATTAAGACAAAAACGGCAAAAATGGAATCACCTGTGGATGAGAGCAAACAAAATGCATACATATGTATGTATGTACAAATAGCACTTAACAGACGACTTAGGTTTTCATTTTCAAGCCTTCAATTTCAAACCTGAATTGACTGACAATAACACCAACGCCAGCGATCAAGCAGCAACAACTCTTATCAATCTTAGACCTAAAAAGAAGATTCTCCTCGTTTCCCAGTCCTGTTGTATGACGCAGAAGTCTTCATAAAACTTCACAGAGGTAAATAAAAATATCCTTGATTGTTTTGAAAGAAATATTTTTAACTAACATACTCTGAGAACTATGTATCAAGAACTGTATCAAATGCAGATCTCGCCTAAAGTGGCACGGGTGTCAAAAACTCGTTCCTACATCTACATAATTTCGAGAAACAATTTGTTTCAATAGCGTTACCAACTTGTTGGACGAATATTGAATTTTTCAACAGAACGACACTGTTCTTTTCATGTTTCAAAAGCATCATCAAATTGTTGGACGAATGTTGAATTTTTCAACAGAACGACACTGTTCTTTTCATGTTTCAAAAGCATCATCAAATTGTTGGACGAATGTTGAATTTTTCAACAGAACGACACTGTTCTTTTCATGTTTCAAAAGCATCATCAAATTGTTGGACGAATGTTGAATTTTTCAACAGAACGACGCTGTTCTTTTCACGTTTCAAAAGCATCATCAAAGTGTTGGACGAACGTTGAATTTTTCAATAGAACAACACTGTTTTTCACAAGTATCGTGAAACAATTTTATGGTTTCTAAAATACAAATTCTTGTATTGTATTAGAATGCTCATACCTCCGAGTTGGGGTGAAAAACTGCAAAAACTTGCTGGTTCTCACTATACCCAACTGATATGTAACTTTTGACACATATTTTGAAAGGTAAGAGTAGAAAGATAGACCTCACAAGATATTTGTATTTATGAATTTATGAAGTACGTACAGCTTTTCAAAACGCTTTCGTCCACCTATCCCTAGATAAAATTAAAAATCGTATTGTGTTTGTCTATCTCCTCGAAAACTATTGCCAGGCTCTTTTTTATATTTAACTTGCATAATTAGTTAGGTTTTGACATAGCTTTCATAAAGGTACGAATTTAAGAAACAATGTTATGAATCTATAAAATCTGATTGTGGTGTCCTTTACAAGATTGCCGCTTAAGTCGATGTCGTCACAAACCGTGTTGAAATCGATCAGAAATTGAGTATCTACTATATGGTTAAGACAACATTTACGTACTTTAAATCGTTCTACAATTCACCATTATGTAGACTCACGCTTTCTTTTTAGTTGCATTTTCTTCAAAATTCGAATTATTCTTGGTTACATTTCAGTATTGCATTTCAATCGAAGTATGCAGTATGCAACAGGACCACTTTTAAAATCAATTTTAAAGAAGAGGAATGTGATCTATTTCGTATGCCAACGTTTTATATTCATACATTTAGAGGATATCCTCCAAATAGAAGCCGTATCTGGTGTTAGTCACATTCACAATTTGTTGGTTCACTTTTTGCCTAAAGGTACAAAATGGAATAATGATTTGTAAATGTGTCTGCTAACTCATTTTCCGGAATACCACAGTAGTAGAGTTTTATGCACTCATAAGCCTAAACACTTCGCGACAAGGGATAGTAAGTTTAACCATAAAAATGGATATTATATTAGCCTGACTAGAGTTTTGTCACTTTTGTCTTTTGACTAGAGTCATCAAACTGAGTAGTAATATTTTTTTCTTACACATAAGCCTTAAAAATGTGTTTAACTAAAAACAAAAAATCTTATGCGGAATTGAATTAATCACAAAATATGTCTTTATTTGTTCATTTTTAAATAAATTTAGCTAACTGCCGCTAAATTTACGACAAATCTGTCTGTCAACCTCTAAAAATGACAAACATTATAACCAAGTACACACATGTATTTAACGATCTGAAAAATTGATCATTTATGATGATGTGTATTTATTAAGTGATTAGTGCTTTTGACGAATTGGTTTAACTAAATTAAAAAAAAAATTAACATGCGCCAACGATAATATTTGTCAAGCTACAGAATTTTATGCATTTCAAAATGATTTATTAACAAAACCGGACACCTTACATGCATGGAATGTCAACAACCTTTGCGAACAGAAGTTGACTATAAATACGTAAATGAGCTCACGACTGTCAGCTCGTAGTTGGCTGACATTTTCAAAGTGCTAATGAAGCTTTTGTGTATATTAAACATTCACAATTCACAATTTTAAAGCGCAGAAATTAAGTTGTTTGATTTAGTTAAATTATTTTCGGAAATCAATCGATTTGTTAGAAGAATTATTTTTGCCTTGGCAGGAAAACAAATAGTGAGTCAAAATGGTTTTTTCATTCTTAACACCACTGGGTTTTGTACATAATACGGTGTAATTAGATCCTTACATACATTGGGGTCGAGGTCATTACCCTTTGATGGCATGCTCATGTTTTTCTCTTATTTTTTTTTAATGAATCTTTGTTTACACTTCATTGAAGATTAACGTTAAAATAGACTTAGTTAACAGTTCGATTGTAATGTTACCAAAAGGTCCTAAACCATGTTTGTTTACATTACCGTCATTTTGTCATATTTTATTATACATCTTCCTTATAACTTTCGAAAGCGAATGTACTTATAGATAGATTTGTTTCTATTAAAAATGAAGCTATTACAACTCGTATCACATCAAAACGTTATGGAAATCAATGCCGAAATCATATCCCAGATGGTGAAGCTTTATTGGATTAGTTAAAACTGTCAATTAATAACCATTCACCATTTATGAATTTTGTCATGGCTTAAACTTTATGACTTTTATTCACTTTATTTCAAAACTCTAGAAATAAATAAGTCATATAATATCCTTCATGTTCTCTCTACCAAATATAAAACGCTTAGCTGTCATGTAGTTCTGTCAGTTAATAAGTGCAGTTGTTGCATTAGAGCTGATCGTTCTTATTTGCCGATTTTGTGATTAGGTAATAGAGAAGATAATCTAGTTTTAATGACTTGAGTTAAGGTATGGATGAATGAAAGGTATGGATTCGACAGATATACATATATATATACATATGTATGTACATATTTTCAACGTGTTGAAAGTTCAGAGCTCGGGCTTGTCCCGCAATATCAATTGGATACTAATTCCTTATGGTTATGGTAGTCCCAGAGAAAGGATTTCCTTTTCTGGGACTACGTGAATATACACAATCTATGTAGGTACCTATCTATGCATGTATATGTCCATGCATACATATGACAATAGTCTTTAGATGATTCCAGAGTAATCGTTTGAAATTAAACGCGTAATTCGTGAGGTAGTGTCGTGAAGAACTTATGTAATCAAAAGAATTGTCTACAAGAATATTTATCCGATTTTGTGTTCCATATTTAATTGAGATACATATGAACATATATGAATATCCTTTTTTAAATTAAAATATCTCCCATTATTGGAACGATCCCATGCTAGTATTTCAAGGACACCTTGATTGATACAGTGGTCGGTTGCTAAATAAATCTACAGTTGTTTACTAAATCTTTGAACTGTACTTAGGTATATTGCACCATCAACTAATATATTGTATTTTTATAATTTCAGAGAGAATTCCTTGAGATTTTTACATCGAGAAAACTTTAAGAAAACTTTGTCTCAAAGGTACGAGGATGTTCAATAATTCAATTTCGTTGACAGTGTTGCTTAATGAACACCTACGCCAGAAAGTTAAGCATTTAAAACACCATCACAAATCTACAAGTAACTTGCAGAGGAATCAATTCATTATCGATTAGTTTCACGAGTTGCCCAGAAGATCGTCGTACTATTGGCTTTAATGCCTGCTGAAATCTCAAAACTTATTCAATGCTGAACCTTCACTTAAAATACATATACATACATATACATGTACATATGTTGGTGGCAAATAGTGAGCATAATGAACATGAACGCCTGTGAATCTGAATATTTTTACCCTGTTTGTAGCCTTTAGGGTTGAACTAGGGTTAGCTACATATGCAGCCACTTAGGGCTTTTGTGAAGACAGCTCTGTTGGCAAAAGGGTATGTCAGTGAATAAGACGACTAGGATATTCTACACACTGATGACCCCAATACCAGGAGAGACCATGGCTGTAAAATAAAATTTTGTACAAGAATTTTGCCATTTCGACATCTTTTGCTGATGCGAAACACGCTTGTTCTGATCACTACCATCCAACTATGAATAGTATTAAATGCGATGTCAGTTGAAAGGGCTATAGTTCAAAATTCCAACTGAATAAGAAGAAGGTTCGATACAATAGATTCCTTACTTATTTAAAAAGTTTTCATCAAGTAATTTGTTGCAAGTAACTTAAATAGATATCAATTTCACTTTTACCCGCGACATGAAAAGAATCAAGGCAAATATTCATTTTCACCAGAGATTGTCTTGTTACCAAGCAATAAGTACCATCCCCCCAAAGAGCATCACAACGTGTTCAATTAACTAACTACCCTTACGTCGGTACGTCTTCTTAAAACTGATCAAATCCTTAGTTGAGTAGTTAGATGGAAGCATTTAGTGTTTCACTTTCATTAGATATTCCTAATTTATATAAGAACATAGATTAACTCTCGTATTTTCTTGAAGAAATCCAGTTCGTGAAACAAAAGAGGTCCAAAAATACAACCCTGTAGCATAGCATAAAACAAGTTAAACGTTCAACATTCAAATTTTGAGACATACATACATACATTTGTATGTACAATCCTGTATTCAATAACTCATGATAATCTTAACCAAAAATTTACTTAATCAATGACACATGAGTAGATATGCGAGATTTTCCTTTATCTTTCCCACGTGCACTCACCCCAAAGCCTTGACAAATAAGAGTAATGAACAAATAAATTTGACTACATACCCGTAATCAATCTCGCTAAAACTAACCCCATCTACGTGTGGGTATATGTATGTGAAATAATAAAACTCCTTTTGCAATTGCCAAATTCTTTTCTTTCATCCTGCTCCTTGCCACACCAGCAGCACCGCCACCACCACCACCACCATCACCGAAAAAGTCATAAAATCGATTTTCTTTCTCTCTAGACGACCGACGACGACAGTAAAGATGGCGAATACTACTACCGACTAAGAAACGAAAAACAAGCAAAAAAAAGGAAAAACCAGCCAAAACTATAATACTCCTGGTAGCCCAATTCCAATAAAATGACAAGAAAAATATATAAAAGAAAGAATTTCTTATTCCATCCATTCATTCATCCCACCCCAACTCTCGGCAGATAGTGGACGAGAACGGAGAAAAAAAAAAAAAAAATTAAGCAGCACAGGCACAAAAGGTCGACGAGAATAGTGTACCATCTCATCTTGGGCAGCAGTGTGCCGCAAAAAAAAAAAAATAAAAAAAAGGAGAAAGATAAATCGATTTACAAAAAAAAAAACAAAAAAAAAAAAGAAACGACAGAAAAGAAATTGTCCAGAACACCCACATCATCCCAACGGGCCAGCCACCAACCCCCCGATAAAAAGAAGTCCACATTTTGCAATTCAAAGAGTCACGTTAGGCGGATTTGTGTCCTTTTCTGTTTGGACACTTTCGGGGTGACTTTTGGCTCCATAACTACACACCCGAGCTATAAGAAAACAACGAAGAAGGCCGAAGTACAGAGAAGGAGCCGAAGAAGCTGAAGGAGTCCTCTTGGTAATTGCTTTGAATGAGAAATGAAAGAAGGGAAGAATATACCCACAACAACAAGAGAGCATATGAAGGAAAAATTCTCGAAAACTACCCCGGGAATAAATGAAATGAGATTTGGAATAAAGTCCTTTTTATCCTGGCTAAATATTCCGCCGCCACCCACAGATACAGATTGCGTAACGCATTCCATGAGCGACGAGGGGGACTGACTACGATTGCTGACTATAAAACGAAATAACACTTTTGCGGTACACGAAGACGATTGCGTTTTGCATTTTCGAGAGGCGACGAACGTCGAGCGTCGTAGAACGACGAACGCTTCCTTCCTCCTCATAACGCCCCCGGTTTAGAGTCTCAGTCCGCTGCTATGCTGGTGTGGTCGGAGAGGATATCGCTGCGTATCACTTTAAGAAGTCAACTTTTCCGTCTATTCACGAACGAGCGAGTAGAGTGCTCGCTATTGTGTGCGGGTTTTTTCGGGGGTGGTTTTCTTTGTAGCCCCCCTATCCACCCACAGGGCTTACCACGCACACACAGCATACGCAAACACATAAAGCTGTTCTATCTTTTATTGTTTTTGTTTCTCTCTCCGCCTGATGGTGGACGTGTTTTAATCCCATTCCGAGGAAATTTCGTAGATACTTCAGGAATCCACGAGAATCAATTACTTACTCTTGACGCCGCCACCACCACCACCACCATTACCACCCCTACGAGAGAGACTGATCCCATTTACCATAAGGATAGAGAATGGGGGTGGAAAAAAGGAATTCGCGTTTTAAATTGAAATTATCGGCGACTGATAAGATTGTCGTCGTTTTTTCTCTTTTTTTTTTTTTACCCTGTTCTCCCATTTCACTGTAAAATGAGTTTCACGCTTAAGTGCAGAGCGACATGCGAAAAACAAAGAGCAATTAATAAATCAGTTGCACATATTTAACGCTAGAACGTTGGGGAATGTTCTGATGCGGATGTTTGTCACCTATAGTTGTGTGCGACAGCAGCAGCGACACATATAGGATAGCTTGCGAATGCAATTAGCTACGGGTTGTGAAGTTATCTGGCGGATTGTTGGATTTAATTTGCGATACGGTATCTACTTGTCGTTCGTTCGTCCATGTGAGAAGTGTATGGAGTTGATATCTTTTCCTTTATTTTGTCATGAAAAGGAACTCAATAAGTTTATACATGAATTTTAGTGGATGGTATACCATATATATTTAAATGAAAGTTTTCTATGCTTCTATCCATCGTGGTAGATACGCACGTAACGATTACAGAATACATATTATGGTTCATAATTGATTTTGTTTTTCAACTACATACATATGTACATACATATATTTAGATGAGTGTCAGAGGTGATAGTGCAGTATATACCCGCATTTTCTTTTATTTAACTTTTTTATCGTTTTTTTTTTTACAATGCTGTTTCGGACGCAATCCATATTTTTATTTATTTATTTCCACAGTCGAATAGTATCCGCTATATTTAATTGAACAAATTTTCCCGAATTTAACTAGTTACTAGCATAACTAGTTGCTAGTTGACTAACTAATACCCCTGCAGAGCGGGTAATCTAGACACTAGGAGACTGATTAAATAAGGAATATCTTTCGAAAATATCTCAGTACTTACATATGTATAAACTTTTGAGCAAGTTAATTAAGTGAAGATTGTGATCTAAATTATTTAACTGTACTATAAAGTAAAGTGACACGGAAATAATTTATAGGAGCAGATACTCTTAAGTAGGGTACACACTATCCGTTGTGGACTAACAGTTTTGCTGAACTGAATGGTAGGAAAGTCAATCCAAAACTAATAGTGTGCACCCTACTTTAGGATAAAACTTGCCTCCAATCAGCATAAGTTTGATTTCTCCACATGAGTGTAAATTTTGGACAATAGTTCATAGATCAGTACCGGTAGGTAGTTTGAGCTAGAAGAGCAATATTTGGTATGAGAATCTCAAGCTAATGTATCTCTAAATAAGTTCTACGAATTTTCTGGTAATAATCCATAGATATTGGATCCAACTGTAGGTAATGTTATATGAAGAGAATATGACGTTGGTTTGATAGTTTCTATAGGACAATGATTCTAAACATACTGCGCAAGTAATTCAAATGTGGTTTCAGGATACAAATGGTTTATTTGTATTTCGATGTACAAAATTTTTATCTACACTCACTTTTTTGACATTTATTCGATCATGATCATGATCACTGATCATGCTGCTATAACGTTTCTGGATGATTCAGTATATATCTGTATTGAGTGTTGGCGTTCTAGTGAGATACTCTAGCGATCTCGTCAGGTTTTGCCATTCACGTCATTATATTAGAACATTTACTCAATCTAAATGTCATGGTTGCCGTAGCTCAAGTGGTTAGTGCGTTAGACTACAGAGCGAGGGGTTTGAGGTTCAATCCCCAGACAACACCTAAAATTTCTTTCACGGCCCTGCCATGAAAATCTTTTCAAATTGCCCTTCGGAAACGGCATTAATCAGTAGGTCCCTTTTATTCATCATAACATGATGTCTCTGGGTCCCATAGACCTGTCGCGCCAAATATCTCGTCAGATTTTGCAATTCACGTCACTACATGAAAACATATACGTAGGTACACAAAACTAAATGATCTATAGTTCAAGGTTAGATTCCCACACAACATCAATTTTGGGGTAAAAAAAATGCTAATCCCGCATAGGCACACTATGTAGGTCTTGCTACAGGTCTCTTTTCAAAAGACTTCGGTGGAAGCTCAGAAAAGAAAACGACAGGATACGTTTCTTTATCACGTTTGTGCTTGTCTTCCTTCTTAGTTAAAAGGGAACATTACCTACCAGCTTTTTTTTTCTTTCTAACAATCTAGGTGAATTGTGGGTAACAGGAACATCCATAGTTTCATTTGAAACTTTAAATGATTATACAATGGTAGGATGAAAGACACTCATTATCCTATGATATCAATAAATTTCGGGATAAGTGTTATTATTATACAAAATGGCGAATCACAATTTACTCCAACAAGTTTAGAATAAGAATCATATCCATAGATGCACCCATTCTGTGAAGCCTTTAAATTTGTGTTGCTAATATATCAAAAATATTGTTATTCTAGGTGGCAGGCAGTTAGAAAGGATACAGCATCGCATTTTCATTCTACCATGTTTTAGTTTTATTTTTTACAAAAATCTTTTATGTGGTATCACCACAAACAGACGTACATGTTTCAGTTTTAATATTTATTTTTCTTTATAAGGAATTCACGAGAGGAATAAAAATATTATACAAAGGAAAATAAATGATAATTTGTGGATTTAAAAATATGCTTCAAATCCTGAAATGGTATCTAGAACATATTTTGAGTTTCGCAATTCATTTGGTACCTATATTTTCGAAGGAAATAATTTCCTAATGTAAGTTATTTCGAAGTCGTAAGTATGTCTGTTATGTCTCGCGCAATGGCCATTAGGTTTACTTCTACTAAAAGAAGACTCAGGTTACAATTGGTATGTCTACTCTTTAGAAATCCATGAACTATCAGTAATCATCCAGTAAGCACCAATATTCGTACATATCCGAATGTACATGTATACCTAATAGTTAAAAACTACGTAAAATAGAAGCCAAACGTTTGAACGTTATAGTCTTTTACAAATTGGCGGAATCGTGAGTGAAAGGCAACTGAAACAGTTAGTGGCATATTCGTTGTTAGCATTCACTTAGTGGATAAATTTTAATTTACTGTTCATCACGACGAGACGCATTCAAAAGTAAACTGTTTTGCCTTCGAAATTGATTACTTTTGGAAAGACTTTACGTTGCAAAGGATGTATGTATGTACATATAATCTCTACATCTTTCTTTTCTATCCAATGATCAGATAATCCTGATAAGACGTTTTTTTTTTAATTTTCAGATATCAAAATCACTGCGCATTCGTTTCTTGATTTGGTTTGTTGGTATGTACTTTAATGTTGGACTTTGTCGTATCTATTGCGGAAAAAGCATTACTCCAGAATTGTTTGACGATACATAGTTTTTCTGGGAGTAGGCGGATTGGATTCTATGTCAATTTATTTCGCAATGAAATGAAAATAGACTTCCATAGACAGAAGGGCCTTGAAGAACGACATTTAATTTGAGAGTTGTAGTATGAGAGCGAACGTCAAACGTCAATGAGATATTGGTGAAAGTAACAATCTTAAACAATTATGCTGGGAGATAAGTTTGAAAATAATGAGTACAAAATAGGCTTAAAACATATGAGTTGAAACATAGCATAAGAATTGGATCAAAATTTGTATCTGAGATGTATCGTGCAATACTCGGTCTGAAATAGTTGGTGTGAAATTGTTACTATTCTCTACATTGAAATACAAAACGGTATTAAGACTTGACTTGAAAATGTTGGTTTGGTTTAGTTGAAGTGGCTGCCAGCTTAGAAACGGCCAACATACTTAGACCAGCAATAGGTCCATTGTGATATCACATGGATCATAGGAGAAATTTTGTCTCTACCTACTCTTTAAACCATTTTGAACTTCTAATGAGGCTCTTGATATCTATGTTTATCAGATCGCTCAAATCATTATAATAGAAGGCTCCTAAGTAAAGCTTCCTTCTAGGGGATAGAGCTTGGCATAAACAAAGATGGTGAGGAATGGTTTCATCCTCTTCTTCATCCATGCAAAGTCGTGGCCCGGCCTTGTGGCATGCTTGCCTATGAGACAGTATCCGGTGATGACACCTATTGTAGTGCCAATATGCAATCTATTGAGAGAAATCAAATTCTTAGATCATTTTAAATCCAGCTTTGGCCAAATTTGTTTTGCCGCTAGACATGTTGGTCCACTTAAGATATGTACTCTCGATAGAGTCCAACTTGTATTTAAGTTTGTAAGTAGCGATTGGTATACCTAAGGTGCATTTATTCGGCAAAATGGGTAAAGTTTTTCCTAATCTGGCAAAGTTCATCGACATTACACTTCCTTGGAATATTACTATGCCCCGGCACTCAAGGAGAATATTGAACTGCTCAGCTAGAGCTACTAAAGATTTTTTAGCGATCGATTCCAAGGATTTAATAGCTGCTTTGTTGTCCGAAAAGATGCGGATATCCATAAAAGATATAACGTTTTCCTTAAGCCAAGGTAAGACTTCCGCTACGCTACAATGACTTGGAAGACTGAAGGAGAGCTTAGATTAGGACTGTCTGAGAAAACACATCCCCCAGCTTCTTCTTTGGTTTCTGAACCGTCAGTGTGAAAGTGAATCTTCTTGATTCCAGAGTGATCTGGAAGGTATGGTGACGACGAAATTTTTATCAAAATTTAGACGTGGGGTGGTTTAGTCCGTGTTTTCGGAAAAAATTCTGAAAAATGGTAAAAAGATACAAATATTGAAATACTGTCCCCAGTCTGAAACAAAATTGTCTTTAAACTGTTTGGTACAAAGTCGAGAATCTGTGATCGCAGTTAGTATGACTTCTTTTGGGCGACATGCCTTAAACTGTTGTCCTGTCATATTTTCCTACAATTGATACATTTTCACTACCTTATCTTTTAAATAAAGGCTTTTATATATTTTGTTTGTGAATGATATATTTATTGAATTCTGTGGACCGCAATTCTTTCATCTCTCTTGACTAATTTTCGCGTCATAATTAACAGGAATGTCAGAGCATATTTATTACATTGAACTGCGAGACTAAGGAATAAGAAAATGTTAAAATTCTAACCCTAAGCATTTGCTGATCCTATTTGCGGTCTATCTGAAGAGTTTTACAGGACTGTGCTGAATCTATTTTGGTTCAAGATTGCAGTCAACAACATCAATACCTTTGGAAAAAAAAACAACAGCAGCAGAAGGTCAGCTGTTAAGATACTATGGTTTCATTTGGTGTAGTTCGTTTGTAAACAAAGCCCGAGAAAAGATTCCCATCTCATGTTGATGATGAAGGATCTCAGTTTGAAGTCACCTTTGGCGGAGAATGATAATTTAAAAGTAATTGATCCAGAGTCAAGCGAATTTAAAAACAACTTTATTATAACAAAGTGCTTTCTCGTAGTGATCTTGCATTTCCTGGCGAGATCAAGAAGTTAGGGACACTAAATAATTGCTTTAAATAGTTCTTTGCGGATGAATTCTTCGAGACGTTGTTAGCTACACTAACCTAAATGGAAGAAGGGAATATATTAACGCTACTCTCTGTAAAGTTAGGCGATGTAGTAGTAGTAGTGTTAGGCGTTGGACACTCTACTGCTTGGCACTACTGTTGACAAAGATATTAACCTGAGGTGAAAAATCTTTTTAGCTTGACTTTCGTCTTAGAAACATCGGCCTAGTATACCAATGGTGTTGCCAATTTGTCACTCAAACAAGTCGGCTATTGTAAAATCTCACGAAAACGTAGCAAAAGTTATAATCTATTTATTTGAAGGTGGGGGTATGCCGTGGATCCTTTAGTAATCTTAAGTCTTGATTATTGTTTAACTATAATATTGCCGATGTCTTTAAAACAGATCATCAACTTCAAGGACATTTGACTCTCTGTGAGTCAGAATATTGATTGAATGTTAACAAGGAAGATATTTGTCTAGCAATTGTGGAGAACTTAACCAATACCGGACTATAGCCACTTGGGGAAAACAGTCTTAGTTCGATTCTTTCTTTTAAGTCGTTGGTAAGAGTCTCAAGTCGATGACTTTTCTTTGGAAGATATGTTAGTATATTCAAACGTATAGCTGTATGTACCAATAGGGTTTATACCTTCAGATCAACAAGTAAGTGTTCTACTTCTCAGAGCCGAATATCACTCAGGCTAGTTGTTAATTTATGTATGAAATGTGAAAGTCTTCTCAGTTGTAAGTGCGTACATATGTAAGTAGATATTTGATTAAGTTTCTTAAGCGCTAGAGAACAACTAGGTATGAACAACATACAATAAAACCTGAAGATTAATTTTGCTTGTGCAGGGCAACAAGGATCTTCATTTGATAGAGGGACCTCTTTTTTGTGAGTAGTGCTTATGGCAAATCCCCATTTTTGGAGAAAAAAAGTTCAGACTTATAACTTTCAAAAAATGCACTGGTCGTTGGTTTTATGGATTCCAATGATGCCAAATGCATAATAGTTCAGTAATTTCTTTGGGTTTCTATCCTTTAAGGGCAGTTAAGAGAAATAACTGAGTTCTTCCTTGCAATCACAAGTGATTGCCTAGAGTATTTTTAATGTTGTCACTTCAAATATAAACTATCATTTTCCCTTCAAAGCAAATCTTTTTGCTAAGAACTAGAATTGCCATCGTTGGGGTATTGGAAAAGATTAACCAAATCTCAACTTATACCTATTGGTGTAAATACATAAATTTTGATTGACAATTAGTATTGGAATATCGATACTATCACCAAAGACACAGTTCTTGTAAGGGACACCTGAAATCATCTGCAATCACACAAAAATTTGATGAATGTCTGTAATTAAACAACACTCTCCCCAAAAACATTTATTCAAAACTGCGACCACACACACACACTCCCTCTGACAAATAATTTTTCTCCTTCAAAACAAACAAACTAGAAAAAAATATGCAAAATTCGTTTGGAAAGATACCAGGGTAGGGAGGTAGACTACACTTGTACATGGATATGTATATCTTATAAATAAAATACCAAAAATAAAATCAAACTCCAATTAACGCCAATAAATCCCAATGTTGTGAGTATTTTGTCGACGAAGGCTTATAACATTCCGCGAGATTTACCTTTTTCACACTTACAGATACAGATATACAGATTCACAACTAGTTTTCGGAATCGAAATCGAAACTTAAATCCTCACTAAAATATTCCATATTTTCTTTATAAATCGGTTCGCACAAAAAACGCTAATGGTGTTTAAGATTCAGATATTTATTAATCTGTTGTTTCTTTTATCCACTCACTCACGAATCAAAGAAACTAATTCACGCGCGACCGTGTGTCATAGGTAAAATCAATTTGAATCTACCTACGAAAAAAAAAGTATAGATTCCCAATAGATACACCACACGGATGTGTCAATAAGGCCGTCGCCGAACACAGCGCAGAGACTACAAAAAAAACAAGCACACAAAACCCGTCACTCGACACAGACTTTGTCGCATGAAACCGAATTCGCTTATGTAAAACACCAGCGCGGCCGATGATAATGGAGGCGACGACGAGATGCGCGCTGCTCCAACATCCAGAACCGCAAAAAAAGCAAAACAAAAGAAAAATCCCCAACACCAGCACTCGTCGTCTGTAAGCCGTGGATAATGATCTGTCAGTTTGGTGGAAAATCTGGACTCGTCCTCGTCGTAGCAGCAGCACTGACACCACACACCGCACATAAAATGACGGCAACGACGATGCCGTGTGATGGTGGAGGCAGAGAACGACAACGAACCAGTACCTACGATAGTACTACTACACTACCTAATCTCCTTGCGAAAGTATCTCGCGAAAATACGAACACGTAAAGTGAGTACAGTGGCACGTTCGCGTCTCGTAACGTACGGCGCCCACAAGTTCTCACTCGCGCGTTAGTTAGTTAGAGGCTCATCGGGCGTGTGTATGTATGTATGTATTAGCGATTCTGTTGATGCGGTGCTGCGACGGCGGCAATGAGAGAAAGATACATTCCTCGTCGTCGTGTCGTGTGTACACACGAGTGGTGAGTATGACTATAGAGAAGAAGACTGAAACGTATCAGTGAGAGACTGACTGAGGGGTGGCATGGCAATGGTGGTGGTGGTGGTGAGATGAGAATGGTTATTGCGCTTCTCACCTCACGCAGTTAACCCCGCTCGGAGATGAGACTCCGAAAGTCCGAAAAAAGGAGGAGGTCTATTTCAAGATAGTTAAAGTGGGGTGTGTATGGTGAGTTAGCGGGTGTTGGCTGAGGGTTGATTTTGATTATATTTGCCACCACAGTGGTGTGGTTAAATGCGGAATAATGTCCATAATCCAATAAATGGTAATCTACACTTTAGGAAGTTTTAGCAAAGTCGTTATTCTGAAGTTTGATGGGATTTCTGTTTTGACGGAACATGGGACGTATGACAGATGACAGAAATGCAAATGGTGGCTATGTGGGCAGACGCAGAAAATTGTTGTTGTGTTTCACTCAGGATCAATGGATACTGAATGGAAATGTGTATCTTCCGATCAGTGGTATATACATACATATACATAATTCACCTTCAATGTTGTCAAAATGGCCGCATATGTACGATTGTTGGGGTTTGTGTCCTGATATTTACATACATACATATGTACATATAAATTCTGATTTCATATAAATTCTGATTTCTAAGGTTTATAAATTGAATCCAATTCTTGCGCATTGTGTAGCTGAGTTTCTCCTTTCTTAAATGTAATGTAGGCTTAGAGTTACAAATTGGCGACTGTTACGTCTGTCCTTAACCCTTGTCGATTATTTTTTATCAATTGCTGTAAACTTATCAACTTCGGACCTTAGACATATGTATGCATGTACATATATTATGTTTTTCTTAACCATATTCGTCCTGTATAATTTTTGCGCCGTGGCTCATGTGGTTTTTTGCGTTGAATCCCCAGGCAACACCTAAATGTTCTTTCACGGTTCCACCTCTCGCGAGCGTCGGACAAAAATCCGAGAGTATAACTGTCATGAAAAAGCTTCTCAAATAATAAATTGAAACAAAACACTTAAGCCAACTTATTCTAACCAAGGATAGGTTAGAGTCGATGATCCCCATGTGATTTTTCACTCTTACCGTTAGCGTCAATCCAGTTAAGTCACCAGAATTTATTCGATTGTATCTTTCAATACTGGTTACGTCTCTATCAAGTAGCTTTAGGCAGTATCTCCCATTAGCATTTCTATCACCCGAATGAATCGGTTCATAGAGGATAGTTTATCTGTCGCTCTTCTAAAAGTAAAACAATTACTAGTTCGTTCTGCGTAATTTTGGTTTATAGCGCAAAATGATCTCTTACAAGATTCATTCTTTCTTCTTAATCTGGATTCTTACTCTTGAATAGAAGTCGCTTCTGTATATCCAGATTCAAGATCGAATACATTTTGTCTCAAATAACCCCAGATGAATCTATTATCTTCACATTGGCCCTCAGATAGTTGAAACAAGGAAATATTTTGAGAAATATACACATAAAGGGTGGCCATCTGTTGGTTTCTTTTTGAATCATACGTTATTTTGACACTGACAGCTCTTATGCGTTCAAAAAATTTATAAAAACCCAATATCTACCTATTATACATATTTCCGCGATTCGAAATCTTTCGATTTACGCTTGAACAAGGTTGGGAAATATTGGAAAGTTACTTCAAAGTGGATACTGTGTTGTCGAAACATTACGAATTTTTAAAAGAAATTTCGGTCGAAATAATGCACAAACTGCAGCTGGTGTAGGTACGCAAGTTTCTGATGAAAGTTCGACGCGCTAAAAATTTCAGCAACTGAACATTAGTCGCACCAGCTTGAGGAGAATTTTGCACAAAGATCTCGGATTACAAGGCCCAATTGATTCAGGAAATGAAGAAAAATGACCACCCGCTTCGTAATCGCTTCTCTGTTTGGGCATTAGAGCAGCTCGAAATTGACGATAATTTTGCTTAAAAAAATCATCTTTACAGATTAGGTGCATTTCCATCTCGACGGCTACGTAATAAACAAGCAAAATTGGTATATTTGGGACTCGGAACATCCACACGTAGTCTGGATGAGAGAAGCCAATGCATCCTGAACGTGTGACTGTTTGGTGTGGTTTTTGGAGTGCCGGCATTATTGGCCCATTTTTCTTCCAAGACGATAATGGAAGAAACGTTTCAATCAATGGAGAGCGCTATCGAGTCAGAGCTATGATTTAAGCAAGAGGGGGCTACGTGCCACACAAGCCGTCCAACAATCGATTTATTGCACACTAAGTTCAATAATCGTGTAATCAGTCGTTTTGGTAATGTTGTTTCCCCGGCTCAGAGCTGCGATTTGACGCCGTTGAACTTTTTTTGTCATTAAAGATCGATGCTATGCGAACAATCCAGAGGCGATTTAGGCATTTAAGAACAATATTGGTTAAGCTATTCGTGAGTGATATAAGGATCGAAACCATCGAAAATGTATTGAAAAATTAGGTTGACTGGATGGCCTACTACCAAGCCAGCCGAGGCAGTCATTTGATTGAAATAATATTCCATAGTTACATATCTAATCATAAGGCTCGCTCCTTTCACCAATCGTGGTGAAATATTGAACAGTGGTTTTTTATGGCCCTTTTAAAAAGAAACCTATAGTTGACCCATCCTTTACTTAATTACTTACTTAGATGGGGCTACAGTTCGGGGTGAACCTAGCCCTCAACCAACAAGCCTCTCCAGTTAGCTCGGTCCTAAGCTAACTGCCTCTAGCTGTGCGCTTCAAGTCGCTTGAGGTCCCTTTTTAGGTGTGTGCGCCACCTAAGGCGAAGTTTTTTTTTACTGCCTTGCCCCTCCGGGTTTGACTTGAAAACTCAACGGGCTGGAGCGCTGGTGTCCTTTCGTTCTTCATGTACTACCCATCTCAAACGACTGATGCGCAGTTTTTTGACTTTACATTCATATGTCAATATTTACATAATGTATGCATGTGAGAAGAACCAAAATTTCATTCATGAATATAAGTACATATGTATGTACGTAAAATACAAATTATTTGATCTAACCTGATTGAGTCAAAATATGGAAGTTGAATGACGAAATCTTGGCCTCGTTGGGCAGAATCGGGTAAAAGGAAAAACTGCGGAATAGAGTAGATTTTTACTATACATAACGCCAAACTAACGAAGCAAATTTTGTTAAAATGTTCCCACTTGTCATAATCCTTTCAAACTTTGTCTTTATTGCGTACTTTCATGTAGCGGAAAAGGAACAAAAATCATCTGTTCTTATTCAGAGAACTATTAATTAGTGTTTGACCGTACATTACGATCGAAATTTCTGAAACAAATTTTGCAACTAACTGTCACGTTGAGATGCTACGTATTTTATTTTGTCACGAAATTTTAGCTCTGAAAACCTATCGCCAAATCTATTGTTTTTAACTTCACGGCGATTGCTCATTAGTATGCTTACGTCTGTGAAATCATTCAAAGAGGACTAAGAACTACACATGAATGTATGTACATATGTATGTATGCATGTATGTATGTAAGTGGTAACACCTATTTCTCCAGTAGGTACCGATCTACTAGAGAACCAGCTGTAGAGTGTAATTTTCGTTTGTCCTTCGCAGTAGTGTTGCTGACATCGTTAACAACCAGATCCTGTATTTATAGAGAAATCCCTCGATTAGACAGCGCTCTGTGTAAAACTTTTCCGATCATACAGCACCCTTCTACTTTGTCCAATTCGATAAACTTTGTTGAACATACATATATACATACATATACATATATGTACATATATACATAATATGTATGAACGAAATGACCCAAAAGTTATTCCTGCGACTACACCAACGATGTTCATTTTATAACTTCATCGATTTTCTTTCAACTGTCAAACGCTATGTTTAGATCTACTTTCTATGTCCTTTCAACATTTCTACATTCGCATGCACATAATAGATACTAATTTGTATTCTTTCATTTAGTCTGTCGTAACACTTTAGGACTTTAAATTTAATGATAATTCGCTCTACAAATGTATCATACAAATATGATATTTTCAATGACAGATCGAATTTATGTACATACATCCCCATTTGTCAACTGCGATATTATATCCTGAAAATTCATCTTCAACCAATTATTGTCCACTCCTGAATTCGTTTGTAAATTCAGAATTCTCTCGATTTCCCGAGAAATCTGCATACAACCACGCAGCTTCAATCTAAATGTAACTTTTCAGTATGTTCTTATTATCTCAGCTTTTGACGACAGGTCAGTAATTCAACATTAGTGTGTAATTGACAGAAATTTTAGCACTCGGTGAAAATCTGCACAAATTGCCTAGGTACCGCCCCTTTTTTGTAATATCATTTCTCATTTCAATTCCCCACCTAAATGTCACGCAAATCCACCACTCATTCAGTAATCTACCACACCACAGTGATTCCCCTTTATCTACTTTCGGAGTAACACTCGAAGATGACATTTCGTAAACCAAGCAAGTAAAAAATTCACCATCAACACTCTCCTCTGTCAAAGTGTATGTGTGTGAATATGGCAACAGATGCAATGGAGAGGGGACAATGGCAAAAAGAATGAAAAAAAAAAAACCAAACCAAAAAGAGAACAACCAAGAAAATGAAATTTTCGTGATGGACGACTGCAAAGTGCGATCGTATTTCAAGGCGGAGTCAGAAAACAGTTTGTGGGGATTTTTTCCCTTCTTCGCCTGCCCCACAAAAAAAAAAAAAATTGGCTTTATGGATAAATTTTTGTACCCCTTGAGTTGTTTAGTTTTTATTTTTTTTTATTTTTGGAGTCCGCGAGTCGTATTTCTTGTGATGGCACACAGAGGGTCCCATACGTGATTGGTTTGGAAATTCAAATGAATTATATGCTTGGACACGATATTCCTCCTCCCACAATGTTTTTCGCTGACTTTTTGGAACGTCAGTCATTTTAGGAAAATTATTGTTTAAGCGGTAGCGCAAATGATTGGCTTTTTTGTGTGTGAGAATTATAAATGTTCTCAGATAAATCATATTTGGGTGAAGGAAATGTCACATAGACTGAGTAGTGTATGTATGTCAAAATTTTTTGTTGGTTGAGGGCGGGGAGAGTTGTCGCAACCGGATGGTGTCTAAGTGGATGGGTAATCACTTGGGAACGAGAGTGTAAACAAAAAATCATTGTTTGTTCCGGTCAGGCTAATTGATTGTAATCACTGCTGATCGTGTTTGTGATGGCTTTGGTTGACAGATCGCTGTAATTTTTGTGCCTTAATTGACATCAATTGCAATCAGCGGTGCAAAAAAAAAAAAGAGAGCAAGTGATTTTTCTAGTGAACAACAATTTTTAAATTTCGTTTCTTTCAACAAATGTACTATTTTTTTAAAGATGTATGTTTAAATGTACATACATACGTAGGTAATGACAAAAAACTCTTTAAGTATAGATCGTTCCAAAAGTTTGGATCTACACCTGAATTTAGTAACATTGTCGAACACGTTATATCTCCGTCTGTCTACAAGGTAAATTCGTAATTCGCTTTTTTGGCGAGTGACAAACTTCCATCGCTTATATCGATATAATGTCCGCAAGTACACATGACAATCATATTTCAAAACAGATCGGTACGTCAAACTTAAGTCTTGATGTCTAGTTTGAATGAACGGAGAAGGTACTAGAAGCCTGAGGTTGACAGTTTCATTCCGATAAAGAACAAAACATCAGTATTTTTCGAAATCGAAGTCATTTTTCATATAGTTTTGACACATTGAATACTTAAATGCAGACATGTTGGATAAAATATTCTACAGGATCAACCTATGTACATATATGAAACTTCAATTCAAGAGATTTCATACCTCAGGTCTGGAGGTAGAGGAACGTATATATTTTCAAAGCTAAAAGAATCACATTTTCGAACATACCTAGGTATCTGTAAAATCAATTCACGATGTTCTTTCCTACAAGGATTGTTATGTGATGAGCCTAAGTTACAATCAGATGACCCCAGGTATCTGGAATTCAATTATAATTTTATAGATCGATATTGTCAGGTGGAATGTATACGGTTACTGCAACCAATTTGACACTAAAAAGTCATAGAAAGTGCCCTCCTCTACAACAGTCAATTATGGACTAATTCTACCCTAATATTGTCTTTTCAAAATTGCTACCTATTTACACTGAACTCATCTCTACTCTCATGTTCATATATACATATGTATGTCTAGTGGCGAAACTGGCGAAACCTTTTGCTAGTAATTATTTTCAATATACTTAGGTACTCGGTCTAGTGGAGTTGTGAAAGGTTGAGACATTTTAATGACAGTATCTACAGTCCGGTCATGCAATTGTTTTTTTTTTTTCATTCCGATGAAGAAATCGGGCTTTGTATACATTCATCTTTGCATTTTTGTATCTTTTATTACTTATTCTGCCCCCATCCTGTTATTAGTTTCATTATTGAATAGATGCGGCGACACATTACACACGGAAATTTCTCGCTTGACTAACAGGGCATGCTGTCGCCCTGTATTGATGGCACGCACTGTTAGGATAGCGAGCGTTTCTTCTCGGCGTGTCAAAATTTAATATAGTGTTGCATGTGGTAAAAAGAGTGAGTAATTTGTGCAAGCGATCGTGTAGAACGTTCTCTGAAATTGCGTTGAGTTGAAGTAATTAAATGATATTCGCTAACGCTGATGGTGTGAAACAACACAACAAATGATTGATTGAAATTTAAAGCGATTTTATAACATAGTTATATTTAACAATTCTGTATGTATACTCAGTCTAGGTTTTCTGACTTGTGTAAAACCAGACAGCCATAGGTCAGCAGGTATTGGATGGATCAAAATCCAGTATCATATTAGTTTTAACGTCAGGGAAGAGAATCTCTTTAGGCTCATAAAAGTCGATCTTGCTTTTATTGATTGAATTTTGGCATGATCATTAAAATATAAATATTTATCTAGATTAATACCTAAATATGTATGTACATATATTACTCTGGTTAACTGAATATCATAAAAAAAATGTTCAGTTTTTTTTTTTAGGTCACGAATGGTATGACTTAATGGTGTCCTAAACAAAATCACCTCACATTTTCCGAAATTGAATTTAAGCTTCCAATCAGAATTTGTATTTGATTGAACTTTTCTTGCAGACTATCCTGTATTAATCCCATCCTCGATCTGTGAGAGTAGAGCACAATAGCATCTGCTAAAGTTCCTTTCCTGTCCTTCAAGAAATCAAATTAAGAAGAAGCTAAAGAGAATGGGCGACTTTGCTGTGCCTTGTTGTAAATAGTTTTCGTTGCGAAAACTTCTAGTTGCCACTTGATCTCCATCTGTTACCACAAATTTTCTAACCGATAAACTCATATCTAATTAATTTTACGACCAGCCAACCAAACTGTATCAAACGCTTTGTTAAGGTCCATCAAACATGCGCCAGTGGATTGCTTATTAATTAAGTTTATATCGGAAACTAGCTTGCACAGACGAGTGGTGCCTTCGGAAACGAAGCTGGAAACCAATTGTTTTAGCTCACAGATATGCAAAATTGTCTTACAGATCAGAATCTTAAAGATTTACCCCGACATTCGAAAGAAGACTTATTGATCGATAATTTGCTGTGATCGATGGGTTCTTGTTCTTTTTCTTAATCGGAAAAACCTTTACGATTTTCCAGCTCTCTCACCCAGAGCAGCGTCATCTCATCATGAACACATTCCAATGCCAGTGATAATACATCCATGCGTCTAATCACTGATTGATTGTCCAGTGCTATGGTAACATTTCTACCCTCAATCTGACCCTCTTTCCGCTGATCCAAGGCATGCAACAGAGCAATCATCTCGGACTAATAAGACAGGCTAGTTCCAGTTCTTCTGAGAAGATACCTGTCCCCACTCTGCCATCTATCATGGACCTATCCGTAAAGCAGATTATATCACCAATCTTCTTTTCCAGAAGTGTTCCATCCTCGATAACAGTTTTATGATACCTTTCGGTAACACGCATTCTCTTTATTCCATCCATTGGCATATTCAACTCCATTATCTCGTTTTTCACGAGATCCAGCATGTTCCTATGACCATAGATAGTACCGCGTCAGTGCCAGTTGGCATCCCGGTGCAGACGAAGTGCCTGTATCCTGTATTCTGTATCCTGTCCTTATAGCTAAGCTGGCAAGCCATCCAATCGAGTTAGGCGAATAAGTGCTTTGGAATTATGAATGCTGTGACGAGTATATTTCTGGTTCTAAGATGGACCTACTTTAGATGCTTAGTATGCATGCTCTGTAGATTCTGTGGCTGTGACTCATAAACTTCTTCTTTTTTCTGATAATCCCTGCCATCCTGCGCTGTCTCTCAAAATCAAATATCTTTAAAAAATCCTACACAACTGTGGTATACTTTAAAGAGAAAAATTTATTATTCAGTGGGTTTGAACAGATTATATCTGTATTCAAGGCCCTAAGAACCTACTAAGATCGAAGGAATATTAGTACCTATCCCAAAATCTATGTATACCTTTCTAAGTGGTTGCATTTGTTCTAAACAATTTCGTCGCTGCGATGTGAAAGATGCGGATATCACTAGCAGATATCACGTTTTCCTTAAGCCAAGATAAGACTTCTTTGATTGCCATACTTTCCGCTTGAAATATGCTACAATGATTTGGAAGATTGAATGAGAACTTAAGATTAAGGCTGTCTAAAACAACACCTCCCTCAATTCCCTCTTTGGTTTTTGAGCCGTCAGTCTAGAAGTGAATCGACTCATCTTCTAAAAGTGTTTCTTCATTCTGGAGTGATCTGGAAGGGATGGTTCTTATCAAAATTTAGACATGGGATGGTGTACTCCAATTCTGAAATTATTCAGAATTGAGCCGTGGTCAAATTATTTTCTTAACCACTGTAGGGCAGCTTCCAGGCGAACAGCTGCACTTGCTGGTGATGTATCGGTCGAATGACCGAGATGTAGAGGCAGTGAGTTAGGCGAGGTTGTAGACCTCATCTATTGCCAATTACTTTTTTGCAAGAGAAAAGTGCTACTGTGGCTTTCTTGAATCTTTCTTGAATGCTAGGTTCCCAGGTTAGCTTCCTATCCAAGATAAGAGAAAAATATTTAGCTTTATCACAGGAAGTTAAACTGATACCATTGAGAGAGGGAGGGTCGACTAACGGAATTTTATATTTTCTGGAGAAGAGTAACTAGTTCCATTGTGATACCACTATGGCAAAAGCGGATTACCAGCACCGAATACGTACATGGAGACTTCCCAAATTGGGACAGGAGGGAGGGCAATCAGTTTAAATGTAAACCCATCTCGAAGAAATATGGTTCGCCGTCTAGGGATTAAGCTTTTTATTTTGCTTAAGTCAAGTCTAGCTAGATCGTTAAGATCTTCGAAGAAGTACTCGCCTAAGGCTTTCCTTCTTAAAACTGATAGGGCAGGACAAGTACACAGAAGGTATGTCACGGTTTTCTCCTTTTCTTTGTCTCTACAGCTTCTACACAAATCGTTGAAGGGAGCGCCAAGCCTTCTGACATGTCTGCCTATGATGGCCCTAACTACTTTTCTTGGATTTGTCCTATTGACAGAAATATATGTACATATAAGTCTACTGGCTTTCCTGCAATTCAGCTTTGGCCAGATTTGTTTACAAGGGAGACATGTGGTAATATTGTGTTCCACCTACTGTTTGCCATTCTAATGGCTGTGGTATCTAATTGGAATTTTATCGATTTAATAACGATTTCTCCCTATTGTCAGAGAGGTTATGGTCTGCACCATTCTTAGCTAGCTCGGCCTGAAAACCAGCATAAGGATACTTTGCACCTGATAGCTAACTCATTAAGATATCCGAGGCATTGCTTTACCAACTTGGATTGTTGGGATTTTCAAATGTTTTATCGCAGTTTCACTATCTATGTAGAAAACGATAGCGCTGCACTCTATCGAGTTAATCGAAAGCCATGTAGGGGCTTTACGAGAAGCACTCTGCGCTATGTAGGAGGACTGATGGGATATGTATTCTATAGAAAATAAAATTTTTTTTTTTCAAAGGCTTCAAAACCAGTTGTTTTGATAAACTAAGGTAACTGAGGTCTAGAGTCGTCAGATGAAGGCCAACTCTTTGCGTCTGTTCCCTTGCCCAGCATGGCCTGCTGAGAAATGATGTCAATATCGTCTACTAATTGCAGTATCCGTTCTGACTTGTTCAGGAAGTCGTGTGAAAACGTGTCCCCTTGCCAGTACCCAATTCACGTTTTAAATAATTCCTAGGTTGGCAATCGGTTTGAAGACCTTAAGGCATGGTATGTTGTTATACGCAGTTTTAATCGATAAAAATATTATGAATTTCAACTTGGAACAGTTGTCTATCGTCAGGATACGTGCCGACATTGAGCTAGAAAACATACTTTATGCGAAATTTAGCTGAAATATGCTTTGATAGTTCAAGTTTTGTATCACAGATTAGGTATCGGACCATCTTTAACTTATCGCAGATGATGGGTATTGATGGCGAGAGTGGACACTGCATACTGCACTCATAACAAGTATAACAGCCGTTACTGCTGCATTTTAGAACAC
This sequence comes from Xylota sylvarum, assembly GCA_905220385.1. Classification (NCBI taxonomy): domain Eukaryota; kingdom Metazoa; phylum Arthropoda; class Insecta; order Diptera; family Syrphidae; genus Xylota; species Xylota sylvarum. The sequence goes on along the minus strand of LR999957.1, from coordinate 90,269,156 downwards.
ACCCAGTAGGTATCTTGTTAAGAAAACAATTATCTACTACATAGTTAAGAACCCCTTAAAAAGTGTGTGCCTTGTTAGACTTAAAATTCAACTTCCTACTTTCTTCCCTAAATGCTCTCATAAATCCTCAATCTCAACCGAAATTCATCACACAATAAATTACTCGCTTGTTGACTACCACCAGCAACCACCACTAACAACCAACCACCGCCACGCCACCATCGGCGGTGGGCCTCTCGAGGCTGTAGTTTTTCAATTAAACGAAATGAATAAATTTTTCGAGTTCAAATTCTTTGCAACGCGCATCATGCCAATGAACATTGACGTCGAGATCACTTAAAAGCTGCTGCTGCTGAGTCTGTTATACGAGATACGAGATTTAAAAAAAAAAAAAAAGAATAAATACGTCCAAATCTAATTGGAGACCACCATCACGCTACTACTACGCTGCGCTGTTGGGAAATATTATGTGAAACCCAAAAAGATACTTGAAAGTGGTGCGCGCTGGTGGTGGGCCGGCCGGTCATATACGTCCGTTGATCTCTCTCTCTCGCTCGAAGTATACTTATGTACCTTAAGCCCGCTTCGAGGAGCGTACAATAACGACATCGACGCCAGTCGCCAACGTCGACGAAACCGAATATCGTGGGTGAGCACTCGATCTCTCTCTCTCTGTTGTTCGGCGGGCCGATTCTGGCTGCTTAAAAACGTCAATCACTCAATTAAAGCCAATTATTATGATGGAACGTGATTTCCCAGGCCGAAAAGCAAAAACAAGCAGAAAAAATCTCCTCGAGAGGGATAATAGTGCAGCCAAACCCCCTTGCGTTGTCCGAGTGACCATTACGGCCATTACACCATAATCCCCGTATGAAGAGCCCAGAGAGCTACGAGCAATGCAATTAGAAAACGAAAAAAATGGAAAATTTCAAAATTGAAGAGAAACGAGATCACATAAACGACGAAACTCGGATCTGACGTCGCTGGTGCTAGTGCTGTTGCTGGTGCTGGTGGTGGTGGTGGTGGGTTGCATTGTTTTCTTGTTGTTATGAGAGTTCGGTGGTCATCATCAGTTCCCTGCACAATTTGATTGCACATCATCATCATCATCGTTGTTGTCGTTGTGGGTTTGTCTGGCTTTCTCCGGGCCAGGCGTATAGAACGCCCTCTGTTGCCCAACGCCAGTGCTTTGTCGTTTCGTGTGACTTTGTGTGTGACATCGCTCCTCTTCCCATGGACACGAACGTGGTAATTTGCATGCATTCTCTCTTCTGTCTTCTCTCTTCTCTACCGTAACCCTCTCGTGGTGTATGCAATCATTTACGCTTTTACCCAACACACACTCGTATAGGAAACAATGAGACACACATTTGGTACGACGAGTGGGTTTGCGGTCAAAGAACGCTGCGTTGTTGCGCGATCACATCTCTCCCGATGCGTGCAAAAGACATCGATGCTCAGTTGACTTGAAAGTGATTATTAACATAATGCTATAGTTGAGTGATCTATCATTCAGGGGGCGTATGTCGAGGGAAATCATTCTACGCAAGGGAAGAGTTTCACCACTTTCATCATCGGTTGGTACATCTAGTTGTTTTATTGTTATGCATTGTGACATTACTGAGCCTTCAAATAACACTCCTTCAGCAGTAAGATATTCACTTCTAATAGATACCTGAATCTACTGCAGTTTGTAGTAAAACAGGATCTTTCTTTACATTACTTTCTTTCTTTCTTACTAACTGCGCTCGCCACTTTAGGTGTGTTCCTTTATCGGGCCTGACTCTGGGGTAAAATTTATGTTTTTTCACGCTGGAGCGATACTATCCGTTTAGTATTCATGGCTTAGACATCTCAGGCTATATAGCCCGTACAGTTCGTGGTTTTATCTTCTCTTGCACACATCGCCACCACAAACCGGACTGGAAGTCACTCGAAGATTTTGGATTAAGTCCATAGTTCTGTCCCAGAGTAGGCCTGAATCTTATATAAAGTTTCCTCGGTTGTTTGTTTAGAGGTTTGTCCAAAATTTGACATCGTAGGGCAAAGAAACACCAATTGTTAGGAGTAATTCTTCGTTGATAGTACTTTCGGAGTTTAGAGCGGCACCCTGTTTCCATCTCAATAGCAACAATCACCTTTCTAATGATCCTTTTCATTCTTCTAACTATTTAGATGTCATCGGCGTATGCTAGAATTTGAACAGACTCTTAAAAGTCTCAATTATTCGCAAGTTTTTTTTTTCAATAAAGTTGTTAAAAAAGTCGCTTGGAGTCACCTTGTGTTAGATCATTTCTCATATCCATGACCTCGGTGGTGTTTTTACGTATTTTTTTTTGTGGAACAGGAGGTATTTTCCACAATTTTAGTCTGCATAGTCGGAAGGCTTTTAAAGAGAGAACAGCATATTTCTGGGATATCGGACTCTTTTTAAAACGAAACTGAACTCTGTGTGAAATTTCCACCCTTAAGTCCACCTCATCCACCACCAGAGACGTTACGTTACGTACATATTTCGTCAGAAATGAGTTTGGATTTCATCTAATCAGCTCGTTAACTTATGCATTCTGCTACTGTTCCGGCTCTTGTCTCATTCTTCTTCATCATTAAGACTAGACCTGTGCTGATTGCATTCAAACTTTCCCGAGACTCTACCGTCTGTCTGTTTATATCTTTCTGGGTGATACCAAATAGCTTTCTCAAAAATGAAGTATACCATGAACGTTTCTGTGCAGCTTGGGAACAGAACCTGTGTAAATATACCTGGAAGGAACTACGTCCTGTTAGCATCTACTTTATAAACGTTTCAGTTGTCCTTGTTTTCGGTTTTTCGATCGACAGTACAATATTGGATATGATTTGGGTGTGCATCTGGATTTTTCGGGCGAGTTCCATAGTTGTTAGTTTTTTTTTTAAAGACCCTTGCCCATATGACTGACACTGCGACATGAAAAGATCTATTGTATCAAAATAGGTTATAACTAAGCCAAAAGGCGTTTCACTTTCTTTATGAAGGATATTTCTTTGTGAAAAATACGCCTCCTTAATTAATGTAATGCTGGGCATTCACAGAGAATGTGCCAGAGGATTCATCATCTTCTAAACAGAACCTACGTTCCGTTTCTGGGCACAGATTAAGTTAGTTAAGGTGATATCACAGGCCCCAGTGAGCTGTGAGAAAGCCCACAAGCTTTCTAATACTTTCCGTATCTACATTAAGGACTTCCTTGTAGAAATAAGGCCTGATTAATCGCTTGGATTGTCTCAGCCCCGAGAGATTTTCCCAGTGTGCTAGACAAAGTTTGTGTTCCCAATCGTTAATCAGCGTTTAACTGGGCTACCGCCAGTTAACACCAAAGTATGGTTCAGGTCCTATGAACGCAGATTCTGAACCAGCTCTAGCTATTTCATCTGCAGATTCGTTGCCTGCAATTCCTTGATGACCAGGGACCTGGTTCGAGTTTCACCCTGTTATGTGTGGCAACAGATTGTAGTGCGTCGTAGCAGCATTTGACAGATATAGAGCACAGATATAGATCAGTTTGCACGGTCCAATATTTCTACCTCAAATAGCCTACCGAAACAGTACTCCCTGACCATGATGTCGGGGATAGTACAAAACATATCCTTTTTGGGAATTGAGTCAAGAATTTTCAGGTGTTCCATATGGTCGCCTGATTTATACTTGTATTCTAGTTGCAGTTTGATAGCGCATCTAGTGGCCGTCTTCCTAATAAAGATTTGTAAGGGAGAGAGCCCAACAACCGCTTCTAAAGCTGCCGTAGGGTAGGTGCGCATGGCACCCGTAATGCCGAGACATGCAATTCTTTGAAGCTTCTGAAGCTTCGTTGCCGTTGTCCGTTCAAGAACTTTCGACCGAACGTGATAATGGGCCTTACCATCATTGTATACAACCAATGTATCATTTTTGGACTTGGACCCCAAGTTCTGTCGTATAGGCGTCTACTGGCCCACATGACCCTAGTGGCGCGCTAAATGGCGGACTTGACATGAGAATTCCAGCTAAGCCGTTTATCAAGGATGACACCGAGATATTTAACCTTACTGGAATAAACTAAAGTGGTATCTTTGATTGTGATAGGTCCTAAATTGACCAGTCTTCTTTTTGTAAAAGGCACTAGAACGGTTTTGCAAGGGTTGATGGATAGTCCTTCTCTGCTGCACCATTCTAACACGTATAGTAAAGCACATTGCATGACACTAGAAATGGTCATACTGTACTACATAACCAATGGCGATGTAACCTAATTTCTGAAGATCGACTTGAATATTGTCGATGACTAGTGACCATAGAAGGGGAAAAAGGACTTTTCCCTCGGTCAGGACGATCGCTCTTAGTTAAGGTCGAATTCTATTAGCAGTTCTTCCTGCTAATCCTTTGGCCTTGTGCTTCTTCTGGGCTTTCTTTGTACCTGTTCTTGTACCTTTGTACAACCGGTACCATGGTGGCTTCAATAATTGTTAATGAATATGAATGAATATGTATATTGCCGGTAAACCTTATCAGCTACATACATATCTAGATTTCGGTGAAAAGTAGGTCTTTTCTTGAAGATTACATCATGGAAGTTACTATTAAGATATTCAGCCCTTCTGGCACAAACCAGTCGCTAAATGCAGTCACATACATATGGGTCTTCGATTTCTGCTCCTAGTAGCTTCGTTGCTATCGTGCTCTATTAATTTTACATCAGTTAGTACACTATATGAGTTAATACACACGGCATCCATCCGCAAAGCTAAAAAGCGCTTGTGTCAGAGTTAGATACTTAATCGTGGTTAGTTGTGATAAGAAAAGATCTATTCAAGTAAGGAAATTCGAAGCGTATTGTTGACATTCTTAATGTCCACAGCCCGGTAGGTAGCTTTGCAGCACAGCTGGGTTTTTTATTCAGTGACAGAAGCGATGAACAACACAATTCTTTTCTGACTCTTATGCAATAGCCTCCAAAGGGGTCATAACCATTGCCCCTAGCTTTTTAACAGGACTAGAGGAGCCGCCTAATGTTGTTTAAAAAACACCTGTGTCTCTCCAATGAACTAGATGGTTGCACTGTGGCGCTGTCTTCAACGCATCTGTTAGTCTTCATGCATATATCCAAGTATCCAAGAGTCCAAGAACGAAGTATCCAACAAGGTTTTTCGTCAGATACCTACTTAGAACTTAGGTACCTATAACTGAAACCGAGGTTTCAATATCATTTGTGCAGTACAGTATCCATTCCGAAGGGTTAAGACAGCAAGCTGTGGCTAGAAGCCTTTAAAACGCTAGGTTTCCATGACCAATACTATTGTAGATGAAAAGGTTATTTAGACTTCTAAAACATCGAAAAACTAACCAGCAAAGAGATAAAGTCCAGTTGTCAACTTTTCTTCTTTTTGGAACTTTCTAGTGTAACTGCCGTGACTACGTTCTCCAGGAAAGTTGTGGACAGAGGTTCGATTTTTCAGGCATACTTCTATTTGACGATAGATTGGTTGATGTATGTTATACATAGACCAATATGTACATCAAGAGTAGAAATTTCTATTGATTTTTTCCAGGTTCTATTTGGATTACATAGCCTTTACATGTTCCTCTTACTCCTTGCTATGAAGTTATTAATTCAGTAATTTTTCCTACTGTAGCACCACTCTTCTCGAACTCAATCTTCTTACAGTCTCTCGTCTTCTTTATGATAAATTTGGTATTCCTTCTTTCTTCTGTATCTATTGACAGAGGAAACTCTTCAAATGGATTAATGGTAAGGGATGTACCAATATTCTGTTGACCATGACTGATCTCTTCGATAGATGACGTTCCCGAAGGGAATTGTCTTGATGTGTGCAAGCTTTTGCTTATGAAACTGTAATACACTAAAGACATCCCATATCTTTACTGAACGATGCTTCTATTCCAGTTAGCAATCCTTGTAATCCTTCTTTTTGCATTCGATCGCACTTGGAGTATAATATGATTCTTCCCTAGAGTAGCTATAATGCGGTTGACTGACAGCTCTCTTTCGGCTCCTATAGGCTTCCTTGTGAAACCGCTAAAACCTATAATTTGAAAGCTCTTTCATATGCAAATTAATAAATCTATAAAGCGGGTTGATGCAACCCAAAGATGTATCCTTTTGAGTAAAGTGTAAATTCAAGTAAAAAAAAAAAAAATAATAAATAGTATAAAATCTATGTATCAATCTTGTGGGACTCCACTTCGTTCTTAAATCTATTCAAGTCGTGGTAGAAAATTTCACATAAAAGTTGATTTAAATTGAAAAATAAAAAAAAAATATGAAAGAAACACAGTTTCCCATTAGTAACAACACAGAGGGATCCACTCCAGCCTCTGCTCATAACCCACTCACACGAGTCCTTGTGTTTTGTATTTCTACGCGCTTTCGCTAAACAAAACTCTAAGGATAAAAGTGTGTGATCGCTCGCCAGCTAATTAAGGCACTTAAACAAAACACAAATACAATACGTGTGCAACATTTTAGATTCGTCCTGCCACAGAGTTGCCGAGAGTTACCCGAGAGTATTTGCTGTGTCGCGTTGAGTTTTCCTGCGACAACACTCCTCCACTCGTTGGAGAACCCAGAATTAGGCTTATTACTGTGTACACCAGTTGTATATGTGGTGTGTGCCTAGGCGAGCTACTTGTTTTTTTTTTTTTTTTTTTAATGGAGGTGTACCATTGAACAACAAGCGAGTGCTTGGTCGCACATAAACACGCACTCGCCTTAATGCACACACTGAATACGGTTGCGACACAAAACAACGAGGAATACAAACTGCAAACCTAATTAAAGGGTTACTGGCGGCGGCGACGCCAAGGACGTGGGGTACGGAAAAAATACCTACATACATACATATGTACATATATATTTTTCTGGTTCGTTTTTGTTTTTGTTTTTGTTTTTTTTTTTTGTTGCGCTGTTCCTCTCGTTGTTCAATTGCGAGTCTTGAAAAACACATTATCCTAACAAATACCAGTGCAGCGCAGGAAATCACAGTTCAAGAGTCCTGTCGCAGCTTAACACACGGCGGCGGTGGTTGTGGGGAGGTAGCCGCTTATGAGTTTTTATGATGACGAATGTCACGGGGTGTGTTTTTCTCCTCCTCTGTCCGTTGAGGTTAAAATGAACATGGCTGGTGTGACACACAGATTTTTAACGGCTGAAAAACAACAGTCACTTTGAGCAATGGCGGGGGTAGTGTACATGGTTGTCAGAGTTATGGAAAGTGAGGAAGGAAGTAACTACCCAGGCTTGCACTTAGGAGCGAGAGCAGAAAGGCGCAGTAAATGCTTAGACGCACGGTTTACTGATTAGCCTATTAGAGCGCAACTCTCGGAACTTGAAACACTCACCGCGCGTGCATTGTGCACCATGGACAGGGCTAATGAACGACACAAAAATCCATTAAAGTCCTTAAAACGAACAAAAAAAAAAATAAAAAAAAAATATCCTTTTTCTATTCACAGTGGTACGCGTCAAACTCTCCGATTGCCATTCTTCTCGCATCCAATATCCATTCACGTCACTCGAGGATGAAGAGCTTTATTTGGGAACCAAGCCGGAAGGGTAAATTGATCCTCTTGTCTAATGACAACGAAGCGCAGAGACGGAGAGAGAGAGAGAGAAAGAAAGGAAAAAAAAGGTTCTTCTCTTGACAAACACTTCCTAGCTAATTATAGCAGCCGCAGAAGAGTAATCAGTAGGAGCTAATTCAATGTCGTCGTCCTTGCTCTCAGGTGTCCGTTGTCTGAATATTCAAATTAATTTTTTTTTTATTACCCATCACCGGTTGATGAATGGAAATCTTCAAAGAAGCTAACTAGACTCAAGGGTATTTTATTTCATGCCGCCGACGCTATATATGAAATAAAAGAAGGAACTACAAACGGGACACGATGACAGAGATTACGATATGAAGAGGTTCTGTGGAAAAGACTGACTGGATGGCGGAGAGATATCCTTTTTTGGCAAATTGATTTTGGAAGCGCTGTCAGACGCGATCACTGTGCGAGATCTATAATTTGCATCTTTTGTCCATTTAGGTGTATCTTCGGTTCGGTAGACCTATTTTTTCGGAGATGAATTCGCTTTGAAGTTGAACTCATCTCCGACGGCGGATTTTTATCGGATGTGATGCGCTCTCTCGAAGACATGAGTTTGAAATTCTGTATAGGGGCGGGTGGATTGGTGAGTTGAAACTCGATATCATTGAGGAGGATGTTTATTTCGGATTTTATTTTGTTTTTTTTTTTTTTTTGAAGCAATCATAGAGAATAAAAGTGATGAATGAATTGGTAACCGGAATTGGTGGTTCGTAAGTGATACGCCCGCTTTTTTAGGCTCAAAATGAAGTTGATGAGTTCTAATAGGGGTTTTGGGTTATACATTTAATTTGTCAAACCGTCAGACTGATGTCAATACAAGAGATAAAGTGGTCGACCAAAGCGATTTTGTTAGAGAGACTTAGAAAGATACTCACTTATTTCATCACTTGAAGGGGTTTCTTGGCAAAATAAGTACCATATAGAACTGCTGCTTTTTAAATGAAGTATGACCTATCTACTCGTATCATTTCTGTTGTTGAATCGTGTTATTCAAATGTTGCGGTTTGGGGAGACCAAAAAATAGAATAAAGGATGCAAAATGTATACAGAAGCTACAAAGTAGAAATACTTTTAGGTTATTCCAAAGCTTTGCACGAATAAGTTTGATGCCTTAACTTTCTGTTGACATATTTGTTTCCATTGGCCGTGATTTGCTTGAACCTTTTGCAATCTGGAAAATGCTCTAGAGTTGCCTTTATCGTGAGTCTAGATAGTTCAATATCAATATTCTTCCACATACCTAAAATCTCCCCTTCTTTAGATGTTCGATGATCATCATAGCTGCATATAGGCCCGATATTGTCTACTGATTGCATTACAGGTCTTCAAGATCTACATACGTTTTAACTCTGTTACTGCATTGCCAGGTCCTTTTTGCTTTTTAACAGAGAAGTGAGTGAGAACCTCCGTGTCGAGATCGTTAAGTTTATATTATGTGCAGTATAAACAAAAAAAGAAAAAAACACCAACACACGACGGCAACGATTGGAGTAATTACTTGACACAAATAAACTGACACACGAATACCAAAAAAAAAAAAACAGCTGTGCGATTTGACAGCACAAAAGTTCTGTGGAAAACCAGCTAATCGATTAATTAAACCCAAATCAAATTAATAAAGGTTTAAGTAAGATAAGAAAATTCTCCACAGTTACAGCACTAGTTCTGTCAAAATTCGAGTTGATGCCAGATGTTTCTAGATCATTTGACGTACGGAGCTCCATCGCTGAATTGGAAGCCTGGAAGACTATTGGAAGTGATCCGGCCTGGTATAAATAGACGGAGCGAAGTAGTCCAGGGATGAGCTAAAAGTTGAGTTTACGTGATCCAGCTGTGGTAAAATTTATCGATCTCTTAGCAAAGTAGCGATTTAAATTAAATTCAGGTGAAAAGCTTATTTTACGTTAAATAAAAAAGTTACACCCTCTCGGGAACCAAATTAGTTGTTTTACTATAATTTTCGACAGTTTTACGTTGATTGTCGCACATAGACAACAACTTGAGGCTTGATTCGGTAGGAAATAGTAACTTCATCCGCAAAGGAATGAGGTTGCAAGTAACAGAGAGACGATCATTGAAAGCTGAGAGCCAGAAGCATTTAATAGGGAAAGGGGTTGAAGTATACCTATCTAATAATGCATTCTGATTGATAACTTAATCACCTGTATTACGATTACGTCATTTTAAGAATAAATCACCAATACTAATAGTTATATCACCAATAGGTACTGGAGTTTGTTTCGAATGACAATATGGAATAAATTGCAGATATAGGATCAAGGGCAACTACTTTCACTCTTCTGATAGGTTAGCCATTCAGTCTTTTGTAGACTTTCCTGGCTCGTGTTGAGTTTTAAACAAAATTGCGTATGTGTCTAAAATAGTCCTAACGCATTTTAATCCAGTATCATGGTCAAAACTCGCAGCCGCAACTGTGTACAGTTTTAGTTGAAGCACTAGTCGCCCAGGAATCATAGCAAGTATCATCTTCCTCCGCAAAAGTCTATTTTCCACTTTCTTTTGTACACATAAAGTAGAGCTAAGCTCCTCCTCTTTCAAAACGGTAATTTTCTGCCATCATTTGTGTGGCAAAATATCTAGAGCAGGGATGTATTGAGTAAATTTCACATTTTAAGTGAACTTTTAAAAATTGAATTAGTTCCTAAATGTTAATTTATATCAAAATAAGTTTATATTTTCAAATCTTAAATAAAGTAGAGTACCTATGTACCTACAGCTTGAAATTTTTTTTCAAATTCGTAATTTTTGAAACTTTTACAAAATATTTGTTTTTATCGTAGGTTTTCTGACTATCAAACCGTAATTTAGAATAAAATTGGGTAAATTTTTACAAACGGGGACTCCCCCCTGCAACCGCCCTGCTTGGAGTCAGTGTTGGCCATTTAGAGTTGGTAAAGGATTATTAGCTGTTTGTTTTAAAGGGTATGACCCTATGACAAGGAATAATTGTTCGCTGTAAAATGATTCCATAACAGACCAACTCCTTTTGTTGGTCATGATCCATATTGTCTAAGCTTTGCTGTCTGTATATGCCTTAAACCGTTATCCCTTTAGTTTAGAGTATTGAAAACAAAATAAAGGTCGTAGTAGTGATAACATCACTCCCTCAGTTTTGTTAGATATTATCTATGTTGTAAAAAGGACAAATGACTTTTTTAAGCTTTTCTGAGTTACTGGATGCCCAGGTTCACTCCGAGCTGTAGCGCAACCTAAGAAGTTACTGAATGTTACTCGAGTAGGATGGGTATATATGTATGTACTAGTATTGCTTTACCAACTACTTAAAAGGGAAGTGGCATATTGTCTTAGTGGATTTCATTGCAATAGCGTACTTTGTGTACCTGTGTAACTATTGTCATTTCGAAGTGTATTACCGATCCACAGCCATTTTCGTTGTAAAATCGCTATAAGCGTTCAAAACACCGTAGGTACTCTAAGATCTACCAACAGATTGAACGATAATGTCATTTTGTGTGAGGAACCTACTTCTAAGACAAAGTACACTCTCTAGGTTTCTTGATATTTGGTGGAGATCCATCATCCGACGGGAATAGACATATACGATTATGTAATGCATGTACCTTTGGATGGACATATATACATATTATTATACTTCAGGATCGTCCATCGAGTTCCGTCATTTCCCATCGACAATATTAGTGAAAGTATGAAATTTTCGATTTCAAACTCTTCTAATAGCTATCGAGCATACATCATAAGTGGTTTGACAGTACGTAGGAATGTTTTTCGAGATCTTGAATATTACTTTGAGGTGTTTCTTTATTCGCCCTAGCATTATTTTTGTATTTCATTGGCAGCTACAGGAAGAACGCAATAATCTCTTTATTTCTACCGCATTCAAGTTCTTCAGGGTGTTTGACGATCAGTAACTTCTTTTGCCAATTCGATCTCAAGGTCTGTTTACAAAATTCAGTTGACGTTGACAGCATGACTTGAACAATTTTAGCTACAAGCTCCCTGATCTCATTTTTACTGGAAGTTAAGTAAGCGTGGCACTTTACCTTTTCATACGATATAGGAACTGTGTCTCCTCTTACAGCCGAAGTAGCGCAATGCGAACTTTTATTTGTTTACACTCGTCTCAATGCATTCAGACATATGTGATGCCTCCAAAGGACAATGCTACAAATAAAGTCTTGAATGGTTGCAAGTAATGAACTGCGGATTGTTCCCATAATTCATTCACCCCCTTAGACGTCCTTAACACGCATTGTTGCGCATTAAATCTACAACATTTGCACTCTCTTTCAGCCGAAGGAAGGCGTTCTCAGATTCCTTGCATTTAAGGAGTATCCAAACGTTCCATGAATCAGTCGTAAGTTTGGATCAATCACTAGCACAAGGCCAATTGTCACTTTTAAAAACGAATTCATTTTTGTGACGAAAAATATTAGTTCACGTTAGTCTAGAACTAAAACTCTTAACAATTCATCGCTGAATGCTACGCGGTACTTCTTTCTTTGAAGACTACTTCCTTCATTGGCTTCGTACGTGATGATATTGCTAATGGAAGATACTGCCCGACCCCACACCGTGCGCTAATTGGATTATAACATATCTCCACATATATCGACATTCAAATTATACAATAACCAGCTTGGCAACCTGGTGCCAATACTGGCCACAATGTAGGACATCGTTCAACAGAGCATCAAGAATCTAGTTTAGATTCCCTAAGCTAGGACGATACGAGCAAAGACCATTTGTGTCTTTTATTCTTCACTGTCATCGTTCTATGTCTTTCCAACTAGAGCATATGCTAGGATGTCACACGATTTAATCAGATTTACTGTCAATTTTGTGACTACTATCGTTTTACTTTCACCGTCTTACCTTTAATTGTTGACGCTTTGACATTTGATGATCGCAAGACTGCTAATTGAAAATGAACCTCTAGCTAAAGTGTTTATTTTTACATTCAAGTATCATTTGAAGGCAGACGGCCTCGAAACCGCGTATCTTTATCGTTTATCTCTTCAGCTACACCTCACAAATCGTCACAGCAAATCTCCAGCTCGCCATCATCATCAATAAACACCTTGATAAATGTGCTGTCATTAGCCAAACGCCAGCGCCCGCAGCCGGCAATCTCTCGCAACCGGTAATAACTTGTCAATTTTATTATCTGTCCACACAGTTCCGGTTACCCGTCAAAGTGACGACGGGATCGCGTGATTATTGAATCCGCGTCCTCGCCGTCATTGTCGCTGGCCCATCATAATCGACAATTAGCCAAATCGAATCTGAACTTCTGGCAAGAGACACACTGTGGGCTTAATGAAGTACACATCTTCCACTGGCAGCGAGACATTAATTATATAAGAGCACATTATCGGAACGAATCGTACGAGTTCTGCATGAGCGGATTTCTAATTACTCGTCGCTCTAAATGACATTTTTTCTCCGGGCTATCGACAATCTCGACAGAAGCTCGCGGGTTCTTCGTTTTTTTTTTGCATTTTTGTTTCCTTAAGTCGAGTTGAGATGCGAATGCGATGTGATTTTTTTTTTTTTTTTTAATTCTGTTGTATTTGTGTCTTGCGTTGTGTGCTGAATGTTTTGTCGCGCATCATTGTTTTTATGTCGCAGACGCGCATCATCATCATCTCCAGCTTCTGCGGTTGCAGCTCCGGCCAGAGGCCACCACGAGATAACATCGACGCTATTAAAATCACTGAATGTGACATTTTGTACGCTAACATGCGGCGCACGGCGGCGCATCTTCTACTTCATAATTTCCTCGTCGTTTTGTATCTCGAACTTATAAATATCAAATTTTTGAAATTATTCAGTGGATGCTGCCGTGTGTGCGATCTGTACGATCATCCTTATTGAATGTATTCATAGACATTGACGTTTTGGCAAAAACAAAAAAAAATACAAAAAAAAAAAAAAACGAGGAAAAAAGATTCAATCACGACCCACGACGACGACAACGACAACGACAACGACGACAACAACGATGACGGTGATGACAGAGCACACAACAGAATCCAGGCAAATCCCAAGCTCATCCAAGCAAGGAGCAATGCCAATTGTTGCACAGTGACAGGATATCTATCCAGCGCTACCTTCTTCACGAATTAAGAATAAAAATGGCTTAATATAAATCTTTCAGATACTTTTTCTTTTCGTGGTTTTCTCTCTGCCTTCGACTCTGACTGTGTGGCTGATTTAGCACGAAAAACGAGAGGCGCGCATTTACCAGAAATAGCGTGCCTTTCTCGCCCTTCATGTGGCGTTCTGTATCTTTTTGGCCCACCACCTTGCACCAGATACATATTCTCATGCACGCATACATTTCCAGTGCACGGTCACTGTGGATGAGGGGAAACGAAAAAAAGTGCATTTTTAAGACCTAAGCGCCGGCGCCAGACGCCCTGCTCAATCGATTGGTTAGCGAATTCTTTCGTCCAACGTGGCGCACAAATTTCTTTCTTTTACTGCTGCTGTGCTGTTGGTGCGCGCTTGATGTTGGCCGTAATATTGCCTGGCGGCTTTCAGAGGCCCAATTATGTGTGTCTGCCAGGCTTTGGCTTTTCCTTTGAACAGATGATAAAAAGGAGAGAATATCTCTCTTCTTCCTCTTCAACTCTTCAATTGACTCGGAGTGAAGTTCAAGTTGAGGTGAATTTTGTGGAAGTAATTTAAATTTCGCAGGATGTTACGAACAATTGCGTGTGTAATGTGGTAGTGATTAGCAGTCAGCGTTTAAATAAAGAAGAATGAGCGCGCACCAACTTTTCAAAAAAAAAAAAAAAAAATGGTTTTGGTGTGTGAATTGTGGAACTAAAATGTCACACAGTAAACTTTTGGCTTATAGCTACAGATTTTGACACCATTAGATATTTAACGACTCATTCTAAGCAGTCGTAAGTGTACAATGTACATAAGTCTTTTGTCAGTAAATATAGTACTTGGAGCGAGTTTCACTTTCGATCAAAGACTGCAGTCTTTTTCACCGGTTTTACAAATCCCATAGTGATGATGAATCAATAGATAGTGATGCCAACAGTGGTCTCTTCATGTATAGGCCTCAGTAGGCTAGCATAGTACGCAACATTCCACAGTAGTGGATATAGTACAGAGCCCTGTGGTAAACCACCTGGGACGTTGTATTTCAGACAGCCACATTCTTTTTTGGATTAGATCGGTTTTAGAATGTGTGGTGGATGGTATGATGGAATTACTTTTGAGAAGGAGTACTAAACTTCCTCATTCGAAAATGAAGTGAACATATACACAATATATTCACGTTGGTGTCCGGTCCCGGTGCTTTTTTGTTTCCAAAGTTGTTTTTCGCACAAGGGTCTCTATCAGTATTTCACTATTTCTTCGCATCCAACCTGCTTGTAAATTTTACGAACTTTGCCTATCCGACATTTTGGTAGTGGCAACAATGGCGTTATTGTCATTAGGCTCTAAAATTTTATCTCCTGGGGCTTTGGGCTCAGTGTGACAACGTCGAACATAGCATCCAACAGCAATAGTCACCTTGTATTCTATAGACCTGCTCTCAACATACCCATGTTTCTAAATGTTTAGCTACAGGATATGGTTTTAGTAACCCGTGTTGCCAAGAACATCGACAACTGGTTGGCGTTTAATTCTGTATCGTTATCGGATGTCGAGACCTCTTTCAGATCTATCCTCAGGGAGAAGTACTCCAAACATACTAACTAACCAGTAGTGTATGCATGCAGTGTGCGGGCTATTGGAATTTGATAGTTTTCTTGTTTAAAGCACTTGATACCTTCATTGTTCTGATAAAAGTTACTCCTTCAAGCAGGATCTGTGAAATGTACTTTACTTCTTGAGTTCGAACCTCCGTGGTTATAAAACTTCAGCGTCATTTCGTTGGAGATGGCCACTCTCCGAGCATTGGTTACTAGCTGTTCTCTTACAAATTCATTGCAGCAAGAGTAGAAGTAGTAGGAGTAGACGTCCTTGCATTTGAGTAGGTCTAACTGATATCTTGCATTGTATTATTTTCTCAAGAAGATAATCGCATACCGTATCCCATTTCTGAATATATATGGTTGACAAGGTCGATGATTGAGCCGAGCCCCCTCTTATTTTACTTTATTATGGACTTATCAAGGCTGTCCGTCTGTGCATCTTGGCCCAGCATTTAAGTTTCCAACAATAACAACTGGCTTTAGTTACTTAGTTTATTGTGGATCGTGACTTATAAAGAGTTATTGTCTGATTTATAGCAATTTTCCCTTATACACCATCTAGGACAAACTGTTGTCAAGGACATGGTTTTCTTTGGATTCGAGGGATTGCCTTTGCGATCAATATATTAGACACACAGTATCTACATACATATGTACATACATATACATATACTCTGCTTTCTACTTAAGAGGGGTGGAGGCCCAGTTCCACCCCGAACTGTAGCGCCACCTAAGTAAGTAAATTCTACCTAAGATCAAATACTCTGCACTGTATAGAATTTAGTTTCGATGTAGCAATAGTTGCCTTCAGTTTCTCTTCGTCGGTTCTCTACTTGGAAAACTTATGCAAAGTTTTTGGATTCACTCCGAGGTAGATGAACTCCTTAATCATCTCGAAATTGTAGCTAGACTGCAACGTTGTGTTCCTAGTTAGCGTATTTTTGGTCAATGTTTCCTTAAAGATATTTTTTACCTGTAGATAGTGCCTTCGAATATGATTCTATTCTTGCGAGCTATCTCCAGCATATTTTCAATGATTGTGGTTATGCTTAGGTCAGCTATCATTTTATAGAGTTCAAGACGATTAATGCTTTGGTACTTTGACCGGTTTTTAAGTCAATATGAAGACGTCTTCGACTTGGAACGAGTTTCGACTTGGAATTCATTGCTTTGTGTGAAGATTTGAAAGATTCCACAGTTCGGAGTGTATCGATGACAAGATTGAACTGGGATCTGGCAGCTTTATTTGCTTTATACGCAGGGCTTCTTTTTCTCTCTTTTTCTCCTAGAGTAATAGACTTCAGTTGCTGATCATGGTCTGCATTGGAACGCTTACGTTTCTGCCTCATAATGCCTCTGCCTCTGTCTGTATGCTTTTGGTTGTGGGTTGGACGTGCACTTGCTTCTATTCTATCATACACCACCCATACACCCAAATGTCTGACAAAGGATTTATAACCCGAAAGGGAACTTCTTTCTAGCCTGATGTACAAGGTAATAAGAACAATAAGGCCCTAATAGTTCCTTTAATTTTCTCCTTTGGAACCGCTTCTGACGGTGCTACAGCGTCTATTTATTTTGCTTTCCGTTCCTCTATCCATATAGTACCTACCTACTTGCTGAATGCTTTCAGCATTACTTCTAGTGTTCTCTAACACGACTCTGTCCAGTTACCATTGAGATCTTAAAGACATATACCGTCTGATTTTCCTTTACTTTTGGTGATGAGATGTTCAATCTTGCAATGCCTCCACTTACCTACATATAAACCTCCTTGCAAAATTTGAACTTACTCCGCCTGTATATTCCATTCCTATTCAGCGTTCCTTTGTTCTAGTTGTCATGAATAAACTTATTCAACACCCAGTACCCTCATTTGAGCTCACTAAAAATCCTTCAAACTACAGAAAGTCTCCCATCCTACGTCGCAATATCGCCTCCATATTAGCTAAAAAAAAAAAAAGGTCTCCACAAAGTTATACCTGGCTAATTCAAAACCTCCCCACCGTATAATTCCATTCTTTTCAATTATTACGCATGCTACCCACAAAAATACGTTATGAGAAAAGGAAAAAAAAAAAAAAAACATAATTCCATGCTCCAAAAAGGATAAGAGAGACCCAATTGAAAAGTTGCTTTGGTGACACAAAACAAGAGAAGTGGGAACTAAGCTAAGGAGCCAAGAAGAGGGTTAACCCAACTAGATAATGTTCTCCCCCTTCCGAAAGTCCTGTCGCGCCACCCGCACACAAATATCCTTTGATAAGTCAGCGGAAAAGCTATAAACCAGAACGAAGCCTTTTCTATTTTCCACGAGAATAAGTGCCGAGCGCGCACACCCATCTATACACCGCCGGTGGGACTATACATGTCCTTTCATCCAAGTGTGCGCGCTGAATCTTAAACATTTTTCTTTTTTTCGCTTATTTTTCCAAGTACTTGGATGAATTTTTGGGGAGGGTGCCATGGTAAAAAAAAATAAATAAAAAAATGGTGCATGTTTTATTAATTAAGGTATTTACAAACACCGCGGTCTATAGTCATGCGCTTGCCTTGTGCGACCATCATCGTCACCAGTTGATTATAAATTCACATTTCTTAGCAGCCTCTCGCTGTTTCAGTCACTCCCTCTAAGGAAAATTATCCTTTGTCAGGTGAATTTGATTCACAAGTGGGGTAAGCGAAAAAATGCCGCCACAAAAGCGAAAAGGATTCGTCGTCGTTGTTTGGGGAGGGGACCCTTTGACTAGAAACGATTTATAAATAAAAGTGATGAAGAAGAGTCTTACTTTCATCTTTGGGTTTCGCATGTGTGGGCTCCATCGAGTGTACTAATCAATCAAGGCATTCGAGGAGACGCGTTTACCATTAAGGTAAAGCTACTTAAGGTGTTTTCGTCTTAGTCATCGATTATTTCGATTATTCATGAGGTTTTTTTTAAAGTACGGTAGATACCTTGGATCTATAAGAAAAGTTTTGAAGTGGCATTTTATTGACCTTGTTTGTCCTTTGTAGGGACTAATTCTTTTTGTAATTATAATTTCTTTGCTCAAGTCCCACAATGAAAGTTTCTTGGTACTCTTCATCGACTAGGTTTGTTATCGGTCATTGTCTTGTCGATGGAGTTTTCGAAGAGAATTCTCGAGTTTGAGAATCGAAGTCATTGGATTCCGATCCACAGACTTCTGCTGTAATTTGTACGTCACAGTTCCACAAATAGGTAGATACACTTTCTAACCACCTGAGTAGCGTAGATACTTGAGGCATTACCACGGATACGGCAAGACGCAACACATAGAAGTCGTTCTATTAGCTTTGTTTAGCAATCTTATCGGAAATCCTGTAATCCTAAAGTACAAAAATGAAAGACCTCATTATTGCGACTAAATTCAAAGACTTTTAGCATTCGCCAACTATTTTGGTACTGATTGAGGGTTGAACAAGGCTATCCTTACAGATGCAGACACTCATGAAAATTGGAATAACATAGGTCATTCTTTCCCATAGAAGACAGATGCATACTTGACTATTATCTCATGTTGTCGACTTGAAGATTCCAGCATCGGACCCTTGATTGGTTTTGGAGCTATATCTGTGAAATCCGAGTACAGTTCATTCGTGCATCAGACTCAGTTGCAAGGAAAGTTCGCTTTGAATTTGCACAGCAGCCGAAATTCCGATATCATTGCTTCAGATGGCATATCTATTGAACGTGGGAAAGTGTCACTCAAGGTTATCAAAACTTTAACACGAATTATACTAGAAACCATCGCATATAAGGCAGTAGATTGGTTTGGTAGTACAGCCATACATACCAAAAGCCTGTTCGTTAAATTTTATTGCAAAAGGTAGTCACGTACCTAATTACACCAAAGCCTCCTTAAATAAACATTCGTTGCTTGTGCAATGGCTCCACCACTCGCGAGCGTCTGAAAAAACATCCGAGAGTATAACTTTCATAAAAATCATTTCAAAAATAAAAAAAAATTGCCATTCGAACACGGCATTAAACAGTAGGCCCGTTCCATTCGGTTAAAGAATATAACACGCGCAACACTAATGGTTGTGAGAAACTAGGCCCTGGGTCCCATGAACCTGCTCAGCCAAGTATTAATTATTATTATTAGAGGCGGTAGAACAAGGGTAAAGACCATTGTCAGGTCCTGTTCGAGTCCATTTCTTGTTAAATCGTCCTCCAGTTCGTTTCCTTGAATAGCGGTGTATTCTGGAATCCAAAGAAGTAGAACATAGTGATCTGCTGTGAGTATGTTGACCATTTCAAGGGATTGTTTTGCAAGTTTGAATTTGACTTTCGTTATCTAGCACACTATCGTGGTTTGGAAATCCGAGTGAGTGCGAGTTCGAAGGAGTGTATGTATGTATATGCCAGACTCACTCAGTTTTTGACCCGTCCATGAAAATCGAGATATTTTTTGGCTTGAAGGCCCTACCGTTTATCCAATCCTCGAAAGTCTTTGGATGGTGACGTATAGTCTGTCTCGGTACCCAAGTGTGCTCATCTCGCATGAAGGCGGTGGCCCGTGTCGCCCTGTTGGATTAAGTTGGATTATTTCAAACGTAGGGCTTTGCAGTTGTTTGTACGTAAAGGAATGGTATCAGTGTTTCGGAATAGTTTCAAGGGCTGCTGTGGTTGTAGTTCTGATGCACTGATAGTACCTACTCATGCCTATGTTGGAATCGTGGTCAGTTCGCTGAGGTACATGACCTTGTTCGCTGCAAGCCAGTAGACTAATCGCCCATAGAATACAATAGGTCTGACGATCCATATCTTTCCGCCCATACTTCCTATAGTTAATATTGTTTAGTTTAATCTCAGAAGACTGTGCCTGTCTAGCAAACCTCGAACTCAATAGTCGCGCTAGTTTCGCTTTACGCCTTACGAGTGGCCCTGTATTCGGAGAACAAATTGTACACTTTTTCATCAAATTCTCATTAACTACATACATATGTACATGTGTATATATGTATGTGCATAAGTAAAAAAAAATTACTCCTAGTTCCTAGAATTAAAAACAAAATTTCAAATATTTGAATTAATTTTTCCGTTGAACTTCAAAGCTGTAATGGACAACTGTCATAATATGTCAGATGAAATGTCATTTGAAGTAACAAGTTTTATCAAGCACAAGTTTGGTGTGCATCGAAAAATTAAAAATACGCCGAAAACAATAAATAGTTTTGTTTTAATTTGTGAAATTGTGATAAAGTGAATAATTGTGTAATTAAATATGTTGAAATGCGGTTCTCATTGCCGTTGTGTGTGTTCAAAATCATCAGAGAAATTCTTGCAAATTCAGCAGGGCTGTGTCGTATGAGTATGTTATTTCTTAACGAAAAAAAGGTAATTTTTTGGTAAATTGAATGAATTATTTGTACATTTAATGGAATATACATATATGGAAAATGTATGTAAAAGTCAACAAAGTACGTACCTCCCCAATTGGTGCGAGATTTCTTTGTTTCCAAATACCTACTGTTTGTATTGTTCAAAGGATGATCTTGTTTTTACGATTCGGTCTGCAAATTAATAAATGACATAAAGGACTTAAAAATTTTAATAACAAATGAATGATAGTCTTGAAGTAAAGCCTCAGTCGGATTTCTACGAATACTTTGTGTTTCCCGGTGAAGGATTCCTGAAACCTCGCTGAACCATTCCATAAGAGCTTTTGGTGACCTTTTGCACAATAAGCCCGAGTCGTTGAAAGAATATTTTGCAATAGATGCTTTTCTGGTTTTACTGAGACTTGGCTATTCACATAAAAGATGGATCACGCCTTCATCTACGACGCCGCGGTCTTTTTTTTCATTTATTTTAGAAACGTGAAGTGCGCTCAAGACATTTTTTATATTTTCCATTGAATATATTGTAACATGCTGTGAACGCGATCCACACTTCAACGTCCAGATTTTTGTTATCCATTGCGTATCGAGCCTTAACGAGTCTAGTTCATGCGCATTCTCGTTTCCATTCTCACTCCGGTGTCCTCTAATGGTTTATGATGAGTTATTTTAGCTCGGTGTGGCAATATGTGACTACAAAGTTTTGACGCAGTCACTTTGGGTGTTTCACTGTATAAATGTCGATTTCTTTTCTTAGGGATGTCAGATAGAACAGTTGTCGGGTAGCCTCGGAGTGGTTTGAAAAGATTTCGGAGCCTACACTAGAAACCGTTCATGAATTTGAATATATTGCTGAAGTTTATGACTTCTCCATCCGTCGAGATCTCACTAAATTAGCTCGAGTATGGCTTCGAGAGCAGGGTTGAGTTTTTCCCTGTTCAAATTACACTGTTAGTGCCTTATAAATCGTTAAATTTTTACCAGTGTGTGAAATTGAATTCTTTTCCCCACAGTTGGTCTGCAGTCAACATTCAGTAGATGAAGCTGGATTTGTGCTCTGTATAACCGAAGATTATGTTGCATCGAATGTGATCAATACATACTTTCTTAAGCTCTTCTGCTGCATCTTCAAGTTTCCATTTAGCTGCATGTTTTATTTTTTAATCGTTGTTGTATATTCCTTAGGCTTTTTCGCAGAGCTCTATTGAATCGAGGCATAAGGTTCTAGAAGAAGTCATTTGCTCCAGAGGCTGCCAGAAAGTTCATTTGTCTTCTCAGTAAAACACGTTCGCTATCTAGAGTGCGCCTGTAAGTAAATTTGGAACATTCTTTTGAGATATAAACAGAGGTCTCATCGGTCTTTAAGGTAACATTTCCAGAGAACATTAACATAGTTTTGGGTTAGACTGGGGCACTGGTTGATGACTATTATTTCCGTTTGGATGTTAGTTTAAAATGAACCTTAGCGTATTAAAAATTTAGCGGAAGATCTCACACAATAGATTCCAGACGCAATGTTGAACAGACGCAAATATGTAGATTACCATTTCTAAGGCATTCATCTACATCTACAAATAAAAGAGCCAGCTTAGTTTGGGTCATAAAGAAATGAATACTAGAGTTTGTCCCAAAATAACATTGGGAGAAGCAGTGGGATGGATCATCTCATCTAGATGTTGCGCCTGTTTCACTTTTCTTATTATATTAGCTCTGCAGTTCTTGCGAAGAACCGGGATTCTAGGCTGGGTAGGCTTTGTTCTTGTAACGCGGGCCTGGCTTGGATTGATCCCACCTCTTCCTCATCTTCGCAGCTTCTGCATAAGCTCCTCCATTTACGGAGCATGACTCCAACGAGGTAGTGCCCTGTGATTATTCCAATTGAAATGCAGATGGAGGATCGATTTCTTTAGTGTCCGATGGATCTTTGTTTTTCATTTGTTTAATTAGGCCTATAACGTACGAGAGGTGGCACACTCCACCTAGATAACCGGGATGAGTTGCCCTCATTAGCAATCGGAGGTAGTATGAATAGGTCCGCGTTTAATTCCGACTCCATTCTTGCCAAAGCATCTTCCTTTTGGTTACCTTCTGACTGACTTTTCTAGCCAGATAGCTGTTGATTCTGCACTTGAGCTGCAGGATATTGAAACCTTCTTGAAATGTGTTTTCTGGTAGTGAGTGCCAGAGTTTGATCGTCCTGTCACAAAAGGAATTTGAACATGGAGGTGGTTGTGGTAGTGGTGGCGCAAAAATCATGTAATATCTGCAGTGTACGTGAAGACAGTCAACTGCTTGAGTTTGTTTTTTTTTTTTTTGTTTTGGAGTATTGAATCCAATTTTTTTCTCAGCTTTGAAGTCATGGTGTAGCAACGTAACGCTTTGACATCGACAGCAACGGGCTCCATCTTTTCTTTCCTCTGCGAAGCCGTGTGATTTAGCCAACATTCCATGAAATTCAGAAAAACTTGACTGTCTACCAATATGGTTATTATCTACTGCTATGCAATTTTTGAGCATTCTATAAACAACGAAAAGCTACAGTAAGGGTGAAAGTAAATATGCTCTATGTTACCGAGAAGGTGACCGTTCCTTTTCAGATTTTTTCAGACCCTGAGTAGGTACCACGCTAAATGATTCAGCGCTGTTGTAGAGTTTTGTTGGTGTTAGTTGTTCAGGATTCTTTGGATGACATAACCGAGATTTTAACATTTTTTTTCTACATAAACTTTACGACTTTTTCGGTAGCTCTAAATGCGGTACAGTCTCTTGTATACAAACACGTTCACCAGATTGGGCTAGTATCTGTTTGTAACCTTTTACGTTTTAATCTCAATTCAGAGTCATATCCCATGATTCTGCATTGCAAGCTATTTCTGTAGAAAAAATTTAATATTCTTAAAAAGAATTTAAAAGCTTAAAGTCGAACAAAGCAATCGAAACAACGGGAACGCTCCGATTAATTTAAAATTTTATTGAAAATGTCAAAATATTATCGAACGCAATACAATCCACACACCCCATTTGAGGCAATTTTTGGTAATTCTTTCTCTTGCAGGATTTATTGATGTTGATACAGAAAGAAAGAATTTCAAGTGGCAATCGCCACATTATAACTAGGGTGACTAAACAACACTTACAAACACTCACCCTCCCTCCTCCTCATCGTTTCAGGGTTGCGCATGTCCCCGTCATCGTCAGTCTCCTTGTGTCCTATTTTAAGTGATTGATCAATGGAATTTCCTGCAATAAAATTTATGGTCTAAAAATAATTTCCTTGTGCTGCACACACACATACACACAGTAGAGACATTTTCGGTAGATTGCAATAAATTAATGTCCTTTGTGATAAGGATTTCCATTCAACTGTCGAGGGTGCGGGAGATAAACCATTGAAACCAATTATCAGCAAACAAAAAAAGTACAATGTGAACATAATTCTGACAGAAACAGACAACGTCTTGATTACTCATGAAGGACATTTAATCCTTGAGAGTTTCTGTGATCTCGGTCTGGTCTCTCCAGGTGCAGTAGCGCCAAAGTATCACTATCACTAAGTCTTGCACTGTGTTTGTTTTTTTTTTCCAAATCTCTTCAAATTTCGATCACTCAATGCAGTTTCTAGAGGTAAAGGTTGCGGCGCCATATTCAACGATTGTTAACCTTAATCCGGTGCTTTGTTGGATATTTCCATTGGCATGTAATCGATATAGGTTTGGGAAAAAAAAGGAAGTCTTCTCATGCGTGAGTAAATGTTAAGTTGTGATTTATTCCAATTGCACACGACGGACAAGTTGAGAACAGTGATTGTGTGTGCACTCGAAAAAAAGGGCGGAAAGTGTGTAATTATCACATCGGATTAAGAGTACCTATGTACGTACCTAATTGTTGTGTGTGTCCTTGGAGGAATGGTAGTGCTACTGGAAACGTTTTAATATTGCGGTGAATGGAATCGAATCTGTTGAAATTTTTTAGAGAGCAGATAGACAAGAGGAAAATGAAGATAAAAAATTTTAGTTCTTCTCTGTTTTTATGTATCTTTTTCAGAGAAAAAATCAGAGACTACGTGTTGACAGTATTTCGCTTCTGTTGACAAAATACTTCACTTGTACTTCGTTTGCTAATGTATCTATTGGCATCGCACAAGCAACAATACGCGCTGCTTCGTATCACAATGCTTGTAACTACTATTATGAGACCACCTCAAGTTTCAGATCAGACGAGCACTACTGTTAGCACTGTCGTCTGTGAGGATCCTTCACTGGTTTTATAGTGATCCGTGAAAACTCGGCCATTCTATTGCTAAGTAGCTCAGTTTCTGGTCGCGTCAACGGAAGAAAAGTGGCTGAGATTCTGGTGTCAGACGGCATATCTATAAATGAAACTGGAGTCGTGATATTTATAAGTTTCATGCAAGATCATTGCAACTCCAGTGCTCCGATGATTACTAGCCATGATTTAAGTTGATATATGTATGTAGGTCTAAATAGTAGGAGATAAGTTCAGTGCATCTAGAGCATAACCAGGCTTGGGTAGGTAGGTATAATTGGCTGTTCTTAAATGTCTCATTCAATATGACGACTCAATTGACCTAGGCTGTCAAGGTGTGTTCGTCATGTTATTACGAAAAAGCACTGTTTCATGAAGAAATATATCATATCACTAATTCTGCTCTCTGAAACTTCATTCAGGTTATCGAGGAAGGGTTAAAATGTGTAATGCGCCTTATCCAGTGCCGAACACTGGCAGAGTGTTGCCTTACATCCTAGGTACCTACGGTAATATGTGTTGACCCAGTCTGAATGCGCACGTCCCTACTGTACTTATGGTTACAATTCTTACTGACAGATCAGTTGTGCGATGTGTTCCACTTTGCAAGGATAAGTCCCACCTCGTCAGTTTGCTCATTCCGATCTATGTTTGTTGTTATACCCTGGGATCTAGAGGGCTTTGACTTTGTTCTAACAACCTAACGATACGAGTTCCTCTTTGACCTGTTCTACTAACTTGAAGGATGATTCAGACCTTTGCTTGCTCGCTCAATGAAGACTGTTGTTGCGTATGGATGTATCATTATGCTGTGCGCATCTCAATATTTCAAACGGCTTCCAAATTCCCCCTAATTCTGCTTAATTAATACTTAATGAATCCGGGAGGCTATAACACTTGAATATTTTTAGTGTTTCGACATCATCATCACAGAATTCTCAGTCTAGTCTAAACGGGTGAAGCCCTCACGAAATTTAGTACGGATGTGTAATAGTCAGTAAAAGTTGTAGCTAGATCTCGGGATGGTGAATCCAAGAGGTTGTTATGACCATGCAGCCGAGACAAAGTCAGTGCAAGGTACCTTGAAGTCGATGCACCTTGACATGCTAAAGAAGGTTGTACGGGTTGGGTACAACGTCTGCGTGTTGGAGTCTTAAGTGGGAGACAGATTTTAACGTTTAATCTTGAATTTTTTGTTTCAATGTAACGTCATTTATTCGGTTGCTATGATTAAATTAATTTCAATGAAATGTTTCCAGTTTGAAGAACCAAATTGTTTTTTCTCGGATCTAGTATATTATTGAAACAGTTTAGATAAAATGGTGTCCTCTTTAAATCCGTTTTCCAAACTTGAGGATGTACTTCTTCGTTGTGAAGAAGCTACCAAGAATCACCAACAGAGAGAAAGTCACTAAGAACGTGGTATACCACCAAAAACTCGCGAGTTTCAATACCAGGTTTGTTTCGTGGTATACTAGCTTTTAATGTGGTATTCCGGTGACAGACACGTGGTATAGAAAATGGTATTGCTATACCATGGTATCAATATCAGCAGTCTGTCTCCCTCATTAGTGTCCAACTACATCCCCTAACCGACTTAAACGTCATTCTCGCAGTTGTTTGACTAAATTATAAATGTGTCTTTATGCAGATCTGAAGGTAAATTTGTCCTTATTTCGTTATTGCAAAATCAAGGCTTGTAATTGCCTCATAATTGAGATCTTGTTTCCAGTGACAAATACTTGGGTCATTCACTCCATGTCTGAAGTGCGGTGTCTTGGGTTAACGTTCAAACCCCTCATCTTGCAGGATAATAACAATCCAAATACTGCTTCACATGGCTTGCTATTACCAAGGCCATGTGTTGGTTTTGTACACACCGTCTCTGAGCTTCAAGAAAAATGGGCTTAAACAGAACTAGGCTTAGCTCCACTTCTAAGCTACACGTAACGCTATCTTTCTATTCATTTTTCAAACAGAAAACCAGATCAGAAGAATGACAAAAAACAATCTGCAACCTGCCATGTCTGACAAAAATTGATTAACTATTCGATCCAAATATTTATGACCCAATTTGAGCATTTTTAGGGCTTGAGTACCCTTTTAGACCACCGGCGACCGTCAGTGGAAACATCACAATAAACGACGCACAATCATCTGTCCTGTCATAAAGGGAACACAAAGGAACCACAATTTTCGGGTGTTCTTACATACATACTCGTATACACATCGATAGGAAACGACGTGTCTTTGTTTTTTTCGAGGACCAATCGTCCTCTCGTTAATACGATTCTTGACAACTTCTTAATTTTTAAATGGCTCGAGCGTTTTGTTCTGCCTCTGGTAGTACAGCTACATGCTCCATTGAAGCGGCATCTCTTCCCTTTTTTTTTTATTTTTGACTGTCCACCGAGTAAAAACGCACACAAAACGCATGCGAAAGCGCCTGGCTGCAGAAATTATGAATATAAATCTCTCAGATGATTCCTGTGCGCATCTCAGGCACACACTTAAGCCCGCCAACCACCACCACCACCACCACCAGATTCGGTATCCCCAAGCCGTATTATGAAAAACTCAAGAGCCTAAATGATCTGTGCGTCGAAGGAAGGGGATTGGCAGTAGTACGGTGCTGTGACTGCTGCTCTTGTTCTTGTTAATGGGGCTGGAGATGGCGCTTCCCTTTATTCGTTGCGGCCTTTCGTTTTTTTCCTGTTCCGCTAAAAATAATCCTCAGATGATAACCGACAAACGTTGATTTTCAAAATTTGATATGACGATTCAAGCGGCGGCAGTGGCGCGTCGGCGGTGGCGACAAAATATTCGAAATAATAATATGAACTGCGCGCCGGGTACTATGTGTTTGGTTCGGTGATGGACTCTGTGAGCGGGTTTTTTGTTCTCGTTTTTCACGGACGCTTTCAGCCGATGACAGATTTCTGCGAAAAAATTTTGTACGCGCCTTTGTGGGAAGAAAAAAGCGAAAAGAGGCGCTTGCTTGGATAACCAACCAACAGACATGTGTGTGGCTGGAATGGGATTTTCCTAGAATAATATGTTTAGAATGGTTCCTTTTGTGCGGCTCGCTGTGCGTTATGGGCCAAATGCATCGGGTGGCGTTAGATAAATGTCCGACAAAGAAATGCGCGATTCGATTGAATTACTTTCGAGTGTCGGTTAGACAGGTTTCGGGTGCAGTAGTGGAAATTGTGGTTAAAATATAGGGGACAAGTCTGATCTAATGGATCATTCAGTTTAATATGACATGAGGAACATACATACATATATGTACATATGTAAGTCTTTGGTCATTTGCGAAAACATTCAGTGGACACTCATCATTGCTTAAAGGATCCAAGCAATTGTAAAACTTTTGCTAAAAGACAACGAATATGAATCATAATAGACGGTGTTCCAAAAGGTTCTATTCTGCGTCCCCTACTGTTTAGTTTAATAATCGAAGATACACGAAATCCTCCAGGTCCACAAAAATTCCAGGGGTTTGCGGTTGGCATAGCTAATGTAGTGATTCCCAGGCAAAGAGACAGTAACGAAGTTACTGTGATCATGTGAGCATGGCTAACAAATCGAAACTATAGTTTGACTGTCTGTCCACAAGACTTTTTAGACGTCCTCTATAATTCTTCTATATTTGGAGATTGAAAACTGATGGCTCGTTTGATGGCTTCATATGAAATGTTATTAAATGCCTCTGTGAGCTTTAGTTTTCGATAGCATTTCGTAACGCATCAGTAACGCTTTAAATTGTTTCCGTCAACTGACAAATTGGAGTTTCAGTGGATCTATCTTCTCTATAAGCATGTACATATATGTATACTTAGCGCTTCCTCATTTAAGTAGCATTGTTCCTGTTTTTAGAACTGATAGCTGTTTCTATCTCCCAGTATTCCTTCCGAGGTCTCTGTGGCAATAGGTTTTTATAAGCAATAGTGCTCTTTATTTTCATTTCCCCGATTTTACCAAGATAGTCTGTTTGTTTAAACACTTAGATAACAGACATCCCTGTATACAGTCGTGTAGAAAATGTCTTTGAGCTGTACCGCAAATATTGGCACAAAATAAGGACCTGTATGTAATGCCAGACTTAAGTTTATAGGTGGGCTGACCTACACGAAAATATTGGTCATAGTTATATGTATAACAAAGTTTCAAACCTTTTATTGCAAAAAGTTTCAGTTACATATATTTATTCAGTAAACGGAATTTGATTCGTTTAAAATATCATATTGACTACCTTGTTGCATAAGTGTTTTCCCAATATGGATCGAACTGTTGTTCTATTTTTATTTCGTCAAAGTTAAAGCACTTAATCATAAACTGCCAACCCATGCGTTGGCAGAACCAAACTACTTTCATTTGATTGCGTATTGTTCCGACAGAAATTAGTCTGTCAAGTTGACAGTGCTATCAAGGATTCGTATGAAAATAGAATATCAACACCCGGAGAGATTCAACTGGGAAAATAAATTAATTTTCCCTCCACGAGAGCTGGACTACAATCATATGACTCCATCTCTCGCTCGGTGGGATCACACAGAAAAAAAACAAAATGTGACAGGAACTTTGGCTAAAGAACAAAGGAACCAGAAACACTTTTCCCGAGCACAACATTAAATATGAAACAGATACGAGTGTGTGTACACAGTTGTAGTTCCTTCCTATCTTAGTTTTGATTGCAGGATAAAGTGTTTATCCTTGCCAGGGACATGCATGATTGCATCTGAAACTGCTTTTGTGTTGTTGTGTGACACACTTTAGATGCGATCTTTGTTAAACTGTTTATTGAGTTCTTATACGGCAATGTTTGTGTGTGTGAGTGAAGAGAGAGAGAGAGAGGAGCACCTAGGATACTTATTGTCAACTCTTGTTTCCATTCAATTAAATTTACCTCCGCAGGCAGACAACGTAAACGACAACTTACTCTTGAGTATGTTGCTGATACACCCAGCACACAACAAAAGGATAATTGTCATTAATCCATGCGTGATGCTGTGCGCCCGGTATACCCGCTGGTCGGTTGTCCCACAATACACATATGTATTCCTAGCGATCTATGCGTGATACGGGCAATTACGCATTCAAGATGACACAAAACACAGAAACAGAAGGAGCACCGACGACGCCGACATATGTTTGTGGTCTAAAGAAGAAGCGCAGGGTAACAAAACAAAAAAAAAAAAAAAAACAAAAAAGAAAAGGGATCAATTTAGATTTTAGATTGTGTACCTGATTTACCTGAAATCTATCCTTTATCTACATTCATATGTATGCCAGTGGCCCGACAAAGGAATAATGCTTGCGAAAAATTGTTTTTCTTCTATTTTCTTGCCTACTTAACCAATTAGCTAGGTCAGTTGGTCGGAGAATTATGTTTTTGGGAAAAGGATTTGCAAAGGAAGGATAATCCAATTTTGATTTCGTTGAGTGCGCGTTCTATTCATGTTCTCTTCTTTTTTTCTGATATTCTTTGTTAGTAGAATAGAGAGGGATATTACCATTGGGGGTGAACTAATTAAAGACGAAAACAGAAGATTTAGACCGATGGGATATTTGGCAGGAAGTATTCTATTTTTACGTATTGTACTGTATACTACCTACCTACATATGTCTTCAGAAAGCTTTCTATCGTATGGCTCCTTATTATGGCTCTTAATGGTCAGGCAAATAAATCGTCAATGATCTTGAGGAATAAGTCAAATCTCAGCTCCATGCTAGCGAAGCAACATCACCAAAACGACTGATTACACGATTATTGAACTCAGTGTGCTATAAATCGATACCTTTAGGTACACTGCAACCATATCTCATACTTCATCATCTGCATACTTCTGGCAATAAAAAATCGATTATCATTATGCAATATACGGAAATATGTTCGGTTATCAATCAACAAACCAGTCTCACGAACTTTCATCACAAACTTGCGTACTCCAGCTGCAGTTGGTGCATTATTTCGACCAAAATTTCTTTTAAAAATCCGCACTGTTTCGACAACACAGCATCCATTTTGGAAGTAACTTTGCAATATTTTCCAACATTATACAAGCGTAAATCGATCCATTTTGTACCGCGATGTATACTGAGTTTCTGTCAATTTTTTGACCACATAAGAGCTCTCAGATCATTACTGCTGTAAGTTTCTCAGCCTTCGTTATGGATAGCAGGGTTGTAAAAGAATTCAATCATTGTGGAATGCATTACTTGAAGTTATACTAAGAATTCATGTGGATTTGTTTCAATTCAATAACTTCAATGACATGATTGAGCAATAATTTTTAGTGAAGTCAATTTGAAGTGACGAAATGATGCATTCTTTGCATTCACTTAAAATCATTGAAGTCATCTGAAGTCATTAAAATCTTTGAGGTCATTCACGTCATTGAAGTTCTTGAAGTCTTTGAAGTCTTTGAAGCCATTGAAGTTTTTGAAGTCATTGAAGTCATCTGAAGTCGCACTTTTAATTTAGTTCCTGGATATGTAGATATGCTATCCCATGAGGAAGAGTTGATAAAAATATGAAAATCAATTTAAAGTCTCTTCCTTCACTAGGATTGCGAACATGCTTAGATATCGGTCCATGTTCGCAACTGAAAGTTGTCGCAAATGTATTTATGCATATTCCATTAATTTAAATAAATTAAGAACGTACATACATACATACATACATATGTCTATAAACTTACTTAAAACTTCTTTTTTTTTCAGATTAGAACAGATACTCACAAAACCCATGCATCTTAAAAAAAAACATCAGAAATTTTTCAATATATCTGTAGCCACAAGGAATTCAAGAATTCTTCAAAAAAAAAGGAAAGAAAGAAGAACGATTGAGAAGTAACAAAATTGCCAAGAACTGTGAAGACATTGTTGCGGTGAGTGCATTTGAACTTACATAACTATATTTTCTCTATATCTTCTTTTCTATAAATGTAAGCCTTCTGAAATTTTATTTTTACTAAGTAGCCTGCTTCGGTTGTCATTTCTCTCTATTCTGCGGACTCTTATAAAATCGAAAAATGTAGTTTAATAACCTCAGTAAGGCAATACTTACTTAAGATGATATTAAACGGAACCTGGTCTCCTCCAATTTCGATCACCATGTGTTGAGGTTGTATACCTAATGAATATCCTAGAGAGCTTAAGTTATGAATAGAATCATTCCTTACTAAGTCGATGCCACTATACAACTTACTTCTACGAGTAATTCTACAGACTTTAGGAAATATTGGGTCTCTGGCTTAAAATTTCATAGAAGATCCAAGCCTACACAAGCCTACGTCGTTCACGACTTTAAAACCGATAAAAACGTTAAGGGTACCGATTTGGAAATCCTGGGCTTTCTCTAAAATCCTCCGCTCACAGTAGCGGTTTTGCCATTTCAGCAGAATCCTTAGAGTCGTAACTTTTATGGTGAACTCGTCAACCTTGGAGTTAACCGGAATAGCCTGACACCCAAATCGGATAACTCCACCCTTATGCTACCATAAGACGCTCAAAAGTGCTTTGATAGACTCGTTATTGGATGGCATTTGTTGTGTGACCTACGGACTCTACTGATAAACTTGTGTTTGATTGGTTAGTCGCCTGTCAATTAAGTATCTCTAGCGAAGAGGCCGCAGCATGGCTTTTCATTAAAAGACTGTAGTTTCCAGTTCTGCTAATCCCTGGTCTTCCTGATTCCTACTTAAATTTGTTTTGTATGATTATCGGAAACATTACTTGGCGATCACTAGGTGTCTAGCTTCACATAAAGGTGTACTGAACTCTGAATATTCATTAACGGTCTGACAGCATCCTTCATCATTCTAGGTACATACTATCATTCTAGAGTAATAGCTGAATACATATGTATGTCATTTTTTGTCTATTGTTTGCGGTTGTAGTTGATACTATTCCTTTTTTATATAAGTATGATACGCTTAGATAGACAAAAAGATCTATAAATTAATAGAACGCAGTTCACGATGAGAATAACTTAGACCATTGTGATACCGCTATAGAGAAGGGATTTCGATCCCTATCTTTGCCTCTAACTATCTACTGCTTTTGATGAAGTCATTTCTTTAGTATTTAGACCTTAAGATCATTGATGAAGTAGGTAATCTGCTTGTCGTTCGTATATGGACAGGACATGCACATCTGTAAAATCAAATGCTTACAACACTCGGACTCTGAGCATGTCTATCCAGAGCATAGTAATCTGTGTTTTATTAGTCGTTTTCAGCATTAGTCATGAGCCTAACTAAAGCCATTGTCATTACCTAAATGTCAGCTGCTTCACCGAGTGAACATTGTTTTGCTAATTCATCAGCTGCATGTGGGAAAGAATTTGACGACGCCATTCGGCCTAACATTTCCTCAAGGAGTCGTCTATTAATATTGACATTTTGGTATTTCTATGTTTCTCTGTCTAGTTTGTTGTAATCTGTTTAGAGTGGACAGAAAGATTGTGGAATGCCATGAGAACTTCGGTATATCCCAGATATACCTAGATATATATTTGGAATTTCGGTTTGCATACTAATTTATTCTCAGTCTCTACTCCGGGCATAGTTTCGAGAATCAAGCAGCCATTCAAAGGCTATCCAAAATGTGATGAAGTTACACAGGAAATTATCCTGGAGGTTTCACAGATTGCCTGTTTTAATTTACTAATACAGAATCCTGTCTAACGCACATGTCGATAGGTAAGAAGTAAGTAAGATAGGTAAGAGTTTCACAGACTTGTCTTTTGAATCTGTCCAAGAGCCATTTAGGTTCATAAAGACAATCGTTCAGTATGAGGGGTTTACAGAGTACTTTCAGCAGTCTGAATGATTTGACTTTTTTTTTCTGAATTTCCCGCATTCCACCAAAGATGGTATTTATTGTTACTTTTCTTGAGAAACTGGTAGAATTTTTTTAAATGCTTTGTTTTGGGGCAAAGATAAGAAAGTCAAGATCAAACATAACCTCAGGACGCAAGCTTCTGCGCCTCCTGCTTATCAATGCCCCTGGTCATGGTGTTGAAATATGGTCAGTCGTGTTATTGTCGTCTCCTGCTATGATCCACTCAAGATCGGGAAGGAATCCCTAAGGATTTGTTTTTAATTTGATATAAATTTAGTCATCCTTCGTTAAATGCAATATTTTTTTTTAATTTCCTTGAAGTTTAACTAACAGCTGAATGAGGTTATTTCCCCTCTACTTGGAAAGTTTCGATCGTTGAGAATGAATACTTGTCAGTGAGTTCTGTAAACGATGTAGGCATGCAATCAGATCTACTTTTTGCTTTTTAAGTTGCCGGCTCTATTACAGCATAACTTTATCTCAGCACTATCGATCCACTTATATCGGCTTGAGATGTTATCGTCTTCCATTTCAATGTTATCATATCTACAACTATCTACAATAGAGGTATCGCTATACAAGATTAAGCTTTCTTTAAAAAAAACAAAAAGTACTAGTACCTCTTCTTTTAATACAATTTCTTCCTGTCACTATCGAGATATAGTTTAAGAAATTTCCTTTGATACAAATCGGTTAAAAGTCTATTCAGAGTCTACAATGTTGTAGAAAGACTATACATGTATATTTTTTGCATCAAATTATGTACATATCTGAAAGTGAGTCACTTCCCCCTTAACACCATAAATGAAGTTATCACTCTTGAAACCCTCAAATTTGTCACCATTTTTGGGGTGAACCACTCACTTCCATAATTCATCGAGTAATCTACCATACACATCGCACTAAAATAAAACATTGCCATCATCAAGTCGATACCATTTTAAGATACTCTCCTATCTCTCCGAAGTATCTGCCACCATTAATTGCCACAGTTTGCAACTGAAAGTGAATTGGCAGTCAGGCATGTACTCGTACTCGTACTCGTACTCAAAAGACAAAAGAACACTCTCCATTGAATGTTATTAGAAAAAAAAAAAAAAAAAAGAAGAAAAACTGGCATCTCAGCTCCATAAATACCTGTAGGGGTAATAAAGTAACAAAGTTCTCAAAGCACAGGTGACCATTAATTAGACATCCGCAGCATTAGACAGACACGATACAGAGTGCGCGCGCGCGCACAGCACACGAAGCACAACTTTTCCTATAGAGAGTAGGTACTAGAGAATCGTGAGATCGTGTGTGGCTAAACACAGTGCCATGCCGCTTCGATGCCATTCATATTCGTTACATGTGTGCCATCTATTGAGGCTGCAGGGAACACAAGGATAAATTGCCAAAGACATACGACTTAGCGTGTTTACTAAATGTCAATTAATTTTTGAGTAGTTACCTGGGAGTTTGGTAAGGCCGTCACTGCCGCCACCACCCATTTTTATGCTGTTCCTCTATCCTCGCGTCGCGTCTGTATAGAGTGAAAGTGTATCACTACAAAATATGACGCCGGGGATGGCAGGCCAAAGACAACACAGACAAAGGAGGGCGCAAAATGTGCAAAACGTGTCGTTATTTGTTGTTGGCTGAAATGAGGGAGACCGAGGATAGGTGGAAGCCTTGAGGCAGACGTGGCAATTAACCAGCGCTTAGATATGAGGAGCGACGAGAGGCATATTGAATGCGTATCACTAATTTCCTATGTCGCAGATAAACGTGCACCGTCCGAGATGAAGATGATGGCAAAGACGACTCATCATGGGGTTTTCCTTTTTATTGGTTCCTCGTTGCGTGTGACTGTGTGTATACGCTGTTTCAAGGAGAAGACTTCGAAGACGATGATGATGATGATGATGATGGTGATGACGATGAAGATAATAAGAAATCCTCAGCCCGTTTATCTGATATTTATAGGTGACCGGTAGGCGTATACAAACAAAATGGCAAATAAATAAGCGTCTTGGGTTTCCTCTATTTGCGCACGGTACAGCGGTTGTGATGTGTGAACAAATGAGTGCGTGCTTTTAAAGGCTGGCGCAACGGATTGGGTGTGGGGCTGAAGGCACCCTTTGGGAGCAATTGGAAATGATGTCTCGCATGTGGGTTTTTCACTTAACGCAGACCAAAAAGGATTTGTTCAATAAATTTTTGATACACACGTTATGTGCAATGAAAGTGATGGCATACATAGAATTAAGTTTGACATAAGTGCAAGGATGTTGTTTAATCCCAAGAAGCAAATACAATATTTTTCAACAAATGTTGCTTTATTAAAAAGAGTAAACGATTAATTATGGAATATTATTTCATTCAAATAGGGCATTCTGTCAACCCAATTTGTCAACACATTTTCGATGTTTGGATCAATATTGTTGTAGAGTGCCTGAATCGTCCCTGGATTTTTCGCATACTATCGATGTTTAATTTCACTCGACAAAAGATAGTTCCACGGCGGCAATTCGCAGCTCCATGCCGGCCAAGCACTGTTACACTATTATTGAACTTAGTGTGCAATAAATCATTTATTGGACGGCTTGTGTGGCCCGTAGTCCCATTTTGCTGGAACCATAGCTCGCCCAAATTCAAATCCCCATTCTCTGGCGCTCTCCATTGATTGTAACGCTTCCTCCATTGTTGTGTTAGAAAAAAAAAATGGGCCAATAATGCCACCACTCCAAATACTACACCAAACAGTCACACACAGCTGCAATATTCTCCGTTGAGCGCATTATTATCAATCAGCACGCCAGTCCACGAACTTTCATCACAAACTGCTGCAGTTGGTGCATTACTTTGACAGAAATTGTTTTCTAAATTCGCACTGTTTCGGAACACAGCATCCACTTTGCAATAATTCTAAGTTTCTGTCAAATTTGTGAGCTGTCAGTGTCAAAATAACATGTGATTCAAAAAGAAACCAACATATGGCCCAGTCTTTATTAGTGCACGTAATTTGTACGAGAAGAAGGTTTTCATATACCCATTCGAGGCTTTCTGAATTTGTGGTTTTCTATTAAACGCTTTCGGCCAAAGATCAAAAAGTGTGCTCTTTAATTCATAGGAGTAGGTAGTAACTTCTAGAACTAGTAAAATCCAGCATAACACAAGACGTAATGAGACTAACCGATGAAAGATGGAGCGCACTCCCATCTCTTTGTGCCTCCAGAAAACTCTGGACAAAGCACAACACAACTGAAACCAAGCAAATCGTTGCCGGTCTTAATCTCTTGCAGCCCACTTAAGAAGATAGCTACTAACTTCAAATGACTTTTGACGCAGAAGAATGGTTTGGTCCTCGGCAAAAACTATTTCGGAGACCTGGACGATGTGTCAGAAAAGCCACCACCATAAAATTCATACAAATTTCGGAATGGTTCAGGAAGATTCTGCTCTTCGAAATAGCGCTTAACAAGTTTGTATTCATTCCCGACAGTAGAATTTTCATTTTTTAACAATTTCATTGTATATACATAGAAGGATATAGGAAAAATATTTTACAAAGTATATTCACATTCGTGACTATGTAGACATTTGTTTAGGACCTAATCGTTTAAATATTTGTTCGGATAGAGAATCCTTGAGTGATCCATGCGAGACTGGTACATCCTCGAAGAGCTAATGTTCTCTGTCGATTTTTGGCAGGGGAATGATAGGTTCATGTCCGCGAATGACAGTCGTCACTTCACCATTACCTATTACCAAACCATGCCCTTTATCTTTGTGTCCCTTCAAACAAATACACATGCCTATATAAAACCAAGCCAATGTACCTTCAAATACTTAACTGCCCTCAAACAAAGTGTTTCACCAAACATAGTACCCTCCGCAGGATTTATGCAATTACATCCACAAAC
Source organism: Xylota sylvarum (assembly GCA_905220385.1). Classification (NCBI taxonomy): domain Eukaryota; kingdom Metazoa; phylum Arthropoda; class Insecta; order Diptera; family Syrphidae; genus Xylota; species Xylota sylvarum. The sequence goes on along the minus strand of LR999957.1, from coordinate 90,231,423 downwards.
TTATATCGCCTCCTTATGGATGCCGATTTCCTTAACTGTCTAAAAGAATGTCCATAGTTATATTCTATATTCAGGATATTTCACCCATTAAAGACACATAAGACGATGAATCCTACGAGGGGTGTATTCTTGGGCACTCCTTTTGAACCAAATACTAGCCTTAACTGAACTGCAGTTCTGCTCTGCCTCACTTCTGTACAATCTTTATTAAAAGTGAAGCCAAAAAAGGTATATCCCTCTTAAGTGCAATGGTGGCCCAATACAGCTGTTTGAGCGCCAATTTTGGGATTTTTTTCCGTACATTTTGGAACGGAGCACTAAAAGGTGGTCAAGCTACACTGTCTTTCATTCGAACGGTTCCTTTATTGACGACTTTTTTGGACCTGGAGTAACCTCTACAGATGTTAGGATCAAACAAACTGCAGCCTTGGGTAGACTAACTTCTGACTTACAGGAGAAATGTACTCACGTACCTCTGAAACGATAGGCAAGGTACTTTCAAGGCCTGTTTGGCTGTAATGATTACTTCTGCAATCTTTGAGATGGCTATCGTTAAATTGGCATTGACTTGGTCTTAGCTCATATGTATTAGCCTTCGAAGAGTCTTGAACTTGATAAAGGCTTCGCCCGCATTAGAATTTGAGGACGAGCTGATTGGTCTCAACCTAGATAGTCTCCTTTTTTTGCAGAGACGATCGCTAATAAACAGTGATCGGGCGGCTATACTGAAGTAGAATGGGTTATTAGGTCTACGTGATCGTCACTTTAGGATTACCCTTATGATGTTTCTTACTTTCTGTAACAGGTCAGTACAATTAACTCCTTACAGATTCAAAAATTCCTTCATTCCTATAGCTTCAGGCTTTGTGAAGGATTACGACAGATGGCATGTGTTTCTATGCATCTAAGCTTATCAGAAATAGATATTTTTTACTGTCCTAGTTCAAACATTTCGCAAGTGTTCGAGTGTATCCAGCGTCTAGTAACTTAATCGTCAATTTTTATACAATAAACTGAAGAATTTTCTAAAAAGGGGAAATCTTGAAAAATATGCAACACCTCCTTCTTCTTGGCAGGTCATCCGCTGCTAGTCGGAACTTTTACAAAATAACTTTTTTTGAGATTTTCCTTTAACTGCCACGTCGTTCTTTTTCGTACGACGCCTAATACTTGCAAACACGTCGTATATTTTCGTGCGACGCCTAATACAAAAAAAAATCCTTGGTCTCCTGGTACCCAAATCGCTAAAATGCTGTTGCAGCCAATAGTAGTAAAAAGTAGCTAACTAACTATTCTCACTCAATAGAACACTTTCTGTACAGTCTACAGGAAGACTTCTCAGACTCAACTTTAAGTCAACTATCTGTCTCTGTCTGCCACTACTTTGCATGTTCCAACTTCTAAGTCGCAAAACTATTTGTTATCGTAGTAATAAGTGTATGTTCCTGTTTTACATGGTTCGATCTCCAGTATGGATTCCTGTTACAGAAACTGCTTTAACAACATGAATTAATATTTCAAAAAAAAGCATAAGTCCCACTTAGTATCCATGTGGCACCCCATCACAAAATTTCTTTTCAATACACTTTACTGCCATAGACCTTCAATTAGTACATCTTCTTGTCCTTTTTATAGTTTATGGTTCTCCTGCTTGAAGACAACACCTACCCCTCCATGCAGTTGAGTATCTGTCAGTTAATTGCCCTCTACTACGTTCACTTCCAACTGAATTTATAGTCCATAGATGTTTCTTTAGTTCCATTTATTGCCTTCCGTCACAGAGAAGCACACAGCGTCGACAGACAGTCAAACCTTAATGGAAAGTGTCATCGTCCGAGAGACAACACACATCTTGTCCCGGCCTACTACCACCATTCACAGTGATTTGTTACTGCTACTCAAAAGGACACTAAAAATAGGAAAAACCAAATCAGCAACGCCGATGGCGCATATACACGACTGCACAAATGTGGTGTGAATAGAAGTTTGCTTGGTCCAGTGCCAAACTTTCTCCCTTCTCCCAGTCAATTGCAGCCACATAGTCCATAGAGATATTACAAACAAAAAAAAAGGAGATACTCATCGGAGTTAGTGCAATTTCTCATCGTAAAAGGGATGCTAGCCAAACAACAATTGAGAAATCAGATTGAGGAAGAAAAAAAAAAAAAAAACGATTTAGGGTTGAATCTTTAGGGGTTGGTCTATCTCTCCACTATCTGGCCGCTAAATAAACCATAACCAACAGGACAATTGATGTCATTTTATAATTGTCACCCAGCGAATAATTCCTAGAGCCGGCTAAGAGGGGACGATGACAAAGTTTTGGAACTTGATGTCATCCGGCACGTGATCAAATTTCGCATCGAAACTTCCTTCCTTCCTGAAGACATAACGCGCACAGCGCTACACTAAACATACTTTACATCCATTTCGAGTGTCCCAACACAACAAATACGGCGACAACGTTGGCGACGACGACGACGGCCGGCGACTTATGTATGATGCAGAGATGCCCTCTGATGCGACACCCCCCATGGCGCAATGTTTTGAATATTTATCTCGAATTTGTCCTAATTCACGGGTTTCCTTTGAAAATCATTTAAAATAAATTCGATCAATAAAACGAGTCGCCGGAGTCGGATTTAATCTGTCAGCGCCTTTGTGGTCAAGCCGCGCGAATCGCCGGCTTACGCGCAGCAAGCGCGCACATTCGTCATACTGTCCCGCGGTTGTCTGTGTGTGTATACGTTTTTGTATTCTTTTTATTTTTATTTTAATGGCAATTAATCTTTGTATCTCATCACTTAATTGGGGGTAATTAAAAGTAATGATTACTCATGAGCTTGGTATAATTTGTTTCATTGGATTTCATTGAGTGTGAGATATATGGTGGCGCAGTAGGTTTGACAGGAGTCTGGCTCTTGTAGAGAGGCGGATGGTTGAAGCAATATTTGTATAAAATGCATCCGTGAATGGAGTCATGGGGTTATGTCGATGAAAGGACATAAAATATTCAGAAAGTATTACTTTTAACTTTCGCATAACATTCAAATGATATTTGTATGTACAAATGTATATATATGACAGGAAAGATATATTTGACTTTGGTGCGGGGCGGTTGGGTACTCTGCTGACGCTAGGTATATGTAGGTTGTTGTCCGCACTATTATGAGAGAATTGTTGCAACTGCTTGGCACTAGTCGATCTATAGGTTCATAAGAAATTCTCTCTGTGGTGTACGACTAAGGATGCATTTTGGAACTTTTTAGGAATGGATCAATAGGACGGTATTAGTGCAAAACGAAATCCGCTTTAAATACAAAAAATCCAGATGCAATTCCAGGAACACGTTTCTATCCTTTGAAGGTCTTTGCAAACATAAAACATTTTCATTAAATTTGTCGCTTTCTTTCTGAATCATTCACCACTCGGCAGAAAAGTCAAAGTTGAAAACACTTTCGAAACACGGAAACCCTAACGCTGTTTTGCCCACCAGTATTTTGCATCCTTAGTACAATTTGATTTACAATGAACTACTTGACAGAACAGTTTAGATTAGTCGTGTCACGATGTAAAAATCTTGAATTAGTACGTTAAATTATCTTGGTTTTTTCGCATTTATTTTGAAGTTTGTGGTGTTTTCGTGACTCAATTTTGATGTTCATAATGTTGATAAATGGAAAAGAGAGGAAATAGATGATAAAGATCAAAGATCTGCAGAGCTTAAAGCCTTCAAACAAAAGGTGTTCGTTTTACTTTATGATTTCTACATTATCTGGAGTTACGCTTCTTACACTTCTTTAAAGAAATGTCCTGGAAACGTTCAAAAACTTCTTCATTTCGGAATTCTAATCAGCCGTTTCCTATGTTACGAAATATGTACTAGGAAACAGACAATTTTTAACAAATCTGTCCAGCGACAAAACGTCACTGTTGGCAACAGTAACTTCGAAGTAAATATCAACTCTACGAATGATACCTTAGTGGAGATTTGACGAAGAGTTACCCTATTAAGTTTCGCGAAACAAATGGGTTCAAAACTCGGAAGACGAAGTGCATGCTCTACAAAACATTGATCCTGCCAGTTCTGCTATATGGATCTGAGTGTTGGATGATAAGCAAGAAAGCAGAGCAGATTTTGAATACTTTCGAAAGAAAAATTCTTCGTCGGATATTCGGTCCCATATGCGAGGAAGGCGAATGAAAGAAAAGGTATAACCGGGAACTCTATGTATGAGTCGTACCAAGATGTGGATGTTCAGCCACATCGATCGAATGGACAATAATGCTCAAGTAAAGAGAATCTTGGAATCACAGCCCCCAGTTTCGAGATGACAAGTAAAAGCGAACCTCCGTTTTAAGGATCAAGCTATCGCGGATGCCAGAGCGCTTGGTCTAAACAACTGGAAGCAGTGTGCCCGGGATTGAAGAGAGTGGAAGGCTGCCATGTCTCAGGCAGATACTCTGAAGATTCACGAGTCTTCAGCAGAGGTATGCGGTGTCTTAGACCTTTTTTAATCTCGTGGTCGATGCTAACACGGAGTCCGTTTAGCTCCGAGAATATTCAGTCTATATGGCCATTATGCCGGACTAGAGATTTTGATGGCAATTAAAGACCATGGCTTAAGACAAGATGTTGCTCCAACTTCGTGTATTTAAAGTGTAAACTATAAAAATGGAAAGGTATGGATTGCCCTTTATTCATGTTGGAAGGCTATGGGCCCAAACTGGGGTCTTCAGCCGTGTATTGTTCGCTGGGTATACACGGTCAGATCCATCATGTATGGAGTATCTAATCTGGTGGACGGACAAAAAAACTATATTACAATACTTGGGAAGGTTCCTGCTTGTGCATAACGGCCATCCTTAGAACCACTCCTACAGTTACATTACAAACTATGTTCCACTTTTTTCTCGTTGATATCTTTGGGAAACTGGCACATTGGCCATTACATTGTTCCTAGTAATTCAGATTATGTTGTCCCCCATTTAGACTTTAACGTCAAGTATAAAGTCAGGATTCCTTGCCAATCGGGAGAAATTTTAAACGAGTCTGAACGAGTGTCGCCACAGACTCTGCATAGATCTATTGTGCTGATTCGCAATCTACTTAGATGGACCGCTATTGAGTTGGGGTCTGTGAGAAGCTTCCTAGTCTCTTTTTTAAAACGCAGTATAAAGTCAGTGCACGCCACCTTTCGTTGGTCAGGTTGTCTATTTTTGTCGATTTTGGACGTGAAAAGACTGATGGGGGTTAGGACCTGTGGTCTGCTTGTAGTTAGTTTGATTCTAAGTCTTTTCTAGCTAAAGCAACGACCATTTTATTGCCGTGGAAGCCTATATGTCCCGGGAACCAGCTATACTTCGAGCTTAGTTCCTCTTTGCATCCCTTATGAGTTTTTATTTGGTTGTTATGAAAGTGATGACTGCTTGACTGCCTAAGGAAATGTCTATATGTTTATTGCAGTTCAGAGTGGATAAGTCCCGGCAGGGCGCCGTGATTTCATATATTTCCGCTTCGGACACACTTGCGGGTTTGAGAAGTTTGCACAGCTAGATGTGCTGATATTTCACCGGTTGATATGTTCATGCTTTATTTCGTAAATATTTGCTAGAACTATTCAAATCAAGCAATCGAAAGTACAAACTGAGAAATAGTATCTGTGAGAACATTTCGCAACGTGAAATTAGAATTTGTGAAAAATTCTATATCGATATATATGCAGCAGTTTCTAATAAAGATTTACAATTGCATCGGGTCAAGGATCTGCATTGCTTGAGAACAACTTTACATGTGTATCGCTTTAGTGGATCTGTTTCAGCGTCACTCCTATTGAACCCTAATCCCTACCATCTCCATCTCCGATAAAGTCATTCACACACAAAAAAGCAAAAGCCTAAAGCTCATCACCAAATAACTTCCACCTGTGTGTGTGTGCCTCTTCAATTAGTGTCAATCTGAGTGCGATCAAATCCGAACCGCAAATACCCTTTTGCCTTGTTCGATGCACTTCAATATGTTTTTTTGTTTTTTGTTTTTTGTTTTTGTCTTTGGTTTGTTCCTTTTTTGGCCTACTGATACTGATAGCAACTTTATCAAGGAGACATCTCCCTGGCAAAGTCCCGAAAATGTCTCTGGCCGAGAAGCGATCGATGGAACCGATAATATTTTAAACGTTTATGTTAACTTGTTTTGGCAATCCGACGGATCCAAATTTGTTTTCTCCCGATGATGCGCCACAGAGAGAGATCTTTGTCGAGAGTCAGGGATTTTTGCCTTTTTAACTGGGATTATTGTCGCCCATTCGCGCAGCAGGCATCGCCAAAAGCCCAAGCACCCAATGATTGAGGGTATAAACGTACATGTCCGACTTTTGGCCGGCTTTTGCTTTGGCATGACATCGTCAATCCTCTGCAGCAGATACACGATGATATTCGTTGTCGTTTCATTGCGGCGAGCGCGCGCGCGTTCCTTTATGTATATGTTTTGTTGGAGCACTGTGCGAGAGGAGGATATATCCCATCGTCCTCGTGGTCGTGCCCGTCATTGTCGTTTTCTTAATTTCGTCTGCTCGGTGGGTTTCGCGGTACCCAAAACCTGGCGGCTGCATTGATGGCATGGCGCCAGCCGGAGAACAATAGTCGAGAACACGTTGCACACACACACACACAAACACATACACGCCGAGAGACGGAAGATGTAAGAGATGTGTTTTGTGGCTAACAGGTTTCTTCCGACATATCGGCGAGGTTTTGGCCGCTTCAGGTTCAGAGGGCGCGATTTATTTAGGGTTTTTTTTGTATTTGTTTTTGTTTTTCTTTTGTTTGTTGCTTTTGTCCTTGTACTCGCATCTACATAAGTCAGGTTGGTTATGTGCTGCAGTAGTAGACGTTATCTGGGAGGAAAGATGTTAACTTGAACACACAATGTGCGGTAAGAAATGTGGCTAATTAAACCATGGGACAGAGGACGGTGAACGAGCGCGGCGGTGCAGGGAAAGTGGTGATGTGAATTCTTTTCGATTCCCCCTGACGATGGTTGGTTTCACGATACAATGCAAATGCAATCAGAAGAGACACTTTAAGGGCTGAGTAGATAGCATCGTCACTGTTGACTGTCAAGTGCCACAGGCAAGCAGATATCATTCTCACATACCACTTGTCTTTAATGAGGGTGACTAAGTAGCTCCGGTGGAATAAAGCATACACTTGTTGGGCAGTCCATTTAGCTTTAAATGATCCAACTGTTTAGTGCATTAAATGTCCAACGTAAGTTCCACATACGATCCACTTTCGCTTGGTTTTGCATAAGCTCTTTAAATCTCCACTTTTAAATCTTAAACTCGTACTGCAGCTTAATTAATTTATTATAATGTCCTTACAGCAGATGCTTACTCACAGTTAGGATAAGGTTCACATATGAATGTGAATACTTCCCGTTTGGAGTGCTTTTAATTTTGCCGTCTTGATGATAATCTTGATGTCTATCTGCTTATTTCCTTTTCGAACAATTATACCCCACTCTCTCAAACAAAAGCAATTAAAAGAATTAGTAGACCATCATCGGTTCGCTTGACCATGTACTTCAAGTGCTTACCTCCTTTGAAACACGAAAAAAAGTGCAAGTGCCGATCTTCAGTTTTTTACTATTCATTGCGATTTTGACAACAAACACAGGCGTGTATGTTAATGAATAACAATTAAACAAAAGCAAACGAAAAGCGGCACTTATGATCCTAATTAGATTGTCGTCGACGCTTTTAAGTGACCGCCTGTGCATATTAATGGTTGCTATTTCGTCTGTCTGCATATATACATGCAAACATATTTATTTCTCAAGTTTTATTGAATGCAAAAATTTGCATTGTCGTGGAGACACCTGGCTATGAGACAGAGTACATAATGTTAATGACGGTCTAAACGGATAATTTCTACCAACGAATGCTGTAGAGAGAATACGTTTTAATAACTGGACGACAGTAGTTGAAGCCTTGATGGCAGGGAAGTGGCTACTAACTAAAAATCATATTTCGAGAAAGTTTTGAACATCAACCGTTTCCTATCAAATATGTGTTCATTTAAATGAATTTTGACCTTTTCAAGGATAAAAGCCAACAAAATAAAATTTTGCAGAGATTTTTTTTTCTTCCTTCAGTTTCAAAAGTTTGCTGATCAAAAATCAATCCTTAAAATATTTGTATGCATAAGTAGAAGAGGTGCACCGCAAGGATCCACTTTAGGACTTTTTTTTTTTTTTGGTTGCGCCAATGGATGTGGTAATCTTCTAATGATACTAAGCATCGCATCGCAAGCCTGAATAATCGATGCCAGGAATGCGCCTACGTACTAATCCACACCCTACACTCTTCGATCACTCTCCCCGCGGGACTACTGTTAGGTATTACTTCGCGGGGCTGGTTAGCCTTTAAGGCTCTATTCTGTTCTTCGCCATTTATTCTTAGGCGCTCGATTCTCCGGAGTTCGACCTGGACGCTGGTCACATATGCATTCATTTGGTGCCAGTTCTCTTCCGACTGAATGATATCTCCAATTATCTGTCTGGGGTCCGCAAAGTTTGTACTTCTTGGCATAAAGCCCGGATAGTGGAACATCACGTGTTCTGCATCTTTTTCGTGCATATCGCAGCACGGACGAAATGGCGAGCTGTCGTGCCCGAATCTGTGCAGATACTTTCTGTATCCACCATGACCAGTTAGGAACTGAGTGATATTATAGTTCACCTCTCCCACTTTTCTTTTCACCCAAGTTTCTATGTTGGGGATGAGTTTGTGTGTCCATCTTGTGTGTAGCATCATCCCATCGGTTTTGACATCTTGCCATTGAGATCGCCCTTTCTTCTGCTTTAATAGCTCTTCCATTCTGTCGATTCGTGAGTTTTCTGGTGTATACCCGTTTCATCTCGTCGACCAGGATATCGATGGGCACCATGCCAGCTACGACATATACCGCTTCCTCCGAGACTGTTCTATAAGCACAAATTGTCCTTAGAGAGCTAAGTCTGTAGACAGTCGAAAGCTTCCGTCTGGACTCTCTTGTCGCCATAGCATCAGCCCACACGGGCGATGCGTATAGTAGTGCTGAGCTAACTACTCTCGACAATAGGACTCTACGACTATATCTGGGTTCACCGACGTTTGGCAGTATCTTCGCTAACGATGTTTGTTGCTCCGACGCCTTTTTCCTTGCATACTCTAGGTGTGGCTTGAAGCTCAGCCTATTGTCTATCATTACACCTAGGTATTTGATTGCTTGTTTGGATCTAATTACTTGGGCTCCTATGTGCACATTCATATATTCCACTGCTTTGCGGCTTGAGATTAGGACTGCTTCCGTCTTCTGCTTCGCTAAATCCAGGCCGGCTGTTTCCAACCAGGTTTTAATTTTTGAGATCGCTTCGTTTGTTGCTGATTCTATCTCATGAACATGTTTCGCAACGGTTACAACAGCGATGTCGTCCGCAAAGCCTATAACTGTTGTTCTTGGCGGCATTGGCAACCTGAGCACATCGTCATACATAATGCTCCACAGAAGGGGACCTAACACCGATCCTTGCGGGACGCCTGCCGACACATTGTAGTATTTGCTACCTTCATCACTTTCGTACCTTAACTTCCTATTCTTAAAGTAGCTCCGTATTACCCTAAGAATATAGTTTGGTGTATTCATTCTTACAAGTGAGTTCATTACACGACCAACTTGCTGAATTGAAAGCATTTTTGATGTCAAGCGTAACTACGGCGCAGTACTCCTTTGTTCCCCACCGCCATCTACTTGCTTCTATGGCTGCGGCAGCGATATCTACCACCATTTTTATTGCGTCTACTGTTGATCGGGCTTTTCGGAACCCAAACTGGCAATCTGAGAGTGCGCCTCTTTCCTCGGCTATTAGAAGCAGCCGCCTATTGTATACGATTTTCTCCAATATTTTCCCCATCGTACTCAGTAGGCAAATGGGGCGATATGAAGAGGGAGCTCCGAGGGGTTTATTTCCCTTGGGGAGCAGCATCAGATGCTGTAACTTCCAGTGATCTGCGAATATCCCTTCTCTAAGACGGTTCTGCATGACTTCTATAAAGGCATGAGGTCTTGCTTTTATAGCTGCTTTCCCCAATTTTTGTGCACGCTGGATGCAGTTCCTCTGGTGTTACCAATGGAATTTCATCGTTGAACATTACACTTTCTATGTGGAAAGTAGTCGCTGGTCGTTGTGGAAACAGTGTTGCGATGATGTTCTCGAGCATAGTGGGACATGTAAGTTGTGGTGCTCTGTGTCCTTTGAGCTTCATCATAGCGATCCTATAGGCAAGTAGTTGTTTGAAGCATTTTTTTTTGCTGACTCTAATAGCAGTTTTTAAGGCCTTCCTGGCATTTTTAAATGTCGCTAGCTTCTAGTTGAAATCCCTTCTGCCTCTCGAGCGTTGAACTTTGCGTCTTGCTTGCAGGCAGTTTGCCCTGAGAGATTTAGACTTTAGGACTTGTATTATTTGCATTGTTTATCATTCGACTGGCAGGTGGAAAACGAATTAGACGCAGAAAGGCTTTAATCTTACACCAATTCATCCATACATTTAATTTCCCTACAGAACCTAATTATGTCCTCAATTTAGTTCAGTAAACTAACCTCATCCAGATTGTTGAAAAAGTATCTTTCGAGGTACTTAACTCTACTCCGAGCAATGGCTTGACATTCACATAGTACATATATGAGTAATATCCTCTTCGACATGTAGATCATCACAATACCTGCATATGTTCGGGTTTGTTAAACCTAATCTCATGGCGTGCTTTTTCAGAAGGCATCTTAATCTCGATCTGCTTAGTTGTATTGATTCTCCAGATTTTTTTCCGATTTAACTTCGGCCGCAAGGCCTTAGAGACCCTGTGTTTTTGACCATCTTAGGTCGGCCATATTAATGATTTTATCGAGAATAATTCTATTAGCCACGGCCATTGGTGGTCTAATGCCTTCAAGTATGTCACTTAGCCGGAGCTCTGCTCCTTTTTTGGCCAGTACATCGGCATTTTTGTTACCCTCTATATCACATTGTCCAGGAACCCAACATAATCTGACTCAGTTCTGCGAACATAATGCCCTAAGAATTGTGCGGCAACTCTTGACTAGTTCAGATTTAATGATGGAGGACTCTAAGACAGCCTGACTATCAATGTTGATGTCGATATTTTTGTTGAATATTGATCCCATCTCAAGTAGTTCCGCAGCTTTGAGTATGGCCAGAACCTCTGCCTGGAACATACTGCATGTGTCTGGAAGTTTCAGAGCCACTTGTAGGTCTATATGTATATCTCGAATACATGCCTGATCCCGCACTCTCACTAGTTTTGGAATCGTCCGTAAAAATTGTGATTTCGTTTTCGATTGAAACTTTTTTTCCTTTGCCAATCCTCCCTAGCAGGGTACGTTACTTTGTACGGTGTATGAAAGTCGAATGTACCAAGACTTTCATCCGTTTCGTCAGGGATGTTGGGGAATGATCCCGTTGGGGATGATTCGCACTATTACCTGCTTGTAATTTTATTTGTAGATTCAGTGGTAAAAGATACATAAAAGCCTCGAGTGCAGCCGTGGGTGTAGTGCGTAGTGCGTAGTGCGTAGTGCGTAGATCGTCTGTAAAGGCAATGCAGGCTGTTCTTTGTAATTCTAATTTCGAGGGTGGAATTGATTTTTCTCGTGGCAAGCATCTTACAAAGCCAATTGGTAACCCTATGCTCGACATTTATCCTTTTCGTGGTGCGTTTAATTGCCTCCACTCTTACGTGATTAAAAGCCGCTTCAATATCTAAGACGTCAACTAGTGCGAATTCCTTATGCTGAAGGCTGCTTTCTAATTTGTCTACTACTTAAAGTAGAGCTGTTTCTACCGATTTGCCCTTTAAGTAAATGCTACTACATTCTTCAGGAACATTTCGGACGTAAGAGAAGGTCCGTAGCTATAGTTTAGTATTTTAAATTTAACTTGATGGGCTTTGGCCAACGGATTGTGGTTGGCTTTATTACAAAGTTCGATGAATGATCTCTTTTTGCTTAAATGGATGGTGTTTCTTCGGCTAACTTTAAACATTTGTTGGAACTCTTCATGAATACTGAGATACTTGAAGACTCATAGGAACTGCAATGGAATTTGTTTATTTTAGCCTATAGGTTGCCTGTTTGGTCTGTCGTCATTCTCTCCTCGAATACTCATTGGCCGCTTTACCCGTTTTTGTGTATTTAAATAATAATAATAATAATAATAATAATAATAATAATAATAATAATAATAACGCGTCAATTATGAATTCACTTTATAATTTATTTCACATTGGATTACTATGATTACTGATATAAAATGAGATTAGAATTAAGACTCATTACTTCCAACAGGCGGCTCTGACAAGCGAATCGGAAATGTCCATTCGTCGTTCTGTTATTTGCATTCAGGCTTCTTTGCGTTTGTGGTTCGAACGCACTTTCCGGACGCAACATCCGTACTATTTGTTGCTCGTTGGAGCTACCTATTTTTTTTTTGGGTTGCGCCAATGGATGTGGTAATCTTCTAAAAATACTAATAGCCCGGGCTACCAGCATGCACGAATCACAGACCCGAATTGCTCGATGCCAGGAATGCGCCTACGTACTAATCCACACCCAGCACTCTTCTACCACTCTCTCCGCGGAACTGCCGGTAGGTATTACTTCGCGGGGTTGGTTAGCAACTTATGCTATGTTCTCTGTTCTGCCATTGTGGCTCTTCTTATCGTTTAGCTCGTTTTGCACGCTCGTTATGAAGGCGCAGATCTCCGACCAGTAATCCTCTGAGCTTATCATACGGCTTACTAGAAGCTCCGGGATGGGTAGGTCCATTCCTGCCTCTGCGAAGCGTGCTCTGCGTCTTCCTCTTCCTCTGGACATTCTGTGCAGAAGGGCGAGCTATCGTGTCCAAATCTGTGAAGATATTTCCGATAGCCGCCGTGACCGGACAGGAATTGCGTAAGGTGGTAGTTACAATCCCCGTGTGCTCTTTTTGTCCAAACCTCGATTGTGGGAATCAGCTTGTGGGTCCATCTGCCTTTTTCCGAGGCTATTTTAAAGCCTCTTTAGACCTAATTGATTGGCTCCCAACCCGGAAGTTTGCGTATTCCACAATCTTTCGGCTGGTTATTAAGACAGCCTCCGTCTTGTGGTCAGCTAGTTCTAGCTCGGCAGCCTCTAGCCAATTTTTGATCCTGGCGATCGCTTCATCCGTGGCGGACTCTACCTCGTGGATGTGCTTAGCTATGGTAACTACAGCGATATTGTCAGCAAAGCCGATAACCTTAACTCCTTGTGGCAGCGTTAATCGCAGAACTCCGTCATACATTATATTCCACAGGAGGGGTCCAAGGACCCAGTATCACTTCAGCAGCTGTATGCTGTATCTGCTACCTCTTTTATGGCATCGACGGTAGAACGCGATTTTCAAAGCCATACTGGTGGTCAGACAAAGCTCCTCCATCCTCTGCCACGGCCATTAGTCTGCCGTATGTGATACGTTCTAGAATCTTTCCAGTTGTATCTAGCAGACATATTGGCCGATACGCCGAAGGTTCACCAGATGTTGGAGTTTCCATGGTTCAGGGAAGAAACCCTCCTGGAGGCACCTTTGCATCGTTGTTATAATCAGAGCACCTGTAGGGTTCGCTGAGTATTGCAACATTTGCTTTGATTTCTGGAATCGACCGCTTTAAGGTGCGGTAATTAAGATTAAGTTGTTTGATCCACATAATGCTCGTTACGTGCTTTATTTCCGTTGCATCTCGAATCAGTTCAATGCGTAGCTTACAGGAAATCGGTATGTGGTCTGAGAATCTGTGTATGTATATCTACTTTGAACTGTTCAATTTCATGACTCCATTATTTAGTTAATTAGGCAGTAATCTATAATATGTAGTATTTGAATTTTCTTCAACAAACGTATATTGACCTCTTTCGTCGCCTTTTGTTCTTCTATTCACAAAGACTAAACTAAAGTCATCTGGTGGTGTTGCAGTAAAGTTCTTTGGGTATTCACGTTTGACTAATATTCGCTTTACATGACAACAAGCTGGCCGCCCCCATTTCTTGCATTTAGATCACCAATAAGCATTAACTCTGTATTTTGTAAGTTGAGCAGAGTATCCGGATGTATTTAGAAGCTTTTAAATGCCTCTTTATGCTTTGTAACCATAATTTTAGGGATGTCATCTCGTATGCGGAAGGCGTTTTCGTGTGAAAGTGGCTTCTTCCTACAAACTGATTCGCATACCTTCACAGTCTAGTTCAAGTGACTTGAAATTTCTATCCACTGCTTTAACCATTTCGTTTAGAGTATAACATGTAGTGACTGACGGTGCTTTATGCCTCGATTCATCAACAATTGAAGTAAACAAAAAGTTCTCCTTAAGAAAATCAATCCCGAAGCATATATGTATCTACATATCTATGTATGTATATAGACCACCCTCCCACTAAACTATTTATATCTACGTTCAGCATTTCAAGTTGAAACTTAAATCAACTCTGTGAAGCATGTCCTACCGTCTTCTCGGTCGAATCTTTCATGTTTTGAAGTAAACGCAACGCGATATATAAGTATGTATGTATCTATCTATATCGCAATCGAATCCTATTAAAGCGAAATTCCGACTCCGATAATGAGGGAAATCCACGACCGACATATCATACAAAGAACAAACATTTTTCCCTTTTGGATAGCAGCACGGTCCTCTATCCTGGCCATTACTCGTATTTTTATGTCTGTTTGTCTTGTTTGTTTCGGCTGCTGTTGCTGTTGTTGGTTGGTCCTTTGTTTTTGGCCAAAGGAAAGTGTATCTTATAGTCGTATGCAAGCATCTTTCTTTCTCGCTCGGGCTGTTATCAAATGATCACTCAATTGTGCGCGGTTGAGTGAAAAAATTTCCAGTGGCGTCAGTGAATTGTCGATGAAGGTGATGGCGGTAGCGTCTGAGTTGTAAGGCGCCTTCATCAAGTTGTTTAAGCTGAAGTTCCTCCTTTTTTGGGGGGCATACCTTTGGGTATGAAGGGGGATGGAAATGAGATTTTCGGGGTGGGATTAGTTGAGATTTAGAATGTTTATTGATTTAGTTGTAGTTTTACAAAATCAATAACACCCATCGAAAAGGTGAATACCACGGCAAGTCTTTTATCATTAGGGCATGCAAAAAGTATCTAGGTGAACTGTTACTCTTCTTCGTAGTTCTCATTAAAAATATATTTTTTAACGCCGTTTACTGCTTACATATGTATGTAGAGAGAATTGTCTTTAACTCTATTAAAATATGTACTTGTGTATGTACATACATATCTAAGCATGCCCTCTTAGCAATTGTCTTAAAAGGAATGTCTAACCATTGCGATGGCGTCAAAGATCCTTTAATGACACATTTGACAGAGAAGGGATATCATAAGCAAGGTGTTATATACTTAAGGACTTCCTTGTAGGAAAAAAGCCTGATTAATCGCTTGGATTATCTCAACCCCGGAACATTTTCCCAGTGAGCCAGACGAAGTTTATGTTCACAAGTATTGATCAGCTCTGTGGCAGTAGCCCAGTTGACACAACAGTAAGGTTCAGGTCCTATGAACGCAGATTCTGAGCCAGCGATAGCTAGTTCATCTGCAATTTCCTTACTTGCAATCCTTGATGACCAAAGTCTCAACCAAGTTTCACCCTGTTGTGTCTGGCAAGAGATTGTAGTGCATCGTAGCAGCATTTAACTGATAAAGAGTCCATTAAGTTGGACGACAGCGTTTTAAGCGCTGCCTGGCTATCTGAAAAGATATATATCCTAGCGCCTTTAATACCTGTATCCGGGTTTAACTTAGCGCAGATCTCAATGGCATGGAGTTCAGCCCGAAAAACCGTGAGACACATTCCCATAGGTATTGAGACTTTGGTGTTGAGTCCAAAGACACCAGCACCAACTCCAGTTTTCATCTTTGATCCGTCTGTGTACCAGATCAGACCTGTAGGGTCCAGTGTCGGAACACCATTAGACCAGTTTGCACGGTCCAATATCTCTACCTCAAATAACCTTCTGAAACAGTACTCCCTGACCTTAATGTCGGGGATAGTACAGAACATGTTCTTTTTGGGAATTGAGTCAAGAATTTTCAGGTGTCCCACATGGTCGCCTGATTTATACTTGTATTCTAGTTGCAGTTTGATAGCGCATCTAGCGGCCGTCTTCCTAATGAAGATTTGTAATCGAGAGAGCCCAACAACAGCTTCTAAATCTG
The DNA here is from genome assembly GCA_905220385.1 of Xylota sylvarum. NCBI lineage: Eukaryota > Metazoa > Arthropoda > Insecta > Diptera > Syrphidae > Xylota > Xylota sylvarum. The sequence goes on along the minus strand of LR999957.1, from coordinate 90,215,126 downwards.
CCATAGGGCAGGTGCGCATGGCACCCGTAATGCCGAGACATGCAATTCTTTGAAGCTTCTGAAGCTTCGTTGCCGTTGTCCGTTCCAGAACTTTCGACCGAACGTGATAATGGACCTTACCATCATTGTATACAACCAATGTATCATTTTTGGACTTAGACCCCAAGTTCTGCCGTATAGGCGTCTACTGGCCCACATGGCCTAGTGGCGCGCTCAATGGCGGACTTGATATGAGAATTCCAGCTAAGCCGTTTATCAAGGATGACACCGAGATATTTAACCTCACTGGAATAGACTAAGGTGGTGCCTTTGATCGTAATAGGTCCCAGATTGTCCAGTCTTCTTTTTAAAAAAGGCACTAGAACGGTATTGCAAGGGTTGATGGAGAGCCCTTCTCTGCTGCACCATTCTAACACGTATAGTAAAGCACATTGCATGACACTAGAAGTGGTCGTGCTGTGTTTGCCACTGATAAAAACCGCCAAGTCATCTGCATATCCAATGGCAATGTAGCCTAATCTCTGAAGATCGGCTAGGTGACTGTCGATGACTAGTGACCATAGAAGAGGGGAAAGAACTCCTCCCTGGGAACATCCCTTAATTGCGGTCACAGACACCGACACTCCTCCAGAGGAGGAAGTAATAATTCGACTTTCCAACCCATATCCATTGGTTGGTCGAATCCTCGATACCTCTGCTACTAATTGCTCTTGCTATTGAGTCGTAGCCAGTGTTATCGAATGCGCCCTCAATGTCAAGAAAGGCACACAGGGCTATTTCCTTGGAACGTATAGTTCCTTCTATCTTCTTCACAAGATAGTGAAGAGCACATTCTGTTGAATTTCCTTTTCTGTATGCAAATTGACTTGAGTGCAGAGGGGTAGACAAATCTAGCCGACCTCTAATATGAACGTCAATAAGTCTCTCCATTGTTTTGAGGACAAAAGATGTTAGATTTATAGGTCTATAAGATTTAGGCAGCTCACTAGGCCTATTGCCTGGTTTGGGGATAAAGATTACATTTACCTGTCTCCAGGTTGTCGGGATGTAACCCCAATTGTAGCTGGCTCTAAATAAAGTAATCAAACCCGGCAGGATGAGATCAATTACCTTCCGCAAAAGTGCCGGGAATATACCATCACCGCCGAGGGCCTTAAATGGTTTAAAGGACCCTACAGCCCAGTTGACCTTATCCGGACTAAAAATTTTACCGGATAAACTGTTAACTCTACTTGCAATTCAGACCCTATGGTCAGATGCGTTCGGGTACGTGTGAAGTGCACGAGTGGACGAACCTGGAAAGTGAACCTGAAATAAGGTCTAATAGTATCCATACGGTCCGTCGTGTAGGTACCATCAGTCTTTTTTAGTAAACCTATACAATTAGCATGATCTTTCGCAAGTGCTTTATGAATTCGTGCCGCTACTGGTATGTCAGCAATGTTTTTGCAACATTTCCTCCATGTGGCACGTTTAGATCGTCTCAGTTGTGAGTTGTATTCTGTAAGAGCGAACCTACATATTCATCCCAACTCTTCGTGCGTTTAGCAACAATCAATGTTTTCTGACTTTCTTCCTTAGTTTGGCAAGCTGGTCATTCCACCAGGGAACCTTTTGTTTACACAAACTGGTTTTACGGACACAGCTGTCATGAAGTAAGCAACACATCATTTAATTGGTATGCTGCTTCATCTTGGTCCTCTATGGACTCGATAGATGTAACTAGCATATCTAATTTTGAGAGGACAAGCCCCGATACAGATTCCAGTCCGCGAACTTGGGATCATATCTAGAAAAAGCATGTGACAATTTGCCGGGAATGTCGAACCTGATGTGTTGGTGGTCAGACATCGAGGCCTCGTTAGACACATGACAATTTTTAACAAAATTTGAGATAAATGGACTGGCGAGAGTGAGGTCAAGTACCTCTTCGCGAATCGCATTTATAAAGGTTGGTTTAGAGCCTTTATTCAAAATATCTACATGACAGCACACAAGATATTCTAACAGACACTTTAGGTTAGATAACGGTGGCTATCTGTACAAAGATGCAGACACACATAAGTCTATGTAATAGGTTCGTTGTGTTATCACGTATCTAATTGCATATTGAACTAGCCAAGGATAAGCCTCTAGATGGAGCAGTCTTCTTTGGAACAGGTCTGGACAGCTGCATAGGAGCATATTTACGTGGATCATCTTCGGTTAACCTGGTGTATCCAAAACTTCAAATCTAATTGTCTCTTCAGTTAATAGACGGGAGGCAACGTCCGCTAACCAAAACCAGAAGTCTTGGCCTATACAAATGTACGTTGATTCGAGTCAGCTGCTGGTGTGTAAGGGTTCCTCAGCACCTAGGCAAAGTACTATATAACGATGATCCGCGAGAGGTTTCCCTTTGTGATCGAGTCCCTCATTCTTTCTCTAAAGAGAGTGAGATCAATCACATCCTTCTTGATCAATGATACTTGTATCCTAAATTGTATCTTTTGACTCACCTTGCCCAGAGGATATTCTAATCGCCACAACCTCCCCGTTCTTGTAGAGGCCGCAACTTTGTAGAAGCTCGGTTCGGGGCACAGTGACTGAGATTTATCAGATTTATGAAAAGGTCGAGATGCAGTTAAGCAGCTCGGTATCATATCGTCGAAAGCAATCTAAATGGCTTCAGAAGTCGAAAACGGAGAATATTTGTTGTTATCTAATTTCTTCCTTTTCGTTCTTCTGTTTTCTTTCATCGTTACCTATTCATAACAAACAGTCATTAAGCTATTCCGACTAAGCGAATCATACAGCTTTTTGCATCTGTTTTTTACCGTCGCGGGTGTAGCCTTGATTTCACTCGATCGTTTGGTCCAGAAACTTTCCTTACTTAGTCGAGAGTTTGCTGACCTTTTTGAAGTGAAACTTAACCAAGGGAACTGCGCTTCTATCGATTTCGGTCGACTCTCACCACCGCTTAGAAACGACCGATCGTCTAAAGTATCCACTACACACTAAGTACCATGGCATGCAGCAACATCATCCTTCTCATTTAACACTTGGGTGTTCGCCAAGAAATAGATTGATCTGCTCGACTAACACCGGGACAGCAAGAGGATTTTCAGTAGACTAACCTACTCCACTCAAAAATCGAATTTCTATCGAAATTATGTTGGTTGTGATTTGAATGGCGACAAGATTTTATTTACAAAGCTATGGTCTTGTTAGCCCTATCCACCAGCAATACGTCGAATAGGCACCCAACTGTCAGGCAAATAGTCTAGCTACCTCTTGATCTTAGTAAAGTTCCCTAAATCTTGGGAAGAAACATGAGTCTTACTTGATTTGTTGGAGTACCCGAAAGCCACGCGGTATTGGAGCATAACATTACATCGACTTAGGGAAGCCCTGCGACCCTCATGGGGGAAAAAGAATCTAAGAGGCTTTGTTAACGTGCAACATTAAGCTACTTTCTTTGCAATTCTCAGGTTTTCTTTCACCGCATCCATGCCCACAGAACCACCCCAACAATTTCTTTGTTGCTAATTTAATATTTACACTCTGTCAATAAGTGCCGCCCCCACCCGGTAAGAAGACGACGAAAATAATTTCGTAAAACATATCCTCTCGCTAAAACCAATAAATAAGTCAAATCACAAGCCACCCCCGTGTCGTCGGCATAAATCACCCTCCTATCCACACCCCCTGACTTTTAATACTTTAAAAACATTTAAAACGACAAAAAAAAAAAATGTCATTTAAATACCCATCGCGCCATCCACCACCACACGCCGCCGTAATCAGTGGCAGCAGACTGTCATAGAATGCCGAATGCGATTCGGTGTACCATGAACGCAGGGCGCGAAGAAGGACGGGTGCAGACGCAAGGAAACTTTGCGGCCACATTGGGTGGTGGCTTTGGATCGTTTAATTTAATTCATTTTCACCCCTCGTGATATTTGTCGTTTTTCGCGATTTATTTATTTAATTCTCTTGTGTGTTTTTCGGTATTTTTTTTTTTTGTATCCTTAAGCCAACCAGTCAGCCAACCAACCAGCCAAAGCCAACCGACCGACCGACCAACTTTTGTGTCATGATTGTACTTCACACCAACAACCTGAGAACGAGAGCGAGAGCGCTACACTCTTTTTTTTTGATTTATTTATGGCTTGTTTCTCGTATTTGATTTTGACAGAAAATTGGTGTCATTTTAACATTTATTGGGGAAATTAATTCGCAATTTGCGCTTGGCAAACCAAACCGAATCAAATGCAATAACTCTCCCGACAGTTAGATGTCAAATCAAAAGTAAATTGTCAAACCATGACAAATCCCCCCCTCGTGTCCTGACAAATATTTAATTTGCACCGAGTGTAACGAAACGGATTTAAAATGGTTCGTTATTGTCGGTGGTGTCGGTCGGACGAACCTCCCCCGCCGACAACGACACGAATCCGAGGGGGGTGTATCTACATATCTTGTGTCATATGTATGACAAACGGAACCCGCTGCATTAGCTACGGACCTTCAACCATACCAAATCAGCGAAAGCAATCTTAACTGGATTCATTTTATTCGAAATGGAATTCTTGGGGATTTTTTTTATTTTATTGCAGGCCAGGGGTTGACGGTGATGTCCCTTTCTCAATCTGTTCCACATGCCAATAAATTGGAGATATTGGTGGTCGATAACAAAATTATGACTAGCCACATGTCAAATCAGTACATCCCTGTGCCTCGAGGGACCAGTTTCCTGGATTTCGATTTAAAAATAAATAAAAAAAGGTTTATGTCTCTACTCAGCTCAATTTAAAATAAATTCTAGAATTTCGGGTGATAAAACTCTCGCTCCGGAGTTTGTTTATGTCCTTTTCATCGAGAAGCAAGGACAAAAAGAAAAAAAAAAAAAAAAAAAGAACAAACATGTCTCCGCCTCTGAACGCGCAAATTCGTTAATTTGAGGTTTCAATTTACCTTTCACCACCGCCACCACCACCACTACCATCAGCGGCAGCAGAATCGGCGGCGGTGGCGGGTGGATAAGCCGCCGCCTGTGTAGTGTATGGTTGTCACTGTGTGTAGCACTGATGATGACATTCGAGCTTATTTGCATAAATGACTCGACTCCGACGCAGTTAAACAAATTTTCAACATGATAAGGGTGTAACCCGTAAGTCAATGTCTTCTTGCTCGCTGCTGCTCGGCGAGAGAAGAGTTTAATTTTATATATTCAGTGGATGAGTTCACATTTTCTGTTTTCACTGCTGTTTTTTTTTTTTGTTTTTTTGATTTAATTTAATTTCCAAAATTTAAATAAATTCGAATAGTGTGAGGCAGTTTGTTATGGGTGTGGGTGTACAAGGTGAGAAGGGGAGATTTTACAGTGGATTTTCTAAAACTTAAGACCTGAATGTAAGGTCGTCCTATAAAATTGACGATTTTCACAAAAGTCATAAAAACTTTATTTAGGCTACAAGTATGGTTCCTAAACTTGACTTGACTTGACTTACTTACTTAACTCTTTCACTAACAAGCCTCTCCAAATTGCGAATTCCGTAGCTTACTGACTGCAGTTAGGCACATCAAGTCTTCCTCTACTGAGCTCTCTCTCTACTGATTGGCAAAAGTTATTCTTTGTTTTATTTCTTCTGACTTGACAGAATTGAAAGCAGAGCCAACTTTCACTACGTGAAAGTTATAGCTGCCGATTGTGACGTTCTGTCCGATGTTGTTCTTACTTACTTACTTATGTCCTGTATCCCCTTGTGGGTCCTAGGGCCTCTACAACGCCTACGTGCCATCGTGTGCGGTTTCTGGCAATGTGCCTCAGCTCTCCCCAACTCTTTCCCAATTGCCGTGCTTCCTTCTCGACTGTTCTGCGCCATGTACTTCTGGGACCGCCCCGTATTCTGCCATCCTGAGTAAGCGGGTTCCATTGCATCGCGTGGTTATCTATGAACCTGTCACCTTTTTGGAGAGTGTGACCAATCCACTGCCACTTTCGTCGTTGATCGGTTGTGCCTATAGGTTCATGACCCGTTCTCTGATAAAGCTGGTCGTTAGAGATACGGTTTGGCCAGAAAATTCTTAAGATGTTGCGTAGGCACCTATTAACAAACGTTTGCAGCTTCCTCGTGATAGTAGCGGTCACTCTCCAGGTACCACATCCATACAGCAGCACGGATTCAACGTTGGAACGGAACAGTCGTAGCTTGTTGTTTGAGCTAATTGCTTTACTACGTCAAATTGTGGATAGCATCCCAAACGCAGATTTTGCTTTCCCTATTCGGCTGGCTATATCCAGTTCGGTTCCGCCATCAGTCGAGACAATACTCCCAATGTATTGGAAACTCTCTACTCTTTCAACCGTTTGTCCAGCAATGCATATATGAGTTGATGAGTTCGGTCCTAGGCTGATCATTTTTGTTTTTGCCGAGTTAATTTTCAGCCCAACGATGTTAGCTTGTCTCTCCACATTTGCTGTCATTTGGTAAAGGTCCATTATTCTGTGGGACAGTAGTCATACATCGTCGGCGTAGTCGAGGTGTTTCAGTTCAGATGTAAGAGTCCATCGAATTCCTCCATTTCCCGTCGATAAAGCCGCATTTAGCACATCGCTTATCTCCAATAGAAATAATATTGGTGAAAGAATGCAGCCTTGCCGAATCCCACTTTGGACTTCGAATTCCTCAGACAGCCTTCCTCTGTGCAAAACGTGACATGTGGATCCATCGTAAGTAGCCTTGATAATAGCTATTAATTTATCAGGAATGCCTCTCCTGCGCAAGGCAAGCCAAATACATTCCCGATTGACACTATCAAACGCCTTTTCGAAATCGATGAACAGCAGGTGTAGTGGTGATCGATATTCAACGCATTGCTCGATGATGATCCGCAGGGTGTTGATGTGGTCGATACAGGAGGATCCAGAGCGGAAACCTGCTTATTCAGCGTCGAGTGTGTCTTCGAGGTGTTCTTTGATTCGCTCCAGGATAATTCTAGCTATTACTTTAGCCACAGCAGGTAGCACGCAGATACCTCTCCAGTTTTCGCACTGCATTAGGTTGCCTTTTTTAGGGAGCTTGACGATCATTCCCTTCTTCCACTCTCGGAAATCTCTCGGCTTCCCATGTTCTCCCAACAAGTGGAAATAGAAGCTCAGCCGATGCAGTTGGCGCCGCCCGAAAAAGCTCCGCGAGTATGCCATCAAGTCCTACCGCCTTATTGGTTTTCAGTGCTTTGATCGCGGTAATGATCTCTTCTTTACTGGGGGTTGAGGTGCGAATTCGGGAATTTCTTACCACGGATACTTCAGTCTGACTTGGTTGCATATTGCTGGCGAATACTCTGTTTAAAACAGAAGCAAAATGCTCCTTCCATCTCTTGAGTTGATCCTCATCCGATATTAGCAACGAACCGTCTAAGCCTTTCACTGGGTGTTGAATAGAGCTTCGGCCACCTATTAGATCTTCATTCGATATAGAGACTCTAGCTCGATCCTCCCTGCTGCTGGAGTTGCTGCAATTTGAGCTCTTAGCTGTTTTCGTTCGTCGATCCTTCTCCAGGTATCCTCAGAAAGCCACGCTCTATGACTTCTTTGCGATCGACCGACAATCCTTTCTGCACCTGATGTGAAAACAGTTTTCACAGCATACCAATGGTCTTGGATGGTGGCGGGCAGTGAGCTGCTGATTGATTCCACTCCACGTGAAAGATGGTCCCTTAGTTCTTGGCGTACTGTGGGATCTCTCAGTCGGTCAATGTTGAACCTGAGCGTTCTCATGCAGTTGGATCTTCGAATCTTACGCGGCAGTGCGTAATTGGACAGTAGCTATCATAAGATGGTGATCTCGTGCCAACCCCATGTCCGCTCCTCGTCTGTTTCGGACGTCTAGAAGACTACTTCTAAAATGATGTTGTTCTTGTTGACACTATATACTCCGTTTTACTCTTGTTTAATGCTAAACCTATTTTGGCTGCTTCCGTTGGATTACTAGCCCGCATACGGTAGTAGTTGCAGAGACCTTTAAAATATGTTGATGGTGCCTCCGGTGTTGACTTGTGAGTTTCGTACAATCCTTTCAAGTATGATGTTAAAGAAGTCACATGACAGCGCGTCACCTTGTCTAAATCATTTTTTGAGATCTCAGTAAGTCGTTAACGACCCTGATGGAACTGCAAGCGTTCTCTTCTTGAGTTTTTTTTTCAGGTTCTGTCGAAGTGTGAACATTTCATCGATTGTGGATTTGCCTAGTCTGAAACCACACTGACAGGTTCCGATCAAATTATTGACGAAAGATTTCAGGCTTTCACACAGTAAGCCAGATAAAATCTTGTACCAATATTGAGGTGACTGATGCCTCTGTAGTTGGCATCTAGAATACCATTCATCAGGCATACAGGCGTTTGAGCACTCTTAGAAATGAGTTAGTGTATGCTACCTACCAGATCTGTTTCCAGCAATGTAAGTTCCAGTAACATTGTTAAATTCAAGCTGAATATTGCTGTTATGCAGTCTGTAGAGGAAGTATTTCTATATTCCCAGCACCAACTGTGAGTCTACTACAAGGTTTCCTTCTTCATCTGTACAGGGTTCTGTACGGGTCTTGATTGTCTTGTCACGCTCTTTTTATCTTTCGGTAAAACTTCTGTACATTGCTCCTGGAGTATAGTTTCTCATTATCTTCAAGCATGCACTTCTTTTGCTCTATTTTCTTCTATCTTCCTGGGAAAGCCCGTCCTTTTTGCTCGCAGAATTCGCGAGCAACATTCGTCCTTTTTTGCAGCACTCCTTAGGTAGGTAGGTAGGTAGTGTAGGATTACGAGTTTTTCGTAAGACACTAGGCGCCATAGTGGGCCCATCGCAATTCCTAGAGAATCATTACCTTAACCTAAACCATCTCTTCTTAGCATTCGATCTCCCTACAAAATCAGCCATATTGATGATCCTTTCCAGAATAATCTTCTTAGATACGCATATTGGTAGTTTTGCACCTCTATATATGTATCGCTTTGTGGAAGCTCTGATTCTTTTCGTGGCCAGTACGTCTGCCCTTTTGTTCCCCTCTATATCGCAGTGTCAAGATACTCAGCATAATCTGACACGGTTCTGCGTACATAATGCCATGAGAATTGTGTGGCAATTCCTGACCACAGCCTGACTATCAATGTAGATGACGATATTCTTGTCAGATATTGATCCCCTCTCTAGTAATTCCATAGCACAGCTGGAACATCTACTTGGAATACACTACATGTGTCCGGGAGTTTTAGAGCCACTTGCAGATTTATGTCTCTGGAGTATATACCTGAAGCTGCACCCTCACTGGTTTTGGAACCATCTGTGTAAATTGCAATCTCACTTTGTTGAGAGACGACTTTTCTATACTAATCCTCGTACTGTGTCGAAGTCGAGGGTACAGAGGATGTCATCCAATTCATCGGGGATATCGGGTAATGATTCCCTAAGAATGGAGCTATGGACTTGAAGAGCCCTACGTTAGTGAGCCGAAGCGCACAATTACTCACCTAATTTGTGGGTCAATTGGTAAAAGATACAGAAACATCTCGAGTGCAGCCGTGGGTATAGTGCGCAGAGCACCGGTAATGGCAATACAGGCTGTACGTTGGCCAATGTATCCCGTGAATTCGTATTTATTATGGCCTTCCACCATACAAGAGCCCCATTTGTAAGGGGGATAGAACGCTTCCCTGAGGGAATTGAACTATAACCGAGAGTGGAATCAATGTTTCTTAAGATGAGCAATTTGCAAATCCAGTTGGCAATGCGATGCCTCCTCCTTTACGTTATTGAAAACGCTTTCTATGTCTAAGAATGTAGCTAATGCTGGGGTCTTTTGAAGCATAGCTGGCAGAATGACATAAAAGTCAAAAACGCAAGTTCTGCCTCTTCTTCTACCGACAATCTAGTATTATCTACTGCACCACTTTGTTTGCCTGTTGCTTCCGGCAAGACAACATTCATTCGTCAAACTAGGGGTTTCTTTTTTAATGTTCGGGTTGTTTTCCAGCACATAAGTTGCTACACTTCTGATGATATGTTGGCAGCATTGTAACTGGCCATCGGCACTTGATGCTGAAAGCATAGGAGTTGTTGAGAGATTTCGGTATCAGCGTGTGGTAGTGGCATCATTGCAACCTGTCTAGCACCTATTGTCACTGCCAGGTCCTTAGATTTGAAAACGCTGCGCTAAGAAGTCTGATTGAGCTGGATATTCCAAGTAGAATTCTACGCCAAAGCCAAGGTCCATCATTGAGACATCCATGTATGTAGATGGGTACCGTTGATTCGATGACTGGTAGTGGACTTTCATGCCATTCTTCTCTACTTGAAAAAAAAGTAACGAATGATCTTGCAAAATCTGGAAGGGGAGTTGTGTAGACTGTGCATATATTATTGGCCGTAATTTTTTGTAGAATCTGCTCATGCCCCGTCATACTGGCTTTCTTCCAATTTGGTTAGTTTGGCATAACCGAAGAGCGGCAGGGGTCTAAAATTGAGTATATGTAGCTTCTAGCCCCGCTGTAGACGTGGTTCTCATTAGCCTAGTGATACCAATACAGGTAATTCTTTGAATCGTAGTCATTGTCTTAAGATTGGTAGGTTTGCAAAACGCTTCCTACTAGACCAAATTACCACAAGTCCGTAGTGCCTCGTGTAGATATTAGCCATGGGTAAGGCACTCTCTATTGGGTCCAATTCCTTTGTCCATCATGAAGGAGTCTTTTTGCTTTTCCTCGGCTTACTTAAGACACATGCTATCTCAAAACCTTTTCCGAGAATTCTAGTAATATAATTGGTTGTCTTGTCTTTAATCTCAGGCTCATGCGTAGTATTCATCGGGAAGGGGTTTGCCTTAATCTCTACTTCCATATTAAAAAATGTCGTAGTTAGTTAGCATGGGGTCTCTGTTGGGTGACTGTTGTCTGGTTTGCAGAAGTAGATATCTTTTGACTGTCTCCCAGGTACAGTTGGCCTGGCTGATATGAATTAAGATCATCCTGAGTTCCTGACCTTGCGTGGATAGATTTTAAAGTTCGTGGTACTACTTAATTGTACTATCAGGTTCTTGACAATATCTTTACATCGTTCCAGGATCTACTTATTTCGGGCGTCCTCTCCGTTCATTTATCTGTGGGTTCCATTCCAGAATCTGAAGACACATCTTGTTCGGTTCCTTGACTTCATATTATACTTTTCGTATAGATTGTCTTTCATAACAATGTTGTCCACCTTATATTCAAAATATGAGTAAAACAGCGAATATCCCGGAAGTAGTTGCGCACTTTAGTTTGCTAGTATCGAGGGATGTCTTACATATTAAAAAAGTACCTTCGATGACTAAGTCAAGTGAACTAAAATGTCTGAACTTCTCTGAAGCTACTCTATCTTTTAGGATACAATAAGATTGCTTAAGGTTGAATAAAGGTTTAAGGTTCCAGATTCACTTGTCATAAACATTGCACCTCGGAAGATGCTGTACTTTTAATGTAAAGGATTTGCGGGAGGTACTATCCTTTGATGGCCCAACGCACTTTTGGTAGTTTTTTAAAGGTTCTCGCTATCATATCTATTCGATGGTCCTGAAGTATTCTTTCGTAGCTAGAAGAACTCAAATATGTACATATGTACGTCAAGGGAGCCCCTTCAAGACATCCTTAACCAACTTAAGCCTGTGAATTGATACTCTTTACCGAAATGTGAGTTTGGTAAAGAATTAAACTCTGTGAGAACCAAGCTACTTCAGCAGAGAGATAGTACGCAGCCTGTACAACATGACGAGACCTTCATCGGAAGTAAGGTACTATATCCACTATCCACCTTACATCCCAAGCTCGTAGATTCAGCTTAAGTACTGTGCCTCAGAAAGTACTTACAATAGGGGCTTAGAATAGGTTTGAAGCCATTGAATGCAGTAAGTTAATTTTCCATCTTCAAGTGGCATACATTTCTACTCACTCGTGCTCCCAAAGCATTCCTATATTTTCAAAAAAAAAAAAAAAAAATACATTGCCTGTATGTCGCTCCATCAACAGCGCAACTGAAGTAAGTAATTAAGACCTCTTCGCTTCGGAATGCGACCGCTCCATTGCTCATTCATCTAGCGAATTGTACTAAAAGAAGTATGTAGGTACTTCACATTAATGTTGTTCCTGCCAAAAGTGAGCCTCATCAGTGAATAGTCCGCAAGCCAAATGGGCTAACATCCCAATTTCCTCAAGAGGAAGCACTTATGAGAGAAGATGAAAGAATTCACTTCTCGCTGATTATCGCATGCCACCATGCAGTTGTTGTTGGATGCTACACCAACTCCACACGAAATTAATTCGATTTGGGGGGTTCTCTCTATCTTGGAGCCGGGCCAAGCTTAAAGAGAAACACATATAGCGTTTTGTACGAACACGTAAACCGCCGCCGCCGCCGCCGTCGCCGTCGCCGTCATCGTCGTCGCCGACGCGCAGGTTGTTCGTTTGTTTCAGTCGCGTCGTCATCGTCGTTTTGTTGGTCGTTTTCTTTCCCGCCTCATATTGCTAACAAGACCTCCCGCAGATAATTGCCCAACATATCTGGAAGGTTTCGCCCATCGCGTTGCTTCTCTGGACTCCCTCCACCACAACACCGATATACACGAGTTCCATGAGAGATTCCTCGTTTCGATTCCTCTTTTTTATTTTTTTTTGATTTTCTCGTCTTGGAGTTGGAGAAGAAGCCAAGTAATGGTTTTTATGTTTTTCGCTTTGAGGTATGAGGGATGCGTTCTGGGTCCGGACCGCTCATATTTTTCTGTTCGTTCTGCGTCGACCAAAAATCAACAAGAACATTAAAGTTATTGATGATACCTTTGGCATAATCATTGTGGGTTCCCCAATTGGGCATTAGAAAGGTGGGACAGCTGATGAAACGCACAGGGGAGCACCCAAGCGCTTGGCCGCATGATTTACGGTGCGCGTCTGTCAGTGTCTAATTAATACATTTTCGAAAATTATTAAGTTGAGTTGTGCTGTGTTTGCTTTGGGTCGAGAGGTAATGATACTTTCAGTGGAGGAGGAAGCTGATTCGGCGCCGTGTGTGGCTGGGATAATGAGGTCCATATCCTCACACTTTGGAACGAAGTCGGTGGCGGTGGCGATGACGCAAACGCAGACGCGGCGCGGTGCGAATTGCGTACCGTTGTTGTCGCTTGTGTTCGTGATGGGAGCAATTTTGATGTTGAAATGGTTAACTGGGAGAGATTGACTACTGGCGGCACTTTAACGCGCTTGGGATTCTATGTGTGCGGTGACAGTTGATGGGGCACACAATCAGTTGATGAGATTATAATCTCAGAGATTAGGTACTCACTTGGCATGATGCCTAGCAGTCAGATTGGGTTCGTTTTTCACTCTGAGCGGTGTGAGACCGCCGCCATCGATTTCCGCACCTCGTTGCTCACATGGCGCCAAGTAAATTGATCACGTTGCCATCGATGAGGTTAACTCCTTCTTTTCCTTTTGTGTGGAGGAACACTGTAAGGAATTTTTACGAATCTGGATCTGATTAGATAGTTGGCAATGTATTTTACGCTATTTTACGCGTTGATTGCCACGCCTTCAATGTGGTGTGGGTTTTCTACTCTCGAGGTCGTATTTTTTTTTTTTTTGAAAATCAAGGACTTTTTATCTCGAATATCACAATTAACTTATTGCGCACTGAATGGTTTTTTGTGGGAAAAAAAGGACAATGGCAAGGAGGTGTAAGGTCGTCAATGCTTGTTTTGATATTTTGAAGCTAAAAAGTTGGAAGCATCAAATTTAAAGATGACATTTGATGTTGTCAAGAAAGTAAAGAATGCTAACACCGAACTTCACGTGGTCTAATTTTCTTAAGTAATATCTTTGGGATATGTAATCACTCGGAATCTGTTTGCTAGTAGCGCCGTGCCGACCTATAGGTTTCCTTTCATGGACCTTCCTCATGAAACTAAAAATTTTGTGTCGCTGGTAGTGATAGAAGCTTTTCAATATGCGGTATTCAGTACACTTAAGAAAAAGATGTATTTTGTGAAAATCCTTCCAAAGATTTCATCCCTCCTGAATTTCAGGTTGGTACATCTATGTATGTACTTGTGTCTTCCGTATATTGTTTCGTTTATTTTATAACGAAAGCCATAGGAGACAAACGTCGTTAGTTTAGTCCAAGGTCTCGATATTCTGATCTGTTTTATGTATTGGGGATCAAATTAACTCAAGAACTGAAGCCTATTAATTATTAGAAGCACAGAAACTTTTCCGATTAGGCTCTGCGATAGTTTGAAAAAAATCCTGAATTTCATCGAAAAATCATCTTCAGCGATGAAGCTCATTTTTGACTTAAATATGCATTATTGGACAGCAACAAATCCACATGCGCTTCACGAGACACCAGTGCATCCACAAAAAGTAACCGTGTCGTATGGATTTCATGCTGGAGCTGTGATTGGACCGTATTTTGTCATCGATGAAAATTATCGTCATGTTACGGTCAATGGAGTTCGGTATCTTGCCATGTTGGAAGACTATTTTTGGACAGAATTGGATGAACTTGACATCGGTGATATGTGGCATCATGATATGGCACACCAAAAAGAACAGGTCCATGGGACCCAGGGCCTAGTTTCTCACAACCATTCGTGTTGTGCGTGTTATATTCTTTACATGAATGGAAGGGCCTACTGTTTAATGCTGTATCCGAAGGGAATTTTTGTTTTAAGGAGCTTTTTCATGACAGTTGTACGCTCGGATGTTTGTCAGACGCTCGCGAGATGTGGGTCGTGAAAGAAATTTTTTTTTTTTTTGCGTTTTCCGATCACTTCTGACTGTTGCTGTCAGCGACAATAGTTTTGTGAAGATATCATGGGAGTAATTCGGTACATTCTTTAATCTATAAATTATAAGGTCATCCAACAAGAGGTGTCATTTTAAATCAGTAGAAAAATGCAACTTTTTTTTTTATAAGAAGTGGTGATATTTTTATTTGAATCTAAAGTACAAATTGAGGTTAGTAATGGAATACAATGTCTTGCAAATGTCCTCCTGAGTTCTGCTTACAAGTGTGGCATGTGGTGCCTTCCTTCTGAAAATAAACGTCGTCCACGTCCATAGCATCAACTTTAGGCAAACAAAGTTAGTCAACATCGTTCGGTAACGCAATCCATTTACTAAAACGGTCGCATCAGCATCATTTTTGAAAACAAAAAATATGACCCAATGACAGCACCGCCCGCCTGTCAAGCAGCAGCACTCAACTGTTACTCGTGTGTTCGTTTACGTACCCGGACAAACGGAAATGAGCCTCATCACTCCGAATAATTTTGTGGACCCAATAAGCGAAAGTATGCCGCCGTTATGTGTCTACTACTAGCTTTAATTCTTATGCCAACAGGACTTTATAGGCATGTAGGCCAAGAGCTTTATGCAAAATGCGCAGCAAAGTGGTTGTTGTCTAAGCCCAATGCCTGTGATCGTCTCGAAATGGGCACATCTGGATTTTCAGTGACACTCTCAGCTACGGCGGCGATATTTTCAGCTGATCTTGCCGGACGAACACGTGTCGGAGTTTTTACGTCACTAACCTGTCCGAGACGTTCAAATTTATGTGTGTATCGATCCATATTTAATAACCTCCTAGTTTTTATTTTTACTTATCATACGTCATCGCAATGTTTGTTGAATGTTGACAGGTCAGCAATGGTACGAAATTTAAAATGACACCTCTTGTTGGATGACCCTTTACTTTAAGTTTGAGGTTCTCAAAAGTTAATTTAGCGCGTTAAAAGTTGTGAAGAGCATTTTAATTAATGTACGAGCTAACTTGCTTATCGAATTTAAAATGCAGAAATTGGGCATTTGTCCTCGACTGGAATTATGGCAGAATGTCCTACATCATCAGAAAAGACTTTTCGTTTTTCCTTGCGAGGTGAAAGTTTACAATCCGATCCGAACATTTTAGAAGTGACAGCTTGCCTTGACATATTCGCAATGTTTTTCTTTCCATAGTTCGTTTCTATTGCATTAATTTCCACTTGAAAGGTCTTGCAAAGTTTGCCCATCAACAGTGATTGTATGGTTCTTGGCGTATCCTGTCCCAGTTCACTTAAGTATTTGGATCCATTTTTTGGTGATCTGGTCATTGTATATTTGGTCGTTCTTTTTCACTTCATAACGCAGTGGAAATTTTTAGAAAACTGTATTTTTGATCACGACATTTGTAGCGACTTGCACCAGAGGTGCCTTATTTGTGATTGAGACCCTCTCTTTACTGTACTTTGATGGCGCTTCAGTTCGAGCTGAACCAAGGGGCTCAACCAACAAACCTTTTCAGTCAGTATTATCCTTAGCAAACTGTTTCGTACTCTAAGTCAACTCACTCACTCTCTACGCCATTAAATATAAGGTCGCCATGCTTAGGTCGGAGTCGTAAAATTTGTAAGATCGTAGTTAAATCTTCTTTTATCAACGCAGTTAGGACTGCAGTATGGGGCTGATTAGGGTCTTGAATAGAGTTTTCCTGGTTCTTCTCAATAGGGCCTTGCTTAATACATAGTTGTATCTTAGTGCCGTTGTGACAAGCAGCGAGTTTTATTTTAGTTTGAAATTTCACCCTGATTTCGCTGTACTTTGGTTTTCCTCATTTGTCCATATCCAGGCGCCCACTGACTTGCTCGCTTCGTTCTGTATTAAAGGTTTTGGTGGCATTTTTTCCAATCTATAGACAAAGCAACGATCGTTCTGCAATCGTTATTCTAGATACATAAACAAATGGGTTTTGTAGGTCTAGCGAAACTAAACATGGTTCAAAATAGTTCATCTATCTTGCACACTATAATATGTGACTTTAAAATCGATAAAAAGTTTGTGGACACCGATGTGGAACATAAGTTAATGTTTACTATTTCACATACTGTGCTCTTTCTATAGAACTTGTCGGGACGGTTTTTATAGATCTACAGGTGTTCTCTTAAAAAGTGAATAATCTATGTCTATAGTCTGGGAAGAACGTGGAATGCTTTATCTACATCCAGTTCCAATTGTCACCTTAGCTCATATCTATTTCCATTCCGGAAGGGAATTTTCCTTCTATCTCTGTTCGATATAACCCAGATATCTTAAGATCGAGATTTTATTTTTAAATTTCTTACCACGCACCGTTGTGGTAATCTCAAACGTCAGTCACATTTCCCATACGTATATGTTGGTATTCCTCTTTCTCCTCAGGACGAGTATGCATCGTTTTTCCGTTCTCAACCTCATTTGAATGTCGTTAATTATTCACACCGACTGTGTATATGCATTACAAGTCCTTACGTACACGTTGTTCATCTATGCATACTCCACCCATCCAGTTGCTGCAATGGCATCCATTATTTTCCTTCATTCAAACGACAAACGACAACAAGGAGAACTCTCCTCCAAGAATATGCGCATTGTGTGGTGACATGAGACAGATTCCGGTCTCCTAATAGGGTGTCCATTTTAAGAGGTTCTTGACACTGTATCGTTCGACAAAGGACTTAAAAAGAAAAGCTTAGCAAACACTCCTTCTTCGAGGAAAACAACAACCCGAGGAGTGTGAGCAAAAGAGAGTTAACGAGATGTCCTTATGATTTTTTTTTTCTTTTTTTTTTCCCACAGGCACACTATGATATGATTGCAATGGATTTACGTTTGTGTATGTTATGTTGTGTTGGTATGTCACAAAGAATACAACCCACTCTGGGAATGCATTCAAACTAAGTGAAATAAAAACTTGGCAATGTATGAAAATGAAAAGCAAATATTTTCCATTTTCAATTCTGGAGTGTGCCCCGAACAGGAGCAGGACATAGGTGACATGCCGGCAGGAAGAAGCAATTTCTTTGACAACGCAACACTTCAGAAATTATTTGTTTGTTTTGTTTGTCCGTTCTGGATTTGAATATTTGTCCGGAAATTAGCCCGAGGTAGGGCAGGAGGAGGACAACAAGCAACTTGAAATGGGTGAAGGATAAGAATGAACCTAGGAGTAGGAGTAGGAAATTGTGAAAAATAAATTGACACTCATATAGGTATATGGGGAATTTTAATTGTTCCATCGTTTGGAACAGTTTCTCGGAAGGAATGCTTGAATATATCATAAGCGAACGGGATGGAGTGCTCAATTGACAGGTCAGTCTGTCAAGATGGATTAAACTTGTAGAAATATGTTCACTGCAAGTGTAAAGCTTACATTTAGAAAAATATTACGTTGTGAAACTATTATTATATAATTGAAACCAAAAAGTGCCATTTTTGAATAATAGGAATCAGGCAGCAACAACACTTAAAATTTAAATCTTTCATTACTTTGAACATTTTATTCTCTTCATTGCGTCCTCAGCGTCTTATGCTTATACATAAGTATTTGTATGCCTTATCAATTTTTTTTTAAGTAAAATCGAGTGTTACTGGTTGTTTTGAAAGAGCATTGCACCATTCGCTTCAATGGTGATATTATAAAAGGCGAATTTAAGGGTTTTAAAGGCTAGCATACAGACTGAACTCTCAAATTTTACAAATCGAGTACATGATTCTATTTTCGACCTACATTGTTCAAAGTTCAGAATTATTTCTAAAATAGTTGCAGCAGTTTTTAATCCAATTCAATTTGGACTACAATTGTTTTTGCTTACTTATATCTGTGTCAACTCTTTGGGAATCTTGAATAGCAGATGAGGTCCTGAAATTACAGATCTACAGACTACAGATTGATCGTGATCGCTCGATTACGTCCACAAATTTATTGAGCTCGCTTTTAACTGTTCTCCTTACTTACTCACTTACGCGGTGTGAACCAATAAGTCTCTCCAGTTCGATCGTTAGTCACACCTGCCTCTAGTTTCTTTCTACTTAAGCGCGCCACCTTAGGCTATGTCTTCCTCTACTGCGGTGTTCCTAGAAGGTGGATTCGAAGTTTCTCCAAGCTGGATCGTTGCTGTCCATCCGCTCTACATACTCGAGCCACCTTGATCGTTGTATTTGAACTCTTCTGATTAGGGTGATGTTCCTATATAGTTTGTACAGCTCAGGCTTGTATCTTCTTCTCTATTTATACGGAGCAGCCTCATCCAATCTTGGAATAGTCAATGGCTATGTGAGAGCAGGACAGAAATGAGTAGGGTCCTGTATAAGGTCACTTTAGTTGTTCGAGACTTTTCTAGGCTTTCTTACTCAATTCGCATCTAATCGCAAAGAAACAGCGATTAACAGGAGTTATTCTTCGTTTGATCTCAGTGCTGGTATCTTTGATTGACAAAGTCCTTAATTATGCAGCTCAATGTTATATCTGTCGAATGTGAAGTTCTGTCCAAGACGCCAGTGTTGTATGTATTACTAACCGTTCAACCCATCTTAGGGCTTCATTCTCAGCACTGCCGACATTACCCTGTGTTCTTCTAATTATGTCACTATCATCGGCGTCTAGAAGCAGTTGCAAAGACTTTTGAAAAATTGTTTCTCCAAGATTGATGTTGACTATGGCTTCTGCGAAAACTCTATTAAAAATGATGTTAAATGCCATGACAACGCAACCGACCGACATCGGTCGAATTTCACAGGGATGCCTGACATAGGCAAAAATCAAATAAAAATCAGTATTAAAATTCAATGAGTTACATAGTTGGTGCAGATTACAAATCTCCTGTCTTGAGGATCGTGCAACCAATGCTAAGGTTCGATTAATCGGACATACTTTTGTCCGACTATATTTGAGATAAGTTAGTGGCCGTCAGATCCAGCTCTAGCTCAGCAATTTTATTGGATTTCAGTTTAAATTTCGCTAAATTAACCTCATCCAAGTCGAGTGAATGTAAATGTCGTTATCATCGTTTAGATTGCATGGTCCGTTTTACCTGACAACGTAGTTTCAGTCACTGCATATCGTCTCTCTTGTGCTTGTAGCGCTCGTAAGAAGATCTGGTATTTCTGTGCAGCGTCGCTTCATTTGCCTCCTGCTTTTCTGTATCTGATTGCTAGCATTCTTTATCGAACTGGTCGGTAAAGGTAAAACCCAGTACTTATGTGTCGGCATTTATCTGTTAGCTTGTTGTTAAAGTATCCGGTGAACTTTAGTCCATGGGGCTGGGGGCATTAGATCTAGTGAGAGGTTAAGGAACCTTCGATCGAAAAAGTCTCTGGTGATCTTTTGTGATTGTAGTCGTCCGACGTCAAACTTCCTTCTCAGTATTGCCGTGGCTTTGCTGCGGATAGCTCGCCCTCGATTTTGACCAACTGTTTAAGTTACAACACGTTGTGTGGTTCTGTAGTTACGTAAGGAAGTAGCTCCCAATAATGTCTTTCCTTTTGCTGGTTATTGCTAGACAATCGCATAGAAAGTGACTAATGGATTTTATTTCCTTTTCGTCTCTAGAGAAGTCGTTATGGGGTTGTCCTAGCCGCGCTGCAATATTGCCTATCACACCATGTCCTGTCACTGGACCAACAGCTGTCCGAAAATCCCTGTGACTGAGTTTCATGATATCTGCAGATCTCTTTTTGTCATACCTAGATTGTGTCATAACGATTTGGCTGTAGCGCATGTATGTATTAGATGTCATCCCCTGTTAGCTTCCTCGTTCGATTCAGTATCTATTTCCTTATTTCCCAGTATGCTAGCCTCAGGAAAGGCTTATATGTATGTGACCCTACCCAAGCTAGTTCATCCGCGTTTTCGTTAACTGGAATATCCATGTAACTCGGTACCCAAAAAAGGGACCAGCTTATTGGCCACTGAGATATCGTCCAGTGTTTTTATACACATTTTTACAAGCTTGGACCTTACTGATGCTGACTGTAGCGCTTAAATGGCTGCTTGACTGTCAACATAGCTACCTCGATAATCATGTTCGCAGTTTGTTTTATTGCAGTAACTATCTATCGAGCGAGAGACTCTCCGCTGTGCATTCACCATCCACAAACGCCAACAATCTGTGGAACCAGTATCGCGACATCATCAAAGGGGTAGTAGAGACCACCATAGCCTACCAGCCACTACCCAAAAAGAGCCCTTGGTATGATGATGAATGAAGAGTATCGAGCCAGAAGTAGGGAGGAGAAGAAGATCCTGCGTAAGAAGAAAAGGGCCCACGCAGTCTCCCAGCTCAAGGATATCGAAGTGTCCCGCGATAGAAACAACATCGGAACGCAGGCTCTTCGAAACAGTGAAGGAAATCTAGTCACCGAAGCACAGGGAATAGTAGATGTATTTAAGCAGCATTTCCAGCAGCTACTTAATGGGCAGGTAGAGAGAGTGATAGGGCAAGAGAACCCGCATCCAGTCAATGAAGAATCCATCCCCCCTCCTAGTTTTGAAGAGGTCGGCTCAGCTATCAAAAAGCTGAAGAACAACAAGGCCGCCGGCTCTGATGGTCTACCAGCAGAGCTTTTCAAACATGGTGGTGATGCTTTGGTAGGGTGCATGCACCAAGTCATCAACCAAGTATGGGTGGATGAAGTCATGCCCGATGACTGGACTATCAGCTCTATATGCCCCATCTTCAAGAAAGGCGATCCTATGTCTTGTAAGAACTTCCGAGGCATATCCCTGCTTAATGTCGCATATAAGATCCTATCCAACGTACTGTGTGAACGTCTGAAGCCTTTCTGCAGCACACTAATCGACACGTATCAGTGTGGCTTCCGCCCCGGCAGATCGACCAAATTTTCACATTAAGGCAAATCCTGGAAAAGACCAACGAATTTCAAGTCGAGACTCACCATCTCTTCATCGACTTTAAAGCCGCATATGATAGCATAGACATTGACATCATCGGTCGCTCCCAGCGCGCTGGGTTAGAGGCTTTTACGGTAATTGAAGAACAGGCGAAACGAGTTGGCCTTGAAGTAAATGAGGACAAAACCAAGTACATGTTGTCAACAAACAAAGAAGCATCTGTCCACCGTCTAGGACAGAACGTCACTGTTGGCAACAGTAACTTCAAAGTGGTTAAGGAGTTTACCTACCTCGGAGTAAACATCAACTCCACGAATGAGACCTTAGTGGAGATTCGACGAAGACTTACCCTAGGAAACCGTTGCTACTTCGGTTTGGCGAAACAAATGGGGTCAGAACTCCTAACTCGGAAGACGAAATGTATGCTCTACAAAACTTTGATCCTGCCAGTTCTGCTGTATGGAGCCGAGTGCTGGACGATTAGCAGGAAATCAGAGCAAATACTGAACACTTTCGAACGAAAAATTCTTTGTCGGATATTCGGTCCCGTATGCGAGGAGGGCGAATGGAGGAGAAGATACAACCGCGAACTCTATGAGCTGTACCAAGATGTGGATGTAGTCCAAAAAGCCAAAACACGTCGACTACATTGGCTCGGCCACATCGAGCGAATGGACAATAATGCTCCAGCAAAGAGGATCTTCGAATCACAGCCCCCAGGTTCGAGAAGACAAGGAAGACCGAACCTCCGTTTTAAGGGCCAAGCTATCGCGGATGCCAGAGCGCTTGGTCTAGACAACTGGAAGCAGCGTGCCCGGGATCGAAGAGTGTGGAAGGCTGCCGTGTCTCAAGCAAAGACTCTTTACGGGTCGGGAGCCCGTTAAGTAGAGTAAGTGAGTATCTATCGATCAATATAGATAGCTACCTAATTCTGGGTTCATACTATACCTTCATCTCAATCCTGCCTGCTAAGAGTTCTGATGCCGTATCTCCGACTACAGTTTGATAGTGGAACGAAATAGTTCGTTTTTGTCCGGAATCTCGGTTTATTCCACCGATTCAGAATTGAGGAATGACAATAGGGCTTGGCTGTCCAGGTAGTCCGGGTTCTCGTAGTCTTAGCTCCATTTTAACAGCCGAGCTGCCGCAGTTAATGTCAAGTGGAAGGAGATTCAGTATTATTTCCAGGGCTGCTAATGACGTTAATCTCATCTATCCTGTCACCCTAGGCAGCGTTGAATCCTTGTCATGCTTTCAAGATGATATTTCTTCTCGAACGCCTTCCACCAAACAATCGAAATGGGTAAAGTCTTCCTGATTCGATTGTCTGTGTTTTCTTTACGGTATAATACACTAGAATGTTACACTTTTTTCCTGAGCTCTCTTGAGTCTTAAGATCATCTGTTTAGTTTGACTTTAAACTTTGCCAATGTTTTCTTTCTGAAAATCAAGTATTCGTTAGAGAAATGTTCCAAAATCAGTCATGTAACTTCATGGCCTTGTGGGTGATTCTTGCTATTTGCTAGCTAAGTACATAAATTTGTTCTACAAATTATCAGAAGTTTTACCAATAAATCATATTTTCTCTAAAAAATCCATCTCTCTGCCAATATGGTGTTGTTCCCCATCGGTGATTTCTCCGGCGGAAATCATTTTGTCCATCATAATCATATTCTCATTAAATTTCACTTTTTTTTTTAACTACCGTGAAGTGTACATAATTTTTCCAGTCATTACCGTGAACGCAGCACCCCTCCGTTGTCGTTGCCGGTGAGGAAAACAGAAACCAAATAAATGTTAATCCCGAGCCAATTCCAGCCGCCACGTTGATGTGTGAGAAACAACAATGGAAGCAACCGAACCGCTTTGTCGCGTCGTTGGTGCATGCACCAACCATCATGCACCGTGGCTCCTCCATGTGAGCGCACCCCCACCTTTTATGCGACGACGACTACTACGACGAGGACTACGTATTAGCATAACATTGAGAAAAAATAAAGGTTTTCCATGCGCCGCCCATTTTCTTGTACCCTTTTGGACGCTCGCAATTGGCTGGAGGGACAGTGTCGCCGTGCCGGTGGTCATGTTGTATTGCCCCGGCCCCTAGTGCATTAATTGATTCCGCGAAGGTGTGAGCCGGTGTGCAAGAAATATTTCTTCTTCCTTTTCATTGCCTCGGGGGTCGGTTATTACTACCAGACCGGGTAATGTCTTCTGACAGGTCTCTCTCCCAAATCACAGCACAGTCAAACCACTTGGTGTTCTCGTTTGTAATTTTGATTTCAAGATCCTTATCTCTCTCGCTCTCTCTCTGTCTCTGCCCTCTGTCTGTCCGTTCGATTTTGTGTGGGGGGTAACAAAAAAGTGCAGAAGTCTTGGTCTCCGAAAGTCACCCACTGCGCGAGAACTCCTACTGCTGGGCACCAAAACAGTGGTACCTAGATGTGTTCAGGTAACACACAGCAAAACTGCACTCTGCACAGCCCATGCCACTGTCACGACTTTATCGATGGAAAATCGCCTCTTGTGTTGGAAAAGTCATGCTTTTCATACCCCCAAAGATGTTTAGCTGCACATCAGGGATCACCTTGTTGCTGCAGAGCAGCCTTTGTTGGTTTTTTTTTTTTTTTTTTTTGTATAGTATTTGGTTTGTGTGCACTTTTCCATCGTTCGGCAATTACTAGTGTTCCTCACCATGGAGGCTGTTTCTAAATCAGGATTCCAAAGCAGCAGAGATTTAGTGGCGATAATGTAGCAACAGCAGCGGCGGCTCGAGGGAGGCAAAATAAGTGTTTTGGCAACAACATAACTCTGAACTCTGAAGCCCTCTCCGGGTGCTGCTGTTTGATTTGAAGTTTTTGCCTAATGCAGAAGCAATGGAATTTGCCATTAGAAAGGGAGTTGGGTAGTTTTTAGTGCCAGCAACCTTGGCACTTGTTCGAGAGAGAGAGAGAACTGATTCGAATCAGTCGGTACTGTTTTTTGGTCTCAACTTGAGTGGAATCTTGTGACGATCTGTTGTACTTATCAATAGATAGCATTGGAGGTATTTTACAGGTTACCTTGTAAGTGCAGAAGTCTTCTATCTTCAAAGGAAGTATGGAATGTGACAGTTTAACTTAGGACTTTGAAGTGTATGACATCTGTATTGTCACATTCGTACATCATTTTTATGAATAGTCCTGGTATTCTCTAGGTAGGTAGGTAGAGTGGTGGTTCTTGGGAGAACCCAATTAGCGCTAGAGTGCGTCGTTTTGTAACGGATTAGTTCTCCAATCCTTTTTTCGGCTATCTCACCGAGGTCCACGAGGAAGGGTTTTCCTAGGATATGTAGCCTGGTCCTCGCTAGGGCCGGACAGCTGCAGGTCAGTGTCTTTGCAGCTTTTACGAAAGGTGATGTAAAGGATACCAAGCTTGGCCAGTGGCCTGTGATGATGGCTATGATTCTGGCAATATCTGGTCTCGATTTGCCAAGTAGCTCGTTTGATTTAGGTTTGTTGTAATCAGGCCATGTCTTTCTTGATATTACACAACTAGTCAGGCTGTTCCACCCTTGGCTGGCAAGCTGGAGGAAGTGATCACTTCTTGGTATTCTCTATTCGAGAGAGGATAAGAAGAGTCAGAACAAAAGAATGTCTATGCTTTCTCGAGTTGGCGTGGAGACGAAACGACTCTTTTAAGACTTGTGAATAGGAATAGGGAAACCACTTTTTAAATTAGTGAAAGCAGAACATCAGTAAGTTGATACTTCCATACATATCAGCGGCTAAATAGAAAATTTTCCTGAATGATGTCCAGATTAATACTCCAGCGACTATCAAGTAGGATCCTATTTTTACTTGCATCTATTCCTATAGGGCAAGTATTGGTTTCGCGAAAAATTGCGAACTTGAGATTTAAATCAAACTTTACATTACTGTGAAAGAGAAGTCGAAAATAGTGGAACCGATAATTCTATCTGTATCCTCTTCATATCTGGGGTCTGTAGGGTCACAACCAAGCGCACTTTACTTAAGGCCGATTTCATTACAAAACCGATTTTTTCAAAAACGGCTACAACGTGACCAAATTTCATATTTCTTCTTACATAAGTAGGGACTTCTTCTTAGATCCTATAACCCTATAACCCATAACGTCTTCGGGTGTTCGGAGTCCTGCAATGCATTTCAATTCTCTTCAACTCATTTCCAGTGTCCTTGATTCCTATTCAACCCGAGTCCTGTAATGCATTGCAGATTTCTCGAACTCATTCCCAATGTCCTTGATTCCTATTCAACCATTCTGCGCTACTTTTACCTAGCAATAGCCTCTCTACTGCTGGATTGTTTAAGTGGATTCCATTCCATGGCATGTTCGACGACGGAATTTTGTTCGCGCCGTAGATTATGGCCAATCCATTGTCACTATGTTCGTCGAATTGAGATGATATTAGGTTTTTAACCCGTTTTCCTATAAAGCTGTTCATTCGAGATACGACTAGGGTAGAAAATCCGATGGATGATGCATAGAGGTACATATGTTCACGAATCTATGTAGCTTATGAATGACAATGGGGGAGATTTTCCAAGTATTACACCCATATAGGTAGTAGCACTGATTCAACATGCTCTACTCATAACTCTTTTAGATTTTTGATAACATTCCGGACGCAAATTTGGCTTTCTCGATTCTGCTGCTAAATAAATAAAGTAGTCGACCTACAGGCCAACAATGTTTGCTTTACTCCGTCCAACTTTGGTTGTATTGCTTTCCTGACTGTGTACCATTCGATGCAAGTCAGTCCATTATTCTGTGTGAAAGCGAATAAACGTCATTACCAAAGTTGAGACATTTAAGGGAAGATATCAATGTCCATTGCATGCCATCAGGGCTGCACTTAAAACACCAATAATTCTCACCAAGAATAACTGTGGTAAAAGCATTCAGCGTTGTCGGACACCACCTTAAACATCATCAGACACATTACCATTGTGTAAGACGTGGCATTTACCACTTATACGTTGTTTCTCTGTAGTACGTCTTCTGCGTAAGACGATCTAAACTTCTTCAAGTTGATAAATAGTAGATGAGCTGGAGACTCACTTATGCAGATGGTTGATCTCGAGTTGAAACCTGCTTATTCGTCATCGACAGTTTAGTCAAGGTGTTCTTTGATTCGATCCAGAATTTTGGAAACCGCAAGAAGGTCACAGATACCTCTTCAGTTTCCGCACTCTATCTGTGTTTCCTCTGTTTGGAAGTTTGATGATCATTCCCTTCTTCCACTTTTCTGGGAAACTTTTGTTTTCCCATGCGCTTCTTATGATTGCAGGTCAACCGATATATTTGAAACGAATACAAAAAGATCTGCAGCAAGCTCTTCAAGCCCCACCGCTTTATATTCCTTGAGTGTTTTGTCCAAGGTAGCGATGCTATCATTTAAGCGATTCAAAACCATGGTGAAAGGCTCTCTTCCGTTTCCAGGCTCTTCGCAGGATGGTGTTTCCAACTCTAGCCAGGGTCACTTATCAGTTCCTGTAAGATTTTATAAACGGTTCCAGTTGGGCTTTAAAATTCATGTAACCACTGCTTAGCTTTAGCATATCGTCTAAATGTGAGACAAGAAGCCACGGAACATACATTGTATGTGCACTCATCCATTTGATCTCCAAGAAGTTTCTCAAAATCTGTACAGTGACGGTGATGTCGTTGCTTGTATAGTCCTTTGAGTTGATAAATCCATGGGCTTTGTCGTTTATGATGAGTATCTTGTCAAAAGTGACAAAATTTAATGCAAAATCAGTAAGATTTGTCGACTGCGTGCTTTTTCCAAATAATTGGTTGTTGCACTACAATTTCGCGCACAGCTACATTTTCCATTCCTCCTTGATTGTTCTGCTCGATGATTGCTAAGGGTGACCCAAGCTTCTGGTAAATTACGTCGGTAAGTGGATTCAATTGCATGGAGATGTAATTGTGACCATTGATGACATGCATTGGCTCATGTTAAGCCGCTTTGGACATTTAACTACTTAGGCGCTTAGGGTTCTGTAGGACATGACATCTGGCATCCTGTGAACTTAATTATTGCGTAACGCTCACCCAATAAAGTCTCTGTTCACACTATCGAAAACCTTCTCAAAATTAAAAAGAGCAAGTGGATGAGTGATCCATATTCAACACACTGCTTTAGACTTATTTGTAGGGTGTTTGTGTGATCATCAAGTACATACTTACTCTTCGAACCACTAACTATGGAACTTGCGCTGTTGCGTCAGCAAAAAAGACTTTTAACTTCCAAAGACCATTTTCAAAAACGAGAACTGGTTCACATTAGAAAGCTCAATTTTTACATATGCGGCCTAAGTAAACTTGTAAACCTAAACCCAAACCCTAAATTTTTCTAACTAAAATTTCCCCGATCATGTGCTACACTTTTTAAAAATTTATCTTTTTACTAGATATCGAAAGAAATTGTAAAAACAAAATCAATAGGCCTTGAAGTTCCAACAAAAATGCACACCTACTTTAGTAGGCCTCATGGGTAAGAAGAACAAGCCTTGAATTTCAGTGCTTATAATATTGTAAACTTATAAGTTATAGCATTAAGGTGCAAGTACGTACAACCCAATCGTGCACTATATTTTTATACGAATACAGTTCCTTTCTGTGTTCTTTTTCGTAGCACTTATGAGCAGTTTACGTCATCCTTATCAGACTGCAGTTTATTAAACGCGCTTAAGTGGAGTTGTAGTACCTTTGTCAGTCCATTAGAATTTGTACAGGTTGGGCCATCTGATGGTTTCTTTTTGAATCATATGTTATTTTGACACTGACAGCTTTTATGCGCTCAAATTGACAAATGCGCTCAATTGACAGATACTCAGTATTATATTTTCGTGGTACGAAATGGATCGATTTAAGCTTGAACAACGTTGGGAAATATTGCAAAGTGGATGCTGTGTTGCTGAAACAGTGTGAATTTTGAAAAGAAATTTCATTCGAAATATGCACAAACTGCAGCTAGTGTATACGCAAGTTTGCGATAAAAATTCGTGAGGCTGGTTTGCTGATTGTTAACCGAACATATTTCCGTATTCGTTCAGTGCGCTCAACGGAGAATACAGCAGCTTTTTGCAGGTTTTTGGAGTGCAGGAGTATTATTGGCCTATTTTTCTTCCAAGACGACAATGGAAGAAACGTTACAGTCAATGGTGTAATAACCGATTTTTTATGGCCAGAAATTGAGAATTTGGACTTGGGCGAGATATGGTTCCAGCAACCCGTCCAACAATCGATTTATTGCACAGTCGTTTTGGTAATGTTGGTTAGCCGGCAAGGAGCTGTCGATTTGACGTCGTTGGACTTTTTTTTTGTGGGGTGCCATTAAAAATCGATACTATGCGAACAATCCAGAAATGATTCAGGTACTCAACAACAATATTGGTCAAGCTATTCGTGAAATAGGGACCGAAAACATCGAAAATGTATTAAAAAATTGAGTTGACAGAATGGCCTACTGCCAAGCCAACCGAGGCAGTCATTTGAATGAAATAATAATCGGGAGGTGTACTCTTTTCAACAAGAAGCAATCGTTGAAAAATATTGAACAGTGGGGTTTTATAGCCTTTTTAAAAAGCTAACCAACAAATGGCCCACCGTATATTTTCATTATTTCCTTTTCCAACTTGTAAACATTGTATATTTTGGGAATGCTCGATATTGTTTGCTACCATTAGAATCAATTTATTTTTAATTTTTTTTTTCAGGCCACCTTAAAAAAACTACTTCAGTTCATCTAAAGGGAACTAAACAACAAAATGGTAATATTCTTAAAACGGAAATCTCTGACAAAGAATTGATACAGACAAAAGTTACAACAATACTTAAGTCATCAGGAAACAACTTCCAAAAATGTGGGTGAGTAATAGCATTAATTTTTAAATATGCATTTAGTCGTAGAACTATTCTATATTAGTAGTTGCTCTAAAGATTAACTTTGGCAAGATTAGTGCAGACCTGTAAACTTTCAAGTACCAGTACCAGTCAAGTACCCAGTACTTTGTACTTGTACTTGAAAAAAAAGGAGTACAATGTACTTGGTACTTTAAAGGCACCAAGTACAAGTACTATTCCAAGTACTCTTTTCTAAGTACATGTACTGGATACTGTAATACTGGGCAGTACATTTGCAAGTATAAGTATAATTAAGTACAATTCCTAACGTGGTCTATGTGTGAAACGTGCTAAGAAAAAGCATTAATCTTCAAATTTGTTTTTGGCATCTACAACTATTATTGTTAGTTAGCTACTGCGGATAATGACAGTGGACGGTTACAAAGGTGATCCCGAGTCTCGACATATGTACGTATGTAGAAGACCAACAATGCTTTGATTCTCAGTATTAAGTTAGCTGTACTATCATGTCACACCATAGACCATGCAAGGAAATGTACTTGAAAAGTACTTGCAAATGTACTGCCCAGTATTACAGTACCCAGTAAATGTACTTAGAAGAGAGGACTTGAAATAGTACTTGTACTTGGTGCCTTTAAAGTACCAAGTACATTGTACTCCTTTTTTTCAAGTACAAGTACAAGTACAAGGTACTGGGTACTTACACAGTACTGCAGTACAAATGTATTCCAGTACTTTACAACTCTGGATTAGTGTGGGCCTTTTTTAGAAGTCTACAAGTACCTACTCATTTGCTCTACATATGTATTTTTTATTTTCTTTCAATTTTCCTCCTTCCTGCCAAAATTGTTGTATGAAAATACATCATTTGTAAAGTGGTTAAACTCCGGTTAATTTGACACTGGCATAATGAAGTATAATTTGTTTGCATAATATAACACATCCACCTTGAAATAGCATTCGAACTAAACAGTGTCGTTCCATTACTACTGAGGTGTCCTTTCAGGATATAAGCCCTGACTCTTTTCTTTAAAGGGTTGATGTTCTAGATCCAGGATATGAGAAATTTGGAATCGATTGCTATGGTCAAGGTATAAAACGAATGATGTTTGCCTGAATCCTTTATTCATTTTGAAGTATTTATACATTTAAAATACATACTTGTACTTGTACATATGTATGTATATGGTTCCAATTTTGTAGTGATTAGAGTCTTCTAAAAGACTTTTTTTCATTTGCATTCATTGATTCAACGATTTAGGTGTCTGTATAATAGAATTTAAATACAATTTAGCTTTTCTTTCTTCTGGATATGCCGTGCTTTAGAGATTAGTGCGTCAGGAGTTCAAAAATGATCGACATCCAGATACTTCCCACATCTTGCAAACGTCTGACCAAGTGTATAATTGTCATGAACAGTTTCTAAAATAAAAAATAAAAATAACGACCTAAGCCTTTTGGTGAAGCAAAACTAGATCTCTAAAGTCATCCTGCTCAGATGAACCTAAACTAGACATAAGATATTTGGAACAATGGAACATCTGGCATAAGGCAATAGGCTTCCATTAATCGGACAAGCGGTCTTTTTTTTGGTTTCAGCTTGCCTCACAGCGCATTATTGGTCTTTTCCTGCGAGCTTCCCCTTTTCAACTTTTGATAGAACTTTTGAACGTCATTTCCTTCTCAAGTTGGCAAGTTTTCTTTCAGAAAAATCGGTATTTCTCTTTTATTATAGGTGTCACGTATAGTCCTTCTTTGAAATAACTCTGTATTTTCAAAATTGAATCTCTAACTTCAGTTGATACATCCTAGAACCTAGGCTTCTTTCATTTTTGGCAACCCATGGAAACAAGCCGCTTTCACCAGATATTTTAACCGGAAAGATACCCGATAAAGGACTAAAAACCTGAAATATCCAAATCATTATTTGGTTTGTTTTTAATGTAAATAGCGTGCAATGCAAGTGTTCGGTTGTATAGTTTTGCCCACACCTTAATATGTTTTTAATAACCCTAACTGCCATTTGTTGAAGCTTTCTTCCTCTTTGCTTCTATTCCATATGTGATTTTAGTTGCCGTTTCATGCATTTATCACACACCGTAGTGTGGTCAGAGGAGAATACCTGCGAATTTCCCTACTCGTACAGGATGGGAACACACAATTTTACACCCTTTCCCGTAACTAATTGACTTGCGTGATGCACCTATTTATTTGTGTATTAAAGTATAATGCGCATTCCTAACCCATCTGTCTGTGTAACCGCAAAACATCCAAACTCATGTTGCCTCCGCCTTGGAGATGCATGTTTGAATGCTAAGACCAGTGTCAAGAAACCGAGAGGGTCCTTGAGCTGTGTGTCATGTGTGAATGTGGTTTCTGGTGTGTTTTGCTCTCCCAAACATATGCTCTTGAATCAAAAAACAAGAGGATAGCATGACTATGAACGAAAAAAAAAAAAAAGGACTCGCACCGGTTCTTTTGGGTTTACTCTATACTACAGCCCCCAATAATAGATACATTCTCTCGTTTGTATGACATTCGATGTCATCGTGAGGACACACCAGTAATTTATGACATTACTCGTTTATTTCATTAAAATCTATGTACGAGTATATCTCTGACTGTGTGCAGTATCCCTGGCAAAGGATCGTTTTCGTCGACGACAACGCACGGTGGTATTGAATTGAGTTTTGATTTCAATTGATTTTATAATGAGGTATAAACCACCCCCGCGTGTGTACGGAATTGCACACTCGATACGCGCTGTTAATTCGTAATAAATTTTACAATTTTGTCAAAACAAAACAACCCTCGAGATGGATTTCGATGTCGACTTTGACTTCCAATGATGTCACTTTCCTCTGTACCTTAGTCGCGCGTTCGCTCGGTATGTGTGTGCAATTCCGATTAATGATGACATGAAATAACAACATGGAATCTAGCTTCCTTTGGGCAGATTAAAATTCTTTGTGTTGTGCTGCAACCCCTATTTATAGTCGGAGTGGATGATGAGCACTGAAAAGTTGGATCGGGGTGAAGGTGAAACCACTCACCCCCGCGTAAATCCACGTAAAACTCTGAATAGGAATCCATTAACGTAATTTTCCAAGGGTCAGTGTCATTAATCGGTATTGATTGCGAATGAAAGGCTGTTTGTTAAAATTAAGGCTGACAGTTGTATTTAGGCACCGTTTGACGTTTTTATAAATGGCAGTTTTTTTTTTTGTTTGAGGAACTGGAGGCGATTTCTGTGTGAAAAGAATCCATTTGATGATTGCGCTTAACAGGATGCGCTGCAGATGGAAAGGGTGGTTGCAGTGAGATCAGAAAATGGCAAGCTTATTGAATACCAAGGTTTAACCTTGGACTCATGACGTCTGTTTCTTCAGTAAGTCCTTCCAAGCAACAACTATTTTATCAAAAAATACATTTGATCTAACGTCTTTTTATTCTTTCTGGTTAAAGGTTGGACATTGGTTATAAAGATTTCTGTTTTGCATAGGTAAAGGTTGGGGTGTCGTGAGCAGCCACACTTAGGCCAGTAAATGGTCATTATGGTACCACATGGACCTGAAATCCACATAGGAAAACTACCCTCAGAACCAACAGGAGTTTATAATAAAGCGCTGTAGGTGATTGATGTTGGCGTTAGCCAGATCCTCTAAATTGTCGAAGAAGTCGACTCCTAAGTGCAATCTTCTTTGAGCAGAGAGTGCTTGGCACATATGTACATAGTTTCCTTCTCTTCTTTGTCTATGCAGCTTCTGCAAAAGTCATTAACGGAAGGAGGCCTAACCTAATGGCGTGCCTGCCGATGATGCAGTAGGCCGTATTGACACATACGATAATTGTTATGAGCGACGTTTTCTGTTTAATCAGACTGTTGGAGCGTCTTTAGTCTACCTTGAGCCAGATCTGTCTAGTAATGAAGCACCTAGTGCCATCTGCCTATTTACGATTGGTTAAGTTCACAGCATTGAGTTTTAGCAGCAGTTTAATTGTAGCGAGATGCATGTGGCATACCGATATTCACCTTATCCGGGAAGGCCTCCACCTCGTCACATTTAGGTACTTGTGAGTTCCTGGACTGGGTTTCTTTCTTACTGCCTCTTAACTGTTCGTTGGTGAGTAGGTCCTCCAATTATCGTGATATTCTCGATAACATGGAAAGATCGTATAGTGAGACATTAGATAGTCCTGGAAGTAATATCTTCCTAGTGTTCGGTTCCTCAAGTAACATACATAGGCTTGGGCAGTGATACAGATAGTTAGGTGTATTCTCGTGCATATTGTCATCGATGAGTTTAAATTTTATTGTGTGGTTCTTGACCATAGCCAGTGAGTGCACTTCGCTGTCATTTTGTAGGAGTTTATACCATTTGGTGTCGTATTGTGGCCAGAGCTTCTTTGATATTAATCGAGTTGCACACATTGTTGGTTGTCATTAGGATCTTACATACGTTCGTCTCGCTCCCTGAGGTTACAGAGTAAAGGCTTAATCCAATGTAGTCCTTAATTTTAGTCCATTGGAGACTAGCTTGATTTCAGTGGCAAAATTTGCTTTAATAGCCATCCGACGGTCAATAAAAATGGTGATATCATCTCGTGGTATTGTCATTACTGGCTGCCTTTGTCACTGACAGGAACTCCGCTTGGAAGAGACTGCTGTATTCACTAAGTCTGATCGAGCTGTTTATGTTTAGACAGATGTAGACTTGTCTTTTGTTGATTCCACTTACTTACTTACTTACTTACCTAACAGGCTCCCAACATGTAAAGAATCCTTGTCTGAGACACGGCAGCCTTCCACTCTTTTCGATCCTGGGTACGTTGTTTCCAGTTGTCTAGAACAAGCGCTCTGCCATCCGTGATTGCCATCCGTGATTGCCTAATTCTTAAAACGGAGGTTCGGTCTTTCTTGTCATTGTCGTCTGGAACCTGGGGGGCTGTGATTCGAAGATCCTATTTACTGGAGGATTATTGTCCATTCGTCCGAGCGATTGTACGAGCCAGTGTAGTTTACGTGTTTTGACCACATCCACATCTTGATGCAGCTCATACAGTTCGCGGTTGCATCTTCCCCTCCATTCAAATATTCGGCGAATATTTCTGCTTTCCTGCTTATCGTCCAGCACTCGGGTCTATATAGCAGGACTAGCAGGATCAAAGTTTTGTAGAGCATGCATTTCGTCTTCGGAGTAAGGAGTTTTCAACCCATTTGTTTTTCCAAAACGAAGTAGCAGCGGTTTTCCAGGGTAAGTCCTCACCGAATCTTCACTAAAGTGTCATTCGTGGACATTCGTGGTGACTTCGAAGTCACCCTGGCCAATAGTGACGTTTTGTTCTAGGCGGTGGACAGATGGTTCTTTATTTGTTGACACCATGTACTTGATTTTGCCGTTATTTACTTCAAGGCTAATTAGTTTCGCCTGTTCTTCTTCAATTGCCATAAAAGCCTCAAAGACGGCGTGCTGGGAGCGACTGATGATGTCGATTTCGTCTGCGTATCCCAGCAGCTGGACAGATTTGTTGAAGATAGCGCCTTACATTAACACCTACCCTGCGCACTATCTGTTCCAGCACGAGATCAAGAAATAACATGTTACCACATCTTTCGATACATTAAATTTTAAATTAAGTTTAAAATTGTTCGGAAGAACTATTTCCGAATTGCACATTGCACCACGAGTTTTCCAGCGTCACGCGGCAGAACTGGATCAGTTTTGCCGGGATCCCGAATTCGACCATCGCCTTGTAGAGCTCGAAACAGTGAATGCTATCATATGTGGCTTTAAAGTCATTGAAGAGATGGTGAGTCTCGACTTAACTTCTTTTCCAAAATTCGCTTTAGTGTGAAAATTTGTTCGATCAGGCCTGAAGCCACCCTGCTACATGACGATTAGTGTGTTGCAAAAGGGATTCAAACGTTCACACAGCACGTTGGAAAGTATCTTTTATGTGACATTTAGCAGTGATAGTTCCTGAGCTAGATAGTTTTTAAAAGACATATGGTCTCCTTTCGTTAAGACAGGGCATATAGAACTGAAAGTCTAGCACCCATATCTGGTTAATGATTTGGTACATGTACCCTACCAAAACACCACCTCCATGTTTCAAAAGCTCCGCTGGTAGAAGATAGTAGTCTTGTTGTTCTTTAACTCTTCCATATTGGGGGCAATGGTTTCTTCATTGTCTGAATGCGAATTCTCTTCTTGCCGCATCACTCCCTTTATCTGATACCCATTAAGTAGCTGCTGGACGTGCTTCCTTAACACGTCTACTATTCCCTGCGCTTTGGTGACTAGAGATTTTTGAGGCGTCTGCGTTATGGGTTTGCAGCCATTTGTCAGTTGCTTGGCTTGTATTATTATAATAGAATGTCAGAGTTATTGAAACATATCAAGAAATTTTAAAATAGTACATTTCTAAGTATTCAGCAACTGCTATTCGCACTTGGAAGACAGCTCCGAAATCAGCTAAACGACAGGACCTCATTATATTCAGAGTTTCCCAATAACCCTAATCCATTATTCACTTTGTCTTAAATCTCTGGTTTGGCTTGTAATTGCCTGACAGCTTCAAAATCAACTCTGAAAAGTAGAACTACAAACAAACATTCAAACGATATCACCTAAAGGAGCAAATGATTTTTTCGAAACCGCAGCTTTTATAGAATACATACATATGTATGTTTCTATGAAACAACAAAAAAAAAAAAAACCGAATCCTGTTTACATTTTTGACAGTTTCTACTCTACCTCTTAGATGTATATTTATCTGACAGCAAAAGAAAAGCAAAATAAAGAAGCAACCTCGTTATTCATGCTATCAATTCCAGTCCCGTTTTTAAGTTGCTATCTCATTGATTTTCTTTCTGTTTTTTTTTTTTTTTTTCTTTTTCTCCTCTCATCTTTATTTCTATCGTTTGGTACATGATACTCGGAATACCAAAAGATATCATGACTTGATAACGATTCCTAATGAACTTTATGTCCGAGAGCAAGCAAAATACGACGGACGGGGGAGACCGGGTTTCAGAAACAACAAATCAAATATCCCAAGGATAATCGACTTAGTTAAGCTATTGAGTAAACCAACCAACAACACCCCCTTCTCCTGAACACACACTGTACAGATACACACACACACACAGAGCCAGCCACTCGAGATACTTTCCTTGGGTGGTGATGGTAGCGCAATACTTACCAACTTTTAACACAATAGACACCCACAAGTATCCATTCATCGAGAGAGTAAGGAGCGTCCACTGTGATGATGATGATGATGATGATGATGATGATGATGATGATGGCTGCGGTGGCGGTTCAAGAGATCCTGTATATCGAAAAACAAGTGAATAGATATTTTATTCTGTTTTTCTTTGCTTGATTGCGGGCGGCAGCGGTACAAATTTTATGTGGGAAACCTACCCCCCTTCGGGCCGTTCAGCATAATCAGGATAATTGCAACCGAGAATACATTTGTTGTATGCCCTCTGTGTGTTTATCTGTCTCACTGTTGTGTGTGATGCCTATGTCCTGCCGAGAGTTAAGATTTGTTTACGAAACGAAAACGGAACCCACAAAAAAAAAAATGTATATAAATACATACATAGATATATCCAAGTAAAACAGAGGACTCATCCTGAGAGGCTATTGATACCAGGCAGAGGACTACGTGTATATGTACATTTGAAGACATCATTAGTTGAATAAACGTTCTTAATTTAGCGTTGATTTTAAGTCTGATAAACAAATCGAACGAAGGAGGAATACACAATGGGAATTAAGTTGTTTCATTGTCCTTTCAGTGGTTTTGTGAGTTAGATATCCCTTTTTCATCAAATAGTAGTCAAATTAACTTGTGGAACGGGTCGGATTAGAGGACAAAAATTAAAACTGCTAGTGCAATGTTTGTGGCAGCAGCTTTTTAGTTGCACTGAGACCTGTATGTATGTATTCGTTTTTTGAAAAATTTCGAACTAGAGATTTTAATCAAACTTGACACTGTGATGGAGAAGTCAAAAAATATGGCACATATGGCAAATATTTGACTGCAGCCTGAATGGCCCGATGGAAGTGAATACTGTATATGTGATTTGTAAGGCTACAATTCGAGGCGAAATCTGTGTAAAGCTCAAATGAAAGGGGTACTTCAGCTACAAGTTCTAGAGTCTGCCTTTTCGTTGCCTTCAGTCCTTACGTGCCCTCTCACCCAGAACAGCGTTATCTCATTTCGATATGAGCACTCTTTGAGCTTATGAACGCATTCCAATTGCAGTGATGTATTGATATCTCTTTGCTCCATGTGTCTAATTACTGATTGATTGTCCAGTGCTATAATAATGTTTTTACCCACAACCTAACCCTCTTTCAGGTGATTCAACGCATGCAACAAAGCAATCATCTCGGCTTGATAGACTGAGGTATATTTCCCCAGACTTATATGACAGGCTAGATCCAGTTCTTCTGAGAAGATGAATGTCCCCGGTCAGCCATCTATCATCCGTATAGATGATTATATCACCAATCTTCTTTTCCAGAAGTGTTCCATCCTCAATAAGAGTTTTGTGATACCTTTGTGATACCTATCGGCATTCTCTTTATTCCATCCATGGGCATATTTATCTCCCTAATCTCGTTTTTCACGAGATCCAAGATTTTCCTATGACCATAGATAGTACCTCGCCAGTGCCAGTTGGCATGCCGGTGCAGACGAAGTGCCGTCGATGCCGCCACTTTCTTAATAAATAAGTCCAGCGGCAGAATACCTAGGATCACTTCCATTGCGCATGTTGGTGTCGTCCATATTGCACCCGCGATCCCTAAACATGCCAGACGTTGGACCCTATCTAACTGCTTCTTTACAGTTTTTTTGGTGGTTTTGCGACCATGCAACTGACGCATATGTATGTGATAATCGGTCTAACTCTCATCGTGTACATCCAGTATACTGACCTCAGTGAGATTCCCCACCTTGGTCCACATACCCGTTTGCACTGATTTAGCACCCTTTTAGCTTTTCTGATCTTCTCTTCCACATGGAAATTCCAAGTTAGTCGAACATCTAGGTATACACCCAGATACTAAACCTTCCTGGTCACCTGTAGCTCCGATTCGAAAAGTGTCAAGGGATGAATTCCAGATCTGTTTTCTTCCTTGTGAAGACGATTAAATCTGTCTTTTCCGCATTACTGGAGTTGGAGAGCCCTTGTTCCTGACACCACCGCTCCACCTCTCGAAAAGCATTTCTCATGGTATCTACTGTGATGTTCATGAATTTATATCTTGCCATTATTGCTATGTGATCGGCATATCCCACAGTGTGGAGGCCAGTCTCTTCAAGTCTTCTCAGGAGAGAGTCCACAGTTATGTTCCACAGAGTAGGTGATAAAACTTCTTCCTGCGGGCAACCTCTGCTAACCCTTCTAAGTCTTGCAGATCCCGTCTGAATATTTATCGCCGTATTTTTCAGCATATTGTCCACCCATTTCACCACCAATGGGTTTGCGTTCTTCTAAGGCTACTCTCAGATTTTCGAAGCATATCTTATCGAAGGTACCTTCAATGTCTATTATTATGGTCATTGCGATGCCTCCAGTATTCATCTCCTCTTCCGCAACGCGTACCACGGCTGTAGCCGTAGACCTGCCAGCTCTGTATGCATGGTCCACCACAATTCTTTCCATTGTTTTCAACAGAAATGATGTTAGACTGACCGGTCTGAAGGACTTCGCTCCATGTTACCGGTATGTAGCCTATCGCTGAGCATGTAACGTATATACCCCTAAGCCTTGGTACTAAGAGGTCTGCACCCCATTGCATTAAAGCTGGGAATATACCATCCGGTCCTGCGGTCTTGTAAGGGGAAAACGTTTCTATCGCCTCACTGACCGTTTCTGGTGTTACTAACCGTTCCGCTTCTGCCCTATCCATTCTGTTTGCTTCTTGTTTCCTCAAAGTCCAGGGCTGATCTAACTTAAGCATTCCCGGAAAGTGTATTTCCATGAGGACCTCATTTGTACGATCCAGTGTCTCAACAATCTCCCCCGTTCTATCGCGAATGAGTCCGACTTTGCAAACTGGATCCCTTGAGACGATTCGAGCAAAATTCCCTCCACAACTCCCTTTTATGTCGTTGCAGAGTTGCTTTTAGCTCTGTCTTCTTTGCCTTATACTCATCCCATGATTCAGGATCATCCCTTCTCATGGCATGATTAAAAGCTTTCCTCACCTTCTTCTTTAGAATAAAGCTCTCTGTTGAAAGTCTGCAGTAATAGGAGCGAAGATCTAATGATTGGTTGCGATGCTAGTGCACACAGTACAGTTTGGAGATAACTACAGATGAGTTGAGATGAGCTATCGTTGGTGCTTCGACACACTGTACTGTGTCCATTAGCATCGCAACCAATTATTAGATCTTCGCTCCTACGCCTGAAGATATTCAAGAGAGAGTATGCAGATGCCATGCACCTACTCCTACTCGCACAGCGACAAGGTCAGGGGCACATAGTTGCGGCAGCAAAACGACTTTAACTCCGGGCCTCGCCAATACACAAGATCTAACTCTTTCGCCACATCGCACATAGTGTAAAGTGGCAATACTTTCAGGTAGACCTCTTATCCTTCCTTTGAAAATCCAAGGCTCCTGCAACAAGTCAATATCAATCGAGTCCTGCACAAAACATTTGGTCAACATTGCTGATGCAGCTTTTCTGTGGTGAAGGTTCAATGAAATCAACCTAAGTTTTCCCCGGTGCGGTTCGGGTTGACTGACCTTCGGTTTCCTGGTTTGTCCATCAGCCTTTCCACTTCCATGTGTTCTTGATTGATTGACTTTCCCGGACGCAGACTATCCATTACCTTTTCCGCTTTCCGCCTACATCACCCTGGCTTTAGCTCAAGGTCTCGGTATCACTTTTGAACTCTTTCCTTGGTCTTGTTTCTTCTGGGGTGGTTTCGGCTTTTGACCGATATTTCACTATTGCCCGAGAGAGATTTTGCCAATGATAACTTCTGCCTCCTTCTCGCCCTTTTCATCTTTTGCTTAAGCTGGTCTTAAGCTTAAGCTCTTCGGAGCCTTGCGCCTTGCCCTCTATTTTTAACAAATGGGTAAATAATAGTCCCACAAGTCGCGGAGAAACCACAGACCAACTAGGCAGAGATCCCCGTCACCTACCCTACTCAACTGACATACAACAAAGGATTTAACTGCCCCTGAGGAGTTACCACAAGCCTGTGTTCTAGTAGCATCACTACCTAAACATATGTAGCTCCCTTGGCGTGGCGACTTACCACTTAGTTTCCGATTCACATTCAGCTCTGCCATAGTAGTGTTAACTACCTGGTTGTGCATCCTGTTTCTCTAATGAAGCCACCCCACCACAGGGTGTCCACCGTCCGAAATGGTCTTCAATGCCTAATTTTTAATTTCAGCATATGTCGTTACATTTAAGGTGTGATACTATAGCTTGTTCTATCCGGTGAATTTAACAGTATTTAGAGAGACTTTCAGTTTTATAAGTTTTATATGTATGCATCAAACTGCTTCTTACTTTACCTTAGCAAGGGTTCCTGAAAGTTCGAACTAAATGTCCTCCTGTAACGACATTCATCTTTATTCCTTATTTAGCCAAATAACAATAATATAATCATTGCTTACATAACTAATTCTATTGTTTTATTTTCTTTTCAGATTTTGTTTAACACCCAATGATGCCAGAAAGTATCACCCTTCGGAATCCTCACGGATCAATTACCCTTAGATGAGCTAGCTCCAAATCAAGCTTCCACACAACCTTAACTTACTACTTCTTCGTACCTGAGTACCTCCACAAAACATGGAATTCGTCTCATAGTTTATGCAACTAGCCAATGGAAAGTCAAATTTTCATTTTACACAACTCCTTGCGCAATCCAACCCCGTATGAACTCAGATCAAAAGCTACGAATTCTACTTTCATACAAAGAACTAAGCTTCTCGTCCAGTTCACGAAAGAGCAACCCAATAGCCTTCAACAACTAAACTTCGTTATGTTTACGTATCTTTCAAAAAAATAGTCGAGAAATAAATTCATATGTTTCAACTAGTACAAAATCTTCTGTGTTTTATTGCATTTCGGTTAAAATTCTCTTTCAGCTACACCCCCGAATCCTCCCACCTACACCCCCAAAATCTCCCACACGGACTCCAGAATTTAGTCCAATAACCCAATTCACCCACACACAAAGAAAAAAAAAAACAAAATTCAGAGAAAAATTTCGAAATTTCTGAAAACACCAGGCGACCAGGCGCAGCAAGTAGGTATACCAAGTGAAATTTTTTTTTGTTGGTTAGAGATGTGCAATCGCTGAAAATTGGAAAATGAAAACTAGAGCTGTGCAAACTTTAGAAATTAATTTTTATTTTTATTAGTGTATTACGTATAAATGGTAAAGTGTATGAGGTTAAAAAATTAGAATACATAAATAATTACATAAATTGTTTCTTATCGAATGTGAAAGTAGGTTTTAAAGTTTAATAGGGGCCTTGAAAGTTGATTGACGACGCAAATAGCTTCTTTTTATGGCCTTAGTCCATGTTTCATTTCCACTTGAACAGAAAGATTTGATGAGAGGACAGCAGACAAAGTCGTGTTTTTTCGTTACGATGCTTCTTGAACTAAGTGTTTTCGGGTTATGACACTTGATTAATGTAGGCAATGGCTGTATTTTGTGTATTTATTGCTATATTGAGCTGATTTCGCTTGCTTGCTGTTCGTGATAGTGTTAATTCTTGGATACTTGGACAAACATTAGCTGGCAAAAGGTTAGGGTTGCTTTGAGGGCTTTGATTGTTGATTGGCATATTATTTCATCGGGATTAATACTTGTTTTTATAACAAGTGAATTTTGCAGTGCGATTTCTTGGTTCTGAAAATCGGAATATATTGATAAAGTTTTCTT
This sequence comes from Xylota sylvarum, assembly GCA_905220385.1. NCBI lineage: Eukaryota > Metazoa > Arthropoda > Insecta > Diptera > Syrphidae > Xylota > Xylota sylvarum. The sequence continues at coordinate 90,172,580 of LR999957.1, read as the reverse complement.
CTCTTCAAGTCATCCTGGTTGAATAAGAAAAGCAACCTAGAAAAAAATAAATCATGTAAGAAATTGTTAGTATAATGTACGTGTATTTCTATATATATACATAGTACATACGTATAAATATGTATTTTTTAGGGAAAATTTGGTTTGCTACGACAATGATTATAAATTTATAAGTACTTACTATACATGAAGATATTGAAAAGCAATTCTTTTCATGGTCTTTTATTTCCTGGATTTTCCTATTGGTGGATTGATAGAAGGGGGTGCCGTGGCTCAAGTGGTTAGTGCGTTGGACTACGGAGCGAAGGGTTCCAGGTTCAATCCCCAAACAACACCTAAAATTTCTTTCATGACCCCACCTCTCGCGAGCGTCTGACAAACATCCGAGAGTAAAACTGTCATGAAAAAGCTTCTCAAAACAAAAAACTGCCATTCGGACCCAGCATTAAACAGTACCCCCTTCCATTCGTGTGAAGAATATAACACGCACAGCACGAGTGGTTGTGAGAAGCTAGGCCCTGGATCCCATGGACCTGTAGCGCCATGGAGAGACAAAAACAAGGAGAGACAAAAAGTATATCCTGGGTTTTGAAGCGTCTCAATTGACTACGCTATTTTTTAACGCACAGTTTCGAGATCTCTCTAACCACACGTATGCATATTCCAATGCATATTCCAATCGGCGTAGAACATAGAAACAACAGGGAATTCTGTATACATACCATAGCTTCAGCCGACATTTTACACCAGAAATGAAATTTAAAACATTATTGTCCAAATCATTTGATTATACTTCTGTATTAGATACAAGTTGGCTTAAATCGCTACACAACAAAATGGTATTCGAGAGTTAGTTTCTAAGTGCAAAATGGGTTCCACAAGGTAGCATACTCGAACCAGTAATTTTTGTAGTTAGCCAATGCTTTGCGAGTAAAAAGTGACTGAATATAATTGGGAACAAAGAACATACTTTAAAAACCTTAATTACTTTGATGATGTTTGCCTATTATCACACCATTTAATAAACTTGCATGAAATGACCACTGTAAACCAGTGACAGTGCTTTAGGTGAAATTTTTCTATTGCAGGATAGAGGCGTTCTAGGAATTTCTAGGAATGATCGTGTCAGGAAATTCAACAAGCTCAGCAATAAGGAAGACTGTTAAGATATGTATATCTACAACCGATAGGAGTGGTATATATGTAGATAGGTCGAGAACTGGGAAAGAACAAAAAAAACTTCAAATCCATGGAGAAATTTACTAACACTATTTTTTTAATTTTTTTGACCTGCAAGATGGTAAAGAAAACAATAGATAAATGCGTCCAAAGTATAATATTTTCAACAGGAATCTTAAGGATTGGGGCATGTACATACATACCTGTATAAATACTTAGCCATTTCGAACAAAAGGTCATCAACCAATAGATGCACCAGCAAGACAACGGCCAGTACACAATTTTGTGAAAAAGAAGCTTTGAGATACGGTCAGAAACTCTTAAGGAACTTGAACCCTGAACGATATAAACTATGCATCAGTCTAAAGAAAAATATTCCGATTTTGAATAATATGTATAAGCCATCGATGAACAAACGACTGAAATATTTGGTCACGTTTTAGTTATTATATGAAGTTATTAGACTCGTATTCTATCCTTTTTTCAGAAAAGCTGTCCTGACTTAGCGTGTCTATACAATAGTAGAAGACCCTTAGGCATAATACACGAAGAATTGTAGTACAAGAGGAATATTAATGAGAACACATACCTCTGCAAGGTACCTATCTATGTATGTATGTAGTAGGAGGTTGTAAAATTTAATGCTAATTTCGAGGTCAAAGTACCTTTAAATACCTCAAAAGAAAGACCATGCCTCACTTCCAATTTTTTCTTGTATCTTAATCTATAAAACCTAACATTTTAAGAGGACGAACTTTTACATACATAGTATGTCTAAATATTGTTTGCAATAGAATCACAGTAGGTACTTGCGAATATGAAAAAAAACCGTTCTAAGAAGATTCTGTACACGACTTTAATTATCATAGTACTACTTTATGAATGAACTCTATCGAAGCGGAGAAAGAGATCCTTCGTCGTTTCGAGAAAAATAAACTTTATAGGATATTCGGACCCGTTTGCGTTGACATTGACTTGTAAATCAGTCATAGAATGCATGATCTGTACAGTTTTAGTCATCACCCAGGATTCACAAAAAACTAAAAAAAATTAGGCCACACACAAGATCAAAACCACGATTCTCACAACCAGACGTTTGCGAAAGGTGTGATCCTAAAAAAAATTGCTAGTTACTATAATATACTACGACAGGCGCCTAGAGTGTTGGTTTATTCGAAATACATACTAACAATAGAATAACAAAAGTCCTATATTCCTCGACCAGATTATAACAATAATCTGATGCAAGACAACAAGAGTTATCAGGACATCCATAAGTTGCGTTCGTAGTTTAACACACAAGCCAACATTAATAATAATTATTCAAAATCCAAATTGCCTACATAGTTCATTTTAACCGGAACTCATGAAAGGGACATACTTTCTGTGGCAATTTTCTGGAGCAGAAAATCGTAAATGCCATCCGTCCGCCAAGGAAAGCATTCAACTCCTTCCTCCAACCATTGTTTCAAACGAACAATTAAAACAGAAGAGCGAAAAAAATCCTTCCATCCTGTAAAAAGGAAAGCGAACAGTGTGTTCATTTTTTTTTCTTTTTGTCGAAAGGACCTCGTTTCATTGCAAAGCTAATTTAACTAATTCAATGGCCTTTTTATGCGTTGTGTCATAATGACTGTTCGGTCAAAGTTCCCCAAAGAAAAAGAGACATTTCAGCATTTCAGCATCTTCATTTTCTCCACACCTTGGTAGTTGGGTTGTCCTCCTTAACTCCGACTGACATCACTTCGGATCGTTCTTCTATCAGATAAGGGCTTCACGTGACCATGTCGGACATAAATACACGCTCCTGCCATATCACATGTAACATTTTGTTATACGTGCAACATCAACAAATGTTTCCATCAGAACAGAGATAAACTGGATTTAATAACAAGGCTGGAGCCGGAGGCAGATCCATTTCAGAGATCTCTCGGCGACTACCGAAAATTTGTGAGGTGAAGAAATGACAACTTTTAGAGTTGCACGCTGACATTTAGCATTTAGCACACAGCAGCACGGCACACACTACCTGTAAACCTGGATCGCGAGGATTCATTCCACATGGAGCTACACCGTGCGTCTTTTTCTTCTTCTGTAGGTGGTCTTGATTTATGCGACAGGGTAAATATAAAGTGGCGCCACCGCGGCACTGAGCCACTGCTCCACTTGTTTCACGTCAGGTATAAAAAGACGCAGGAGTAAGAACAATGCCAATAACCCACCAATGTTTGTGCAAAATTCGTTCCAGGAATGGCCACGGTTTCACGGTGGAATTCTTTTTTTCTTTTTTTTTAGAATACATATCTCGATATGCAACGCACCGTCAGCGAAACAACGCGATTAAACATTAAGATTTGTAGCAAACTGTTAGAGGAATGTTTTGTTGGCAGTTGAATGTTCGGCTTAGAAGAAGTGGCTGAGAGGGATATGTTTTGGTGTGTCTAGTGTTTTTCAGAAATTGTTGACTGTTTGTTCAAATCAAACGATCACTCCATAAATCTGTTGCTGATTGGGACAATCGGATATTAGTTGGACAAACATCAGTAAAGTAGAAGTAAAATTGTAACAACTGTTTGTAGTCTACAGCAACTGAGGGCAACTGAGTTCTAATAACTATAAAAATAGAAAAGAAAACTTTTTAGATTGAAAGGGACGTATGTAGAATTGTAGAAGCAAACCAGTGCTCCCGAAAAGTGGGTGTGGATAGAAACTTTGTTCTAGACTCTTTTACGGCATTTGATGAACAGGTAGCACCACGAAACGAAATGCCTACTGGAAATGTCAACCACATTGCTTTCTAGGTTGCCAACGTCATAAAAGGTTGCTGTTGACAACTACGACTTCAAGATAGTTAAGAAGTTTACATAGCATGGAGTAAATATGAACTCCAAAACGATTTACGATTCAAAGGAAGATTAACCCTAAAAACCGGTTTGTGGTCAAAATTTCTTAGACGGAAGACAAACAAACGTGCAATGGAAACCTAAATACATTGGCAGATCCTGAAAAAATCAAAGAATTCGAAATCGATACCCACCATCTTTTTATCGATTTCAAGGCCCCATATGACAGCATTTATAGAGACGAGCTATATAGAGCGATATCTAGTTTTGACTGTCATGGGATTTTTTCAACATCATACTTGAAAGGATTGTGCGAAATTCACAAGTAAACACCGGAGGCTCAATCTTTCAAAAGTCTGTACAACTACTAGCGTACGCCGACGAAATTGATATAATTGGTAGAACACAGAGGGCTATCACCGGTGCATTCGTTAGTAATGAAACGAAAACTGCCAAAATGGATTTAGCAGTAAACGAGGGCAAAAGCAAGTATATGCTGTCAACCAGAAGGGACATAGAACAATGATACATTCGACAGAACTTAACAATCGACAGCTATAACTTTGAAGTAGTAAGGGATTTTGTCTACCTCGGCTCTGCTATAAACTCTGACAACAACATTCAGCAGAATTTAAACGAAAAATAAGTTTTGCCAATCGCTGTTTCATTGGGCTGAGAAGGCAATTCAGTAGTAGAACCCTATCCCGAACAACTAAGCAGATTCTGCATAAGATCATGATCATCCCAGCCCTGCTTTATGGCGCTGAAGCTTGGACTCTATGTAAAGCGGATGAAGATATCCTCGGTTGATTCAAGAGCAAGACTCTTCGTAAAATTTTTGATCCCTTTTGCGTTGACATTCTGTGGAGGAGGAGATTCAACGACGATACGAGGTGTACACCCACATCGACCTAGTCAAAAAATTGCGCATCAGTCGTTTAAGATGGCTAAGACATGTAGAGCGGATGTACACATATGCTCCGGCCCGTAAAGTCTTCGCATCGAACGGACATCCGGAGGTACAGCGCAGTAGAGGAAGACCTCGCCTTAGGTAGCGCGCACAAGTACAAGGGAACCTCAACGAACTTGGAGTGCGCAACTGGAGGCAGTTAGCTAAGGATCGGGCTAACTGGAGAGGCTTGTTAGTGGAGGCCCAGGTTCACCCTGAACTGTAGCGCACCTAAGTAAGTACATATGTAGATATGGATGTATATCAATTTAGCAGTTTTCTAGCAGATGCAGGGAAATAATTATATGATGTTTTTTATGCAACAATCTAACGCAAATTGAAATTAGCCAAAATTTTGCAAACTTCTAATATCGACTGATCATAATGCGACGCCTCGCTCGAGATAAGCCAAATAGGTACCGGCAATCTTAAAGGGTGTATTTTTAAGCCAGTAGTAACTTTGATTTTAACCAAAACACATGAAATTTTATTAAATAGCCATGTGTTCAATCAAGAGACTACATTCTTGCAATTGTTTTAAACGCAACTTCGAGCATATACCCACCACTGCTGGATCCGATGAATGTCATCCGAGAGATAAAGTTGTCGACTACTTTTTCAGGCGTTTTGGTGTTGTGTATTTCCAGCGAATTTACGTATTTCCAAAGAAAATAATCAAGAGACGGCAAATTACAAAATTTCGTAGGATTATTTAAGCGTGTATGGCATCACAATAAAATTGCAAAGACTGCTGAATACAAATGATACTGACAGTTTGCAATTTGACAATTGGTCTGACAGATATAACTGTCTGAAGTTACTATTTGGATATGTTTCTTTAGAACATATCGCCAGCAAACAGAATCTGAATAAAGCTCCACAGGCGATCCAAGGTCCCTACGAATTTTTGTTTCATTTAAAATCCAGGTGGCACCTCAATTGTTGCCTAAAAACGCCAAAGACAGGAGTGGATGGTTTTTCAACAATTTGACATCGATGGATGTTTGAACAAGCAAAATGTACACTTCAACAAGAGATACCTATGTATATAAGTAGATAGTGTTTTAAATCAAAGGAAAAATGGTACAAAATCCACTGATAATGGGTCAACATTGCATTTACTCTGGTAGCGGACTTTGACTGACATCGTTTTCAATAATTAAAGTAACAAGTGCTGAAATAAAATTACGCAAATTGAATAATACTTTTTATGACACTCGTATACAATTTCCAGAAATAGAAATCAGTTTACTTTTAAAATATCCCTCTTCAGAAAGTTTTGCGTCCAGACTACTATAAAATAAATCCCATGGAGTATAGCAAGATGTCATGACTACAAGAGTATAAATTAGAGCCAAACTGCAAGAAATACATATGTGGGTGGTTATCTTGACTACTCGAATTATTTTATTCATTCTACTAGGTTATCTTCATTGACATACTACATGGTATGTCAATGGTTATCTTCATTTACTAATATCATTGTATGCATTGACATATAGTATGTCAATGATTGTATGTATATAAATCTAAAACACTTTTAGTGATGACAAGTCTGTCGAATAATTGAAAACGTAATTTTTTTCTTTGACTGATTATTCTGTTAGGGTTTTCACTGAAGTAAAATAATTTCGTTGCAATCTATGTATTAATTTGAGTTTGAGAATAAGTACAGTAAAGACATATCTATGTATGTCACTTAATTAAAAATAAAATAACTCTGGACTTGTCTATTAAAAGTAACGTCTTTAAGCTGTTATTAAAAAAAAAAAAAAAAAAATTAAATGGACCTAGTTCAGAGTCGATACCTATTGAAGAAGGTTAATTTTTATTTCAAATTTTCACAACTTTAAAGTCTGAATAAAGAAGTTCAAGTTGAGGCATTTTTGGCATTAGAAGATCGCTTCTCAGGATGGATGATATTTGCTGCCTATAGTGATCAAGTTTTTCAACAACAGGAAGCTGAGGTACAGTATCAATGAAGGTGTTAAATACTACAACGTCACTGCAGGAGACCCAAAGGGATCGATCTTAGGGCCGATACTGTGGAACATCATGTACGAGAGGGTCCTACGATTAACGCTAACTGACGGAGTAATGATATTTGGATTCACCGATGACATTGCCGTCGTGACAGTAGGTTAGCAGATATACGCAATAGATTCATCTACAAATGATGCAAATATAAAACTGACTAGTATCCGCCGAAATAGAACTAGTCGACCATGAGACAGGAGCTTTCCTTATTATCAGTTGTAAAACCATTGAATTCGCTATTTTTCAAGTTGGTAATCTAGTTGGTAATGTTAGACAACAAACTGCAGTTCAAAACGCATTCTGATTATTTAGCTAATAAAAAACGTCGCAAATACAGGGAACACACATACATACTGCCTAACAACGGTTGATCTGGATATACCAGAAGGATACTACACCGCCCTAGTTTCGTCGAAGGCACTAAGTACTAAATTGACCAAAAGAAGAATATCGTCAACATTCAGATTCTGAGTGCTACGGACAATGAGCCGCTATCGAACCGATACAGACGAGTCAGACATTGTTATATCTTGAATGTTCTCCATCGACAAATGTTGAAGAACCCTGAGCCACCATGACCGGAATAGTATCAAGAAGATTCAAATGGAAATGGAATAATCAGCATTAGTAGCTATGTATGTGGCAAGCTCGTTTGGCCAATACAATAAAACGCAAGATTGGATAAATCGAAACCATGGAGAATGTAATTACCATCTTACGCAGTTCCTGTTTAGTCACGGGTTCCTGTCTGGTAAACACGGCATTTGTCTTTCTTCCCCGGAATGTCCAGATGAAAATGCATATACGAAGCACGCATTATTTTATTGCACACGCTTCACGGGATGGGGTATTACTCTATATTAAGAATATGGAACAAGAATATTTTCTGAAGTATGGTGAGGCTTGTTGAGATTCCTGGTCGGCTAGTGCTATTTGGTCAGTAAGAGAGAGAGAGAGAGACAAGTAGTTATAGCGAAGTTCAATTAAGTTCACATATGTAACTCAGGGCTAAGATTTACGTCATTTTTGAATATGAGAATTTTTTTTTTATTTATAAAGAAACAAGTGGATGGGGGGGATCGTTTTATCTTACTTAGGCGACACCATCAACTCCGGTGCTTAGGGTGACAATACTTAGTATACTACCTTTGTTTATAGCATATAGATGCCCAAAGATTTAAAACCATTACAAGAGGTTTCCACATGGAAGTACATAAGTACAATAAACTCCAGTTTTTCTCATTCGGAGAAATTGGGCAAGCAAAGGCAGAAAAATATAGTTTCCTTAAGCAAAAATTGTCAACAAAGAAACAAATATTTTTATCTCTTCTCCATGTCACCCGTCAGTCTAAAGTGCCTATTCAAAGTGTGTTTTTTAGTGTATACCTACGACAATTAAAAATGTCCGAGTTTGATAGGTTCTCTGACCAGACACTGATGTAGGACTTAATTATATTGTCATTTCCAATTCAGTTCGATTCCAATCACCTCTGACCTAAATACCCCTGCACGACTATCATCACATCTCCACAAATACATTTTACTCGCCGGCACCAAAGCTTATCTATCACTCGCGCACTACACAAACACTATCGCGACCCGATATCCAACGCTTATCGATAAGTACATTGTTCTCTCACTCGCTCTAGCTTGCCCCTATCACTCATATCGTTATTTATAAACCGACTTTCTACACACAATCCCATGCCGACGTCGTCGTCACCGCACACTAGCGTTCGCTCTGATAAGATATCCAGCGCCGTGTACTTTCCCCTTACCACTAAGCATGCATAGTTTCGTTGTTCCTTCAGTCCGACTTGGGTGTAGTACTTGTACTACACATAGAGTTTTTGCTTTTGAGACCAAGGGATATTCTTGCAGTTTTTTGCTCGCTAAGCAAAAAAAAAAAAAAAAACAGAAAAAGATAAAATTATAAGTAAACAACAACAACTTTAGCACTTATGTGCTGTGACGAATGCGATAAGGCAGCTGAAAACATACCCCTATCGACTATGTATCCGAGTTCAGTTGAAAGGCGCAACAAAACAATCATGAACTGTTTTCGGGATCGCGGTGGAAGTCGCAAAGATCTCACGGATTCCCAGTACTTTGCAGATGTTCCGAGGAAGCCACAGTTGTCCAAGAGTCCCAGCCAAAAAGATGTGCGTCAGAGTCAGAATCAGAGCCTGTGCGATGGCAGTTGTGTGAACAAAATTCAAGAACTAAACCGAAAAGTGGCATTTCTCGAGAAACAATGCGCCGACGATAAGTCATACAAGAAGGGTCTCGAATCGAAAGTTGTGGAGCTGACAAAGAGGCTGGAGGAAACATTGCCAGCAACGCCAGAAAGGACTCGCAAACATACTAGTTCCACCGCGAGACTGGTTTCAAAGCTAAATTTCTCCAATTGGTGGAGACAACGACCGACCATCGACACACTTAAGGAGAACAATATATTTCATGGTAGGTGAGTGATAGATTGATGACTATCAGAATCTAAGTAGCTCGTTTCAGATGAACCCTGCTTCGACACAGAGCTAGAGATGACCTTAAAACACGAAGTCTACACAACAATACCGAAAATTGTAGTCGATTGTGTTGATCTGATTGAGGAACAATTCAAAAAGTCACCACACCCAGTTGAAGGGCTTTACCGCACATCCGGTGATTATACAAAAATTCAGGCGCTGCGCTTTAGCATCGACTCGAATGACTATGAATCACTGAAGAGGGTGACCGACATACATACGCTCACGGGCTTGCTAAAACTGTTTCTACGCGAAATCAAGAGCCCCCTTGTGAAGACAACAGAAATCAAGACTTTCATAGGACCATCCAATCAGTGGTGTAAGCATGGGCGTCTTTTTTTTTTCCTGATTCTTTATTGATTCTTCTCATTCAAGTGCTCAAGCCGATGATGAAAAAGATTGAAATACTCCAGAATTTAGTGAAAATGTTGCCAGAGACCAATCGTGACACTCTGAATTATATTTTCTCACATTTTCATAGGTACGTAAAGTAATCGATTGTTTCTATATCTAAACATATGAGTGTGTGAATTTATAGGTTAACAAAAGTTCCTCTACAAAATATTTCTTCGGAGGTCCTGGCGATATCGATAACACCTTCGATATTCCACACAGTGACAGGAGAAGTGCGATATCAAGACATTCATGTCGTCTTGAAGGAGAGTGAAGTCTATGCTGATTGTCTGAAACTTCTTATCGATCATAGTCATAAAATTTTCGAGTAAGTGCTGCCAAATTGTGTTATTGATTAAAAACAATCGAAAATAGCATTCGTTTTTCTATGAATATTTTCACAGTTGGAAAAGTTCTTCATAAATTGTTTTCCAGGTCACATTTTGATGATCGTAAACGGAGTCGAAGATGTAGGAGTTTCAAGAGAAGTTTGTCCCAGCCATGTATGGTGGTGTCAAAAGTTTTATCTTTGGTTTAGACAGATGACAGATTTGTGCATGTTTTTGTGATGTTAATATTCGTTTATCTACTATCGTATTAAATAATAATTTGAATGTGTAATCCTGATGACTTTATACATTAAACAAAGGACGGTGATCGACATTAAAACAACAAATTGAAATTTCCACTTCAATGTCTAAGCGAAGAGAAAATGCATGGGACCACGACACGACGCAAGGTTTGCCAGACGAAAATTCTTCACAGTTTAGAAGTATTTATGTAGTAAGTATCTTTAGCTCCATGATTTCATGGTGACATCCAAAATGTTAGTTGTGTAGATTTATGGAATTTATTAGAGAATCTGGTTACCACGATCTACAACATCCAATAGGAATTCATTAGTGGGTAGTAGGTTATGATCGGAAATCGCCTTGAAAGGATTCAATACAGCATTGAAAGATCTCTAGTCAGGTTTAGTCAGAGAACTGTTTCAATCATCTCTGATCCAGGAAAGCTATATGGAAGTTCCAGGAACAAGACGAAAGTAAATCAGCTGAAATCCAAGTGTCCTGCTTTAGTCTTGATGAATCACCAATCTTGTGATTCAAGAAGATAAGGAGTTTCCTAAGAATCCTGTTGTACATATATGATGTATGTATATATGTACATATATTGGTAAATTTGGCTAATGGACAATAATTGTCAAAGGCATCACTTATACGTAACCCTGGACTGATCTCCATCATGAAATAAATACCAAAGTCTGAAGAACATGTGAACCCACAGTAAAACAGGCAGTCAAGACATCCTTAGCCCACTTGGCAGTGTAGAAGACGCATTGACTGAGAGAACACAATAAGATTACGGAAATATGAAATGAAAGACATTCAGCACCTCTCATAACATAGAAGTTAAAAACGAGAACGTACCAGACAAATGTCGCCTGTCGTACTATTAAAAACAAAACAGAGGTCTGCGAGTATATTTTAAAAGATAAATACTAGATCTACATCTACGTCTACATTGAAGTATGTATGTATGTATGTAAGCTAACCTTGTAAGCTAGCTAGTCCCTCCTTTCAAACACCAAATTAATTCCACTCTTTGACTTCAGTACCATTTCCGCCATTAGAACAAGTTCCTCTTCGGCATCCTGGAGTCGAACTCTTGTCTTCAACACTGTCTGCACAGTTAGAATTTTCATAATAAGCATTGCGTACTTCCGGCCAATACACGAATGTGGTCCACCAGAATATGGTATAAATGCGAACGGTGGAATTTCAGGTGCATCCCTTTCAAATCTCTCAGGTTTGAATACGTTTGGTTGTGGAAAGTAGGCATCATCATGAGCTAAACCATACATGTTGATCCAAAGTGTTGTACCTTGACACAAGTCGAAGTTACCGATTCGAATGTCCTGAGTTACTTGCCGTCCCGTCAATGGAACGATGGTATAAAGACGAAGGCATTCCTTTATAAACATGTCAAGATACTCCAATTCATTGACATTTCGATGATCATAAGTTCCAGAAGAGATTTCATTGAAAAGTTTCTCTTGACAGTGGGTATACTTTGCAAGGCAGTAGAGAACAAATCCCATTGCAGCTGTTGTGGTATCCACTCCCTGGGCATAAGAGGTTTAATGTAAGAAGATAAATATGATATGTAAGGAACTTACCGCAAACAGGAATGTATTCACTTCGTCTTTAATTTCCTTGAGTGACAGAGGGTGGCCGTCGATTTTTGTTGTTAAAAGGATATGAAGAAGGGTCTGTTTATACTTTCCAGGAGTTTGCTGATCGTGGGATTTAAGGTATTCAGCTTGCTCCTTGATGACTTCGTCTGTCATAGAGTGAATGATGCCGACTGACTTTTGAAGATGTTTATGTGAAGTGGTACGATGATAGATTAAATCAGAGAATAGTAGCGGATTTACCATTCGTTGGAAGAGGAGCTGACTAGTTCTGTAATAAATTCAAGTAAAATATTTAAAAAAGCTAGGCTAGGCAATATTTATAAAGGAGTCAAGCCTTTAGTAGCAATAATTAAGAGGTATGGTCAGTACACCCTATGAGAGCAATTCTAATTGTTGAGCTGAGCTAAAATGGTTTGTTTAAGTAAGACTCAAAGAATCCTAGCAGCACAATGGACCTTCTCCAGGTCTCAGTGCATACTCATCGAGTGTCGATTTCAACCAAACTCAAAGAAAAGGATGTCAATAGAATAAACTAATGGCTTTAAAGTAAAGTAGAACCATGATCCTGATTTATTCAGACTAAGAGTAAACAAATTTTAAAACTTCTTTCGAAGTAAGTGAGGAAAGAATCAAGGGCAAATGAGAACGACTTATGGCGAAAGATTAAGTTTTACGATAACTAGTTTCGATTGTGCCCAGATTTACATATGTATGGAAATATGTACATGGCAAAAGTTTTAAGTAAAAATTTTCTAGAAGTATGGCAGTGTGTTTTCTGGGAAGCCCGAATAGGGAGAGGTTGAACCACATAGTCGCATCATTGAGCTCACAAATAAAAGGTAACGTTAATACATGCAAATAAAAATTAACTTTCAATATAGCTAAATACTCATATTACCTACTCTTAGCTGCGAAATTAAACTTTTGAACGCCAAAGGCAGAAAACTCTGCAAGAAATTCCATCAGATGACACGAATAAAATTCAGCTCTTAGGGTCTATAACATTGCCAGACATCTTGGATAATCATTTGCGAATCCATATAAATCTGCCAATCTCTATAGATGTTCGAGGGGTAGGAAGTCATAAGTCGAAACAAAAAATTTTACTTCAATTACGATTCAAATATAGTCGAAGAGGTACTGACCAAAAATTTATTTAGAAGAACATTTTCACATCAAAAAGACTTCAAAATCACGGTTGTGTTTATCAAGCGGAAATTCTAGCCATCACTGATGCTTCAGAGAATCAACATCAAAACCATCTTATCTACATTTATCAAATCGGAGTTGGACATATCTCTTAGTTCAAAGCACAATAGAATACTAGGGTGCACTGATAAACTAGGTAGGAATGGTTTTGAAACTAGAACTGAAACTCGTAAAGTTCAACATTCCAGCATACTTCGAACGAGGTCAGCAGAAGCCCATGTATAGTATGCTCAATAGACCTATACAGAGAATTATGTATGTAGAACTTAAAAGCCGGTCATCTGTAGCACTGTCAACAAAGTCATTCTTAAATTCATCACGAATTCGCTCCACTCAACCGTTCTTTGTTTTTAGTTCTGGCATTCCAAAGTCAATTTTCAACCAACAATCGTGCAGCTTAAGTCAGAACGACTTATGTACATGTACATATGCAGATATTAACCCAATGGAGTGCACTAGCATATGAAGATAACAGATGATGGTAAGAACTTTGAGCTAACTCTTATGTAAGCAATTCTCAAAGTAAAGACTTCACCTAATCTGTGAGCAGATTATTACCTGACTTTGATTAAACTACCTACTATCCCTCGTAGGTACCTATTATGAAGAATAAAGTTGCCTAATACGAAAAAATGCTAACTCTACTGGGCTTTCTTCACCTACATATGAACATATATGTACACATAGACATGCAATATTCACTTACTCATGAAAAGCCTGCGTATATGGTGAATTCTTTTGGTCCTGTGTTCTTAAATTCTTGCCCATAGATGTTTCTGTAAAAATCAAATCCTCTCAGTCTTCAAATCTTTCTCTAGTATCATGTTACACAACAAACCACAAATAGTATCCAAAATGCAAGAAAAAATAAAATCCATGACCTCAAGCCGCTTCCTTTCTAATACTTTCTCCACAAATTTCTCCGAATGATGATGAATTCTTTCCGTAAAACTTGCCAACACATTTGGATGAAAAGCCGGTCCTAGTGCACGACGGTGGGTGTGCCACTGCTTCCCTTAAGTACATAAAAATTGGTACACACCTCTTAAAGTAAATAATTCTACTAACCTTCACTTATCAATAGTCCGTTTCCAATTAAAGTATTTAGTAATTGAAAGGTATCTGCTTTCACTAAAGAAGGCTCGTTTAACGCTTCCCGCGTCTCCTCCGAACTATGCAAGAAGACCCACAACTGTGTTCCCAGCCAAATACGAAACGTACTGCGATAGGTTTGCCGCAGCTTATCAACCATAACAAAGAGCACTTGAAAATATTCGCATATTTATATTCAATATGGTTATTAGAATTTTTATATTAGAAAGATCTTACCTTCTGGTCGAATTTGCGACATGAACTGAACATTGCCAATTAGTGGAACGAACCATGGTCCAGGAATTCGACTGCCAATTCGAAAGAGATAAATTTTTTTTTGGATCATATAAACGCAAAAGATGACGACTATAAAAATGCAAACCAGACCCATTGTGGAATGAAAGTGCACTGAATTGGCAGTGGGCACACTGATTATTATTATATGTATTGCGAACAAATAGCTAAGACTTATGATAGATGCGTTATGGTTAAATATGGATGTGTGTCAGTGTACCTAGTTGATTAAAGCAATTAAATATCAACCGCATTTATTGTCGTGTACGGATTAGACGCAGATCAGTGCAATTAGATTAAGCCATAAGTATGTACATAGATACATATTTACGTACGAATGTGGGTACGTTTATAAGTAGAAAATCAAATCAGATTAGGCATGAAATCGATAATTTTCTTGGGTCATTGGTAGCAAAAGTAATTTGAGTCTTTTAAAAATCAGTCATGCAGATATCGTTATCAGCTTAAGTCAATTTTAGAAATTGTATTTGGCACTTGGGGGGTTGATGATTTTTATATTAGTGGACTTTCTTGTACTAGACACATGTTTTTAAATATTTTTTATATGACCTACAGATGAAACATTAGATCTCGGTAAAACGGTTTAGTGAGGATAAATTTAAAAGCGCTGGAGGTAGGAAATATCGTATAGCCGCATGAAACCTTTAAACTGTAGACCAAATACATTTGCAAAGGCTCGAACAAAAAGATATAGAGAACGACTAAAAACCGTAGACGTTATACCACCATGAAGAACTACCTGCTATAGTTGCAAAGAAGTGTCCAAGGTATAGATACTAACCGATTCCTTTACTACCAAACATTAACAACTTTCTTTAACAGCTTTGCTACTTTAATGTTTTATTCTTCTTATGAGCGTTTTACACTTGTATAAATCAGTAAGAAACTGAGCCCGATTTTATTACGAACGAAAATCTTCAACAATTAAGGCTATTTTTTCTTAGGTTTTCGTAAACAAGCAAAACTTTCATATTTTAGAAAACGACTGCAAAAACATAGCCACTCTAACGGAAGAAATGCCCCTGGCAAAAGTTACTCAACCTGCAATTATCTAAAATTATTGCCTTTAGGATTTAGTTAACCAAGGGTTAATCAAGGAATCACTTTTACTCTACAACCCAAGTGAACTTATAAACAACCTTGTCGTAGAAATATACATATGTGCATAGAACATAGATCATCGTAAACCATTTAATTAATACCTTTAATTCAATTGGTCTACGTTTATGTTTATTTCCGACACCTTCCAGAAGCGTCAAAATATGATTACATTTCAGTATTCTCTGGAAAGACACACCAACATCGCTTTCAAATTCTGCACATCTTTTTTTTTCCGAAATCAAAGCGCATTTCGATAACGTTGTTAAACGCTTCGTCCGTTCGTAATGTACAATCCTTGAAAAACAATAAGAGGGTTACATAGACAAAAGTTAAGAACTAATAAAATGTATAAGCACTGAGAGGAAACGTGGAATGATTTAAAGAAAAAAGACATGAAACACCTCCACGATCCATACGGATGTTTTAATAAATATTATAATTGATTTGGATTTATTTGTATTTTTACTTGGTAGACTATAATGTAAAATAGAACAAAAAATAACTCAAAAATGTTTACGCTAAAAAAAAAACACTTTTTCTTTACTTTTTGAGTTTTGCGTGTTGAAAAGTAGTAGTAGTAGAATCATTTCATTTTGTTTTGTTTTCCCACGCAACTGATTTTGATAAAAATATAAATTTACCTGTTGTTTGTTGATAAAACATTGTGTAACCAGAACCTTCCAGATATCGGGTCACCTCCACTTTATTAAGAGCACCAACTGGCTACCAAGTAAGTCAGTAATGCTTGTACGTTTCGGTTTATTCTTATTTCTAGATCTCATTCTATTATAATAATTATTATTTAAAAAGGGGATTCACAGTGGACCTTTAGGTCTCCGAGTGGACGTGATGAGTTTTTCCGTCGCACACCCCTTCATAACCCAACCTAACCAGAAACAAATTATAGAGTTGTTTTTTATTTTACAAATAGCAATTATTGTGGGTTTATTTCGCCTTCCTAACTTCTAAAAAAATTGTATGTACTAGTTGATACGTCACAATTTGACGCAAACGTCAAAACAAAAGTGCTAGTTGACTGAAATGAAAAAAAAGGGTGTAAAAATCAACCTAAGCTTGAACTTGTCTCTGCAGTTTTTGAAAAAAAAATGCGTGGTAGAAGCGAGGCAATGTACTATCACATCGTTGAATTACTGACTGCTTCATAAGTCCTACCTAGTGACTTTTATGAATAACATTTGATAAAAGATTAAATCCGCGGGTTGAGAATGATTTAACCCGTCTTAAATGGCGTATGTTATGTGGGAGACAGACTGCTGGTATTGATACCATGGTATAGTGAATACCACAACCCCTGACAGACTGCGTTTCGTAGTACACGTTATTTTTTGTAGTATACTTTGACGTTTATGCTTGAATTTTTGAATTCAATGTAACGTCATTGATTCGGTTGCTTTTGAAACTTACTATGAACAAATTAATTTCAATGAAATGTTTCCAGTTTGAAGGGCCAAATTGTTTTTTCTCGGATCTAGTATATTATTGAAACAGTTTAGATAAAATGGTGTCCTCTTTAAATCCATTTTCCAAACTTGAGGATATACTTCTTCGTTGTGAAGAAGCTACCAAGAATCACCAACAGAGAGAAAGTCACTAAGAACGTGGTACACCACCAAAAAATTACGAGTTTCAATACCAGGTTTGTTTCGTGGTATACTAGCTTTTAACGTGGTATTGGGGTGACAGACACGTGGTATCGAAAATGGTATTGCTATACCATGGTATCAATACCAGCAGTCTGTCTCCCACATACGGTGTTTAAAGTTCCCCTTTTTTAAGTAGAAATTCACGTATTGGAAGTTTTTTCACTTTGAAAAAGTTCACTTTGAAAAAGTTCACTTTGATCTCTTTTCAAGCATTGCATTTAACCCACAATCCACATAAGACCATTTACGGATTTTGGTCAAATAATTCTAAATATGTAGTTCATTTCAGTATATGTACACACATACATACTTTATAGTTATAACTGGACCCTTAATCTGTTTTACTAAAACGCCAATTGTCGTTTTTGAAGGCGTTTCGTTTCTTAAGAGTTTTTGCAAAAATTGAAATCCCCAAAATGCCTTCGTCGGTAAGTAGGTATGTATACACTCTACATACGATCCACTCTTAAAAAACCAAATGCCTTAAAGAACGATAATAATCGCCGTTTCACTAAAACGCCACGCGTAATAAGAGTGACCATGTTAAATAATCGCTTCGTGACATATGAATGAATAAATACCGAATTAATAAATATTTAATTTTTTTATGTCTATTGCGAACGAAATGAAATCTACGACGTCTAGTTAATAAATGAGAGCACTCACCAGTATGCAAATATCTGCTTAAATATGTACATACATATATGATATAACACTCCAAAAGCTCAGATTTAGTGCCCTGTGGATACAAATTTACTGGCTTACTCTGTTAAGTGCTTTCGGACCCAAAGAATCTGTTGAATGATGATACTGAAAATTTAATAAATTTGCTACCTAAAGTATTCCACAAGACTTATGTATATAATGAGTACATATGTTTAATTTCCTTCAATTTTTTAAATCATGTCCTTTAAGCATCTAGGGAATAACATTCTAATATGTACGTAAAGTATGGCGCATACCTATATAACCAAAGCATATGCCCCATTCGTTTGTTCTTCTTTCGACAAAACTTAAATTAAAAGATAGACCATTTTGTTGATATATGGCTCTCAATGCAGATGACATGCTCTAGATGCAAGTCAACCTTATTCGTGAGCCACCATTATTATGTACTACTAATGATGCTCTCACTACTAAGATTAATACTTACTTACTTGCGTACCAGTAGCAGTTCGGTATATAAACCAATAAATAAAAACGACTTGATGTACATACATATTATTGAAGTAACACATATCGACTACGAAAATGTTTATTTTTCACTTTTTTTTAACTTTTACTTTTTAATTTTTCCAGTAGAGGTGTATATTCTTTTTGTGTTTACTTAAGTTTTTTTTTTTTTTTCTCATTTAAATACAAAACATTATTTTTGTTTAATAATTATAATATTATTTAATAATAATTCGTTTCATCATCTGGCGTACTGTTTACAAAAAACAAAAACGTCAAGTACCCTCAGTTTACATTAATAATCAATAATTAATAATAATAATAATAATACATCATTACGTAACAATAAAAAAATTATATTTTCCCTTTTTTCTCTCAATTAAATATATAAAAAAAAAATTTGCTTTTCAAATTTTGTTGTAAATAAAAACAATCTCATATGGCTACATTTTTTTTTTCTTTCTTTTACTTCCTCTAATGCAAACAATGATTATTAAAAATTTGCCTTCGTTTTCCTTTTTTATTTTGTTTATCAAAAATCACAATTGGTGCTGCTTACAAACTAATTGTAATAGCTATAAATTTTAAAATTAAAAAAAAACTAAGATTATATTTAATGGTAAATAACGTTGCATGTTTTTTTTTGTTTTTTTGTTTTTTATTTTTTAATATATTTTTTTGTTCTTTCGTCATAAGTAAGCAAACAAAATGCGTTTACAAAACAAATAAATTTTTAAAAAATGGTTTTCATAATTTATTTTTCATTCTTTCCTAAATTTTTTATTGAATTTCTAAGGACATTTAAAGCTTCAAAAATGTATGCAATGCTTTAATTTGTTTTAATAAGTTAAGAGTGTTTTAGTAGTTACATATTAGAAGTCCGATTTGTTCTGATTACTATCAGATTTTTTCAAAAATTCTTTTTTGAGGACTGAGAGAAGTAGTCTTGGTGCTTTTGGACTTGTTCTTGAACTGTCCCGCATATGTAGATTCAGGCGATATCGAGACGTGTTTAGTTTTTTTTTTTTTTTTTTTATATATAGAACTTGAGACTTTGAGATCAATTCAAAGAGAGTGCCTTATGAGACATACATATGTATCTGAATAGGACCGTCCAAACCTGTTAGCAAGTTTCCCCGTTAATTGAAAAAATAAGAACACAAAAAGAGCAATTCAAATACTTTTTTCTTGCTGAAACAACAACCTAAATACATACTTAGATAACTATGTATCCATCCAAACTGACTTACAAGGCTGCATTCAAACCTTATAGAATTTAAAATCTGACATGTCTAATGACGCCTCAGTATGAAAAAGAAGATCGACAACTAGAAGTAAGGGGTGAAAGGAAACCATGGAAGAATTGATTAGCCATATACATAAATGGCGCCCAACGTTGGATCAAAAATACATAGAACAAATTTGTAGTTCCATGTACATACTTTGCTACTATCTTCGTTCACACATTAAACACTCAATCCAGATTTGGACAACTTGTCTTTATTGCAAGAGAAGTACAATTCTTCGTCGACATTTTGTTTTTACCAACATCTGGTGTCTGTTTTCAAAACCTTCGTACTTGAACGTGAAGAGCAACGTAAATAGTCCACAACGCTCTGTTGTCATCAATACAATGAGGGTGGTGCCCTACCGCAATTTATACACATAGCTCACCATGCGGGCCATTTCTTGAAGTGGAATTCCTTACCCGCAAGCAGGCTCTGAGATGCGTTATCTTCTCCTTTACAAGAGACAAACCGTTTCCATTCGAATGGAAAGGCATCTCAAGCGCTTCGATTTTAAGCCTGAGCACTGACAATGCATCAAAACATATTGCAGGGAGATTTGTCGTTCATATCCATTTTAAAGAGTAGCGCCGTTTAAGTAAATAAGAAAGATGACCATTTTCTGTAATTATAAAAATCGAATCATGCTTATTGGCCTTTAAACATTTGACATTTTCTTTACTATAAACCAATTTGAGAGGAGGATCTTGTGAAAAGAATGTTTCTGACCTAAAATAATTAGGGTCACTTATAAAGAGAAGAAAATGATATTGAATACAACAAGGTCGTCGAATGGCTAATAATACACTACACAATTCAGTGGCCATTGATTTTATGCGAAAAAATTTCTGTGTCGGCTATTGGTATCGAAATATATGTTATAGTTTTACTTCATATTTAGGTAAAACTATAATAAACTACCATATATTGATATAAGCAAGAACCTGATGCTTAGGCAAGAAACATGGCGAGTTGTATTAAAAAAATGACCTGCATCTGCTACAGAAAACAATTTGGATTGATTGAACGTTTTTGAGCGGTCTATAATAGATTGTATCAAAATGTTAAAAGTTGGAGAAAACCAACCAAAGAAACAATTTGGAAGAGCTTGCCAGCAGCTCAGTTGTTTAAGCAAAAAATATCCTCAAAGTTATAACTACCTTCCCTCAGTTTACGATCTTATGACTCCCAAAACAGCTCTAATTTTTTTTATAGTAAGACAAACAGTTTCAAATTCTTAATTTAATTTCTCATTTTTTTTTTTTTTTGTTTTTGTTTTTTACTTTTGATTTTTTGCAGGTAAAACTTACGTTACACTTATTACAGCCAAGTGGATTTTATCCCTATGGAGCGTAAAAACTTATAATTCTTAACACAATAAACACAAAGAGAAAGTTAGTTACTTGGGAGGAGCTTTTATGGTTCAAAAGAATGGTGATTGTGTAAACAATAAACATAATAATATAACACAAAACTAGAGGACAAAAGTGTGGGAATATTTTTTTTGCTTTAGAAAATTTTATAAGAAAGAAATTTAAATTTTGTTTCCGACTATTTACTTTCTCTTTTCATTTCTATTCTGTTTCTTTCTTTTTTTTTGTATCAAAAAATGTTTTAAAAATTTAACTGTCATGTTTTACGCGGTGGTGTAGGAGGCGGTGGCCTCATGTCTTTGGGAATGTTTTCGTAGGCTGAAAAATTATTGGAGTGAACAATTTGAGTAATCCGAGCCTAGGGGACAGCTGCTTACCTGTTTGATGGTGGTGGTGTTGCTGTTGATTGGTAGCATTCGATGCTGCTGCTGCCGCTGCTAAAGCCGTCGCTGCTGAATTGGCAGCTGTATCGTTGTTGTGTTTGTTGGCGAGTATATTCGCCTCGTTGACTGGATATCTCATTGGTTGTTTTGGTGCTGGTTGTGGTGGTGGTAGATTTTGTTGTTGTTTTAATAAATTTGGTGTATTGTCATTTTTGTTGCCCAAACTAAGGCTGGAAATTGCTGGTGGTAATGGAGATCTCTGGGAATCGTTGCCAATTTCACCTGTATACCTGGTAGATTTAAGGAAAAGATATTGATATACATACATTTGTAAGTATGCCAGTTTAAAAAATAAATTAGACCAGAGAATCGAGTTGTGTCATTTCATCATTGACCCCAATTTGCGTTCGGGTGCTTTTTCAAAATCGGAACCTTTTTTACTCTACAAACTTGTAACAGACAACTGCTTAAATCTCTGTATTACTACTAATTTTGAATAATCATTCGATTAGTAGCACGAGTTTACACAATCATACTTAAACTCACTTAATATTGGTGTATTCCCTGCCTACTTGTAAACTCTGTTCCTCAGCTCGTTTTCTTTGAATCAAAGTTTGAATGTAGTGCTGGACAGCGTAGTATACAAATTTATATTGTGCTTCAGTTTGTACTAGACCAGAACGTTGCGAACGTACCATCTGGATTGTGCGTTGAATATCAATTTCAGTATCCAACCCTAAAAGTAAAACAAAATCTCAGTTAGTTACTGTAAAAGGAATTTAGTGACTTCAGTTATAAATACCTTCCCTATCGATTTGATCCAGAATCATATCAATGACAATAAATGTTCCCGTTCGACCAATACCAGCAGAACAGTGGACACAAATCGGTCCCTAGAAGAAAAAAAGAAATACCTAATTAGTAAAAAAAAAAACTCGCTCACATGTACTCGTTTCGTTTAAGACTTACGGGTTTTTCTCCCGCCTGAGTTAACTGGCTTTGCTTCGTGTTGACATCTTGTAGAAAATTCAAAACACAACCTGGATCAGCGGGCACTCCATGATCGGGCCACACTTGGAAATGATAATGGTAGATACGGCGTTCCGGTTTGCCACGCCATGAGAACAAAAATTCTCGCAACGTATAATCACTGGTAGAACTCTCCGATAAGCAAGTAATCTTAGCATGTCCCCATTCCTTGGTATTACCTTCAATGGGCCAATATTTAGCGCATTTATTCTTACCTAGAAAAATGAAAAATATAATCATAAGACCTAACCATGTAAACGGCGCAGCTATGACTCGCTTACCCCTTTCAAATTCTTTGGTGGTCATGACGATAACACGAGTGTTCTCCTGCCATATCATGTTCCAGAAATCCTGAATTGTATTCTGTAAACATCCCTGAGTGGCGATGTATGTTTTGAACATCTCACGTTCGTCTTTCTTTGACGAGGTCAACGATTCACTACGTTTATGCTTATGCATGGTATCGGATTTCTTGTTACAGGTGGTACAGTTACTGTACGGCAGAATTGCCGTCTTCATGGCACATTGTACGCATGTTTTATTCAACATTTGACAATTTTGACAGTTCTTTTGCATTTGTGCGGCGGTACAAGCCGGACACGATGACACCGTGTTTAGGCTTTCCGATGATGAACTCATGTTGTTCAAATCACCGTCGGTGGGTAGGCGAATGTAATTGGCATTGATGTATTCGGCGCCAGCGATACTGCGATCCACATCACCGAGTTTCACTCGAGTGTGATCATCTAATAAAGACAGGAATAAAGATATAAGTAAATTTTTATAAAAAAAAAGGTTATGTGGGTTTAAACTTACATGGAAGAATGTTCTTGTAGCGATTTTTGTTTCGGTTCTCATTCTTATAGCCTTCTCGCCGCGAGAATGTATCTCTACTATCTTGCTGTTGTAGTGATTCAAACTCCTCCCAAAAACCACCCTGAAAGCAAAACAAATTTAACATTTTACTTCGACCTATACTATAAACATTTAGGAACAAATCACATATTGCTGTAGCTTCCTCGAAACTCGAAAATTATAAATACATATGTATGTCGGAGCAAAATGTTTTCGCAAAATACTTCAAATTGGACAGAAGACTCACCTTAACCAACTGATCCACCCTAGCATTGATGCCGGCCGCAGCGATCCGCGTCGCATTAAAGGGCTGCCTTAAATGCACCACGGTTCCGCACGTCTCCACCATCGGATTCCGTTTGTAGTGTTCGATTAATTCACTAAGCGTCGAAAAGGGTTCACCACCGCCAACATCGTATTTCTTATCCTACAAACGAAACAAAGATCAAATTAATTATGTACAATTATACCTACTATCGATACCATATTAAAAATACAAGTCACACACACAAACACCCAATTAAAATATATTCGCAATACTTTATGCAATACTGGTAGAGTATCATACATAGTGACTGCCTATGCACTACTGACACTATGCACACGGACTTATGTCTCCTCCAAGGTCAACGCGAACGCGACCAAAGGGGACACACAAACCGACAACAGACCGTCAGACTCAGACTCACTCACAACTTTTCCACTTAAGGAAACACGGCTTGGAAGGTAACAAAAAAAAAATTAAAAATAAACCTCAATACTCACTTGCCATCGGATCATTACATGCGTTACTTTATCATCTGTCCGTACGGAAAGTACAAAGTCACCGGGTTTGCTTTGAGATTCTCTCACCAGGAACGATCCATTCTTTCCACGTTCCAAAATAAGTTTTTCAGCTTCTTTACCGGAAAGGTTCCCGTGAAACCATCTGTACAAAGAGACACACCAAAAGATTAATATTATTCGTCGTCAATACTAAGTCAAAATAGAATTATTTATAAACTATGAGGAGCAACTCTAGAACAACATTCGCGTAACTCAAGATCGCGGCGTCGATTGATCGCTGTTGCACCAGCTTAAAGGTGTTTTTCCGCGCGCATTGATCGGTAAAAACGGGGAAAATTAGTTGCATGTGAGGCTGTTCGGTTCGGCTTGGTTTGGTGTATGTAGTTTCCCCATCGTCGCCATTAACAATTCACTCTCCTACTCAGTGGTGGAGACTTAGTTAGTGGGTCTGGTTTACATTTGAATGCACAGAGGTAATAGTATCTCAAGTAAACAATAACAAATCAACTAGTTGAGAGGAGAGAACTTGTTTTTTTTTTTTGCAAAGAAATAAATTGAATTGAGTTTTGCATATATAGTTGTCGTCAGTCACTGTTTAATGTGTTCCCGGGATGAGTTGTTTATTAGATGACTTAATGTATGGTACAAATAGAGAGAGGGAGAGGGGTCGACCACATCGATTCACCGGGCAGTCATTAACTTTAGTCATTTTGGAGTACGAGGTGTGCATACCAATTGACCAGCACCGAAAGTGAGAAAATCTGGGGAAGCAGTTTTCGGCTACTGGCAATGGACAATAATGGTCACTAGGAAGTCATAGATTGTTGTTTTATTGCATGCCAGTTAACAGATAGGCGCCCAAAATTCGAAGAAAATTATTTATTATTAGCTGTAATGACGCAAGTTGTGCTGAAAACAACACGCAACTCAGTAGAATTCTGAAGAAATACCAATGAATACCAATAAGGCTCATCCGTATTAAGTCACTATTGATTGGAAGTAATGAGACTTTGTTATTACATTTCTTTCTTGAAATAACGGATTTTATATTCAGCACACAGACTTTGTTATGTCAATCACTTAGCTCTTAAATCTTACGTATATAGTATAGCTTGCGCATGAGCTACGTGAGCTAGTAGCTTAATCCTAGAAGTTCATAATTCCAATTCATTGAGGTGTAATTTGCACACTGGCTGGCGCTTACAAGTTCTAGTTGGCACAAATGAGAAAGTTCAGATAGAGACATTGCTTATATAATACTGATGACGATAGGAGACACTCTCATGTGCTTAAAATAAATCTCCAAACAGAAAACTATTTGGGTAGTCTATATCGCCACTTGTACTGTTTGGATTAACCAAAAAACAACAACGACAAAAATCAAAAAAGAACTGTAGTGTCCGATCATTGGGCTTCGGGCAAAAATGACACATTTGTTCAAACATTTGACTGAAGGTTTTGACGAAACCGAATCTATTTATTTAATTTATTTCGTCTCTAAATCTTAAATCTGAATTCTGCTAATTAAAAAAATAGGAAAACCAATTCCATGATTTTGGTACATAATAGCACAACCAAACCTTTAGTAGGTATCCTTAAAAAACCTTTTTGTTTTAAAAGGACCTCAAAAAATAGGCCTGGCACTATATAATGTTTTGATGAATAAATTGGAAGGCCTGTAAGTTTTATGTTAATAAATTACTTATGTATATATATCGATTCCTGATAAAATTTTTGAAAAAGTTAATTTTTTGACTTGGAAATCTGAAAAATTTGAAGGCTGAAGTCGGGTGTACAGACGGACAGACAGACAGAATTGTCGGACCCACTTTTTTTTTCGACTTTTCAATCATAGTAATGTCGACGTATACATTGTCCAATAGGGCAGTTTGCGAAAAGCATTCGCCAAAACTTCTTCACAAAAACTAATTGAAATTCGATTTTTTTTTATACCAATCGATACATAAATTAAGTTCGATCCTTTTGGAATAGTAAAATTGCCAATGCCGTTCCTATTAAAGTGCTAAAAACGGTTTATTCGCAGTTCGGGCATTCCCAGGTCGCTGAGCTGTGAATGAACCTTTAGTGATACTGATAACATTGTAGCAGAAGACAAAACACACATTTAGCGTCAGTCCGCGACAGTACTGGAGCTGCATGATTTCTGATACCCTGAGACTAGCTTCTTTGTTAAAAATCGAACTTTAAAAAAAGAAGGCGTCGACTTTAAAATTATTAAATATAAACCAATCATACAAGAACCCGTACGTGATGTGAAGCTGTCATCCAATGTGACCTATTATCTATCCGTATAACTCATGATCAATTTCCGAGAGCTTATCTAGTTAACGTGAACTTAGTAAGAGGCAACAAACTAAATCATCATACCTCCACACCACACCACATGGATTGACATGTGAACCAATCTTAGACAATGACAAACGTAAATTCACTGATGTTCCAATGACTTGCATAGCATATCATTTTTAACGACCCTGTTTAGTTATTTACGTTTTCCAAAAACTTGGAGGTATTTCCTGATATTCAGCTTGCTAATTTTAATAGAATCAAGCTACGGGTTTCCACGAAAACCATCACAAATGTTGTCATTATTCTTTAAACATACCTGCAGCGTTCCGAGGAAATTCCTTTGTCATCCACCCTACATTGTAAGGCCTGAATCATCAAGTCAAGCTTACCACACATTAGTATAAACAAAACTAATCTTTATTTGAAACTCTTTCTTCAATATGTTGTCACGTTTTTTTTCTACATGATATTTATCGACTGTCGATTTATAAGCCATGAAGTGAGTCATATTGTTCGTAAAATTCAATTGATCACGCAAAACTACTACGCGCACTGCGGGGGTGGCGATGAAATATTTACATTTGCCTAAAACATACGTTTTTCAAATCATAAGTACCTAATAGTGATTGAAATTAAGTCGCCTGACCAGGCCGCCCATCACGTTACGTGAATATATTTAACAGAAAAAAAGTCACGAAACCTATCATCAACAATGTGATTTTATTGCAGTTTTCCTTCAGTTTTTTTTTTTTAGCCCAAAATCAATTTAGTAAAATGCGCTGTCAATTAGGCTAGACACACAGTCGACAATTAGTTAAACATTCAAAATTATTTTTTGTTTTTGATTTACTCAAATGTGTGTGGTGCCTACAAAAATTCACCAATCACATTCAATGCTAACAAATGAGTCAAACGCGTTTGTGAAAAATATGTTCTTTTAATGAATATCGCAAATGTAGAAAACAACCAGAATGGCAACAACAACAAATTCTTAACCAATTATCACCTTATATTCTATATGTGCAATGCCAATTGTGAAGTGCTTGTTAAGCATACGCGACATGTGAGTAAAATTAGAGACTTTTTAGTGATGGGGCGACACAGCCCAATTTGGACACAAAATTACCAGCCAGGTGATAGAGGATGACTAAAAGCTAAGTACACTGTGCGTAAGTGCTGTAATGGAAAAATCAACAAATCAACAAACAAATTAGAAAATTTTTTTTCATTTACGGTGACATCCTAATAATGCCCGAAAATATAATCAATTTGTTTGTGTGAGCCTTAACTAGATATGTAAGGTGTAATGAGGTGTAAAAAATAATACATACATACATATCTTGTTAAAGGGCGATCAAACTGAATAAGCAATAAACAGTATGCAGCAGGAATAAAGAAAGAGGTTAATGGGTCCCCTGAACCCATTGGCAATTAATCAGAGCTTGTATGACGATTGGAGATCTGTGGAGTGAGTGAGTTTGTTAAGATCAATTTCCAGGCTCGCAACACGATAAGGACTGTACTTCAAGTAAATACTACCGATATCTATACTCCAACCGGGAAATTGTGATTTTTGTAGCATGGAAGTATTTCTACTAAACTCAACCTAGCTTCCCTATGTAGTGATGATTTGGATGATTTGAGACAACTCTTGTTTCTGAACAAAATTTGCAAATACTAAATCAAACCTTTACTTTTTATCACGCAACTATCCACATAGTGTTTATAATCAAATTCATGATATATGTACATACATAGGCACAAATTCATATGTGGTTAAACTTGAATAGTTAACGAGTTTCCGTTTAATAAAATCAGCAGTATATGTTGATGATGAACTAAAAGAGAAAAGTTGGTATTTTCTCTAGCTGAGAAATAAAGCGTAACAAGGGGACCGGACGCAAAAAAAATTATAACATTGCAAATAAACTACATATACGAGTATGTATATTGGACAGACTCTAGACTTCCTGAACATAGATGATTCACTCTTGTAGTATGTACCTATTTATACTCTGGAAGAAACAAATCATATCAAAATCACTATTCATAGTGTGACCTTCTGCAGATTAAACGACTAACAGACTTAACCGTCAAAACGTGCTACGTGAATAGAATTTAGCCGCATTTCGAACCCAAATTTTGGTGATGATAGATGGGACGCATTGCCTTCATAAGGCCTGCCATAAGGAAAACCAGCATATTTTAAACATGACTCGTTTGCGGAGCACTTAAAAACAGTACAACAAAAAAAAATTACTAAGGGGTTGCACATTTTCTCTGGTGCACGATTATCCAGGATCTAATAGTAGTGGATAGAAAAATCTAGAGTTTACTTCTTTTTCGAGTTAATGGTTTCGATATAAGCACCGAAACGATTCTAAAGCTTATTCTGGATCCAATATGGCTGGTTCAAACCAGAGCCCGACAAACTCAATACAATAGATGCGAAGTTGAGAAGTAATTGTGATCGAATTTTATCACTTTTGGTTTGCAGAAATGAGAATGGAGACTTCGCCATATCTAGGATATTTTACCTAGTAATACTCATGAAACGAAAATTTGTCAATTATTCACCAGTCAACATTATGTACACATTGAGTTATGTTCTTCTATGCTTTGAGAGAATTTAGCCTTTTGAACTAACCACATGAACTTAAAGGCGGAATATGTCAATCAAATCTGATGGTGGTTCACAACCTACATATATAGTATAAAAGGTTTATCAATTCGAATTGCAGGCATATATGCACAAGTCATGGAAAATTGGGTTCACCCCATTATGCCCCATTGGGTGTAGCACATTTGAATGATGCATTCCATAATTAATGTCATCGATGTTTTAAAAAAAAAAAAAAAACAAAATAGGACCCTCTTAATGAAAAACACTTTAATTGGAATAAATTTCGAGTCCAGAATTGATAACAAGTACAGCATTTAAACGAGTCACATCACAACAAAACATTACATGGGTTTGTTGACTTAGAAATTAACTTGTGCACAATAGATTCAATGAAGATACAAAAAACATGTGACCAGTAAACAATTAATCATAAACAAGTCATGCATACACTTATCCCCCTTGGAAGCAATAAAAGTGTTTTCGCACTAATTTCCAAGGTTACAATTTAGGCAGGTGTAAATAAGTCGCATTTCCTGTTGATTACATGAATTAGAGTACAGAAAAGTACCCCCATAGTGAGCAGTATTCGATGCGCTATTTTGAGTAGAGTGATTATACCCGGATGAGCAATAAATGTCTTTCCCTATAAGGGTATGTATAATGGTTCGGAAATACATATAGATACTGGTAGGTGTAGTCATTGGAGAATCTATTGCCAATAAATTCTAAAATTATAACAAGATTTAAATTTAAATGTACACTATACGGAGTTTTTGAAAAAGTAAGTGCATACCTAATGAAAACTATACGTTCGCTTGATTTTTTATTACAGTATTCAAATTTAAGACGTCAGCTTGTATTGTAGTTGAAATGGTTATTGTTATAAATTCGACAAATTTGGCGATTTGCCTTTATAAGGAACGTAATGCATAACTTCACAGAAAATATGTATATCAACATGTGTGGGCAGCTAGTGGGCTATTTTCATTTTCCGCTAATAATACTTGTTTTGTGTTGTAGAGTATAAAGAGACCTGAGGTTCTTTCGTTATAAGAGCACCGGCTTAAGCGTTCTATTCGAATAAATTGGTCGTGTGTGCATTGATGGGAAATGCATACAAATCTGCCAGATCTGCCACAAAGTATAAATTAGTCTTACTGGTCCGATTAGACTTAATAAAGAAGTTCATTTGAAAATGGACTTTTCTTAGAAGTTGTTGACTGCAAATCTAAAAATGTTATGCCTCTACGTTCGGATTTGAGGTGTTTTTGTAGTTCAGCCCTTAGTACCAAGTTAGAACCGAAATAGATTTGGAATTTTGAATTGCTCTTCAAATATAAAACTTCATCCAAATATTTATTCCTAGTCTGTCACATGTACGTACATACATATGTATATGTATATTAAAAAGAATAAAATAACGTAATCATTTTCCGGGCTAACTGGAGAGGCTTGTTAGTTGAGGCCCAGGTTCACCCCGAACTGTAGCGCCACCTAAAGGAAAGGAAAGGAATCATTTTTGAAAATAAATTTTTTGAATAGTCCGAAAAATGTTTGAATTTAGTGACTTCAATTGTAATTTCAGCTTAAAAAAAAAACATTTAAATCAAAATTTCAATTGAAGTCAAAATGAATGAATTTTTTTATATTGCTCTGCATTCATTGAAGACACTATTATTCACTGAATGTATTCAATATATTGATGTTATTTAAATTCACTGAATCCATTCAATTTGTTGAAATCATTTGAAGTCCTTGAAGTCAGTTAAAGTCTTTGAAGTCACTGAATGCATGCAATTTTTTGAAATTATTTAAGGACTGTACAGAATGTGAATCTGATGCTTGCATCTTGAATCACTGTCAAATACAGATGCACGGCTTGTAGCGCTACATCGAACAGAATGATGACGCTCATTGAATCTGTATTTATCAGAAATATTTGTGAAAAGTAAAAGTCGTGGATAAATTGGATTGGTGTTATTAAAAAAGAAATGGACGAGAAAAATGAAATCGAATTGATTATGAGTGCATTTTATTTATACTATTTGTCGATTAAACTAATAAAAAAGAAGAAACGTAGGTAGTGAAGGACTTCAAAAAACGAGAACGACGAAAATGGTGAAATGAACACTCCTGAGGAACAAATGGGCTAAGAAAAAGACAACGAACTACGAAAATAGCAACAGCGCTGAAATGCTTCAAACAGAGGTATGGACATATCGACTTAACGACTTATCCCGACAATCAACACAACTTACGAGCTAAAGTTCCACATGACTCAAATGTTAAGTCAACATTTCGTGCCTACTTGCATAGTCGGGCACTTTCGGAAACGTCAAGCAAATGACATTTATGAACACCTGACTCAAAGCAAACAGTTTTGAAACTGCTAATGCAGTTCTACTCTGATGAAGATTTCGAACACATGACTTTGGCAACTTGCCTTTTCGAAAATCCTGCAAAAGCAATTTGATGCAGATGACGTCGTCTTCCAAGTGATAACAGGAATACGTTGAGCATTCATGATTGCAGCTTCAAAGAGAAATCTTCCAAAGAAAACTGGAAGAAATACCAAATCCCGAAAACATAGTAGGTCACATGTTTTCAAGTAAAATGGTATGCAGTACACATCTACACAAAATACATCCTGAATGAACTTACATACATGACTGGACTGGGAGAGAAAGAAAGTTTAAGGAAAAAGATTTAGCCTAGAAATTTGAAGAAAGCAAGAATTGCTTAAGCCCGCCACACGAAGGAATAGCTAGAGGTAGTGCTGCGGGGTATAGAAAAAGGGTACAGACATAACGAGAAGGTGGTTTTGAATATTTCATCAGTATCTTGTAGAAGATTTAAAAAAAAGGCTTTAGGCCTACGGACTTCTAATAGCATTAGCTCTTAAGTCCATTTTGTTTTGTTGATTGGATCCAATATTTTATACCAAATAGATCATTGGCTTAAACTAATGCCCAAAAAAAAATTAAAATATTTTTTAATAGGTTTCATTGGCACAAAAAAAAATCGGGCCGAATGAACCCATTTACTCTGGACAAAAACAAATAGATTGCTGTGAAAAATAGTTACTTCATGCAACTAATACAAAATGTGCCACAAATACATATTTTAACAGTTTTTTTTTTAAAGAAAAACAGGTCAATTGGGTTCGGCCCCTGTGTATATAACATTTAGTTCATTACATTTCATCATTTTTGTTTTATAGAGATAATCAATTTGGCTTGTGAACAACTCAGTTGTATGTAGTATCTGAAGGACGAAATTAAAAAGCATTCTCATGGCAGTTATACTGGCACATTCGAAAGAACAGGGACCTTTCTAAAGTTTTTTTTTTTATCATTTTTACTTCGAATCGAACCTTGAATCGCGCTCTCACTACCTCTGAGCAACAACGCTCAAAGTCCTTCTTAAGTAAACTTAAAAACAAAATAACTGTCAACGTATCACTAAAGACTAGAAATCAAAATAATAACTTGTCGCAACCGGATATAAAACAGAAGTAACTTTCCACTTGAATCAAAAAAAAAAATATACATACATATGTACATACATCAACGATAGTATCTGACTTCGTCAGTAAACATCATAAGATCCATCTTAAATTTTACATCAAAATAGTTTTCATTCAAATATACTAACGGATAAAAAAGCAATGTCCTTCGTAGCTCCGCTAGAGCTGTTGATATGATAATCTGCGCCGTTGGTAGCATGAGCAACGGCGTAGTTAACATAGTACCGCCTTGATCTTTGGCCATCAATTGATTCATTTGATTATGTTCTTCGTCCGAATCCACCGAACTTTCACTATTACTGTGACTACATCGTTTTTCGTCACTTTTATTAGTTTTCTTGCACTCCATTGTGTGTTTGTTTTTTAATTTACTCTGCATAAAGTGTACCGTGCCAATACTGTTGGTTATCTTCCCAATGTACTTGCTAAACATACTTAAATTGTTTTTATTTTTCAACACTTTTTTAATTACAAAACTATAAGCATTCACTTTTTTACTCCGGATTTGGGCTTATTGCCGGTTTTGTCGGTGATAACGATTTTCACTAAATGCTCAAATATAAATCCTGAAGACATGATTCACTAGTTTTGTTTGACTGTTTTTTGCACAGAAAATGTAAATGTATCTTGACACCGTTTTCTGTATTAGGACAATGGCACGAGAACTGTTTTTTTTTTTAGCAAAAGGAACTTTGATAGAACAACGCACTGTTTAAACGCGATATATCAAATCAACTTCTTTCACTTGGCTTGAGAGTGTTTTCTTGCGCGCGATCTTCCGTGTAAGTGGGATCGTATGAAATGTGCGACTAAGCTGAAACCACCCGAAATGTTATTGTTTTATTGCTTCGCTAATTCCCCCAGCCGACACACCGCAGCGAGAGAACGAGAACGAGAACGACAACGAGAACAGAAAAAGATACAACAAAAAACCAACATTAATTGTTTTGTTTTTGTCTGACTAAATCACAAAACACACACCACTAACATGTGGGCAAAAGGTGTGGAGAAAAAAAAATTAATAAAATGACACCTGTCATCGGCCAACAGCAGTACAGCAGGCCGAAAGCTGCTTACCACACAGCCAGAGTAGAACAGCATGTAAAAAGCTTTCTTATCCGACAATCGTGTCGGTGAAATGCGCAAATTGTAAATAGCCGCGACAGATCCCCAGATACAAGTACGAGTATCTATCTATCATGGCTGTTATGGCTTTTTGGGATACGTGTTTAGCATTCGGAATCAGTGTCACTTACGTAGGTTAGACTCGCTGCTCTCGACTAATTGGCCGACAAAAACCCACAAAAAAAAAAGAAACAGAAAAAAACAGCAACACCGGTAGCATTGGAGAGTGAATGCACGCACCGTGTGCTAGAGCCGGTGGTGGTCAAGTTCAAATCCCAAAACTGCATTGTAAAAACAAAAGTAGAAAAACAAACAAAAACTAGATCTCATTTTCCGAGTGTGTGTGCACTTGTGGCTTAGAGGTGACAAAGGCTTGGCCCAATCTAAATCTATCATTTCACAACATTTCGTCGTTCGTTCGTTCGTTCGTGTGTTAATGGTGTCTCGTGACTGAGTCATTATAACTCGCAGAGAGACCCACACAAAGTGCAAAACCGGAAATTCCGTATAAAGGATTCACAATTCGACGAAATCAGAGAGACAGAAGCACCACCACTGAGCAGCAGCAGCAACAAAAATCCTGTTGTAGAGCGCTGACCTTTTTTGATGACAATTTCCGTAAGCGGTATTTATTTTTATCTCTTCTCCCATCCAATCTGCGCCGAGACTTTGTGTCGCTCTCGATGACTATCGTGGGTTTGAATGCGTCAATGTTGCAATGCGAACGTCTAAGAATAAATTCGGCTAAGATAAAAATATGCAAAGTGGGATAAATTTAGAGTTCAGTGGTCTTTTTATAGCCAATGCCGCCCAAAAGGAGCAGGTTTGCATTGTTGATATTTGATTGAGGAAGGATTTGGAAAACCGCTAATTAGTTTATGTTATCACACTTTATAACCTCATCGATTGTTAAGGTGTAATTTGACGCAGAAGAAATTTAAATGAAGCATTTACAGGCAATCAGCTACTGAGATTGGAGATCTTATTTAAAAAAAAAAATAATGATCGATTGATTGCATCAGTGAAAAAAAAAGAATGAATGATTTTCGATATGACTCTGGGTTGAGTCACATTCATATACATATGTACATATGTAGGTAGGTGTTGAGGGTGATGATCTTAAGCCACATGTTTGAAGCTGTCAGTAGGGTCATCATAAGAGATAGCCGAAGAGAGTCATCGCTTTCCGTATAAAGTGAGATATTGTTATATCAACGCCAAGAATTAATTATTAATTCAGTCGAACGTGCTATGAACGTATCGATCTGTTAACATGACCAGTATTGTACGTGGGAATTTTGAAATACATAGCAAAATCTATGGAAAGTCTAATCTCCTGCAGTCTAAACGTAAAATCCGGTAGTGGGGTACGTAAAGCCATATTTAATCAATTTCAATAAGTAAAGGGTTTTCCAATAAGGACTTGACAACTTTTTTTTTCAAATAAAACGCAAACCATCGACTTCGTTCATATGGCCACCGCGGGCACGTTTGCAGCGGTCGATTCGTTGGACCCAATTTTCAACGACTCGGCCACACATTTCGAACGAAATGGCCTCTATTTCGCGTTCAATGTTGGCTCTGAGCTCTTCCAATGTCGTCGGCTTGTTGG
This sequence comes from Xylota sylvarum, assembly GCA_905220385.1. Taxonomy (NCBI): domain Eukaryota; kingdom Metazoa; phylum Arthropoda; class Insecta; order Diptera; family Syrphidae; genus Xylota; species Xylota sylvarum. The sequence goes on along the minus strand of LR999957.1, from coordinate 90,136,992 downwards.
CATAAACCAATGACTTAACGTAGCCCCACAGAAAATAGTCAAGCAGCGTTAAATCGCAAAATACGCCGTAATGTGGTCTGAGCGATGCCCAATTCTTGAGAACGCCGTGGAATTGACTGATTTGGATCGTTTGCTACGGACGCCTGAACGGCAGCGATATTTTCGACACTTCGACCAACCCGTTGTCTCACTGACACGGCAACATCACACAACGAATATATAGACTCAAATTTTTGCACTAAACTTGTTATTGCCTGTCTACTAGGGCGAGAATTACGACCGAAAATTGGAGTTAACGCTCTTAAAGTAGCAGTCACCGACTCCGAATTTCGGTAGAAAATTTTTATAATTTGCAGACGTTGCTCGTTCGTGTACTTTACCATGATGAAAATGTTGAGTTTACTGAATAAATTGACAGTGACAGTTTGATGATTAGTGAAAGAGTGCGTTCACAAATTAAATTCAAAGTTGTCAAGTCCCTATTGGAAAACCCTTTATAAACCCCAATTTACTGCTTTCACATCTACTGCGGAACCTAAGACGACCATGCACACGACCTATTATTCAATTCAGCATTTATAAAGTTGAACCTTCTGTTTTGACCAAACAAATATTTCACGTCGGAGCTGAGGCTTTAATATTAATCACAAATTTGAAGGCATTATCACACATTGACGAGTAGCTCGCTTAATAGAGAACTAACATTGATTCTCAAACAGAATGATGCCCAGAAAGACTTTAAGCAGATTGCTCCTTTATCACAAATACAAAACAACTAAGTGTTAAAATACATCTAAAGATGTTTAATCTCCAGCAATGTTCGAACCAACTCAAGGAGCATCTACTGGTATCTTGGGGCACTGTCTTAGCGTTATCAACCGTCCTGAGATTACATTATACAAACAAAATTAATTCTGTGTTTGGTAGACCCGGACATTCGATTATTTGCTACAAACAAAAACAAATATTTGGTGCAACACACTCGTATAGGCCTCTAGTGGACACATTAAAACCACTCTTGCAACTGATTGTCTTATCATGGTCACAAGACAGATTTATTTTACAGTTGGTCAATGGACATCTGTGTAAGGCGAGACACTTAATTTTAGTTTTTGCATTAAAAAGCACGTCTGATGGAAGAAAAGATGAAAACACGCAAATGCGAATGGACACCGTCGATGAAACATGGCAGTTTAACGTCATAGGCGGCCTATGAGCCTTAAGGAACCATATTAGGTCCACTACTGTGGCATCTAATGTATGATGACGTCCCCAGACTTGGAATCCCGAGAACTTCGAAAATACATGGCATCGCTGATGACATAGCAATCGTTGTAGTGAAGAAACTCTTTGAAGAGTTGAAGCATGACTGCAATGGAGCATCGGGACAGTTCACGACTGGAGACTACGCATGGGTCTACAACTTGCAGAAGAAAATACCGAAATGTTCATCAGCAGCAGGGGAGTCATGAAAACTAACCGTGGGCGATCACGTCGTAGCTTCCAAACCAGAGCTTAAATATTTCGGCATTACAATAGATGCAAGGCTAACTTACCAGCAGCGCCTGCAGCATGCAGCAGAAAAAGCAGCAAAAGCAACTGCTGCGCTGGCAAGGATTATGCCAAATATCGTGGGACTGAAACACAAGAACAGATTGCTTTACTGCTCCCAAATATATCATACAGAAAGAAGACTGAGACAGCTTTGAAATTATGCAGCGCCTTCTGAATAACTTCTTGCTAAAGAAGGTCAACGGAAATATCATGCCAGTAGGGTGTAGCGAAGACAGGAGGCACAACAAAACACAGCACAACAAGCTGCCAGCACGAATGAACCCAGTACTTTAGAAGTGTAGGTGGGTTTAGTGGGTGGAAATCCCGCACTGTTACTGAGTACGGGCTCAGTTTCGTCTTTAAAAAATACACACATTCCTAGGGGAAAAAAATTATAATAACCCTACATAACCCAACCTATAACATATGTACATCGAGTATAGAATCTACACACAAAGAGGAGCAAATATCATTTATTATACAAATTGTTATTAAAATGTTCTGCATGGTATTCGGACTGTACCTAGTCTAGTCATAAATATTGATACAGTTGTTGTTGCAGCCATTCTAAATGAAATATTTGTTGCACGCTTTTCATGTTACCGTCAAAGATCCGGTCGTCCACGCACTGTGAGTACTCCACGAGCCATCAAAGCCGTACAGGCTCGAATCAGACGCAAGCCGCTGAGAAAGCAGAAGATCTTGTCGCGGGAAATGAATATCTCGCAACAATCTATATCTATGGAAGATGTTGTTAAGCCTCTAAGCCGAACAATGTTCGCAAACAAGCATTGCACCTTCCAACCGGATTCTTCTCCAGCCCATAAGACAAAAACAACGCAAGAGTGTCTTTAAAAAATGTACCCGACTTTATATGTATCACCTTTGGACTACAAGTTGTGGTCCGTTTTGGAGGAAATGGCCTGCTCTACTCATCACAGAAATATTGACTCTTTGAAACGAGCCCTTGTCCGCGCTGTCGACCGGTTTCCGATGAATGAGGTCCGTAATGCAATGGATGATTGGCCAGTGCGTCTCAGGTCGTGCTTTAAGGCAAATGGCGGCCATTTTGAATGAAGTCTTCCATAACTTATAGCTAATGATCTAACAAATAAAACGTATTAATTTGTTTTTAAAAATATCAATGTGTTTTCATTTGGCATAAGTTTTTCTTTGTATTGACAACAGCCTTCTTTGAGGACTACATCGAAGAAAAATTCGTTGAGAATACTGTTTTTTTTTTTTTCTACTGTCAAGGACTCTACCACTTAAGACACAATTGCTTTGAAAGAAATGTTCGAGGATATGGGAACTTATCTGATAAAACGCTAAATGGTACCTGCAGGTTCATCAAAACTTCATAGTGATGTGAAAATCGAAAGTATAGATATGTGTACCTTACCTAAGCTACGTATGTAGGTGTTTTTTTTTTCATTACCGGTCTTATTAAGAGGGCGATAGATCTTTAATGTTGAATAGAACAAATTGTTTTTGAGATAGCTTGTTAGTTTTACCAGTGAAAGTACTAATATAACACTTTCAAGACGGCTATCCGCAGTGCTTTTGTAAATGCAATTCATATTCTGCCATCTTAAGGAAAAAGTTCTATAAGTAGATACTTTTTTCTACATCAGACTGAGAGAACAAACTTACATTCGTTCTATTGGTAAGGAACTCCCCTTAAAAGAAAGTGAAAGTTTCAACTTTTACACTTCTATCTAATGTCAATGTTTCCATGTGCAAACCACGCTGTCATCTTGAATTAGAAAGTGAAAATGTCACAAGCAAATCTAAATTCCAAGTATCGCAGTAAAATAATTATGAATTAACAATCTAATACATAATCTGTTCCAAGAATTTCATCTAACAACGTGCGTGTGCACACACGCGTCGCTGGCATGGCTTTCCACTATTCCTACAGATAACCTGGGTAAAAACGATCGGAAATCCGTCAATGCTACTAGCAACTAGACAGAAAAACAAAACCCCTACGATTGTGGTTGTTAATGGGTATAAGATAAAACAGCTGCTCCGCGTTTCGCATATAAATTACCATCATTAAAAAATAAATCAAAAATCTGATCAAAAGATCAACAGACTGCAAAGAAGAAACCCCGATGAGGCTACCGCAGAGTGTAGAACGACTTTAGGAAGCGCTTCCAAAGCTCAATGTCAGAGCACAGTACATATACTGAAATTTGTCCAACAACAGTTGGACAGTAGAAAACCCCGAATGATATTCGACTTCGGATTGATTCACAAAATGCCCGATAATTTTCGAAATCAAATTTAAATTCTTACAAAATGTCATTTAGTCAACGTGTGTTGGTTACTAAGTGGCTGGTGTTATGGGGTTGGTGATCGATTGAATTTATCGAATCGTGACAACTTGCACATACTCGCTGGATCCTCCCCTACTCCTTTTCCCCCCGCTTCCTTTCAGTTCTTTCATTTGTTTTGCTTTAATGAAGCAATTTTCCTCTGAGATGATGATTTTATTATTTTTGTATAATACACCCAAGACTACGTAAATGCAAAAATTCATTCTAAACCACACAAACCTTGTGGTGTGCGGGAACTCCTTTAATTTGTGGTCACTGCTTACGACTCTAAATGAGGGTGACATCTTGTTTTCTTGTTTTGGATTCCTATTTTCCGTTTAGTAGCTATGTAGTTGAAAAAATAGTTAAAAGCTATTTGGCTGGTCTCCAGAGCGCGCCCCGTTGCTTATGGAATATGGTATAGTGGGTTTTCGTTTGATCATAATCAAATTTAGTATTCTGTAAGCGTTTTTGTTGTGTGTTATTTTTTTCACTCGCATTTCATTGCCAAGTTGAAGCCTCTCGGACATGCTAACTGCTGACAACTCGCAGATTCGAAAGGAACATTTATGAACGTGTAACTGGGCAGCATTACAACACACAAGTTTGAAAAATGGGCAGAGCCGTGTGTGGTGATTATGAGGTTGGCTTCTGGTTTTGTAGCGATGTGCGAGCTCTAGTGACCTTATTAAGGTTATTCGCCATTCAATGAACCGGTAGTTGAATTATATTTTATGGCATAGGTGTTTATTGAACCGGTTGTAGGTTTCCTATTGATAAATGTGAAAAATATACCAGATATTATTTTTAATCGCGCTAAACTGCGAAAAATTTTAGAACAGTAACAAGTTTAAGGCATTGGATGGTAGAGTCCAGAGCCATGGGAGTACTACGGATACCAGCTAATTGCCCTCGGTTTAACGCAGACGAACGCTTTTAAGTAAAATAAGTAAATTTGAACTCTTAAAGCTTTTAGCTTAGTCCTTACCGTACTTTGACCATATTGTACGCTCAGGACAGACTAAAGATATTCGAAAATATATTAATCTGCAAGTTGTTCAACATCATTGCATTATCGACTTATGCGTAGAAGCTCCTTCGTACTTCATGAAAATCATTTCAAACATCCTTACACGGAGTAGGGCAAGGTTATATCTTTGCTGTTTTCTACACATACAGTGCTCTTTAAACAGGTTTGGATTAGGGATAATAAAGTTGTATAAAAGGCAATGTGAGTATTGAGGCGAAAGCGGGTATGATAAGCGTAATAATCAACAAAGCATAGCACCTATAACGAAAAATGACACTCAACACCCACGTCTCGAACAGAACATTATTTTTACGAGATACCAATTTGAGATAGTTAAGGACTTAGTCTACATAGTCATCACTTTAGGCAATAACATCAAGTCAAGAAAAAAGGAAGAATAACACTTCCTGTCCCACACCTTCGGGACATATGTAAGTTCAGAATTTCTTTTTAAGAAGATGGGACATACATAAGTCCACAACTGTTGGAAGATATTCAAGCAAAATTAAGTACTCTACCGCTTGGTCCGCTTCGCTGCTCCTTAACGATCGTCGTAATAATTTGGTAGGCAGGCGCCAATGTACAGTGGTTAGGTGGCACTTGTGTTTGTTATCAAAATGTGGTAAACTTTTATTATTTTCATTCAAAAATTACAGAGTTTACATTTCAGAGCCGTTTTCATTATTTTCACAGTTAAATAGAGCGGTCTTAAAAACCTCGTAGGAAACTTAGTTTCGAGATTTTTGTTGTTTTTAGATTTTGTCCAATTCGAGATTCTAGATTTCACTCGTTCTAACTAATAGGATGATCCCTATCAGTAACAAAACCCTCAAACCACTAGACTCTATACAAGATCCTGAGCAACGCAGCCCTGCTTAAAGACGTATACTTTGTCAAGAGTGGATGAAATCGATCTGAGTTTTGTTTAGAGAAAAATACGTGTCTTTTGTATACGTTCGGGTAGTGCGCACAAATAGAAAATGGCAAGTGTGGAACTGGAGTATGCTAATTGAGGTGATGGGCTTTGAAATAGCCTCAAGAACCACTACGACCTTATAAAGATCTTTTGCGCTAAGTTAACTTACAATCGAACTAGTTGAAGAGGTTTTTTGGTTGAGGCCCAGGTACACCCCGGACCATATAAGAACGATAGAAAAAAAAATTAAATAAAAGAACAATGGTGCGAGGTATGAAATTAATTCTGGCTTTATTTTGAAGCTACATTTATGCCATTATGTGTGGAATACTCATCATTCAAATGGCCTCCTCGGCTTCGGAGGCAGTGCTTCAAGCGGTCGGTTCAATTTTTGATGACTCGGTCCAATTTGTGCGGCGTTATTTCGGCCATAGCGTCTCGAATGTTGGCTCGTCCAAAGTGGTTGGCTTGTTAGCGTAGACTAAGGAGAATTGACGTAGTCCCAGAGAAAATAATCGAGTGGTGTCAAGTCGCATGATCACGGCGGCCAATTGATGAATGCTAGCCGTGAGATCACCCAGTCGCCAAATTTCTCCTTCCCAACGTCGAGCGTTGCGTCGCTTGTATGCCGTCTTGTTGGAACCACAGCTCGGATATGTCGATGTTGTCGAGCTCTGGCCACAGAAAGTCGGTTAACATCGCTCTATATTTGAGACCATTTTACCGTCAATGGTGTCTCCTTTCTCATTTCAAGGTCCGATGATGCCACCATGCCATAAACCGCACCAAACAGTCAATCTTTGTGAATGCATTTATGTTTGGTCGAACACTTGTGGATTGTGTACGCTCCAATAACAGCAATTCTGCTGTTGACATAGCTGCTGGCCCATAGATGGGCCTCGTCCGCAAAGATGATTTTTTGGCCGAAATCCCGATCTCCGGCCAACATTTTCAGCGCCCAATTATTTTATTTATTTATTAGTAAAAATTAGTGCAATAGTCGCATTATTACAAACGAGCCACAACAAGAGGAACTGCACAATATACACAGCTATTAAGTATCAGCGAAATTGGGGAAATTTTGAAGCTCAGCAACGAAGTCAGCCGCCTATGTGAACGCCGTAATCGTCATGGATTGTGCTAATTTTTACTCGATCCTGAGTAGCATAGTTCAATCAGGACTAATTGACCGAAGAGAGTAAATACCCAGAGAATGAAATTGAATATATGTACATACATATTTACGACCAGAAGATCCATTTCAGATTTCAAAATTACGACACTTAAAGGTTCAGTGCTCAGCTTGTCAGAAAATACGATTCTTGAAAAAAATGGCTATTCTGGTCGCAAATTATCCATTGGCTTTACGCAGATTTTTGTGGTCAATGGTTATATGACATATGTACATATGTACACATGTAGCTTGTTGAAGGATTAATCGAAAGCCATCAGGCTTCATCTGTATGTCTGCAGAGGCTGAGAGAGAATAAATATACTCATGTACATATGATATGTACATATTTTAAGGATATAAAACATACGATATAATGCTCGGAGCATGGATTAATATTTTATGAACTGTTGGCGACATAGGTTGCCTAATTGCACGTAATGTTTTGCAGTGTCCATGGTGTACATACCAAAGATATCACTTGTAATATTATTTTAAGTAGCTGCTATACTTATGTCGCTAAAAAATCTCCGGGACCTGTTGCCGTCATTAACACGATTCATTACAATGAGCGTAAAAAATACAATTAATCTAAATACGAGAACTGAAACGTTTTGTCTTGTTGTCTGCAGTGCCTGTCAACCGTACAGTGTGAGGAAAAAGGAAAATTGCTAGGGCTAAAAATAATTGAAAGCAGCCTGCAATTGAATTACAATGCGCCACAAATAAGCTTCAGAATGACCTGTCAATATTTTAATTATACATATGTATGTAAAGTCGTACGCAGCAACATTATGAGTCTAGAGTCGCGACGTGTGTTCCATTTAACTTCTTGCAGTGCCTCATATTTTACACACATTTTACTCTGACTCAGGCTCCGACACAGATGGAAATTCTAGTCAGCGCAATGTTTTAGCATTCCACATATGTACATATGTGTTGTGCAACTCATGCAATCAACTAACGACTACGTTAAACGATTTCGAAGGTAATAATATAGCAATGGGTTTTCCGCGTCAATAGACAATCAACAGATTAACTTTGTTAGATTCGTGTACGGAAATCATAGTGATTTTTTAAAACACATAGCGACGAGTACGAAGCGACATGACGTATCGTGAACCCCAAAGATAACCAAATTTACAGAGGAACTAGCAGGAATGATGGATCTACAATTAGCCATTGAGATGTACACAGCTAAAAGTAGTACTATCCTACTATACAAGAATCAATGTAATATCGGTCAAAAATATTAGCATTTGCACAGACAATAAACTGGAATAAAATAATATTCCAAATAAAAAAAATTACACATCTGTGTTGAGAACCTAGCATAGGAACATTCCAAAGAAGAACTCGCCACTCATGTTATAACTTTTCCTTTTATAAAAAACTACTGCTTCGAAAGTAGGGCTGGAGAACTTGTGATAACAGAATGGTACTACTCTGATCAATGTCTAACCTATGGTATTAATTAATTATGAACGTATTTCAAGAGAGTATCAAAAGCTGTGACTATATTTTACATCTGAGTCGCAAGCTTCATATTTCGGAGGTAAAAAATACACCAACACCGTTTTTAAAGTTATCTTCTAAGTTTTAATGAGAAAAGTCTGGTTTCTTGAAATGTCACACGTTTGCTTAATGTATTATGATATTGCTAGGTCATTCAAGTATTCCTACACAAGCTGATAGATTTGCTGTTTTATTGACGAATAACTAAACTTCCTGCAAAACAAATTTCGTGAAGAACTTCGATACGATGACATGCAAAGGAGTGATATTAACCATTGGACGGTTAAATCACCTCATCATATTTATTAAGAAGCCATTTTTAAGATATATTACAATGATACATAGGACCTGTTTAAAACGTTAACACAGGAAACACTAATAAATACTGACATGGGGGGTTAAAGCGGAACATCATGACACCCAAATACTTAAGATACATCTTCAATATGCTCTTATGTTAGTCACTAGATGAGCATCGAAATCCCGATTGGGAATCAATACCCATAAAACTGCATCGTAATCTTAACAGGGAATACAAAGTTCACCACAAAGACTTCATTAGTCTCTGATTTATAGAAAAGATAAAATACTTTAGTCTTGGACTTTAATAATGGATGCGAAACTAAATTGGAAAGCTAATCTAATAGAATGCGTTATGCTCAAAACACATGTGCAGAATGTTTTTGACATGCGTCGCATCGGCTACAGTCTTTTGCGAATTGAATTATGATTTATTTTGCCTCGAACTTATTGAAAAGTAACTTTTTGCCTTGCATGTATGTATATAATTTTTTGGTATTGCCGGTTTCTTATATTAAATTCTACTAACTGGTCTTCAATTTTTCCAAAACAAAAATACCTACTCGTATAAATGAACAACGAAACTTCAAAAAATGGTGATACAAGACTCCTCAAACTGTGTTTTTTGCAGCGAATTTAGAAATAGAGAATAACTTCGCTCATTGCACTGACAGATATTGCATTATACTTCAACCAAGACAAGTCTTCCTTGATCGGCATAATTTCCTAGGAGGAGAATGGGAAAGATATGTTCAAATTGAGATTTTCGGAGAAGATACCACTTCCCATTCTGGGAAGTCGCCGATGCGACGTATGTCAAAAACATTCTGCACATGTGTTTCACGTGCAGAGATGCACGCTGTGCTCCGTACAGAAATTTTGCACATGTGTTTTGGGCATAAGTTGCGCAACACTGCAAACTATGCACTGCTTTTACACTGCTGTTGCTTTGTTGCCGATGCCATACACAACTCTGACGTTTGTGAACGTTTCAGTTGCAAAAAAAAAACAATGAAAAACGTTGTGAAAAGTTTTGTTGTGAATAAGTCGCGTAGTTAATAATAACTTAATTTGGCTATCGCTATTGTTATGATCACTTTAGGTAAAAAAAATTATAATTATTTAAATACACTAAACAAAAACCTTTTCCATATACCGTTCTTCCAATTGACACCGCTACATATTTGTTTTGCAACAGAAAAATTATTGCTGCGCAGGTTGCTTGGTTTTGACTTTCAGTTGCTTTACAACTGCAAAAATGAACTTTTGACTTGAGCGGTTGTGCCAAATCGTTGCATTTTTGAACTCGTTGCTTTACTACTGCCGCTGCGCTGCCGCAGTTCGGCATTTTTGAATTGGGCCTAGCACTCACTGTCAAGGAGTAATTTAGGTTAGGCCTCCCCTCTAACGACTTCGGCCGTAAGTAGGTATAAGATGAACAAATAAAAACAAATTTTACATAGATCAGGAATTTTACATTAGAAAATCAGCATCATGAATACGTCGAGATGAAAGTCATATTTATTGAGATGAGGCGCACCCTTGAACAAATTACCAGCAGTTTACTTTACAAAACGAAAACGGTTAACTAGTCAAGCTATTTGGATTGCTATGTTTCAGGGTTACACAAACTGTAATATAATCTACGCGTAGAGTCCTGTATATTACTCTCCCGAAATTAATTAAGTGATAACATTTCCAGTTTTTAACCAACACTGTCTGCTAATAAGCAGATTGAATGAATATTATGACAAAAGCATTCTGGCCGTCATATTCAACAGTGTGCATTGAATTATCGCAACCATTCGCAGTGTGTTTATCATTTGTGATATTCGACCATAAAACCTCATTTCTACTAATAGTCGCCACCCATTCGTCATAAACCGTTTTTTAATCAACACTGAAAGCAATTTTCGTTTTGCAACTTCTTATCATCAACAGGTTACCGCCAGTTAGACTGCTTAGAGCAATTTCGCGACTAAATTTCAATTTCAAGTGCATCACGATAAAACAATTCACATTGGTAATACCCACGCCAACTTAATATAAACAGGAAGGTTAACACTTACCTCTCCGTCGTTGGTTCAGCGCATATTAGTGGCTGTTTCAGTTCGATAACCTGGCCGTTCTTCTCCTTGAGCTCCCCATTCTCCATGTAGTACTGGACCAATTCTGGTAGAGTTGCAAACTTCTCACCTAAAAACAGATCGTACATATTAACACCCATGAGTATTATCATGCAAACAAATGATACCCTACCTCCGTACAAATCGAAGAAGTCCCCATTGTTCTGGATCTTAATATGGGTAACCTCTTGTCCACGCCTCACGGATAGGGTAAACGCACCCGGATTCGACGAAGACAGCCTGGCCAAGAACGAACCATCGAATCCCTGTTCTCTTAGCAATTTCTCAGCTTCTATCCCAGTTATCGTTGGATGGAACCATCTGAAAGAAGAAATTTATATTTTCTCAATCATCGTGTAGTGTGGGCTTCTTTTTCTCTTTTCAAGTTAATGTATGGATATTTGTATGTATACATATATAGTAGCGTGTGGAGATGGAGGAAAAAAAAATTATTTTTTTTCTCGCGTTTAACTAGCAAAAAGGGGGATACAACATTTTGGGGTGAAACGTCAAGCAACAAAAAAAGTCTGACCTAATTCAGTTGCTCGGAACAAAGACTATTGAAATGGATTAATTTGCGCAAACTTAAGGCGCTTTCATGTGAGAAAATTATTGGCCACATGGCTGGGAATTGGTTTCGCTATTAACATACCTTCTGGATGTCATTTTTTAAATGGATTTGTTGGTAGTAAATATCGATAAATTTCTTCACCCGACACAACTTATTCCACTTTTGACTTTAGTGTGTTTGACAACTGGTGTGTACTGTAGTGTGTTTGACAGTTTTTGTTTCTGGCGAGGTAATTCAACCGACGAGTGCATTTGGTGGTGTTCAGCTGACAATGGGTGTGTTCCAATTAAGAAAGAAGCTATTTGTTGGGTTTGTAGTATACTACTGGTTGGATATTTTCAGACTGCAATTTTAATTGATTTTTATATTTCTTTCCGAAAAATTTATTTATATATTTTTTTTTATTATTTCTGAAAGCTGATTTTGAGTGGTGCCTCGACTCGCAATGGATCTGGACATCAAACAAAAAATTCGCCAGTGAGTTCGGATTTAATTAAAGAATTACCACCTCCTTTTCCACTTATACACGTCAACTATCATGCATTGTTGTCATCGGATTCTATTCGAAGAGTTGCCTCGACAAAGTCCCTCAGCGCAGACTGGATCAAATATTTTAGTACATTATGTTCGAAACCCAGCTCTGTCAGTTATGTTAAGCCAGGTACATATTTGCAAGAATTCATGAAAGGCTTGAGTTTCACACAAGCCATTAAAAAATTAATTTCTTGCCAACAATACGTTTTACATAAATGAAAACCAAACATTCGATTGGCTGAACTGTGCCATGAAATCTCGTTTCCATCGTAGGGAAATTAAAAAATTTCCCATCGTTCTGACATGACATAACTCAGCTGTGACATTTGTACAAAAATTGAATCATTTCATGGAAAATTTGCACACCAGTTTTATTAATTAGACTTCTATTAAATTAACTATGAAAAAGCCACAAATCAATCGCAACACAATATTAGACAAACTCCACAGGGGTGTAGTCTATACTTGCATTGGAGTGACACTATACGGAACGTTCCTGTTGGGCGTGCGCATCCATCGCTACATAACCGTGATCCGGCCGGAAAGACAACGCCAGGAGCTGAAAATGATCGAGGAGGGCTCACTCGAAAAACTTGATAAAGCGCCCGAGTTGAAGTACTAAACAATCCACTGTTCATTTGTATAGTTTTAGCAATAAAAGTCTGTTCACCAAATCGTAATCTTCGCGAAAAATAACATTCTCCAATGGGGTTGCAATCCTACTAACGTTTCTTTTTATTTCTTAACATACAAATGGTTTATAGTAAATTCATAATCAAGTCTTCTAGTTTTTTGCTATTCAATTGTGATTTGAGATCAGCTGGTGCTGGAGTCGTTTTTAGCCAGTACTCTGAGGCGGCGATGTAAGTAGCCACTGCTGCGCCCACCATGTACGCTTTGGTGGTGGAGCTTTGAAAGATGACACAAGTCGCAATACAGAGTCCGAGGTAAGTGAGAAATCTGGTCATGTTGACGTACTGCTCACGCTGCTCCTGCGAATCATCGGTGCACTTGCCCTCGATTAGGCTATACCCGTCGGCGCACGACTTACACATGTCCGGACCATCTCCGTCGCAGCCGATGCAGGATCTGTCACACTCCAGGCAGGTGAAGGAACCTTCGTTGTTCACACAAAATTGCTGCGGTGTGCAGATGTTTCGGGTCTCTAGACACTCGTTCAGGTCGTTGCAGCCGGTATTTGAGTCCATTCGCCACCCAGGTCTGCACGAACGGCAGCTTTTAGGTCCAGCTGTGGTGCATCCATCTGAGCCGCAGGCATTATGACATTTTGAGCAAAGCAACTTTGAATCGTCCCTATACGCCTCGTAATGAGTCCCAGAACACTCCCTACACTCGTCCCCGGTATATCCTGGATTACAGGCGCACTTCCCGTTTCCTTTTCTTGTTCCTGCGCCCTTGCACTTTCCATTCTTATGGCAATTTCGACACTTCTCACACTTAGGGCCGTAGTGATTCGGTGGACAGCAGACTTTCATCTTCTCAACGCAGAGCACTTCAAACAAACCTGGCGACTCGCTCTTCCAATGCTTTTCGATGTCACGTGTATTTTGCTTCAGGAGTGCATAGCATTGGTTCTGTCCACGAGCTACATCTGAACAAACATACGGCAGAACGGACTGGAACGCAGGTTTCTCATCCCCATATCCTTTAGTTACTTTTTCTCTGGCACTCTGCAGTGAATCGATGAAAACATTGCAAGACTTGCAAGGTGGAAGATCTGCAGACATTCGCGACTCCTGAGATGTTCCTCGAGCACTTTTAATCAAAAATATCACGTAAACCGAAATGTAAAACTTGGAACATTTCATTTTGTGCAATTTCTTGTGCAAAATTTTTGAAATTTATTATTTTGTTTAGGTCAAGTAGACAGGAAGTTGCGCAAAATAAGAAGGAGATGGGGATGTTATGCAAAATCAATATCCACGTTCAGGTGGGGAGACAAGTTAGTGTACGGTAGCGAAATGGAACGGAACGAGTATTCAAATGATTTATGGGCGAAATTGATTCAAATGCTTATCAATTAATTTTTGAATTTTTAACTTGCTATTCTGAAAAAGAAGAGAGAAAATCTCTGAAGCGACGGTATTTGCATAGTTTAAAGCTGCAGAAATTCAATTTTTACGTTGTTTCAAACAACACTGAAAAATTGGCATTCGCTGTCATTGGTTATTTTAGAATTGAATTTCGAATGAAATTGTATTATAAATGTTCAGAAATATGTGAAGCACTTAGTTGTATGGGTCTGTGATTTTGGTTAGTTCACTTGTTTAGTTTTATGGCTCGTAATAGGTTTAAGAAGAGATAATCCGCTTGTTTACAAAAGTGTGTTTTAAATTAACAATAAAAAAAGTAAAGTTCCAGTATGATAAAACCATGATGCAACTTACGGCTGGATGAATTTTTGTTTGTTTTGGTTTTCAGTCGATTTTTGGATAAGTAAAATTTATCTTGCACACCTCTATGACACGAATTCGTTTCGTTCCTTTCCATTCTCAATTTCGTTTTTCTATCACAGCCACCTTCACTATCGAATGTCAAACACACCATCATTCTTTTTAATAAAAATTCCACGCAAAAATGTCGGCTCTAAATTTAACAGTTCGTGTACATCCCGTTGTATTGTTCCAAGTTGTGGACGCTTATGAGCGTAGAAATGCCGATTCACATCGAGTAATTGGCACTCTGCTAGGTAAGTGCTTTAAATTCTGTTTGCTTTGCGTGTTTGACCACCCAAACTTGCTCCTCTGTCCACGTAGGTTCTGTCGACAAAGGTGTCGTAGAAGTGACCAATTGCTTCTGTGTGCCCCACAAGGAACACGATGATCAAGTGGAAGCCGAACTCAGCTATGCCATGGACTTGTACGATCTGAATCGCAAAGTAAATAACAACGAGAATGTTGTTGGTGAGTATCTTATTGACATAACCTCAAAGTGAGAGGCACTGACTGTTCTTGTCCATTCCGCAGGTTGGTGGGCCACTGGCAACGAAGTTACCAACCACAGTTCAGTGATTCATGAGTACTACGCCCGCGAGTGCAACAATCCAGTGCATTTGACTGTTGACACCTCGCTTTCTGGTGGTCGAATGGGCTTGAAGGCTTACGTATGCATTCAGTTGGGAGTCCCTGGCGGTAAGACCGGATGTATGTTTACTCCGATTAATGTCGAGGTGACTTGCTACGAGCCAGAGGTGTTTGGGCTGAAACTCCTCCAAAAGACAATCAGTGTGTCGAGCCCAAATCGTCCAAAGACAGTCTCCCCAATGTTGGACTTGGCACAGATCTCTGAAGCATCAACTAAGTTGCAAGGATTACTGGACTTGATTCTTAAATACGTGGAGGATGTTATTGCACGCAAACAGCTGCCCGACAACGCTGTTGGTCGGTCGTTGTTGGATCTGATCCATTCTGTGCCAAACATGAGTCACGAACAGTTCACGCAGATGTTCAACGCCAATATTCGCGATCTACTGATGGTGGTCACTTTGTCTCAGTTGATCAAAACGCAGTTGCAACTCAACGAGAAGCTCACATTTATGCCGACTAATTGAATATAATTATTGTAAGGAGGGAGATTGAGAAATACATTTGAGTGATTCTTAGTTTGCGGTTTTTATTGGTCCATCTTGACCAGGTGGTCAGCAGTCCATTGAATATGAGGTAAGTTTTTCGTGTCTCTTGCTGTTTGATATTGTGAAGTACTTGACGTGTCCGTCCTATATCATTTGGCAAAGTGGTGAGACCTCGCGAATCTTTTTTGTACTTTCAATCTTCGGGAGCGTATTGTGAACTACATACATATATATTTATGATTGAATCAAATGTAGACAAAAATTGAAAGCGCAGCTAGAAGCAATATCTTTCAATAATTTCGTTAGAAAAGAAAGGAGTATGGGCAATATTGGGACAAATTGGAAGAATGAGTCATCAAGGGAAGTATTTAAAGCCGTGCAGGTTATTGGATAACTATAAATGTTCATTTAATTAAAACTGCCCTGGTAGGTATTAGTGGAAACACAGAATGCTTAATTCCAGCTGTGCAAATAGGACTAAGCAAGTCAAGATTGAAAGCTATGAAACGGATATGTTCTTGCTGGCTAATTTTTAAAGAAATGAAAGCTCCACTGAAGAAGCAATCCAGAATTAATCAGCTGCCGGATCAGTTATTCCCCTAGTTTGCTTTATCAGTCGTCGGAAGAGCTATTTTAGAATCGGTCAAGCAGAATATAGAATTTTAGCTGAAAACAACGGAGAAAAAGTAAGCCTACCTATTGCGACCGAAGCCGTCAGTTCACAACCCACAGTAGATGATTCTCAAGCCTTTTCATTGGCTGTAATATGGCCACGGCATTAGGCTGAGTAGCAATATATTTTGGAATTCTTTTGGTCTACTGATTGAGGAACATACTGAAGGTTGAAGTAATACTGAAACGATATTAGGAATGGCCCTAACATCTGCACGTAAATGTATGTAAAGAACAGCTCTACGTATTAGGCAACCAGAAGTGGAAAAGGAAAGAAGGATCTGTACGTCATCGAAAAGATGTACACAAAGACAGTATGATAATGCTGCAGAATGAATTGTTGTGCGCTATAAGTGGGACTCTAAGAAGAATCAGTCTTCAGAAATTCACCAGAGATTGTAACATTATAATGTCCACACTGAATAGACTGGAATCGGACCTATTGGAACAAGCGAAATATATTGAAACACATTCTACTCAATAGTAGTTTCAAGAAAATAATGTCAGCGTCTCGTAAAGTCCAAAAAAACACTGCAAGTCTACACTTGGTGAACAATTCAATGTAGCTTCTGCTCGTTATTCAGTTTTTCATTCTTCTTTTGTCTGGCCTATCACATTGCTCTTTTTGGATGGTCGTGGCTTGTGACCTGTGATATCCGCTTTGTTCTACTGCAATTTAGAGTCTGAACATTCCCATGCAGATCCGAAGGTCGTTTCTGGCGTCATCAACAGTAAATTCATTGTTATCCGAAGTTCATAATTTTCTTAATTTCGATTCAAGCTAGGGCCGTTTACAGTACAACCATTAATCTAGATGGCATAGATACTTAGTCACCTTAGCTATTTTACTTCGAGCTTGAGGCAGGTCGTGCCTTCCTCCTCAACTTAATACCCTCTTCTGAAATCCCATTCTGATTTCGCGGAATGTCGTACACTCCCAAATTTGTTATCAGAATTGGCGGTTAGTGTTTAAGCTAATGTGTTGAATACATGCCATCTATGAACATGAGAGGACCCAGAACACAGTTTCAGCTTAACTCATCCGATATGGACTAAACGTCTAAACGCCTGATATCTCCAGGTGAGTTTCCCACCCTGGCGAAGAAGAACAAGGTAGTAACTTCCATCATTATACCAAGTCCTTTAACCAAGTGCTTAAAAAATACTTGGAGATCACGTAGGTCGACTTTGATACCAACTTTCTTGAAGTCTAACGTGATCATCCCGGATTTGTACCCTCCTCCCGGGATAGTGGCTGGGATTAAGACCATGTCAAGATTATTTATTGCCTGTGATATATATTGATACTCTGCTGCTGTACTTAAAAATTGAAAATATTTCCTCTCTATGGCTCTTTTCTTCAACGATATCATGGAGGTGGCGTCTTTAAACGTCACCACCCAAATGGGGTTTGGAGCGATGCAAGTGGTTCATCAAATACTTCTCCGCCATATTTTACTATGTCAATATTCGATTACGAATGTGCCGCAAATGGATCACTGCTTATTTAAGAATCTCCACCTCACGCTTGAGAAAAAACAAGCTATGTAAACAAAGAAGAATAAATCTTCTCCACACAGCACTCCAGGGACTGGAGAATAAAAGGGGATGACACTTGCTTATGAAAATAAGTTTCATATCAAAAAGGCATCATCGCATTAAATTAATATCAATTAAAATGTTTATTCCATTACTGACATGCACACAGCTCTTCTCTGATGCTAATGTTACACCGATAGTGAAATCCGCGCCTTGTTTGAAAGGGTTCGCACAGCGATTCTAATCCAAATCGTGACCGCCAATGGGCATCATTGCGCATACAATAGCATCCCGTTTAGTGCAGGAACAAAGCATAATTCAATGCGGCCGGTTTGGCTTCAGTCAAGGTCGTTGCTATGCAACCCGGTTATAGTATGAATTTCTAGCATCCCTGTCCAATCATCGGATTGTTCCGATTCTATGGCCAATAAATCTCAATTATACCGATGTTAGGAGAGGTAATACCTCTTCCCACAGTAATGCGCTGATGGAATTCATCAAAACGATTGCAAATCGATGATGATGATGCTTCAATGAGCAGCGGTAGCGTATTTAAGCGAAGACGTGCTTTGCCTAGGAAAACCACAATTCGATGATAATGATAGTCTACTGCTCTGCCTGGAAATCGTTGTTTTGGGAGCACTCAATAATTATGCATTGCCTAAACCCGATACTCTGACTGGGAAGCGAGAAAGTGGAGAAAAACAATTGAAAACAGACAAATGGAGAGACGTTGACTCTGGCTATGGTATCGGATGAATGACAATTTTTTTTTTATTGTCTTTTACTGCGACTGCGACTTCTGTTGAAATTCTATCCAATGCGCCGATAGGATTGCATTATGTGATCTGGAAAATTGCATAAGTCCGGGAACTTCAGTGTTAACAGTTTAGTTGTGGTGCGTTTCACATTAGCGGATGGCCTTTGATTGTGGTTGATCATTTTGATGGAAGTGGATTGTACATACATATGTGCATATGCAAGTCTTAAGCCCTTTTTCTTATTACGCAGGGGAAGGATGACGTTACCTCTCTTAAAGCGTTAAGTGCTGGATATCGCCAAAGTTCCTCTTCCTTTCTCTTCGCTTCACGTGCTTCGAATTCATGAATAGTTTCTGTAAAAACGGCACGTATATTTTTTGAGACAAAAATCTTTGATTCATCTTTGAGATATTGACCAGAAGAATTTCAATATAAAAATGAACATGGCTCGAATTTTTGAGTTAGTTGAGTTAGTAACCAGACTGTAGCAGTCATGGTACTAATAGGACCCTGTAGGAGGATCATTCATAGAAATTGAGAATGTTGCGATATGGGTGCTCACAATGGCGATGGTGAACCGCACTAATTTTCCACGCGAACAACGTCATTTGCATCTTCCTAAAATTTTCAAGTCACTTCGTTCCGTATTTAGTCCACGTTATAGCCACAATACCATTTTTAGGTTATGTTATGGAGATTGGTGCATTGCCCCAGAATGAGTCCCTGATCACGGACGAGAACGTTCTCTTCTCTCGAGAGCATGTACAACAAAAGGGTTTCTCAATTGGGACGCCCCATTCGCAGCTATGCGTAAAGTTAGCTACAGTTTGTTTGTCGTTTCAACTCGAAACCGAAACCCTTCACGAAATACCATGAGATCTACAAAAATTGATTGTTTCGTGCGAGTTTCATCCTGAAGGGGTCATTTGCCATTTGTTATTTTTTTCAATGATGCTAGGAACATAGTCACAGTCAATGCAGATCGTTATCGGACCATATTGACCGAGTATTATTGGGATAAATTGGAAGAGGATGCCTTAGAGAATATGTGGTTTTAACAAGATAGCGCAACATGCCACACAGATGGACAAACAATCAAGTTATTGAAGTCGAAGTTCGGTAAAGGCTCCGCCTCAACATCTATCCCAGCTCTTGTCCACAATGATCAAAGTATCACTGACTCCCAAGAGAAAGCCAATCTGCTAGCAGCTATGTTCGCTGCAAATTCCACCTTGCCAGATACTTCTCTTCCACCACCATTACTGAATCCGGTTCAATATTCACTAGGACAAATATTTTTCCGAACCCGCTCAGTAGCTCGAGTCCTCAAAGATCTTAATAGTAACAAATCTTCAGGTCCAGACGGGATCCCTCCCCTTGTTTTAAAAAGCTGTTCTTCTTCCCTGGCTAAACCTCTACGTAAGCTCTTCCACTTGTCATATTCTACAGGCATCTTTCCGGATAGGTGGAAACTCGCGCACGTCCAGCCGATCCCTAAAAAGGGCGATAAAACATCCCCTTCGAACTACCGACCCATTGCCTTAACATCAGTGCTCTCCAAGGTCATGGAAAGCATTGTTAACTTCCATCTCATGAGATATCTCGAAAGAAACCGTTTTCTCAATGACCGTCAGTACGGTTTCCGTCAACAACGTTCTACAGGTGACCTTATGGTGTACCTAACAGAAAAATGGAACCAAAGTATTCACCATCACGGCGAATGCCGAGTAGTTGCCCCATTTACCCCATTCTCAACCAATGCTGGTGTACCCCAGGGCTCAGTCCTCTCTCCGACCCTGTTTTTAATATTTATTAATTACCTTCTCTCTCTTACTCGCAATCCAATCCATTCTTTTGCGGATGACAGTACTCTTGACTTCACTTACTCTTTGGCGACTCCACGGCTGAGACCCCAAGCTGTTGAGTCTAACCGGCAGCGAATGTCAACCGAGCTCAACTCCGATATTGATGCAATCATCAATTGGGGTGCTAAAAATCGAGTTGAGTTCAATTCGTAAATAAACCCAGTGCTGTCTCCTGTCTCTGAAGCGGGATATCAATGTAGCCAAACTAAAAATGAATGGAGCTGATATTGAGGATTCTAACGGCTTGTCAATGCTTGGCATGCATGTTACCCCAGACCTTCGCTGGAATCATCAGATATCCGAAGCTGCGAAAAATGGCGCTAGATGCCTCGGTAAACGTTTTTTCAGTCCTTCAGACTTGGCTACTATTTATAAAGAGTACATTCGTCCAAAACTCGAATACAACTCACACGTATGGGCTGGAGCTCCCGTAACATGTCTGAGTTTATTAGATCGTATCCAGCGTCAGGCATGTAGATTGATCGGTGAACTATCAATTTGCAACTAAATCCCATCGTCGGAATGTTTGATGTTTATCGGTCCTGTACAGATATTTCCATCATATCTGTTCGGACGAAATCCATAATTGTGTCCCGCCTGTCCGTCAGTTTAATCGTACAACATGAGCGGCCTTTTCCGCACACCCTTGTCTTTTGAATCCTATTTTCGGTCGCACAGTCAAATTCAGAAGCACGTTCTTTAGCCATATAACACGTATGTGGAATGACTTGCCGTCCTCAATATTTCCATCAAATTATGATTTACAAAGATTTCAAGTCAACGCGCATCGTCACCTAACTCTCTTTCCTTTTCCTACCAACTTCTAACTTTCCTATACCTTTTCCTTTCACTCCATCACTGGGTTTATAACTTTAAAGGACTTTAGTCCTAAGTGATGCAGAACATTTAAAAAAAAAAAAAAAAAAACATGTTATCTCCAGAAATAAACCAATCAATTGGATGCCTCTTTCGTCTGATTTAACGCATCTAGACCTTTATATTTGGGGCTATGTCAATACCATGGTCTACTTTAGACCTTAGGCAATCTCAGGACCAATATCGAACGCCAAATTACAGGCATATCGATTTATTCGTAAAATTCATGGAAAGTGGGTTACACTGCATTCACTCATGCATGATGTTGTTTCCTGATCTCATCGATGGTACTTTAATTCTAAATCTTTCTTTATATCTCAAATACAAGTTGTTTTTTTTTTTCATGAAAGAAATATTAGGTGTTATCTGATGATTGAACCTTCAAACCCCTCGACCCGTAGTCCAACCACTTGAGTCAGGACGTCCAAAGATGGTACTAACCCAGTGACGTTATATTGATCCCATTAGCAACGGATTCGTCATCAATGAATTGAATAAAACGATATCTTTCGATTTTAAGTCTGCACAACAATGTGTCAACAAATACGTTCCACAAATTGTTGACAAGCAATCACAAGACCTTTTACAAACTGTCCATTCAATGTATTATCTATGTGCTCCACTAAAAGTGAAAGGACTTATGTCATTAGCGTCCTAAGCCGTTCATGTGAGATAACAGTTCGGTCTCAATCAAAGTACACATGCACTACTTATTTACCTAGTAAGATAAAAACAAAGCTATCAATTTGGGACAATTATTTCAGTTTTGTAATACACCGGTGTATACTTTTGATTCAATTTTCAATGACACAAAATAAAACAAAAATAATATGTATACCCTCAGAAGTTTTGCTACTGAAACAGGTTGCTGCCATGCCCATCGGCTATAAACAAGTTTATATGTATCTTCCATTAATTGTGGCTGGATTGTTGTAAACATTGTGTTGGACGTGCGACGTTGTGGATAAATTAATGTTAAGCTTTGTACCATCATGAATGTTTTCGCAATAACCAGGACTAGAGTTATCAATGCAACTACTTACACCGGTTTGCCATGAATTAAAGTATATACATACATACATATGTAATAGCATCGAATCTTGTGTGTGAATCCTTGAACTTGACCGGTTTTCTTTACTGCCTAAATATTATAAAAACTCGAAACATTGCGAATGAAATTACATTCAGCAAATGACTGCTTGATACCTTGGTTATTCCACACATTTCCAAGAGTAACCGGACTAGGATGTGTCTTTGTAACGTAAAATAAGAATTTTGATTCGAATTGCAACGGAAATTTATTAAAGTTGAGTTTAGAATAGAAATACGGAGGCAACACTGTAGTTTTCGATTACTAGTTTTGCTTTTTACATACATATGTACATATATCCAACTTTGCAAGATAAGTCTCGGTCTCTGCTGAACGTCTACGTCTTCGTTCAAAACTAACAGCATCCGATAGGTACTGCATTTTATTTCCTTCAAATTTTATCTTAAGCAACGAGGTTTCCTTTCAAGAGCAAAGTGTGAAACTAAAAAATACCGCGGACCCTGTTTCAACTAGTGTATGGGATTTTTATTCACTACCCAAGAACTATTAGAATATGTACATATGTATGTATGTAGCTGCGGAACAACCACTTTGAGAGTTAATTGTAGTATTTGCGTTGCTATTCGACACGTAGTCCTTGCCATATCCAGTCACCGGATGTGACGTTGCAAAACGTACGATCCAGTGTCACCTAATGCTGTGCAACTTTTGCAAAGTTTTTATACTCGTTATAGCCCCGGCTATGTTTATCGCTTCCTTTTTTGCCGGAGTTTGTAAATTTCTTCGAAGAACGAATATTATTTTCTATTATTGCTTGAGGGAAGCTAGAGTCTTCTATTAGACTGCATTCTAAAGGGGCTGGATCTTTAAAGCTGAACAAAATAAATTTAAGAATCATTGTGTATAGAATACATTAGATAAATGGCCTCCATGACTTCAAAATTCAATCAAAAATGATCGCTGCAGATGATTTTATTGGCACAATTTAAGTTAGTTTTAAAATGTTCCAATTAGCGAACTGTTGGCACGGCTAATGTTAGGTTGATTTAAGTTTGTTTGTTTTTTTTTTTAACGGATGGAGGGTTTTTTAGAAGTTTCTGTACCGTTTCACGATAGGTTTTAATATGCATTTCCATTTGACCGTTTCGTTTCGTTGATCCAAAATAGGGGAAGTTTTTTTTTTTTAAATTTCAAAACAATTTGACTAATTGTGGTTTTAGTTGGCCGATGATTTTAATCAAAAAAATTCACATAAAGTAGACTTTTCAACGATCCTTACCTCGAAATAAGACCACCGTAACGAAGAAAGAGACAGCTCCTCAAACAACGCCTACATCTTTATGGATATTTATGTCTCGAGTTGAAGATTCGTACTTAGCAGGTTATAGTAGTCTTTTAAAGACTGTCATAACCAATGGACCAGATCTGAAGTAGAGCTCACTGTCCTAAAATGGATAATATCTGCTCCGACAGTTTTATTACCAAAGCGTTTATTCTTGCCCGATCGGATTCTTCGCTAAATACGAAATGATTGCTTAATTTTCCAGTTAAAAGATTTCCAGTAGTGATTAGTCCCAAGAGTCTTACAGCAGCAGTAATTATGAACAATTAATCGTCCTCTTGGGTGTCCAATAAATAAATCCCAAAGAAACCAAAACCTTCAGCAACAAGATAACATACAATAGTTCTTTCCTCATAGCGACCTTGCTGTCATTCCTATATTGAAACATATCTACACCACGCCTTGAGGAGATTCAACCAGAAATTGCAAGCCACCCACCTAACTTGACCTCTATACCACCCAATGGACGATTAGGAAATCCATTAGAACAATAGTAAAAACATTGCAAAAAGAAAAAAATAAAAAAAAAAAATGAATCACGAAGTTGGTGGAATCGCCCTGAAATCGAAATCTTTTGCCGGTAAACGTCACACACCGTGCACTTCTCCTCTCAACCGTAATGCACTATGGAGTGCACAGTCTCCATCCACATTGCATTTTCTCATCTGTTTACATCCGAATGGGAGAAAAACAAAAGAAGAGAGCGGTTATGCCCTTATGAGCTTGTTTCACTGAATATGGGTATAAATACCTTTTGCAACTACATTCCAGGCATCAGAAACAGTTCTGCTCCTCAAGTAGTTACAGTCTTCATCTCAAGCTTATTGAAATCCATACATTCATTGTCATCATGAAATTCCTTGTGAGTCAATGAAGATACATTTCCAAATCTAACCGATAAGCATCTTAATTGTGATAATTTATCCATTTCAGAGTGCATGTGTTATTGTCCTGTTGATTGGCGCTGCTGTCTGTTCTCCTGCCACTCCAGAAGGCGAGAGTAAAAAGACCGAGAAACGTGGAATCTACGGTGGATTTGGATACGGAGGATTCGGATATGGTGGTGGACATATCGGTTATGGCGGCTATGGACATGGACATGGATACGGATACGGACATGGAATTGGTATTGGATACCCCGTTGCACATGGACATTATCATGGACCATCGTACTACGGTCATGGTTATGGTGGCTACCCATATGGATTTGGAGGACATCATCACTTCCATTAGAAGTGGAAAAGTAGTTTATAAACAGTATATCATATAATATAACTTTGTACAGTGCAAACTTTTGTTTGCAATAAAAAAAAAATATTTTACGTTTTTTTTTAATTATGTTTTGAGATTTTTTTTTTCGCTCAATTATATATTCTAACTTAAACCTATTGTTAATAAATTAATCAACAATTCTTCACTTCCTTGTGACTCGGTGTAGGAATGAGCTGTGAGCTGTGTGAATGATGAATCTCACCTAACTCACTCTTATCCTTTTCACGAAATTTCTTAAATAGTAGAGAAGAGAATCTACTATTTATCGATTTATCGATCCTGCCTAATTAAGTATTCTTCGCTGATTTTTGGTTCAATTTCTCATTTCTGGGCAATATCTGCCCAGCTAAGGAAATACAGAAGACTTAATAAATTATTGAGATGGGAGAATACTTGTTTTAAGTTTCCACTTAATTAATACTAATCGTATCGCTTGTAGCTATTGTTGTTTACTCTAGGGAGTTCCAGGCACTGTGTTTTGAGTTTTATAAACTGCCATACCCAACTAATTTTACGGGGTAAAAGATTATAGTGGAGGCCATGCTTATTGTGATTATTCGAGTCACGTTGAAACGTGTGGTCTCAATTAGACTTCATTTACTACTTGTGTTTGACAAATTTTATAGTTTTCTCTATTTTATATTTTTAAATATGGAGATCTTATTGGTTAATTTCATCGATTCCATTGTATGAATTTTTTAACTGCAGAAATTACTAAAAACCAATGAAAGCTGTGCTAAATTTAAATTTAATACTTTATTTCTTTGCGTCCGAAAGTTTCCTACTTTCACTGAAACATTTTTTTTTTTTTAAATTCAATCTAGGGTAAATGTTTGTTTATGACTAACTTACGTACTTACTTATATAGGTGGTGCTACAATTCGGCGTGAACCTGTGTGTCCACTAACAAGTCTCTTCAGTTATCCCGGGCCTTAGCTAACTGCCTCCAGTTGCGCACATCAAGTCGGTTCAAGACCCCTTCCACTTGCGGCCACCACCTAAGGCGAGGTATTCCTCTACTGCTTCGGCTCCACTTAAAACCTTAGACTTGTGTTTTAATGTAAATCCAATTGATCATATCCTATGGTTGCCTCGAATCGTAGATCACTTCAACGTAATTCACTTAAAATTTAATTACTTTATATTTATCGTATATCATCCATTCAATTTATAAAGCAGAGCCGAACAATAAATGAAATACTAACCGATCAGCTGTTTTTTAGATGACTGAAAATGTAGAGAGAATTTTCTTACCTACAAATCCAATCCATTAACTCAAAAACAAAATGCCCTACTTTTCTGTCAAATTTGAATCTCTCCACCTAGTGATGACTACCTAGTGTCTAGAATACGCAATGTGCCCGTTGGTATTGACTTGTAAGTTTCCCACAATTCTTTCAAGCATGATGTTGAATGACAGCGCATCTACTTGTCTCCATTGTCATTCTGCACAATCGGACGAGGGATGCCAAAACTAGACATGATGTCCCTATATAGCTTGTCTCTAAATGCTGTCATGCCCTGAAATCGATAAAAAGATGGTGGGTATCGATTTGGACTTCTTGAATTCTTTCCAGGATCTGGCGAAGTGTGAAGATTTGATCGACTGTGAAGTTTTCTGGTCTGAAACCACACAGATAGGAGCCATACAGGTTGTTGACGAAGCGTTTCAGATGTTCACACAAAATGGCAGAAAGGATCTTGTACGCGATGTTGAGGAGTCTGATATCTCTGTAATTGGCGCGATTGAGGGAGATTCCATTCATCAGGTATACACTCGTCTGAATAAATATTACAAATGAGTTGGTGTATGCTCTCGACCAGATCATTTCCCGCTGCTTTAAACACCTCGGCTTTTAAGCCGTCAGGCCAAGCAGCCTCGTTGGACTTAAGCTTGGATATTGCTATCCTCACTTCATTTTGTTCAGGTGGAAGGAAGTTTTGCCTATCATCGTCTATGTTAAATGGTTCATTCTGCCTGATGGATGGTCTTTGTCGCCATTATACAGTCTGCAGAAGAAGTTTTTCCATGTTCTCAGCACCGACTGTGAATCCACAAAGAGGTTTCCTTCTTCATATCCACAAGTTTCTGTATGGGTCTTGTTGGCCTCACACGTTATTTTCACCTGTTTACCTCAATATCTACGATAGCGCGCTTCTCGTCCTCCTTTTTCTTCTTTCGTAAAAACCGATGTTCTTCCTGTTTCTTTTGCTCGTAGAACTCGCGAGCCGCTCTCGTTCTTCTTTGCAACGCTGCTTTGTATCCTTCATGTTTAGCTGCATTTACTTGGTGGTGGTCGGGCGATACCCAGCATATCATTGGTTACCATTGGTTTTTGGCATTTGATGTTGTCGGGATAGGAGTCGCGAGATTTTGGGATACACATTCGGCAAAAGTTCTGGCGATCTCTTGCGATTACAGCTTTTCGACGATATATCTTCTCACAGTATTTCTTCTTTGTTGTGGCGTTTGGGAGATCCGCATTTGAGACTACCATGTCCCTTGTGGATATTGAGATGAGGAAACCATCCTCATCGTTATCTTTTCTCCTGTGATCAAATCCACTTCACCGAAATATCAGCATACATTACACTCCCTGTCACTGCTGCATAGTCACCAACTTGGAGTTGTTAGGCTGAATGGGACGCATTAACCCACCCAACGCGTTGTTTAGTCTTCGCTCATAGTAGAGAAAACATATTTCTGAAATATTTTGCAAAATTACAATTCATTTGTATTCAATTGTTCATTTCTTCACACGTCCAGAACTTAAAGATATCTTAAGACGTTCCATAACAATCCTGAAACCAAAAAAAAAAAAACAATTGTTTGCGACGACGCTGTGCTTTGGAGATGAAATAATCTTAAGTCAAAGACTTTTACGCACCTATTTTTACATTGATAGGTAGAATCTTTGAATGACTTCATATAAAGTCAAAAAAAAAACTGTTCTTTGTTTCGCTTTAATCTACAATTTGATTTGTGTGACCTTAGTAAGTATGCCTAACTTTAATATCTCGTATAGCTGCTAAACTTATTTTTGAATTCTTCGATGCCTCTACATCCATTTATATATACTACATATTTACATATGTATGTATGTTGTTTATCTTTGCAAATCTACGTAATAATTCAAATAAAATCTCGCATACACCTATCATCATGTAACAATATTTTGTAGTCAGAAGAACACCCCGCTATTGGGATCCAAGAAGGCCATGATCAATGCCAAGCTAAAATGATAAATAAAATGTGATAAATCAGCTAAAACCATCACTGTGGAATGCATAAACCTTTAACTCGTCGATCGATATTTTACCACAAAATATAATAAGCTCATTTGCAATCAATAGTCCGCTTTGTGCCTACCATCAATACTAACAAATAAAATCATGTATCATACGCCCAAATCTGCCTAATTACACTCCCATTTGCAAAAGTTAACATCTTTTAAAGAAACCATCAAATGTCACTTCCCTTACCACATCGACTGCATAACAAACGTCGAACGTCTCCCGATTTGGAAACGTTGGATTCGAAACCGAACCGAATGAACGCCCACCGCCGCCGCCGCACTGAACGATTCTCAATTAAAATGTGAGTGACATTGCCCTGCGACAGAGGCAGAGAAAGCATTTTCACATCATGACGAATATTATCGTATGTACTCGTACATTATAATTCAAATGATATATCACCCGTCAGCCATTAAAAATAATTTAATTGCATTTCTATTGCTCTCTGCCCGGACAGTGTTTGAAGCTTCGCAATGCAATAACTAATAGGCGCGCATATTTTGAGCCGCATATGACAACACACTCATAGTGTAACCCATTTACACGCTGAATACTTATGGCCTGTTACATGCTCTCGATTACACAGGACCGAAAAAATAAAACACCGAAAAACAAAAGCAATTTCTCCATTTTTTACGAAAATAATCAAAATTATATCACAAACACACAAATCGAAAAAGAAGACCAAACGATCGATTACTATGTAATGCGTGTAAATAAATCTCTCACCGTTATACGTGCTTGGATTTCGGGATGGGGCATTGTGTGTTTTTTGGAGGAATCAGTGGCGGATTGACGACATACTGCAAGAATTGGCATATGATAGACTCGAATTTCATGGCCTGGTCTCACACATTGCCTATAGACGAGGTGGGGTGAATGGACACACTTAGACGAATAGTCGACAGTCAGTGGGAAAAGTGAAAACCTGACAATTGAACAAATGATATTAATAAAATATTTTGACGAACATATAATATTATTAATGATTAGAAATACCCTCACACAAAGAATAGTGATAGTTTGGGTTTGTGCTTTCGTCTTAGGAATTTCAATTCGAAATTTAAATTTTTTTTTTGATGCCATGGCATGGGCGTCAATAAGGGGCACGGGAGAATCTACATACATAGTATTGCAACTTGGTTTTATTTTACAATGTCGCAAGGGGTGCTATGACCTCCAACTATGTAATTGCAGTAATAAACTTAGTGGGACTGATTTAGAAAATCGTGATCACCACTAAATATATGGATGTGTGTCCCAATGTTCACAACTATGAAGTTCAAAAAACAACTTCACCAACAATGTCTACAAAGAGACATAGTAGTAAAAACTACTATGTATATGTAAAATTATTCAAAGATTAATAATTTTTAAAAAACAAATTATAAAGGTTCTCAACCAAGTAATGGGTGCAATGTTTTTAAATACAATTCCAATGTAAATCCATCAAGGCCTGTCCGAGCTTTCTTATTTAAGATTCTGCTTATGCCTTGCCACATTTTTTCTGTGGCAATACTCCATAGGGCTTGGGTGTCATCTCAGTCAAGTTCTTGCTATTTTAAAAACGGCAATACTGCAATGTATTTTTTGACCCAGTGAGGTTCATTGACGACTGGTATTGAGCGATATTCGGATTTGTACCATATTTAACCAACTTGCTCTGCATAAGAATTCTGCAAACAATATTATTAGGCTGTCAGAAATGGAATCTTTATGGTGAAAAACATCCTTAAGCATGACGTTTTTGATTCTCCCATATGTTAACCCTGCCTATCTCATTCAATCCGATCGGTGGTTTTGAATACAAAACATAGATATAAAAAGATATAATCCTTTTGGAACGGATCGTATGGTACCCTATCTTCCTTTCTATGCAACCCTACTGAAGTGGGAGTGGCATATTGCATTTTTCTGTTGAATTACAAAGATTAATTCGAACATTTGAGAATGTTACATGAATAATTTCATCGTGATGGGTTTTTTAATGAAAACGCGTGCAAAAGAGGATGTATGCATAAATTGTAGAGAATCTGAATACCTAAATATTTGTTCTTAACAAAAATTTTCGTTTTTATGTAAATCAAGTGAAATTATCAAAAAGTAGGTGTTTTGCACTTCTGACAAGTCTAGGAATTTCATCCCCCTGGCTTAAGATTTAAGGTCCAAAAAGTGGTGACATACGGACGAACATGGGTAAATCGTCTTCGCTATTGATGCTGATCAGAAATACATATACTTTTTAGGGTCTATCTCGATTATTTTTCTATGTTACAAACTTTGTGTCATAGTCAATATAAAGGTATATAAGAAATCAGTCCTGCTTTATGGAGCTGAAGCTTGGACTTTATCAAAAGCGGATGAAGATATCCTCGGTCGTTTCGAGAGAAAAATTCTTCGCAAAATATTCGGTCCCGTTTGCGTTGACGGGCTTTGGAGGAGAAGATTCAACGACGAACTATACGAGCTGTACAGCGACATCGACCGAGTCAAAAAACTGCGCATTAGTCGTTTGAGATGGCTAGGACATGTAGAGCGAATGGATACCAGTGCTCCGGCCCGAAGAGTCTTCGAATCACACCCGGAGGGACAACGCAGCAGAGGAAGACCTCGCCTTAGGTGGCGCGCACAAGTTGAAGGGGACCTGAACAAGCTTGGAGTGCGCAACTGGAGGCAGTTAGCTAAGGACCGGGCTAACTGGAGTGGCTTGTTAGTTGAGGCCCAGGTTCACCCCGAACTGTAGCGCCACCTAAGTAAGTAAGTAAGAAATAAAATATAAATAGATGCAAGGTTAGGATAGGTAGAGTAGGGTTATGAGGTGATCATAATACACTAGGCACCATAGGCCTATCGCGATCCCTAGAGAGCACTTACGGTAAAAAAATTTAAACCATTTCTCCCTAAATGCAAGGGTATCCTTACAGAATTTGAATAACTCACTAATGTGATTCGATGATTCAACCTTCTCTAGATTTTTATGGAAGTATTTTCCAAGGTGTTTTAGTTTACTCCCAGCTATACCTTAGCATACACACAGTAGATGTGAGATGTCTGAGACGTACAGATCATTGCAGTATCTACATACATCCGTGTTTTATAAGTTTAGTCTCATAGTGTGCTTTCTTAGAATGCAATGACTAGACAGTATCCCGATCGTTATTCTTATCCATGATCTGTTTAGTTTTATAATTTTCCCAGATTTTTTCCGATTTAACACTGGCTACAAGGCCTTAGGCACCCTATTCCTTTCTAAGTTGAAACATCTTATGTCAGCCATGTTGATGATTTTATCGACATTAATAATCTTGTTGGCGCAGATTAGTGATTTCATGCCTCAATTGTGTCACTTTGTGTGCATCCTGTGATATTCTTCACTTTCGTAACTTGCTTTAAGTATAATCTCCTGTTTTCCCCTGTTTCTCTGTATACCGAATCTACTCGACACAAAGTTCTATGAGGTCCCATTATGATAACCTGCTCGGTTACTGTCAAAAGCAGTTTCAATGAATCCTGGACTTTTATATTAGAGATGTCTTCTTCACAATTATTACAATTATTGTCATGGCACCCACCTAATTAGGACCAGATGAAGCTGTCTTATTTGTCGGTATGGTTTTATGATTACTCATATGTACATAGGTACGTATGTATCTAGCAGATTTCAATAAATCGTAACACAAAGTATGATCAGTTTGTTGATGACCGCGAACTCATTTCTAGGGAGATCTAATCTCAAACTAGAGGAAAGACTATGTCTCACCGAATAATTTCCGAATAAATCTGTCGTCATTTGCATGCACATTGCAGCTATATGTTTGTAGATATGTATGTATGTACGTCTAGTGTGATGATAAATGATAATCACTTGCTGTAATTTGTATCTATCACGATCCGCTTAGATGAATCATATCAGCATGAATCAGACGTAAACGCAAAGATACTTATCTCGGTAATATGTTATTAGAGTGACCCTTAGCGTCTCTAGGCACCCCACTGACAATGTCCAGTATTAGCGGTAGATCCATCAATCGACGTCTGCAAGAAGCATAAGTAACCGCTCATGATCGCATGTCCCCACGTGGGTAGCATTCTAATTAGGGAGGAATACTACGCGTGTGTTGTGATACTTTAGTTAAACTTAAATTCGCGTCGTCTCCGTTGGTGGTGGGAGTCCAACAGTATGCCACTGAATGGAGAGTTCACCTGTTGTGGGAGTGCGAATTACTACATGCGCACTTGATACATCCGCTTTATAAATACACCAACAACTTAGGAAGTGTGCCCCATTCATTCAGAAAACGTCGCGAAGTCGGTGGTGTGTCTGTCCAGCGTTTAGGGTTCGAAAAATGAAAGTAAAAGTTTGCATAGCCATTTTGGCTTTGTTGGCATTATCGGTGCGTGAAAGTGATGGCTCTCCAAAAGCGGATTCAAAGGAAAGTGTTGAAACATCGGTAGTGGCGGTAGAAGAGGAAAAGACTACGAAAGTCAACGAAAGCCCATCGAAGGATGCGAAATCACAAACGGGCAAGCACAAACGTGGAATATTTCATTATGGAGCCTACGGAGGTGGTCTAGGATGGCCCAGCAGTTATGCCTCGGTTTATGGATATAATCTTCAATTGCCGTCACATGGACTTTTAAGGGGATATGCAGGTGTACATGGATATCCAGCTGTACATGGATACCCAGCTGTGCATGGATACCCATCTATTCATGGATTACCAACTGGTTATGGCGTTCCTGTATTACAAGGAGTACAATCTCTTCATGGGGTACCATCTATTCATGGAGTGCAGGCCGTTCATGGAGTGCAAGCTGTTCACGGAGTGCAAGCTGTTCACGGAGTGCAAGCCGTTCATGGAGTACAACCTATTCATGGAGTACAACCTATTCATGGAGTGCAAGCCGTGCATGGAGTACAGCCAGTTCATGGGGTTCAAACTCTTCATGGTTTTCATGGAGTGCAACCAGTTCATGGGGTGCAAGCTATTCACGGAGTGCAACCAGTTCATGGGGTGCAAGCTGTTCATGGTGTGCAAGCCGTTCATGGAGTCCAAACAGGGGTCCCTGTAGTTCAAGATCCTTGGCAGTTCAAGACACAAACAGCGACTTTGGGTGGCCATGGCACACCATTCGTTTTTAAACCCGGTGGAGCTGTTGTATCGTCATTCAATGTAAACTATCCACATAATCATTACTTACAAGGCGCTGCATATCCAGCTGTTACTGGTGTCGCTGCTATTCCTGTTGCTCCTTCTGTACCAGCTATTCCACTTGCTCCAGCACCACCAGCTCCCCCAGCAATTCCGGCAATCCCAATAGCTCCAGGTCCTCCATCTTTTCCAGCAATCCCCGTAGCACCATCGGCTCCTGCAGCACCACAGGCTCCAGCCATACCAGCTATTCCATCGTTTCCCTCTCAGCCAAATATTCCAGTGTTCTTCCAGGTCATCCCAGGTAGACCCGCTTCACCAGTTCCACTCGGCCCAGCTGTACCGCCATCACAATTCTTCCCAAATATTGGTGTTCTTCCACTCCAACCATCTCAACCGCCCCAATCATCAACTCGACCTCAAAGACCGTCTGGTGGAAGTGCGGAAGCTTCACCACAAATTCCATCAGCAGCCTCTCCATCACAACCACCTCTTCCATCACTCCCTCCATCACCAACTCAACAGCCATGGAGACCCGTCATTAATCCTCAACAACCACAACAACCACAACAACCCCAACAACCACAGCAACCCATACAACCCATACAACCCATTCAACCGCTTCAACCGCAACAACCCCAGCAACCACCCACGACGGTGGCAACATTTCCAGACTTTAACAGACCTTCGATTACACTCCTACCACCCTTCGTTAGCCGGCCACAAGGTGGTGAAGCCATATCACCGGGACAAATTCCCAGCAGCAATCCACAGTTTGTCCCACAAGGTAAGTTGTAGAAACTTTTTATATATATGAAATCCATTCCAAATTGTCCTAAAGTTCCTAAATCTATGTGTAAAAAAGGTTATCGTTACGGTCTAGGTGAACGGATCCAGCCCAGTCTACTCGAGGGTCTCACAGATGAGGAGATTCAACGAGCCATTGCGCAGGCCAACTATCAAGCGCAACTTGCAGCAAACAACAACCGAGGGTACCAATACTAGAGTGCCCTTTTCAGGGCGCCCAAATAACACCAAGTGATACGATCTATCATTACTGTAATATTTATTTAATTATGTAAGGATAATAAAATAATAGGAAATATTGCCTTTTGCTATGATTAGAGGGTAAGGAGAGCTCTGTTTGTTCTTCTTTCACATTTAATATTGGTTTAAAATGCGTTCCTCCCGATTGTTTCTTTTTATTCTTTTGAACTCTTTTTCACTATATCTGTGATTTCATGCATCCCTACCATTTTTTTTGTAATTATTTTCTTTTAATTTTAATTATTTTCACTCCGACTTGAAAATTTGGAAATATGTAGGTCTATTAATCGTAACGTCCTCTGCTGAAACAAAGAGTAAAATTCTTGTTAAAGAAAAAAACTATCAATTACTTTAAAAGCTACCAATTATTTTTACACAAACTACAAATTCTACTTCCTCTTATGAGAATAGGTTATCTCTCGTCACGCTAACTAGGCACAAAATAAGCTTTATTAGGTACACTAACCAGGTTCAAACGGATTTTATTGGTAAAGTAGATCAATTTAATTGTTTTATGCACTACTTTTCGAAACTTTTAAGTTCGGGGCGAACGGGCCTAACGTTTTAGTACGTCAGCATTTTACAACGGACTAAAGAAAAATTTAATTTTTCATAACTCACTCATTTTCCGAATCATTAACATTTTTGCCACAAACTGCAGATTAATTTAAACTGTAACGTATGTATTTAGTAGCTAAGTCTGTATTCAATGTGGCGACGTTTAGAAAATAGAAAATCATGTTTTTTTTTTTTTCATGTTCGGATCTTTTAATCTCAACTCAACAGCTTATTATTATCTTTAAAATTATTTTGTGTCATATTTTCTTTCATTATACTTCCCTAACTTTCATAAGACCATCGCTTTTTGATTAAAGATCATAATTCACACTGCCATTACTTTTGGAACACAGTTTGACATACCATTCAAATTTTCTCCTACTTACTTACTTACTTAACGGGCTCCCGACCCGTGAAGAGTCTCTGCCTGAGACACAGCAGCCTTCCACTCTCTTCGATCCCGGGCACGCTGCTTCCAGTTATCTAGACCAAGCGCTCTGGCATCCGCGATAGCTTGATCCTTAAAACGGAGGTTCGGTCTTCCTTGTCTTCTCGAACCTGGGGGCTGTGATTCGAAGATCCTCTTTGCTGGAGCATTATTGTCCATTCGCTCGATGTGGCCGAGCCAGTGTAGTCGACGTGTTTTGGCTTTTTGGACTACATCCACATCCTGGTACAGCTCATAGAGTTCGCGGTTATATCTTCTCCTCCATTCGCCCTCCTCGCATACGGGACCGAATATCCGACGAAGAATTTTTCTTTCGAAAGTGTTCAGTATTTGCTCTGCTTTCCTGCTTATCGTCCAGCACTCGGCTCCATACAGCAGAACTGGCAGGATCAAAGTTTTGTAGAGCAAACATTTCGTCTTTCGAGTTAGGAGTTTTGACCCCATTTGTTTCGCCAAACCGAAGTAGCAGCGGTTTCCTAGGGTAAGTCTTCGTCGAATCTCCACTAAGTTGTCATTCGTGGAGTTGATATTTACTCCGAGGTAGGTAAACTCCTTAACCACTTCGAAGTTACT
This sequence comes from Xylota sylvarum, assembly GCA_905220385.1. NCBI lineage: Eukaryota > Metazoa > Arthropoda > Insecta > Diptera > Syrphidae > Xylota > Xylota sylvarum. Next base: position 90,100,908 of record LR999957.1, on the reverse strand, counting down.
GTTGCCAACAGTGACGTTTTGTCCTAGGCGGTGGACAGATGCTTCTTTGTTTGTTGACAACATGTATTTGGTTTTGTCCTCATTCACTTCAAGGCCAACACGTTTCGCCTCTTCTTCAATTGCCGTAAAAGCCTCTAACACGGCGCGCTGGGAGCGACAAATTTTCTCCACCCATAATAAACGTCAACATATTTTCGTAAAACTCTTTTCATCTGAACTCTCTACACAACTCTTTATACCTTTAAATAAGCTCCTTTAAAAATTATAACAGACACAAAAGTAATTCCCTTCTATAAAACACGTAAAAATCGAACAATATAAATAACCTAAACACTACTCTGCGCCTCAATACGGCCCTGGAAAAATGAAAACAAATGCAAGCAACATGGTAAAGTAGTAAACTAGACAAGCTCCTCCCATATAGCGCTTGTTTACTATATGAGGGTTGCCAGGAACATAAAATAAAGTACTCTGATTTTACCAGCAGCCGCCAAATACATATTAATAAATATGTAACTACAATCTAGATAAAAATCTGCATATAGCATGGATAAGAATACAAAACTTAGTAATGAATAATAAAGGGACAGTTTACCGCATGCAGCATAAAAACTTCAAAACAAGTAGTTAATCTGTTTAAAATATAAAATAGCTATATGGCAATTCTGCAATGATCGTATAACAGCTCGGAGGTGTGGCCTATTTTTGTTTACGTTTTTTTTTTTTTTTGCAAGCAGGGCTGTTCTTTTGCGCCCGAAATTCTAATTTGGGTTACCTACTGCTCGTTCATGGTGGCCTGGTGCTTCAGCTGAAATTTCGTTCAGATTTTTCGCTAGTAGGGCGATTTTCATATTACATCAATCATATCCTCCCAGGTGTGCTTGGAAGATTTGGAGTATCTGCCGTTTAAGAAAGAGTGAAAATAAAATTTCCAATTTTTTATTAAACATATAAAAAGTAAAAAAATATACAATAGTAGTGGTTTTATTAAAACAGAAAGCTATTAAAAGAAGTTCTGTTGGAAGAGATTTCTCTGAAAATTGTTTCCATCTTGGAATGGCGATGTGAAGTCAAACTGTTGTCCTCTAAAGGCCGAATTGAATTGTTGTCCTCCACTTGATGTGAAAAGTCCATTTTGGAAGTTGTTGGGGAAAGGTGCCGATTGCGTTTGCTGCTGACCATTATTGTCGTTCGGTGGAGGTCCTGGAAATGTAGAAAATATTTATGTAATATGTACAATGAGTGGCAGATAGAAACAAATAAAAATATGCATACATATGTATATTGAAACAAAGTGAAGGTAAAACTAAGTTTGTAAGCTTACGATTCTGTATGAAATTGGAATATGGGCACAAAAAAAAAAACAGAAAATACCAAGTAGCAGTGGTTGTTTGGGGTATCTCGAGTTCGTAGACGAAGACCAAACGTTAAATTAACCCAGAGAAAGAAAATTAAGTGTGTCTTGCATATTGCGGTGAAGACGGGACGAAAAATTGAACAATGCTGGGTAATAAATGAAAATTTCATAACTCACTATATTGAAAGCAATTTTTAAAGGTAAGCAGGTACGAAATAAATGTATGGATGGAGTATTTTTGGTTAAAGAAGAGATTTACTAGATATATTCTGTAGCCTCAAGGAAAAACAGCATAAGTCGTTTTTTTTTTTATAACTTTTCAGGAAAGCAGTTTGAAAGTTTGACATGAGTTTAGTAAATTTTTTTAACTCAGCAACCGTAAGAGATAATTAAACGAAAATTTACGACATTATAGAATCGAGCGCATCCGATGGTATTGAAAACTCAATTTCAACATAAGTCGACTTATGCTGCTTTTCTTTGTTGCCAGATATATACATATGTATGTATGTATGTACATAGACTTAAAAGTAAGTACACCAAGGACATTTTGTACTGCACAATGAGAGAAGAAGGCCTCTTCTGTTTCGGGCTCGTGTTTCACACTATCCAGCTTTTATCCGTACAACAAAAAGTCGAACTACCACCGCGTGGGTTGCCATGGTGACGGCATTTTGACGTTGCCGTGTAATGTGAAAAGGGCCATGCTCGTCTTCAGTCCACTAAAAGAATATCGCACAGCTAAAATCCGGATAGTGTGAAAGGAGTGTGTATTCGTGCACAGTAGATTTTTTATCTATACCTAATATATGTATGTAAGTGATAAGTGCACTCTAATCAAATAAATAGACTCACAAGATTTGTTAAATTTTCGCAAAGAAAGTCGGTAAAACATATTCACTGCATAGGTTGCATTTAGAGAGAGATATCTATGAAAATGTGAATGGGCGTTTCATAAGACATAGAGAGGTATGTATTCGTAAAGTTTTGGTCAAGTAAGAGAGTTTTTGTCCACACAACCTTGGTCATGATTTAGGTCAACGGAAAAGACTCGAGTACCTACTACTTACATCAAGTAGGACGTAGGGTGTTCACACTTTTCGATAATAATAATCGTTCTCTTTTGAACGGACCTTTGGATATGTATATGTATGTATTAGGGTCCCAACTTTGATTGAAACAAAAGGAGGACACCGATTGTACTAGAATTAGTTCAGTTCTCTGCATTTATTGTAAATTTTTTTGACGTTTACGGTAACATCGAAATTTAAAGTTATGTACATCTTTGATGTATTCCTCATGCGTGGAAAATTAACGACGACTGCCGAGCAGTCTCCCAAAAGCTAAATACCGAGAAGATCCAGTGGTATACTTTCAAATTAAAGTCAGAAAGGAAGTGTTCAGACCGAACTATCAATCTGAACACGGAAACGTAAAAAAAATCCAGTCCGCCAGGCTTGTGTGAACAGGGTCATTACCGAAAAAGGGTATAACCAGCCAAATCATCGAAAATGGGTGAGTGCAATAAAAGTAGTAGTAAGACAAAGGAAAACAGTTATTAGCGCCATTTTAATTTTGCTTGCTTTAACAACAAAATGAGGATATTTTTAATTAAAGGAGGACGGGAGGACAAAGTGCTGAAAAGGAAAACTGTCCTCCGAAAAGGAGGATGGTTGGGAACCCTAGTATGTATGTATATACATATGTATATGTTACATCTTAGTTTGTTTTAAGTGGAATGAACTAAATCTTGTTTTTAATCAAATTTGTAAAAGGCTGTCACCGAAAACAAAACAAGTTCTAAGGATTATTCAAAGGAGTATTTAGATAGAACGCAATAATCGATTATGGTGTGTCAATTATATATGTTTAAGCCACTGTGCACGCAATGTCTCCAATATGAATTCACCCTTGTATGGCTGAAATAACATTCGGAGGCAGACCCAGGATCAGACTTGGAATTTAATGGTTTTGTAGGCTTTAGAAATAGCCCATTATAAGCAGTAGTCAATTGTGCAGTAGGGTATATATGTAAACTGGGCACTCTTTTCTGCCGGCATTAGATGTGAACTAGACTTGAAATATATGTACATACATACAAATATGTATCTAAGTCAGTTGTCAGTCAGTTCTAAGAATACTTAAATTTTGTTTCATTAAAATTAATTAGTTGTACACACTCCTACAAAAATTCAAAACTAATTTCATGGTGAAGCTGCCTCAGGCAACAAATTGAACAGATTGAACTGGATTCAAAACAGATAAACAGAGGTTAGAGAACCAGCTCCCATCATTTAGTCTAACCAAAACAACACGAATGTTTGTAAAAACTTTAACCATAATCAACTTAACGCAGATATAAATAAATCATATCTATGCATTGTACCATGACTACACAAATATTCGCATTTGAACCGCAGAACCTGTTGGTGACACAAGCCGCAATATATTCGAGCACGGTTTTAAAGCTTAAACCAGTTCTATAAAATCGTAACAGATCACATGCACGGTGCAGCGGCGGCGATTAAACTACATCAAGCGACGCACAGTATCAATAAAAGCAAAAACTATATAATCAAGCATAATGCTTAAGGAACTACGAACTCACCACCTTGTTGGGGAAAATCAAAGACATTGTTGTCGGTACCAGTAAACTGCCTGGGATCGAATAAACCATTCTGTGTCTGGTCCGCTGGTTGTCCTCCATTGGGGAGTTGAAAGTTTGGTGGCAGATTAGCTAGATCTGATTGGAAACCATTGGGTGGGGGTGGTTGACTTACGTCACCAGATGGTGGTTGCTCTTGTGACTGTGGGTCGAATTGTTGTTGCAAGTTGTTATCCGTGGGTCCAAGTGGGAAATTTGGAGGGAGTCCATCGCTCTCTGTGCCAGATGGTTGTTGCACTGGTTGACCACTTGGTGCACCGCCTGATGGCTCGGCTTGTTCGCCACTCGATGGTGGTGGCTGTGCAGGTCCGGATGGATCAAATGAAAATCCTGGAGGCAGTCCTTGTAGTCCATCTCCTGTTGGACCAAAAGGGAAATTCGGTGGTGGTCCTTGTGATCCGCCTTCTGCTGTGGATGGTGGAGGTGGTGGCCCTTGTGAGCCATCATCTTGTGGGGCTGCCTGTGTTGGAGGTGGCCCAGATGGTCCTAGGTCGAATGGGAAGTTCGGTAGTGGACCTTGCGATACATCCCCACCTGGACCATTCTGTGGTGGTGGCGACCCGGATGCTTGTGGATTAAATAAGAAGTTTGGTGGTAGTCCTTGAGGTCCATCTGGTCCTGGTGCTGACGATGGTTCCGGTGGTCCTTGTGAGCCGACATCAACTGGACCTGACTGTGCTGGTGGTGGTCCTGATGGTACTAAATCAAATGGGAAATTTGGTTGAGATCCTGATCCTTCTGGACCTGCTTGCGGTGGTGGTGGTCCGGATGGAGCTGGGCCAAATGAAAAGTTTGGTGCTAGTCCTTGAGGTCCATTTCCTCCTGCCGCTGGTGGTGCTGGCGATGGTCCTTGTGAATTGTCACCTCCTGGACCTGGCTGTGGTGGTGAAGGTGCTGAATCTTGAGGTGCATCTGCTCCTGGAGGTGGTTGTTGTGCTTGTGTTACACCACTTCCTGGACTTGATGGTGGTAGAGGAGGTCCTGATTGGGAATCTCCTGCCACCGGGCCAGTTGGTGGAAGTGATCCTGACGGGCCGGTTGGTGGTAATAGTGGTCCCTGTTGTGGAAACTGCTGCAAAAGTCCATTTTGAACGCCAAATGCGAAGTTTGATGGGAACCTTGGTCCAGCCTGGGGGCCAGCCTGTGCTCCTAGTGGAGGAGCAGGCCCAAATGGTAACTGGCGGAATCCTTGTATTCCAAATGGGAAATTCGGTGGAAATATTAATCCTTGCTGTGATAGAGGCTGTAAAGACCCAAATACAGTCAAAGATGGCAGTCCTAATGTAGATAGTCCCTGAATTGGCAAAGATCCTTGAGGAGATAGAAGTGCTTGAGCCGGTGGAGGACCCTCCGGTGGTGGTGGTGGACTTTGTGCTGGTGGAGGTCCCTGTGGAGGTGGTGGTCCCTCTGGAGGTGGTGAGCCCTGTGAAGGTGGTGGTGGTGGTGGTTCCTGTGGAACTGGAGAACTCTGCGGCGGTGGTGGTCCTTGCGCTGTCGGTGGTGCTTGTTGTGGTGGTGCCTGCTGTGGCGCAGGTCCCTGCGATGGTGCTCCAATTTGAGGCGAATTACTCCCAGCTCCTATCATTCCCCGGGGAGCTGCCATCATTGTACCATTTTGCAATAAATTTCTTTCAACTTGTTGCAACAGTAAGTTTTTAAATATTAATCCCAGTATCAAGGTGCGCTTTTCTCGATCTCCTTGCGTGGTATCCGATTCGATTGGTGAGCACTGACACCATGTCGTCAATATCAAGGCGATAATTGCGTATTTTAGCCAAAACATTTTTAAAAAATTTTTTCACTGTTTATCCACTTTGAATTTTCTTGCGGATTACCCGATTTGGTAAACGCTCCGTAAGGAGTCAGCGATTGAACTGTTACACTTTGCACAGTCCATGGCAGAAAACTTTGCTAACAAGTTCGCTTTGTATTTTTTTTTTTTTGTTGTTTGTTGCACTGCAACAGTATATTAGGAGATTGTGTCTTGTGGTCCAGGTATGTAGTAACTAAATCGTGGTCGGGTGTAACTAAAGCGTTCCGAATGAATGGTGCTGCATGGCGCTTTAAGCCAATGTTATGTATAAATTTGTGGCTTAGTGGGATACTTTCCACTCTCACTTCTCAACGTTTGCTGTTTGATATCAGGTGAATGTTGTGAAATGAATGATATTTGAGATAGTTCGACGGATGTTGGAAGTATGAAGTTTGTTTCGATGAGCATTGTGTGCATTGAGTGTTGCAACAATGATAGGTTACAAGATGTACTTATGCACATTGAAGAGGTGGTGGCAATTGATATTGATTAGGAATGTTAACAATGTTAGCGGGTGGACGGAAAATGAGATATAGAATCTCAAGTCTCAAATCGGAGATGAAGGAAATATCGAAAGTTAGATCGGGTTTTGTGAAAGTACAAGGCTTAGATGTACCACCTATTTCTGTTATTAGTTAGAATAATGATTGCCATTTGAACCTAATGCTCGACATCTCGTTAAACATAAAAATCAAACGTCTTTCTCTTTATTGTTGAATTCCTTTTGACGGAGACAATACTATTAAGGAATCCGGCAACCAAATCGATCATGTACATACATATGTATGTATGTATAACGATCGACGCTATGGGCGCATATTTAACGAAGTAATATCGATGACTGTCACTACAGAACGGAACACATGTCATATTTCTCTGTTCCAATTCCTTGGAGGCAGTAACAAGCTGGCTGGAATCCTTGATGAAATCTTTAGCTTGGTCAGTCCTCCAATGTGAGGGTATAACCTTGGCTTAAGGCAGGAACTTCTTGCACACTGAATGTATTCAGCAAGTCTATTTTAATTTGAAAGGAAAGTAGAAGTGTTCAGCTTAATCCAATTTCTTGCCTACTTTTTTTTAGAATAGCCTGGAAAAGATTTGACGTTTTCTACTAAGCAAGACGAAAAAAGCAGGCATTAGCGACTTGTTTAAGCTTTACAACTTTGCTGTAAAGTATTTAGAAATCATTTAGAATTGACAAAAGAATAGTAGAAGTTCAGCGGAGTAGAAATATTTCCAAAGGCGATAAATGTTTAATAACTACTACTTACTACGAACTACGAACTAAGCAGTCTATCAACGCTTCTAATCACAAGGAGATTCATTTGTAGTCACTTACCATCACTTTGAATCCATCTTCACAATATAAATGTGTTTCTTGTGACTAGGGTCAGCTTTCAACTTCTTAACAAAGTCCGTCCGTAACCTAAAGTTTCCAAAAGAAAAAAAGAAAAATAAACTAAAAACGCCCGCATTTACTTTCAATTTCTTGTTACCAGTTACCTTGGTTTCTGTGACTAACACAATAGATCATACGATTAGCGCCGCACTTTTATAAGTTCATTTGAATGTGAAATGGAATTATGTCAAGCAATTAAATTTTATTACAGTTAAGCACATTTTTCTTGCAAAAACTCATAAGCATACTCGAAGACCAGTAACATAATGGCCCCACCCGGACCCAACCGCATTATCTTTGGCACAATACCCTTGTATAAAGCTCTGAAACCCTCCTCTCGGTACACTGTTAACATGGATCCAAATGTCGACTTGTATTTGATAACACCAGGTTGTGGTTGTGGGCCTTGAATTCGACTCTTTGCCACATCGAAGGGGATATTAACAAAACAGGCTATCGTACCGGAGGTAAAACCAATTGCAACTTTCCTTAGGAACTCTTTAGTTTGGTCTTCGTAGGCAGGAACGTAATTCCTTACACTATGATAAAATCCAAAGTAAATCATATTGAAGGTACCATTACGACCCATGGTGGCAGTAACTCCTTTGTTAAGACCACGGAAACCGAAACCGTCATTTTTCACAATTTGCCTGGTAACAGCCCAAGTGCCGGGCGCTTCCTTCATGCGCGAGTGGTCGGCCTGTTGGGCTACTTTCACCACTTCGAAGGGGTTTACGGCAATGGCCTCGATTAGACCAGCTGTTAGACCGGCCAGAGAGAATGTCTGGTTATAAAAATAAAAATGTAGATTTTTAAATTGGAGATTAGAAGGTAGGTGCTTACCAAGGGTGTTGGCGTAGGAGATCCAAACAAGAATAGCGGTTTGACCTGTTCGAATATAACGAATTTGATGGCTCTTTTTGGTGTTTCAGCTATCACAGGTGGTAGAATACCTTTCCAAAAGGACATGAGACCTTCGCTTCTGTACATTTTAGCAAAACAATCAAAGACACCTTTGTATTGGTTCTGAAAATAAAAATTAAAAATAGAAAGTCAAATCAATGGTAATTAAGTATTTATATTTCGACTTTAACGTTGTTAGAATCTATTTCTGCGTCCAACTTTAATTTTCTAACATTTGATACTAGTACATGAAATAGGCCACGTTTTGCAAGTTTTATTTTTATCTAACAGTGGTTAGTGCGTTAGACTACTGAGTTGGAGTCAACACCAAAAAAAACTTTTTTTTACGACCTTACTTCACGCGAGCGTCTGACAAACACCTGAGAGTAAAACTGTTATAAAGAGTTTCTCAGAACAAAAATTGCTTTCAAATTAGTAAAAACTGGAAAAAAGAAAAGTTGGGCATGGACATGGTATACATTACTAGAAAATTAACACGCTGGCGTGTAGATGATCCACAAGAAAACACAGGAGACAGGAGCAGTAAGTATGTTCAAAACACCTAAAATGTTCAGTAGCCTGGGCTTCTGCAGGGTTAATTAATTTTCTCTTATTCAATTAACAGAATTGGAAATGTTAAACTCATATTCTTGAAGAGTTGTACTACTTTGGTGAAAAGTTAAATAACATATTGCAACATTTTGGAAAATATTATTCCTGTTAATGATAATTTGTGTGCAATCCGATTGCTGAAAAAGAGTTCTACTAAAACCACAGTATTAAAATTAACATACTTAAACAATGAAATACGAGCAAATATGCAAATTTGGTTCTAAATACGTTTAAAGACGAGAGTGACTTGCAACTTGAAGTGTAAAAGGACTTGTTAAACAGAACTGTCTTCTAGCGCAAAACTGAAGTATTAATTTATTCTCTTAAATTCACAAGCAAAAAATCAAAACAAACTTTAGGCGTTTTATTTAATAAAAGAAAATTTGTCTTTCGAATTGTGCTACTACTTATTAAAAAAAAAAAAAAAAACTTGTAAAATATGCTGACATTCGAACTAGAGCGTAGAAGGCCTCAACCACCAACATAACCCTCTAGCCAGCTCAATCATTTGCTACTGCTACTTTCGCACACAAAGTTGAACAAAGTCCCTTTCCACTTAAACAACATTACAAATTGAGAAAACATGCTGAAACCGATAGAGCGGGTCAAAAAACTGAACGAATTTGGTCCAAAGTTTACATCTGAAGTCTGTAAGGTAACAATTCAAATTTTCATTCTAACCTTAAAATTATGATCACTTTATTTAAGAATGATTTTAATTAAAATGGATTTCGTCGAAAACGACTCTAACGATTTTTATGAATCAGATGGATTATTGCGTTTTTCGGGAATAATTTTTTTCAATTTTTTTTGAAAATTTACTATTTCTTCAGAGACTGCACTTAAAATTAATATTTGAGTGATATATGACATATGCAAGGATATGGCGGACCAAGTTTGTTACGGAAAAGTTTATACGTTCTGAAATTTCCAATCAAAAATCCAAAATAAAAAGCCCACTTTATAGTTCCAGAAGTATTTCATCGTAACTTGCTCACGAACTTTTAAACGAACATAAATTAAAAGTTGTCTGTAAACATTTGTATGAAAACAATCAAACAAACGGCCGCATTTTGTTTTGTTTTCCATCAGGCACTGCTCGACATGATAAAACCTTATCCTGGCAGCAAGTGAGTAAGTGAACCTCAATACTGAGACTATTTTTTTTTTTCTCTTGGCCACAACAAATAAGACCATAGTTTTTCTTTTTAAGACCATACTTAACATCACATATAGACATCTAATAACTTCCCTTAAAACCCATTTTCAGCTGTCTGATGCAAGTACTTAAACCACTAGTTTAATCTTTCTTAAATTCCATCATCCAATCTGGTGCGATGTCACTGACATATGTACATAGTAGCACGCCATGACAACCTATTCCAAAGTTCAATCCAAATATTATTCAAAAATAAAAAAAAAATAAATAAATATTCCATTGAACAAAATTGCGGCTAAACTAAAAAACTACGAATAGGTACAGTTTAATTTGTACGTTTTCAACCAAAATTCGCGTGATAACAAAACATCCTGATAAGGAAGGTCAAGTTTATAAAAGCGCGTAAGTCAAACTATCAGTCGTGTGGCAACCAATCAGCCGGGAGTGAAACAATCACCCGAGTAAGTCAAACATTAAATTGAGGAAGGTCATGCATAAAAAATTTGGATGGTAATAAAATGTCATAAGTGAATTAAATTGAACTTGTATCTCCACCCAAAAAAAAAAAAGCTTCTATTACTAAGTAAACAAAGGTTAGAACAAATGTGTTTGTTCAAAAACCATTATCAAATTAGTAAATTATATACTTTTTGATTTTTTAAAAGCTTACATATACTTTTATCTCTCCAAAGATATGTATATGTATGTATGTATGCATGTGAGAAGCTATATAACGATAAGATACAATTGCAATTAAACTCACAACACAGCGAAATCATCTTTGATTCGCTAAAATAAAACGTGCTAAAACTATTTCCAAAATAAAGCAAAAAATTAAAATCAAAATAAAAAACAAAAGTAGTAGCAAGGTCAATTGGGGTACGATTTATATCGATTCATTAACTAGATGCTGTATGCAATAAAAATGATTCTAAAATAAGCTACACACCCCATACATACAAATGTACATATATAGCAGCATCATGGGATCATGGAGTTTGTCCAGAGAGATAAAGTGAAAACAGAGTATTATGTCATTAATCAGTATTCGACTTAACACTCACTTATGAATGACTAATAAGCTCACCTCTGTCAGAGTTTTGGTGTTCTGCAGCTGCATGCGAGTTTTTACCACATCCAAGGGTTGCATGATACAAACTTCGACGAATCCTGCTGATCCACCGGCCACCACTTGTAGAGCGGCCCGTTTCAGTGGCGGAATTTCCTTTGGTTGCTTCTGCTGAGCCATATTTAACACCTCAAAACTGAAACAATTCACGATGTAAATAAATTACTGTGCCGCTGTCAACAAAACCTATCAGCTGTAATCACTTACATGTGCTTTTCGTACGAGATTTTCTATAAAATGCGGGACCAGTTTGATGTTTGTTGTGAGCATCGAACCGAGCTGTCAAGAATTCAAACGAAGACTGCTTTGGAATTTACTCGTCGAGGGTGGAATTTGTGTGTCGAAGCACACAGTCTTCACGGGAGTATTTTTGTTTTCCCTTTTGTCGGTTACGGAGTGTTATCAAAAATAAAAATAAACTTAATTTATGGATCTATTAGAGTGGGAACGAGGAACGATGTTGGAGCACATTGTGATGACGAGGGAGAAAAATTGACTGCGTACGTACGTATTTCTTAGATTAAGAAAAGTGGAAATGGATTTTTTTAAGGTTCTTTTTATGTTATAACGTATTTATCTGGTTGGTAGTTGTTTCCATAGTTTCTCTCATATCTTGGTAGTCAATCTAGAAAAAAAAAGACAACAAAGGTTCGGTTAGATTCGTGTTGTTGTCTATATCAAAGTACAAACACACTTAGATCAGACGAAGACCTTTGTGATGTCACATGAATAGTGTTACATGCTGCCGCTCTCTGCAAAATCTGATTTTTTTTTGGTGGAATCTTATTAAGACAAAACAATACAGGTTTGTTGCAAATGGAATGTTTTATTGAAGTAAAGAAATAGTATTAGAAAATGTATATCTACTCAATTTTGACATTATTTTCAACTGTACTAGAAACAAAACCAAACAAGAATCTTCGATTATAAAATGCCCCGTGAGGTTAATATCTATGTACGTTCGTATGTTTATACTTCTACATACATATGTACGTATGTAAGGGAACGCTGAACTCGAGAGTGGAATTTCTTATATCAAGAAACGGTAACCGGAGGAGACGCCGTGCTCAATTCTGGAGAGAAAGTCAGGAAAATAGGTACCAGGAATGGGTGTCTTAAGCTAGGGTTAGTTTCTAAATCAATAAATCAGTCGACATTTCCGCTTAAAAAATTGTAATTCTTGAGAAAAACATATGTATTTAAATATGTCCATGCCTATGTAGATATTCATACATATGTATTTATGTATGTATATTAAGTATGTTAATTAAGTAAATTAAGTAAACACGGAAAAATCTGTCACCATCCCTATATGAGCTGCTTCGACGTATTAGAATACCAGGTTTATAGGGATCTCCATTTCTGAGCCAGGGTGGTGGAAAACAGTTGGTGGTGAATGAACCCTTGGGTCTGAATGGGCTAATAGCCCATATCCCCGAAGTGGGTTTCTGACTCCGGAAAATCAGGCCCGTCGTCCTAGCGGTTTTAAAGGGAACTGGTCCTCCAGGTTAGAAGTTGCGTGTAGGGGTAACTTCCCGACCACAGAAAAAATACGTAGTTCCGAAAACGACTATAGCCTCGGATAAGGATGATTTCACTGCAACGACCCTAGCAACAGACACACGGACAACGACCTTCGGATCTGCATGTGAGATGTTCGAACCCTTCAAAGACCGCGTGCAGCCGAAGAATTAGCAGAAGCAATGGAATGAGCCGGCCAATAAAAAGATGAAAAACTGTGACATCTATTACGGTGATTGCTATATAGACCAGAAACAGTGCTTATTCAGAATATGGAGTTGTCATACGCGCCAGACTTAGGCAAGAAGTCTTAAACTTTCAACACGTGAGCGAACAACTTATGATGATCCGCATCAAGGCTAAATTTGCCAACATACACAGAGACAATGTTTAGAAGAAGGTGATGCGCTTTCATGTGATTTTTTCAACATCATACTTGAAATGATTGCGCGAAACTCACAAGCCATCACCGGAGGCACAATCTTTCAAAAGTTTGTGCGTATGCCGAAAACAGCGGGTTGTCACCGGTGCGTTCGCTAGTATTGCAACGGAAGCTGCCCAAATGGGTTTAGCGCTGAACGAGGGCAAAACCAAGTATATGCTATCAACAAGAAGGGACACGTAACATCGATGAATTGGACAGGACGTCACAATTAACAGTTATAACTTTAAGGTAGTAAGGGACTTTTTTTACTTCGGCTGTTATAAAATCTCTGAAAACAACATCTCAACGAAGAATAACTCTTGCCAATCACTGTTTCTTTGGGCTGAGAAGGCAATTGAGTAGAAGATCCCTATCCCGAACAACTAAGGAGACTCTGTATAAGACCTTGATCATCCCAGTTCTGCTTTATGGCGCTGAAGCTTGCACTGTATCTAAAGCGGATAAAGATATCTTCGTTCGCTTCGAGAGAAAGATTCTTCGTAAAATTTTCAGTCCTGTTTGCGTCGACGGTCTTCGGAGGAGGAGATTCAACGACAAACTATACGAGCTGTACAGCAAAGCAAATAGCAAGAGCAACAAAGCAGGTTAAAAGCAAAAGCAACATGAATATTTGCGTAATTTTCACTGTTTGCTTTATCGTATATTCATTTCCGAATGCTATGCTCTGCATAATTTGCGCAAAGTTTGCATTTCCGAATGGGCCCGAGCTGTACAGAGACATCAACATCACCAAAAAAAATTGGGCATCAGTCGTCTAAGTTGGCTAGGACATGTAGAGCGGATGAACAAATGCCGGGCCGATAGAATCTTCGAATCCAACCCGGAGGGACAACGCAGTTGAGGAAGATCTCGTCTTAGGTGGCGCGCGCAATTAGAAGGGGACCTCAACCGACTTTTAGTGCGCAGCTCGAGGCAATTTAGCTAAGGAGTGGTCTAACTAGAGAGGCTTGTTAGTGGAGGCCCAGGTTCACCCTGACCTGTTACGCCACCTAAGTAAGTAACAATAAGCCCATATGCATACAATCACATTTGTCTGGCTGACTGCCGAATGATTTTACAATAAACTACTTAGCTAGTTAAGTAATACAAATCAAACTTCATAGTAGATTCGACATCTTTAACTGCAGCACATTTTTTCTTAAAATCCATTAGAAAGTGCTTTGGATTAATGTTTTATGAGATCTTCAAATATTTTTTTAACCAAATACACATGAATCCAATGAACAAATACTGACACGGAGAACATTTCCAGTTTAAAGTTTATTTTTAACAAAAAAAAAGAAAGCTTTTGAAAGCTTAGTGGTTTATCTTTTAAAACATTTTGCATGTACCTGCAGTACAGAAAGGGTTAATGATCAGTCGATAATGAAATAAAATGATTAAAAAAGATTCAATTAAACCTGTAAAATTAAAGGAATAATAAAAAACATTTTGGCAAATAATGGATGAAAATTCCGTAGTTTATCTGATTCAGTATACATTTGTATGAATTTGTACGGAAAGTAGTTACAAAGCTTTCTGACGGTTTCGCCTCAAATCAATACCCTAGACTGTGATATTAATTAAGTTGATTTACAATAATTAATTACAAATCTGATGAAAAATTGCAAATAACTAGCGACAGTCACAAATAAAATTGCGATTAACTTTTTGAGATTTAAACCCAAAAGCAGTAAATAACACTTTGCATTTCTTTAAATCAAATGACAGAAATGGACAGAGGTCAACTATCTCGAACAAGAGCCTTAATTGAAGTCAAACGATAGCAGATAAATGTGAATGAACTTAAACTAGTGAATGAAGAATAAATAAACAATGGTCGAGGAGGGAGGGTTGCACGACCAATGAATAAAAATAGCGAAAGGAGGTTAAAAAGGCATACAAGAAAATGGAAGAAAATGATAGAGCGGCGAAAGTTTTTTTTTTTTAGCTTTTTAACCCGTTTTTATCATTTATATTGCAAGAGTTATTAAAACATAAATAAAAGTCCGGAATGTTGAGCTGTTGGCATGTCAACCATATTATCGGGACTTGACCGTCTTTGTGGAAAATGCTTGGGGATAGCTTACCAGAAAAGTCTGTCAAGGAAGAATCTATCAGAAATTCCTTTGGTTTTCTAAATGAGTAATGGACTCTGGTCGTTTCGCTTGTTCCAGGTGGAATTAACGAAAATTAAAGAAGTCTTATCTTGACTCAAGAAAAACGTGATATCCACTACAGTTATCCACATCTTTTCAGACATTATTCAAGTTAAAAACAAGCGGGCAGTATTAACGATATTTTTTTCTATCTTATATCTACATACAAATATACATCCATTCCGGATGTTGGACACCTTGTCGCGCGAGGGTGGCTTAATTAGAGGAACAGGATGCACTACCAGTTAGCTACCACTA
Organism: Xylota sylvarum; assembly: GCA_905220385.1. NCBI lineage: Eukaryota > Metazoa > Arthropoda > Insecta > Diptera > Syrphidae > Xylota > Xylota sylvarum. The sequence goes on along the minus strand of LR999957.1, from coordinate 90,085,509 downwards.
CTTTGGCAGAGCTGAATGTGAATCGAAAACTAAGATCCAACAACCCTTAACTCCAAAGTTGTAAGTCGCCACACCGAGGGAGCTGTGTTTAAGTAGTGATACTAGTGGAATACAGGGTTCAGGGGTAATTGAACCGCTAGTGGTAACTCCTCAGGGGCAGCTCAATCCTCTGTTGTATAATAGTTGAGTAGGGTAGGTAATGAGGATCTCTGCCTACCTGGTCTGTGATTTCTCCTCTGCTCGTGGGAACATTATGTACCCATTTCCAAAAAATTATAAAAAAGAACGAGTCATCAGAGGGCCAGGCGAAATGCTCCGAAGAGGTCGAGAAAGTGCCGGAAGGAGTCCAGAAGGAAACCAAAGGATTCAGTTGAACACTCGTCGGTTTCGATGGACAATGTGGTGCTGCAAGGCGCCAAGTGGTTAATCGACGTTGTGGAAGCCGAACGCAAAGATGAGCGTTCGGCCTTCTGAGCGAAGGCTACGGAGGCAGCTTAAGTAAAGATGAAAAGGGCGAGAGGGAGACAGAGGATACCATTGGCAGGATCTGTCTCGGGGAATAGTGACATATCGGTGAATGAATTGCCGAAGCCGAAACCACCCAAAAGAAGAAACCACCCAGGGAACGGTTCAAAACTGGTACCGAGACCTTCAGTTTAGCTAAAGCCAGGATGGTAGAGGCGGAAAGCGGAGAAGGTGATGGACAGCATGTGCCTGGGAATGTTAATCAATCAAGAACACGTGAAAATGGAAAGGCTGATGGACAAACCAGGAAACAGAAGGTTAGTCAACACGAACCGCACAAAGCTGCATCAGCAATGTTGATCAGATGCTTTGTGGAAGAGTCGATTGATATTGCCTTGTTGCAGGAGCCTTGGATCTTCAAAGGAAGGGTTAAAGGTCTACCTGAAAGTATTGACACTTTACACTATGTGCGATCTGGCAAAAGAGTTAGTATACTGGTGAGGCACGGAGTTAAAGCGATTATGCTGCCGCAACTATGTGTCCCTGACCTTGTCACTGTGCGAGTAGAAGCAGGTGTATACAGTTTTGCCATGGCATCTGCATACCTGCCGTATGACTCTGTAGAGCTTCCACAAAAAAAAAAGAAGTAGAGTCTCTAGTGAATGTCTGCAGGGATAGGAGTGAAGATCTAACGATTGGTTGCGATGCTACTGCACACTGTACAGTGTGGGGAAGCACCAACGATAACTACAAAAAAGAAGCTTTATTCGAGTTTGTAGTGTGCAAAGAGCTAGTTATTGTCAACAGATGAACAGAACCGACCTTTGTGGATGCGAGACGAACGGAAGTTGTTGACGTGACTCTGTGTAGTAATAGTATGCTTGATAGAATATCAAATTGGAAGGTAATGGATCAGAGAATGATTGTCGGACCACAGAGTCATCTGGTGTGATGTTCGATACGGATGTAAAAGGAAAAAAGATCGAAAATATGTCAGGATTCCCAGGAACACGGACATATTGAAATACCAGGAGGTGTTACGGGAGAAATTGAATGGGAGGGTACCTAAAATACCGAAAACCACTTGGATGTAGAGTCACAGCTGAAGTACTTCAATCTGCTGTTGAAAATGCTTACCAAGAGGTGTGTACACCTACTTTGGTAGATGAAAAAGACACCTCGCCTTGGTGGTGTAGGGAGCTTGAAATTCTAAAGAAGAAGTTGAGAAAAGCCTTCAATCATGCCATGAAATGGGATGATCCTGAATCATGGGATGAGTATAAGGCAAAGAGGAAAAAGGTAAAAGCAACTCTGCAACGACATAAAAGATAGCTGTGGAGGGAATTTTGCTCGAATTGTCTCGAGGGATCCAGTTTCCAAAGTCGGACTTATTCGCGATAGAACGGGGGATATTGTTGAGACACTGGATCGTACAAATGAGGTCCTCATGGATATACACTTTTCTGAAAGCCTGAAGTCAGATCAGCCCTGGGCTCTGAGGAACAAGGAGCAAACAGGATGGACAGAACAGAAGCGGAACGGATACTAATTCCAGAAGCGGTCAGTGGGGCGATAAAAACGTTTTCTCCTTACAAGACCGCGGGACCGGATGGTATATTCCCAGCTTTAATTCAATGGGGTGCAGATCTCATTGTACCAAGGCTTTACAGGTATATACGTTACATGTCTAGCGATAGGCCACATACCGGTAACATGGAGAGAAACAAATATGGTGTTTCTTCGAAAACCAGAAAAGAAGGATTACACCGAAGCAAAGTCCTTCAGACAGGTCAGCCTAACATCATTACTGTTGAAAACAATGTAAAGAATTGTGGTGGACCATATGGAGAGCATGGCGATGAAAGAATATCATTTGAGTAGTAGACATCATGCATACAGAGCTTGCAGGTCTAAGGAAACAACGCTACACCAGGTTGTACCATGAGAAATGCTCTCGGAGTGGTGGAGCGGTGGTGTCACGAACTGCAGAACTGAATCGGAGCTGCAGGTGACCAGGAAGGTTAAGTATCTGGGTGTATACCTAGATGCAGGACTAACTTGGAACTTCCACGTGGAAGAGAAGATTAGAAAGACGAAAAGGGTGCTTCATCAGTGCAAACGGGTATGTGGAATAAGGTGAGGAATCTCGCCGAGGTCAACATACTGGATGTACACGATGATAATTAGACCGATTATCATATATGTATGTATCAGTTGTATGGTAGCAGAAAGCCACCCAGAAAACTGTAAAGAAGCAATTAGATAGGGTGAACGTCTCGCATGTTTAGGGATCACGGGAGCAATACGGACGACACTAACATGCCCAATGGTATTCTACGTTGAATATGCTCATAGATGGAATAAAAAAAATGCGTATTACCAAAAGCACAAAACTCTTATTGGAGATGGAACACTTCCAGAAAAGAAGATTGGTGATATAATCATTTTTACGGATGGGTCCATGATGGATGGCAGAGCGGGGGCAGGTATCTTCTCAGAAGAACTGGAACTAGCCTGTCATATTAGTCTGCGGAAATATGCCTCAGTCTATCAAGCCGAGATGATTGCTCCGTTGCATGCGTTGGATCACCTGAAAGAGGGTCAGGTCGAGGGTAGAAAAGTTACCAAAGCACTGGACAATCACTCAGTGATTAGACGCATGAACCAAACAGATATCAATACATCACTGGCGTTGGAATGTGCTCATAAGCTCAATGAGTGCTCATCTCGAAATGAGTTGACGCTGCTCTGGGTGAGAGGGCACGTAGGGACTGAGGGGTACGAAAAGGCGGACTCTATGGCAAAGCAAGGGTCAACCTCGCAGCTCTCTGGTCCGGAACCATTCGCTGCACACGGTTCTATACATTCTGACTTGGCTGTTAGGAAGGTAGTAAGACAAGCCAAGGCTATCGAAACGGTATGGAATGCTTTTTCGATATCAAATAAGATCATCCCAATAGATTTTACTTATGTACATATATTCGATTAATATTTAAATTTGAAGGTACTTCATATCAAGTACAATAATGAGACCTAAAATCGAATTGCACATCTTGATATAAATTCTTATCGAATACAGTCATCATAACTGTATACTTAAGAAATTTTTCATACAATTGGTCTAAAGCTGTTTGGGCCATCAGAGAGCAGATGGCCCAAAATTTGTATCACTTTAATTATTTTATACCAATAGGAAAAGGTACTGAATTTGAAGACAGAAACCTGACTCCAGGGTAAGGGCTTAACATACACTTTTTGTTTTATTTCCCGTATTGCTTATATTCAGAAATACGCCAAATGCATAGTGAAAGTTGGAAGCAGTTTTTAAAGTAGGCATGTTCCAAATAGTTTTTGAATTTTTTCAAAAACAGATTTTTTCTAAAATGGATTCCAAATTTTACTCAAAACTATTTAACAAGAATTAAACGCCAATATAGAGAAAAAACCTTACTCAACTGAAAAGAACATTCTGTCGATAATACAGTCTGTCAAACAAAAATTATAAACTACTCCACTGTGTAATACCCCTCACAATGCGATTAATTTGTTGACATTTCCCTCTTTGGACTGGACGGACTTCTGTGTCTGTCATTCGCTGAGCTCTCACTTATGATGTCGTCTGTCAAAAGTTGTCACTGAGCCACACACAAGAAAAATTCAGTTCAAGAACTCAACGACGACATTCGACCTCTTTTGCGTGAAGAAAATTCAACAAAATTCCATAATAATCCCGAGTTAACTTCAACTCTCCATAGTGTATAGATCATAAGTGCATCCATAGACCCAAGTGCATAAATCCCAATTGGCCTCGCGCTCACAGATCTCATTGCAAACATCAACTCAGCACCCGCAGCAGCAGCACCAACAAACCAACCATCAGCCCGAGAGGAGAAATTTCGAAGGAAAAGTGATTCACACAAACAATAAAAAAAAAAAAAAACAATGAAAAAAAATCTCCAAAATAATTGAAACAATTCTCAGAATCAAAAATTTGCCTAGTGCTCCGCCGCGTAAACGCATCCAAGATGATGTAAAGCTGAGAGTGCGAAAAAAGAAAAACGAGAGGAAATAACAGAAAAGAAGAGATTTTTCTCAGCTGTGTGCGGGAAATGAAGTGTTGCAATGGGGTCACAAACCTTGGAGATACTTCGCCAAGGCGTGTGGGCCTCGCTAACTGGGGGCTGGTTCTATGATCCGCATCAGGATATATTTTGCAACACAGTGCATTTGTATCTGTGGCTGTTTTTGTTGTGCACCCCATTTGTAGTGTATTTGGTGAGAATTTCTTTCTTGTTTTTTTTTCTGTTGGTAAAAACTAACGTGTTGATTTTTTTTTTTTTTACAGTACTTTCCAAAAACCCTTCTAACATGGGGAACCTACTGTTTCTCAACAACCCTCGTCATAACCGTGTTGAAAATGGTCAACATGGCCTTGCATCGATTGTACGACAAAGCTCAGGCAATGTCAGAATCCAATTTAAAGAATATTAAGGATATTGAAAGGTAAGTGGAGGAACGGACATTAAAAATCAGTCTTGTCTTAGAAGCGAGGTACAATATTGACCAAACTAACATTAAATGGGATTGGTATTGGCGGATAAACAGCAGTGACGCCAATAAAGGCGACGCACTAACCTTCGTTGAAATCAACAGATTGCTACTGCTACATGCTTTATGAAATATAAACGGCTTTGTTTTACTCGTCAAACTAACTCATTCACACGAGAGTTTGGAAAAAAAGGCGAACGAAGTTCCCACAGTTGCTGTCTAGTCGTAATATAAAAGACAGTTTGCCTACGGCCCAACGCGTTTCTACATATATACATAGATGCCATTCTCGACCTAACCTTGATACTAAGTCTTTACAGGTTCTTCTATTCAATATTATCGGGTTAGATAAAGACCCTCTTATCACACCAGGTTCCTCTTTCAACTTAAGAATCTTGCAAAGGGCTATCATATGAGCTATTACTCAATGTTAATTCGTTTCAAGATGCATGTGTGCCTACTGTGCTTGAAAAATTCTGCATGGGTCTGGGATTTATTTCTTACCAACCGTAAATGTTAATCTGTAATGAAAAACTTAAACATGTCACCCAACATGTGGACATTATATTCATAAAATGTAATGAAACTTCTCTATAAAATATCTAACACTAATACAACTATAAGAGCGGAGATTAGACATTTGCCTTATCGAATACTTCTGAGACAAGTTAAGAGACTTCCTGATAAACTTACTCCAGGATCTTCTGAACATGGATTCACCGTTCAAATCATTTAGAACAACTTTTATAAATCTTATATCTTTTCACTCTATTACTGTGCTTGAAAAGCTTTCAAGAAGTCAGTAGTGCGTGACGGCCAACATTAAAAAAAGAGAATCGATTAGAAACACGTATCTACAGCAGTCTATTTTCAGGGAAGAAGAATGTGGAATTGAAATGCAGGTTTTGGGTAACGATCTGCCATCGCGAACATCTGTAGACCAAGCGAACGCAGCTAGTGATGACGATTGCCAGTGGAGAATGTCGATGGAGAATGTCAACAGTACCATTGGTAATTTACATTCATATGTACATACTTACTTACATAACTAAAAACATTCCCTATTTGTAGACCTCAAAGTAGACGTTCATCGTAAAAACAGTTCGGAATCGATCGAGAGCATATCCTTTTATACATCCTCAATACTGCCAGCACCCACAAGTAGTCAAATAGCCACAGCCTACTACAAAGATCCATCGATATCCGCGTCGCATGCGATTACCATCCAACCGCATCATCCGTGCTCTTCACGGGGAGCAGTGGCGAAGAGTAAATCTGAGCTAAACACCAAGTACCTCGCTGTCTATCCAGAGCACGAGGATCAACCGAAAGCACAAGACTCATGTTCCTCGTCAAGTCACCATCGCAACAAAAGCGACGAACACAAACCATCAGCGGTGGAGGAAGGTAGTAGTACCGCTACTGGTGGCAGTCGCCGGAGACGAGGACGGCTCCGTTTGGAGCGACAAAGCAGTTTGGACGCTGCTGCTGAATCAACGATTCTATCCCGTATCGAGAGGATACCTCGCGAGACACATAAAACGACAAACAACAACCCGTGCACCTCAAAACACCACCACAATCCAACCGCAACCAAATCAACGAGACTCCAAAGGCATCGAAGCTCCGAAACGCACGACGAAAGGCAGAAACATAACAGTCGGCATATGTTCCTCCCAATACACCATGAGCAGCCACAGTCCTCCTGGGTTCTGGGCTCCTCATCGGATATGTACCTGCCGGATAGCTGTTATACAAAGTCTGATTTGGGAATTGAGAAAATCGATTCCCATGCGGGCCCTGCCAATCGCAGCAAAGTTGGATATTTAATGCTGCAACATCCGCACCCGCTGCATGGTCTGCACCACCATCAACCAACTCCGATGAGAAAGGACTCCAATAGCACAATGTCTGCGTTACAGTTGCCTGTAACGGCAGCTGTATCAATCAATCCAAAGCAAAGCAGTATGAAGAAACGGAGACATTCCAACACAACGTCTCTGTACAAGGTGTCACAGCTAAATAGTGGCGGCATGGTGTCCTCCACCTCCGCGTCCACAGTGCGGCGTATCAAAAGTGCTGCACTGGAAATTTCTTGCCCACATCCCTCTGTATCGAATTTAACCCCGCATCCGAATAGTGTGGAAGCGATTTCGGGTCAGCAGATAAAGAATCCGTTATCGGCCTTGTTGCCACCGCCGAGTAAGTGCCTTGTGCGGAATCCTCATCTCAATTTGTGCCCAAAATTTGGAAGCTTTACTAATAATAATGCGGCAATCATGGAGCCAGTCTATCCCATTGTCGAACAGGCAGATGAAAAAGCTTCTCTGGACTTAGATAGCTTGGAGAAGATCGCTGTTGATGAGGAGATTGGCAACGATGAGGATGAAGATGAAGATACTGACAGAAATCATGACAACATCGACAGTCGGCAAAAAAACGAGCAAGATGAAGACGAGGAGGAGGAAGAAGTGGCTGGTGCAATGGCCAATCCACCACCACAGCGTCAACGTTGCTCGACAACTGAATCCGAATCTGAGGTAGAGCGACCACGTACTCATTCAACTGATTCAGAAACTGACAACAACGGTTCGCGGTCACCCCTGCTAACCAAGTCCATGACTAACAACAGTAAACAACCGAAGCCTCTTGTCAGTATACGACAGCATATCATGGACTTAAACCGCAACAAGAACGGAGAAGGCGACTCCGGCTGTCCATCTAGTGATTGCGAGCAAGTGAGTGCCAGTTCCAAGGACATGCTGCTCTCGATTGATGTAAAAAATCCAACTCCAATGGAGCAAATTCAACTCCAGGTCGACCAAGTTGAACCGCAAGATGAAAACAAGTCAACGGCGGCCTCGGGAAAAGAGATATCAAAGAATCTTGGTGCTATTCCAAAAGTTGTCAAATACAGGGAAATTAATGAAATCGCTAGTGGTGGTGGCGGAGAGGACCCCAACCAACAACAGTTGCACAAGCGAAAGACAGCGAGTCGAACATCATCCTCAACTTCTTCAAGGAGTCTCAGCGAGGACAGTTTCTCAAACGAAATCTCTGCGACTTTATACAAGGACCATTGGATAATGCATGACGTACCAACGGGCAAGGCATCTATATCGTCCCACCACCATCATCATCACCACCACTATCCTTATTCCACCAATGATACTCAAGCGGGGATCAGCTCGCTAACCGGAGGATACACCTTCGATGGAGAATACATGGTGCCTCTCACCGACCGTGCGCTGTACATGCGTGATAAACTTCGCCGTTGTTCGAAACAAAACTCGGATCCAGGCGGCAATTCCTCTATAGGGCAGCTAGAGGAATTCGCTCCAGTGTCGTTACTACAGCCGATCCGCACGGCTGCCGTATCTGCCACGCTCTCAATTCAGGGCTTAATAAGTGATTTTGAGAACTCCTCTGCAGCTGCTACGGATCAAAGCCGGACAAGATGTGGAACAGCGGCAATTTTAAACGTGGATGAGAATTTCTGTGATTATTGGCGACCGGCGGGCAGTCTCTTGACGACAGTGGAGAAGGTACAGCCCAAGCGCTTCTACAAATATCGAATGAACCTCCTCGGTGCTCATCGCGAGTTAAAGATCGAAATGGACCGCCTCCAATTGCTGGCCTTATTCGACCGTGACCTAAACTGGTATCATGTGATCTTAGCCGTTGTCCTGTCCACGAGCGTTTCGTTTTTTGGGGCCACTATCCTCCAGCTCGAGTACTATCGAGATATCTGTGCATTTCTTTTCTGCGCTGTGATAGCGGGAAGTCAGTATTCTTTGGTGAAGAGTGTCCAACCCGATGCTGCCTCACCTATTCATGGATTTAACAAGACTGTTGCCTACTCCCGAGCGATTTATTTCACAATGTGCTCCGCCTTGCTTCTCCTATTTCACCATATGCTGCAGTGCGATGCCGAGACCGTTACTGCCACGATCATACACCAAAAGTTTACCTTCTTTGGGATCACGTTTGTGCCGGAAGTGCTTTTGGGCACATTTCTCGATATCTTGTACATAGTACTGCTGAGCTTTCCCATCATTTTTAGTTTAGGCCTCTTTCCGCAGATAAACACCTTTTGCATGTACTTCCTGGAGCAGGTAGATATGCATATCTTCGGTGGGAATGCAGATAGCAGTTTACTCGGTGCATTTCTTTGCGTCATAAGATCAATGCTCGGAGTGATGTTACTGTATGGACCACTGTATGCCGCATTGGCCGAGGGCAAGGGCACCCAATTCATCCTGTTCTCCATATTTTGTGGAATGCTCATCCCTTTGTGCTATCATCTCTCCAGATCGTCCAGTGATTTTAGCCACTTGTGGGCTTTGATCAAAACAAGCATCGTCAGTACATACCGTGACGATGAGGATGAACTCAGCAGCAGCAACAAAACCAACAGTGAAAAAGGCGCTGCCAGTGGTGAACAGATCGAAATGTCATCGTTAAAGGGAAAACCCACTGCAAAGAAACCGGAAGAAACTCCAGCTAAAAATCCACCAAACGACGTTGAAAGTCCCGCCGCTGAAGAAGACAAAACATCAACAGCCACAACAACAAACCCGGATGTATCTACTTTAACTGGTTCCGAGTCAGAATCCCCTGATCCATTGCCAAAGAAACTCCAGCACACTGTCAACACTCGACTGAAGAACGATCTCGTTGTGACCACTCTTTTAGCCGTGATAATGTTCGGTCTGCATTGTAGTACTGTATTCACAGTTCTCCAGCCAGATCTGAACGTTGTTCTTTACTCATTTGCGGGAGTTCTCGGTCTACTGCTACACTATGTGATACCACAGATGCGCAAACATATGCCATGGTTGTGTTTTGCCCATCCTATTCTGCATCAGGAAGAGTATGGATTTTTTGAGGTGACACATGCCGCTAAAGTTATGTGGTTCGAGAAGCTGTACATATACCTGTGTATGGTGGAACGGAATGTGCTGTTTCCATTGATAGCTATATCAGCGCTGACAGCTGATTCGCAGGCGATTGCACAGAAGTTCGGTGTGGGGTGGGGAACATTTATTATCGCTGTGTGTTCGTTAAAATGTAAGTAAATATGGTGTTGCATGGACTTGGGGTCTAAGAGTGAAGATATGTGGTTCACATTCGTGTGCCAATCATTACTCTAGTATAATTTGATTTGAATATATACAGTCATTCGCTTTTAGATGCCAAGTCGTCGACCGATAACGAATCCATACTTTCATTTGTTTCCTTACTCGCTCTATCGTTTATAATTTACAGTTGTTCGGAACGCTTATTCGGACGCCACAAATCAGTACCTGATTGTTATATTCACGGTGCTATTCTTTAAAGTAGATTTTATCTTTGCCAGCGAAACGTTTCTCATTGATTACTTCTTCGTATCATTGGCCTTTCGCAAATGCTGTGATTTTTTATTAAAGGTAAACAGTGCTCATCTATTATACTTTCTGCTTGACAAACATGGTTTCTTGTATTTTCTATTTTAAGCTCCAATTCATTGTGACCTACATAGCACCTTGGCAAATAACTTGGGGTTCAGCATTTCATGCCTTTGCTCAACCATTTAGTGTGCCCCATTCAGCGATGCTATTTCTGCAGGCTGGAGTTAGTGCAATACTGTCAACACCATTAAATCCTTTCCTCGGAAGTGCAATTTTTCTCACGTCCTATGTGCGACCGATAAAATTTTGGGAACGTGACTACAACACCCGCCGCATAGACCATTCCAATACTCGGCTAAGTTCACAGCTGGAACGTGATCTCGGTGCTGATGATAACAATTTGAATAGCATTTTCTATGAGCATTTGACGAGATCACTACAACATTCTTTGTGTGGTGATCTATTGATGGGTAGATGGGGAAACGTCAATCAAGGAGATTGTTTTGGTAAATTAAACAGTACTTTGATATTTTTCGCTCGTCTCAACTCTCAACTCCTTAGTTCTTGCTTCGGATTACTTAAACTGCTTGGTTCACATTATCGAACTGGGCAATGGACTTTGCACATTCCAAATGCGTGGTCTTGAGTTTCGAGGCACCTACTGCCAACAACGAGAAGTTGAAGCTATCACCGAGGGTGTGGAGGACAACGATGGCTGTTGTTGCTGTGATCCTGGACATTTGCCAAGAATGTTGAGTGCAAATGCAATGTTTTCTACTCGATGGTTAGCATGGCAGGTAGTCGCCGCGCAGTATGTTCTCGAGGGGTATTCTATTTCGGACAATTTAGCCAGTGCAACCCTGCAGGTGTTTGAGTACAGGAAAGTACTGATTACTTATTATATAAAGGTAACATTCTATCCTTAGCTAGTTATGTAACTTAACTAAATTATTATTCTTAACAGAGCATAATCTACTACGTTTTGAAGAACCCTAAAGTGGATCGATGGTTGTCTGCATCCGGACCCATTCAAGACTCCCTCGCCGACACCCTTAACCGGCAATTTGTCGACTTAGATCCTATTTTCAACTATAATCTGGATGAAGACTTCGATATTCGGGCTTTGGGTATAACCCGTTCAAGTTTCTGCTCGGTATACCTCAATTGGATTGAATTCTGTTGCGAGAAAAAGAAAGAGGCAGCTCAACCAAAAGAAGGACCAGCTACAGCACCTCAGAGCAAAGAAACTATCAACGTTGAACCAAAACTCAAGAAACCATTACCCAACGAACCGTCACAGCAACTGCCAGTTAGATTTCCGACAATAGCAAGGGATTCTCCTATCGTCTCTTTGTGTCTGGCATTAGGACTTCTCGCACGACGGTCGTTAGCGACGGCCAGTCATAGCTCTCTAACGGGCGTTGAGTTTTTTCTGCACGGCTTGCATGCTCTCTTTAAGGGTGATTTTCGAATAACTTCGCCAAGAGATGAATGGGTGTTTGCCGACATGGAGTTGCTGCATGCTGTAGTTGCTCCAGCAGTTAAAATGGCACTTAAACTTCAGCAAGATCACATTTCCAATCCCGACGAATATTTCGATCCCCTCGCTTTGCATGAGGCGATTACGTCGTACTCAAAAGATTTGGTCATTTCGCATGAAGCAGATCCAGTTTGGCGAAGTGCAGTTTTACGTGGAGCTCCCAATCTCCTGGCTCTACGACATGTCATGGAAGATGGTTCTGACGAATATCGGATCATTCGACTTACGAAGCGATTTCTGAGCTTTCGTGTGATCAAACTCAATCGAGAGTGCGTCCGTGGACTCTGGGCAGGGCAGCAACAGGAGCTTATTTATTTAAGGAATCGCAATCCCGAGCGTGGCAGTATACAAAACGCAAAACAAGCACTGCGGAATATTATAAACTCATCCTGTGATCAGCCAATCGGCTACCCCATCTACGTGTCACCGTTGACCACCTCCTACGCCGACACCAATGATCAGCTGTGTAAAGTAATCGGTGGTCCCATCACATTGGAGTCGATAAAGACGAATGTTATTGATTGGTGGCACCGGGTGAGGGAGCGTTGCCGTCAGGGCTGCAGTAGTGGGAGTGCGACTGTTGAATCTGCAGGTGATACAATTCCAGACATTCCTTCAGTGTATTTCTCTCCTGCCACAGCTAATAATCCTGGCGGAGGTAGTATTACATATGGAAGCCAAAGTTTAGCAGGTCCAGCAACGAGAACCGGGCTGGTGGGAATGCACAAACCAACGAGTTCTACTCTATTGGCTGGTCTGCTAAATCGAGAACGGGAGAATCAGGAAAATGCCCCTGCAATGCGTGAGCATCGACTTGTTCGCAAGGGACATGTGCAAACGGTAAGGGGAGATCGCGAAAGGAGAGCTACACTCCCCATCACAAGTGGAATGAGTACAGGTGCTGCCAGTTCGAGGGATCTGAACGATTCAATGGGTGGAAGTAGCACTACCTCTGAATTGCGTCGCACAGATTTCTCAGAAAGCAGTCAGTACACAAAGATGTCAACGTCATCGGGAAATTTAGGTATTGGGAATATTATAACAACGCCTGGCGACTATCCGCGAAAGTCAAAAGGTCCCATTAACCTAACACGGACCGAGATTAAATCAGAAGACAGTATTACCTCGCCAATTGAACTCAACAAGAAGGTCATCATTGTCGATGGAATGGAGGTGGGTTAAGGAGTTTTCAACAAAATCATAGACTAACCTATTTTTTCAGATCTATGATTGTCTAGACATGGGTCGTCGCATTGACGTAGTCTGGCCGAACGAAAAAATGCGTGCAAATGGAGGGCGTCTTTCATGGAACGATTGGTCTCCGCAAGAAGGCATGGTCGGCTATGTGGTCCATTACTGGTCACCGAATCACGCCGATCAACGATTTCGTTCACACGTAAATCGAACATTATATCTGATTGAAATCGGCGAGCACTACGTTCCTGTAGGAGAACGCGGAATCAAAGAATACAACCAAATCATCGATAGCAAGGAGAGCATCAGCCGCTCATCAACCATCACTAATGCTGTTGAACTAGAAGAGTCACCGGAAGAGAACGGCACAGTAACATCAGCTAACAGTGCCGAACAAGTTGCAACAATCGACCAAGAAACCAGTATGAGCGAATCAATGACTGAACTAACAACTAGCGAAGTATGACCTATAAATCTAAGCTCACGTCTCACAAACTATCATCCATCTCCTGAATACGAAAAACACGCCTTTATCCAATTCTGGCAGCGAAATTTTTAATATATGTATCTTCAAGGAATTCCACACGAAAAGTTCTCTCTATCTCTCACCTATAATGTAGATTTAACTCTTCCCTCTTCCTGTACATACTACATGCAAAGCAACACAGAAAACTTGTAAAAAGAACTCCTTATCACACACACATATATATAAAATATATATTTACAAGTAAACATATATATTTGTAGAAGGAACAAATACCGACAAAACAAAAAGAAATTATTATTTATAAAATATCAATTGATTATGGTTATTATTATAATTATAAATATATATTATGGATAAGCTCTCATGTTGCCTTAAACGATTAGACTGATTTTCTATATTTTATCGGATTCATTGTCATTTTAGAAAAAAAAACAAAGCGAAACAAAACAAATTGTAGCTTAGACAAAACAAAACAACAAAGAAAAAAATTTAAAAAAAGGTTGCAGATAGAAGGAAGCACCACCATCTTCTTCTTCATTATATTCAAACGAACAAAGTAAAATAAACTGTTGTAATATAAATAAGAGAAAAAAATTATATGTTTAAGACAAAAACATTGTATTAGTCGTCCCTGATTTTGTGAATAGCTCACTCCCTCCCCCCTCTAAGGAAAAATGTAAATAGATTTTTTTTTATTCAATAACTGACTTCACACTCTCAACATCCTATCCAGAGCTTTTTCTTTCTTCTTCCTCTTCTTATTAAAAATACAAAAACAAAAAAAAAAAACAACTTTTAACTTCTATCTCTACCTATATACCAAAATGAGAAAACACTAATTGAATTATATAAGTTTCCACTGTTATTAATTAATTATTGAAACATTTAAAACAAAAAATGCTGAATTAAAATAAATAAATAGAAATAAAAAAAAAAAAAGAATATTAAGAGATACCTATACATATAGAGAAAACATTTATTGTATTCTAGTGTATTTATTTTAAATTTAAAAGAATAGACAAACAAATAAAAATAAACGAAATAAAGTTATATATATATATAGGAAAAATAAAAATACTAAAAGTGTTATGTAAATAGGACAAAAAAACAAAACAAAACAAATTCAGCAAAAAATTTATTTAAGGATATTTCTCGTAAATGAATTCAATAAAAATTACTATAAAAAAATTCAATTAAAAACTAGTGTCTCATTTGGGCATATTTTGGCAAGTTAATAACATTAAAATTTAGAATGAAAATTACATGAGGCAATGCACCACATTTTGATACAAAGATGAATAGAGCTAACAACAGATACCTGGAAATAGATCGATAGTTTGGATAGCACCGGGCAAGTACTAGACTGTCTAAGACAAACATCATAGTATGATCTCATCGCGCATTTGTAGAGACTTCTAATGGAATTGAGGAACAGACAAATGTTTTGAAGTAAACGAAAACAAAACCAAGAACCTATTCTTCCAAAATGTCACTGTTACTTCAAATAACTAAAAATTTGAGGTAGTTAAGGAAAACAGAACCTCCGGCGTAAAGTCCAAGCGGTTGCGGATGCCAGAAAAAAACCCACTGTATCCCCGGGATACACAGATTGATAATGAACAATTCTCAGAAGAGTGCAAAAAGTTAAAATTCACCAAGCTTGGGGGATGGCATATGGAAACTGCAAAAGTCCGCGACCTTTCGATATTGGACCAGATCAAAGAATATTCAAATTTAACTCCCAATGTCGAACATTTTCTATACCATGAGCATCATCATAGATCGATTCATTCACTTTATCGGCTTTTCATCGAATTTGCAAAGCCTTTGATAGTGTGAATCGATTCAATTTGTTTAAATAATACCTATGGTACTGGTACACATTACACTGCATTATGCAAACGATATCAATAACATCCAACTTTATACCTTCTCTTGGAATCGATTTTGGCAAAGTTAATCTGATAGACTGATTAATGGTGGAACCGGATGAAATCGGAGCTAGTGCTTTGACAAGGATACTGTGCAATACATACGAGCATATCAAGGCCTCTTTATATTGTTAAAGCCCTTATATGAAGTGTATGTTTGCAATTATTTGAACACAGCTCTCAGGTTGGAGACTACTATGAAGACCGAAACTCTGCTTAATAGATAAAGGAACGGCCGAAGCTAGGAAGATCGCTCTAATTAACTAACAATCTACTACGGTATCGGCCAGTATTACACTTTACGTACCTATTACAAAAAAAAAATAAACATTTAGAGTATCACATTTTAGGGGCTAAACTCAGTAAGTCCGTCAAAGAAAATAGATCTTAAGTAGCAACTAGTGGTCAGTCAATGAAATTTGCTTCATTACAATTATGTATTTGCTTTACAGCAATAATAGTAAATATTTTCTGTAATGTGAACCTATTCCTACAGTATCCGTAGTCAAACTAAACGATTCGCTTTTTACATTTAAAATGGCTTGAAATCAATGCAGCAGAGATAGTGAAATATGAATCTAAACTATCATGTACCATGAAATAATACATACGTTTTGAGACTTGATTGTTGAGGCTTTCAGAAAGCCCTTCCTATCTTGAATTCTAAGTCATAATTATGGCATATTACGCTGGTAGAGTATAAGCTGGTGTATAATGAAATGATATTGTATTGACTATGTATTTGGTTCTTGAATATCATGATGTGTTTCCTAAGATGATTGAAATTTCATTAGTACATATAACCCTAAATAAAATTCTCTAAGTTATCTGCACCTCTACAAAGTTGTTTGGAAGGTTGCTTGTTCCTGTTTTTTCTAGTGTAATGTCTGATTGTTTGGCTTAAGTCTAACTTGTATGATGTATGATTTTTGAGTGATGTGAAACATCAAAACGCACTTCGCTGTACATTTGTTTAATCCTAGTTTATTTAATTTATTTACAAACATTTTCCCACTTATCTAGTGGCATCAATTGGCGGCCAATAAGGTGAGAGTTCCGCGAGTTTTACTTCAAACAGGAGATCACAATACTGTTGCAAGAGGACTAAAAAGAAAGAAATATATGCCACTTTTGAAGATCATTAGTCCTTCTCTACTTACAATTGGGATCCTGCTTCCATTCGTCCAGCAGCTTCTGTTTGGAATTGATCTCTTTTGTGATCAGTGCCCTCTTGAACTTAGTTACACTTTCATTCAGGTTTGACCAACTTTTTACAATCGAAGAAGGCGTGGCTTTCAATTTTGACTTGAACTCATTCAGTTTAGGAAAAACTTCTCCATTCAGAAGGAACATACCAAAATAGCTGCAAAGAAAAACTTTAGTAGATCATTTACGTTTGTAGCCACCAAATGAAACTTTACCAACAAGCTTTCTCACTCAATGGCATTTCGACCTCAGCGAGTGGAATCTCCCAAGCAGCCTTTCCATACGTGGCATCGACAAAGCAATATACTTTTCCCTCATCTGTATTATACTTAGGCAATGGGTCTTCTTTTATCGAACGGATATTACACAACCTTGGTACGTAGAGAAGCAACCACTCAGGTTCTATCGCTGTGATTCCGCGGATGAACAACTTTGTGCTGTCCCCATTTTGAGTTTCATAGGCTTCTTGGTATATCACCCATTCTGGTTGCTTTTTCTTGAGGACTGATGAAGAGTGCATGAATACAGGTTCCTCCATGTCTAAACAGTTGTAAGCATACTTCATTTTTCTCTTTTGCTCCTTATCGTTTATTTCGTCGAGTGGTACCTTTCTAGCCACCCGGTCACCCATTCCAGCGAGGAGAATCTGTCTGAGGAACTTTGCCTGCTTGTCTGTCGGAGGTACCATTTCTGGATCGACACCGAGGTTGACGTTGGTTAAATTCAAGTTGATTTCATTGGTGAGTTGCACACGTAACTTCCGAACTTCTGTGATCGCCTTATGTCGTAGTCCATTCTCAGTACAAAATGTTTGCAGTTCGCCCTTGAATCCAGCGTATTCGGCAGCTCCTACTGCCCTCAACAGCACCATGGGATCACCGAGAAGTTCAAAATTCCCGGTAAAAGCCCACGCTTGACGACGTCTTTGCCATTTATTCAAAGCTATGCTGTTGTCCTTTTCTTTATCTGAGCCCGTTTCAATGAGTAGCTCCTGAACTGAGAGAGCTGCCACTAGACACACCGTGTAAGGTAGCATATTCTGTTGATGACTTAAAGCCAACATTTTGCCAAACCGAGGAGCCACTGGAAATCGGGATATAACATGTCCAAGTCGCGTTACTGGTGCCACAGCTTTAGGATCATCAGGATTTTCCTTCGGTCCCAAGGCTCCTAAGACTATCAATCTTCTCTCTGCCGCCCGAAGTTGCTCAGCGTCTGGAGGAGATGGAAACGGAAAGTTGACTACTCTATCGATTCCCATGCAGCGCATTTGCATCATTAAATCATCTACTGGCTTCTTTTGAATGTCTGGTGTGCTAAAGGACTCGAATTCATCGCCGTACACAGCACTTGAGTAGAGACGGTAGCAATGGCCCGCACTGGTACGTCCTGCACGACCTGCTCTCTGGTCTGCCGAAGCTTTACTCGTGAATGTCACGGTGAAGGCACTAACGCCAGTGATCTTGTCATATAGACGGGTCTTCTGACGCCCAGAATCCACTACATACTTAATGTTGGGGATAGTCAGCGAGGTTTCAGCAACATTTGTGCTGACAATGCACAGTCGACAGCCGTCTGGTGGTGCTTGAAAGATCCTACTTTGTTTCTCGGACGAGAGCAGCGAGTACAGTGGAAGAACCCAGAGAGGTTGAGAGGTCGTTACCTTGTTCTCATCATCGGAATCAGAGTTCTCGTCATCGGATTCCCCTTCATCGTTGTCCTCTTCCAAAAGATCTGCCTCCGTATCATCACCCGGTAGTTTGTAGTCATCCAAGTTGATCTTCGGCAAAGCGATCTGTGAGAGGAATTTCTTCTTGGAGCGCTTCACATTTTGTATCGCTTTCTTCATGTCAAACTCATCATCGTCGTCTATCTCCTCCGGCTGAGGAGTATCTTCTTTGACTTCTGTGGGCTTCTTCTCAGTTGGCTTGTAAGGAAACATCCTCCTCAGTTTTCTTACAAGATGATTAACCTCCTGCTGTCCTGTGACGAAGATTAGAATGCCACCTTCCGGCAGCTTGGAGTGGATCTTCAGGGTTTTCTTGAAGGCCTCTTCCACATAATTTTCAGCTGTAGTCTTCTGGAAGTGAATTGTCACAGGGAACTGACGTGCTTCCACCTTCAATAGTGGGGGAGGAATCTTGAAAAGTTTAGAATTTTCGAGGAAATCTTCAACTCTGAGTGTGGCCGACATGATGATTAATTTTAGGGAATTTCCACGCTTAACTCTCAGCGGTACAATGCGCGATAGAAGACCAATAAGTATGTCAGTGTAGGCACTTCTTTCATGTGCTTCGTCGAGAATAATCACAGAGTACTTGAGTAGCATGAAATCCGATTCGATCTCCTTCAGCAGCACACCATCAGTCATAAATTTGATCTTTGTTTGATCGGTAACATTGCCTTCGAAACGAATGAGATAGGAAACCTCCTTCTCGCTTAAGTTCATCTCACGGGATACACGTTTGGACATAGAAATCGCAGCCACACGGCGAGGTTCTGTTACACCAATGAGTTTATGCTTAGCGTATCCAGACTCGTACAAAAACTGAGGGATTTGTGTAGTCTTTCCAGAGCCAGTTTCTCCGGCAATAATGATAATAGAGTTCTCATTAATTGTCTCCATGATGACTTGCTCCTCGGCGAGGATGGGCAGTTTCAGACGTGCTGCTTGTATGTCCGGATCTCGATTTACTGGAATATATACGGCGGGCTTCGTTGACACCTTAGGTTTTAATAGTGTATCCTCCTTTTTCACTGGTTGTACAACGGGTTTTGGGGCAGGAACCTCTTCATCTTCTGCGTCATCTTCATCTGACGATTCTTCCTTTTCCAAACCAATAATATTTTGGTTCTTCTTCTTTGCCTTCGTCTCCCCATCACTGTCACTGTCGCTCTCCTCAGCATCATTGTAGCCCTTTAGAAGTTCCAGTCGTTTGCGTTTATTCATACCAGCTATACTACTAACCCTACCTGCTGCCGCTTCCTGTTGCCTTTGTGCCTTCTTTCGCTTCTGTTTCTCTAGCAGGGCGTCCAAGTTACCCAATTTCTTCAGACCAATGGTCTGAATTTGACTGATGGATTGGTACAAGTTCAACTCATCCTGTGATATTTGAACTTTCTCAAAACCTTCAAGTATTGATGCTCTCTACAAAAAGACAAAATTGAACTCCCCACCAACACAAAATCTTATCCAAACTCACCTCCTCCTTTTTTCGCTTTTTGTTAACAATCGACTCAAGACGTTTCCGTTGTTTTTTGGTCAAAATTTTTGTGTGATGGTGAACCTCAGGTTTGGTTTTGGTTTTTCGTTTCTTTGAAGGTAACACAAATGCGTTTGCTGCATCGTAACCAGAGCCTGTTGCAACCGAATCGCCGAACTCTAATTTGATCTGAAATGGTAGTAAAATTAATGACACTGTCCACGCTTTGCTGGCAATGTTATACGTTTTTTAATTCAGAATTATCGATGACTGTCTTGTTATTTTGCCGAGCTTTGGCGTTGTGTACTTTTTTACCCATTCTTGTGAAAAAATTTTTAATTAAATTTGAAGCGAACTCAGATTTGGATTTGTTTTTAAAAGCACATCGCACGTGTGATGGAATGACAGGCAACTAGGGACAAAATTTTGACAGCTAATCGGCGATGTTTTCGTAGTTCCTATGTTCGAAGATTAGTCACGGTTACTGCATTACCGGCAACCACGTTGTCTGTTTGAATGTTGGTTTAAGATTTCAAATCTTAAAGGACGTACATATCATATCATCATGATCGTGACGCATGATAATAAAAAAACCAGAATATGTTCGGACATCATGATTAGGTACTTAAATTCAACGTTATTGACAGTTTTGATTTGTAGTAAGTTCTAGTTTCCAGTCCAAGTCCCGAAGTATAAACTTTAAAGGAAAACATACTTCTCCGACTGAAAATACACACAAGGACAACTAAACAAACTATCAGCATATCATGGATCGTCTGAGAGGGCACTGCAGTTTACTACCTTTTTAAATCTGCTAGGTCCGAAATGTGACAGCTGATTCTGTTCACAATCTTCTTTCTAAAATCTAACTTTCCAATTACCGAAACTCGATAACACCGCAGCCAGTTATCTAAGTAAGTAATTAGAGCAAAAAGATGTATACGCCTGCAAACCACAAAATGTCATTAGTCACCACAAATTTAAACTGTATTAGGTTCTTGGATATACTACAAATTATTGTAGCAGATGAGTTGGTGAAATTGTTCAGTTTTGAGCTCCAGGATGCATGATTTACTGCAATAGATTAGAAAATTATATACCACAATTGACAAAAACAAAAACACAAATATATCGCAAAATGCATTTAACAGTAGGACCCTTCCATTCGTGTGAAGAATATAACACGCACAGCAAGAATTGTTGTTAGAACCTAGGCCCTGAGTACCGTATGTACCTGTCGCGTCAAAAATTATTAGTTTTTAATAAGAGACTGTGACTAGTTTTAGGGCAAAATGTCTCCCATCTAAAGTGATCAGGTCATCCAGCCCGAGAATGACATCGGTTGGCAATAATGCAGAGCAGATAGTGCACAGGAAGGGGTCCATACAGATTCTGGGTTAAGCAAAGTATATCGACAACATCAGCTCTGTTGCAGGGCAGACAAAATGAGTTGGTACGGAAGTCAAAGAAGTCGAAATCAAGTACCTTTCATCCATAAGCAAAGAGTTTTCTTACAACCGTATATGGAATTTACGTGCCTCTAAGTAAATATGTATCTACATATATGACATGAAAATTGTCACCAAGAGGAAATTGGATGTTGTCTACCACATAGAAGATCACATAGAGGAAATAGACAACGACAGTTCCCAGAGTTGAGATGACAAGGATGGCCAAACCTTAGGTATAAAGATCAAGTGATGGTGGACCTAGGTATAGGAAACTGGAAGCATACTGTTGAGATTGGATGAAAACGGAATACGGCTCTATCTCTGTCAAGGACAACTAAAGGGTACATTAGTAAATGTGGTGGAAATAGAATTGAGAACAATGTATCTGTCAACATTATCGACATTATTATAAAATCCTATTGAACCTTACAAATATGACAAATAATGTGTCGGCTGCTGAGATCCGAACCCAAAAAGTTAATGCAAATGGTTTGAAACGCGGCTGCAGACCTTGTACTCTTATCGTCAACCAGTATTTGTATAATTTAAAAATGCAAATTCTTATCAGTCTTCAGAACAAAAGACAAGTACCATGGAAACGCTCTAATAGGTGTTCTATACTGCATTGCATTGAGCAGCTTGTCCTGTTGTTGAAAAATGTTACAAAATACAAAAATTTATATTTGACTTTTGTCATAAAAATAAATAAAAAGAATAATACAAATTAAACAACAATTACCTACGCTACGAATGTTCAAAAAAAAAAATACGATGGCTAATTGGAATTTCCCAAAACCTTACGAAATTCACCCAGAAAGATCCCATTCGAAAATAAAAGCAAAAACTTCCCTTAAAATCCACCACTATTACCAACTGCAAATGGCCACCTCAGTGAATCAACCAAAAATATTCCCTTCGTCCTTCGAACAACAAAAAATTTCCTCTTCACTTGTGAACATTATATCCACTTCCGTCGCCCCCTTTTCAATCGACACAACCCTCTTCCATCCCCGCTTAAACCAACAAGCCATCACGACGCATACGCACTAGCTGCAGCGCAGCGAAATTCATATCGTTCTTTCTCTACAAAAATTTCGAATAACGAAAAATTCGAAAATTCGAACTTAATATCGGTCGGCGGAGTTTTTATTTAGATTTTAAGGTAGACATTAATCGGGACGTTTTAGTGTATCGCAGTATCGTGTACAGTTGAAGAACCAAAGTGCAAAAGCGAACCAAAATTCAAAGTTAAAAAAACTAAATCACTTTCAGAATCACATCCGTTAAATTCGGTTGGTGTTTTACCATGTAAAATCCTAAAGAACTCAAGTATTTATCTGCAAAGGAATTTCATATCCATCTTCGAATAAGTACATTAGAACGTAATTTTTTTTCCCGTTTTGTACACACATCCGCAGTGGGTATCCAGTGTATAGAGAGAGAGTACTAGCATCAAAGATACTTTATTTTAGGGGTGTGCCTGGTAGTTTCGATTTTTTTCTCTCGACGCAAACACAACTTCTCAATCGGGTCGTCGGAGTTTTTTTTTAAATTTTTATTTCGTCCTTTTAACATAAAATCAAGAAAAGATACTTTGGATTTATTCTTGTCGTGGGTTGATTAGTCAAAGCAATAAGTGAACAAGTGTGAAAGAAGAAAATTTACAATAAAAGATACACATAAAAGCAAAATGTCGTCATCTGCGAGATACCTTGTTACATGTGTGACTGCATTTGTGCTAGTTAGCAGTTTACAGGTAAGTTTTTCGTTCTAGTAAAGTAGTTCTAAATCTTATCTTTTGTAATTCTAACAAGTCGGGGAAAATTTTAGTTTTTTTCTTTTTTTTTTTTTTTTGCAAGAAATTGTGAAATAAAGAGCTATGACTAAGTTACTACGCATGTATCTCAAAATATAGTAGAACCATTGGTTAACGTTTGAATATTTGACAAACGTAATTCAATTGTGTAAAAAAAAAGGTATCTAGAGTGGAGGAAAAAAAGTCAGTCAGAAATTCCAGTAATAATCGTCAGTCGAAGGATATCGATCTTCGAACAACAAGAAGAAGAAAATCGACACTTTAAGGAATTCCCACCACACAAAACGCCATCACCCATACATGCATTTAGTGATTCACCGCACTCACTCACTTATACATTACACATTAGCAGCATTTGCCTTGTTGAAAGGCAACCCCAACACACATTCATCTATTCAACCTAACCCCTCCACCACCCAACCCTTGTGAAATGAGAGAGAGGTTACAACAGAGAACAAAAACGGGCCACCACTCTGTGTATACAGGTACACCACTCAGGCAGGCACTCAGGCAATAGTAGTATCTGGCAGTAGCAGCACCTTGTGCTGGGAAAAAGCCTGCCAGCTATTTATTTTCGACCTATAGATACTAAGAACCTTTTTTGAAAACATTTCATTTAAATCCTACACACTCCTCCACCACCACCCCCTCGATTTATCAACGACACCCTATGAGAGAGTAGCGAACATTTTCCAAAAGGATACCTTCCTAGAGAAGTTCATCGGGTGGTTGCACGAGTAGGTTGTAGGCAGTGGATATTTTTTTATTTTTTTTTTGCTCCTCTCATCGTATAGATACTCGATTAGTCGAGATAATTGAATTTCAGAGATATTTAATGGGATGTATGCTAATGACTGTAAATTCCATTACACTCGTTTGTAATGAATTTAATTGCAGTGCCTTGTATCTAGTTAAATTGACAGAGGGAGCGATAGACGCCCCTTTTATGACAAAAGATACTTTAGAGAAGACTATAGGCTTTCCACACTCCATTCCACGCTTTTAAACAAATAGTTCTCTGTTCACTGTCGCCGTGTGTATTTTTCGGTAAGAGGGGGGAAGGACACACATTAATTGGCAAGGATATTGCCATATTGCTTGTAGCCAATGTGCTTGCGCACTCTTGCATAACTTCGTTTGGTGAGTCACCCAAGTCACTATGGTACAGAGCCAGGCCAGGATATTTCATTAGTCATACACAAAGTAGAAAATGAAAAAAAAAAAAGTGTGCAGACTTTTTTTTTTCTCATATCCGCTTTTTATTCGCTCCTTTCTCTTGGGAGGAATTTCTTTTTCCAAAGTCTGTGTGAAAGGACGTGGGGGCTCTGTAGAAGAACAAAGGACGTTTAGACGGCACGCTTTGTTTCCTTTATTTTGTACGGTGACGATCGAAAAGTAAATGTCAAAACGAGGAGACAAAGGATTTCGAATTCTTTCAAGGGGTTAAATGCTGGAAAAAAAAAAAGAAAAAATGCGCAAACTTTACAAAAATTTCTCAATTGGATTAGATAAACCTGCCTTTGTTAGTGAGGAGTTTTAGGATTTTTTCCGATTTCTAAAGTGCAACGACCTAAGTCACGAAATCGGTCTTTTTATGAATCCATCGAGTAACCATAACGACCTTTTAGGACCAACAACAAGAGCCATGAACATGAATTTGTAATCGGGTTGTATCGATTGCTTTGTATCTACGTCATTGGTTAAGAAAGCTTGTGTTCAAAACATTAACCACTTTGAGGGTACACATTCCACTGTCTTCAAGGGGCCCTCCCACCAAGATTAAGGATATCTTTATTTATATCTTGAATTTCACGCTAATTTACCGTGAAGACGAAGATAATCAGATTGGAAGATTTAGTTTATGGTAATGTGAGCAATTATTCACCGGTTGCTGGGTACAATTATTACACCTGTCACTACGGTTGAGGAGGAATCTTCCAGGTCCATGATTTCGATTCGTTTGATGGTAACCCATTGTGATTGTGTTGTCTAAAAATAATTTTTTCCATAGTTTCAAGGGATATCCATTGTGTCATACGCACGCCACACACAAATGACACTGAAAAAAAAGATGCTACCACACCCAGTCTCACGTGGGCTATACATATATTGAGAACAAAAAAAAAAATTCAGAAAACAAATTCAGGACATTTTTCGTGCAAAGTACATGTGGTTGGAAGCATTCTAAAGAAAAAAAAAAAAAACAATAAAGAAAAGCCCTTCACATGGCTTAAGTTTTTTGTCGGATGATTGGCTACAGTTTTCTGCGAAAAGTTACTTTTTGGGGATGTTGAGAGCATCCATTAAATAGGATTTTTTCCGAAGGACTTCTGCATGTGCCAATAGATGATAGATTGCTTTAGTTATTGGATGACTTTCGAAGAATTTTTTTTTTCTTCTGCCAGTTTGTACTTTTAATGGTATTGAGAAAGTATTGGGCCAGGCCGATACCTAATTTGGCATATGGGAGGCCTACCCTACCAAGTTTGAGTTGGCTTTCATTGTACTTTATGCAATAAAATTTTAGGATATGCCCGAAACTTTATGTTCCCGTTCGAGACTAAGAAAGTAATTTTAAAAATTATTATCACACTGGATCAAGGAAATTGTTGGTTTTAGTGATTTTTTCATGGTTATGGTGAATGTCATTATACTGAGATTTGTAAATTTGGCACCGAAAAATGTAGCTAGAATGAAATAATCGACTTGAGGCTTAAAATCGTGTTCCAACATATGAAAAGCATCTGATATTATAGTGGTTGTGTGAATTATTTAATCTTGTTACCTAACCTCATAGGAAACTTAATTGGAAGCTTAATGTCAATGAAAGAGTTAAAAAGGCAGTGATCGCGGTTTGACACTTGCAACCGAATCTTTGGCAGAAGGTGGGGAACAAAGCCTAGGATACATGATTCTGTGAATGTATACGGCAATTGTAAGACTAATACTCACGTATGAGAACGTAGTCTGGTGGCGAGCTGCGGAGAAAGCAACCAATCTTTTAGCGAATGACTAAAATAGAGACGCTAGCATGTATAAGCATAGCCAGCGAGAACTATGCCTATAGCTGGGTTGGAAACAATCCTTAACATTCTACCGCTAGACTTGTACATACAAGAGTCTGCCGCCAAGAGAGCCTTGAGAATAAGTCAATCATATGGCTTGAACTCAAACCTCGAAGGGCATACACAGATCCTAAAGAATCTAGTAGGAGAAGACGTAAACATCGACTACACGTCACCATACCTCGATTGTGAAAAACCATTCTCTAGCATTATTCCGAGTAGAAAAGAATGGGAAACCAAGAAACCAAGAGACAAATCTATATCTATCTACGCAGATAGGTCATAGATGGATATAGGAGCGGGAGCCGGTATATTCTCCATGTAACTAAACATACACAGCTCAAGCAGACTTTCTGACAGCAGCATTGTCTTCCAAGCAGAGCTCCTGGCTGTGACAAAGACAACCAGTATGTTATCTATGATGGCAATACCACCGGATGATACCACCATATTTATTGACAGTCAGGCAGCCATTAAAATCAAATCCAAGCTAGTTCGACGCTGTCGCGAAGAAATTAAGATTCTTGGCTCACAGCACAATTTAAATTCTCTGCTGGGTCCCTGATGAACACTATCACTTCTGGTTTCTAAGGACATCACGATGGCTGGAGATCGTATTCACCAACAAGTAGTAAAGAAGCAACTAGGCAAAACTCAGTATAGGAACTTGGACCAAAATCCCTCATGGAAAAAACTTCTCAAAACAAAAATTGCCCGTCGGATACGGCTTTAAACAGTAGGCTCCTACCATTCGTGCAGAGAATATAACACGTACAACACAAATGGTTGTGAGAAGCTAGGGCCTGGGTCCAATGGGCCTGTCGCGCGAAATATTTGTACTTTTTTTTTTTGATAAATGAAGCGAGTGCTGTAATATAAACTTTCGTCAAAAGTAATATCAAAAAGACAAGAAGAACTGACTGAAGTAGTCATATCTTCAGAACTAGGCGATGAGCCAATTAGTGGCGACCAAACAGTCGATGGTTCCCAGAGTAAGAGGGTGATCCACCCACCTTACACATCGGCAGTACAATGGGCCTCCTCTGGTCTACCAACCAACAATTCAAAGGGTCGTTGATAAAGCAATAATGGACTTTAACAAAAGCTTAAA
Organism: Xylota sylvarum; assembly: GCA_905220385.1. Lineage (NCBI taxonomy): Eukaryota > Metazoa > Arthropoda > Insecta > Diptera > Syrphidae > Xylota > Xylota sylvarum. Next base: position 90,058,102 of record LR999957.1, on the reverse strand, counting down.
TGGTCCGAAGAAATAACTATATGGTGGCAATTAACTCAGTTATTTTCATTTCTCATTATTGCACCGCTCTGCTCCGCTTCACTACTTCATTCACCGCATCTTCAAGAGTAGTAACGGTAATTGTATAAATGAATAAGGCATGTAAAGGCAAAGGCATATCGAACTGAACTGTGACTGAAATGTTTCTGTGAAATACGTAGATGCACTAAATTTTAGGTGAAATCATTATTCATTTACAGTAGTGAAGGCAAAAGAATATTTGAATACTTATTCAAACAGTCTACAAGTAAATCCTAGTCTAGACTTCATAAATTGCTTCTAAATGAGACTAGCATTTCTAGAGAGAAGTGATGGCTAATGAGTTAAAAACAGCCAGAAATTGGTAAAAACTCTGGACGAAACCTATTTCTCCGGTTGTAACACATCGAAGAAGCTTCAATGATATCAGATAACCACTAGATATGTAGACCCTATGCGAGAAATTAGATCTTGGCAAAGCATTGTACTAGACCGTTCAACGCGGAACGAAAGGCAAGGAATGTATGAACCTTACAGAACGCCTGAAAATAGATTGGATTGTAATACTGATAAGTATTTCAGTCAAGCCAATATTCCAAGAAAACTGTTGAACGAGCTGATTGGGTATTTTGTGAAACCCACAAGTAACTATTCTTTCCTTTGTTAAAACATGTCTTAATTTTAATTCACTTGAGTGACACTCGACGATATACATAAGAACTGTGTTAGGTTAAGGTCTTCAGAGGTTTAATGTGTCTCAGATTTATTGACGACTTGGCAGTTAGTTAGGTAAGAAAAGATTGTTCATCCTGGCTTTTGTGAGATTAAAAATTACTCAAAAATCCCATCGATTTTCAGCTCTGTTGGGTAGATAAATTCACCTGCAATTCTGTCCAGTCCAATTTACGCTGTCTACCTCTCTCTAACTTGTTAACTAGAATTCGCTTTATGAAAGCAATAAATACAAATCAATCCAAAACTAATGAACCTTGACCGATTAATGAAATGATAGCCAAAGTGAAATATTTGCTTCCATATTAATTCACAAGGTTAGAGGAAGATTTTGTTTATAGATCCTTAAGAAGAAATAGTATGCTTATAGTATGAATTGAAGTAAATAACTTTTATCTTTATCCACGTTTTAAGAGAAGAACACAGAAATGTATAGAGCAGTTGTCGTAAAGGAAAGGTTGATTTCTTGATACATTATTTAATAAAGATTCCTTTTGAAAAAAGAATTAAAAAAATTATAAATACATACGTGTCATCTGGTCTAGTCTAGACCATCTAAATTTAGCGAAAGCTAAATACCTACATTTATTAGGGTATGTCGGTCACATGCAACTGGCCCACATCAAACTGTATGACGTAGTGGTCATCCAATCCTATGTTTGGATATAAACTAATTTCAATAACAAATCAATTTTGATTGAATTGCCACGCAAGATTTATACCCTACTCTTTTAACAAGGCGTCATTTTAATCAGTAAAACATGTCCTATTTCAGAAAGAACTTTACACCCACCGCAGAATATTTTCTATGCCTTATTCTGAAAAAACACCCCCATTTTTAACGATTTACTCCCTTGTGTCAGTGAATTCCCATCGACAAATGCGCACACCTGTTTTTTTTTTTTTTTTTTCTCTGCAGTATTTAAAAATGAGACTTATCGTTTGTGTGGGATTAAAGACCTATTTTCCTTTATTGTAGATTAATTTCACACGACCCAGACAAAATCTAACGATTTTTCCACTTCGCGTACTACTTCCACATCGCTGAATTTGCCATTTTCACTGACACACTAATCTATTTTGTGCATGTAGTGCAATTGCAATTCTATACTCCAGAATGGGAGTGAAAATATTAATTAACTAATCTTTTGTAGAGAAAGTAAAAAAGGGGTGGTAGTAGGTACATATGTACATACATATGTACGTAAATACTTGTACCTGTAAAGCACAATGTAAAGTTAAGGTTGTTTGGAACTTGATAGATACATATGTATTTCTTAACTTTTTTGTTTTGTATAAAGCAATATGTGTTTGTAGGGATTTTTATGATTTTTATTCGAAAAAGAAAAATATCGTAAATTGTGATTATCTAAAAAGTTTTTTTTTAATGAAATTGGTTTTAAACAATATAAAGGGTTTTCCAATAAGGACTTGACAACTTTTTTTTTAAATAAAACGCAAACCATTCGAGATATTTCAAAAACTTTATTATCGGCTTGAAGTACAATCAAAACGTTTATGAATGGAACTCGACTTCGTTCATATGGCCACCGCGGGCGCACGTTTGCATTGGTCGATTCGTTGGACTTCGCGTTCAATGTTGGCTCTGAGCTCTTCCAAAGTCGTCGGCTTGTTGGCATAAACCAATGACTTAACGTAGCCCCACAGAAAATAGTCAAGCGGCGTTATATCGCACGAACGAGGCAAACTACGCCATAATGTGGTCTGAACGATGCTCAATTCTTGAGAACCCCGTGGAATTGACTGATTTGGATCGTTTGCTACGGACGCCTGAACGGCAGAGATATTTTCGACACTTCGACCAACCCGTTGTCTAACTGACACGGCAACATCACACAACGAATATATAGACTCAAATTTTTGCACTAAACTTGTTATTGCCTGTCTACTAGGGCGAGAATTACGACCGAAAATTGGAGTTAACGCTCTTAAAGTAGCAGTCACCGACTCCGAATTTCGGTAGAAAATTTTTACAATTTGCAGACGTTGCTCGTTCGTGTTCGTGTTCGTGTACTTTACCATGATGAAAATGTTGAGTTTACTGAATATATTGACGGTGACAGTTTGATGATTAGTGAAAGAGTGCGTTCACAAATTAAATTCAAATTTGTCAAGTCCCTTTACATGCAATATCCCTCCCTATGGTTTTTCTTTTCCAAACTGGCGCCCAATGCGTATCCACTGTAGGGCGTAATCTAACTAAATTTTCAATTTGAAGCCCATTTAATGACAAAAAAACCCAACCAGAATAAATGCGAGGATGTTAAACAAGACCTACTAAAACAATTAATTTTCATTTGTAATAAATTCCGTCAGGTTTAACTTTTGGATATTAAAAGTGTTTTGAAGACACATCGACAAAATACGATATGGTATTCCTGGTTTTTAAGATTTACTGCTACAATCTTTGCCAAATAGGTAAGAGATGTAAAAAATATATATAAAGCCTTTACAGAACGATTTGATCTAGTCATATTTAATGGTCTAGAAGCGTTTTGAAAAGAGATATTGGAGTCTCTTAATGATAGGCGAATATTTTACTTACCTATGTATATTTTCACACTTCGCAAGGCAGTATTCACATTGAAAACAAGTTTGGTTGACTTATAAAAGTGAAATTATCTGTTAAAAAAGCCTGCCACAAATAATCAAATTCAAGGATACCATGCATCTTTTTGGTTAGCATGGTATCTTTGACATTTTGTGTAATACATAGCCGTGCTGTTTTCATGTTTGGAGTTCGACCCCAAAACATTCTTTTTCTATTTATGACAGCATACATAGGCGAGGCGATCTCTTAACGAGATCGTGAGATGTGAAAAGACACCGAAGATACCTCTGCCCCTATTTACACAACAAAATTCAACATGAAAACTGGGATCCTAGAAATTGGCAATGGATAAACATCAATATTTATAAATACAAGCCCGAACCTCAGAAAAGTGTATAGATAAGAATCAAGCAAACATGAATCTTCTAACGATTTTGCAGAAGCTATAGCGAAACTCACATTCTGTAGACTTGTGTCGCCTTGCTTATTTCAAAAATTAAATGGTATGCGAGTATTCCTTTATTGATCGAAATGACTTGATAGGTCAAGACTTCCGAATGATTGTTATATAAAAAGTTAGCCGCAATGGGAACTAAGTTCATTTCTGTCTATATGTAAATTGCATGTACATGGCATCGCGTCCAATCTCGTAAATATAATGGAGTTGGTTTGGGTACAGTATTACAGTACCATAGCCTGGAAGGAACATTACATAAACTTATCTTCAACATATATTGCGAGGAAGCATTCGATCTCCAATTTATTTAAACTTCTGCCAGTATCTCGGCACCTTCGCTTTTTGCCTCTTCTGATGGAAGGCTTATGCCAATATGAAACAGTGGGTATTCGCTGATCCTCATAGGAGTTCCAATTCTAAAATTGCGGGCAAATGGGCTTAGACAATTTTACTAACCGTAATCAACAAAATCCTGGCACTCTTTTTCGTTGTATTGAGTACAAAACAGAGCGAAGCTTAAGTTAATTTTGGATGTTAAGATGACTAACTTTACATTTAATTTAAGAATTATGTATAGAATCTTTGGAGATAAAATCCTTAGCAGACAGTTCTCAATCAAGTTGAGAAAACTACTCACAAAAATACAAGCAGTAACAAGCACCACAGTAAGGTTGTTGAAATAAAATTTTTATACGTGGACACGGTGGCTCATTGTTTACTGCGTCGGACAGACAGTCGACAGGCAGCACCAACATTTTATTTCACAATGCCACCTCTCGCGAACTTTTGACAAACAACTGCGAGTATAATTGTCCATGAAAAAGCTCCTCAAACAAAAAAACTATTACACGGTCAACGAAATGAGTCAACGAATTGACTCTCTGACGTCACAAAAAAAATCGTCAACGGTCAACGCATGAAACGTTGACGATCACACGAATGATGAGAGACAGTCAATGTTGTCCCAAAATACGTTGACGCGTAATATGTGTCAACGCGATTTTTCCCCATCAGTGTCAATGCGGTGACACCCAAAACGTTGACGATCACACTAGTTGACGACTTTCGAACACGTTGACCGTTGACGGTGAGTTGAAGTCACATTGACAGAATCGAAAATCGGTAATTTTTCACGTTGACGATTACACGACGTTGAGAGGTTGAGTCAACGTGATTTTTTTCTCTCAAACAAAACAAAATAAATTAAATCGCAGTGGAAAAAATAATCAAATCATGCGGTTTTCGTTGCATTTGTTTCAATTTTAAAAATAAATATGTTTCAATTTTTAAAAGATATTTGAACATGGCACATTTAGCAACGTATCTGTTGGATATTAGCACGTACATAGGACGACGAAGACCTTCGCGACAGTTCAAGGCTATCACGAAAGCCTAAGATATTCTCGAATGGTGGTGTGTTCAATCTTTGGTCAAGAACCGTTGGTCAATTGTTGCATGACAGAGAAATAAGCTGCTCAATTGCCTGATAGCGACGAATCTAACTTAGTATTACTATGATTAAGAATTTTAAAAAGTGGATCCGCCAATTCTGTCTGACTGTGCGGATTGGCGGGCGCATTTGCTTCAAACTTCAGATCTGGAATCCATGAGGTCACAACCCGAGGGGAAGTTAGAATGTTCATCCTAATCTGAAAATTAAGGGTACTTTACTTAGGGGCAAAAATCCTATTCTCTAGTCCTCCTCGTTGGCGCCTGCTGGAAATGACTGATCATAGTTCGCTAGATTAGTGTCAGCTTACACGCATGTCTCAATCATGTGGAGAACTAGGTAACAACAGATACCCAACTCCCTGGTGGTGTGAGCTTTACAACCACAGTCTTCCATCACTGGCTTGGAAAGGGAACTAGAAGAGGTTTTGCTAGCTAGTGACAGTGAGGATCCAGACTGCACACTCACTGACACTAATGTTAGGCGAAAGTGAGGTGGCCAGTACTCTCTCTGATTCATCGAATCATCGCCAAAATGTTCCATCAGTGAAAACCACAGTCAGCAGTCGTGCTGGAGTGGCATTATATAAACACATGCATATGTACGCTTATCTCCATTAAAAGGTATCGCGGTAGTGCTCTCAAAAAAGGAGTATGCCACGTTCACTTTACCAGGCCTCATGCATAAGAAAATGGGTGGAACTTCATACTTATCGTTTCAGACTATTGAATTTATCTATAACCTTCTGTCCTTAATAATTTATAAACCTTCTTTATAAAGACGCAAGTATGTATGTACAACCCAGTCGTACACTTGAATTTTTTCTTGAAAAACGTTCATTCGAACAAAATACGACGTCTCGTTCATGCAAAACACACATTTGAAAATGAGTCAACGCAGGCAACGTTGACACGGCAGAAAATCCTGACATGTCAACGTTGGGACACAGTCAACGCGTTGACGAGCAATCCGAAAAAAATCTGTCAACGAGTCTCAACGACGTTGACAGGTGATTACACGGTCAACGAAAATAGTCAACGCGTTGACCCAAAAATTTGAGTCAATGTGGCAGTCAACGCAACCATCAACGCATTGACGGCGTTTTACGTTGACGATCACACGAAGTGACCGATTTAGGATAAATTTTTACGTCATTTTGACGTCAGAGAGTCAATTCGTTGACTCATTTCGTTGACCGTGTAATAGTAGCTTAATTGACGTTGTTTCAGGTTGTAAAAAAAAAAAAAAACTAAAGCCGAAAATGTACATCCAATCAAAAAACCTATAAGTTGGTTTCAGTATGTATCCCGATTTAACAAAATTCAAATGGAAAATTTTCAAAATTGCAATAGTGATCAGATGCATAGTAAGATATTTTTTTTATTAACATCCGGTCCTTTAGATGAAGCGACTGCTTTTACATTTAGGGAAAAAGTTATTTATAAACAGATTTCAAACTTTGAATATGAAAGGCTGTAGCATATTTGACAGGCACAGAATTTGTAAAGCAAGAAATACACCGAAAAGTTTGTTTTATTGATTAAATCCTATAAGACCTGGAAAAACAACACAGATTTTAGAGACAAGAGAAAAAAATATACATTTGCATATTTGTAAGTTACATACAATCGATTTTAGTAATTACTTGACATGACAAATAGTTTTACTTCGAAATGACGGGGAAACCAATAAATATTTGGAGCTTGATACTTGAAAATGGTAGAACTAAGACGTCATTCCACTGTGATTTTCTGTTATAACTTACTCAGACCAGTAATTTTCTTCTGTGAGGATACTGCCACCCTAATCGAGGTCAGAGGCATTACTTTTTTTTTTTTATTTTTTATAAGCAAAGAATGTCAACTAAATTTTGATCCTCTTCGCACTCTATTAAGATTCAGTGATTGTTCACGAAACCTTGATGAAACAATAGAGTCCACCCACATGGTGCACATTCCATTGTATCCCTATATTCCCTAGGAATTTCAACTACAATAAGAAAAAAAAAAAAAGTCCGCCCAATCATAAAACATCACCATTAGCAGTTAGTAGAAAGTAGTAGTCTCTTAAAAATTCTATCTCCATATACGAAAAAATGAGGAAAAAAAAAAAAATGAACACAAACTTAACATAATTAAAATATCTTCATATTGTTCATCTCCGCCATCCTGAAACATACATTCACGCACACAAAGATATGTATGTATATGTATAGGGATATAAGCAAACACACCCACAATAGGACCATTCTGTTCTATTTTCTCCATAATTACACATTCTTTGTGTGTGGAAGAAGAATATGTTATTATGAAACGAGAAACACATCACTGGAGTACTAAAGATAAGGAGATCAAGCCAACGACGACGATGACGAGGAGAGAAAAGGACACGCACACATAATGTATGGAGACGAGGGGATTGAAACCCAGTGAATCTGCAAATGTAGGACATAGTGCAATTGAATGGCGTAGTCTTTCGCAGTTTTCTCTGCATTGGATGGCGTTATGCTTTTTGTATTTTATTTTTTTTATGTGTCCCGAATTCTACGCTAATAACAAAAAATAATAATAATAATAATAATACATCATGACGAAGAGTTTTGTTAAATTAAAATTTATATGCAAATGATTCGTGGGCGGGTGGGTGTCCTTTTCTGTCCAAACGTAAAACAATAGACTCAGATTCAGATCATACACCCACACACGTACACAGTGGCAGTGGATGAAAACATCGTACTTGAAGCTTTATATTAAATCCTTGAGATACTACTCGAGAAGAGATCTCTGTAGCGGGACCATGCAAAAAGTTTTATATGTATTACCACCCCCCCCATTACAATGCTGGGCGAATCACCATGGGGGCATATTAAGTCTTCTTGCATGTCGGTGCCTTTATTACTATCTGTGGTGTGTGTGTTAGTCTGGGGAAAGGGGGTAACTCAGCACTGGAGGATGATTGAAATTAAATTGTTGCACTATGAAGTTCGTTTCTTTTTCGTTTGTCAATGACTATGATAAAGGAGTTGATTTGTAGGTCAAAGGGTTGTTTCCTTAATATGTCACCCCTTTCCTTCCACTCAACCCACACACACACATACTAGTATGCCACAAGAAGAAGAGGGAAACGGATTGGTTGTAATTACAAGTTGTTGCTACGTTTTTAATCAGCACTACTTTTCACGACTGTGAACGTAATAAGCAGCAAACACAGTTAGAGGACTTTGTTTTGCACTGTTAGCTCCTTGCTTACACCCTATTCAGCGGGCGTAAGCGTAGGTAACTTTGAGAGTAAGTTTTCTTCAGCGAAGGGGTTTAATTGTACACCGGCCTACAATGAGTTTCAAATTAACAACGACATTCCGAACGTCTAAGAGGAATTTCTTTTCTCCTTATTGTTGGTGTTGTTTTAGTTTGCACCAAGGATAAAGGGATTTGTTAGGAAGTTTAAAGAACACAAGTTTTGCTGCTGCTGCAACCCCCATGGAAGTCCTAGAGTAGAAACTTGTGACTTTGACTCACGAACTGATTAGAAAGTTGCAAGCGGAATGCGATTAATTAAGGTGTTAGCAAGTGGAAAATAAAATACCTTCACTTTGGCAATTAAGTGCTCTTTTAGTTGTGTCTTGACAGATTTTGTACATTTATTACGTTACGAAATAGAGTCACCTCTATGACCTGCCGCTTGATATATTGGGCTTATAGCCAGTGTCGTAGGAAACTTAAAAAAAAAAAGTTGACAATTCATACCTACTGTTGGCATAAGTTTCTTATGTGTTTTTCGAAATTAATTTTGAAGTTAGTTCCTTCTGTTCCTTCCTGTGAGTGACTATCTATTGCTTGATTTTCCCATCAAGACTCAATTTTCTATTATCCGTTGTTGTTATACTTAGTTAGTCCCAAAGGCGAAAAAATACTAGATTTTTTAATTAAACATTTGTATCGGAAATAAAAGTTTGTTAACCAGCTACGAATAAAGGAGTGAGTTCACAAATAACCATCAGTGTTTCAAGGAGTAGAAACTACTAAATGATCACCAGAGATGAGAGGTTATGAATATTTCTCAACCAGCCACGACAGAGTATAAACCACGAACGACTAAGAATCAGGAGACTAGTGATCAGCCAGGAGGGGGTATCAACCACAGATTATTGTATGAGACGACAGACTTCTGACTAGTAATGTCCTACACCATCAACCAACATTATGATCAAGAACCAACCACTAATGTCTGAACAGAAGACTTATTGGGGCAGTCATGCAGGAAGTCCCTTCATGGATGACCTGCAAAGATAAGAACTAACTTATGATTTTCAGAGAATGAGGGAGTCTCAGCGGAATGTGGCCCTTGAATGACTCATAGAAACGAAGGAAAATCTATCAATAATCGACTAAAACTAATCACGACTTAGAGACTTCTACGACAAAATTTTTATTCGTAGAGAAAAAAAAAACACTTTCTTTTAATCAGCCATTCGAGGGATATTTAATGAAAAAATCAAACATCTCTTCCAAACCATAAAATCGCACTTTATGGTAGTGCAGTGCAGTTTACAGCCAACTGAAAAGAGTGCTATTAGTGCTGTATCTACCACGTGTGTATGTACGTAATAAACTTAAAATTCACTGAACTGATTTTAATGCAGTTTTCATGTTCATACACCTTGCTTCTGTAGGGAGCTCATTGACTATAAGTTATTACATTCGCTTGAGAGAAGATCTACAAGCAATAAAGTGTTATGAAATGTGAAACGAAATAATTTAAAAGCTCCCAAATCGAATCAAAACTAAGTATGTCAATAACAGTTTTTTGCCAAGTAGCAAACACAAGTGTGCACAATAAGCAGTTGCATACCTGGGTGACATAGGTTACTTATTAAACTCCAGATTGATTTGAAAAGAGCTGCATTTAAGAATGCGTCATACTTTAGAAGAAAGAGATCTTGAAGAATGTCAAAATCGAACAAACGCTAGAATGAGTTAACTAGCGCTAGGCTTTGTGGATGTGAAACTTGTCTTCGACAAGGTTTGAAACGAGATTTAAATTTCCAAATCATCTTGTGAAGAGAAAAAGATTACGAATAAATTTGGAAAAAGATCTCCCACAGGGCACAGTTACAGCATCACTAGTCTTTACCAACTTTATCTCTGAAATGTTAAGGGGCTTGGATTGCTGACGAAAATGCAAGCTCAAGGCTAATAATACAAAATGACAATTAATATTCCAGATGGACAAGCGATTTTAAGTGATTTTTGTCGATGGGTTGAATAGAAAATATTTTTATTATTTGGGAGTTAGTGTCGCCGGATGATATGAATCATCTCATTTCCGATAATAGCAGTCTACTAGAGGCAGATGTACTGTATGGAATTGAAGTTAGTTATTTAAATTAATACTATTTCCACAAATACAAGAACTCATAAGAACTTCTTCATTTTAATCCATATTTCCTTCAACAAAAAAAAAGTTTGACTTATTCTCCAGACAGATTTCAGTTTTCTAACATTTCCTTTGGACAATACTTTATGGCCCGCATTTTCCCCACGGGTTGTCAACAGGGATTCAAATTTACGATGCACATTCTGCCATTCATAAACATTCATAAACTTTTGTGCTTTGGGAGATAATATCCATTTATCCTACAAGTGGTGTTTGCATTTATTCATCATGGTATAGGTAAATATTTTGGCTATCAGTATCTATGATGAAATGCGTGGGAAATGAATGGAAACATTTTATTAAGATATATATACTACAAGGGACATTTGTTACAAAAAAATTAAAAATACATAAATAAAGTAGAAGGTACATTTAGGCATTTGATGTTGGAAATATGTTCAAATTGAAGCATAGAGTTTTCAAACAAGGGTCTGATACGTGCTGTAATATAAGTTTAACACACTCACTTAATGCTTGCTTATGACCGAAGCTGTGCAGCTTTCATCCCAAGGGGTGAACAACAACTACACGTCAATCACCTCAGAAACGAGAAAAACAAGTAAAATCTGATTTTCTCTAACCGTTACACCAAAAGAAGATCCCCCCCCTCTTGAATTATATTGAAGTCGTAGTATTATGCGATTTGCATCTCTTTGTTCAAAGAATATGCTCTAGAAAGCCTTCTATTTCACATTTTTCAACTGCGAGAAAGGTAGCATTTGGTGGGAACGCCGTGAAATCCACGTCAATCTAGTTAGAATTACAAGTGCGGTGGTGACCATCAAGGTGAGTTCTCCAATATTTTTAATATTACCAACAAAATGTATTTAGAATAATATGAAGGATGAACCATCATGACACCTTTTCCCAGAACAAAGCCAGTGGTGCTTTGGTGTCCCAGCATAAGGACTATTCGTTACATTTTTACAAGAGTTGAGAAGATCTTATATGAGAAAAGAAAAGAATTAGAGAAAAGCCTAAAGACACAATCTAGGATCTTCTTTAATGACGACTTAACTTGGTTATCTACTAACGCACGATTGGGAATCTACTCACCCAATCGTTTTTAAATACATACTACGATTTTTAGAAACAAACTTGTGAAACTTTAAAATTGAATATGGTGCCCCGCTTAGATTGCTGTTGAAGTTGAAAGCCTGCGAAAGCGTGTCACAATCCGCCCAGGTTTCACTAAACCTATACTTACCCTATTGTATTGCGGAAATAGAAATATCTATAAAAACGCTCCTATTTTACGCGAAAAGTTTATTGATCACGTCTGAAACCAGGGTCGAACAGCTATTAAAATACAAATAAGTAAAAAAAATTCCTATTTTATGCTATCGAGCTCTGTGCCACAGAATACTTCAGAACAAACCACAGAAGATCATGTAGTTTGCTGGGTAAAACAAACTTACATACTTCTGAGTCTCAGGTGACATGGGCATCACTGACAATTAACGTTCTGCGAATGGCCTGCCATTGAACGTATCAGAATTGAACACTTTCAGAACGGATTTCAGAACCCCAACATGATGATGTATGTAGGTATGTATGTATATATGTATGTACATACATTATCTCCTTCTCCTTATCTCTATGAGGTTTCTCTAAAACAAGTCTTTCCCTTACAATGTAGGCCTTTAAAACTGTGTCAAATAAACCGATCATTACCGACTTGGTTTCTAAAAAGAGAATTGGGGCATTAACAACTTGTCTTAGTGCCTTCAAGGTCTTCTTTTGACGGTACCTACTATATATCTTTGATGGTTGTATTGTACAAAAACTAATACTTCCACACAGCCATACATATTTAAAGAATAGTTGCAAGCTTTTTTCGTCTGTCCTCTAGATTTATCACAACCTAGTCAGAATGAATAGTTCTTGTCCCCTGCGTTAGACCATACCTATACGCCATGATTAAGACAGTACTCAACCTAGAAAAGTTTCACATTTTTAACTTGTTTCATAACTAAGAATAAAAAAAAAAGAACTATCCTTCACACAAAGGTAATCTCCATATTCGACAAGTTTCATTATATATTTCAATCAATCCTTCAACTGTGCTAAAACTGTTTGTACAACCCACTTTCTAAAGACAAGTAAGTACGTTGTATTCTCTAAGCAGCTTTCTATTATTGACATACTGATATTCAATTCTTAGTCATTTTCTACACACATTTCAATCCCTCAAGCATTTCAGAAAATTAATCAAGGATGCAAATCCGCTTTTTTTTTCAATACCCCCCTCCTCTCGCTCTATTACACTTCAAATAACCAACACAATTCAAACTCTTATTTTCTTGTTTCTTCTCTCTTTTCATGTAAAAAGGCTGCCTCACCCCGATGGGAACCACAAATTGCAGTCCTCTGCGAAGCTGGACAAGTATTTCAACCACAATTCCTATCCGAAGAAGGTCGATGGGTAACGGACTTAAGCAAGAAGACACCAAGCTCAACATGTCTCCGGGACAAAATGGATCTCTTGGATTACTGCAAAAAGGTTCGTATAACCCTGTCGACCCCACCACCACAAAACCATACATACACGCAGGATACACAAGCAGAAACCATATCATGCAGTTGTGATACATATATAAGTATCTACTGGAATATAAGTAGAATGTAAATATTTCCTCTCTCTCACATGTTGACTCCTAATGATGCGCGCTGCTATCCCAATATAGAATTTTAAATTAGCTCAGTTCAAGGCTGTTCCTTATGCCTTATGCACATCTCTACGTTTTTTTTTTTTTATTCTTTTTCCTTCCATTCCTTGTTTCAGTTTTTCTTTTACTTTTTTTTTTTTTTTTATCTGTCGTCCTATAATGATGAGAATGATGATGACGAGGAGAATGATTATGATGCTGGGAGGAGAGGATGTGATGATGTTGGCCCCGGAAAAATACACTCTAGAATTATTTTTGTTCTTCTTATGTCGTCGTAGGGAGAAAAACCGAAAAAAAAAAAAAAACAACAAAACGGAACGAGAAGAAATTTGTTGAAAAGGACATTATTAGCAAGGATTGCCTAGCGGCGTAGCATGTATGCAAAATAATAATGGAACAGAAAAAAAAAAAGGAAAAAACTTTAATTTCATGGGGTTTGGGTGGTCTCCGAGGATGAATGGGGAGAAAATCAATACTTGTACATTGTATCACGCATGAAGAATTTAATTCATTGCACCAGTGATTAAGGATATAACCTTGGTTGCAATGCACCCATCCCTTGTTATACACATGAGATGGTTGTAGATGTGTATGTCTCTGCTTGTATTGTATTATGTAACTGAATAATAGATTGGAAAATATGTATATAATGTATTTAACAGGTCTATCCCAATCGCGATATCACCAACATTGTCGAGTCGTCGCACTATCAAAAAATCGGTGGATGGTGTCGCCAGGGGGCTTTGAATTCAGCTAAATGCAAGGGAGTACACCGATGGATTAAACCATTTAGATGCTTGGGTAAGTTTTGTTTTTAGCTTTTTTAGCAAATTCTATAGGAAATTGAGACTTTTTTTTCGAAAAAGTGGTGGATTGCAATTGACTTAATAGGGGTATAGATAGGTTTTAAGTGATACTTAACATAAAAAGGAGACGTATAGCACTCAGTTATATAATACAGAATAGGGAAAAATTCCATTGGAAATTCTCCATAGTGAAAAGTAAAAATCAAAATCTCTTCATTTGAATGGAAGTAACGACGAAACATGGAAAACAAATTATGAACTTAAGCATGTTTTATTCTATATGGCAACACTGAAACAGTTGATAGTTTATCTGACAGCTGACACCATCTTTTTCAGCATTGTTTGACAAATCAAACGGGTAACGTTTACCAATTGTGGAAATTTATTTCCAAAATTAGTGTTCAGTTAAAAATGATCATGTTTATATGCAAAATTGTCAAATTTGGAGCAAGGAAAATTCTAATGATTATCCATCATAATCACGGGGCCGTACTTTTTCAAAAATGAAAAAAATCGAAATATCACCGTCAATGACGCCCGGTACAGAGCCATGATCAACAATTTTTTTTTATCTAAAAGCACGTGAACATTGCAGAAAATTTGGTTTTAACAACATGGCGCCATCTGCCATACTTCCCGCGAAACCATCGAGTTATTGAAGGAAATGTTCGATGACAACACTATTTCCAGAAATGAGCTTGTGGCTGGATTATTTTCTGTGCGAGTATTTGATGTTGCTCTATGCGGACAAGCCAACAATGATTCCAGCCTTGGAGGCCAACACCGAGAGCACCTTTCATAAGATACTCCCTTATATGGGATACGCCCGAAATTATTTTTCATCATTAATCCCATAAAATTATCTATCGAATGAAAGAAGCCTTTTCTTGTCATAGAACTCTTTAAATACAGTCTTTATTTTCATAATGTCTCCACTAAATGCTGCCACCTTTATTTCTCCACTTTTCTGGCACTTTACTTTTAACATTCATTTTGTTTCCCTCTTTCTCTCTTCTTCTTTAAAACAGAAACAAATCCTTCTTTCGCTTTCTTTTGCAATGAACATACATAATTGCAATCAAAGTCGTCCTTGATTGGTAGAGTGTCCTGTGCATTATGCGCTGGTATTTCAATTGTTTATGATTGCAATCAGACTCAAAAAAAAGTGTTCACGGTTGCTTTAGTTGTTAAGTAGATTCATTTTTTTTTCTTCTTTTTTTTTGGCAGAAAGTGCAACTTGAAAAATATGGCACTTGAGTTGGAAGAACATTTTCAAGAAGTATCGTATTATGAATGAGACGTTAGTCGAATTCAATTCAGACAGTTTTCGAGATTTCGACAGAAGTAAATAAATCTATTGATTGTTAATTATGACTGGGGTTGTCTGTAATTAAATGCATAGATAAAAAGATGCATAGTACAAGGTGGAATTGGGTGGAAATTTTAACGTCTGAAGCAGAGTATGTACTTACAGTACTGTACTGGTCTGAAGGGCGTAAAATGATTGGGTGGATGAACAGTATTGGGTGGATGTGCCTTCCACAAGATTTGACAGATTAAAAGTCAATATTAAAACAAAATCGGAATTATACTTGTAATTATTAAGCAAGACAAGGAGTATTTGATAAAATGTTATAAAACGGTTACTTTCAAAATATGTGTACATATGTACAAATGTATTGACTTTATACTGCTGTAGTTAGTACGTACCACGCTTAAATACCAAAAGTTGAATTGTATAGTGAGTTAAAGTTAAGAAGGAAGAGAAAATAATTAAATCTGCATAACCAAGTCCTACGACCATGAGTAGATGAAAGAAAATTATAACAGAACACAACCTCTTAAGCAAGCACTCAGCGAAAACAAGGATTAGGTATAAATAAATAAATGTTTCACTGTAAAAATGTTTAAGCACAAGCAAACGTTGTCGCATTATCCTAGAAAGACCCTTGTTTGACGAACCAAGTGAATTGTTCAATATACCAATTATCTCGTCGATGATGTAGTTGTGAGTAATTCCCGATAGATAAATTTCGTAACGGATAGAATAGAACCACAACATCATCATTAACCAATCTATAAGACCCTCCACGACAACCCTCATTTCCTTTCCTACAGAATAATGAACTTTCAGAGTACTTAGCTGTTAAATCTCTATCACTGGACAAGTAATCAAGATATGTGGCAGCTGTTGAAGCATTACGTTGTAGTAGGAGTATTACCTCCACAAACTGTGCAATGAAATCCGGGGTGCGAAACAAAACTGTAAGAGCAAGGACTATGCTGTTAAAAATATGGAGTACTTACATATACATACATATGTATATGGATGTGGTAATTCGAAAAACACTATCCCTCAATAGGATCCATTTAACACATATCGCTCAAAAGTCCATCGTGATATCAATATGACAAAGATATTAGAAGTAGATTGGACATATTTTTCAGCATGAAGACTTTCGTTATCAGATACGCCATGCAATAGAATCTACTTGGATACTATTTTAGAAGAAAGTTTGGTGTAAAATTCTTCATGAATGTTCAAAATGTTAATAATTAGCTGGACATATGTAGGTAATTCAAAGGTATTGCAGAAATCCGAACACGATGGTACGCATAGATGACCGGTAGCATTGTCTGCCTACAAAAGTCGTAAAAAGAAACTCTAACCGAGAACGCATAAAAACTCAAACCTGGAACCCAAATAAGAACCACATACATAGTTCATAGCTTTGTGACAGAATTAAAAAAAAGTTCTTGCTTGCAATCATAACCTACATATGTTAGTGGCTTGATTAAAACCTTAAGTTTGTTAGGTTTAAAATAAAGTGGGAGTGCCTGCATTCATTTAATGAAGAGAGTAACACAACAGAAGGCTGCATAGTCTTATAGAAAAAGGGAACCACACACCAAATAAGAACCCAGAAGAACTTTTCATGGTTTGCGTCTTGTTGAATACTCCTAGTGAATTATAACCATAGAAGATGCAAAGCATGCAATAACCTATGTAAACAAAAATAACCTATGTAATCGTATGAATGCCAATAGGCTTCCTAATGGGCATTGTTAACTCAACAAGCATCTGAGGGACATACCTAGATAAATACATATGTATAAAATCAGACGAAGGCATTTGCACAGTCTGCAATGAGTTCAAGTAGACTTCAAAAAGCATTCTAGAACTAGAATCTTGTGTGGAACTGATCAACGAAGGAATGAATTATTTGGGAAAGAACCAGAAATCAGAAGAATATGCCGACCATAAACTCGCTTATTATTCTCAAATTCATTAGAGTAACCGGCTTAGAAAGTGGGCTATAGCTAGCTAGAGGACAAGACCGTAAAAAGTAAATCCTAGTTTAATACTGATGCGTACTCTTTGTCAGATATCTTAAGTTGTCGTAATCCACAAAAATACAAGCACTGACGAAGATACAAACCAAAGTCATTGGACGAATGTATCCACAGAATTTAAAAAATTAGAAAACTTCAGGCGAGTCACCTATTTGAAATGAGCATCAGTTGTTCTCTCAGATTCAGAGATGCACACGTAATATTTCAAACAGTACTGGTTAAATTGAAAATGCTTTCTTTAAGTTTCTACAAAAAGGAAGCAACAATCCAAGAAACTAATACCAGTACAATGCGCACAGAAGTTAAACAAAAATTTTAAAACAAAAATGCGTTACGAAATCCTTACACATTGACGAAGGAAAAATGAACTTATTTACCGGTCTTATGCAGTTTATAGGAGCGGTGGGAGTGTTCATATCATTCGATGACATCAGGTCATATTTGAGTTGATATAAGACGTGAATTAGTCAGTACCTATGTATATACATACGAAACTAGTCATAATTGGACAAGTTAAATCTCACAAACGTTAAAAACAGATTTAAGGTCTGTTTTGCCTAAGATTTCGGTCAGACTTCCACTTCTAGGTATAAGCCTTTAACAAACTAACAGAAAAGAAGATTGCAATTGTAACTTTTCGTGAAAATTTCGTTAAAATTTTTTTCTAACTCACATCGTGCCTCTTTTCCACAGAAGGCCCCTTCCAATCCGATGCACTGTTGGTGCCTGAAGGCTGTCTCTTTGATCACATTCACAATGCATCCCGCTGCTGGCCATTCGTCAGATGGAATCAGACTGGAGCCGCTGCCTGCCAAGAGCGAGGTATGCAAATGAGAAGCTTTGCAATGCTATTACCGTGCGGCATATCCCTATTCTCTGGTGTTGAATTCGTATGCTGCCCAAAACATTTCAAAGGTAGGTCAACTAACAGTAAATCAACAACCAAATCCATATATTTTACTGTGCAACGATTCTTTTTAGAAGAAATTCGAGTAAAGAAAACCGACTTGCCAGTAGTTGTTCCAGAAGAAATCGTTCCAACCGAGGACGATGACTCCAACTATTCCAAGGACTCTGCCGACGATGATGACGATGAGATAATGAACGACGACGAAGACGATGATATGGTTGCTGATGAAGCTGCTGAAACTGATGCGGCTGCCGATGAAGGAAATGCCGAATATGACTCCAATGAAGAACTCGAAAACTATGAAGATCTGGACGATCAAAACGACGAAGCTTGGGACTCAAATGCCAATCCAAAACCAAAAACTACAGAAACATCTAAAGTAGCCTCTTCTTCTGAAGCTTCAGCTCAAATTGTAATTGCCAAACCTGCGGCCGATGCTGTTCCACTTCCACCACAACAACCACCATCGACCAGTCAACCAACTGCTGATCCCTACTTCACACACTTTGACCCCCACTACGAGCATCAGAGCTACAAAGTAAGTCAGAAAGTAAGTGATCCCTTTTCTATTTCAATTTCACGATATGACATATTCTAAAACAAGGAAGCCCAACAGCGCCTTGAGGAGAACCACCGCGAAAAGGTCACCCGCGTAATGAAAGATTGGTCTGATCTTGAGGAGAAGTACCAGGACATGCGATTGGCCGACCCCAAAGCGGCACAGAGCTTCAAGCAACGCATGACTGCTCGCTTCCAGGTTTGTACATGTTTGTT
Organism: Xylota sylvarum; assembly: GCA_905220385.1. NCBI lineage: Eukaryota > Metazoa > Arthropoda > Insecta > Diptera > Syrphidae > Xylota > Xylota sylvarum. The sequence goes on along the minus strand of LR999957.1, from coordinate 90,038,924 downwards.
CTTTGGAGTTGTTTGTTTTTTTTTTTTTTTTTTAGAAGTAGTCGGGCCACTGGTAGGTAGGGTCCCGTTGTGTTATGTTATGTTGTCTTTTTTTATATCTTGGTGTTCATGTGGACTCTATGGGAATGTAATTTTAGACTTCTGTTCAGGCACTCGAGGAAGAAGGTAACGCAGAGAAACATCAACTGGCTGCCATGCACCAACAGAGAGTATTGGCACACATCAATCAGAGGAAACGTGAAGCAATGACTTGCTATACTCAGGCTCTCACTGAGCAACCACCAAATGTAGGAGAATTTGTACCTTTCTACTTAAAGGCTACTAAGCGTTAATATTTTCGTTCTCAGGCTCACCATGTCGAGAAATGTCTGCAAAAGCTATTACGAGCTCTCCATAAGGACCGTGCCCATGCTTTGGCTCATTACCGTCACCTCTTGAATTCAGGCGGTCCTGGAGGTCTCGAGGCAGCTGCATCTGAGCGGCCACGTACTTTGGAACGCCTCATCGACATTGATCGGGCCGTCAACCAGTCCATGACCATGCTTAAACGATACCCAGACCTATCGTCTAAAATCTCCCAACTCATGAACGATTATATCTTAGCTCTGAGAAGTAAAGATGACATTCCCGGATCAGCATTGGGCATGAGCGAAGAAGCAGAAGCAGCTATCTTGGACAAATACCGCATCGAGGTCGAACGTAAAGTCTCCGAGAAGGAACGACAGCGATTGGCCGAAAAACAAAGAAAAGAACAACGTGCAGCTGAAAGGGAGAAATTGCGAGAGGAGAAGCTCCGAATGGAAGCAAAGAAACTCGATGAACTGGTGAAAACCCAGGCCGATCAAGAGATGCAAGCTAAAGAAGCCAAGGACTCAATCACAGTTGTTGATCCAACAAAGATGTCACACAGCGAGAAGGAAACCACACCAGAAGAATACAGTGATGCCACAGCTAGGTAAGAAAAGTGAAAGTAAAGTGGTCCTTGATGTTCTGATGAAAGCGTTACATTTACTTGCAGCACCAAAACACAAACTGTCTTACCGACAGTCGATGATGAAGCCCTTCAGCGTGCTGTCGAAGATGTGGCAGCAGCTGTTGCCCATCAAGAGGCCGAACCACAAATGCAACACTTTATGACTCACGACTTGGGTCATAGGGAATCTGTAAGTACAGGCCTAATAAGGATTCAGAATAGGTTATGTGACATGAGAGTGTGTTTTCTTTTTGCAGAGCTTCTCTCTTCGTAGAGAATTCCACACGCATTCCCCAAGGGAGGGCAGAAATGTGTACTTTACATTATCATTTGCTGGTATCGCATTAATGGCAGCCGTATTTGTCGGTGTCGCAGTGGCCAAATGGAGAACCTCACGCTCACCTCATGCGCAAGGTTTTATCGAAGTTGATCAGGTAAGTTCGGGAAATGAATTTTAGGTGTACCTACATATTATAATAGTAAGAAGACGAACTTACCTGGTTACATGTCACTTAGTTGTGTTCATTGTCTGATGTATGCTAATATCCTGAAAAGAAAATTAGAGGCATTAGTTTCAGAGAATTGTTTGAAAATGGTTTGAGCTAAAACAAATGGTAATTGCGCCTAACCAAGCTTAACTATGAAAGGTACTTGAATTAATTCTCTAAATTTGTATGACCTAAAAAGACTAGACAAGCGAAACTTTCTACCTTAGGATTCAAAAGAACTGTCTTTGAGCGAACAAGTCTACTTAAAATCCGAAGGTATAGGGTGGCCTAAAAATATTAAGTGAATTTTCAACTTGAATAACTTTTTAGTTGTCTAACAAATTTTGACAAAACTAGTAGAATATTAAATCTTAATCTTTGCTATTTTTTATGATATTAAAAATTTTAGTTTTCGTAAAACTTCAATCCTTTGATTAAACGTTCCATCACTGTTTTCAAAGTTTGTGGCGTCAAGGCTAATATGTGGGACTTAATGTACTTTTTAAGCTCTGCAAGAGATTGCGGATTATTTTAGTAAGCCTTTTCTTTTATATAAATCCATACGAACAAGCCTGGAGCTGTTAAGTCAGGAGGACAAAAAAGCCAATCAATGTCTCCACGAACAATAAGATTATTCGGCCTGTGAAAATTTTTCAAAAAATAGTCATCGTATCGCTGGTTGTATGTAAAATTTTTCCAAAAGTCTCGTCTCCATTAACTTATCCTAGATCACCATTTGCGTTTTTAAAGAAACAGGCCCATATGACCTTTTCAACTAAGATGACACACCAAACTCTGACTCGAGGTGGATGTATTTTCCGCTCCTGAATTATTCGAAAAGAGGAACATTTTCAAAGACCAGGGCTTCATCCACATGCCCTTATGTTTAGCATATGGTCACCGTATGGACCACGCCCATGGACTTTACGGCTGCCTGGCTGTTTACGTTACCGCCTCCGATTCTGGTTTTGATTCTTAAGCAATACGAATTAAACGTATGTTCGCGTAGTACGCTTTAGGAGAAAATTAAAAGGTATTTTGCTAGTTTTACCACCCAAATACATATATGTAATCTGGCGCAAACAACATGGCATACAACCCGCATCGAGTGGTCAAGTGTCAATACACTTATTCTTCTATTCTTGACGGACGATGAGACAGCAATAGAGTCAATGTGAGTAATGTCTATAAAATTTGGTTGTCAAGTTGGTAATGTTATCATAAACCTCGTGGCGAACTGATGAATACCTTCAGATGTAGGATGAGCCACTGTAAGTATCAGAGACTCGTTGATAAATAAGTGTCAGGTAACCAGAAGAGTAAATTGTGTGGGTACCAGAAACATAGTGAGTAGTGCGTTTGCTAGTATGTCGAACCCAGTAACCATCGGCGGCGACCCAAGCACATAAGCAAGCACGATCCACAAATGAAGTTTTGTAATTATTTTGCTTGCATATACGTATGTCACTTTACTAAACAACATGATAGTATAACTCTCAAGAAAGTAGAGACTAGAGAGACTAAACATATGAAGCATTCTTGACTTAGATTAGACCTCTTTCAGTATGAAAATAAGGTTTCATTATTTAACTAAGTTTAACTAGTAACTAGCATTAAAAAAAACTGTCTGTATTATAAAAAACTCGATTCTTTACCGAAAACACCATAAACTCTCTAAACTTCCACTAAAAATTCAGATATAAACAAAAGATATTGATAAAATCAAGTTTTTAAAACCTGCAATAAGAAAAGTAGAGACACGAATCTACAGTAGTCTAGAAGATTTCTCGGCCATTTGTTAACGCACTTGTTTAACGGAACAGTCGATCCAAATCATTGCTTGTTTTACACCTAATTTTTATAGAATAAACGAATAATAATATACATAGGTGATTCAATCCAATAGAAAATCAATCAAAAAAATTTAGAAATGTTTAAGCTTTCGGAAAAAATGTAGTTTGTTTCAACGATGAAGGAAATGGCTCCAGTTTTATGGAACTTTATTTTGACAAAGTTACAACTCACTAAACTTACTTTCTATTTCCCCATTTCAGACCGCGGCATTGCCCGTCACACCAGAGGAAAAACATGTTGCGAACATGCAAATCAATGGTTATGAGAACCCAACCTACAAATATTTCGAGGTTAAAGAATAAGCATGGTTCTATTAAACAGTCAGCTCTGATTTTTCATAAAAAAGAAACCAAACAAAAAGTTCTATTTTCATTCTTTGTTGTTCTTGTTTAGGATTATGTGTATCAAAAAAAAAGTATAAATTAAGAAAAAAAAAAGACACTAAAAACAAAAACAAAAAAAAAAACAACTCAAAACACACTCAATAAATATAAATTTTGTTTTTAAGTTGAACAAAAGAAAAAAAAAACAATATTCTCATTATAAGTTAAAGCAACTACCTAAGAGAAAACAATAATAGCATAATAATTTATTTATTTATTTAAAGAAAAATTACAAAAAAAAAAAAAAAAACATAAATCCTTGCTGTGAATTTGAAAAAAGAAAGAACTCATTTAAAATAATTCCATTTATTTTTCTAGTCACACTAGTTCTTAATTTATTTAAATTTAGTTTTCTTCTTTTTTTTATTATGTGATATATGATCTCGAAATTCGAATGCATTTTTAAAACTCAACTATTCAACTCTCAAAAAAAACACACTCTCTCCCAATTGAAATCAAAAACAAAAAAAGTAAAATTCGTTTCGACACAGTAAAAGAAAATGGAGAAAGGTTAAAAACAGAAATCAAGGATAATAAGTTAAAATTAAATATAGATATTATAATTATGTAATAAAAAAAAATGCTAGGATATAGGAAAAAAATACATAAGAAATGAAATAAGGCATTGAAAAATAAAGACGTTTCCTTATTGGTTTTTACATGTAAAAATTAAAAAATATATAAAAAAAAAAAATAAAACTATGAAAGAAACTAGAAAAAAAAGGATTTAGTCGTCGAAATCACTCTTTCCACTACAAAACATCCCAGTGTGCGTTGCCCCCAAATGATTAAATGTGTATGTATTGTATATGTATCTTTGTTGTTTTCCCAGTAATAATACAAAAAAGTAATTTTTTAAATAATACAATTAAATTTTTAATAAATAAATTAAATGTAATTTCTTAATAAAAACAAATCAATTCAACAATAACAATAAATTCTTTCTTAATCACACTTTTTTGAAAAAAAAAAAAAAACTAAAATCACACAAAAAACAACAATTAAATCAAGTAAATTGGGAATAAATTTTAAGCAATATGTAAGAGAACATTTTTTATTTTATATTTGTTTAGTCGATTGAACAACACAATATTTGGACGAGTTGCTTGGACATTAAAGTATCATACATGCTTTGAAATTGGACCTTTTAAATTGGCTTACATAAACAAAAAGGAATTGGAACAGAATGGTCAGATGGCCATCACAGCGAAGTTAGATTTTTGTCAGATAAGTCGGATAGAGTTAAGACGATATGATTTGATAATGATAGAGTTTTATCAGACATCTGGTTGGAGTTAGAAAATTTGACGTTTGACTCCAATTAATAAATCATTATTTAAGACTAAATAGGTTACCTGAGCCTGGAAATTGTAATAACGCAAGTTTAGATAGACTTGAAAAGGTTTACGAGAATGCATTAATAGTTTGTGGTTGACATTCAAAGAAGAGTAGATAGTTCCGACAGTCTGTCGATAGATATATGGTCGAAGTCAACAAAACGCAACAAATGATCGTTTTGAGAATAATCTCCAGGAAAAGATAGTGTGTTAATAGTTTTGTTTTTGATAGTTTTAACTTTGATTAGGAGAAAGGTATTTTGACAATCTTGTGGATAATTCTGACTGATGTGTTTTGAAGAATCTTGATGAGACTGAACAATTCTAGATTTGTTACCAAGATCAACAACCTACTACAAGACGATTGTTTTTAAGTTTCCAATTGTATAAAGTACAGAGTACTAAGAATAAAAAACTCCACAGATCTTGAAAACCTAAAAACTAACAACTCCATTTTTATTCATTGATGATGCATTACGAAACAGGTCACTCTTGCCTATATTTTCACATTCTTGAACACATATAACACCCCACTACTAACGATTCTCCAAAAGTTCAATACAAAAATTTCGAAGCAATTTAAATTTGTTTCTATATTTCGTTATAACTTCAGACACTTTTCCGGAAACTTTTAGTAGGTCAAATTATCTCAAGTGTTTTATTCGGCTGTAAGCTTTGCTAAATATGTAGGTTTAGGGTTTGGAACAAAATTAAAAAACAAGATTTAAACTGGATTTTACAAAGATACCAAGCTGACACATTTATTGCATCTCGTCCAAATGCAAAAAAAAAACATTACACGTAACATTTGTGCTGTGTGACGTAAGCAAATCCAAAATATAATAAAATTCCAAATAATACCAACAAAAAGCAACCAAAAATTATTAACAATTAAAAATAATAATTAAAACTAAGCAAACAAACAAAAAATACTTATATACAATACAGAATATTTATTGAATGCTTTTTAAAACAAACCAAAAGAAAAATTACAAAAATAATAACTATAAAAAAAAAAACTCTAAACAAACAAAATAATACAAACAAGTAATTGTCTTATTCACATTATTTTTATATACCAAAATTAAAAATAGAAAAAGAAAAAGAAAACATAACATAATAACAAAAACACTAAAAACATATTTACAATGCTGCCCTCCAAGTTTTTTCAACAAACAAAAAAAAAAAACAAAACAACAAAAAAAAAAAAAACAAAAACCTTTAGAATCTCTCATATATTTATATATATTTTATATATAAATAAATATATATAGATACTACCTTACCTAAGCCCTGAGCTGCTAAAACACAAAACAAAAAACTCATCTTAGTTGCACCAAAAAAAAACAAGGAAACAAACATAAAATAATAATTATAGTGTGGCTAACCCTCTATTAATATGAAAAAAAAAATTGCTCGTTAACAATACCCCCGCCGCTAGAACTCCTTAATCCCTGATAAGAACAAATTAGAAGACAAAAACTTATCCCTCATTTGCGAATTTCTATTTTCTTTGTTTTTAGTGGAGATAATTGTTTTACATTTATTTTCTCTTCTTTTTTTCTTTAAAACAAAATCTAAATAAATATTCAAAATTTAAATAATAAAATCATAACAAAATAAATAAATAAAAAAAAAAAAAAAAACATAACAATGATTATATATGAAAAGTAATAAATAAATCATTGAAAAATCAATTCGTCCTCTTTTATGAAAATAAGCTTAAATAAATAATAATAAAAAAAAAAAAAACGTTAAGAGTATAAGAGCGTTTATCATATAGTTTAGCACAATATATTTTATAAAGAGAAAAATGAAAAAAAAAAAACAAAAACAAAAATTAAAACCAAACCAAAAAATAAAAATGTAATGTAATCATATGTTCTTTTTATATATATATAATGATTATATATATAAAATATATTTATCTGCTCGATCTATGCATTTTCTTTTGTATATTTATGCAAAATGCATATAAACAAAATAAAAAAAACAAATCACTATTCGTTTTCATATATATATATATATATTTCTTTACAAGAATTAAAAAACAAAATTGGATTTACATATATATATATATAATCTAAAAGAAAACACAACAACAAAATGATGATGACATATAAACTAATATAAGTAATTTCATTATATTTTGCAATTTATATTTAGAAGTTTAACAAGAAAAAAATCATTATTATTAAAAGAAAAAAAAAAAAAAAAACTCAACTCAAAAACTCAAGAAAAATGTATTACACAATGAATGCGCATTGCTTTCTCAAATACAAAAATAGTATATAAACAAAATTATTAACAAAAAAAAAAAAAAAAATGAAAGTAAAATTAATAAAAAAAAAACCATTATTTGTTTCTGATATTATTTTATATTTAAACACTCATAAACAATATTTGTGTATGTACATTCAAATAAATAAGTAAGCAAACCTGTGCTGATTAAAGAAATAAACAATAAAAAAAAAACTCTACATGGGAATTTATTTGTTTCAAGTGAACTTTTGACATATTACATCTCTCTAAATATGTATAATATTTATATATATATATATATTTTAGAGAGATTTCGAACCACATCACAGTGTTGGGTCCCTTTTCGTCTCTCTTCCACGATCCATCTTAGCCCGAGAGTCTCTCTGAATTTCTCCACAGTTCCTCTCTGGCTTTGATTCCTCGCGTCAACGATAGCATCTGTTTAACAGAAATGTGGTTCATCCTCTGGGTATCTACGCAGTGGCTCCCAGGACCTCACTTCTTTTGCTAGCTAGTGCCGGACATTGTCACAATATATGGGCTGCCTTACCGACTTCCTCCAGGCATAGTTCACAGGCGTCATCTTCCAGAAAACCCTCCTTTAGGAGATACCCGAAATTTCCATAACCTGTAGATAACACTACCACCCATTTTAGTGTTCTTCGCCCTAAGCTTAGAACTTCTCTATGAGTGGTGCCAATCCGGACCAAAGAACTCCAAGGTTGACCCTTGCTTTGCTAGAGAGTCCGCCTATTCGTTGCCCTCAGTCCCTACGTTCGCTCTCACCCAAAGCAGCGTCATCTTATTTCGAGATGAGCACTCATTGAGCTTATGAACACATTCCAATGCCAGTGATGTATTGATATCTGTTTGCTCCGTGCGTCTAATCACTGATTGATTGTCCAGTGCTATGGTAACGTTTCTACCCTCAACCTGTTAGTTCCAGTTCTTCTAAGAAGATACCTGCCCCGCTCTGCACAATCCATCTCCGATAAGAGTTTTGTGATACCTTTCGGTAACACGCATTCTCTTTATTCCATCCATGGGCATATTCAACTCCCTAATCTCGTTTTTCACGAGATCCAGGATTTTCCTATGACCGTAAATAGTACCGGTAGTAAGAGTATATTCTTTATTTATGGTGTACAAACTACCTCATGTAGAGCCGTGTCTGTGGATACTCTTCTTAATTCAAGAATGACAATTCTGTCTAGATTGATGTTTAGCAATTTGACTTGACATCAACTACAGATTGTCTAATAAGTCAATCAAAGTTGTTTCGTGGTTCCATCTGATTACTTTGGCTATGTCATCTGCGTGTTTAGTTCGTATAACAATGGACCATAAAAGACGAGATAAAAACGACTCTAGTCACAACCTATAATAACTCCGATGGTGACAGATCATTAAATGCACTCTTAAGTAAGAAGCTAATCCATTTGATGGTGAGTTGATTCCTTTGCTACTTGTGACTTGATCGCTTATGTTAAAAAGCCCAGTTGTGGTTAACAACGGAAAAGGAGTAGAATTCTACTTCTTTTACCGACATTCACACTTCGAGTTTCAAAATATTTGATTAACCATTTTTCCCATAAGAATGAAGAGAAATCTAGGCTATATGATTTTAAATTGCATTTTCTTAGACTCTTATTAGTTTTTGACACCGGGTAAAAACTTAGAGAATAGCCACATTAAGACAGCATTCATTATATACCCACTATTTGGGCCTTAAGCTTATGCTAGTCTAATTGTGATCTTTTTCGATCTTTCATCAGCTTGTTCTGAAATTTGAATGTGCAACAGCTTTATTTGTTAATTTGACGGAACTGAGAAGTTTATAATGAAATAAATTAGAAGTTTCCAAAATATTTTTATGTTTTCAATTTATCATGTCGACCGTGTCCTTGACACTTTTGTATAGGTACTCATATCGCCAACTTGAACTTCTCTATGTCATTCACCTTTCAATTTCTTATGGCAGCTCTTGACATTATGGAGGACTACTAATGTTACCACTTTATGACAGCTACTCAAAAAATTATATTTCAAAATTTTTACTACATCCTCTCCTGAAATGGAGAGGGTCTTTTGATTCTTTTTCAACTTGAGTGTGTGTTTAAAGAGAGTGTGTATTTTATTTCCAGTACTTCATTAGGGGATCTCGAGCGATGGCACTGATTTCTGTTTTCAGTTAAGCTATCTATCTCTAGCTAATCCAAATGCAAGTTATTGAGTAAGAATTTATTGCTCTAAAGAGTTGTAATCGGTTTATTGTGGCACATTTCCTGTGCCATTTTTACGTAGAAATAATTCTAGTTTAATCGATATATTCAGTCACGTTTTTTTTGAGGTTCATCACTCAAGCTAGACGATTCAGTCAATAAATTAATAAATCATTATGATTTTCATTTTACTTATGGGCTATGTAAACATCGACTACTCATCGATCAATAAAATATAATAACTTTCCGTATAAGCTGTGTAGGGTACTTTTAGATAGATTGATGGCACGAGGAAGAAAAACCTGGGGTTTTACCATCGTCATCACTGGCTTAAAGTAATAACACCCTGGATTTGTATACTTTAGGCTTTTCTCTAAAGCTTTGAAATTCTGTTATCACGTTAAAAATAATACCTAGATATAAGTAATAAGAAATACGTAGATCGCGAAGAAAATAATTGGCAATCTTGGATTGAATTGGTCTTAAGACTGACCATCGATGAAATATGTTTATGTTTAAATGGTTTAGTTCTATAAGTTATGTAAAGTTTGAAATTATTCAACAACAGAGAGAATTAGCTTGTTATGGTAGCATCTCAAGCAGCAACGATCTCGGACTAATCTTAATACTTTCTAACGATTAGAGGACCTGAAGTAGCAGCGGGGCGGGGTTTCTGTCTGAACCGTATTTTAAAAGAACAGTTCCAAACTAGGACGGTGGAACCAATGGACATCACAATTCACAATACGGCAAAGGAAGTCTACGAAGACTACGACCCGAAGACAATTCCTTTGCGAAGCATGCCATGGAATAGAATCTACTCATCCATCAGGCGGGTAGTCCAAGGCTAACGTGACGAAGAACTGTTAAGGAAAAATCGACGTAATTTGGGATACGTTGGTGAGAGCTGAAACGCGTTACAGAACTCCGAACAAGTTGTTCGATGCCACCGGAGGTCGATGATCTATACCACCGGATGAACAATAGGACCTACAAAAAAGAATCTATATCAAAATGCGAATGTAATCCAAAAATTAAAGCGTGCCTAAATATATAGAACGACTGGATATGGTGCAGTCAAAAGTCCGAGTTTGTAGGAGCGGATCGCGACGGTTAGAAACTGAATTCTAAATTATTGTTTTAAAGATCAAGCGATCAGGTTTTGAAAATTCGAACAAAAAACTAAATACAGAGGCACACTTTTGCTGATCAGTTTGAAATATAATTCCTATTAAACATACATACATATGTACATATGTACATACATAGGTAAATGAAATGAATGACTCAAAAGTGCCATCCGAAATCTTTTACGACTTACAATGTACTTCACTAAACATACACTTAGGAATATTATAAAAATGCAAATAGACAATGCATAGGTACATATGTATGTATGTATACCAAGTCGTTTTTACTATCCAAGTGGAAAATCAAATTAATTAAAAACTGACAATTTAATCAAATGTCAACAAAACACAACAAGTTGCTGCAATTTCCTCCATTTTTCTTTTTCAGACGCCAGAACAAATAAAACTGCAACCACTATCTACCAAACAAATAAAATTGTTGTCTTTATTTAATTTTCGTGCGGTTTTTTTTGCCACACACAAATCAGTTCAGCAGTTCCCCACTTGTACACTTGTCTGCGAGAAGAACATTACACCACATTTAGGGCCTCCACTCTATCCACTACCCGCTCGCCTGTCCATTAGCGCACAAATTGTCAATTCACAGGAAAACCTAATTCAAACAAACCATCACCATATCTCTTCGATATTTTTCTTATTTAAACAAAAATATAAATAAATAATGTCATCGCACGTCTTCATCGATATAACGATCGAATTGATAAAATAAATTTTTCGCTGCACAACTGCATATTGCACACACATGACAGTTATCTAGTACGTTGCTGCGACGAATACTATAGTATCTCTCATGCCTTAAGCAAATATTGACAGTTGACAGTTGACAAAAAAAAAAACAAGAAAAAAATAATCAAAAAATAAGTAGAGCTTCGTTTTTGTCATTATAAAAATTTAACAACAACAATTGGCTCCCCCCAAACGCTCACCACCTTGATGGTGATATCATCATCATCACCATCATGTATTGACATTTATATTATATTTATAAAAAAAAAAAAATATATTTATAAAATAAAACCACATAAGGCCCAGAGGTTTTAGATAACAAATTTTGCCTGTGTGTCTGATAACTTGCCGTGTACACTGTGTAAGGCTGTATTTGTCGCTGATAACAAGATTGACTGTAAGGCATTATATTTATTATCGACGTCGTCCTTCCTATCACAGGTATCAATCGATTTTAATACCTTATGACTTTAATATTCACGATGTTAGGATCAGTTTGGTGGAACTGGCGATAGAGGCCCGATAACATAAGTGTCGATCGCGCTTTTTTTTTTTCCTCAGAAAAAAGATTTTACACTTTCACGGGGTTTTTGACGATAGACACGCACGTCTGCTATTATTTTACAAAGATTACCGGAAAAATAATAATAATAAAAAAAATCTACGTGCGCGGGATTGATGTGTAATTCGATTTTAAAGAAAATTCACAAAAGGTTCGAGAAGGGTTTATTGGAAAAAAGCCAGCAATGACGCATTACAACAACCCTAATTGTGGATATTACGATGAATATAGTGCGTATAGTAACTACAATAATGTGTATCCGCAGGAGTACCATATGCATACGGATTATGAATATAAATACGAGTAAGTTGCCGAAATCCAATTTCACAGAATTGTGTTCAAATATACACTTCTTGTAATCGTAATCAGTCTGTCGATATAAATTTCTTTAACTACCTACGGGCTGGGAACCAACTACTAGAAACTGCCGTCGGTAAAACATTGAATCTAACAGAATTGATTCAGACAAATTGACAGCTGTCAACTTTCAATTTAAAGGCGATTATCTTAATAGAACGTATTGTATCCCGGCAAAACTTTTGATACATTTCAGATTGTCAACAGCTTTACATAATTCAAAACTGTAGTTAAGTTATCCACTATTCGTCTAGTCATTTAACTCGAGAGTAGAATGTTATACATCGCTTATGTCAAAGGAAGGAGGACTAAGAAGTTAGACAGAAAGTAATGACCAGTAAGGTAACGACGCGCGTTTATTTTTAATCCTTGTAGTTTGTGGAAAAAATTAATGGTTATGGCATCGAAGTACATATACTTAGCGAGAAGATCAGAATTTGAATCCCAGGAAACACCAAATAGTCGTTTTATGTTCTCACTTCTTAAGAATCAATAACAATCATCTAAGTGTATAACTGAAAAAAAAAAGCGCTTGAAGTACGGCATTAAGCTATGTATCTACAATGTAGTTCTTTACTTTTTCGTGTTGAATGACGAAAATGATGACTGTGTGACCGAAAACAGTCTGAAAATTGTAGGAATGTCCAGGAGATGTCAGACATGTATGTAGATATTGCATTTGGAACACCGGCGCAGGTCTGTTAATCATCTACTTACTATTATTGCAGTGGAGTTCAAGCGATGAGAAGAATTGGAAAAAGTTCGTTTACATTCTTACAGCTGCGATACCTCAGTAGGCTAATTATTATTTGTGTTAATCGCCGTTCTACCGTTCTACAGTTTGGGAATATCTGCCTGGATAGAGCATTATATACATACATAGCTATACTAATTCGCTTCACCTATGGTAAGCCTTTTATAAGTGGAAGAAAATTATTCTTTGACAGTGCCCAACGGAACATTAACTAAGTCCGTAAGAAACTGTCAATAGAATTGTTGGCTTGTCAGTCCTATGCTGCTATGATCTGGCAATAAGAAAAGACTAAACAGTGTGACTTCATCTACACGCTGTTCTATCAGCTTGGTAGACGGTGTAGCCAAAACTAATCTTCTTTGTATTTCACCACTGGCCGAATGGTAAAAAATACCAGAAATTGAGTTTGGGTGAGAGGTGAGATGTAAAATGAAATATTTTACTGTAGCCGTAGGGTTTTGCCAAATGTAATAGAGTAACGATAACGACGAGTGTTTTCTTACTAAGGCACTTCCTCTTGATCCAGGCGACAGCAGACAATTTCCCTAGATAGAATCAACGGTGGCGTCTACCAGTCTCTATATGAGCTGCTTCGACATATTTGAATCCCAGGTCTATAGGGATCTCCAATGTTAAGCCAGGGTGTTAGAAAAGAGTTGGTGGCGGATGAACTCTTAATGGGCCAACGGCAGCGCTCATATTCACGAAGCGGAGTACTGACTCTAGGAAATCCGGCCCCTTGGGCTTGGGGTAACGAAGGGAACTTGTCTTCCAGGTTGGAAGTTATGCGTAGGTGTAACTTCCCGACCAAGGAAAAAAATTAGTACCCACACCAATAAAAGTCTCGATCCTTAGGTAGCGCGCAAGTAGAAGGAGAAATCAACCGACTAGAAGTTTGCAACTGGAAGTAGTCAGCGAAGAACCGGGCTAACTGGAGAGGCTTATTGTAGGCCCATGTTCACCCCGAACTGTAACGCCACCTAAGAAGAAGAAAAAGAAGAACGATAACGACACACACTCAATGTAAGAACTGAGTGCAAAAAACTAAGCTTTCACTGTTTCTGATTCTGATAAATAAGGATTAAAGATACTATAGAAATCGAATTAGTTTAAACATTAACTTACGGTCCCTACATGGTTGGTAAGCTATGTAAGTAACCTTCCCCGTGGATTTCAAATAAAACATCCCATCTAATGGCAAACTTCACTATGAGGCTTCAGAGTCATTTAGGCCTGATTAAGGCAGGCAATTGTTGGAAAGGAGTAGAAATTTTATATAGATTCTTACCACCATTTGTGTTGTGCGCAAACATGAAATTATTAAAATAACGCTTAACCTGTATTGACGTCTAGACTCAACGATAAGCAAATGTCAAAACAATATTTTGTCTTTTAAACAGATAACGAACTAATATTCTTTATCTAAATGATCTTATTCGGGCAACGAGCTAATCCTTCAACTTTTGTACTAAATAAGTAAGTAGCCTTAAGTCTTTTTTAAATTCAATCTTTCCATTTGAATCGATTAGAAATCGTACTTAATTTAAGGACTTAATCATGCAATCTTAGATTTTAAGGTTTACATACAGTTTTTATCACAAGTATTGACATGTATTCATTTTGTAAAAAATTTAAATAAGGTTAACAGACGACTAAAATAATATTCTTAAACTAGATCTTAGTGACTCTTATCGGCAGGTCCATGATAAACTCTGGACAGGTTTTTATCGACATTTATCGTTAGCGTAACAACGTCAATATATTTTGCCGTCGCAAAGGACGGACAAATTTCTGATTAACCATCAGTTTCAACGAGGTACTTAAAGAAATAAACAACTAGTTAATATGTACATGTACCTTTATGCTATAAATGTTTACAAACTTTCCAGGATTGAAATGTAAATCTAGCTCTTTGTAAACATGACACCGTTTTTGATGGAACTGCAACTATAACATTGGAATAGTTTTATTTTCGATATTTCATGATTTTTTTTTTAAAAACACATTCAAAATGTAGTCGTTTTTTTAATAACTGGTCTTGGCTGTATAAGTTATGTATATAATCACCCTTATTCCATGTGGCATTTTATTAAAACGCCGTAAAATGCCGATTGTCGTTCTTTAAGGCGCATCGTTTTTAAAGAGTGGATCGTATGTGGAGTGTATGTATACCTACTTACCGACGAAGCCATTTTGTGGCGTTCAATTTCTGAAATAACTCTTAAAAAACGACGATCTGCGTTTTAGCAAAACGCCACGTGGAATAAGGGTGATTATTAATTTTCAATCTGATCGCCAAAGAAAAAATCTGAGTCCTTGGCCCTTAGACTCTAACCCTAAGGAGAATTCGTATAAGAACTTCATCATCCCATACCTGCTTTATGACGTTGGAGCATCGACTCTACTCATAACGGACGAAGATATCCTCGGTTGTTTCGAATGAACAATGTTTCATTTTAATCAGTTTCGTTTACATTTGCGGATTTGAAGGATAAGATGTACGTACATATGTATGTACGAGCTTCGACCGGTAGAGTCTTGGATACTAACTATTAAGGGACAACGCAATGGAGGATGACCTCGCTGGACATAAGTTCATGGAACATAATTTTACGGGATATAAGCCCCCGGGACATAAGTCCACGTTCATATGTCCCTTCCCATCAGGATATAAGTCGAGAATGTTTTTGTCGAAGATGGAACCTAAGTCCACAATTTTTAAGAAATCCAGAAAAATGACTTCACCTCTCCGCTTCACTGCTCCTTAACGATCCTAGTAAGAATTTAGTGGGCAGGCGTCTATGTACATAGGTAAGGTGGGACATAAGGCAACATACTTGTGTCCAGATCGGGTGGGACTTCCAAAGACTTCTTTCTGGCTTAAACCCCACCAACCAATTGAGTTCGGCCTTAATGCATGTGATCACGAGTCTTGCAGAGTGTTGAAACAGCACAGAACAGCTTATGTAAATCGAATGAGAACCTACTGCTTTGACTGTCATAGCACAGGGAGGACAGAGAGCCTTTATAATAATTCTTCTGCTGCCATCCGGATTAATACAAACGGAAGACTGTACTGTACACTATATTTTCTCACAGTTTGGTTAAGGTTGAGCCTTTTATTTCCTTATATGTATGTCGAATACTGTCATCCACGAATAGTTTTGTAATACATCAATCGGTGAATAGATTTCAAACATGACTTTTACTGAATCACACTAGGACGAGTTATTCTCTTGCTAAGAAGCCATTTCAAGGATACTATATATATACTCAATTAGTGATATATAGTATACTTGAACACATCTCTAAGAAACAGTATTTTTTTTTTTTAAATTCAAATTCATGGCTTTAACTTAAATACAAACTAACGACTGGGTATATGAAACATTTCAATTTCGGGTATTATTTCAGAAAATTCTAAACACCCTTTTTAATATGTACACTCAAACCAGTTTTAGCGGCCAGGCAGATTATTCTATTCATTTTAGCATAATTCGAATTGAACAAGCCAATTTCCTCTTCTCTATTCTCTATCCCAAATGTATGTATGTACATATGTACATTCCCCGCACAATAAAAAAGGTGTTGGGATAATGAAATTTAGGAAAATCTTTGAATAGGCAAACCAATTACTCACTGCGGTACTCTAATGCATCTCAAATGCACACTACACTACGGAATCATTTCCCAAACGGCACTGCAAGTCCTTTATACGAAACAAATTGCAATCGAAACGAACACAAACGGAATAAACAAAAAAATTAAAGCAGAAGAAAAAAAAAATTCGAAACCCATTTGTCAAGATTCAATTGCTATTGCTGTCCGGTAAATAGCTAAGGGGAGTGCAAAAGATACTTTCAGATACAGACAGCCATTCCTTTTTAAGGATTGTTAGGAAGTTACATCCGGTTACAGGAAATAATGCATACACGCACATATAAATGACACAAAGGT
Organism: Xylota sylvarum; assembly: GCA_905220385.1. Lineage (NCBI taxonomy): Eukaryota > Metazoa > Arthropoda > Insecta > Diptera > Syrphidae > Xylota > Xylota sylvarum. The sequence continues at coordinate 90,021,898 of LR999957.1, read as the reverse complement.
CGTCTGGTTGTCTCTCGGTACATGGTATCGACGAAACCCTGACCTTTAGACCGGAGATGCACAGAGATTTTTTTTTTTTCCAGTCATTGAGACCATCTACAATACCACAATGAAATTTACTATTTGGTTTTTGTTTAACATTCCTCCTTTCGGTGTCCTACTAGCAGACGGAGAGAATTCCAGCACTTATTAGGATAGGAGACGCACAGGTAAAGGTGTAAAAAGACTGATCTTGGGCCTGGAGTGCCATTCATGAGGAAAGATATGTGTGCTCAGGTTTTGTTAGTATCTACGAGGAGATAGATTCGATTCGCATATGGAAGTTGTTAATGAGCATAATGGGCATCTCTCAGACTCATGCCGGCGCGATTGTATTCCGGATTGTAGTACATACATAACTACTACGGAAATACGCAATCGTTTTGTAGTTAATAACCATCCAATGACAATTGAATAACATTGATTCATGTACAGAGTAAGAACGTTTTTAATTGTGGGTCGATGCGTGTAGTTTGTTGTGTTGCACTTGAGGAGTTATTGCAGCATTGTGAAACCAGGTGAAACTTGACAGTTGCCATCTGCTTGTGCAATGCTTGGACATATGTTTGTATCAACGTAATTTTACGCAGATTGACTTTTTGAACAAATAAAAGAACAGAAGGAGGACATAGAGGTGTGCCAGTGATAAATGCCGGCGGGATGTTTAATTACTATTGTTAGTATTATTTTTAATTGAAACTACATATTTCTGAATCCATTTTATACTTATTATGTGGTTTTAATCAATTTGAGTGCAAATAACATGGTTTAATTCCTTTCGTACTCTTACAGAAGAAAGTCAGAGATGTTAGCTTAAAAGTATCCAGCGTCCTTCAATAAAAGCATACGAACTTTAATTTATACTGTGCCTTGTGAACGAATCTCAACTTTAAACTTTAAAATTTAGCATAGATCCGGCGGCTTTGTACAAGATAAACGATTCGCTAGAGTCTCGACTCTTAGCGGGTACTTTCCAAGCACAAAGTGGCAACTTAAAAAGTCATTAAGATTTTATTCGAAAAAATTACGAAACTACTTCGTTGTAACAACCTGAAATGACTGAAGTATTCCTTCTTTTAACACAAGACGTATCATATTTATGTCAGAAATTTTTATTTTTGTACTAGATAGGCAAATTATGTCAAGACATTTCATTTTCAACCATGTCACCTAAGAGTAAGCAACAACTATAATGATTCTTGCCTGAGAACTTGAAATTAAGTCGAAAACTTGAAAAAATAGAAAGAAAAAGAAGGCATTGCTTTTGGATTAATTCATTTTTAGAAAAGACATTTGCTTGATTTAGAATCCAATTTTCTGCACGACCGACGCGACGTTTCGTGAAATTCGGCAATAAGCCATGTTTTCTTTGTAGTAAAACTCAAATTGACAGTCAATGTCACATTCATTTCAAGGTTTATGTCCACAGAGAGGGCAAGAAATAAAACCAGACATGGATGTCTTGCCATAAATTATTTCAAGAAATTTGCGGTCTCCATTGGAAATTTAAATTGCATGACATACATATTTCTTCCAATGAATTATTCCCGGTGGAGACCAGGAATACGGTTGTCTACATGCCGTATTGGTGTCAATGTTGAAGATTTAATAATAAGTTGTTAAATTAATTCTATGGTGATCCAACGTTTAAACGCCTTACAGACAAAAATGGTTGATATCTTATGGGCGAAATCTCGTCACTGAGTTGCAGGTCAGTGGCAGTGTTGACAACATCAGTGTGCACTTTACAGGGAAACTCTGATTTCTGTGACGAGACATGAAGTTGACAACACTGTTGTTACGGTTGTTCTGGTCGTGTTCGGCTAGAAATTCTTGAGGGTAATACGAACATAAAGGATTGCCCTTACAATATGAACTTAACACTGAAGCCTAAATAGTTGATCTTTCTGATCTTGCACAGTATATGGAACGCAGATCTAAGTAGCTATACCGATATTGCTATCAACATCGAGTTCCGTGGTCATTTTTATGTAGTTGTTGCAGAAGGATTCCATACAGAATTATGATTGTTCAAGTGTTGACACTAGTCGGTCTAGAATTATTTTAGGTACTATGTATAATAATCGTCCGAAGGACACAAAGAAAATTTCTTAAAAAAAAAAAATTAATTATGCCATGATGAATGGCAGAGCGGGGGCAGAAGAACTGGAACTAGCCTGTCATATTAGTCTGGGGAAATATACTTCAGTTTATCAAGCCGAGATGATTGCTCTGTTGCATGCGTTGGATCACCTGAAAGAGGGTCAGGCTGAGGGTACAAACGTTCCCATAGCACTGGACAATAATTCAGTGATTAGACGCATGGAGTAAACAGATATCATTACATCACTGGCATTGGAATGTGCTCATAAGCTCAATGAGTGCTCATCTCGAAATAAGATGACGCTGCTCTGGGTAAGAGGGTCCGGAATCATTCGCTGCAATTGGCAGAGGGATGGTAAAACACCTGATTAACAACTGGGCCGCGGCGGAACACCAGAGAAGGTGGTCAACCGTGGAAGGTTGCAGGCAGACGAAAATGGCTATTAAAATGCCGATTGGCACCACTCACATAGAAATTTCGGGTATTACCTAAAGAAGATGGGGGTTCTGGAGGACGAAACTTGTGAACTATGCCTGGAGGAAGTCGAGACGGCAGCACATATATTGTGTCAATGTCCGGCGTTAGCTAGCAGAAGAAGGGAGGCCCTGGGGAGCCACTAGGTAGAAATCCAGAGAATGAACCAGATTTCTGTTAAAAAGATGCTATCGTTGACATGAGGAATCAAAGCCAGAGAGGCTCTCGGGCTAAGATGGATCGTGAAAAGGGACCCAACACAGTGGTTTGGTTCGTAATTTTCGAATAATATATAAATACAATAGGATTAAGATCCGGTGATTGAAATATTCAAGAACTTGGGCACGTGACACCGAGCCGAATCTTGTTGAAAAACTGCTTGACCGTTGGCATCAACTATATGATATAGCAAGTCTCTGTATTTTTGAAAGTTACTCATTCCTTCGATCGGCACAAGGGATCCGGTACCTTTATACGAAAAGAAGCCCCAGAACATTTCAATCCGTCACGGATTGTAAATAGTGATGATAATTATGATGTGTTCACATTAATTCGCACAGTACTATAAGTATTGAAAACTAGACTGAGGTTAAAAATTTGATCTAATCAAGTCCGGCATTGTCCGGCATTGAATAAGACTGACAATACTCGATGACTTCGTCATTCTGATTTCCAGCAAATTCATCGCAATCATCGGAGCAGTAAAGAGTTATTGGTGTAAGTAGACAAAGCAAAATAGATTGCAATTAAATTTAGTACATACCACGGGGGTAATCGCAAGTAATCCGTTAACAAACATGGAACCCTTGGACTTAATCATCAAAGATATAGATTCTGCAGTTAAAGTTAAAGTTAAAAAAGCAGAAATGCCTATAATCTCAGCAGCTGTACGTGCAATTTTTTGATGTAGTGTAGATTCTGCAGCTAAGGACGGTTGCAGGCTTATTGCAGCAGTCTCTTCAGATCACAGCCAACCATTTTGGACGGCCGAACAAAATGGAGATCACTGAAGTCATGAAGATGACTTACATTCAATTTCAACGGACACCCTGCAGATAGATGAACTAAAAGTATTTAACTGAATGTTAGAACTTAATCACGGTTTGTTTGTGTTAAGGAAATTACACTTTGAAATCATAGTTAATGCTTTTGTATAATGAAAGGCTTTCTAAAAAATAAGACTACAAATATTTGACGGAACAGATCAGCTTATATCCCAAAAGCCAAGCTGCTTACAACCAATTATGTTGTGCGTATTACATTCATCACACTAATGTAAGGGACCTACCAATTTAAAATAGTCTTTATTATTTAAATAGACCTACATTTACTCAGTCCTATTGTCGAATCTACACTTATGGACACGAGTGTCCTTTTTTCCTGTATCAGTGCTTTCTTTTTTTAGTCCTTGCATTTATACAAAGTGGCTATAGAATAAGTGTTTCGCGAACAACATCTGTTGCTTGCACCATTTTTAGTGAGTGTTCCAAAGAACTCTAAGTTCTTTACCTTTTATTAACTTTTACTGACTATCGACGAAAGATGTGATTCCATCAAGAGGCATTGGTTTCACCCCACGTAGTGTAATCAATCATTGCCTTGCTGCTGACTAGGTTTTTATTTAGGATTTGAGTATGCTCTGTCATAAACGACTTTCAGCTAGTTGTTTGATTCTCAAGCCAGATTTCTGTATAAAGACAGATTTTTTAATTGAAAACAGGGAAAAAAGTGTTTTGGTATTAGCCACTGCTCTTGTCCGAATTCTACTGGTGACGGTCTTGTTGCATACCATTTAGTAGCCATAGGTTAATGTAGAAGCTACAATTATCGTTTACATGTGAACAATATTTGGGACTTTATAAAATAACTGATGAATCAGAAAATCAGAGACCCAACTCGAAATGACAGCAAAAAGTTGAATTGATAGTCAATACTACTATTAAAGTCTCTATTAGGCTACTATTGGGCTACCGAAAAGGGTATATGTAGGCAATCCATAATGGATTGTCGATGTTAACAGAGAGACAAGCAAACGAAAATGATAGAAATATTCTATTTATGTTGGCTTCTTCAAACGAAATTTAAAGTTTAAAAAAAAACGTGCGGATACTAGGCTACAGATAGAAGTTTCATACATACATACACTGCTGTGCTAAATAATAAGCACACTTACTATAGGCGGATGTTTTCGCGTTTCACACTCTTAAGGATAATAGAAATTCTTTGTTTGGCATTTATACTCCTGACTTCAAAGTAAAGGTACAAATTAGAGACAACAACAGTCTAAATAATATAGAGTTCAATGAAGTATACGCTTTTGTATGATGAAGTCACGTTTTCTGGTGTGCAAAATAATAGACACAGAAACAAAGTTGATAATTTTTTATTTGCCAGAATATTTATTTTAATTTTTTTGTTAGTGAGGATGAAAGACAATTAAAATGTTAATTTGAATTATAGGGTTTGTCAATTATTTTTCGGAAAAGATAGAGACAAATAAGCACTGTTCATTAGAACTAGGAGAAATGATAAAAAATATGAGAAAGGATGGAAACTCTTTGAGAGTTATTGCTAAAACAGTCTCGTGTTCTTTAGGAATGATAATAAATACCTTAAAAGATAGAAATTCTTAAGAAACTCGGGGTCAAAACGGCATGGCTTCTGTTAAAACTGACCTTCATATAGTAAGTTCTATCAAAAAAAGTCCAATCATCACGTCTACGCAAATAAAACCGGAGTTAAACTTTGACATCGATATCTGCGTGACTAGAATAAGACTGATAGAATCCAATTTCAAAGTTTACCATGCCAAAAAAAAAGTCCCTCTGTTATCAAAAATATATAAAAGACCGAAAACGATTTGCTACAACTCGTTTACATTAGCCTGCCGAGAAGTGACGTTACATATTTCGGCCAGATGAGAAGAAAATCTATTTATTTTGACATGACATCAACAAAGGATACGTAGGGGGTCAACTGGAAAAGAATTCGATCCAAAATTTACTCTATTAAACGATTAAATATGGTAGTGGCAATATCATGTTTTAGAGATGTTTTACCTATTATGATGTTCGGCTAATTCATGGGATACAAGATACTCTGACGATGGAAAAGTACGTTGAAATTTTAGAAACTGATATGATTCCGTATGCTGAAGAGAATAATACGTTGCTTTGGTAGATTCAACAGGACAGCGATCCCAAACACACTGCGCAAGTAATTAAAATGTGATTTCAGGATACAAATGTTAGAGTTCTTGAGTGGCTAGCACAGTCCCCAGACCAAAATCGTATTGACACTCTTTGGGCGCATGTTGAGAGAGGTCTGAGCATTGCTCTGAACCCTCAAAATAAATTGGAGAAGTGGCAAAATGTCAAAAAAATTTGGTACGAAATACCCAACTCATTATACCATAAACTGGTAAATTCAATGCCACGCAGGTGCAAAGTTGTGTTGAAAAATAAGGGTATGACTACCAAACTTTAATCAGAGCATTTAGACTAATTACAAATAATTTGCATTTGTTTGAATTTGTTACTACTCACATAAATATACGAATTTTCTACTTAGTGTGCTTATTTTTTTTTGCACAGCCAAATGTGTTGAAGTTCTTTAAAACTTGAATTTTTTTTAATGTTATTATTTAAATTACAATTTTATGTTTTGATTGTTATTATTTCATTCATCAACACTAAAAATAATTATATTTTTAAGCAGATATTGTTCTTTTATTTCACTACTCCAAAAAGACTAGTATCAAGTAGCTTGTGCCTATTATTTTGCACAGCAGTGTATATGTTCTATAACAAGAGCCCGGATCTGCTCGAAGAAACTGTGAAGGACTAACTTGTCTCGGAACCCACCATATGTACAGAGAGACTTCTTTTAATTAGAATACTTTACGAGTTCAGTATGTCCAATAGAATCCTAAACGACTTATACGGTTACAGGTTGAATCATTTTTAAATAAGGTGCGTTCCATGAAGTGTTGTTTCCTCAATTACTTAGCCGCATTATGAAAAAAAAAAAAAACTAAATCTCTTCAAGAACCCCAGCATTCTACCAAGTGGCTACACTTGAACCGGATACAAAACCATTTTAAAGCCCAACACTTTCCTAAGTAACCCTTATTGTTGTCTATTATTAGCCGCCATGCACGTGCACGTTTAGTTCTTCTTTTTTGTTATTATTGAACAAATATCAATTTTCGCTTCTCATGATTTTTATGCGCGGATATCACGAAATCCACTTACAAAAAATTTACTTTATAAGACCCCAAAATTGTCCTGCCACGAGTGCCGCACCACATGCATGTGGCGCATCCTAGATTAAACTTTTTTTTTATATTTATGTACATATGTATGTATGTAGGTCTCCCACTCGTTAGAAAAGAAGAAGATACGAAAAAAAAAAAGCAAGAAATGTCAGGAAAAAAACCGCTTCTTGTCATGCCAGTGCCATTTGCTAAAGTTCTCATCGTTTGAAGTAGTACACACTGTGCACCGCGCCACCGTTCCGGATTAAAAGCCACCGACAATTTTTTTTTATTCTGTTCTTCTGACTTCATATTTCTTACCAACGACCCCTTAATGATAATTGGGCGGGTGAGAGAGTCACTACAACTAGTAGTAGCGCGATACTTGTAGAAGCAATAAAAATAATAAACATAAAAAAAGGTATTATACCTGCTGCGGTCTTCCTCGTTTGGCCGTACCACGACGAGTTAAACACGGAAATTCCCTCCACCTTCTTTGCCATCGGCACACATATGTAGGTATGTGAGCTCGGGGCATGTTTCCGACACACGAAACATAAAACTATACACACGGCTTAAGAGTATTTCTATAATTGACATCCTATTTTTGCAAAACAGCCTTACCTGCAGATCCGTCATCCAGAAAAACAGTGGGAAAACATTTTCGTAAATTCTATTATGGAAACAGCATTAGGTGAGGATTATCCGAGGGTATGATTCGAAACCAATTACAAGCGATCGATTCTTTGTGAGACCGTTTTGTGGATGATCCACCTTTTCGGGTGTTGTTTGTGTGTGCAACTGATCCTGAAAGCAAATTGGAAAGAATGCCAAAGGTGACAAAGTGGAAATAATTTTTCTAAATTCCTCAATGAATGCAATCGGCCGGCGGGCGTATGTATTGCCGCACAGCCTTTGACTGACATTGAATGCAACAAATTGCATTTTGACAGAAGAATAAATTTTGCAGAATAAGAAGTTTTGACAAGTTTTGTCTGCGAGTTGATGTTTATTCAGGAGTTGTAATTTAGGATTATTGTATTATTTCGCAACCGTCGAGGATGCCTAAATACTTAGTGAATAGTGTCGGAGAAGGTGCACTTCTTAAAATTGTGAAAAGCATGAATGAAGGTGCAGGGATCGTCTTAACCTGTCAAAAGAAATATAGAATAATATTCGACTGTTGAACAGAAGTGCTTAGCAAAAGCGAAGAACAGGAAACCTCAAGTAATTAAATCAAGGCATCAATTCAGAGATTTTTTTTTTTTTTTTGTAATTATGTCGTATACGATCGATCGAGTGCGATGTTAAAGACTATTTTGTATTCATAGTATCGTGCTTAAGGCTTATCTTATCGTAATAAAGGAAAACCTTACGAGAGCATTTTATATCCGTTTACATTTTATACGATTCTATTTGTAGTACATCTCGGACGGTACCGATGGAACAATTTCGGAATGCTAACTGAGATGCAATTTTCCAGGCGCTCTCTATGACGGAGCAGCGGGAGTTACTCTAGGGGTGAAATATTGATGGAATTCATTAGGTCTTCTGATATCAGCATATATAAGCAGGAGAATGTCTGACTCGATCACAATGTGGGTTGTGCTGGATGATAAATCTCAGTTGGGTCATCTGTGAATAAAATTTCGACTAGCCATTGAGAAACCCGTACAGTCGAAATTCACGAAGTTCTGACTGGAAGAGGTATCGTGAACTACTTAATTACATCGCCAAGCTCATACGGACAAACACGATCGAAAGAGAAATTTAAACACGGACACATAAGAAAAACTTTGTTAAATGTAATCAGAGCGTATTTTCTCAAACTCTCAAAGTCTCAAACTTAACTTAAAGAAGATAAATAAACTCGTTATCCGAGTAGAAAAACTATATATATGTACGTAAGACGATAGTTTGAAAAGTTGATGAAGCAAAAGGGAAACTCAGATATCATAATTCTTACACTAGTTACACGAATGAGGTAAATAATCTTTGATCCACTTTTCAGGTTGTAATTAGTGCAGCTTGAAAGAAGTTGTCTAAAACCATTAATTCTAGGTCTGCTATTACAAGACTTAACTTTAGTTAAATCATACAGTGGCTGAAAGGACGATCATCTTTTTTATTTTCATTCTTTTAGAGCTATACTCATGAATTACCCGGTCCAAGTTGCATAGATATAATAATCCTAATAGGTGGTGGTCTAAGTCTTACTAAGGTTCTGAAAGGGATATTTACTATTTAGGCCGTGTTTAGCTTAAATGTCGAGAGTTAATTCATTTTTAAACCAGGGAGAGAATTTCTCCCCATTTTTGTTAAAAGTTTTAGAACGCATTGTTGAAAAAATAGGACAGACCCCTTGGTTTAGAATAGATACCGCATTAGTAACCATTAGCAGATCAAGTACATAATAACGAGTATGAACTCCAAGAAAAGAAGTGCTCTAGGTAGCATCCTTTGATTACATGTATAACACTGCTTTAAGGCATACAAATACAAATACAAATTTTTGGCGCATCAGAACCATGGGACCCAGGGCCTAGCTTCTCACAAACGGAAGGGGCCTACTGCTTAATGCCGAATCCGAACGGCAAGTTTGTTTTTTGAGAAGCTTTTTCATGACAGTTTTACTCTCGGATGTTTGTCAGACGCTCGCGAGAGGTGAGGCCGTGAAAGAAATTTTAGGTGTTTTCTGGGGATTGAATCTGGAACCCCTTGCTCCGTAGTCCAACGCACTAACCACTTGAGCCACGGCGCCTATATGGCCACTGCTTTAAGCCATACTATCATCAAATGGAGTTATTTCATGCTGTCAACTACTGCTTATTGGAGTAGTTAGGTAAACAACCTAACATTTAAGGTTGAAAAGGACAACCCTACGGTTATTTATTCGTACGATGAAACCTGATGCCCTCACGTATATGTTAATGCCCTTATCTACTATAGTATTGTGACAAGAATAGCAAACTGCTAACTTTGCATGTTCTATACTCACCAGACTACAACAAGAGGTTTGTTTTGAAACTATTGCTGCTATGAGTACTACTCACTGGGACACACTCAATACATGCTTCATTTGGAGTTGCTGGACTTAGCCGTCTTAGACGATCTATTGTAGGTACTAACCCATACATTGTATTGAGGCTTTAAACCTGATTTTAGGATTCAGTTTCTGTTAGATTGATTGAGTCCCACGTTGGGTGGAGTAATATCACCATCTATATCTGATACTAATCCGTAATCTGTTAAGGTACTTAAGTCCTTACTTTGGTCGAAGTTGATGAACTCCTTTCCTAAGGCCTTTAAGGTAGGCCCGGTTTTCAACGAGTCTGTAGATCTAAAATACAAAAATACAAATATTTGGCGCGACATTCGTGTTGTGCGTGTTATATTCTTTACACGAATGGAAGGGACCTACTGTTTAATGCTGTGTCCGAAGGGCAATTTTTTATTTTGAGAAGCTTTTCATGACAGTTTTACTCTCGGATGATTTTTCAGACGCTTAAGAGAGGTGGGGCTGTTTAAGAAATTTTTACGTGTTGTCTGGAGATCGAACCTCGAACCCCTCGCTTCAGAGTCCAACGCATTAACCACTTCAGCTACGGCACCCACAGATCCGTTGATCTGCTATTATTTTATTTTGCAGTAAATACTGCAACATCGCATTAGTGTCCCCAGATGACCTATAAAATTATGAACTTTAGGGTTCCTTAAGCTTCCATCTCTTCCGCCAGATGAAACAGCGTGATAAATAAGTATTGCTGCTAAAACTACTCGTGCCCATGGATGATAGCGCTGTACGACAAGTAAACTAGCTCTGATTTCAGTTCCCAAGATTTTCTGTAAAGACGTTCGGAAATGAACATTTTCGTAATCGCCTTGTTGGTAACCATTTTGTCGAGGAGTAGGTACCCCAAGGGTATTATTTCTTTGGACAAATCGATGCGGATTCCCTCCTGTGTATAATATTTTGCTTTCTCTTCCTATAAAATGGCACAAAGCTATTGGTCTGTCTGGAGTAAGACTAAATTCATCTTGTATCATTTCCAATATAATATCATCGGATTTATCGCCAACGTTTATAAAAAGATAGACTTGTATTCTGTAACTAGATTTTTTTTTTTTAGGTCTATGACCAAATTCTAGAAGAAATCCTCCGCACTTAAGTTGTATTCTTTTGCTTTGGAGCATAGTAATGACTCAATCTATGAACAGTACTGCGATTATTTTCCTAATTATAACCTTTTTGATAGCTTTGTAGGAGGTGCTGTCAAAGGCGGTAGGTTAATTGTTCCATCTACATTGTTGGCTCAGTATGAACACTACCTTAAAATTGTACGTACAAATGAAATGAACCTTGTGGATTTGCATCTACATACATATATAAGTACATTTTAACAACATCATACAGTGCGTCAAACAATGTTACTGCCTCTATAAAATGTTCTCCTTTCTCTTAACTCAATTGTATATCACAAATCAATTCTCTCGTTTTCTCGGTTTTTCCTAATCTGTAGGCTTTCCAATATTGTTCACTTGAATACTATCACCGATTGATCAAGTGATTTCTTGTTAAACAAATCCGATAAAAAAAATGTTCCACTGGATCGTTCATTCATGTACGAAATGTGTTTTCCAACCGGGGAACGAAATCTTTTTCATGTGTTTCAGGTTCGATAAGATTGAACAGGTGATGTGATGATTTACACAACGTTGCGTTGCAGTATACGTAGGTATAAGCCAAACATAGAATTTTAGAAATATCTTGTAGAAACTAGTAATAACCGCTACCGAATTTTGATATGATATCTGGTTAAGATGACAGATTGGAACAGAGTATGACGTTTAATGGATTTTCAAATCGATATACCTACTATATAGATGAACTGTAAATCTTTCTGACCATGACATAATGCCCTGGTGGCTCTCCACTTGGATATGACAGTGCAAAACGTGTCATTTGTGACGTTTGTATAGAAAGTAAAAGAAACCAAGAAAGGAGGAAAACAAAAATAGACAGTTATCGATCTAAACCAGGTCAATGATGCATCGGAAATGTCTAAAAACAAAAAATAGCCACACATACCTCAGTTATATTTACCTTTGTTTGAAGTGCGATAAGATTTACTTATTAGTTAAGAAAACATTTGATTTATTACACAATTAGCTCCAAACATAACCAAAACGAAGAATTCAAGTACTTATCTGTACATTGGTGGCGCAAAAACTTGTTTTTGTTTAGATTTTATCATGTCTGAAGAGATTAATTAAAAAACTATTTGTGTTGACAGAATACTTAGAATTTAGAAATATACAAGCCCTTTCGAGAGCCATTCGGATTGATAACAGTGTTAATTTGTGCGAGATCTTCAATTTGCTCTGTTGGATGTACATATGTATTTATTTACTCCTACTGCATGATGGTCTCTGCCAGAGACCTTACCTTAGGTGGCTATCGCAAATAGCAACCAAAGTAACAATAATACCGTTCACGAGTGAAAAAAAACTTCAACAAATGCGACGCTGAGTATTAAGTACTAAGTTGCCAATTACAACGCGATCTACAGTCAAAACATCATGTCGGAAGAAAATAAGTTTTATATTTTAAACTTCAGAAAAAGATTGAAGACAGTCTTCACTGTATCAATGGGAAGTATGTAGATTGCACAATTTAAGTTCCAACAAGAACATTGAACGTTTACTTAGTTTTTGTGGAATGCGCATTGGATAAGCGTTCTAAACGCTTTTCGGGTCACCTTTGTACAAATATCTACTGCAAGCAAAGCTAATCAAAGTAGATAGCACCTAAAGTACTACTAACTAATATAAAGCATGATTACAACTTCAAATTCAAGTGTGGAACTACATATTAATCTTATCCTGAATCTAATAACTGAGCATGTGAAAACTTTAATTTAACATCGATTTTTGAAGGACGTACACCATTTATCCAGAAAAACGACTCCAACAATGTTCAACTCCTACTACACACATACATACATATGTATGTACATAGGTACATCAATTAATCAGTGACAGTGTCTCGTTGCGCAATATACACTATCAACGACATGCATGCATTACACACAATTACTGTTTATTACCTTCCTTCAGACCTTCCATAAGTCGTGCTCAAGTGCGGAAAAAAAAAAACAGGAAAAAACCCAGAAAATAATAATAACCGAACCACTAACTATTCGATGGCACTTATATGCAATGTTCAAATAACAAACGTCGTCGTCCTTTAGAGGGCATAAATAATGCGCGCCCTCTCTTCTCGTCCTCGGTCCTTGTTCGAAGGATTAAATTCATTTTCGCTACTGAATACAGGAAAATTGTATCCAACAATGGATTCAGCGCATAGCCTACATCTGCTCGTTGGATAGATACCCTAAATAACAATGAAGTCGTCCTTTGCACAGGAAAAAAAAAAAACAAAAAAAAAAAAAAAGGATTCACAACGCTCAAACAGAGTGAAATCACTCCAGCAATAATAATAATAATAATAAACCAGGAGCCTATAATGCCACGAAAAACAAAAAAAAAATAAAAAAAAAAAAAAAAAACAATCCAACATATAAAATAAAAACCGGGATACACATTCCCAAATAAGGGGCGTGCCCACATCGGTCTGAAGTGCTGAAAGTACCTTCTTATGTAACAAAAAGCCTCAAACTCTCCAACCAACCCTCAAGTCCTTGTTCCCATACTCTGTGTGTGCGACGCGTCCGGCAAGGACTCTTCAAAGTATCTACACTCAAGTTCATGCGCCTGCCTACGAATACACTCACACGAAACCTCTTTACACACCACTCCAGCGATGGCCACTGTGATTGGTTCAACGTTCCGCCGTCATCATCATCTTCCCTTGTAATCCCCGAGTACCTAAGCAGGCCTCAAACAATGGCCGGGAGTATGCTGGTGCTGGCTGCTACTGCTGCCTCTCTAGTCAGCTGTACAACTCAAATGAAAAACAAAAAAAAAAAAAAAAACACTTTGTTGGTTCGTTGGCTGGTTGGTTGGTTGGTTACTATCCATGTGTGGGTCTGTCTGTCTGCTGCTGCCTGCCCGTGCTGTATCCTTGTTCGCTTAGAGAGGCTAACCACTCTTCAGAGCACAGACCCATAAGTGGCTTTGTCGTCGGGGTTGAGTCGAGAACATGAAGATGATAGTGATGGCGTATCGTACTCAAAAATAAATAATGTTAATGTTTTCTCCCTTTATTTCGTGTCGATGTATGCGTGTGTGTGTGTATATGTGTTAAGAGGAGGACATTCGAGAGGCCGCCAGAAGGACATGAGAAGCCACTTATCGTGTGTTGGGCTGTTTTAGTTCTTGATGACACTTCAGTTCAGTTGAAAGCGGAAAAATATTTATCTCCTCGTCGATCCTCGTCGTCGGGAGTTCATTGAGCAGACACGCAATAAATTTGTTGGCTCACTCGCGCGTATCCGTGTACTTATATCAGTTTACCGTGTGCGGTTTTTCATCCGTGGAACACTATACGAGTTTAAAAATTGTGCCGAAATTTATCCTTATTGGGTCGAAAAGAGTGAATGTGGATTTCTAGAGAATATTCGATTGAGATTTGAATTTGTTGCAACATCAAAGTGGCTGAGAAACGTAAGAGGTCTTCGTCGACTTCACGGTCGCCGATTGAAACGGTGGGTGGCAAGGACGAATTGAGAATACCCTCGTTTGGACACCATATGGGTAGTTTGATGCATCATCCTGCGGCTGCGGCGGCAGCGGCACCATTTCTAACGTGGTCACCCATATTGCTTCCTCCATGGGGTCATGCTTTGCTACCAGCGGCATTTTATCCGGCGGCGCTGAGGAATGCTTTACCTGGGTAAGGACTTGGATTATTCAACTTGTCTTTGATAAATTTTGTGAACATAAGTACACTCTTTAAAGAAACAATCTTATCGTACATACTCCTATAAAGTGTCGGTAAAAAAAAAGTGAACGTATTGAAGTACCTTGTGGTACATCTTGTATGAAAAATCATTAAATGCGTCGGTCAAACTGCTCGATCGGTCGGTCATGGTTAGCTTATTTTAAATGCTAAAGCCATGTAGCGACTTGAAATTTAAATTTACCTGTCACTCTATTCAGCTGCGTATTCAGCAGAGTTATACATATTATCTAATGATTTATTTAGAGAAACATCTTTTAACATTTGTTTGTAGGAAGGTATAGGCTTGTGACTCTGTAAAGAGGTAGTGATGCTATAACAAATAAAACTTTTCATTACGATCTGTTGACAAGGAGCATACCAGCAGAAGCAGCAGCATAAGCTGACAGAAGTATTGCAAAAATTCCTTGGAGTTTGGATTATAAAAAGTTTTTATATCGGTCTTTAAAAAATACAAATATTTGCCGCGGCAGGTCTGTACCGGACCCAGTGCCTAGCTTCATACAACCGTTCGTGTTGTACGTATTCTGTACACGAATGGAATGTGCTCTCTAATGCCTTGTCCGAAGGGCAGTTTTTGATTTTGAGAAGGAAGCTTGCTCGCAAGAGGTGAGACCGTGAAATTTCTGTTGGTGTTGTCTGGGAATCGAACCCATCGCTCAGTACTCCGACGCATTAACAACTGATTCACAGCACTTCATTTCAGTCTTTCACGTCGAAGGACTTCAATATATCCTCCAATCCGACGGATAATAGCCTCAGGGCTATGATTTAAATCAAACGCCTGAGAAACCTCTTAAGACTCACGATTCTATCCAGATGGAAGTAGTAGATTTAACTAGCATTAACTGATGGTCTACGTAGACTTGACTGAAGTCACATAGCATCCATTTAACAAGCCTTATTGCTGTTTGTCAACAGAAATATTTACCCACAGTGTTTTGACATAGATTATTAAAATCCCAATTGACATCTTAAAATGTTAAATGAAATTGAAAGGATATAGAGTACATCACTCTGATGTTACCGTGCGTCGCTAACGACAAAAACATCAACAATTTCACTTTACCAGATACTAAATAAAGTCAGGTTTAGAAGATATTTGACAAAATAAGATGCTAGTTGGATACATAGGAAGTCTTTTACCAAATTCAAACTCACACTACATTACAAAATCTTTGCTAACATTTTTTTCCCAAATTTTACGCTAGCTTTTCAAAGTTGTAAGCTAACCAGA
The DNA here is from genome assembly GCA_905220385.1 of Xylota sylvarum. NCBI lineage: Eukaryota > Metazoa > Arthropoda > Insecta > Diptera > Syrphidae > Xylota > Xylota sylvarum. The sequence goes on along the minus strand of LR999957.1, from coordinate 90,005,868 downwards.
TATATACTTTTTGTTAGTTTAAATGGTAAGGCATAGTTCGAAAGAGGAATATTATTGAATGCCTTAAATGTTTGAAGTAATTTACGTACCAATCCTGCCACGGACTTGATGTAATCTTTCGAAAACATTCGAATTTCTTTTGAACGAACCCATTTCTCTTCCTTGAAAATTTCGTTTCAGATTAAAACAGACACTTATCAGGGACTAGCTCTTTATGATATATTCAAAGGAGGGTTTTTGAGAAGATTTCTTGTTACAATTATACTCCTGGCTGTTCATTAGACGTTCGCAAGAGATACCTACATATACATTTTTAGAAAATTCAAAAATTTGTTTCTGTATTTCTGCATTTTAATAAATCTCTGGTTGTTTGAGTCCTACGAAACAAATTTAAAGTACAACAACCGAGATGTACCTACAAACTATAGATACGTATGTAGGTAAAGTTCTAAGGCCGTAATAAATTTGATTTGTGTGATTTCTGTCCAGAAAAACGTGAAGCGTCAAAAAAAAAAACCCCAAAATAAAAGTTTCTACAAACGGACTAGGTAGAACAACGAGACTAAAGGTTGTACATCTTTATCTTTTTTGGTTTTTCGTGAAAAATACATATCTCATCGCTTTATCTAATACACTATCTCTGGCGATGCAGTCCTAACTCTCTCTTCAAGGACAGAATTTGTTTGGAACCCTTTCAGTGGCTCAACTCCTTTAAACACATAACAAAACATTGTTTAAGTTCTGATTGGTTTTTCTGCCTCGTTTTCAAGAGGTATTTTTTTAACCTGGAAAAACCCCGACACAAACTCTTTTACTTATTGGCAAAGAGCTGTTAAGATACAGACACGTATCCTTAACGTCAGTGTTATCCAAGGTCACGTAGAACATTGTCAATTAGAAACAATAAAGTGCACTTTTCAGAACAATGAAACCACAAACTGCAGAGTACCCCAGCTTCAAGCTCATATGGATTATACAGTTGGCCAATAATATAGTGGTTACAAATGCATGTACTTCTACAGATTTCTCAATCAATGCTCGTATTCCTCAGGGTTCTGCCTTTTGTCCGTTTCTCGTTTTGATTCACTTCCGATAGACTGAATTCATTAGCAGACGATAGCACTCTTGAATTCGCCTTTTTCTAGCCACTTCCCAACAAAAGCCCAAACTCTATTCTGATAGTTATGATATGATCAAGTAAGATACCGAAAACAGAATTGAGTTCAATTCGTACAAAACATGTCTGTTGACTCTACTGACTAGCTCATACTTTAGACTGTGATTTTCAAATGGTTATTGTTTTTAATTTTATGCTTATTCATGTGTCTTAAAAGTGAAATAGACTTGATGTTCGTTTTGTTTAACTAGTTATGTGTATGAAATGGTATTACGTATGAATAGACTTCAATGACTTCAATGAAGGTAAAGAATTCAGAAAACATTGTGATTTTCACTTTAAAGATGTGATTGCCGAAAATGATTAATATTTTTTGAGTTGACATTTTTATTACATACCTACTTGTGTTCACCCGTAAATTTATAATCTAATATCTTGGGTTGGAATCTATAAAAGTGTTATAACTACTCATTTCAGTTGCAATACACAATCACAACGGAGCCACTTAGCACGAACATGGGAACCGTATGGAAAAGTATTTGCAAAAATCAATAATTTGTAAATATTCGTCACCGTATCCTTATTGGCTTTTCTGTACAATTTTTAATTATTTCATCCATATTCATCAAAAAGTTTTAGGAAATTCAACTCAAGAACACAATTCTAAATGGAGGAACGATTTAAAACCAGCACTTCGTTCTCTCTGCACTATGCACACTGCAAACAAATTAAAATCCATAAATATCCACAACTGAATTTCTACTTTTTTATGAACTCAAAACAGTAGTCAATACAGCTAGATTACGGTGCTAATTGAACCTTAAACGTTACATTCAAGTATTCTAAAGAATGTCTGAATAAATTAACCTCCATTTTAGTGAATGAAATTTCATGAATTGAAACGAAAAACATCAAAGAATCTGGAAAGGAAATTCTTCTCAAAACCACATTCAACCGATTCCTACAAGGTGTTATATAGAACCTAGCACCTATTCTTTTTATTAACCAAACATACTCGTAAGTACGTAGGTAGGTTAGGTACCTATGGGCAAGATCTTAAGCGGGAAACTTCAAACAAATTATGTAACATTTAGGCAATGGATTTTGTTCTGCATGCATGTACTCGTATATAATTTTTGAAGTGGTTTTTTAAAAAAACATACATATGTAAGGACTCTTAAAAATTATTAGTGCCCTCTAAGGTATTTGTAGTTTTAGCAGAAGAGACGAATGTAGGTAACCAGGACCAGCTCACTTAGCTAAGCCTTGTGTCAATACCTACCTGCCTGGGTGTGTATTTGGATTTTGAAATGCAAAAAATCATGGTGATATGCAATACTCGCATTGAGACAGAGGTTTAGGAACATTTTTTCAGAAATCTGTGCTAAATAGGACACTTCAGAGATTTGGAAGATTTTAATATGTCCAGATATTGTAAAAAAAAAAACAAATACACTACATAGATACACTTGTTTATATAATTGGGTATAGCATGGTTTCTCGAACCACAAACTGGTACCGTCTTAGCCGAGAAAGTCTTCACTTATCATCGAAAGAATTACTACAGTAGTCAATCAATGTGAAGATCTTTTAAAGATTAGGGAGAGGATGTTTGCCATTTGAATCTGGAAGCTGGTTTGGTATCTCATACCACTTAGTACAGAGAAGACGGCTTGGACAAGTATTAATCTACACTTTGCGGCAGGAAGGTGGTATTAAGATAAGATCGGGAATCATTAATGAAGAAAACCCAGTTGCTTGCTGGCCAACTACTGATCATACTGTCTATTCCTGGAACTACTTTCTTTCATGACAAAACCCAGTTTGAAGATTGTTAAAAAGGATTGTGTAGTAAGTGAATCCTTTCTAGAGCCTTGCACAACTTATTGTACGAAATGCTGACTTATGACAATCGTTAATCTATAGATGATTTTAGAAGTCTAGTCTAGAATTCGTTAGACATGGTATTTCTTTCTATGATTGGCAATGTACATAGATGGCGATAAAGAACATCAAGAGCATAAGGTCGGTTGGAGATAATAGTTATCAGTGTTTACTGCCGACCACAGAAAGAAAACATCTGTAATTCGAGACGTAAATCTCCATCTCCAGTGCAGCAGTTTTTCTGGCACATTTCTTCTACCACTGACCACTTTGCGTCATTGTTAAGGTACTTTGTTTAAACTAACCATGTTTGAGATTTTGTCTTCTCAATGCTGTCACTTGTCTAATATACATATAGTGAAAAATTCTGACCACAATCATGCACCTTGTACTTTTTTTTTTGGGTATGATAAACTCATTTAGAACTACGTAGATTCTAGAATGTATGTCTCTTGTCCTATTCGCGAACACACCCTTATTTGAGATAAGTTGTAAAGCAAACTTATTGTACAAATGTCATGTGAAAAACGGCTCCCTAACGCTCTCCTTGCGATGGTACGCTAGTTTTCCACTAAAAATTGGTCAACATCCACACCAAAACCTTTGATTTAATATGACCCGACACGTTGATGTCTGCATGACCTAAATCCATCAGTAACTTCTTATCGCACAAAGGCTTCAAAGTCCTTCCTAATTTCGTTACATCAACGAAACATGAATAAATTTTAAATGAAGATGTGTAATTAAAACAAAAAGAAGTCTAAAATACTTTTTTGAAACTTGTATCGATAAATCAAAATCTAACAGAAAAAAGTTAGAGACCTCTCAATAATAGTAGAATGGGGAGTCCAGGACATATGAAAGGAAAGGTATGTTGGGCCAAGGAGACTCGGTAGATGTGAAGAATTTGTAACTCATTCGTTAGAACGAATTTAGAGATCTCTGAATTTATCATATTGCAAATGATTTTTGTGCGAAATTCTTAAAACATGTAGAATATTAGGAGGAGATCCTTATTTTACACATGTTCCAATCCATTTTATATAAATGCTGTAGACTGATCTAGAGATGCAGCTAGAGATGCAGACAGAGTTTCATTACATTACAATCCATTGTCAGTCAAGCGACTTGACTTACAAAACAAACACATGATTTGATTTCTGAAAAAATCATATCCTTGCTGACTTAAAATAAACCCGTTTTTCCTTAAAACATCTTTACTTAAACCATCCGGAAGCATTTAATGAGTTTCTCTCTCGATCCGATTAAACCCAAGAAGAAACAATGAACCCCAGAAAATCTGTGAAAAAGCCTTAAAAATCTGCCTGTTCCCAAAAATTAAATTAACTTCTTTCGGTTTCGTTTGTTTATGGAAATCATCGGATCATCTCAATATTTGTCAGTTCAAGCGGACTTGACTGACTATCACACACTCATATACTGGCAAGGATATTTTCCCGCGCAGCAAGAGCAAGTGCGAATAATCCCCTTAAAATGTGACCTCAAACAAATATCACTTTAAGCCTATAAACAAAAAAAAAAAAAAAAAAAAACTAAAAATAAAATAAAGCAAAACTAGTGTCCTGGGGGAAATCCTTGTCCGTGTAATTTTACCTGTATACACAACACCACACATAAGGTGCATATCACGGATAAATTCAAAACACATGTTTTAGATTGCCTTGGGTTTTCCAACCGAATTTCCATCTGTGGGCTCGTCGTCATTTCCTGCGATACAATTGTGTTGTATCTGCTGGAAATTCTAGAATTCCCCAGTTTTAGTACGCAGGTTATACAGGATAAGCGGGCGCGAAACGCTCGAAAATCATCTCAACAACAACACTCACGCATTATAATCGAAGAGGTTCGAAGATTTATACTTATATGCTCGTAGTTATTTGAAATTCTTTTTTATTCCTTTCTCTATGTCTGATGGGATTTCCCTCGGCAAGTAACACATCTGGTTGTTTTCAAATGGTTGCACACCTTAACTCCTGATCCTTTATCAATGAATAACACCCATCCAGTGTATACACACACTGCACAACATTATCGATATCCTGCTAAACACATGCTACCATGGTGTTTAATTGTTCTCTGTATGTCCATTCATTTGCAGACTCTTCGATACTAAAGTTCCTTCATCGCAGAGGTCATCGGGATTTCACATATCGGATATATTGAACTTAGATGCTGCCGACTTGAAGGTGAATGGTGGTGGCGGCGGCGGCGGTGGTGGTGGTGGTGGTGGTGGCGGTGGCGGTGTTATTGCACCTATAGAACCCACAGCGGCAGCAATTGTCAATAACAACAATAATAGTACGAGTAACAACAATAACAATGTGAATCAAAATTCGACGGACGGCAGCGGCGATTCAACAGATACGCCAAGCAATAACAACAACAACAACAGTAGCAATAACAATAGTATAAATGTGAATGGCAGCAGCCAGAGTCATGGATCTGCGGTAGTGGCCGCAGCAGCAGCCGCTCATTTGATTGGTGCTGGCGGTCATAATGTTGGACAGTACCTGCCGGGCAATGGAAGTTTTAGCGATGAGATGACACCTTACCATTTGACGCATCCAATGCTGCATCCTGGACGGCCATGGATGAAGGAAAATGATCTTTATGGTGAGTGTTTTTTTTTTTTTTTTATTACCCACTAGATACAAGTATACTAAAGCTGAACGGCAATATTCAGACAACACAAGTTTAAATTAAGAGTATAACTTGATTGCAATCTGAGTTTGTATAATAAGTTTTAGGCCCTAAATAATCACGATCACTAGCTAGAAGATAGACATCCAAAACCGTGCACGAATAATCTTCATATAACCGTTCAATAGAAAAATGATTCAGAATTAATTAGAGATAAAAAAAAAAGGCGATAGGAATCTTCTTCGATTTGCGATGACATTGACCACTTGACTGAAGGTTTATACATGACTTTTGAGTAAATTATCGAATCAGTGACAACTAGCCTTATTTTTGATGAATTGAACGATTATTTCAAATAGACGGAGGCGCCTTATACGATAGGGGCAAAATATATTTGCCTAAGGCCCCTCATTGTAGGGGCCCCAAGGTTGTAAACGATCATCCGTAGGGTATCATCCGTAGGGTTGTAAGAAACAAATCTGTAAGGTTTTCTTGTTTGTTTTCCTGTTCAAGCTAGTCAGTGTACTAACACAGTTGTAGACTGAAACAAAGGTCCAAAGGACATGAAATCTAATCTTTTAATCTTGGCTCTAATGCCAAGTATCTTTCTCTTTAGTATCTACATATTTGGGTCCGCCAATATGAGAACTGGGGAATGAAAGAGTAGTCGGGACTGATGTTACTCGTATGTATCAACATCGTTTATCAAAACATTGTACATGTATATAGATTTATAAATTTCGCTGAAATACATCAGATACTGAGTTACAACGTTGATGAAAGCAGACCTCGACTCGATGAGTTACAGTTTTTACAGTCTTGTGTTATTATCCTTTCAGTTATCACGACATGTTATTGTCATTCAAAGCGGCACCCATCTACTATATGTACTATATATGTGATAAGACCATAGTTTCGGGTCGTTGGAAAACCATTGACCGTTGCATGGAAAAGAAGTTTAACTAGACCAGACAGTCAAAAAGATACCATAATCAGTCAAGTGGTTAAAACCACTAAATACAAAAAAAAATCTCATGGAAAATTTGGGAAGGCTGTCAATCCCTATCGAAGCATCTAAAAAAAATCAAAAGCATAATCTAGGGTAGAAAAAAAAAACTGTGGAGGAGATGACGTTTAACACAGATACAAAAGTCCAGTGAAGAAAGTCGTCTATACTGTCGGTTCTCAAACAAAGCTGTACAAAGCTGTTGTGGTTCAATAAATGTTGTGAACACAAAAAATTAAATCCTCCATTACGAGGCAAAGAAAGGAAAGAAGGTTTCCTTAAAATTCAGTTGCCTAACTTGAAGTTTAGCGGTGATGATGCAGAATGCAGGATACGATTGCAAAATAAAAAAAAAAATTATTAAAAGTTACCTACTTATACGCATTGAGGGGCGACTATCTCATACTACTAATTTCTGTGTTGTGTTAGCACCCCCAATAGTGTATGTCTGAATTCCAGGTTTAGGCAAAAGGGATAGTGAAACTCTCGCTATTTCTATTGCAATGTTTAAACACTGTCTTGAAAATAAAGAACCAATTGCAGCTGAAGAAATATCAACACTTATCAATCGTCAAGACAAACAGTTTAATCTTAATTAGTAGGAAAAGCATAAGGTTTATAATAGGACTCCTGAACATTGACAGTCCTCTCAACCGAAATCTGTAGGAGCTGTAGAGATGATAACGAAAAAGCGACCCCGTGCCATACACACTAAGACATGATATGCAGAGTATTTAAATTTGTGCCCATGTAAGCTAGCTAACGAACGCATAATCCCACTTTGACTGGTATATGAGATACCGTCTCCTTAAAAAATGTACAATGTACATGGAAAAACCACGAGTATGGAAAGATCCGGCTTATTCAAGAAATGGTACCACAACGAAAATTTCTTTCCTCATAGCTGGTGTAGAATTCACAAAGTCATCCAACGAACTAGGAACAAAGAATTAAAAAAAAAAAAACAACTCTACTGTAGAACTCTTTTAAACCTTTTGTCAGTATATATGTACGACTATCATCAGCCTATACATATTTATACTTTTAAAAACAAAAAAAAAAAAAACCAACGAATTTTAATAAAATATTAGCACACCTTGCAAGTAGTTTGAAACAAGAGAAGAGAAAAGTCAGGGATGGCGATAAAAAGAAAAATTTTTAAAATAAATTTAAAAAAAAAATTAAAAACAAGTCAAATCCTGACTTACCCCAAAAATAAATATCAGAGACATTACATGAAGTTGCTTAGAGTTTATTAATGTTTCTTGGGGTTTCTTGAAGTTTCTTGAAGTTTCTTTTAATGATCTGTAATGAAAAAAGAAAATATTTTTAATGCTACAAAAAGCCGGCATTAGTGTAAAACAAAAAAAAAACATACAGAAAAGCTACAATCCGTCAGGAACGGATTCTTCCCTTGTATCAGGCGAGGTATACTGGTTTTTTATTGAATTACTACGATAACTTCGAACGTTTGACAATGTTACATCCAAAATATCATCAACATCGGTTTTTAATGAAAACACCCCCCAAAAGTGGGCGTGGCTATAGATACTGCATAAGTGTATAATAGTTAATTTAAATATCTAAATATTTTGGTGGGTACCGTTTCTCGAGTGGTTAGTGCGTGGGACTACGGAGTGAGGCGTTCGAGGCTCGATCCCCAGACAACACCTAAAAATTTCTTTCACGGCCCCATATTTAGCAAACGTCTGACAAACGTCCGAGAGTATAACTGTCATGAATAAGCTTCTCAAATAACAAATCGCTTTTCGGACACGGCGTTAAACAGTAGGTCCCTTCCATTCGTGTAAAGAATATAACACGTACAACTCAAATGGTTGTGAGAAACTAAGCCCATGGACCTGTCGCGCCAAATATTTGTATTTTTTAAATATTTATTCTTAAGGCTTTTGTTCGATTTCAAGTAAAAAAGTGAAGTTGTGAAACAGTTTTTACACTTCAGATATGAAATTTCATCCTGCTAGTCTAAAATTAGCCCTAGTCTCCACGAGCAATAATTCATTGCAAGAAATATTTCATGCCATTGAAATTTCCAATGGAGACCCCGAATTTCCTAAAATATTTATGGCAAGACATCTATGCCTTGCCATATTTCTTGCCATCTCTGCGGACATAAACCCTGAAATAAATTTGACATTGACTGTCAATTTGAGCTTTACTACAAAGAAAACATGGCCGATTGCCGAATTTCACGAAAACATCGAGCAAACACGATGCCTTCTTTATCTTCCTAATTTGTTCTAATTTTTTGACTTAATTTAAAGCCCTCAAGGCAAGAATTAGTTGTTGCTTACGCTTATGCGACATGGTTGACAGAATTTGCCCACCCAGTGGCAAAATAAAAATTTCTGAAATAAAGTCTGACATAAATATGTCTTGTGGAGACACTGTGCTAAAGTCAGCGTTAATTTTTTTACATAACGTCGGACTGACAGTAGGGGTGCAGTCTAGAAAAGTTTATGTAACGAAATTCGGTAGTAGCTTGAAGCCTTCGAACAATAGGAAGTTGCTGATGGATTTCGTTCATTTAGATATCAAAACATAGAGCATATCACCCACTACACGATAAGCTGTGCTAGATGGTAGAGGTATTGGGCACGAGGTGGTAACGCGAGGATATCTAGAGAAAATTTCAGATGCACAGTCAACTTCAGTTTCTGTGATGAATATGCTGTCCGATTTAGATGCAATAAAAGACATTTATTTGCCAAATAAATATATTTCTCACTACAATACTGATATGTTGAATGTAGACAAATTTTAGACCAAAATTTAAGTAACGTCGCATTATAATTGTCAATTTTCCCCTGTGGAATTGAGAAAACATGCCCAATCCGATTGAGTAGATCAAGAAAACTTTGTTATAAGTGGCACCTGAACGAACCAGGTGTGTAGAGAATGCCGGGAAGTTGAACGTTTAGCCGGATACGTCCAACCTACTATTTCCGTTGCGGACTATCGACCTGAATCGTCTATGGATGCGAACGCTACGGATACTGTACAGAACAGAAATAAACATAAAATTAGCGTATATTTTACGGAGCTACCTTGTTGGTCGATGTTTATATGTATAGCAAAGAGGCCAGAAGGAAGAAGCTTCATAATGCTAAGAATATACTGGTGATAACAGTCTTCAATAGTACACTGCCTGAATTCGAAGTACCATAACCATGTACTATCGTAGATACTCTTACTTATACTATACTAGAGTCCTTAATGTGCACTGCGATCTATAAGTTCTTTGCATGTACATCTGTTCGTACTATTTGTTGAAAAAATGTTTGTTTGTTCGCAAAACTTTCTCATAACCCAGACAGTCGAAGGTTATGCTTGAGCATCAAATTGTTCTAATTTTAAAATATAAAATCCCAAGCAAATCAAGTTTTTAGATTTTCAAATCAAATGCCAAACCACTTTTCTCCTAAAAATCCCACAAGCAATTGCCCAAAACAGACCCGAACAAATAACACCACACGCATCTTTCAACCACCCATTTGTAGAGTCAGTCACTCATTCTCTATACTATCACTGACACATTAGGGGACAATTTAAATTGCCGTCATTCGTTTTTATGTTGACAATTGTCGCGCACATACCACCAGTGAGAGACAATAATAACCTCTGCTGCAATAGAAACAGGCAACAAACAACAAAACGTCGGACACAGACCGGAAGGATGGCATATTAGATCACACCTCTATTTGAGGTTTACACTAGGGGTTCGTCCGGAATTCACATTGTGTCATTGTTCAGTATTGTTATTGTGTTATGTCCTTGTTCAGGAGGGTTACCAACACAATTTAAAGGTAGAACGATAGTGACAAATCAGGATATAAAATAGAGGTAGTTCTAGCTACATACATATAGGACGCGCTCATTCATCAAAGAATCGACTTCAATCGAGGAGGGAAGTGGCAATAGAGAGCGTTTTAAGGACATTATAGGTGTAAACGGAAACAACCAAAAAAAAAAAAAAAACAAAAAAAAAATGCGTTTGGCCTCGTATCTATTTTGAAATAATAGAATGCCAACTTATAGATTGACGACTTTCGTGTGTGCATATGTGAATTAAGGGTGTGTACCGAGAAACCCCGAAACAATTTTCCATGTTAACCTTCTTGCGTCTGCCTATTCATCTCATTAATTGTAAGTTAAAAAGTTATACAGCAGAAATTTGTTTGGTTTGGTATCGATCTGTACAAGGGGCAGATGTTTTTTTTTTTTCCTGTTGTTCCTCGTCCTACTATGGGAGGATTAAATGTTTGGTTGTAATTAGTGCTGATGCGTTACCATGGGTGTGCGTTTTTGTGTAACCCTTTTGGAGGTGAGGGAATTATTTTGTTTAAGATTAGGAGTAGACGCGTGTTGGGAAATCAAGAACCTTCCTTGGAACTTCTATTTCATAGAGAATATTCAGTTCGAAAAATAGAGAACCTCACTACGCCAAACTGAAATGAGTTGTTCTTGTATTATACAAAGGTAATGGAGTCCGACAAGGCAGCACACTTTAACCGAAGGTATTTGTTAACACCATCAGTGAACATCTGATGAACTAAAGACAGGCGTTATCTTCCCACTATGCCCCAAAAAAGGGGAATCAACTTATGCACAAGAACAAAAAATACGAATAAAAACTTTCTTTTGTACTGCCATATCAAAATGTCCTTTTCATCTAGCTTACGTGCAACATTTAACTATAGTAATTAACCCCCTTTGTCTTTATCTCTTTATAGGAATACAACAAACAGCCAGTCCAGACAGTACCTCACCAGTCACATCCGAGGTCTCATACACCTACATCGCTTCCAACTGCCAAACATCGCCAGCCCTCTCCTCCGAGTACAAGACCTACAGTCGATCGGCAGACGAATCCACTGATCAACTTCAAAACCTATCCAATCCGAACGCCACCATTAGCAAAAACAGCGATGACAGCATCATTGAAGACGGCATCGATGAAGAAATCATCGATGATGAAAACGATCAAGACTCCTCTGGTGCCGGTGGCGGCAATCAAGATCCCTCCGTTCCGCATAAAAAACGTAAACGGCGAGTCCTTTTCACAAAAGCCCAAACCTATGAACTAGAACGACGATTTCGCCAGCAAAAGTACCTAACTGCCCCCGAGCGCGAACACTTAGCCAGTCTAATCCGCCTGACACCAACCCAAGTGAAAATTTGGTTCCAAAACCATCGATACAAGACGAAACGCGCCCAAAGCGAGAAAGGTATCTACGATCACAATGGCACCATGCACCCGCATCCCCATCATCCGTCGGCATTACCATCACCGCGACGAGTTGCTGTACCCGTGCTCGTGCGTAATGGAAAATCATGCCTTGGCGATGGTAAGCCTCAGGACTGTGTTACTTCGTCAATGCCACCCGCCCATCATCATCTAGTTCTTTCTGCAAATGGGGCCTACCAGCACGGTCTTCTGCCGTCCACACATCACAATCGCGGTTGGTGGCCTTAATGGTACTAGAAGATGTCATTTGTTTGACTCAAACGGATACGAAAACGACGACACAAGTAGTGCGACTCGAATATTGGACAATAAATTTTTTTCAAACATGAAAAATACTAAATAAAAATTTATTTCGTAAATTGGTGCAATAATAGACTCAAAATTTCTCAAAAAAAAAAAAAAATAACAAAAAGAAAAAGAAAAAACAAAACAAAAATTGGACAACTAAATTAAATCTCTCCAAAGACGTTTCTTTTGCAGCACTGCGCAAAAATGTCTACCGCCATCGGTTGGCGCCAAAATGTAGAAAATACGAGTATATATACATACATAAATATACATAAATATATTTATTCATTTTAATTGTTCTTCTGTAAATAATAATTCAAATTTGACAAGCGTTCAGCGTACAGTGTAATGCGTGTGTAAATATATATATATATATACATATTTTTTTTCTGTGTAATTATTATTATGTACAAATTCAAAGAGAATGGTGATTTTAATTTTTTGTGTAAAATTGTATAAAAAAAAAATAAGTAAATATTTTCAAAAACAAAAATCCACCAATTTATTACATTAGCACAATGAATATTAATTAGTTTTTAAATTGTGTACAGTTTTAAAGAAAAGAAAAGTAATAAAAAGATCTATAGATAATTTATTTAAAAGAAAATCAAGGAACGTTTTTTTTTTATTCCTTTTTTTTTTTTGCATATTAACGAAAACGGAAGTAAATGTCCTTGAATAGGTAAAGTAAAGGTGGCTTCTTTTCGCAGTCATGTATCAGTTGGAAGGATAAACTTAACACCGAACGAATGGTTTTGATAGCGACTTCTTCACTGATGAAGGTAGCAATATGTATGTACATGTTATTCCTTCCATTTTTTTTTAAATCCTTTAACCCCTTGCTCAGCACTCACTGAAGTGAGCTAGAATACAACAATTTGTTACTATTTAAAATTTCTTGTAGGTAGTACTAACTCAATCCAACCAATACTAAAGGACTATTTAAGTGAAATATACAATGTTGGATCTTAAACAGAGACCCGCAGCCTAAGGTCGAGAAGGTTAGGAGAATCCTTGCTCCAAACTAAGACTTACATACATACAACATACAAGGAGGCGAACAAACGTAAGGGTTGGAGAATTCATTGGACCACCGTTTGACAAACCCAAATGATGACTTAAGCATTATTTCATCAGTAAGTGAAGGAATTTGAGTTACCTGTCATGCCAAGGTCCCGAAAAGACTTGACGAAGGATATACATAGGTTGATCGTGGATCAGGTAAGGTCGGCTGTAGACTGTTGCACTTCCGTGACAAAGTAATAGATTGGCAGGCATTTGACTATGTTTAGTTCTAAGACATTTTTGAGAGACCAAAAATCCAAAAACTATCGAGGACTTGTTGAAGGAGACTAGAGTCTTGCGGTGAAGAAATGATTTTTTGGTGTCGTCAGCGTAGATGAAGATAAAAAAGTGTTTGATGACTCTCTCAACATCCTTTATAGTTAGAATAAAAAGAAGAGGACATAGAAGGCTGCCTTTTGGAACACCAGAGTTAGTCAAGAAAGGAGCCGGATGGACGAACCTGAAGCGAATACTATACAAACGGGTTTTCAGGTAAGAATGTATAGATTTGAACAATATAGGTTCAAAGCCGAAAGCAGACAACTTGAAAAAGAACACTTGATAAGATATCTTATTTAAAGCCTTAGGTTTGTGGCAGAAGACCCAGTTTTTAGGAAGCTACGTACGTTGGGTAAGAAAAAGAAGAGACTTACACTGAAAGCTTAATGCTTCTTACAAAAAACTTTCAAAGAGTTTGAATATACGTATGTACATACATAAGGCAAAGTTTAGCAATGGAAGATCATATTTTACTATTTTATGCTGTCAGAAGAAGGGCTATAAAACCTAAATGTTGCTAAGGTGTGTGGAATGTTGCAGCTCAAAATGTAATTCAAAATTGTAATAGAAGTTGGCGTCTTCTTTGAAGAACCAGTATACCTACATACTCAACCGGATTGTTTGAAGGAGAATAAAAAAATATTCTTAAAACGCAGGTCATCTTTCGATTGACAGTCAAATACCAAAAAAAAACCAAACAGCAGTGTTAAGTGAACTTTATCACTTCTGTTTTTGAAGAGGAAAAAATGGAAAAATTCGTTTCCCTAAAGCCCTAAAACCGTCTGTGCACCGTCTGAAATTCTACCAGCTGTAGATGTATACTGCACATGCTTCCGTTACCCAGTGATCCATGATAGATTTCCAATAAAACTCAAGGTTAAACAAAGGAAGAATTAAAGAATGAGAGTAACCATTAAGTTAAGAATTACTAACTTAAGTGACTATTCTTCTACTGTCAATTCTAACAACAACACCTGAGCAGAAATAAAACCCAGAATAACTGTTGCCAAGCGCTGTTTCTTTGGGCTGTGAGGGCAATTGGTAGGGCCTTATCCCGAAAGACTTTGATCATCCCAGTTCTACTATATGACGCTAAAATATTGTTCGTTTCAAGAGAAAGATTCTTTATAAGATATTCGGTCCCGTGTGCGTTGACTGGTTTGATGGATGACAATCTTACCTAGAGGGACAACAGAGTAGAGGAAGACCTCCCATTATGTAGCAGCTGCAAGTAGAATGGGACCTCAATCGACTTGAAGTGGGTAACTACAAACAATTATCTAAGCGCTGGACTAACTGGAGAGAGCTTGTTGGTCGAGGCCCAGCTTCTTCCCGAACTGTAGAACCCCCTAAGTAAGTAAGTATTAAGTCGCAGAAGAGTGAAAATTTCGAAAGAAAAATTCTTCGTCGGATATTCGGTCCCGTATGCGAGGAGCGCGAATGGAGGAACCGCGAACTCTATGAGCTGTACCAGGATGTGGATGTAGTCCAAAAAGCCAAAACACGTCGACTACACTGGCTCGGCCACATCGAGCGAATGGACAATAATGCTCCAGCAAAGAGGATCTTCGAATCACAGCCCCCAGGTTCGAGAAGACAAGGAAGAACGAACCTCCGTTTTAAGGATCAAGCTATCGCGGATGCCAGAGCGCTTGGTCTAGATAACTGGAAGCAGCGTGCCCGGGATCGAACCAGATACCTTTCCATATTTAAATGTAGAGACTTGGTAACGTAAGGGTTTGAATATTTTTTTGAATTTTTAAAAAAACTGAGGTGGCTGTCAATGAGGTTATATGTGCATGAAAGTTAAATTTACGGTCGGAGATAACACTTAAGGCGGCTATCCACAGGCATACAAGAACGCACATTCTTTGGGTTTGTGCAAATTTATTTTGCAATCCACTAGCATGCATGCATGTGCGTTTCTCATATATGTTGATAAATTCACTAAAAATTTCCTATTTCGGCAATGCTGCCATTATCTATTTTCACTAATAAGACTTCACACAACTGACGAAAACAATAGAATTTGCGCATTCCTTGCTATCCACAGGCACGCATGCATGTGAAATACGCACGCATGCCAGCCAAATTCAAATTTTTTTAAATTCTCGCATGCATGCCAGCGCAAGCTCACAGGCATTGATATCCACAGGCAGTTTTGCACGCGCATGCATAAATTTGCGCATTCTTGCATGCCTGTGGATAGCCACCTTTAGATCGTGAACTTATGTTAAGGAACGACAAGTTCATTACAGCTCAAATATTCCTTCATGGTGGGTTAAGCTGTTTGCGGGACTTCATAATAGAGATGGAAAGATCCGAACCGAAAGTGACATTAAATTTAAAACTATAAAGCAATGGCCCCAGATGACACTCTTGTGGGAGACCAGGGTTAGTGTTAGAGAATCTGGTATGATTTGATTCACGATGTAAATTGGGTTTGAAAGTCTAGCATAATATGTAAGACAAGAATTGTTCGAGAGGCTAATCAATTACGGTCGATGATTAATGGTGGTCGATGTAGTTTTTGGTTAAAAAATCTGATTTATGAACATGATTGTATAACAATAGAACAAAATTGTGTCACATACTCGTACATATGTATGTAGTTTGAATGTATAATGCTTACCTATGAAAACTTTGTAGTGGAATGATAAATCCCATAAAGCCCATTTTAAGATATAATGTAAAAGTTTTCTACTGATATAAGGAGAATCAATGTACTATAGATAGATGGAAAAGGGCAATGAGGAAGTGGGTTATTTACTACTATCTACTGCTGTGTTTCTAGAGACCTATGACTTTTGTAGAACCAAAGCAGTTTAGATCAGGTTTCGGGGACATCGATCAGAAAATGATTGAGTAAAAAAAGGCCTTAAAAAATTTAGGTTCAGCGTTGGTCCAAAAATTTCAGAGTGAAATTAAAAACTGTCAGATTTTCTTTTAACGTTAATGAAATAGAAAAAGGCCACCGAAAACCACACAGAGAGAACTGCCGCCGCGCTGGAACATTTTTGAACAGCTGACAAACCCTCTGTCTTGTTTCATTAATAGAGACTAGAAGCAGCGGCAGATTTGGTGAAGTTGACTCAAATACTAACGAGAGCTAATTGAAGTGAAGTATGTAAGGAAACATATTACATATTACGACATGATGAAGTAATAATGTTTTTTTACCTATCCAATGAGGGAATGTGCTATTCCCATATGCGGTAAGAATATTCACACAGCTGGATAGGAGTCTTTCAAACACCTTACCAAACTAAATGAGTTTCGCCAACTAAATACGAAACATGCAAATGACTTAATTGATTAGATAGTATATAGATAGATTTACGCACCTACCATAAGATGACTAAACAGTCAACGACGACGACGACCTTTGAAGTACCACAAAGTGACGTAAAAAAAACACTCGACACATGATGTACAAAGTTCAATTGCAAGTCATAATTTCTAACCAGTCTTCCAATAAATAAATAAAAAATAAAAAAAACAAAAGTGATTTATCCACCTCAAGCATATTGATATTAATTAAGCTTTTTAACTTGTCTACAGTCCATACTTCTCAAAGTCAGATAAAGAAAGGAAAAAAGCTTAGCAGAGAGCTCACAACAGCTCACTTCATCATCTTTTATTGGTTCTTAGCTTCTTGCCCATAAAACCCACCAAAAGTATGGGAAAACAAAAATAAAAAAAAATAAAAATATTTATTTATCTGGATTGCCCCCCGAAAAATATGATATACGACCGTTTGAGTGTATACACGGCTGCAATAAACCTTAATTCCCAACAACATTCTATTGGCATTGTTGGAGCATTATTATGATTATTGGCCCGTCGTCGGGGCTAAAGGGTGGAAATGAATGACAGTCGATGACTTTTGTGTCATACTTGCTGCTGCTAGTGCTGCTGCTGCTGTTTTGGGGTTTATCTACAATTTTTTTTTTTTTTTTCTTATCAAAACCAATGTATCTACAAATAGCTATTACACCTCTATAACAATCGTTATCTGGTCGAATATATGCGCGCTGGTCGTTTTTATTTATTTAGTTACTGTGCTCCATAAAAATGTTTTTTTTTTTGTTTTTTTTTTTTTTTCTACAACCACTTGTGAATTGTGTATAGGGGCACCAAAAGTCTCTCGCTAATCAGTAGATAGATAACAATAGAAAGTGGGTATAGCATAATTGTTCGATGGGAGGAGTCAAGTAATGGCAATGGTTGAAGCCTATTCGTTGGGAATGTAGGGCATATTTTAAATTCAATTAGAGAGGTAAATTGGATAAGTAGTGGTGGTATTGTAGATGCAGTTTGAAATGAATCTACCGAATAAGGGTAGATACACACAGAATGGATGCGAATACCTGGAGTGATATACATATGTATGTAGCAATGGAGTGAGAATATTCACACTTAATCGTATCAAAAGGAAGGTTTGATATTAGTTTATAATCAAACCGGGCAGGGTAAGAGAAGAAAATCAGAAGCAGAACTGTTTGGTTTCGTTAGTTTGTTTTGGGTCAGTTTTGGACTTTACATTGAAGTGGAGAGCTGTTACGGTTTAACGCGATTAACATACATACATAAAGTTTAAATTCTCGAAACGAATTTGACAAACAAAAATAGTCATAAAGAGAACATAGAAAAAAAAACTAAACGGTGCATTGTACGCGCAGGGCATTAAAGTTGAAGCACCTATGTATATTAGCTGAATACTTCGAAAAGCTACTGAATCCTCCTTCAAATACAATTCAAATGCAATATGCCTTCCCTCTTCTCGAAGTGACAGATTTAGATCAACCTATTACCGACCAGGACGTCACTAGGGTCATAAAGAGATACTGCGATAATAAAGCTCCTGGAGAAGATCGAATTCCTTACGAATTTTTTAAAAATGCGACGGATTCTTTCCTACAAAAGCTTACGGAAAATTATAACTTCATATTCATATTGGGCGAAGTGCCAGCAACCTACAAAAAAAATATAATATTTCCGATTCTTAAGAAAGGAAACGCAAATGAGCCACGAAATTATAGAGGGATATCGTTCTTAAACACGATCAGAAAAATATTCACCGGAATCATTCTGGAACGTCTAACAAACTGGGTTCAAGAAAAAGAACTACTTAGCGAGTTTCAAGCTGGTTTTCGCAAGGACTATTCTACAATTGACAACATCTTCTCACTTACGAGCATTGCCCGAAGATACATACATATTTGGATAAGCGGAAGAAACTATATGCTTTCTTTGTAGATTTCAAGGCGGCCTTCGATTCCATCGACAGAAGAGCTCTTTTTCTGAAACTAAGCAACCTAGGACTTTTACACAAAATGCTAAGACTGCTACAGCAAATGTATAAAGACAACAACACAGCGGTCTGTGATGGAAATACCCTATCCGACTGGTTCCAATCGAAATCAGGTGTAAAGCAAGGATGCCTCTTGAGTCCACTCCTGTTCTCAATCTTCTTGGATGATCTTGCTGAATTTCTTCCGGGGTGAATATCATTCGTGGGTTTCTCTATAAAGCTGTTACTCTACGCTGACGACATCGTTATACTTGCGGAAAGCTCAGACATGATGCAGATCATGATTAACAAGCTCCAACAATACTGTCACATGTGGAATTTACAACTTAATACCAGCAAATCCAAAATTATGATTTTTCGAAACAGTCGGGGTCGTTACGCAAGGAATAAAAAATGGTTTCGGCAAAATGAAGAATTGGAGAAAGTCAAGGAATACAAGTACCTTGGAATTTTAATCACCCCCCAGTTATCATTCAAAAAGCACCTCCAGGGGAAACTAAGTGAATCGAAACGTGCAATTAACTGCAGCTGGCAAGATATCTTAAGAAAAAAGAACGTGGCACCGAGTACGAAGTATAAAATATTCGTAGCTGTCATGAAATCAATAATGTGTTACGCGGCACAAGTGTGGGGAATTTGGAATTTTCAAGAGGTTGAAAAACTCCTAAGATACTTCCTTAAGAAAATGTTCAAACTACCAGAAAACACACCGACATATGGGCTGTACTTGGAAACTGGACTACCACCGCTGTACTTATTTACAATTAGATTGAACTTTCAATACATTTCGAAGGTAATGTCACAGCCAAGTCATCGCCTCCCCCATAAGATTGCGATGCATCTTAAAACTCGCAACTTACATTTCTTTGATGAATGGGCAAGACTGAGTCGTGAGCATAATGTTCCCCTGCCCGAAAATCTTATCAATGAACCGGCCTTAGGAAAAACACTTCAGGAGCTACTTGTTAAGATCGAAGAATCAACACGGGAGATATTTAGAACACAAGCCCAACAAAGCCAAACAAGAAACACATACAAAATTCTTCATCATGATCTCGGGGGAAAAAACTACTTTCATGACCGGCACGGCTTAGATGTATAATCTCAACAATTTTCAAAGCGAGGAGTGAAATGTTACACTTGAACTACATGCCACATAGAATAGATAGGAGTGAGAATTGTACGCTGTGTAATCATGGAACTAGAGAAGACGTAATGCATTTTATTGGAACCTGCCCTATACTGAGCTCAATTAGAAGTTTCAACTTAGGAAAAAACACTCTCTCTTCAGATGACGTCATTCGTCTTTTAAATGGAGAAAATTGGGCTACTCTATACAATTTTTTTGAAATCTGCTCTATCATACCGGCAAAAAATTATAAACGAAGCTTTTTGATAAAATTTGTCAATAATTTTAATTGAAATAGTATCTATTGAAGATTATAACTTTCTCTTTCGGCTGACGGCAGAAGCCAATGCTTATTGTAAAATTTGTATCAAATGAACTTTTTTTGCATCATTAAAAATTACTATTACTACTATTAATTACTACATAGAAAAAAACCAATCTGAGCAGGTTGAACGAAATGTGTATAAAAATATAAAAACGAAAGCATACTTCTAAGGTTTTTGTTTCTACTGGTAAATATGTATATGTATCTATTGTGGAATTTTATATTCAATGAGGAGGAAAAAGTGTTACCATTTTCAGATGAAATTGATACTGAAATTATTTGTACTATCAGACAGCGGATCATTTCTATATGGCTGTAGCAGATCAACACAAAATAATTTCTACCACTAAATACATACATATATCTATGGATCATGAACCACGGGAAACTCAGAAACTCATAAGGACATCTGCAACACTCCCGCAACAAACGAGCAACTAATGCCGAAAATGGGTAATAGCATTTCGGGTTAGTGACTTTGTCAAAAAAATGGTATTCATCACTGAAAATGATTGCAATGAAAATAAAAAAATTGCGCACTTGACGAGAACTGTGATAAAAAAAAAAATATTGGATAATATGAAAACGTTATTGAAACTTTAAAACAAAAAAACCACAATACCTTGCCAACATATCCCTTCTAAACTGACCCAAACCTTCTGAAAACACGTTTAGCAACGATATGGTCACAAGGAAACATAGACCTTTTCGCCGTTTGACGTTTAAGCTGTCACAGACTTTTGGTAGCCAAACAAAGGGCGAAATTTGGCGAAATCGTATGAAATATCTATTAAAAATGGAAAGAATTGTATAATGTGAGATATTTGTTATATATTTTGTAGTTTCTTGTACGCAGATTTATACATACAAATGTTATTAATCAGTACAACCACAAAAGTCCCGGTTCAATTACATTTATAGTAGTCTAGTGTCGTGTACAGAATCACCTTTCCTTACTTACTTACTTAGGTGGCGCTACAGTTCGGGGTGAACCTGGGCCTCAACTAACAAGCCTCTCCAGTTAGCCCGGTCCTTAGCTAACTGCCTCCAGTTGCGCACTCCAAGCTTGTTCAGGTCCCCTTCAACTTGTGCGCGCCACCTAAGGCGAGGTCTTCCTCTACTGCGTTGTCCCTCCGGGTGTGATTCGAAGACTCTTCGGGCCGGAGCACTGGTGTCCATTCGCTCTACATGTCCTAGCCATCTCAAACGACTAATGCGCAGTTTTTTGACTAGGTCGATGTCGCTGTACAGCTCGTATAGTTCGTCGTTGAATCTTCTCCTCCAAAGCCCGTCAACGCAAACGGGACCGAATATTTTGCGAAGAATTTTTCTCTCGAAACGACCGAGGATATCTTCATCCGCTTTTGATAAAGTCCAAGCTTCAGCGCCATAAAGCAGGACTGGGATGATCAAGGTTTTATATAGAGTCTCCTTAGTTGTTCGGGATAGGGCCTTACTACTCAATTGCCTTCTGAGCCCAAAGAAACAGCGATTGGCAAGAGTTATTCTTCGTCTTATTTCTGCTGAGGTGTTATTTTCAGAATTGATAGCAGAGCCGAGGTAGACAAAGTCCCTTACTACCTCAAAGTTATAGCTGTCGATTGTGACGTTCTGTCCAATTCGTCGATGTTGTGTGTCCCTTCTGGTTGACAGCATATACTTGGTTTTGCCCTCGTTTACCGTTAAACCCATTTTGGCCGCTTCTGTTTCAATACTAGCGAACGCACCGGTGACAGCCCGCTGTGTTCTTCCAATAATGTCGATATCGTCAGCATACGCTAGTAGTTGCACAGACTTTTGAAAGATTGTGCCTCCGGTGTTGGCTTGTGAGTTTCGCACAATTCTCTCAAGAACGATGTTAAAAAAATCACATGACAGCGCGTCACCTTGTCTAAATCCTTTTTTGACATCAAAGGTCTCGGTGAGATCGTTACCGACCTTGATGGAGCAGCGAGAATTCTCCATCGTCATTCTGCACAATCTGACGAGTTTGGCAGGGATGCCAAAACTAGACATGGCTCTGTATAGCTCGTCTCTATAAATGCTGTCATATGCGGCCTTGAAATCGATAAAAAGATGGTGGGTATCGATTTGGACTTCTTGGGTTTTTTCCAGGATCTGCCGAAGTGTGAAGATTTGATCGATTGTGGACTTTCCTGGCCTGAAACCACACTGATAGGGCCCAATCAGGTTGTTGACGAAGGGTTTCAGACGTTCACACAATATGGCAGATAGGATCTTGTACGCGATGTTGAGGAGACTGATACCTCTGTAATTGGCGCAATTGAGGGGATCTCCTTTCTTGTGGATTGGGCAAACGGTGCTGAGATTCCATTCATCAGGCATACACTCAGGAATCACCTTTCCACTCGATTTAATTTTTCATGTGGTGTATTTAATGAAAGAAACTTAATAATCAATATTATTTATTGAAGACAACAGTCCCTATCAACACTTCGACTAAATCAGTGATTATTTTAATTCATATGTATGTATGTAAATGTTTCACAAACCCAATGGAGAGCTAATGTTTCACCCGATACTATGTTACTATTAATACAACTTAACCGGTATTTTATTGCTTAATCTGATTAACAACATTTGAGTCTATGAATTTGCATACAAGAAACTTAAAAATATATTATAAATATCGCACATTATACAATTCATTTCCCCTTTAAAAGATATTTCATACGATTTCGACCAATTTCGCCCTTTGTTTGGCCACCAAAAGTCTGTGACAGCTTAAACGTCACAATTTTGACAAGTCTATTGTAAAAGCGTGTAAGTCGTATTCGATGTTGCTTCAAAAATTATTTAAATAATCCAAGACAATTGTAAAGTAGGCACCGTCACTCAGTGGTGTAGTGGCAATGCTTTGATGAACCAAATCGTTAAAGCCTGTTGTGGGCTTCTGTCATCGGCTTACCCGGCTCCTTGGCTTTTAACCAAGTATCTGGTACTTCAGGTTTGAATTTTCGTGACGATGTTCCAAATTGCAATTCTTATGTATGTATGTAATCGAATTATTCAGAGTGCACATGAAATAATTTTCACCAGATATTAAAAAAAAAAAGCTTTTACGAGAAGGCCCCCCCCCTATGACAACCAGAGAATACAAAAAGAAGGTACTCTGTGCACTGTCAAATTCTCTCAGACATTGCAGGGATCCGAGGATATTAAAATACGTTCTCAAGGGTTTTTAGTTCTCTCGATAGTTCGTGGTCACTAGAGGTACATAATACCCGTTCCCTACGGAGCAAGGGGTTCGAGGTTCAATCCCCAGACAAGACCTAAAATTTCTTTCACGGCCCCACCTCTCGCGAACGTCTGGCAAACATCCAACAGTATAACTGTCATAAAAAAGCTTCTCAATTTGCCCTTCGGAAACGGAATAAGTTTCTTCTATTCGTGTAAAGAAGGTTTGTGAGAAGCTACGTCCTGGGTACCATAGTCGCACCAAATATTTTATATTTTACTGCATATGGTGCTGAAAATATATATGTAGGTAGAAAGAACTGTTTACACTGTTAAACAGCGATAATGGCCAACACTTCACTCTCGGGTAGAATGTAAAGTGAACTAGATTAGAACTATCAGCCTACCCTCGGAGATATTTAAGACATTAACGCAATGAGTCATGTTTTTCTTCAAAATATACGCGTATAGTCTAACAAAAGTACAATTGGCTAATAAAATCTCAGCAAGATTTGAGCGATATTTCTTTTTTAAAAAAAAAAGACTTTCTAAACTGGGCTAACTATAGGGGCATGAGTCCTAGCGTACAAAATTCTTCGAGTGTTTTTCGGATGGAAAATGAAGTTAGACTTGCAAAATTAAAAGCTTTAATTCTGAAGGGATTTTAGAGTTTTGGTCGAAAATACCAACTAAATACTGGAAATATGAAACATTTCTGGATAAACATCTTATAATTCGATCTCACATAGAACCATCTCCATAAACTACTATTTCGAATTCCATTATAACTCCTTAAGTAGGTAATGCATTATGCGTATAATAAGCTTATTAGAATAAGGCCTGTTTAAGGGTCACCCGTCTATCTTACAACAAGGAAGAAGACAACTATTTACAACACAGCGATATCGAAATTTCGAAGCAGTGCTACCAGCTTACAATTTCACTTACAAAACTCAGCCTATAAATTCATATATGTAGGTATACACCCCCACACCACCCCTGAGCAATTTGAAACTCAATATTGTTTTTCTTCTTCTTTTCTAAGAACATTCCACTTGGGGTGATAACATTGAGATTACTTAATCGTAGGAGGGTGTTTATGGGTTTCACTCTTTGCCAAACGTATTCATCTTGATCATCCCTTCTGTGTAAATGCAGCCCGGCTTGTTAGCAACGATTTAATAGAGTCCAAAGTCAATATGTTCCTGCCGGGCCAATTCAGATCTCATTAGAAGATTGAAATGTTATGCGGATATAAATGTATTACACCACCAACTGAGAATGGGGCGGCAGAAGCATACGTTCACTTTCACACGCCGCCGCCGGCAGGGTGGTTGGTGGTAATGTTTGCTGGCCAGCTGGCTTACCGAGAAAGGTAATAAAATTCGACAACCACCAATGTTATTAGCTACTTAGCCTGAATTTTATTCATCGCCAAGAGTCAATTGTCGAGCGCCATCAATCAAGTTGTGTTTAATTTTAAAAACATCGCGTATCCTTTTCCCCGACTCTGATTAATGCAGGACAACAACGGGCGTTGTGTGGCGTTAATATGTGTACTTTTATTCATGAGGGGATTAGACACACAGGCTGGAAAGTGAAAGGCGAATGTCCTACAAGGGGATACGAAAGGAGATTTGCTTTTTTTAATTTTGTGCGGTTTGGTGTGCAGATTAAGTGATTTTAAGTCTCCGTTTAACAACTGTGTTTGGTTTTTATTGGACTTGGGTACATTAGGGTGAGGTTGTTGAAACCTGGGAGAGGTAGATAGGTTTTGGTTTTCCGATTGTTTTATGTATATTTTTGCAGGGAAAAATTAATAAAACAGCTATCAATCTTAATTAGAATCTGCGAAGAAAGGGAAGACAAGTGAGTAAAAGTGTTTGTTGGAAGGTTTGAAAATGGGTTTTCTATGATGGAGTTTGATGTATAAAAAGGTGATTGGGTATAAAAATCTTATTATGGTAAAATAGAATTTCGTTAAGTGAACGTTTAATAGATTCACTACTTTAAAAAACACTGTAGATGTATAACGATGTGTAGAAATATTGTTGACAGCTAAAAAAGGACTTGCTAAAAAATGGGGGCAGTTTACAAGGCAGGTCTGTATCAGACGAATTTTTCGCCTAAGCAAGACTTTCACAGAAAAGCCATACCAAACATCCGATGTTTCAGTTTTTATAGTTAATCGATCATTTTGAAAGGCAGCGGGCTAAATTTAGTAAATTTCAGAATGAAGTTCTGCTTCGATTTCTTTAAGGGGATAGCGAAGCCACCTTTTGAACTTAATAAGACACCTCTCCAATGACCGTTTCAATGTGCAAATATCTACTAGGATCATTAGCCGGATGCAACATCCAGAAAATTCAAAATGAGAAACTTCAACGACAAAAAGCTGCAATCCAAACATACTACGAAAGACTCTTTGCCGAAAGGGTATCCTAAAATTTTCAGAGAAAAGGACAAGAATAACTCTTCAACTTTGCAAGCAAAACAAAAATAAAACAAGAAGCATAGGTACTTAACATGGAATCGAGCCGATGCAGATATGTTACATCAAGAGAGACGTCCACAAGTTATTGTAAAGGCTAAGGAGGGTAAATATAGCGAAGCCAATCTACGCGCAAGAGACAGAAACTTAAACATATACTCTTAAACAGCGATGAGAGCTGAAATTATATCCAACGACTAAATCAAAATTTTAGCTTTTATGTTTAAGTTGTTATCCAATAAAGCCACTAGCTTGGTCTACTTTTTTTTCATAAGTCATTGCAACTCAACGGTTTTAATACCCATACCCATCCTTCGTGGCAACGAAGGAATAGAAAGCAATCACTTCACAGGAAGTAGAAGATGTCCATCTTACCAAAAGGCGATAAAGGAACTGCATCAACCATGAAATTTCTGCAGCTAAACCTAAACCACTGCGGGGTTTACCGATGGATCACTGACAGCACAGGCAAAGCTGCGATCTGGTCCTACAGCAATAAACCCTTTCAGGAAACGGAGGTGGTACCTAATGCTGGTTTCGTATGAACCAAAATTAGTGGCATCAATGTATATAGCTGCTACGCCCCACCGAGCCTCACGATAGAGGAATTTGAAAACTTTTTCGACAGACTGACTCTAGATGCAAGAGACCGAAGCCCGGCTGTCATAGCTGGTGATTTTAATGCCTGGGCTACAGAGTGGGGCAATCCCAGAACAAACCGAAGAGGAACTTGCCTGTTAGAGGCTTTCGCCGCACTCGACATAGCACTTCTCAACAATGGCCAGGAAAAAACATTTACCCGAAGCGGAATGGGCTCGATTATAGATCTGACGTTTGTTAGCTGTTCTTTAGTTCAAAACGCTTCATGGAAAGTAAGCTCCCACTACACCCACAGTGACCATCAGGCCATACTTTTTGAGATCAAAGCGAGAAGAAATCCTTCAGCACGAAATACGACTCAAAACCTAGGATGGAAAACCAACACCCTGGATAGAGATGCACTTATGATTATGCTAGAGGACACGACGCTGACAGGTTCAGCAGTAGACAAGGCGAAACAAACTATGAGCCACCTTACAAATGCCTGCGATGCCTCTATGGTGCGAAAAAAGGTAAATCGTAAATATACTACCTCAGTTTACTGGTGCAATGATAATATTGCGCAGCTACGCTCCGAATGCCACCGCATGAGAAGGATGTATCAACGTTCTAGAGGAAGGGACACGTTCGAAGACCTTCAAAACCGGTACAAAAGAGCGCGTAAGGACCTAAAACAAGCTATCCAAAATAGATGTTTCTGGGAATTATGCAATGAAGCGGACCAAAATCCATGGGGGATGGCGTATCTAGTGGTTCTGAAAAAGACTTAAAATATTCCATCAACCACCACCAACGTGCCCGAACCTGCTCCTCGAGATCGTTAATGGGCTCTTTCCAAGTCAGCGTGAATTGCAATTCAGTACAGTACAGCTAGCATCAACCCAGTTGATACCTATGGTAACAAGAGAAGAGCTGGTTACTATCTGCAGCAGAGTTGGTTACAGGAAAGCACCTGGTCCAGATGCGATACCCAATAGTGCACTAAAAACCGCAATTAAAGCCAGATCGGACTTGTTTTTGGATCTTTACAACTCATGCCTCCGAGAAGGAGTATTTCCGAGTCTATGGAAGATACAAAAACTAGTCCTCATACCTAAAGGAAACAAACCACTGGGAGATCCATCATCTTATCGACCACTCTGTATGCTGGATACAGCTGGAAAAGTGCTCGAACGGATCATTGGTACCAGGCTAGAAACAGTGATTGAAAACGCGGGAGGTCTATCCGAGCACCAGTATGGCTTCCGAAGGGGACGGTCTACGATAAATGCGATCAAGGTGGTAGTCGATACTGCGCAGAAAGCCATAGATGGTCGAAGATGGAAAGTATTGCTCTGTCATTACTTTAGATATAAAAAATGCGTTCAATTCCGAAAATTGGGAACATATCTTAACTACGCTAAGAAACAAGAGAGTTCCACAGTATCTAATAAATATAATAGAGGATTACTTTAGACAACGGATGCTACTGTATAATACAGATGAGGGTATTAAAAAATACATCGTCTCGGGGGGAGTGCCACAGGGCTCGGTCTTGGGGCCGCTGTTCTGGAATATCATGTATGATGGAATACTTCGGCTGCCAATACCAGAAGAAGCAAAAATAGTGGGATTTGCTGACGACATCGCCATTGTCATAGTGGCCAAATTTTTGGAGGAAGTCACCCAAATCAGCAACGACACTATTAGGATAGTCCAGAAATAGCTTACATCAGTAGGTCTTAAGCTCGCTGTAAATAAAACCAAAGCGGTGCTGATTAGCAGCAGGAAAGAGTGTGAGACAATCACCATCACGGTAGGTGGACACGAGGTTGAATCGAAACCTGCAATCAAATACCTGGGTATGGTGTCACCAATTTGGGCAGGAGCTATGAAGACCAAGTCGTATAGGAAAAAAATCGAAACGACGTACAGACTATGTGCCTTGAGAGTATGTAGTGCATATCGTACAGTATCTAGCGACGCAGCGAATGTCATCGCGGGAATGGTCCCCATTGACCTGCTATCAGATGAAGCGCAGAGAATCTACGAAAAGAAAAGCGACGGAATGAACACCACTGAAGGAACTAATGGCATAAACGAAGCTGAAAGAACTGTTAGTCTAGGCAAATGGCAGCAGCTCTGGAATGCATCTGATAAAGGTCGATGGACGTACCGAATTATCCCGACAATAAACGATTGGATAGAGCGGAAGCACGGAGAACTAAACTTCCACATTACTCAAATGCTGAGTGGGCATGGATGCTTTCGTGCTTACCTACATAGGTTCAAACTCGATGACACGCCCAATTGCCCGACTTGCGAGGGAATACCAGAAAACGCTGAGCATGTATACATTGAATGCCCACGATTCCAGCCTCAGAGAGAAATCCTGCACAGGGATCTGGAAGCTTTGCCAAACCCTGAAAACATTGTAGGACACATGCTACAGTCTCAAGCAAAATGGGATGCAGTACACAAAATACATCTCATGTGAACTTAGACAACTGGAGCGAGAAAGAGGCAGAGATGCAGAAACAAGAAGGAACCAAGAGACTGGTCATGTAGAAATCTGAAGAAAGCAAGAATTGCTAAATCCTGCCCCGCGAAGAAATACCTGGAGGTAGTACCGCGGGGTGTAGAAAATGAATTAAAATAATTAAAGGGAGGTGGTTTTAGTCAGTAGAAATCTGGCATGCTGATCAACCGAGTATTTCGTCAGTATCTTTTAGAAGATTTCCCCTTCCATATAAAAAAAAATAAAAAAAACCCATTCCCATTTCCCCGATTTCCGAAATTGCTACTTCATCAGCATAGTAAATTGCCTCAACCACCTGATTATTAAGATTGGACTAGGCTATTGGATTGGTCATATGATTTATGACAGGACGCGCCTTAAGAGTTCGAGTTATTAGAGCCGATTTTTCAGCATCAATGTTGAATTGATTCAATTTCGACAATTGCGCCAATACTTCAGCATCCGCGTCAATGCTCGTCGTATGTCACTCTATCATTCAGCATTCATGGTCGAAGATTGTGGACAGAAACCAAATGGAAGCTTTATGATTCAAGCATTTAGTGCTAACACCAGCTAACACGCATCGAATGACATCAAGCTGAAAGAACTGAAAAAAGTTGTACCAGCTTTTTGGAAGATGTTTGACAGTGACCTTGCAGTCAATAAATGCATAGCTATAGTTCTTACCGTTTGCCTATGACTAGCAGATAGGTATACTTTCACTGAGCTGAAGGAGTTAAGTAAAAGTCCCGAAATCTATACGACGTACATATGTATATACTATACGTTGGGAAGTTGTCTCTTTCAATCATGATTATCTTAGCATTTTTCAACAGTAAAATTTGTTCATCTAATCACGTGTGTTAGAGTCTACACAGTTGACTGTTAGCAATCTCGGTTTGTAGTGGCAGCTTAAAAAATGTATCTGCGGATAGTCGCAGGGGAGGCCCTAATTTTTTGCAATTTTTCTCAACAAAATCGTTCTAAAGCGAGACTTCTTGTGTGAAGCAATAATTTCGGTACTCGGTTGGGTTAATTTCTCTAGAATCCAACTAAATTTTCTAGAATTTTTCAACGCAGAGTTGTAGGATAAGCTGCGTTAAAACGAATCCTCTTGCCTGAAACCATAAAATCGTCTATTTTTTACTATCAGTGGTTTCGGAATAACATCTGTCCAGTGGACGTAAGAGGCAACTATCCAGTTCTTGTAGTAGATGGTTTAACATTCCAGAGGAAGACCTCGCCTTAGGTGGCGCACACAAGTTGAAGGGGATCTGAACAAGCTTGGGTTGCGCAACTGGAGACAGTTGGCTAAGGACCGAGCTAACTGGAGAGGCTTTGTAGTTGAGGCCCAGGTTCGCCACCTAAGTAAGTAAGTAACTAAACTAAACCTTACAAAGAAAATGTAGCAACGAATGAGCAAGAGCGACATACGGTACGAACAATGTCGCTCAATTCAATCAACAAAACTAATTATCCTGATCCTGGTTTGGTTTCTGTCTGCACCGTTTTCCAGCTTCATTTGACTGTATAAGCACTTGAGCTAGTTGAACCCCGAATATATTATTTTTTTCCCATCCATTGAACCAAATCTACTTAGCGAAATGTATCTTCAATAAAAAAACATATCCAAAATAACCTGCCAAACGATGCAGATATGTAGAAGCAACCCGGTTCCTTATTTCGTTGAAATTCAATAAATCACAAAGTGTAACAACTTACAAGCTCTGACTACTATTTGAACTTTGACGACAACAAACCAGCACTAAAAATCCTTAGTGCGGAAGATTGAATTTCCCAAACGAGAAAAAGGAGAGGGAAACAATTTATCCTCCCAATCCCCTAATCAATTGACAAGAATAAAAACCAATCACCCCCCTCTTAGCACAATAAAAAACCCGGTCCGCTACGACCATCACTTAACGTAATGAAAAATTTCCAGCAAAAAGGATTCAACAGCGGAAACAGGACACTCACACGCAAAATTTTAAAATCAACGATTTTAAATTGCCCATTATCCAATTATTCGAGAGGAAAAAACCCCGAATTCCGGCTTGGCTTCTGGGATCTACTCTGAAGGGTTTGAGTAAAGGGGTTGACGACAAAAATTGTAACCCAGAATAAATGGCAAACGGAAACTGAGGAAATTAGTGCGCACTTGAAAAACCCCAGATAGTTTGTGGGTGGGATAACGTATTTTAAAATTAAAAAAAAAAAAAATTACAAAATTGCTAATTTATTGGGCGGAAGGGTTGATATGTGCTGCTGCCTGTTATGACATCGGTTAAGCAAACGACCATGTCATTGCTCTCTCTGTATCTCGCTGTCGCTATGACAGTTTTGTTATTTGTGTACGGGCACAAAGGAGCTGAAGTTCTTGTAGACGTTTCCGGAATTTAATGGCCTGAATCCTTTGCCATGGAGATACAGCATTCCCATATTCATGGCAAAAGCAATGATTTCTTTGTTTGGCCTTGTCTGGGTTATGGATCAAGGGAATATTTTTTCTTGCCATTTGTATATTTAAACCGCGAACTGGCAATTGTGTAAATCCATTTTTTTTTTTTCGTCGGTTGACGGGTTGGAAAATGGATGACAGAACTTCAGTAAAAGAAACGAAGGGAACAACTTACAAAATGAAATTACAAAAAAATAGATTCATTAGATGGTTGACTGCAGAATGGCTGCAGTCAAGACAGTGAGAATTTCTGCAGTCAATTACAAGCTTCATTTAATACAACACCCAATAGGAATATCGTCTTTTTTGATTGGTGACCTCAATGCAAAGGTAGGCAACAATACCATAAACCTCTGACAAGTCATCGGAACCCATGGCCTCGGTGTCCACAATGATACTGGTGCAAGGTTTGTCGATTTCTGCAAGACCAATCGCCTTGTTATAAACGAGCATAAGAGCTGTCATAAAATCAGCTGGGTGTCTACCGATTGGCAGAGAAATTCCAATTAAATTGGCAATATTGCTATTAGGCGATGTTTAAGAGATGCTCCCTTAAATATCCGAAACAGACGTGAAGCTAACATTGGACTTTATGGTACCTAGCAGCCGTCGTCGGTACAAGTAACAACATCGCGCTTCATTGAACTGACAGACTAAGAGATTCCGTAACCCGCCAACAACTTAGGAACACTATTATTCAAGGGATAGAAACTATCAGCAGCCCCATGTCACCGAACATAAATTAGCACTGGAATGCTGTGGAAATATACTCGTTACCGGAGGCTTGTTGGAAGATCACGAAGAGACCATGCTGCTGCTGATACCTGGAGCCACCTCTGAAAAGTGTAGAAGTAAACTCGAGTCCCTGTACATGATGAAGATGACAGAAGTCGGGAGTAGTGTAGACCATTAGCAAAGAAAGGCCAACAACGCATTGGCTGAATAAGCTGAGGAAGCAGCAAGTAGATGCAACCGCAGAGCTGTGTACAGAAGCTGTTATGTTGTCACAGCTCGCGCCAACATCCGGTGAAGAGTTTGGATTTCCTTGCTGATTTTTGATGAGGAGCGGCTGAGGAAAAGGAAGAAGCACTCTGAACACCTTGCTAGATGAAGGCGTGCCCTAAAAACAAGACAAGTTGTCCGTCACCCGAAATTTTAAAATTCGTATTACGCGTTTAAAACACTCAAACCAAACAAGACGCCAGGACTTGACGGGTATTATAAAAGCAGGTTATGACGGACCAGCGACCCGCACTAGTAAAAATACAATTGCTACGAATCGGACTATAATGCTTCGGACACGGGAGGATTCTTTGATGACGAACTTTGACTATCGAACAAGAACAGCGATAAGATTCTGGAACGTTAGGACTCTTCTGGACTCACGGCAAGAAGGTCCCCAAAACGACGACCTTGAGTCCATGGGATAAATTATTTATATCTTGGGATTGAGCGAAATAAAATGGTTCGATGCAGGAGAGTACCATTCCCCGACATATAACGTTGCCCTTACTTTACATAATCTTATCAAGAAAACCAGCTAGATCTATACGTGAGTCTAGTGTGAGTGGTTTCTAACACCTTTAGGAGACCAAATTTTAAAGTGTTCTGCACCGACAGTTGCAGCGTCGAAGTAGAAAAATGACAACTTCTACAGCCAACTATGATAGATGCCGCTTACAATACAGCACCCAACGCAGACATCGTCATTGTAATGGTGGACTTAATTGGCAAGGTAGGCAACGATAACAGCATGCGCTAACATAGCATCGGAGAGCGGAATGACAAAGGCGAGCTTTTTGTGGACTCCTGAAACTTCAATCGCCTTGTTATTGGAGGCATCATGTTTGAGCACAAGACGTGGCAACACCTGTCCAACTTGGCAATCAGCCGGCAATTTAGAAATTGTATCTTAGACATCCGCTACAAGCGTGGCTCGGATATCGAAAGGCTGTGGTAGTTCTTGTACCAATACTAAAGTGTTTCGGTTTTCGTAATATCGATAGATTTTGGGAATCCCATAGTGCGCCAACAATTTAGGGACCACTTCATAGAAGGATGATGGTCTGTACTAAGTTATAACACTTAGATGTTAAAAATGAATTGAACTCTGCTAAGTGGAACCATGTTTTACAAGGACCGAAACACAAGTGTCCTGTACCGTCTTATAGAGGTCCTTTACCACCATGAAATAGGTTGGGTATACATAGAATGGCACTGCATAGAAGCACCAAAACTGCTTGCGAGTTCAACGAGCAGAACATAAATGATAAATACCAGCTTTCAAACGGAAAAAGAATGAAGAAGAGAAGCGCGATGTCGAAGAAAAGGAAATTTAATTTTCCACCCACGTGACTTGGATGGGCTCAAGATATAGGTTTTCAAACTGAAATCCAACAGAGCTACTGAAACTGATAGCTTGACTGCCGTTTAATGCTGCGAGAGATGACCTGGTAAGGAACATGCACCAACTTATCTGCAAACTATTATTGGACGAAAGTATGTATGTCCGGATAGCATTTTCCGTGACAACGATGGAGAATACACGTTGATTTATCCAGGTAGGTGGAGACACCATGAGGACTTTGATGCCAAGAAAGGATTTGTACAACATCATTCATTTTTGAAAGAATTGTGCAAAACTCATACTCCAACATCACAATCTTTCAAAAGTCCGTGTTTGTGCTTCCGAACGCCGACGAAATTGACATATGTAGTTGAAAGAACACAGCGTAATATCAATAGTGCCTTAATGAGTATTGAGCGGCTACGATTCTCTTACGGTTAAGGAGGATAAAACAATGAACATGCTGTTCCAACAATACCAACAAGAAAAGATATCCAATGACACCACAGCTGAGATCAAACGAAGAATAACTCTTCTTTCTTTGGAATAAGAAGGCTCTCTAAGACATCTAAAATGACCCATCATCCGAGTTCTGCTCTACACAGCAAAGGCATAAATTACGTCAAGAGTGTGGATAAGGTCGGTTTCTTTGTTAGAAAAAAACTTTTAGTCTCGTCTGCATAATCGGTGAGTGTAGAAGGAGACACAAGCATGATCTGTACAAGCTATGTATGTATAAATACAACTGTTAAAACGGATGGACACAAACGCTCTTGCACGGAGAACCCAATCAGAACCAATCCACATAGTATAGTCCAAATCTTTAAATAAAAAATTAAACCCATATGACGGTAAAATGTTCCATTTCCCAAGCAAACACGATCTATTTCCTTTGCAATCTTATCAATAACTCAACCAAACTAACCCTCGTAATTAATATCTGTCCTGTTCAAGGACATTTCTCAACGGATTAAGTGCTTTGTCCGCCTTTCACCAACGACATGTCGAATCCACAAACAAAACGCACTAAATTATGTCCAAACTTCCTCCTTTCCTTTCCTAAATTTTGACGGCACTTTTCTACTCGTTTTTCTTTTCTGTGCTCATAGCTAAAGTTGCCGGGGACAATTGATTTTTTATTATCAATTTTTTCCATATACAAAATTTATTTACTATTTCCGGATCGAGCTGACCGACAAGAAAAAAAAAAAAAAACAACAACGCAACCAAAGAAGAAGAATCAAATAATTTCTCTCTTCATAGTTTGATGATTTTCCGGTACCGGAGTTTTCATAAAAAGCGAACATACAATTAACAATGGCAAAAGGAAGTGGAAATAAAAAAAAAAGAAGAAGAAAATCCTAACAAATGTAACAATAATAAGAGTTTTACTTTCTGACTTTTCCTCTCTGGACACTGCAGAAGGAGGCCACGTCGGCGACGACAGCGTCAACCATGTAGGCTAGAAGAACATTATAAAAGTCAATCAATGACATCCCCTGCTATTGTACCTAATGGCATACAATAAAGGGCTCTTATGGGAAGCTACAATGTATCTCTGAGCTGTGTGTGTGTATGCTGGGGGCGAGTATTGAAGAAAGAATAAATATATTTTACTGCGCAAAGACGATTAGCTCCGTTGTTGTGTTTGTAGAGAGTTTGGTCATCATGATGAGCCCTGAGGCGCAATAAATCTTTCAAAATCAATTTTTTTTTTTTTCTGTATCCTGGCTAGGGCCTGAATCACTGAAGTCAGCAAATTAAGAGTGTATTATGCTATTTTCACTTAAATAAATAAAAAAATAAGAAAAGGAGAACAGTAACGAAAGTGATGAGGGCAAACAGCGGATGCACGAGAAAAAATGAAATTAAGCATGAGATTGCTTAATCGATGTCAAAACGAAGGGGTTTTACTGGAAGTGATCCATTAAGGGTTGAGGTTGATTTGTAGAATGTTGTAATGGAAACGACAATTAGTTGTTGTTTATTAATTGGAGACAGTATAATAATGTAGGTAAACGAAATAGCTCTAGTTTAGCAAGGACAGGAAGTTTGTCACGAATTGAAATGAAAGTCATTTGGCGATTGGCTTTGTTGACAAAAAAAAAATGGGTAAGCTTTCAAATTTAATATAACAAAAGTGCTTAGTATCTCCATTCCATCATCCCACTGAGGACCACAACTCTATAGAAGCAGTTGACAATGCAGTCGATGCACTGACCGGTTCCCTTACGCAATCCTTTGAAAAATCCTGCCCGGTCAGTAGACATAGCGGTAAAAAACGTCCACCATGGTGGAATGATAAAATAGCGGAACTCATTCGCCTTTCAAGAGTAGGATGGCACCTCGCTAAAGAGGGGGTCGTCGAGTGGTCCACCTGTAAAGAAAGCGTAAAGCTCCTCAAGAAAGAGATTAGGTTCGCAAAGAGGAATTCTTGGAGATCCTTTTGCGCATCTATAGAATCAACAAACGAAGCGTCCCGTCTAAGGAAGATCCTGGCCAAGACACCAACACCGGCATCCAATATCAGGAAAAGTGATGGTACCTGGGCAGAGTCACATGAGGACACGCTGGATATACTTCTATGCACCCACTTTCCTGGATGTACATCAGTCTCCGGAGATGATCTACCCATTCCAGAGACGACATCGGGAATAAGCGCGGTAGAGGTAGGTAATATAGTGGACGAAGATAAGATAGCTTGGGCAATTAAGTCATTTGCTCCTTATAAGGCTCCAGGAATGGATAACATTCGATCTATTCCATGGCTCAAGCGCATCTTCACGGGATGCCTTAAGCTAGGATATGTTCCTAAAGCATGGCGGGTTGTGCGTGTTGTTTTTATTCCCAAAGCGGGAAAAGCAAGCCACACAAATGCTAAAGACTTGAGACCTATCAGTCTGTCGTCTTTTATGCTAAAAACACTGGAACGTTTAATAGATGTATACATACGAAGTGTGATTGGCGATAACTATCTATCCGAATCACAACATGCATACATCCGCGGTAGGTCGGTAGATACAGCCCTCCACAGGGTCGTATAAAACATAGAAAGATCTCTCCACTTCAAGGAATTCACTCTTGGGGCGTTCCTAGACATTGAAGGGGCGTTTAACAACGTAAGCACCGATGCGATCCTGGGCAGTTTACACAGTGCTGGGCTGATCATCGGTCTCTCCAATTGGATCGCTCAGATGCTTCAATCGAGAGTCATATCCTCATCGCAAGGAGATGTAACAATCAGGAGAAGCGTCTGCAGAGGAACCCCCCAAGGAGGAGTCTTATCACCTCTAATATGGCTCCTTGTAGTGGACGAGGTCTTGGTAATACTAAAGGAAAACGGCCTATGCCGACGACGTGGTTATCCTGGTCTCGGGGAAATTCCCTTCAGTCCTAAGCGAAAGACTCAATCTCGCACTACAACTAGTGGAGAATTGGGTTAGCAGCAAAGGGCTAGGAGTGAACCCTTCAAAGACGGAGGTAGTTCTCTTCACTAGGAGGAGATCAATTCCTGCCTTCAGACCTCCAAGCATCAGTGGTACTGAACTAAGTATATCAGGTTCAGCCCGATACCTGGGTGTAATTTTAGATTCCAAACTAAATTGGAAGGATAACACTGCTGAACGTGTCAGGAAAGCTAGCGTAGCTTTCTACTCTTGCAAAAAGGCATTCAGTAATACGTGAGGTTTTAGACCAGCTGTGGTGTACTGGATATACACGGCGGTTGTAAGACCAATTCTTACATATGGTTCACTGGTATGGTGGACGGTACTGGAGAAGCAATACCAGCTTTCTAACCTCACCAAAATCCAGAGGGCAGCGTGTATTGGAGTCATGGGATCAATGAATACAACACCAACAGCGGCAATGGAAACCATGCTCAGTTTCATTCCGCTCGACATATACTGTGGCAGTCTGGCGGCTAAAACCGCTGTAAGACTG
This sequence comes from Xylota sylvarum, assembly GCA_905220385.1. Lineage (NCBI taxonomy): Eukaryota > Metazoa > Arthropoda > Insecta > Diptera > Syrphidae > Xylota > Xylota sylvarum. Next base: position 89,967,998 of record LR999957.1, on the reverse strand, counting down.
AAAGAAGGCCGAATGTGGTCATCGAGCATGTACGGCCATGCCTCAATTTTGTCCCGATGGGGATCCACCAACTGTTTGTCAGAAACTGATCACATGACCCCCACGCTAGTTTTTGAAAGGAGATTCGCTATAAGAATTCCTGACAGAATATACTGGAAGCGCCGAAGAACCATGAAGAAGAAGGAGTTGGCGTTCTATACCGACGGTTCTAAGATGGACGTTGGCACGGGAGCCGGAGTTTATTGTGAGGCCCTAGGGATAAACAACTCCTTTAGAATAAATGATGATTGCAGCGTCTTTCAGGCAGAAGTCACAGCCATCATACAGGCTGCTAAGATTATAAGCGAGAGCAATATCGTTGGCAGAACGATTACTGTGTATGTAGAAAGCCAGGCAGCCGTTAAGGCTCTGGATTCCGCTATAATCAGGATCAAGGCTTGTGAAGATCTGCGAATCAGTCTTGAATGAGATATCTAGAGCTAATGCGGTGACCATCTGTTGGGTGCCAGGGCATATGGATATCGTAGGAAACGAAAGGGCTGACGAACTTGCTAGGAAAGGGTCGGCGCTGCACCTATCACGGGCTCTCCCTTTTGCAGTAACCCCAATCAGTTCCTTACAGAAGAAAATAGAGGATGAAGCCATCGGTCGAGCAAATAGTCGCTGGGTTCATCTGGCGCAACAGCCTGGCGCAACAGCCAGGGCCCTATGGCCGGGTATCAGCAAGAAGAGATCAACTTCTCTGGTGAAACTGAGACGTTATAAAACACGGGTCGTTTCAGGGATAATTACTGGTCATTGTGCCATTGGTGTCCACGCGAAGCGACTCGGTGTACTACATAATGACTTCTGTAGAAGTTGCAGGGACGAAGAAGAAATTGAATCAGTTCGTCACCTGCTGTGCGACTGTCCTGCCCTATCCGTCGGAAGAATGAGGACTCTTGGTAGTTACTTCTTCTCGGATTTGGAGGACTTGGGTAACGTAGAGCTGACGGACCTCCTGAGATTCATATCATTATCTGGGTGGTTCCAATAGCGGACTTAATAGGTTTCCGGGGTTAAATGATTGGGCACAATGGACCCTTTTTGAGGTCTAAGTGAGCAGTGACACTGTCACAAGGCACCCATCTACCTACCTACCTATCTCCATTCCATCAGGATTCTCTGAAATGTGAATAACAATATTTTGCCTTATAAGCACTAGAAATAGAATAGAATAGAAATAGAAATACCGCAAAATAACTGACGTAAAGATTGAATGAGCCGAGTAACATACATACTAACTTATGAAATCTTTACGATTCGTAGTTAACAAGGACCGCAACTATCAAGCCTCTCCAGCTAGCACGATCCTTACATAGCTGTTCCCAGTTGCAATAGCCCTATACACACTATCATATTATATTATGCAGCTTTAAAATCGATAAATGTGGGATTTGACGTGAAGTGAATCAATTATCGATTGTCACAAGCCTCTAAATCTCGGATAAGGCGACCATAAACTGACCTGGAAAGAATAAGGAAAGCATAGCTTTCTATACGTCCAGCAAAATGTTTGGTAAGAAATGGAAGTCCAAGCCCGCTATCATTCACTGAAAGTACATAGCCATCGTCGGACCCATTCTATCTTATATAATCATGTACCTTAGGGCACTTTTATTTTATTAGGAGATTAATAAGATTAGCATATACGTAAAGGGACTACCATCGCAATTAGAACTACACCGACCGCAGCCCTTTAAACCATACTGACACTGATCCCATTAGACCTACACCTAAAAGAAAGAGTGCCCTACGCTCGAAACAATCCAACCTTTGGAAAGAGACCGACACGGGCTACTGCACTATATCGAGATGAGTACACTTGGGTACCGAGAACAGGTTACATATCTCCATTACACGATTTACGCTTGAACGTTAAAATAATCTTTCCCTCAAGAGAGGATTGAATAAACGAAAGGACCATGAACATCAAAAACTAAAGAAGGATTAGACTGTGGCATATACTCATCTGAACAGCGTTTATTTCAAGCAGAAGTATTAGCAATCGCAGACGCGGCGCGAGAGCTATCCATGAAACTGAAGTCTAGAAAGATGGTCGACATATAAATACATCGACAGTCTAATCCCCATGAAGGCCATCTCATCCCAGTCAAATCCAAACTTGTCAAACGTTGCCGTGTAGAACTTACAGCCATCGACGATATTACACTCCTCCATGATCCAAGACACACCGGTATCCTAAAGAACGAACTGGCGGACGAATTAGCAAGAAAGGAGTCCGAACTGACAATAATCGTTACCTCTGTTCTACTGCCCCTTGCACTTGTTAAATCTAACATAGAACAAGGCTTCGTGAAACTAGCCAATGAGAGATGGAAGTGCACTTATTTGATGCGAGTACATCTTGCCATGTCTGGATAAAACACTACGAAACAATCATACAAAATCCATAAATAAATCCTCCGCTTTATAGAATGAACTTAGCGCTCTTCATGAGGATTATTACCGGCCACAACCTCCTGGTGGCCCACCGAAGAAGAATGCGACTTAATATAGAGGCTGCGGCAATACAGACGCAGAAGAATGTCCGGCGAATACCATTTCGGAGACCTGGGCGACATGTCTGGTAAGTCCCCGTTAACCATCTTAAAATTTATAACAATTTCGGGTTGATTCACGCAGACCGCTTGGCTACACTAAAGTCAAATCGAATTTTTTGTCTTCTTTAAGGGTATTCTACGGCAAGTGTTCCATCCATTGGTAATCCGAATGCTAGCAACACCTTCTACTTACCTACCTCGCTACCTAGTCGATTGTCGATTTACCAGGCCTAAAACCAGACGTGTAATTTCGCACCAGTTCGTTGACGTTTGGTTTTAGGTGCTTCAATATTACACCAGTAGAATTTTATATACAATGTTTTGGGTGAGGCCCCTTGGATTCGCTACCAGGATATCTAGTGTCCCATATATTAGGGAGAAGCAAACAAAGTAAAAAGCTGTAGAAGGCATATATTATATGACATATCTTTTCTATCAAGCCGAATAAAAAGAAACTATGTAAGACTTGGTACATGTCATGTTTTATTACCTATACTACAGTATAGAAGGATAACAGATACATGACAACAATGAGCCGAAAGAGACACCAGTCCTACATCTATGCTTTTAAGAGGATGGAGACTTTAAAGTAATTTTTTGTGAATATTCGGCTTGTAGTTACTTAGACGGCGTATCTTTCACAGATATTCCAGGACTGCAGAACGTTTAAGAAACCTTTTGACTAGACTCCGAAACTCCTAGAATTCTGATCGGTATTCACTGTCCTAATTGTATTTCCAATTTCCAATAGGTACACCGATTGGACAGCTATTTAAATAATTATTCAAGTTAGACGAAATAAAGTTAAATAGTTCACTGACACTATCGGTGGCCTGATCTCCATTAGGTATGCTAAATAGCACCAAGGAATATATCGTCCACTGGCTCTTAAAGATGCCTTAGCTCAGGGGATGCCTTAACACTGTACCGCATCACAAGCATTTTAAAACTTCTTTCAACTAAACATATGTAGACGATTTCTTGGAAAACTGTAAAAAACTTTCTGATTTCATCAGATGCAGAACCATTTCTTGGTATTTGGCAGAAACACAACAGTATCTTATGTATATGTATCTGGAAATGAACCAAAGCTGAGTTGAAGATAGAGTACCGATGGAGGAAAAGAGAGAAGAATGAAAAGTAATATAAGATGTGGTCAACATAAGCTAAAGAAGCAGCAAATAAATGAGACAGTAAATCTGTTTCTAGAATCAGAAAGAAACTGGCAGGTGGTGAAAGCTCTACTCAACTGCTAGTATCTAAAGATTACAGACGGTTCCTTATTGATCTTGGCAATCTATATCATGATTGTATCACTGAAAGGTATCGCCGAAAAAATAATTGTTATTATTAAGACTATCATAAAAATGGTCAAAGCCCGCGTCTTGTACAACCGTAAGGTGTCTAATGAATATAAAGTTCAAAGTAGATTGTGACAAGGCTGCATACTGTTACCTTAGCTATTTTCGTCTGGAACTATTAACGTTCTTTGTGCAGTTCTGGCGGGTAATAACAACGGCATTCAATTGCTTTTACATAAATAGACAGCCTTGCATGTGAAAACCCAAAGCAAACAAAGTAGGACCAATGATGAGTGCAATTACGAAAAAAGTTGATCTGTTACGTGGTGTGTAACAGAGTGGAGAAAGACAAAGTAACGTTGATTCCAAGATTTGAAGGGCAATGCTTTCAGCTTAGAATCCGCTGCTATATTGGCCGATTCGTAAGAACAGTCATCAACTTATAGATGCCATTAAAAACGAGCAAAACTTCCTATTTTAAAAAATAAACCGTTAGCTCAACTCAGCTACCATAAATAATATGCAAGAACATATCTTTAGCTCAGCTCTTGCTACTATTAAAAAAACCAATCCCCACCTTCAATTATAACGACTACCATCTACCATCAAACAGTGTAAACAGGTTTACCCCCACCGTCGAAACCATTCTAGTATCTCAAACTATGTAAAAAGTTAACACATCATTTGGTCAAGATCGAACGTATGTCGTCGTAAAAAAAAAAAAAAAAACGAGCAAACAAGAAGAGAGTACCTCATTCCAGAAGCTTATTCGATTTATGATTTATGCTTTCATGCTCTACTGGGTGAATGGGGTTGATGCGCAGTGTCGGATCGAGTATCTTGGATGAGTTCGGGAATAATATGCACATTCGTGTTGACAATTGTGTATCTATTTATGACCACTATTCCACACAATAGCATAAGTGTGTGCTCATCTAAGTGGAAACTATAGATAAAAGCGAAAAGATACACAAAGACCGAGAGAGAGAGAAAGTAATATTCGAAATGATTTATAGGAATACTTAACAAATGCGAAAAACTAAAAACAATGTGTCAGCGAAAACGATGAGAGCAGTGAGATAGCAGCCACCAGTATAAGGTCAGTGGTCAGAGGAAATTGAGAAATTAAGTTCGCTTGACCATACAGTTGAGAGTGACGGAGCACATATGGGTTGAAATAGTAAATAAGTGCATAGTCATCCTTAAATGAAGGTATAGGGTGGTCAATGCATTTTGAAAGCTCAGAATGCCTTTTGACAATGTTTTCATTTGAGAGATATTAAGGCTAAGAGCCTTAAATTTGTTAATAATAATATAAAGATGCCAAAATGGTTGAAATACCAGCATATGATTTGCTGTGAACCAACTCCTACTCTTACGCAATAAACAGGGATACTCTTTAACTCGCCTTGATTGAGGTAAACGTACTCAAAGTTCAAAAGCGTCGGAACTAAGTTTGAAAGGTCCGCCTTGTAGTATGCCATCATCATCATTTTGCCATTGAAATTATAAAATACATAGTCTGTTGGTAAAATTATCGCAGATGACATTTGGCCGATGACCTGCTGAGCTATAATATTCACCTGTGGACATGGCTGCATCGAACAACATGGTGAATCACGGTTGCATTGACAGATCAATTTATCTTTTGATCGATGGGGCGTCTTCCGAAACGTTAACCATTAATGCTTTCATTTATGCTACTACTACAATAATTTTTTATTAAGTAGGATACACAACATCAGTTTTGGACTGACTTATCTAGACTGTCAGTTCTCAACATTTCAATACAGATTCATCATTCTCGGCATCATTTCAAGCTACACACTGGGTTTATTCGTGCACTTTCTGCCGTGACAATTAATAGATTGAGAAATTTCAAGGGGTGAGGTAAAATATTTCGAAAAAGTAAACGAACGTGGAAAAAACGTAATTTGAACACTTTTTAAACGTCAAATGTTGAACGCACACAAATCCATAAGCCAAGAAGAATTACGGACAGCGATTTGACAGGTTTGGCAGGTTTCATAAATCAATGCAAATAGATTTCTTACTCTCTCTTGTATGTACTCTTTTTTCGAAAAATTACAAAACTTGCGTACTCGAACACTATTTTGTGAATTTTCGTAAAAATTCCTAGTGCGTCTTCGGTACTTTACAAAAGCACCAAACTCTGAAATTTACTACCAGAAGATAGATTGTAATCTCCAACAATTCAAGAACAAAATCAACAGCATCGGTTTTGGCTTTGAATTTTAGATAATTTAAATATCTAAATATTTGATCTTAATGATTTTTTTTCGATTTCAAGTAAATTAGTGAAGATATGGGGATAAGACACTACAGAACTTTCGGCGTCAAAATTACCCTTAATATCTCAAGTACAAATGATTAGAGCCAAGCCAACATTGTCAGCAAACCATTAGGAAGCCCATCAAAGTAAATGGAATACATACATACATACAGAAGGGAACGGACTCTGGGACAAAACAGAAACAGCTGCAGAAGCCCAACATCTAGACAACGTCTAGGAAAGCAAAATTTGACCTGGTGGAATCGATAGCTTTAAAGATACATATATAGCTACACATAATACCAAGTTTGGTGTCTTTCGGTCGGTTTCAATAGCTTAAGTTATGAACTGAAATACCTTATCGATTACCTCTCTTACCTTCATATTTTGACCTCAAATTATTCCAAACATCACTCCACCCCCTATTCCCACGACACAAAAAGCAGTGATTGCCCTTCTAAACCACTCTCTCACTCTCTTATCATTCTCGATCACTCAATTGTGAATTGATGATGACTTCTAATGACTTCCCACAACAAAAGGCTTATATTTACATATTTAAAACGGAATTACATCAGAGCCATTAGACTACTCTCACTCCCCTGCGCGCATATGCGGGAAGGTGTAAAATAACAAACAATACCTCGACGCTGACATAATTGCTAACTGCACACACTCACTCCATGCAAATGAGTACTAATTTCAACAAAGTCATTTGGATGCGTTCGTCCTGATTCCTGAACAGCTATCATCCCCATTAACAGGCAGACAGACACACACCGCACACCACGCAACAAGGGAAATTCAATTTAAAAACACATCTGGCACGTGTCCATACACAAGCCACCAAATGCAATTGTGTTGTTGCTCACTTCTGGGAACGAACGCCGGTCGTCCTTTCAGAGTCGAAGGTCCTGTGACTGTGATCGAGTGCGGGTGGTGTTTTTGATTCCTCTAGTCCTTTTTCTTGTTTCTTTTGTTTTGTTTTGTTAAAACGAACGCACTAAACCATTGTTCGAGGGGTAGCACTTAATTCGACCAAAAGGGCGTGTGATTGACTTAATTGACTTGCAAGTTACATCAATGAAGCGATTCAAATATCAAACATGATATTTTCAAAACAGGGGAAACAGTGAACGGTGCGTGTGGGTTTGGGTGCAGTTTGGTGTTTCTTTAGAATTTTAATGGGCGCAGACAAGAAGCACTTTAAGTGGCTTATGTTGATGGCTTTATTTGATTTTTTAATGAAATTGTAGGAATTGAAGGTGATTTGACATGAATTTTTGCAGATTGTGGTGTTTCCAATAGAGTTCCAGCTTGATGGAATAAAAAAAGGTTCAAGACACACACAGGACAAATCCGAGCATATTGGATGAAGTGACAAACAATATAGAAATCAGGAAAACACTTCCGGCGTACTCCTTGCAAAATTCGGAACAGCCAGAGTATATACAAAATGTATACCAAACTTGGCACTACTCGAATGAGGTTACTTAAAACATCAGACAACATTAAAATTCTTGCCTTCCCGGATAATCCTCTTTAGAGAATAGTCCCTAAATCCTATAAAAATTCTAAAAATTAGCCTGGGGGCTGGAGAACATAGATAAAATGCAAGCTTTTCTTTAAGAAGTACCTATGCATTTAATAGGTGGCCAAAGGATGGTGATGCGGAATACATGGGAACACAAGCGTTCTCACCCTAGCCTCTCACTATCAACTCCTACTCTATACCTTAGCGTTGGTGGCTACTGGGTGCCTAGTACCTCGGCTGGAGATTGGGTAACCAACCCCTTTGGAAGGTCATTGGTGGTAGCAAACGAGAGAGGGGGGAGGAGTGTTTTCTCACTAAGACACTTCCTCTTAATCTGGACGGCAGCGGACGAATTCTCCAGGTGGAATTAACGGTGTAATCCATATATGAGCTGGTCTGACTTATTCGGATCCCAGGTCTATAGAGATCTCCAACACTGAGCCAGGGTGTTGGAAAAGAGTTGGTGGCAGATGATAATGGACCAACGGCAGCACTCATATCCCCGGAGTGGATTACTGACTCCGGAAAATTCCGGCCCCTCGTCCTAGGGGTATAAAAGGGAATTGGTCCTCCAGGTTGGGGGTTGTGCGTAAGGTAACTTTCTGACCACGGAAAAAATACTTAGTTCCGAAACCTAAACAAGCCTCGGATATGGATGGAATAAAAGCCTTATTACTTAAAAACTAAAGATAAACTTACACACTATCCAGAGGAGGAAGAGGATATGGTCAGAAGAGAGGAAGTGTGGGGCAGTGGTTAGGCGGAATTGGAGCGATGATGAAGGATGTTCCGAAGGGTGGCTCTGCTGCAGTGAAAGTCAAACGAGTTTTCCATATTGTTAGCCAAACGAAGCATTCTAGACAGAGGTGCGTTATAACCATAATTCGTGCAGTGAGTACTGAGACGGAATAGCGGAATAGACCTTAGGCTACGGGGATTGGTATTAAACGAGATCGATGCAAGAAGGGCTGGACAAACAATGTGAACAGTTATTAAATGATGTAGGAAAAGAAAGTCGGCATTTTCGCGATAGCATAAGTGAGGGGACCAAGCTTGGCTAACATATTCGAGGATGGGTCTGACGAATGTGATATAGAGTAATTTGGTAACGTAGGGGTCTGAAAATTCCTTAGACCAACGTTTCACAAAACCAAGCGTAGAGTTGGCTCTACTTATGTATAATGTTGTCGATATGCGAGCGGAAGTAAAGCGCCCTGACGCATATGACATCTAAATCACGCAACGATGAGACTGAAGGGACAGGTTCGTTACAAAGAAAGTAATTCCTATGGGGTGGTGGAAGGCGTTTACGGGAGTATGTCATGTATTGACATTTACTAGTATTGAGTTCGAGATGATTTTTCTGACACCAGTTAAAAAATCTGTTTAGGTCGTCTTGGAGAAAGCGAGAGTCGGTGGTGGAAGATATGAATTTAAAGATTTTCATGTCATCGGCATACGTAGATGAAGAGATAGGAGTCTTTCATAATGCGGTCGACATCGTTGGTGGTATGGACGAAAATTAAGGGACCCAGGTGGCTGCCTTGATGTGGCCATGAACGGGCTAGAGACAGAATATAACCTCGTAATGCCGATTTTCAAGGTCAGATTGGATCCATCTGATGAAACCGGGTTGAAAACGGAGAGCTTTCAACTTGAGAGTAATAATTGGGTGAGAGATTTTATCAAATGCTTTACTGAAGTCTGTGGCTATTACATCAATTTTGCAACCAACTTCAAACGCACACAACGCCTGAGAAACAAATTCAGTTAGGTTGGTGGTTGTCGATCTACCTTTGAGGTAGCTACCGTGTTGCTAAGTATTTATAGTATTTATAGATTTACAGTGAAAAAACATTGTGTCGTATACAATACTCTCAAAGAGTTTGGGTATGGATGACAGTTTGGCGATAGGTCGATAGTTGGTTATATCGTTTTTAGGGCCTTTTTTTATGAATGGGTATAATAAATGATTTCTTCCAAGGCGGAGGGAAATATTCTTGAGACATCTGAAAAAGTGAAGCCAAGGGTTGCGCTAAGTGTGTCACGCATTTTTTTAAGGTAATAGCGTAGTCATCCTTAAGTTTGTTAATCTTTTCTGTGACAAGTTAGGAGGTGATATTGATCGAGACTAAGGATGTTTGAGCGCAGTTATCCATGTAGTAGAAGTAGTCAAGGTCAGGCTCGGTAATGCGGTCAGTAAATGACTGGCTAAAAAAGTGAGCAAATAGGTTTGCAACAATTTTAGGGTCCGACGCGGAGGTGTTGGCAAGTTTAAGGGTAGATGGATAGCTATCAGATTTACGTTTCGCATTTATGAAATGATAAACACGCTTGGGGTCAGTGATTAGATTGGATTGCATACGGACAAGGTAATCTTGGTAAAGAACCGCACTTAGTTCAGCGAAGTGAGTATGTGAGTGCTGATAAAGGCAGTAGTCAGAGTCAGAGCGAGATTTAAGGTATGCCCTCCAAAGTTTGTTCCTCTTAATATCCACAGAAATATTTCTGTAGTTAAAAACGGCGTTTCTGAACAAGTTGTTGAGTTTGGCGAAGTCAGCTTTCCGGAAATTAAAGCTGTATGAAGTCTGAGATGGGGAAGATGGGGAAGATCACCTAAGAGTCACCTAAGACTATGACATCATCATAGGGATCAGTAGCATCAAAGAGAGAGTCTATAGCATCAATAACAAATTGGTAGCCTTGAATATGTTGAGAGGGGCGGATGTAGCAGCAAAGAAGATACAGACTACGCTTAAGGATGGTAATTTTAGCGCAGATTCACTGTTGATGACCCCAGCAATCGAAATAAGGACAACGACCTTCAGATCTGCACGTGGAATGTTCGGACCCTTAACAGACCACGTGCAGCCGATGAATTAGCAGAAGCCCTGGACTGCTATAAGACAGACATCACCGCCATCCAAGAAGTGCGGTGGGATGGGTCAGGCAAAAAAAGGATGAAAAACTGCAGAAACCGCGCTTATTCGGATGTGGATTTGTCATAAGCGGCAAACTTAGGCAAGAAGTCTTAAGCTTTCGCCACGTGAGCGAACGACTTATGACAATCCGCATCAAGGCTAAATTCGCCAACATAAGCCTTATATGCTCCCATGGCCCACAGAAAATAAGGACGACGCTACCAAAGAATGTTTCTACGAGCTCCTCGACAAAACTTACGAGCAATGTCCTAAATATGACGTTAAAATCGTTCTGGGCGATTTTATATAATATAACGTTGAAAACGTTTATATGATATAACGTTGCAAAGCTGCAATCGCATGAGACCGCTAGAACCTTTGCCGAACGCGTATCCCGAAATCTCTCAACGATTCCTATGCCGCCAGCATCAAATGCCGAGGACCAATGGCAACGCTGCCAACATGCCATCAGAAGTGTCGCAACTGATGTGCTGGGTTTCACCCGACCACGACAAAGAAATCCATGGTTTGACGAAGAGTGCCGGCAAGCAAATGCAGCTAAACAAGAGGCGTACAAAGTGGCGCTGCAAAGAAGGACGAGAGCGGCTCGTGATTTCTACGAGCAAAAGAGACGGGAAGAACATCGGCTTCTCCGAAAGAAGAAAAAAGAGCACGAGAAACGAGCGATCGAAGATATTGAAAGATTATACTCCCGGAATAATGTACGGAAGTTTTACCAACAGGTGGAAGGAACGTGTTAAGCCAACAAGACCCGTACAGATGAGCAAGGAAACCTCGCAGTAGAGCCACAGTCGGTGCTAAGAAGATGGAAAAACTTCTTCTACAGACTGTATAACTGTCAGGCAGAATGAACCATTCAACATAGACGATGATAGCCAAAACTTCCGTCCACCTGACCTAAGCGAAGTGAGGATAGCAATATCCAAACTTAAATCCAACAAGGCTGCTGGACCCGACGGCTTACCAGCCGAGCTGTTCATAACAGCTGAAAATGACCTGGTAGCATACACCAAATCATTTCTAAAATTTGGTCAAATGAGTGTGTATCTGATAAATGGAATCATAGGAAAGGAGATCCCCTCAATTCCGCCAATTACAGAGGTATCAGTCTCCTCAACATCGCGTACAAGATCCTATCTGCCATATTGTGTGAACGTCTGGAACCCTTCGTCAACAACCCCAATCGATTAAATCTTCACACTTTGGAAAAAACCCAATAAGTCCAAATCGATACCCAGCATCTTTTTTCCGATTTCAAGGCAGCATATGACAGCATTTATAAAGACGAGCTATACAGAGCCATGTCTAGTTTTGGCATCCCTGCCAAACTCGTCAGATTGTGCAGAATGGCGATGAAGAATTCTTGCTGCTCCATCAAGGTCGGTAACGATCTCACCGAGACCTTTGATGTCAAAAAGGGATTTAGACAAGGTGACGCGCTATCATGTGACTTCTTTAACATCTTACTTGAAAGAATTGTGCGAAAGTCACAAGTCAACACCAGAGGCATAATCTTTCAAAAGTCTGTGCAACTACTAGCTTACGCCGATGACATTGACATAATTGGGAGAACACAGCGGGCTGTCACCGGTGCGTTCGCTAGTATTTCAATGGAAGCTGCCAAAATGGGTTTAGCGGTAAATGAGGGCACAACCAAGTATATGCTGTCTACCACAAGGGACACTCAACATAGACGAATTGGACAGAACGTCACAATAGACAGCCATTACTAGTAGGGGTAGTAGGTAGGTTGGAGTTGTCTACCTCAGCTCTGCTATCAATTCTAAAAACAACACCTCAGTAGAAATAAAACGAAGAATAACTCTTGCCAATCGCTGTTTCTTTGGGCTGAGAAGGCAATTGAGTAGTAAGGCCCTATTCAGAAACAACTAAGCCGACTCTATATCAGATATTGATCATCCCAGTCCTCCTCTATGGCGCTGAAGCATGAACTTTAACGAAAGAGAATGAAGATATCCTTGGTCGTTTCAAGAGAAAAATTCTTCGCAAAATTTTCGGTCCCGTTTGCGTTGGCGGGCTTTGGAGGAGAAGATTTAACGACGAACTATACGAGCTGTATAGCGACATCGACCTAGTCAAAAATTGGGCATTAGTCGTTTAAGATGGCAAGGATATATAGAGCGGATTGAAACAAATGCTCCGGCCCGTAGATCTTTGAATCCAACCCGGAGGGACAACGCAGTAGAGGAAGACCTCGGTATTAATATTAGTAATAATTGTAGTTTTTCGTAAATATCTCGACACCACTGTCACTTAGCGGGTCCAATTTTTATTAGGAAATTTATTTTACGAATTTGAACCAAATCTTACCATAAATACGAAAAATTTAAACATCACAACTTCAGTGCCACCTATCGGGATTAAACTTAAGAGAAACGGTCCAGCGGTTCGGGAGTTTTAGAAGCTCGTACACGGAACGAAAATTGTTATACATACCTATGTACATACATATATTAAGAATGATGAGATTTTATATATTATTATATGAAATTTTTATACATTAAGGCATGATCATTATCCACTAACTTGCGCAGAAATCAGCTCTCTGGAATTTTTAAAGTGAAAGAATATTTTAGGCTGATTAGATTTACATTAGATTAGACAAAGAAAAAAAAAGACACACATGAAATGAATCAATTCATCGCCCTATGAAGTGGAATATAAAAGTGAGAATATAAAAGTTTGAAATATTTTAACAATCAAATATTTAAGTAAGCATTTAATTAAAAAAAAAAACCAAAAGAATTACACCCAGGGTTATAGCCACGAAGTAAACTGTACGGTAAAAGTCTGGATTCACGGGAATACATATGTAGGTACTTAGCCAAGAGTCTTGGACGATTTAATAATCATGTCAGGGTATGATTTGTGCACATTATTCTGCTACCAATACGGGCATCAAACTCCTTCACCACCAGGCTTCAAAACGGCAACTAATGAGAATGGAACGTTTTTGTTTCATTTAACGAAATGATAGCTTAATCCAAGAAGTGGCAGCAATGTGTTGATCAACGAAAGATTAGTTACATACATATGTTTATTAGTTTATTAGTTTATTAATTCAGTCAGGCAATTAGTTGTAACAATTCACCTAACTATGTTACTCTATAACCACAGATTATCAATTTATGGATGCATTAATTTGGCTACCAAATAATTTAAACGAAGGCGGTGAATTAATTAAATATTATGTGCTTTGCACTGAAACTTTCTAACTAGAAGAAGTTTTCCCACCGTTCAAGGTAGTAATGATACTCGGATCTCGGATGTTATAAATCGTTATAAATCTATCTACGTTGACGTCTGTCTGGTATGGTTTACAATTACATCTGGACTCCTTGTTCAATCAAAGTGCGGACAGGACTGCTTTGTCACCTGCCAATAATGTTGTTCAACACACACGGACAATATTCGTTTTAGAGCATTTGTCATTTAGCATCGTAGCAGTTAAAATTCAAAGGATGTTTTGCTTCCATCCACGTCTGAGTTGCAACGCATATTTATCAACCAGCATTAACTAAGAGCACAATGTTAAGCCATCTCACATGTTATTTTTCTTAGAAAATTGTGCAACATGCATATTTCTTCGCTATATTTAATTAGAAAGATTTATGATTTAATCTACAGAAAAGCTATACATACATACATATATGCGCATGCTTGACTTACTGGAGTTTTGAATCTTCAACTTAAAGAAAGGAGAAATGGTCACAGACTCGTGTCAGCTAAGCGCTTTTCTATTCACAAATGATAAACAATGATAAATAGCTAGATTAAGATTCCTCAGAGTCCCTGTTGCCAACGAAAATCCAAGTTCATATGTGTTTCATTTCTACAGCAACTACTTTGAAATGTACATACTCTAGATTGTTTTCCTGAATTTCCTTCTCAGCGAAGATCTCTATTGGATAGTCAAATTGATATCACAATTTTTGTATCCATAATATACCGACGAGAAATCCTTTTTAGAACATTCCATTTTCAAGGAATGAAGGTGCCAAAGAATACCTGAATTTGAAGTTAAACAGACACTTTCATTAAAAACGAATATTTTCCATGATTTATACACTTTTCATTATAATTTAAAATGCATAAACATTTGTTCACATCTCCAAGGAGAACTTAGTATTTAGCAAAAAGTCGCCATAATAGATTTTAAAATAAATTCCATTGAAATAAATGAACGATTTTAAGGACTTACCTGCACAATGCAGTCAAAACTTTAACATCTTTAAATGTAGAATTCATTTCTATTTCACATTTTCACAGCACTTTTTAAAAGTTTTAATTATTTTGAATAAATTTTTAATTTCACATGACACCACTTCACTGAACTTTTCAGATAAATTTCACATGACATCTGACATGACAGGACATGACATGTATCTGTTTCAGATTTAAAAATTCACCGGTAAAGAGATTCAAATTCAAATGTTAACAGTTTTTTCGAACAAGGATAGGGAGAACAACCTGGGAATCGTGCCTTTGTCTGATATTGCCTAATCGTTGGTCTACAATTATTGTATATTGGCTAGAGTAACATATGTATATAAATATAATACCAGCCGAAAATAGTAAAATAATGAGCTCAGTTTCAAGCAAATGAATTTATAAATTGGATTATGTTTATGATTATCGAGATATTTGCTACGTGATTCACGTGTTAGCGGAGCACTCAGGTATTAGAATACGAAAAAAATTCGTATATTTTAAATTGTCGTAGATATGAGAGTTTTGAACCAATCTCAGCGACAGAGACATGCGATCGTTCTTGGTTCCAAACAACCAAATCTCAGTCTTTCTATTGGGTTTAGTTAATGTGACGATCTGATGTAGAAATACACGGATTTATTGCATAGGACCTGTTATTTTTATGGGGCGACCTCGTGTGAAAATATACGGCTTTATTACATAGGGCCTGGTCTGTCTCTTATTTTTCACTAGGTGTGGGCTATGAGTCGAGTGATAAGGTGGAAGAAACATCGCGTGAATCGGAGAAGTGGGCCTTAAAGATACTCTCTGAGAGTATAGAATTATAGTAGTTTTCTGAAAATGTTTGAAATTTCCAACTGACTTTTCGATCAAATACAATACACAGGTATTTTGATTTACACCATAAAGTTCTACTGACATATGGTTTGAGACTACGAATTGCCCAAAGTAGGTTCGTCTCCATTATATTACCAGTTGATTTGCTAAAGGATGATGCATTGTGTAAATATATACAAATGATTTTTATTCCAACGCATTGTTATATTTATTCTTGATTCTACCTCCTTGTTATCCTTTTTTTGTTATATCAAAATGTTTAATATCACTAGTATTAAGAAAGTTATGCTATGCACTTTTTCCAGCGGTATGTATTCCAATTCTAACCTCAAGGGTGTGCATCCATTCCAGATCTAAACTGATTGCGCATACTACGAGTTTACGACTGCAGTTGAGTATCAGTTTCCAAAAACAATTTTAGCTGTTTTTCCTTTTTTTTCGTGTAATTCTACAGATTGGTTCTTTCTCTTTCTTGTCAAGACCTTCATAAGTTATGCTGAAATTTCATAGCTTTCGCAAATGTTTGTTAAGACTGTTGTAGAGAAAGCAATCCCGACTACCTAAGCGATCGCTTAACACAACAGATCATTTAGTAAATATGCTATCCACTTATGAACAAGTAATTCCTTAAACATTTATTCTTAAAATTTATAGAGAAAAATCTATTCGTGTAAAAACCTCTCTTGTGCATATGATACTTCTTCCACATTTACCATGATGCGCCATGCTTATGTCTTCATGCGAAAAAAAAAACAATCATCCAAGAACCTAACAAGATTATCTCATCTCATTATCATCCTGAACGAATGGAAATCAGGAAATATCTCATCATTTTTACTCCATCACCTCTGACCTAGCCTCGCCACCATCAACTCCTGTTCTCCTCACCCAAGAAAGATTCTATTAGACGTATGAAATTACACAGATAACAACACCCCCACCCACATTCATCCATCTAACCACCAACTAACTAGGAACAACAACAAAAAAAAAAGGCAACAAGAAACAACAAGAATCTTAATTAGAAAAAGGTTCATAAATCTGCGTCTCACCACAAAAGAGCAAAAAGAAAAGGCAGGACTCAGTGAGGAGGATAAAAAAGGAAAAGAAGAGCGTTAAAGAAGAAATTAATAAAGTCATAACCTGCCAACGCCTTAATACCCTGGCAACGAAAATACAAATTTAATGAAAACAAATTATCACCCTCCCATCCCCTTCCGCCTTCTAGTCCGTGGTCCTGTTTCGTAGTCCTCCTCCTTCTCGTGTACATATTTACTTGCCCTGGAGTGGAATGAGACGGTTGAGTAGTGATCGTCATCGTAGCAGTAGTGTGTGCAACCCTCTTCTTTGCTTTTTTTTTTTAGGACATCATCCCCTTTTGCCTATTCCCGGGGGGTGGTAGTGGTTGGTTAGATATTGGATTGCTCTCTCTTTTTCTACTTCTTGCCTTATACACCACCCTCCTCCAGTGTCGTCTATAAGTGTATTATGCATGTAATTTGTGTGTTTTACGGTGTAAACAACGTTAACTGATTTTTCATTTCGACAACAATGGTGATGATGCAATATCAAGGGGAGGACAATGAAATAGATGCCTAATACGTATGTATGTACATATGTACATATATACACGTGTATCCTTTATATTCATTGGCATTTTAAATGGCCCATCAAATCATAACCACCACCAACCGTGTCGGACGGGTGGTCTGTGTCGGTTGTCTTGGGGAATCAAAGGGGAAACCTCTGGTAAGAAGTCAATTTGAACGTTGTACCAGGGAATATCATCGGTTTGCGTACTGTGTGCTTATAGTCAACAAGAGGGTGAACTTTTAGTAGCCTTAAAGCTGTAACTATTGGGATGGCTGCCAAATCAACATGCAAAACGGCGTCTTCTTGAGCTTAGGCAAATTCTTTTGGGGAAGATGGAAGGTGGAAGGGGAAGGTGTTCTTCAACAAGAACGACTGATGAGAGAACTTTTGAAAGCACACTTGAGGAAGACTTTACAGTAGCGGATTGTATTAGAGTTACATACATATTCCTACAACATATTGAGTTAAAATTAAAATTAAACATAGTTTTAGAAAACAGATGAATCTTGGAATAAACAAATCAAAATTTTAAAATAAATAAAATAAGCCATATTTCGGCAGACTAAATCACGTCATATCGTCTGACAGAGGGACACATGTTGCCAAAAGTACCCGAAACGTCAATAAAAATGTTTAGCACATATTCATTTTTATCATTCAATCTTACCAACTAGACCTTGTAACATATTATCGCAGAATTGCGCACTGATAGGCATATTTACAATTTCCTCAAAGTAATGGCCCCGAGAGACTTCGAATCAAATCCGGAGGGACAACGCAGTAGAAGAAGACCTCACCTTAGGTCAACATAAGTTGAAGGTCTAATCTCATGTAGCACCACCTAACGAGGTATTGTTTTCAGAATTAATAGCAGAGCCAAGATATGCAAAGTCCTTTGCTATTACTACCTCAAAGTTATAGCTATCGATTGTGACAAAATCACATTGATAAACTTCGTGTGATCGTCAACGCAAAAAATTACCGATTTTCTCTCCTCTCAATGTGCCCTCAGCTCACCGTCAACGGTCAAGGTGTTCGGAAGTCAACTTGTGTGATCGTCAACGTTTTACGTGCCAACGCGTTGACATCGAAGGAGAAAAATTGCGTTGAGGTTACGCGTCAACGTATTTTGAGACAACATTGACCGTGTCTCGTCATTCGTGTGATCGTCAACGTTCCACTTGTTGACACGTTGACGAATTTGATCGTGACGTCAAAGAGTCAACGCGATTTGGTTTTATTCCATTTATTTTTTCTCTTTAATATACAAACTTATCTACATATGTACAAACAAGTCTATGTACATACATTTCGCTTGGTTCGGTTCCCGTACTGTATGCACCAAAATTCGTAGATTGTGAAATTACAAGGAGTGGGGGTAAAATTCTCAGAGAAAGATAAAATACGAAAAAGTAAACGAACGCGGAATCAACGAAATTTGCTCAAACGTCAAATATCAAACGCAGTGGCTTAGCTAGATGGGAAAGGGCCCCGGAGGTCCTTCCAAACTTAAATCCTCTCAATGTCCGCTCAATGCCAAAGAATTTGTTGCAAGAGTAATTATAATATAAAGTAACCTCCGAAGAACCATTCAAAAAATTTGTCCAGGTTAGACAAATTTTGTTCAATTTCTCCTCTTTAATGCTTCGGAGCACTGTCCCTCTTTGTCCCAGTAGCTACGTCACTGATTAGTTGTTTTATTGTTATTATTACGATTTTATCAGCATTATACTTAAATCCAACTACGTGACGTCCTTTCGACAAATTATTCATTCCCGATAATCTGCACTCATTATTCATTCCCGATAATATGCACTCATCAAAAAATCGTCATGATTTGGAAAAATCCAAATTCCAAAAAAATAAAATATCAACACGCAAAAACATATAAAATTGCTTATCATTTGTTTTTTATTTTTTTTTTTTTTTATTTATGATTCCTTATTTTTTTATCACATCAACTTAATTACAACTTATATCTTAAAAATTACTTTTTGTCTATTATAATTTTTTTATATCTACAAGTTTCTTTCTTCCTTTTGTTTGTTGTCGTTTTTTGTTTTTTTTTTTTTTCTCATTTTTATAAAACTTATAATTATCAAAATCATAGTTATGACCACACGTTTATGTATATAATATATATATTTATATAAAAAAAAAAGAAAACAAAAAAAAATTCTTCACAAACATGGTAATAATTCAAAAGAAAAAAGAAAACCCTTGCTCTCTCTCTCTTGATACATTCCAAATGAATGTATCACAAACATAAGTATAGAGATGTATTTTTCTTGTTTTAAACTGCAAATATCTTCTTTTTTTTAATTATAATTATTAAATGTATTTTTGTATATATGTGTTTGCGTTAAGTTCGATTAATTCTACAATCTTATAACTAATAATTATATGCATATAATAATTCGAATAAAAACGCCCACCGAAAAAAGGGGGCACAAGTAAATATGTTCTTTCTTTCTCTTTTCTTTAAAACTTTTTTATTTTTACTCAAAGATACTTTCTTGATGGTAATGAAAAATCAGGAAGACTTATAACTTATTATTTTAAAAATCTCTTGTTAATTTGTCTAATTATTATTTTTCTTATAAAAAAAATACATATTTTTTTTTTAAAGTAAAGGACTTTTTTTTTTTTTTTTAGCTTAACTCGATTTTCTTGCAGAGGTATTTTTTTTTCTTTTGGAGCATTGCATGAGGTGGAAAGTTTTTTTTTCGTAAATTTAGAAAGGTTGTAGGAACAATATTACTTAAAATGTTTGTTAATATCGTGCGATTCCTTTAACTTATTTTGTTTTTGATTTTATAAATCAGGTTGCACCTCTCCAAGACCGTTTATGAATAATATCTGTTTTAATTTTAAATTTATTCGAATTAGTATTTATTTAGTTTTTTTCGAATTTAAAGTATAAAAGTAGAAATTTTACTTCGGATTTAAGAAAATAGTCGTTTGAAGGTAAAGCATAGCCTTGAAAATTAGTAGAAACTAGTTGTAAACTCCAATAAATAGAAGGAAACCTAGGAAGAAACTCTTAACCTAAAGCTGTATTGGGCTGCCCTCTCCAGATACGAGATACAACGCGGTGTCATAGAAGAATAACAAGAAGCGTATTGTATCATTACACTCAAAACTACATGATTCCTTGGTAATTAAATAAAAATAATAAAATATATCTGATTACTCACGTCTATTTAGGAGCGTCACACAGTATATATCATAGGGTAAGACGACAGTTACTGAGTATTTTTGTTTTTGGTTTCAATGATTTTAAGATGAAAGTTTATCAGGTATAGAACAGCTAAAGTCACTATTAAAACCATAAGATTCTAAAAAAGTTCTGCATAACTTGGGAAAGTGGTGTACAAGAGATATACACGAAATGTAGCTGAAGTGTTCAAGATTATTTCTTTGGTGTGACAATTAACAAGGAGAACAATGTAGATATTTTGGACTAAGGCAATTTTTTCAATGACCACTAAACAAAATTTACATAAGACTTATATTATCCCAGTTCCGCTAAACGTCTGAAAGGCACGGACACTCTCTTAGGCGGGTGTCGAAGTTCTTGGCCGATTCAAAAGTAATATTCTTCCAACTGAAAGAGAAATATTTTATCCAATTGATAGAGTATGAAAAAGCTGATTTACTGACAAACTTGCAAGACTCTCTACAGTAAGATCGACATAGACAGAACGATTTGAATATATCGACCAAAATAACTGGGATATGCAAAGCGAATGGATACCGATTCGCTCTTACCCTCGGATACGCTCGCAAATAGAGAGCGATATCGACCAATGCGATGTGCATAACTGGAAGCAGCTAACTAAGAATTAATTTCATTATCGCCTCTAGCGCTATGACAAGAAAAGTATCTAATGTTGTAGGGAAAGGTTATAAATAAAATATACAAGAGTAAGTTTGCTAAGGAAGCCACACTTTTATGAAGACTAGAATTCATGTACATATGTTGGTTACAATTTGTGATGTTTTTAGGCTGAAAACTATACCTTAAAATTCAGAAACCGAAAAAAGATTGTTGCGCTATTAAAACTATTCCATCCAGTTTAATTTTGTAAAGTATGTATGATTACCTAAGCCAGGACAATTTCGAACCGTTATACTAAGAAATCAATTTGTTTAAAGGAACTAATAAACAGAATATAGACAAGTCTTTATGACAAGTATGAACAAAACGTAGAAGCAGGAAAACACGAATCAGGTTATCTTGAGGTTACTTTAACAGTAAGGTTTCTATTTATTATAGTGGATGAGATCACTGCATTTGTATTGGAACTGACAAAATATGTACGTGCTTCTTTGAAATTAATTTAAGACACACAATTAATTAGTTTATAACAGGTGACTCTAAGCAGAGAGACCCAAATTCAACATCCACTACTTTTTATAAATGAAAAACTTAGACTTTAATGCTTCGAGATCCAATTATTCATACATATGTGCTTTTCTGTGTTAACGAAATGTTTATATACGACAAAGAAAAAACAAAACTTGTTACGCAGCTCTAAGGACCAAATATTTCAAACAAATTCTACATTCACAATCGTTCGTAATACATCATATATGAATTTCTAGTATAGAGGAATTAACAGACAGAAAAAAGGATAGTACTCCAAAAATTATGAAAATATCGAGAAGAGGCTACACAAAACGACGATTGTACGCTTTGGACAAACAAGTTTTAAAGAGCGGCGCAAGGCTTAAGTGAGTAAGTAAGGACACTGTCGTAAAACGTCTTACCGCATGAAAAGGGAGCTAGCGAAAGACGACCTTTCTTGCAAATTCTTATTATTGCCACAGATAGGCACCTAGAAACGGAAGCAACACATTTAATAGTAAATATAAATACAGCATTTCTAAACCTTCACAACGTCATATTTCAACTGGGATTCAAGAGGTTTTCTTTTTTTTAAATAATAAATGGCAAATGTTAACCTTTTTAGTTTTGGTTTATTTCTTTTTTTTTTTAAATCACAAATCTCTATATAACTAAAAATCTGCTGTTAAATGTTGCCATTCTCCAAAGTTTTTTGTTTTTATTTTTTTTAAGAAATATTTTTTCTAATATTTTGTTTATGCAAATTTAATATTTTATTCTTTAAATTAAATTTAAAACTTTCATTGATACCTACATTTTATTTTAACCTTTTTGTTTTTGTCCCGCAAAATAAACAAAATACTTTGTTACATCTTTCTTTTGTCCTTTTTACAATAATTATCAAAAAAAAAAAAGATCAGAATAAAAAAAACAATTCACTTAATATTCGTGTTTTACAATAGTTGTCCGTGAAACTTGGCTGTATGTCGTACTAAGGCTAAATGACTTTTAAATACATTGCAGCACAGATTGCATAGGTATGTTTGTTGGTTTTGCATTCTCATAAGATATCTGTTCTCTTCTAAAATAGCCTGAAATATATACATATATATATTTATGGGGATTGTTTGAATTAAATGCTCTACTACACGATTGCACTGCTATTAAAATATTCTCATTTGTCGTTTGTACTTTAATTATTATTTTTTTGTTTTAAATATATATTTAGGTAATAGTAGATGAGAAAGAGAACGGGTTTGTTTTTGTTTTGCGCCGCGGTGTAAAAGTTTTTTTTTTTGTTTTGTGTATGTACGTATGTGTGTATGTATTGTAGGTAGAAAGGAAGGTTTTGGGAAGAGAAAAATGGGCAAACTTCTTATTAGACAAAGCTTAAGAAAAAGGCAAAGCAAATGCAAATTAAAGCAGTGCAATAAAATAGAACAAGTTGGAAATGGCAAATAAAATAAAATCCTACAAACTGGATTAGATTATAAAAATACTGGGATGTTATACACCTCTCTTGGTTTACAATGTTTTAATAGCTAAGTACCATTTAGACTTAAGCAGTGCAAAAAAGGGGAAATTATAAGTTAGAAAGAGCAAGTTTGACTACACAATGAAGATCAGAGATTCCATAAGCCCTAGTCACAGAAAATTATTAACAAATAAAATAATAAAATGAGTCAGTGTGTGCCTACTCATCTAGACTCACCATTAGAGAACTCGACTTTAAATGGGTGTTTAAAACATCATCGAGATCATGGGGTAAAATACAGAAATACTAGAATCAAGTTGATGACACAGTCTCTCGCAGATCTCATAAGTGTCAATCAACATCAAACATAGCGTACCAAGAAGATCCACAATGCTTAATTGGACATATTATGGATTTAAGTCTTACTGATTACACACAGTCAAATTTGTGGGATGCAACATCCAGACTATTCCCATACATTTCCACCATTTTAGGACCATTTAGACCCTCAATGGTTGAGTGGTAAGTGATAAGATAATATTAAAAATCACTCAAATTGGATCAATGTGAAAAGATTATTTGCCGTCAGGACTTTTTTGGAGAGGGGGTTATCCTGTCTGCAAACCTGCAAGAACATCTGCAGAAGATCTTGAAACATGGAAAGACTGGAATGACATTGGAGACAACTCTCGAGTCTTCAGACGAAAATATGGAGAAGACATATCTGTTTCCTTAAATTGGGACTGGTGTATGATTTATTCCCAGAAGGACTGGAAATCTCGAAGACTTATCCAGACTACAAGCTAGATGAGCGGGAGTTCATAAAGTTAAAAAAGACTTTTAATATCCCAACCCGCTTTGAGCTCTCAGAACTGATAGCAGACAAAGCAACATCTCATGAAAAAAAAAAACAAACTTTATGACAACATAAGGAATCATGAAACTATTGGACCATCTCATGAGAGGTCTGTGATAATTAGATGGCTGGAATCAGAATACAACGACCCTTTAACCTTCCTTAATGACATAGCAGAGAATGGATTTGGAGAGGATGAGACGGTGATACACGGGGTACATCCAAAAGAAAGAGAAATAAAGATCTTCTCAAGATTGTTCGGGATGCTTTTGTTAAAGAAACGTTTATATGTCGTCATGACAGAAACTTTAATTGCAGAATTCATTTCCAGGGAAAACCATGACATTTGATTCAAGCACTCTGATAACAAGGATACATGCAAACACAAAAAATATCGGCAAGTTCAATCTAGACCCAGAAATGAAGATTCCAGAGTTCATCACTATAAACAACAGTGACTTCCAAAAATGGAATTCATATATGAGGAAGGCAGAGACTGAGGGAATGTTTCAAGACTTAGATGACCTCTTTGGTGTTGGACCTTGTTTTGTTCGGTTACACGATGCCTTTTCTGATTGCACTATTTATCTGGCTGATGGGACTGCAATAGATCCCGTGTAAGGCTTTCTGAAAGAAAATGATACCACATGGACAGGACATCTAGCAAGGATTGAAGGCCTTTGGCAGAACGGATGGACCCCATTTACTTCATTCTGCATTGAGGTTGCTGCAACTATCTGTGGAGTGGAATATGAGTTGATGTGCCAAGGGGATAACCAAGTCATCATTTTAAAATTGAAGAATATGACTTTAAGGGAAATTAAGGAAAATAATGCTGATTTCATAAAAATACTAAATCACGTCCTCAAACTTATAGGACCTCCAATCAAGCTAGAGGAGACGTGGACGTCTTCTAATTTCTTTATCTATGGAAAATTTGGAGTGATGAAAGGTACCTCAAAGAACCTTTGGTAACATCAGCCAAGATTTTATCGCCGAACAATATGCAAATATTTATCAATGCTGTCTAGTGCGATATATTGCACGACAGAAAAGCGGCTCCCGCGAACGTGTGACAAACATTTAAATGTACAATCGTTGTTAGAAAGCTTCCCAAAAATAAAAACTCACCTTCGGATATTGTCGGATATTGTATCCAATAAATGTAAGACATCATTTTATGGGCAACAAAAACTGGGAAAAAAAACTCCGGAGTTGTTTCAAAATTAAATTTAGAAAATAATGTCCTCAATCGTATCACAAGCTTAGAAAGAAATTCCGTTAAAAAAATATGTCTTCTAGAGAAATTCCACTATCCAATCCAACATAAATGTGTACCCCCAAATAAAACATTTTTTATAGCGATTACACGCGGCAAATTACAAATAAAGAGAGGATTAAAGAAAGGGTTTTGGTTTTGGTGCAGTGGTTTAAGACTGCTGCTCAGATATTCATAGCTTTCAGTATTACATGGCTGTTGACCAAACGACTCAGGGAGGAGTCGAGTTTTTGATTTATACTATGATTTTTTGACAGTTTTTTTTTTATTCAAGGATGAGTCCGTAACCAAACAAATTTAATAAACTATATTTAAGGTTTAACCAAAAAGCTTTTACTGAATATGCCAATCCAATTGAAGAAGATGAGTAAACTAGTACCTTGCATTCGTACGCAGATTCAAGAATCAAGAGAGAAAAGTAAAAGACAGTAATTGAAAGTTGGAACAAATCTATTGACTTCTCTTTCAGATTTAAGAATTAATCCCGTCTTGAGCAGAAGGTTTCGATTGGAATATTAGCTGATAAATTTGTGACATAAGTTGGATTTGCATCGTGCAATATCAGGTCTTCGAGACAGAGCCAGCATTTATCTTTGTATGACTGTAAATGCTGCATTTTCTCAGAGTTCGTTATTGCCTTTCCTCACGCTCGAGAG
This sequence comes from Xylota sylvarum, assembly GCA_905220385.1. Classification (NCBI taxonomy): domain Eukaryota; kingdom Metazoa; phylum Arthropoda; class Insecta; order Diptera; family Syrphidae; genus Xylota; species Xylota sylvarum. Next base: position 89,942,046 of record LR999957.1, on the reverse strand, counting down.
TGGGATATAAAACTGCGCTATGAAGGATATATTTTTAAAATCATAGCAACAAGTTATAGCAGGTATGATTGATATTGATTATGATTTTTAAACACAAATTTTACTTGTCATATTTTGACAGTCCAAGGACAAGAAAGATCCACTCCAAGCATACTAGCCTATAAATCGCAGATAAAAATTGATTTGATTGGCCTGCTACCTTGTGCCTTCAACAATAGTACTACCACCTAAGGAAATTATTATTTTCCTCCACAAACTACAATCTCGGTGTTTATCATTATAATACACAGTCAATGCAAATGCAATGACCATTCTTTTCCACTTCGGACACTATGAGCTTAAATACTGGAGATGCAAAATATACATGGCCTCATTCCTCGAGAAATCTGCTTGCAAAGTTAATACTGTAGAAGAAAAGACTCTTTTAGCTTTAAGCTTCGAAATAAACACCCTTATATCCTCTATAACAAAATCCAGCGTGAATTTTCAATAGCAGATACGGAGTACGAGTTGTACATTAAACAACTCAAATGCGGAGATCATGACATTAAGTCCAGAATACAACCCAAATCCTCAAAATCTCATATTAAGCAGCGCCAACTTTATTCCTTGATATTAAACAACATAGCAAGCATAGACCGATAAAAAGAGAGAGAGAGAGTGCGAGTTATAGAGAGCTAGTAAAAGCAAAATGTATAGCTAGTATTTTTCTTTTTTTTTTTTTATAAAAAAGCTGTTCAAAACTCAACCAACTACCAGCAAATGTACCTCTGTGTCTGGAAAATGTTCAATACGCGTTTCGATAGGAAGAAGAAAATGAATTTCGGGGGAGCAATATATATTTAAGTTTCAAGAATTGCTTCGCGAGCGTGCACGCGCGAGCATATACTTCTACTATTGATACTTGAATATTAGCAAATTCCTAGCATCGGACAAAATCGAATTGTGCCCGTTTTGTAATAGTACCTGCATGAATCTCCGCTCGGGGTGCTTGTAGAATATATGCTCCCTCAGTTCATTTTCATTTGTAAATACTACACCGCAGTCATGGCAATTAAGATCTTCGCCGCTATCGACTTGTTCGTGTTGTTGTTGGTCTTGTTGTTGTTGTTGGTGAGCATTACCATTGGCATTGTTGTTGTTGTTATTGTTGTTGTTGATCAATGTTGCCTGCACGACTGTTGTCTGTATTGGAATTTGAATTTGTAATTTTGTTTTTGGTTGGTTATTTAGTGTGCAAATAACGAACTTTTACATGGCTGCCAAGTTCAGTGCCACCAGTTTGTTGTTGCGGCTGCATATGATTGATTTGAATTGTAGCACCGCCAACATGCTGCTGGTGTTCTGTTGGTAATTCGATCTTAATTGTTTGAACGTTTGTATGATTTATTTGCTGTTGATTCTTCTTCTTTGGGGGGCGACCACCTATATTGGAAAGAAAACAAAGATATATAAATTTTGATTGTTTTTCTAAGGGACACTGCATAAACTCTCTAATTTGCTAGCATATGTGCATCAAAACTGAATTTGTGTGAGTGCATTGTAAGAGAGAGATAACAAAAATATTTATGCATACGTTGCCCTGGTGTGTGATGTTGTATCGACAGTGGCTGCCCAATCATTTGCACCGGCTGATGGAGCTGATGTTGCTGCTGCTGCTGCTTTTTAGAACGCTTAGGCGGCGGCAGTTCACTGTGAGAATGGCGAGTAAGAAGATGTTTCGATAAGTGTTGTTTAACGGCGAATGCTTGGTTACAATTAGCTACCGGACATGTAATGTACCTTTCAAAGTAGAGTACATTGCAAAAATTTATGTTTCAAACAATTTTTTACACAATTCGCTTTTTATATATTTAAAAAAAAATCAAGTTATATGTATAATATGTACATCAAGAGACAACGATTGAAACTGAAGCATAAATGTACATGAAACATACACAGAGAAGAGAGAGTAGAAACAAAGAGAGGCATAGAGAAAGAGACTTCAATAACTCACCTCCCTTCGATGTGGCGTTGAACATGCTTCTTGAGCAGCACCTCTTGATTGAAGGAGCTCGGGCACATGTCACACTTGAATTTAAATTCGTCGTGCATTTTGTTATGTTGGTCGAGGTGCGCTTGTTGCAGGAATTTCTCGTCGCATTTCTGACACTCGTACGGAAAGGCCAAACCGTGAGATTTCATGTGCGTGTGCAACTGCGATTGTTGTTTGAAGGTTTTCTCCGGACATCGAGGGCAGTAGTAGCCGGTAATGCCGGCATGCGCTTGCAGGTGCTGATTGAGTGAGGTGACTTGGGTGAACTTTTTCGGACATTGATTGCAACAATACTGTTGTACTTTGTGATGCGTCTTCATATGGTTGTTTAGATTTGTCACCTGTAATAAAAAGAGAAGCGAGTTATTTGGTTGCAAATACAAATTGAATTTCCGATTTACAACCAGAGTGACTTTCATGAGTTATAAGAAATTATTTAAATGGAAGTTTCTCCAACCATTATACCAGAGCAAAGGCAGAAGAAAAATGTCGAGGGGATTTTAATTGACCTATTTGTTAGTATAACATGAAACATCGACTCGGGGAAAATGCCGGCAAGTCAATTTCCGTCGCGTGAGTATAGAATGAATTGATTAATTTGGTTGTGGCTAACCAGCGTCTAATTAAACCAATCGGAGCTTTTATGAAGCAAAGGATACTGAGGTCGTCGAAGATCGAGAAGTTTCCATGTTTTTCTCAGCAATTTAGCTCTAGCTTTAGTTGGCTAGCTGGCAACCCACAAAAGGGTTTGCGACCTACACATGAGTTTCGATTAGGACACAGAACTGACCAATTCATCAGCAATCTCATTACCGAGATACCCTTTTACCCAGAGACCCTCGTTAGTGAGACGCAAGAAGGGTCGAAGACAATTTCAAAAAAGTTTTGAAAGCTTCTTCGGAAGTTTCCAGTAAACAGTTGTTACCCAGTGGGACCGATAATTTGAAGTTATCCATTTTAAATCCGTCCGTGAACAAGTTAGGCTGATTCCTGGCCGATTAATACGCACATCAACTGCCAGTAAAGGAAACATCATTAATGGCATCTTAGCACTTTAAAATAACCAGAGCTGTAAAGCTTGACGCGATCCCTACTGAGTTCGTACGAAAAAACTTTCACGATAAGAGAAAAAACGGAATGATCGCCTAGTCCCTTGTGAAGAAAATTAAATGCAATCCGCCATTTGAAGAGTTATTTGGGTGCTTTCCACAATATAATAGCTGCTTGAGCGAATAAAGGAACATCTCAAAGACACTCTCAGTAATGAACACTGGCTTCGAATCGCAATCTGTTGATTAGCACCTCATAATTAGCACATCTTAATTGACTAATGTCTTGAATATCGATCGCCACTTCAACTGCTATTAATCGATTTTAACAGAATCAACCTAGAGATTATTTGATGCACTTTACAAGGCAGGTATTACAGATAACCTAATAGTTTTCTAAACCAAACTCACAATGTATCCAATATGGTTGTCAGAGAGGATTCGAAGTGAAGATCGACGACGGTAAACGAAGGAGATACATATGTATGTATGTGTGTGTAAGTGCTCATAAAATCACGGATATCAACTTGTCAAAAACTCAAAGTATGCCGAAGAATTGAATTTTCTTTTTTAGTACTTACTTGCGCGAAAGATCGTCCACATTCCGGTTCGATGCATACAAATGGCCGCTCTCCCGTGTGCAGTCGACGATGATTGTTTAAATTTGTTATCTACAAACGAAAACACATTAGAAATATCAACACACCTTCTCTGCCTACTAACCTGTGTAAATGTCTTGCCACAATCAATGCAGACATAAGGCCTATCGTTTGTATGTATCCGCTCATGGTTACGTAAATTCGCCGCTTGCGTGAAGCCTATTAAAGACAATTCTCATTAGAAAATAGCTTGTGGCTAAGTTCTATACTTACCCTTATGACAAAAAGTGCAAACATACTTCCTCTCAGCCGAATGATTTCGTATGTGAGTCAGTAGCGAGGACTTTCTTGAAAACGTCTTCGAACAAAGTGGACATGATCCTTCCTCATTAAACAGTAGGTCCACCTAAACAGGAAAATAAAACAAATCAATTAACTCCCATTCTTAAAAAACTCTCAAAATTAAGAAATAAGTAAAATGAAAACTGAAAAAAAAAAATTGCAATAAATACGTCTATGGTCTGAATGGTCTTCTCCAAATCAAATGACATTGTTTCGGTTTTTTTCACGCCGTTTTGATTGGACATAGAACCACTTAGTTGTTGGCTATTTATCTAAATTGAACAGAGAATGGAAATCTCATTAGGACTCTAACTCTACAATATGGTACGCCCATGCCGCTGAACTTACATTTGTCGTTTGATGATTCTCTGTTGTGTTCGTTGTTGTCTGTTGCTGAGTTGTTTGTTGCTGTTGCTGCTGTTGCTGTTGTGGTTGCTGTTGCACTTGGATTGTAGTAGTGCCAGTACCGTTTGTAGTCACTGTTGGTGTGGTCGTATTATTTGCACTAGCAGTTGTCGCTGTTGGCAAATCCTGTCTAATTGTTTGATAAAAGTTAGCTGTTAGTCCGTTTGTGGTCAAATGCTCGGAACATTTGACACAGGTTGGAAGATTATAGCCGGGAACCTGAAACAACTAAAGTGGGCAGAATATGAGTTGTAAAATATAAAAGTAAAAATAACCAACGATAAAAAGCAAGCAACATTAAAGAAAGGACGTCTTTTTTTTTGTGCGTAGATCAGTCTTATGTTTTGAAATAGAAACTTGTTTACAAGATTATCTTCACCTTGTCAATCAGAGTAGGTTTATGTTTTTAGAACTCAGACAAGGGTTAAGAAGGCAGGTATTAAATTTTAAGAAATACTACAAAAAGCTTCTTTTTATGTTAAAATATAAATATGTACATCAGTATAAGCAAACCAGCGTCAACTATACCTATAGTGTTGAACAAATGTGACAAAAAAAGCATGCAACACAAGAAAACTGACGGAGAACGATTTATAAAGGCTTGCCAATATTTTTATAAATCCATAGAAGATAGATGGACTCCCAAGACGAAACCAGTTCTACCAGTAGTGGACCTATTTAGACAACAATAGAAGAAGTTATACATTCCCCAATATAAATATAAAAATGAATCAAGCAATAGAAACGAAGCTCCGATGAAAACATGCATCACAGATTATATTATTAAAATTTTGTTATACATATATTTGTGCACATTTTGTTTATGTTTGGTCCAAGGAGTCCACACAATTTTTTTAATACCAGAACTAAACCTGGTAACAATTAAATTCTAGACTTAAACACTCATTGAAACATTTTCTATACCTTTTCCACCAAATCGACGAGCGTATACAACTTAAAGTTCGTTTTGTAGCTACCACAGCAATAGAAAAATATGAGCTGTGTCCCAATATCGTATGAATAAAAGTAAATTGCATCGTGCACAATAGAAAATATGCCAATGCGTTGGCCACAGAAGCAGTGAAAGCCTTGAGTGGGTGTGAGAATCATGTGTAAAATGGTCATAACTTAGGACAACATCTGGGAGAGGGAGTATTGAATGTAAGTATTGGCCTGCTTCATTACATTTGCATTGTCCTGTGTCGCAGAGCTTTTTTGGCTCGCATTATACGGAAGGGTTATTCCAGACTGGTATATTGTAGATATCAGAGATGTTTTATTCTTGAATGTCATGCGAAAGAAAGATAACAAAAAGGCTATCCCGTGTCCCCAAATCAATAGAGGACTTGATCTTTACTGATAAAAGCTACGCAACTATGAGCTATAAATACATTTTCGCAGATTTTATTGAGATCGCAAACAACGAGGAATATACTTCGCGTAAACAGGATTATAAAAGGAAGCAACATTAATTTAAACTGCAACAGACAGTGTAGGAAAATTACTTCTTTACGATCTACTCTACATTATACACAATGAGACATTTAAAAAAAAACCCGTTTAGAGCGGACTCGGCAAGATGCTGTTCCGGTATGGATGCGAAAGGTACCCATCACACCGATTACTAGCTAAATTCTGTTGAAATTTTCTGACTGCATCGAACAAATCTACCTTTTAACAGAATGTATGTACATACATTCCTCAACTTTCATTCTAAAGACCTACAATAGTGGACTGTTAGAAATCAGTTAATCAGCTACAAACTCGATAGTTCCACCGAAATTCAACCTAAAAAAAACCGAATCAAAAATACATCAGATTGGTACTTCATACTACCATGGCTTACAGTAAAAACATTAATTAAACTTTAAATTCTACTTACTTTATCGTGAAAAATTGCTTCCTATTAACTTGATGACGACTACAGAAAATCAGACACCTAACGAAGAAAACCATACCATTGACATACAATTTTAAGACTGAACTAAAGGTTGAGAATAAAAAGCAGATCTAAAGGAAATTGGGGGAACTATGAATACGCCTTCTTTGAGTCAGACTACTAAGATGAAAGATGTTCCTTTGGACCCTAGATTTTTGAACGAAATCAAACTGCTACCAGACACCAAGAAAAAAAAACTAAAATCAAGACCAGAATATTTTTCCACAACATAAGAGACATGTATTAAATCGACAAAAGACTTGGGTCATTGCCTCGACAGTCAGTATAACTACAAAGCTTCAATCATCTTAAAATAGCAAAATAGTATTCCCCACACATTTATAGCTCAGTTATCTTAACTCCTAACTACTATACAGTCAAAAGATCATCTCAATATTCAAGGGCGTTCTATAATCATTAAAGATTCCGATTAGTAATTGACAAACAAATTCATGCAGATATATCTCATCTCAAGACTGATCTATGCACAACTCTTTTACAGAATAGGAAAACACAAGCAGTGCGTAAACATCCTACTGGATTCGGGGGCAGTGATTTATAGCGAGACACACTCTAGCACACGGGAACTTGTACACAACAATTAAAAGAAAATATTCATTTTGCCGCTGCTTAGCTTACCGGCAAACCAGTCTTTCAACACAAATTAGCATGCACCCTACACTCTACCCAAAATCCACAACTAAGACTTTACTGTCCACCACCGCATTCGCGCTCTTTTCTGTTCTCCGCCGTTTCTGTTGTTTTCGGCTTTAAAACTTTTTTTTTTTTTTATGACTACTTAATAACAATTCCACTTATGAAAAAAAAAAAAAAGCGAGAAAAGCAAAACAATGAATTGAGTTGCCGCCACCGCTGGAACTGGGCGGGCTCATGTATCGCACTGTATGCGCCCCCCGCGCGCCGCACTTGTTGTGTGTCGTGTCGTGTGTTTGGAAAAATCGATAAAATAAACATTAAGATGATTTTCTCGACATTACATCTCTCCCTTTTCAAGTTGCAAAATTTTCTAAAATTGATTTTCTTTTTTTTATTTTCGTACCGCTGCTGGTTGAAAACATAATCTGCAGATACTCTCCATGGCCTCGGCGACCAAAATAATAATACCACATTGAGGCTCTCCGCGGAGGGAGATTTTAGTTTTTTTTTTTTTTTTTTTTCTTGTCTAAATTACTTTTTTTTTTTAACTTTTGACAAAACAAAAACGAAACACTTATTAATACTTTCCAATTATACGTGCACACGGGTAGCAACGCGTATGCGTTCGGCACTTGGCGTACATTGGAAAATTTTTATTGAAATATATTTGTGGGGTTTTTGCACTTATTGGACGAGGGATTTAGTTTATTGTTTGGGAATTGAGGAAAATATTGAATTTTTTTTTTTTTTTAGTTCGAGAGTCCGCCTCGGTGAGGGAATTCTGATTCAAAGAGACATTTTGTTTCTTTTCAACGCACTCGGAGATGAAGTTTTGTTTTCTTTAGGCAAGAGAGAGATGGATGGAGGCGCGTTTCTGTGGCAGCGCGGTGGTGGTGCGTTTAAGTTGAACGAATTGTTCGTTGGTTTTTGCCTGTCGAGGGTGGACGGCTGTTTGGGGAGAGATTACATTGGCGATGGATTTTAATTTATTGGTATAAAGGTAAAAGTCACTAAGTGCATTTTTTATAATTTTGCAAAAGAGGAATTTGAGGTAAAGTACAAGTTTTCAGGGATGTTTGTTGGGATTTCTAACTTAAACTTACGGTAAAATAGTATATTTTGCTTTGCTTGGTAAATAACCATTCAGAACGGATCATCATTATGTCGTTGAATCAGTATAAACCCAAACAGACTTAGCTCTCAAAAAAATGTCACTTTTACCTTTGAACCGACGATGAAGTTCAATTCAGCTCTTTATTATATAACAGGCCGATCTGATTGGTGTAAGTTTGAAAAAATATCAAAAGAAATGCGCAGGTGCTTGATTATCTTTATCTGTCATAGTTAATTGTTGTGAGAAGATACATAGGTTTCATTAGGGCACACTTCCGTTAATCCAGACGTCAGTGGAAGAATTCTTCAGATGGAATCAACAGTGGCGACCACAATTCCCATCGGGCTGATCTATTTAGAGATCACATTATATGGACTACTTTAATATATTGCAAGCTCAGGCGAGAAGGCGACCAACAACAGCGTTTGAAACTTCGAAGTATGTAAGATGCTGACACGGGCTTGTGCTATGGGCCTCAGTCACGGGTTGTAAATTATGAGTCGGTGTAACTTCTTCACCATGGAAGCAATTAATAGTAACGATAACAATCACAAACCCCATATGTCCGACTGTTGAAGAACCCAGAAACCGGAAAAGGGTCACGTCATGGAATGTTTGAACGTCATGAAAGTTCTGTCTAAAGCGTAGCTATGCGATACCTCCATCCAGGAAATTTAAAGCTGGGCAAGAGAGGAATGAAAAGCGGAGATATTTAATCTAAACAATTATTCGAGCAATGTCCTAGACATGCTCACGTATGGCGATAAATTAGTAATGGGACAATTCGAAAACATAACTTACCTGACACCAAGTCTGGTAGTTTTCGTTTCATATTATCAGTCATATTGATCAGTTGACTGAAGTATTCAACCTAGACATTGAAGACCAAAATGTTTGTCCTTCTTACCAAAATTAAGTGAAGATAGCAGATACAAACTTACCGGCTGAGCTATTCAATAAGTGTACATATACATATCTGAAAGAAGATCGGTATCATTTGCACCAATTACAGAGGCATCAATCTTCAACAGCGCACACAAGATATTACCTTCCTAAGACCGTTCGTTAACAACCTGAGCTCCTATTAGTGCAGATACAAGCCAGGAGATCAACATTTTTACACTTCTCCAGATCCTATAGAGAATCCAAGAAGTTGATACTCTCATATCTTTATCAATTTTAAGGCCGTTTATCATAGCCTTCATATAGATGAGCTATAGATGAGGCCCCAATAGGGTCGGTAATGCCAATCAGTGTTTCTTTCGGTTCTATAGACAATTAAGTAGTAGGTACTTACCTCCGATTTAAGTAACTTCTGATTCTAAATAATGAATGAGAATTGCAAGTAAGAATACCTATCTAGGGAACAGAAAGTATGATTCAAATTTGTTGATGCGGACATAACGTAAAACAACTGGAAATTGTTTAAATATTACTTTGTTCGCAGTTATGTGCTAAGAACCCAATACAACAACCTCTTTTCAGCACATTCACCAGATACTCGCTACTTTATACACTCACCAACTTGCCTCATCTTTTCATTCCCAGTTCATTTCAACGAAACCAGCTACCTCTCTCCAATCTTGCTGTTCCTTCGACTCGCGTGCACACAAGTTTTCTCTGGTCCTCGCGCATGGTCTGTTTTTTTTTTTATTCCTCTCCTTCTACGTCTTTGCTTCTCCTTCCACTAACGCCAGATGCTTGGCTCATGCTGGCCACGTTCCATCTACCATGGTGTTCCACTGCCGCTGATTGTACTCTCGCGGATTGTCATGGATTGGAGTGATTGCTCGTTCGTCGTTGTGTACGGGGAGCGTTTGTTTACTTGCTGCATTGGCTGCAACTTTTTTTTTAAGTTTTTTTTTCTTCAGTTTTCTCCTCAATTTCTATTTCTAATTGAATTGCAATCGAACCCGAATACGAATAAAAATACCAAAGAAACAACTGTGCAGTGAAATTTAATCCAATTAAACTGTTCAAATTAGAACTCTCCGCAAGACAAGAAAAGAAAAGAAATTCGCATTGAAATAGCTTCTTGTCGGTCGCCCCCTTGTGTTAGTTCGTTTTTCGTGAGTGCAAAGAAGTGTGAATAATAAAAAAAAAGAAAAACCATAAATAATAGTACATACACGGGTTCCGTTATGCACTGTGACGACTACAAAACATGCCAATAGACGACGACGAGGAGGAAAGTGCTGCTAAGAGGAGCGTGTGCCATTAGAAGTTGGTTGTGCGCTTGTGGTTCGGGTTTCGGGCGGAGAAGAGCGGCTCAAGAAAAGGCGGAAGAGCACAAGCAATGAAAATAGGAAACAGTTATAATCCATTTGGAAACGGTGAGTAGCTTTGCCTAGTTTTTCTGTAACATTGGGGGGTGAGAATGGGCATGGGTATGGTGCATGTGCATATTCATTTCCTTTCTCGCCCCCAGAGTGCACTTACATTTTAATTGGAATATGTACATATGTATGTATGTATATGTATCTCTTGCTTAATTGAGGCGAATTACGATTAATTAGTCCCGACAACGACAATGATGGGGATGATAATGTGCTCTCGTCATCATCCAAAATTCTATTCTAATTGCCTCTGTTGCCTCCGTGGACAGCGACGACGTCGACGACAACACCACACACGCCGCATAATGATAGGCCGCCTGCTCTGCTCATTGATCCCCGGCTGGAGAAGAAGAACACAAATTAGTTTTTGGTGCTGAAATTAGAATACCAACGAAAATTTCTTTTCTTTTTTTTTTTTTTTTATCGAAAAATAGAAAACAAAGCAAGCGTGAAGAGAAAAAGAAAATACCAATGAGGAAAGCAAAAACTTGCGGGGGGAAAACAGAGAAAAGAAAAGAAAGAACTATAAATCAAGAAAAGCAACATAACTTGCATACACAATTAGGCATAGGCAGGCCTGGCCTGGCCAGTCGCAACCGCGGAGTGGAGTGTAGTTTCGTAGATTTATTCAGCTTCAGTGGAGTTTGTTTGGTGGCTAGTAGTTGTTGTTGTTATTATTATTATTGTTGTTGGCGGTGGTGGATGGTCATGGTGGTAGCAGGAATCCAATGGTACATGGAACACGTAGTGAATTCATAATTATAAACAAAAACATAATGAGTGAGAATGTTTGTTAAAAAGGTCTGCGCGCAGGGGAAGAAAAACGGAATCAGATCGAGTTTTTGAGTGAATGGAATGGGAATTGTCGTCAACATCAACTCGTAAAATTTTTTATTAAAATAAAAATAGGAAAGTAGGGAAGGCTCTTTTCGGGTGTAGATTATGGATTAATGAATGAGAAATTACATGAAAGAGGGAGAAGAGATGATATCCAAGGGCTGTTTTTAGAGATGATGACATAGTGGCGGCGGTAGGTTAGCATAGGTCAAGGCTGTACAAGAAGCAGTGGTGAAACGAGTGTAGTTCTTATTACCATAATGAACGATAGAGTTGCCAAATAATAGTGTCAGGCAGATTCATATTGAAGGCGGAATGTTATGTAACATCTGTATAGTATGATGTTATCTCCTGTCCTGTAACTGACTCCAGGTGATGAAGAAAGTAAAGAGAATCATAGAGACATCTAGATTCTAGATTTTAGCAGGATATACATATGTATGTACGTACATAGGTTCTGATTTGTTGGTAGATAAGCCAATATTATATGCATATTTTAACATTACCTGTGGAGTTCAAGTCAAGGATTAGCAATCCTGTTGTTAGAGATCTCTTTAAGTTCAGACCATTCGTAGATGATAGGCTTATCGTTAAATAGCCTAAGCTGATGCATATGAATGTACATATGTATTATGGAGTTATTTAGTTTAATATCCTCAATGTCCTGGGAGCTGAGTGAGAGTAATTAACTATGACGCCTAAGTGACTGAGTATAGTATTAGAAACATTGGCTTTAATAGATAGTTTACTGTAAATATAGATAGGTTGTCGGATGAATTTAAAAGAAAATGCAGTTTCTACAGCTCAGAAGAAAAATTAACTTATGAGCAATCTTGCGCAGATGCACTCGTCGTCTTACATGGTAAATAAAAAATTTTTTTTATCGAATCTGCGGTGGTTCCACTTTTGGCAATATTTAGCCAAAAAACAATCATAACGCTGCTGTAGGGGATCTGTATGAACATTTTCCGATGTACACAAATTATCCGATGCACGTCAAATACTTTTAATATACTATAAGTTCCAGGGGAACTGCAGCTACGGGTTCATGGTTTAGACTACCAAAAAACTATAGTGTATTTCAAGCTGAGGCTATCCTTAAAGAGGCTGTGTTGATGAGATCGATATCGAATGGGGAGTTTGTTAGAGTAAAAGTACTCGAAGGTTAACCTCTATTAGGCGGTTCTTATTCTTATTCTGATATTCCAAGAATGTAATTGCAAAATCAATAATTTAGCAAAAATTATTTCGACCTCAGAGGGGGAGCAAGGGAGAGCAAGAGAAATCATTGTCACTTACGTTTCCGCAGTCTATTTTCCAATTCTGGAACAACTATACCAGGAGTGTCTTGGAAGGGAGAACAAAACACTTTGAATCCATTGGCTAATGTACCCATGGATGCTGAGATACCTACGTATGTATACGTTCTCTATATGTAGATAAAGTCCTTAGTCGATTTTGTAATAAGACTCCGAAATAAATTCTGATCGAAATACCTTCAAAAGAACGAATATTGGTCAAGATCCAGATCTTATATAAGGCACATGAGCCCCGCTTGTAATTTTTTGATTCCTAGATTCCTCAAAACTGGATTGATAATGGCAAGTGGTAATTCTACCAGTAATGCAGAATGACACGCAAACTTTATTGGATGCAGTATGGTTTTGCCTAAGAGCTGAAATCAAGTTCATGAATGAAGCTTAGGATTGTTTGAGCTGAGGAGCAGGTGACTTTAGAAGGCGAGGTAAACCCTTTAAGTATTTCAGCCCGGTCCGAGATATGGCGAGACATTAACATATGTATAATATGTTCGAAACTTTCAGTGTCCTCGGGTCCTCTAGTGATTTAGCTCTATCTTTATCTGGGCAACAGGTAGAAGGGTTAAGCCCGATAAATGAAGTATGAAAGCCGGTAACTTCATTACCATGGATGCCTATACAAACAGTTGTGTTCAAAATAATAGTAGTGCCCCTTAACAATTTATAAATTGAAATATTTCAACATAAGTAAAGGCGCGGAATTTAAATCCAACTCCCAGAATTTTTATATGAAAAAGGTTTAAAGATATAAAAACATTAAAATAGCTGTTTCATAGTAACATTAAGGAAATATAATGTATAGGTATTAGCATAGAGGTATACTAATTCAACTACGCCCAGAAGGAATTACGTACGCCGAATATCAATGAATTTATTGGATGTACAGCTCCTATGATTGCTAATGCAATAAAATTCTAAGAAAAGTCGGAAACTTGTGGGCGCAAGTGAAAAACTTCACTCTTAGAGGGCAGGCGTGTATTAAGGTGCAGAAGATCCGATCATTCTGCGTCCTCAAAAGTGATCCAAAAGGCGCTTCAACTTCTTGTGAGCAAATTAACCATTCGTAGACGACTATTAGAAGAAAAACTGTTTACACGAACTCCTCGAAAAGTCGCATTTTTCACGGAGAAACACGTTAAACCTGGGATTGAGCGCGCGAAAAAATACCTCAAATAGCCAGTGAAAAAGTGTAGTAATATATTGTGGATGGACGAAAGTCAAATTATGTTATTTGGTAACAATTGTTCTCAGCAATATATTCAACGATCACCCAATACCGAATATCGTCAAAGTTACACCACGAAGACGGTAAAAAATTGTAGAACCAAAACAGTTGTGTAGGACTGTTTTCCGTACTACTGTGCAGGATAGATCCATTTGATTAATCTGATAATGGATCAACAAGTGTATGTGAATATCTTGAACGGTGTTATGCTACAATACGCATAATATGAAATGCCTCTGGTTTGGGTCTTCCAACAAGATAATGACCCGAAACACACCAATTAGATTGAAAAGGAATGGTTTCGTGGGAAGTGGATTGAGTTTATGTCGTGGCCAGCACTATCGCTTGACCTCAATCCCACAGGAAATCTATACGCCAATGTAAAAAATTTTTTTGAGAGGCTAAACCAAGGAACAATCGAGATCTATGCCAAGTTTTCGAAAATGCATTGAGTAAGATTGCTCCGAAGAGGTACCAAGATCTGGCAGACTCTATGCAACGTCGTTGAAAGGCTGTCTTAACCAATAAAGGGTTCTCAACAAAGGTCGAAGTAGAATTTCAGCTTTAAATTAATATTTTGATGAATTTACTTTTTAATTTTTTGTTTTTTACTTAGTTTTAATCAAATACTACTATTTTTTTGAACAGTTTGTCAAACGTTTGCGAGTGGTGGGGCCGTGAAAGAAATTTTAGTTGTTTTCTTGTGATTGAACCTCGAAGCCCACACTCCGTAGTCCAACGCACTACCCCATTTGAGCCACGATGCCTAGCGTAAAGACCGGTTGCGCCCAATATTTGTATATGCTATTTCTTTAATGGAGCACTGTACTACTTAGGTTTTAGACAATTTAATGGGATCCGCCATTCACATTGTTTCAATGTCGATATGTCCGGATGATCAAGATAATGAGTTTTCATTAAAGGCAAGCAATACTGCAATTTTTAAAACAAAACTTTGGTTTCTGTACTCCGTGGTTGATGTCTAAAGTATTCGTGGAGTATAAGTGGGACTTTTTACTTTCAACTTCATTTTCAGAATTTTTATATGAACCTGTGTAGCATAGAATTAATGCGTAGACAATATCCACTACACCGAATAGATGGCTACTGATTCGTTACTACAGCTAAACGCTTTAGTACCTACATAATACATGTGTATGTACATATGTTTACCAAATGAAATTCGGCAAGCAAAATCTGGCAACTTACTTTAATTTATAGATGACCCTTACAACAGATTTCTGCTGCACTTATACTAAAAACAACGCGCGTTGTAATAATGATAGTAAAAGGAAACACTTCCATATTTAATTGAAAAACACAACAGGAATTGATAACAACGCTCGTCGCGTTTATTTAAAGACTGCATCAATAATTTTTCCACTAAGATAGTGTATGGAGAGAGGTCAAAAAGTCCACAGAATGAGGAAGAAGAAGAAGGGAATCAAAGACCTGGTATTAATTCTTTCCTTTGAAAATATATTCTCCCTTGATTGTAATATGATTTTTAGCTCTCTTTTTGAAATAAGTTCACATATTTATACTCCAGAAAAATACAATAAGTTCTCTTCTAAAATTAAAGCATCTTGTCGACTTTGTCTATGATTTCTTTTTCATGGATATACTTGTTGACGGATAACTCAAAAGTTATAGTTGATGTACATATGTATGTATGCATGTACCACAACTGCATTCCCCGACTTCTATGAAAATTAATACTATTTCTATACAAATGTAAATATCTTTTAAAATACCCATTTTTAGTATATAAGCACAATTGGTTTTCAAACACAACACATTAGAGGTCTCCTATCAAAGCGACAAATCAGTTGCATAACTGAAAGTTACAAGTGCGTGTCCAATCTAATAATTAGCAACAATCAACGAAATCAATAATTTAATATAAGCAAACACGAAAAAGGTGTTATAAGACGAATTTATAAACTTTGAACGCATCGTGCACCACAAAATGAGTGATTAAATAGACCCCAAGATGTCTATCAGAGGCCCCGTAGACTTAAAGTTTGAGTCCGTTTTTGACTACAAATACAAATGTTAGGTGCGACAGGTCCTTATGGGACTATATTATATATTCTTCACACGAATGGAAGGGACCTACTGTTTAATTTTTATTTATTTACTTTACTTATTTACATACAAGTTTTTTTCTTGTTTGTCAGATACAAACGTTCGGTGTTGTCTGGGAATCGAACCCTTAATATCCCGCTCAGTAGTCTGATGCACTAATTATTGATCCCACTGCGATTTTTCCGATTTCTTGTATTTAAAGAATGTGTTCTTTATAATCTGGGTGGATTAAATTGGGTCATTCAATTTTATTACCAGATACATATTTAACAATAACTGAAAAAATTATCCTAGATCATTGCAATCCAGATAAGACCCCAAATCAAGAAAAAGCTGAGCACAAGACAGCGAGTGCTATTTAAAAGACCGTTTAACCTTCCACTTCTGAGGCCCCCCCTCGAATCGATCTGGCACCGTCCAACCAATGACTTATGCCCGATGTTCTATTGTACCGCATCGTCAAAGTATGCTTAGATGTTCTTTGGATTCAAAAAGATGGTCAATTACTTAACTTTACTGGATAGGATTACCTTAGAAACCATCTCACTTGCAATAGCTTTTTCCGGCATCATGAACGGCATCATAGTTTGCTAAGTCTACTTAGAAACCTTGAAACGAATCTATTAAACAGCAGTGCATCAACTAAGCCACTCTTTAGGCAGCGTGCTCTACGAAAAGCCTTCGCACCAAAGGAGTTTACCTGCCATTTGGTTAGTCTGGCCGCTGGACACTAGCAAGTTCAAAGTTGCAGCTAAAAAAGTGATCGATAGAGAGAGCTTGTTAAAGTTTTCGCTGTCAACGCGATCATTTTAGTTCAAGACGCCGTGTTACTTCTTTTTGTGGGGTTTTGTATAATCTCAGACTTATGCCAGCAAAATTGAGTCAGAGCAAAGATCATCATTTTGAGCACAAACCCAATTGGCAACACCGTCTTGTCCTACCTTTTCATCTCACACACCGGTGATGCTGCACGCATGCACGAAGCACGATCACTTCGTCTCGTCTCGTCGGTTAGATTCCGCACCAACATCATGTTCCATTCCGTTTGGTTTACTATACCAGTTTCAATATCATACCGCTCTACTGCTATTGTTGTCGGCCTTTTCTCGCCCGTTTACCCGTTCACCTCAGTCTCTCAACAGCAACTCAGTTTAATGGAGATGTGTGCTGTAGTGTAGATCGTCGCGTTTTTTGTTGGCGTGCATTTCATTTTTTTTTTCTTTTGCTTGTTTTACGTTTTATTTCCACTTAAATATTTTGCATAATTTCGTTTCGTGTGTGCTGTTTGGTTGTTTACACATAACTGCCCACGATAAATGCATAAAGTTTTGACTAAGGTCACGTGACGACAAAGAAATACATAATGTGTCGCCCATCACCATTATAAACAAATAAGTTTATTATTTTAATATTTACTCAGCGATTAATCATCGGAGCAGGGAAAATACACTCGTAGATAACCGACATTTTGAAAAAAAAAAAAAATCCCAACCACTGCAGCAGTCACAGAATTTGGGTTACGGCAGAGAATAGAGCTACTGTATACTCCTTTGCAGTACGAAGACAGTGGGATAATAGAAAAAGAATCCCCCGCTGTAAAAAGGAAAGACGAGAAACTCCCTTTTTTGTTGAAACATTTTTATTGTTTTTTTTTTTATACGTGACGGGATAGAGTGAGAAAATTATATACATTACCAATTGTTATTACTTGTTGCACTTGGTTTGGACACATGTATATAATATACACGTCTTATTGTGCACATGATGCATGCAACATCGACTAGAAGACAGATTTTCACTTTTAAACTCGACTGACACACTAAACGACAACGACGACGAGAAAAAGAAAAAAAAAAAAAAAACGAAAAGAAAAAACGACTGCGACGACGGGCGAGCAAAATACAAAAAAGGAAATTTCTCTATATGCGCACACAACAAGCAAACAATTTCCCTTCTGTGATACTTATATGTTAAAAAAAAGGGGAGCCACGGCACTTTAATACCACTTGTTACACTTTTATTTTTGAATCGCACTGAAGAAAAGTATTTTTTGAGAATGATTAAACTAAAATCCTTGTTTCGCAGAGGACAAGGTCCCTCTGGTTCAAAGCGCAGTGGCAGTGGAGGAGGAGCAGCATCGTCATCATCAAGCCTAGACCAGGATAGTATACCGCCACATCAACAGACTAGAAAGAAACAGACCAACGAGCTGGTAGACTATACTTACAAGGATAATCAGAATAACTATCGAACCGGTAGCGGGGGAAGGAAGAAGAATAATAATAACACCGCCCAGGCGTCGTCAAATGTGATGCCTCCAGTTGTGGCGGCAACAGGAGTTGGTTTAGGAACAGTAGTGGCACAACCACAGACAACGATAGCAGCAGCTAATGCAACTACGGCAGCTAACAATAATTTTAATAATGTGGATAATGCAAACGAGTGGAACAAGAATTACAAGCTAAATAACTATTTGGCAGCTGGAAACGATCATTTAGAGGTGAGTTACTAGAGATTACCGCATGTGTTATGGTAAATTTATGTTTTTCGTCTGTTGCAGGCTAACACGATGCAAGAACTTCAGACGCAGCTAGATAGGCTGGGTAGGGAGAATCTATTACTGGAAGCAAAAATTACCGAACTAATGCCCTATCAAAGTGAGGTACTGAAGCTGAGGAATGAGCTGCTTAGAATGCAGGTAATTTGGAAGTTGCACTTTTGATTGTATAGGATCGAGCTTTAAATTAAGCACATGTCCATTTCTTTAAAATATTGCGGGGCTTTATTTTTCGAGAAGCTCACTTCCGTGCTGTGTATATTGATGCTATAACATTGTCACAACCATGTAAACAACCAATGCAGTACCGAAAATATTTCTCCGACAGGGTTTACGTTAACAGCTGTAACTTTGTTACTGTGTAAGCTTCTGCCCTTCGGTCACGGCATTGGTGTGGAGAATATAACACACACAACACGAATGATTGTGAGACGCTAGGCCATGGGACCGTTAAATCCTTTTTGTTCCAAATATTTGTATTGTTTTTTATTTATTGTATTATGTTCTTTTTGCAATAATTCATTGTATTGTCTTTTTAACTCATTTGCCGTTGAGCTTAATTTGTCTAGGTCTGTATGTATGTACATATGAGTTTGAATGTCAGTTAAATCTTATTGGCTCATCTAAGATGGCTAAGAAACTGGAAGAAATTCTAGTAAACTTAAGGGCTATCATAGAAATTCTGTCTGTGTCTTGATACTAGACAGATCTGACCTTAATTGAATCAAAACGGCTCCAGTTATATTTTTTCTCTAAAAAGAACGTTTCATCACAATTAGAGATCTTGTCACAAGACGCTATGTCATTACCATTAACACAAAGAGGTAGGAGCAAATGTTTCCAAGATCTACGCCGGTCTAAGTATGAACAAAATCACATATGTATTTCCGTTTACCACAGATTTATTACACTCCAAGAAGTGCATTAAAATTTATTTCACTTGAGTAATACGTCAACTAACTGTCAATGATACAAGAATATCAGCATTTTCATATTTTAATTTGATATTTTGTACGTAAATTCTCTCAAACTACAAGTGTTGAGAATAAGTCAATTTTTTACCAAGACATAATTCAAAGTAATGAGCCTTTGTAACCCTCCTTTTTGTTATCTCTGGTAAGATACTCTATGACTTGGTAATAAAAGTTAATACTCTCACCCAAATTACTAACTCTAGCTCCTTGTAGGTTGCAACCAACCAACTCTAGCATTCCATTTCAACTGTTCGGCATAATTGGTCTCAAGTGTTATCGCTCTTCGTTCTTTATGAGTCTCTTTAAGTGTACCTCCTTTATAGTTGGGTGCGCATTGTTGGCACACCAACTGTATGGTATCGTAGTTCGTTACTGTGTAGTAAGGGACTTTAAGAAAAAGAAGTCGATTCATATTGTGCAAATAACCTTTTCGATTCTGCGAATTGATAATACATAGACTACAAACATTCAACTAAGGCATCTTTCATGTACCATGTCCCATCCTAAGTACCAGAATTTCTTAGCAGACATGTTTCTTTACGTATTATTCCCCAGATGTAATTAAAACTTTATAGATTTATTACAGATTCTGTATAATTACATATTAAGTTGAACTGCATTATACTTCTTCGGTTCATTCGGATTTTCTTCACTCATCTGTTGCAATACATGTCTGTGTCACATTTACTAACAATCACTCGTCTCTAGATCCCCTTTCTAGATCTAATTTCCTTCTCCCTATACACCCAGTTTGGTGCACTACCTGTTTTAACAGACTTGTGGTTAATATGGTCCACATTCAGGGTCTGTCTCTCTTTCTCTCCTGATGGCGGTGTGTACATTTCTATAACTCAGAAATGTAATCAATCGTAAAACCACAATGAACGAAGCGAACACAATAAATAAATAATTCGATTGCGGGATCTTTCTAACTAAAATAGCATTGGACATGACAAGAAAAATGGAAAATACGAGGAAAAAAAATTGATATTTTATTGTTTTCTTATACATTTCTTTCCCTCTCCCCGAATAGAATTTGCAAGAGAAGAGTAACATGGAAATTCAAAAGCTTAAATATGAAAACGAATCTTTACGTAATCGTTTGCGGGACGTTGTGAACTCACCCCTGTCCGATGCGGAGAAGCACCAGATAATTCAAGATTCGCAGCGGTTGCACAGTTCCGCACCAGCATCTATTGCGTTGCCCAATGTAAGTGAACGAAGCTCTCTTGTTTCGTTCTTTCTGTTTGAGATTAAAATTACAGATTTATTTCGAATTTTTTTTCCTCCGATTCTATAGGTTAATGAAAATGATGGAACGCCGTGTGTTACACCAGATTGGGATAAGAATTCATCGTCCAGTGAAATATCAGTAGCCTGTTTGCAGGATAAAATTATTCAGGTTTGTCGTTTTTTTTTTGTTAATGTCATTTGCCTCATTTTTTGAAAAAAAAAAAATGTAAAATGTATTTTACTGTCAGATGGAGGAGACGCATTACTCAACGAATGAGGAGCTCCAGGCCACAATTCAAGAGTTGGCTGATCTACAAACTCAACTTACTGAACTGCAGTCGGACAACGAACGATTGGCGGAAGAGAAAGAGGTTCTCTTTCAATCGCTCTGTCGTCAGACGGAGAAACTCAAGGAATCTCGAACCCAAATCACCACCCTTCAGGAGTTACTACTACGTGAATCTAATCAACACGAACTGGGTAACAGCGAACGAGAAAAGAAACTCTTGGATTTGATCAAAAACTCACAGGAGGAAAGAGAAACTATTCTGATAAAGCAAGAGGAATTGAATTCGGAGCTGAATGAGTTGCGTCAATCCGTTGAGTGTGCCACAAATGATAATAGTCGCTTTAGGGAGCGGATTTGTCTATTGGATTCAACGGTGGATGCAGCTAATGCCGAACGGAAGCAAATCGAAAGTGAACTACAACAAGCCAAAGAGGAATCATCACAGAAGAGTATCGAAATTAGCCGACTGACTACATTGTTGGAGAATGCGCGAGCCAAGATCGAAGAACTTGAACAGGACTTGGCCCGTGGCGAGAAGACTGATTTGACTGATCTGTTGGATGCAGCACGCAAGGAGAAGGATCAGCTGGAGGCTAGGGTGGCGTCATTGCAGGAGCAACTGTCTCGTAGTCAAAATGAGATTAGAAAGCTAAAGGATCAATTATCGAGCGTGACGGAAGAATGCAAAGTAGCGAAGAATAACGCCAAGTGTGCGTTGTCTCGTCTGGAATACACCTGTGAGACTCTGCAACAGGAGAAGGACAAGTTGAATGCAGACTATCAGCAGTTGCAGGACAGTACGGCGGAGTTGCAAGTTCAGTGCAAATGTCATCTGGAGGATAAGGCACAGTTGCAGAATTTGCTCAGTGAAACACAAAAACATTTGGGTGACGCAGAAAGAAAGCTCGGTGATAAGGAGGAACAGTTGCAGAAGGAGATTAAGATGAGAAAACAAGAGGTAAGATCAGAAAGGATTTTTAACGGGTGTTGATTTAAACATATATGTATATTTCATTTGTAGGCTGAAGAATGGCAACAATTTCAATCGGATTTGTTGATGACTGTGCGTGTGGCGAATGATTTTAAGACTGAAGCGCTATGTGCGCGCGAGCAATTAGTACTGGATAACAAGACACAACGGGAGAAGATTCGAATGCTGGAGCAACAAGTTGAAAAACTTACCAAACGTTAGTACAACTGATATATGTACGTAGACGTAGGGTGTATATACAATTCTATTTTCTTTGCAGAAATTTCATCGACAGACACAACACAACAGTCACTCTTGACAAGTGTGCAACAGGAGATGGCTTCGCGGAGAAGTAAAATTGCATTGTCGAAACAAGACTCACGGTTGTCGGTAAAGACCCTTATCGAGACCATCGAGAATAATAAACAAGTAAGTTGTGAGAAGGCAGGACAGCCAAATGTACGTCCATGTAGTTTCTGTTATTTAAGACTAGTTCAGAAGAATAGTATCTAAGAACAGCAAACTATTAAAATGGAAAGACTTAAATGCGTTATATCGTATATCCAGAGTCTAGAAAGTTGCAGCCAAAAAGTAACGTACAGTTTTATACAAAATCGAAAGACGGCACTGAGTTGATTATGAAATAGTCCAGTATGTGATGTAATTCCATTTTAATCGCTTACTAGAAGGTGCTAATGCGAATGTACATTCCTATCTAACTCCCTTTAGTCTCTCTTCATGATCGAGCATGCTTGAAATTGAATGCAATTAGAACTATCGCTATTGCTCTTAATGAGATTGAGAGTAGTTGAATCTCAATCTCATTAAGAGCATTGGTTCAAGATCATATCAACGTCTATACGAAGAAGATTTTATTTACTAGAACATTTTAGGAACTGATTTATTTTTTAAAACAATTTTTTTTTTGTTTTTTTCAGACCAAATCCGAAGAATCAGAGTCCCGCTACAGTTCCACATCGAGTCTGAACAGTGCGACCTCTGATCTCACCCAAGTGACAAACACTAACATTCCAACTGACTGGTCAGAGAATGTACGTCTATCCGTTGTCTTCCTTTACAGCAGAATATAAATCAAATTAATTCTTTATTTTAGAGCCGCATTCAACCAGTGAGTAGTCTAAGTACGACTACTACGTCGACGACAACAACGACAACAAACACCACCACAAGCAGCAGTAACAAAGGTCCTTTGCGGGAACAGCAGCAGCCAACAATTGCGCCTAGTAGTATGCATTTTAATAGTATTAACAGTGTCTCAAAGTCATCGCTGCTTAGTGGAGGTATAGGCAGCGGCGTTGGTGGTGGAGTTGGCAATGGTGGTAGCGGCGTCGAGAAGAAAGAACAATTCATCATCTCACGGACTGAGAGTAGTAGTAGATTTCTTACGGCTGGTGAACGTAAGGATCCATTAAATATGCTGGTCAAAAATGGTGGATCAAAGAGGAATGCTCTGCTGAAGTGGTGTCAAAATAAGACAGTCGGCTATAGGAACATTGATATAACGAACTTTAGCTCGTCGTGGAATGATGGGTTAGCGTTTTGTGCAATTTTACATTCCTACTTGTCGGATAAGATACCGTATGATACGCTGAGCCAAGCGAACAAGAGGAGGAACTTTTCTTTGGCTTTTATGGCGGCTGAATCTGTGGGGATTCCAACCACTTTGGTAAGTATTTATATAATTCTAGCGATTTTAACTATGGTATTCCCATAAAAAACGGGTTGTGCTTTCATTTGCACATTCCTATTCTTATTATTCGTTCTTATTGAAACCGAAAACCTGTAAATTCTCTTTGCTGAAGTTTCCGGTACAAGGGAATTAAACCAAGATACTTTTTCTCCGTAAAGTTCACTAAGAAACAGCATCTGTCTAAGATCGAAGCATACATAATTCTTTTGATCCGGAATCCATCAGCTACATATATTGTGAATCTTTCTTCAGATGGCATTCAATGTGATCATCCTACAAACCTATTTAAATTGTTTTCTTTATCCGATTTTTGGTTTCATCGAGTGTTTTTCTAATTTATTTTCTGCAAATAGTTTGAATATAATAATTGTTTCCCTTTTCCCATTTCAGAATATTAACGACATGTGTCAAATAGAACGCCCCGACTGGACACAAGTGATGAGTTATGTTACGGCAATCTACAAGCATTTCGAGACCTAAAAGCATTTGAATCGTGCGGTTATCATCTAAGCCAACCGCAACTAAAACAACAAATTATTCTGATTACATTATTATTATTTTATTATTATCATTAATATTTTGTATATACATATATTATGACTGTGTCTTATTTATTCGCTAAGGAAACAAATTTATATAATATATACACACACATTACAACAAGCATAGAGAGAAAGATTCTAAACTACACAGAAAGATACTAGAGGAACAATTACACACACGATACAGTTATTACAGTTTTACTAAAGCCACTAATCGTAGCAAGCATTTGTTAAAAAAAAAAAACTAATTAATATTTTTTTAAGCTTCGTAATGTGATTACAACAAATTATAAAACAAAAAATAACAATTTGATGAAGGAAAGCTGAGCCGAAATTAAGTGATATATTGATGATTGATGCGATTTAAATGAATTTTTCTATGAATGAAAGACGTGGAAGGAATGGGGAAAAGAAATAAAAATAAATAAATAATTCAAGAGTTGACTTGTGCTGTCATTTTATTTATTTGCCACTTCGCATGGCATCCAGTTCGTTTTGGATTCCCTCGAATTGATTATAGAGATTCAGCAGTTCATCGTGATTCATTTCCCAATTGATGTCCTCACCCGCGACAGTCTTGAGTTGGAGTACAGCGAGTGCTGTTTTTTCTTTTTGCTGACAATGCGAGGAAATTTGTACATTCAGCTTCCAGGCGACATCTTCAATTTCATTGGATTCGTACTTGCCTTCGTGAAGGTTGTCAAGGATAGGTTTGGTGTTTTTTATCCAGAGCTTGATGATGGCATCGACTTTGTCTTCGTTTAGCTTAAGTTTGTCACGTAATTCCATTTGGAGTTTTGTTGGTTTTATGATGAAGGTTGAGGTTCGTTTGAGAATGTACGAGAATGTTTTGATGAGCAGCAGAAAATCAGCACGGGGCACACCAACAAGTTTTTCCAATTCTTCAAGGGCGTTTTCAGGTTCATCGTGGTCCTCGCTGGGGCTCATGTTGCGATGAACATAGTCGAGTACTGTGCAGAAGACATCGTAGTTTAGGGAGTTTATGATTTTGATGCCTTCACGAGCTCTAGAAGGGAAAGGTTTAGGTTTATGTTTTAGAGTCTTTACCTTCAGAATTGAGAAACATACCTTTCGGTGATTTTAATCCAATTAATGCTCATTTTTGGAATGTTTTCTATGTGGCTAGTAGTTTTATACGACTCAAGTCTTGTATGGAAAAATTTTCACAACAA
The DNA here is from genome assembly GCA_905220385.1 of Xylota sylvarum. Classification (NCBI taxonomy): domain Eukaryota; kingdom Metazoa; phylum Arthropoda; class Insecta; order Diptera; family Syrphidae; genus Xylota; species Xylota sylvarum. Next base: position 89,916,632 of record LR999957.1, on the reverse strand, counting down.
AAACTGACAGCTGAGATTGTGATTCTTCCTAACAAAATCGTTACTCTCATTCACCTTCTTAAGATTAAGCCAAGCGGTTTGTTTTTTTTATGGATTACAATAATTTGGTTATGTTTATTGACTGGTTTTCATATCTCTAATAGAACTGAATTTGTTAAAAATTCAATTCGATTATTTTTCAAAAGCCTTACCTTGACTACTTCGACAGTAGTCAACATATGTATGTCTCCATCTGTCATTGCAGATGATTCACAATCATGAAAATGTCATCACATATTGTGACTCTTCACAATAACATGTTGTTTTACCGGCTTTGGAAAGTTAATTCTTATTTTCTGTTTTTTATCGATATTTTAACGATAAAATGGACTTGGAGCTGCAAAAGATTGCTTTGGAATTAGATACATATATTGCATCATGTAAAAATCGTCTAAAAACTATACTTTCTGCGCTTGATTGGACTGAAGAGGATACCCTCAAGGTAAGTGTGCGGCTGTGTTGTGAGGTCAAGGATTTTGTTGTTTCCTTTGATGAAAGAATATAAACAAACTTGACCTACATATATGCTTGTTTAAACAAAATAAATGAAATGCGGCGTTTTTTTTTTCAATTTTCAAGGAGAACACTTGTTCGAGGAAGTTGTCAGAGGAACACAAGATAGATGATGGCGAACCACCGCTCCCGGAGAGCTTCGATTCTTTGCACTCCGTTGTTATTGGTAAGAATTTTTAGTACCGTGCATGTTGCTTATAGTCTAGAAATTGACCCAAGAGATTGCAAGAAGCTGCGGCATTCTTTATTCTTTATTTCTACATCTTTGCTCTTAGATCTGATATTGAGTCTTCTTACATCCAAAGATACTTAAACTTTTTACTTTGGGTGTTCTCTTGCCCTTAGGCTCTCTTGGTTGATTTACTACATTTCATTCGCTCTATGGGGGTGATACAATGTAGTTAATGTTCTTTCCCGTTTTGTACTATATCTAAATCTGTAGGCAATTTGAAGATACTAGTTCGCATTTGCCACTTTCTCTTGACAGCATTTGCTTCATTTACTTCGTTTTGCACACCCTATTACAGCACGCTCCGAACGTTTCCAAACTATAATTTAACGGAAAATGTTATTTGCGACATTAAACAGAGATATGTCTTGGTAGATCCATTAGACCATTAGGCCATTAGAAACACTTTCTTTTTCGGTCATAAGGTGAAAATTTTCCAAAAGATACTGAAGAACCCAGCCAAGTCGTCTTGCTTATCCATTATCTTTACGGTATTTTTCATAGCTGGTTGTGCTCGAACTTTAGTTATTCGGCTTACTCGTGGTAAAAGGCTCCTATCATTATCCGCTTCCCAGCCATGCTTTGGGTTCTGTTTGTCCTGTTTTGTAATGCTATTTGGGACAAATGTTGTTCTTATCACCTGGATGAGGGTAGTCGTTGTACCCAAACCAATGGAGATAGGTTCTTAAATAACAATTAGGCTGTAAACATCAGCTTTCCATGCTTCCTGTTCATCTAAGACTATACATTCATCATTTTGCTTTGTTGAAAAAATGCCTGTTTCAAAGCTGCGCTGTGTGTTGGCCAGCATTCTTTAAATAATTTGTAGATTTAAACAATTGGAATTTGCTGCTTTAACAGCAATGCACACAGTAATCTGTTGCTAATTGCAGCAGTATGTATACACGCGTTTCTTCTACAGCCTTCTACCATTTCTGATACACTACACACTCTCATTTCAGGTCAAGATCAGTTAAAGACAATTCTGAAAACTGACAACGTTTCAATTCCCCAAAAGTTCTCTGATATCCAGTTGAACTACACTAGAGAACAGAAGCTCGAAATCTACGACTATGTCATTTTCAACACTGGAAAGATTTCCGAACCAGAATTAAAAGTCTCGTAAGTAATGCATCCAAAATTTCGTTTCAATTTTGTATGCAAAATCCATTCAACAGCGTCTCCAATGACAATCATACTGGCAATGATATGACATTCGCCGAAATTGTTGCCAAGGCCAAAAAGAAGGACAAACATCTGAAAAGAAAGTATCGTACGAGCAAACCAACTCATATTGAAGAAGTTCGCAACTTGGTTAGTTTGCAAATGCAGGTTTTGGCACAGTATTTCAATCCAAAGTCACCCATTACAGAAGAACAAGAACGTAGAAAATATCAAGACGACGAGAAAGTAGAACGCTTTCGGCGTAGTAGAAGTCGAAGTAGGAAACGTTGGCGATCACCTTATCGTAAAAAATCCAGAAGTAAAGAATGGAAAAAACAAAGTCAAGACAGAGAAAGTTACAATGTAGGCAAGGTACATCGAAATAGAGCGATGAAAAGTACCAGTAGAGGCAGCAGGAGTAAAAGTGTAACCAGAAGTCAAAGTAAAAAAAGAAAACATCACAGACATAGCCGAAGCAGAAGTTCAATAAGCGCTGCAAGCCATAGCAGAAACTATGAAAGCTCTACCAGCCATAGAAAAGAGAAACGTAATAACCATTCTTCTACAAAAAAGCATAAAAAACGATCAAGAAGTCGCAGCAAATCTCGCCGCAAATCCTCCAAATCCAAGAAACATAAAAATAGAGGCCTGCAAAGAAAAATTGAAAACAAAGAAGAACAACCATGATTTAAGCAGACCTTTTATTTATTTTGCATTGTTTTCCGTTGAAAGCTATGTGATAACAACTTATGTAAATGTGCTCCGCCGGACGCTCTACATATTTTTCGTTTAATTTATAATTTGAACAATGATCTAATATTAAGCTAAACTAAAGTGAAACGAGGAAAACGCGGATAAGAATACTTCATACGAGATAATCCATTAAAAACTAAACGATTCACCGCATCCACATGTACCCTTGATATTCGGATTATTGAAGACAAATTCGCTGGACAGCTTGTTCTCCACGTAGTCCATTTCGGTTCCTGAAATTACAAAGAGAATGCGTTAGATGGAGCTGAGATAAGAATGAAATTGATTTGAAATATCTATTGTATGTTGTAAATAGTCGTATTCGTTGCATAAATTAAGAACTGATGGGGGGGGAGGAATTCTCTTTTAGGAGAAATCACCAAAAATTAGAAGAAAATCAAGAATAAAGTTAACTGTAAAGTCAAGCGCTTCAAGATGCAATGTTATTGGAAGAGAATAAAATTTAATACAATTCAAGAAATCGCCAAAGAGGGGTAAGTTGACAAGTGCTTTATTATAATAAATTATAATATTAATAGTAAAAAGAAAATAGCGCTAGCTACCAGGGCTTTCGGTTATGTTTAAATCTAATCTGTGAACTTATACATAGTTTATTAGATCTAGAGAGGACAGAAGGCTAAATACTTTTTTAACGTTGGTTTCAGGGGGAGTTGATAGTTGGACGGGAAGTTTAGAATTCGGATAAAGATTGTGTATTTTCTCTTTGATGGTTGCACATTCGTAGATTAGGTGTTCGGTGGATAGTGCCTGGTTGGTGATGAGGTATCCGTGTGTGAGTAAGGTGTGACCCATCCGGAGTGGAATGATACCCTTGATCATATTTTTACATATTATTATTACAGTTCTGGGGATAGACTGCAGTTTTGTAGTAGTGGCTGTACGCGTACCATGCTTCTTTTCGTTTTTCGTTCCAAAAACAAGTGCTTTATTTCACATACCTACTACAAGGAATGCAATTTTACTTCTATACTATGCACTAAATAGTTATATCGGGTCGTCATTATATGGGTATGTTTGCCAAGTAATGCTCTAACCTGGTAGCAGCTGATTCTGACATTTTTGAGATTTGAGAATTTTTTCAGGGCTTTTATGACATTATTTAACATTATTTACTCCATCAACACAAAAATAAGGTCTACATATCACTTTGCAGTAAGTTAGCACGAAATTGGTTACGTAACTCGTAACAGATATAGCCTTTTCGTGTCCCTGAAACTGCAATCACCTTCATTCCTCCTCGGATTCTTATTTCCTTATTCAAATATGACTATTCACGGTAAAATCTGCTAAATCTCTTACCTAACAGTGACAACTGTGCCTTCTTATCGATGTAAACCTTCACACCATCCTGAACGACTTCCTCATCTAACTTGTCTATAACGATAGATCACTTTTTAAATGGTTTAAATCACCCTCAAAGAATGCTGGGTTACCTTACCCTTCTCTTTGGCATAGTCCAGAGTATATGATAGTCCATTACAACCACGTTGTCTGACTCCAACTTTGAGACCAGTCTAGGAAGATACAAAAGTTAGTTTAGTTTCACCACTAGCTATTGACGATGACGACTTACATATTCAGGCTGTTGTGATAATAATTCCCTTATGCGTTGTACAGCAGAAGGGGTCTAAAAATAAAGAAAAGTTGATTAACTATATGAAGCTGCGGAGATGAATCGTTAACAATTGTAGGATTTACCAATGTAAGTGCTGCACGTGTTGGCAACAGTTTTCTACCTTTAAGTGCACGAACTGTTGCGGTGGCGACTACTTTTGTTGCCATTTTTTGGCGAAATAATTTTTATTTATTGTATAATTTGTGAGATTTCTTTGTACGGAGAATTTTTTTAATTTTCTTTCGCGAGTTTTGACTTTCACAACAAATCAATCAGCTGGATTGTAGAACGTTTGACAATTGTTTACGTTGTGTTATGTAATGAAATGGAAATTGAAAGAAAAGTTGAAAATGTACACTGCTAAAAAGATAAAGGGGATAAAACTTACAAATAATAGACATAACTGTGAAGGAGATGAAGTGACGCAGAGGGAATAATAAAAGTTGAGAAAGTGTGTACCATAAACAGAATAGACGTTATGTTTAACTGCACTGCGGGATCTTCAATTATTATTTTGTAAAGGTTGCGAATTGGTTTTATAAGCCTTATACACTGTTGTTGTTGTCTACGTGTTTATACATATGTATAGTTGGTGTAATGTGTAACGAATTTCGTTATTTCATAGTGTGCATATATATTAGTGTATGCAATATATTTTATTGCAGTTTCTGTATCAATACTACCGAACAGCCTGCTAAATTGTGCCTGCTATCGACGTACTCAAAATGTCACACGAACTTGAAAGATGCACTATCTTCCGGTTTATTCGTGAGTCGTATATTCTGTTTAAGTTTAAAAAAATCACATGATAGCACATTACATTGTATATACATATATAGATACACCAATACTTTCCTGACGTTTTCTTAGAAGTAGATTTTGTTTTTCAAATCGAAAATTTCATTAGAAAAAAAAAATAAAATTTTCTCCAACCATCGTTTTTGTATTCAATCATATTCAATTTGAATTCTACTACGTAAGTACGGTACCCACCGCAACATAACCATCCGTCCCACGCAACTTTCACTGCGCTGTCACGACTCATTGTCATTTTTGACATTTCTCCTAGTGATTTTGATTTTGCTTTTCACTTTTTTTTTGTTTTATTTTCTTCCTCTAAACGGTGTTGGTGGTGCAGCGTACACGTTTCTCTCACACTGTTTATGTGGTGCAAAAAGTAATAATTATCTGTGATTAAATTGTTTAAACATTTTCCTTTGAGTCGAATTGTCCGCCCCCTGTAGTAGCAATGTTAATAATTCTTGTGCACTAAGCTGCGAAGAGAGAACTCCACGAGCAAGAAGCAATTCGTCGTCGGTGCCCCATTCGAGAGGACGAGAAGGAGTAGCAGTAGCAGCGGTGCGCCTGGAAAATGGACAATGAAAACGAGGTACTGTGCGAGAAAATCATCAACGATATTAATGCAGTTTTTCTCAAGGACTCGGACTTGTAAGTTCAATTGTTTAATTGCGTTTTGTTGTGCTGTATGGTTGTGTGTTCGTGTGTGTGCGTGTGTATGTCGTTTATGCTTCCCATTTTCACCATGCATTTCCAATCCATCCAGCAGCGACCCTGAGCAGGGGGTTGAGAAGTATGGGGAGGTATTTAGTGTCGAAGTAGCCTAGTTTTTTGATGGAGAAGAGCGAAGGGCTGCAATGTGCGCTGCAGGCAATTTTTTTTCTCGCTGCACTATGTTTTTGTTAGTTCTCCGCTTTGGTGTTCAAGTGTTGGCTGGTCGGCGGGTGTATGTTTGCAGTGGTTCTGTGAGGTGTATGTCGGTAGTGGTGGGAGTGGGATTGCTTGGGACTTATTTTTATCTTTTTGTTTTGCTGTTTCACTTTCATGACAGGGCAGTAAGTTCGACGCGATTTCTGCAAAAGCTGACAGACAACTTTGCACGCTAAAGCGGCATATAGTCTGCAAATGGTTTGGTGTGGGAGTACGTAGAAGCAGGGTGCAAGGTTGTTTGTTTTGTTGTATTTAACAAAAAGAAGGGATTCGCATGAGAATGAGTGAGTTTACGATGCAAATCTTGAAGGATTCTATGTACTTGCATAAGCGGTATAGTATTCTAAGATTTTATTGTTTGGCTTTCCGCTTACCTTTACATTAAGAGAAACCTCCACCTTTTGAAGTTAGTAAGTGTATGATTAATAGAAAAGAGCCATCAAGTAGATAGTTAAGATTTATAAATGGATCCCCTGCTACAGAGAAACCCAGGATAGAATAATAAAATGACAAATCCATTAATCCAGGAAAATTCTTTAATACTTTTATTTTAAGTGCCAGCATACTAGTATCTAGACCAAACAATAGTAATTGGACATTCGGTTCTAATATCCAACGTTATCTGACTTATCATCGTGCAATTACATCCTTCTGTTGATTGGTAAATCAATTTCTACAAGTTCCCCTTTAAACCGATGAAGACTGATGATAAATACTAGTTCTTAATGTCATTGAAAGACTAAAACCAGTTACTCCGTGGGTTGGAAAGCAATTGGAAAGGCTTGAACAAATCCTTTATGATTTTCAACTGTCCTTAATGATTACAAATAAAATTCTCTACTGTATGAAATTCTTTATAACAGACTAAAGTGTATCAATCAAAGTGTATTCGATCTTATAAGAGTGAAGAAAAATTCACACGCCTTAGAATAGACTATGGTCGTGTGAAAATACGTTCTTCCTTCCTTTTTTTAGTTGGCGCTATTGTTTATGGTGCACCTTATCGTCAACCAACAAACCTCTCCAGCAGTTACCCTGTTATTTAGGTAAGTGCTTCTACAACTGCGGCATGTCAAGCTTGATTAACATTTTAAATGCTGGGAAATAGCATATCATCAAAGAAACAAATAAGCTAGTATTTAATAATTCCTCCGCAGTTCGATATTCTGTCAAAATCAGGTCCTTTTGGTAGCGTTGTTGCCAGTGACGACTTGTTGCCAACTAACGTAGATAATACAATTACAAGTTCCTAGAGTCGGAGTTGTTCTTTAGTATATCGTGCGTAAGGCCTTCTGCACGGAACTTGTACTCAATCAACACAAGAAGAGTGCGTTGTGCAACATCGAGTTGAACGGGACTTTAGGACAGTACTCTATACGTAGGCACACCTCTTCTTTCCTCTTGATAAGGGAGAAACTTCACAGTTTAAAATATTGGCGCATAATGCGGAAATACAAACAGTTTCATGCGAAGACTAATCTCAATTTGTAGTCGTTTTGTTATGTATATCCGGGATCCATTGTAAAGTCAATGTTTTGAGTGAAATTTGAGTGAGTTTTGAGTAAATTTAATATTTTGCGTGAGAGTATAAGTTAAAAAGAAATGAAGAAATTCGTGACTGGTGTATAAGTTAAGGTACCATCAATCATCATCATTCACATAAAAAAAAACTTAATCCATGCACTATTTGTTTATGCTTGCTTTTTCAGATCGTCTTTCGAAATAATTCCGACAATATTGAATCAGAATAAATCTCCTGTCATTCATGTGGACCATAATCTCGGCCTTGAATCATGGTGTGCAAAGCATGTCTATGATTATGCCCATAAAACAATTGTTTCGTTGAAACTCTCCAATCGATATCTCTACAATGATTCGATCATTAAGTATGTTAACGTAGCGTTGCTAATTAATCCCGATGTGACGTCGTTTTGGCACATCCGCCGTCAACTAATCCAGAAGAACAAGCTGAAAGTGCACAAAGAGTTCCAGTACTCCGCCTTGATACTGACCAAGAAGCCAAAATCGAGTGAAGCCTTCGCATATCGACGTTGGTTGTTCTCATTTGAAAGTAAGAAGAACTAATATCAGATATCCAGGGTTTATCGAAAATTATGTGGTGCTATTTTTATTTCAGGTATCGAATCGATTGACTGGTCCTTCGAGATTGGAATCTGTGATCGCTGTGCGGACAGGAGTTCGAGCAACTATCATGCATGGTCCCACCGACAATGGGTGTTGCAGAAGGCGTCGCATCTTCTCAAAACCGAGATAATGCTGACGGAAAAGTTCATGCGAAAGCACATTAGTGACTACAGCTGCTACCACTATCGCCAGGTGGTGCTGTATAAACTCTTCGAACATAGCTACTACGACAGTGACGAAATAAACAGTAATCTAACTTACATAAAAGACCTTATAAACTTTTATCTGATAAACGGAGTTCATTCAGCTGAAGATATTGTAGGTACACTCCTACCTGGCAGCGATTTGCAAGCAATCGGCGAAGAGAAACTGAAATCGTTTCTTTTCTGTTGTAATCTAGCCGCATATGATATCAAGTTTTGTGATGATCAGAAGAATATGTTTGGTCCCCGAGAATCGTTTGAGAATCACCGCCGTGCGGTGCTGAAATTTATAGTGGACCATTGTGTGAAATTGAATAGCACTAGTGATTTCTACCAGCAACCGCTGTCGAAAGTCTCTAAGTATGACTACTCGTCGAATGCATTTTTGTCGGCGTTGAAAAAATCCGAAGGTATGATGGGTGAACGCCACCGTCGATGGTGTAACCTATTTCTCGGCTTCGATTACACCAATTGATGGGAGTGGAAACAGAAAACGCTTCTTCCTCTACTTCTATCCGATAACAGTGCACGTTTCTTTACCTACTTTAAATACGTCGTCTGCAACAATCTTCTTCCAGTCTTGTTCTAATTAAGCGTTGCTATCAGCAGAGTTACGCTTCTACGAAGTATTTTTTTGTTTTTTTTTTTTTTTGTAATTTGTTTGTTTATAAAACAACTTTCATTGCCAATTTTCAAAATGATATTCGTTTAAGTAGAGAAATTGTAGTTATATCTGAAGAATCCAAAACAACAAAAGAATTACGTTATTAAATAGCGGATATTACCTCGTATATATTATATAAAGTAAATTAAATTTAATAATGTTATTTAAAAAAAAAAAAAAAAAAGAAAAGAAAAAGTAAAAGAACAAAAAGAAATAAAGAGAGTTATGTTATAAAATCAAACGAAACTAAAGTGTTTGTCAGTACATGTACGTGCTATCGTTTTCGAAAATGGGATGCGCTAAAAAGAAATCAAAATAAAATTTAGAAAGTTTATGCCAATTTCGGATGGAGATTGGTTGGTAGTGATTTTGTTTAAAGTTAAGTGGTGGTTGTAGAATATTTGACAGCTTGCTAGTTTGATTAATTGGTGTGAAGCATATATGTTGTAATGTTTGCCTTAACAACTTACTATATGTGTCTGGTATTATTTAATCATAATTAGTGTAGAAAGCATATTGCATTTGAATTTGTTATGCGACTCGGATGTGTCATAGTCTTTTTCAGAAAACTAATTGTTTATTGAATTCCATTCTTCCTGTATGTCGCATTACGTGTTCGGGTGTTAGTACTCCTTCCAGCTTACCTCACAGTATTTCCCTTTGTACCTTAGAACAGTGAAGGGTTATATGTAACACGATAAACTGTAATAAGAGTTGTGCTTTAAGGTATGTATATGGCCGTCGTAGCTGCAACGCAAATCGGTAACTCATAGAACAATACGCTTACAACAACACTGACCAAAAAAGTTTTCGTCTATATCTGTTTTTTTTTTTTTGAAATTTGGGATAAAAAAAGTCAGCAAGACATGGCGGTCAACCTGCCTAGTTGCAGATGGCGTCGGATGTAATCTTGCCGGTGCTCAAGACAATTTTAAAAAGTTGTCTAAATCTGGTGTATATCCCAAAGATTTGGAGATAAGTTAAAAGATTTGAGACCAATTAGTCTATCATCATTCCTCTCAAAAGCCCTAGAACGATTGATTGATATTCACTTACGCAGAAGTATTGATAAGAAATAACTATAAGCGGCCCAACATATATGTATACGTACTGCAAAGGTAAGTCCGTGGAGATGGCATTACACTCACTAGTGTATAATATCCTTATAGGAGTACACTATGGTAGCCTTCCTGGATAAATAAGGCGCCTTTAGCAATGTCAATACATTAGCGATAACAGATGCATTATCAGATTTGAATGTCGATAGTTCAAAAAAAAAAAAAATACAAATTTTTGGTGCGACAGGCCTAGCTTCTCACAACCATTCGTGTTGTGCGTGTTATATTCTTTACATGCATGAAAGGGGCCTACTGTTTAATGCCGTGTCCGAAGGGCTATGTTTTATTTGAGAAGCTTTTTCATGACAGTTTTTACTCACGGATGTTTGTCAGACGCTCGCGAGAGGTGGGGCTGTGAAAGAAATTTTAGGTGTTGTCTGGGCATTGAACCTGGTACCCCTCGCTCCGTAGTCCAACGCACTAACCACTTGAGCCAGGGCGCACACTGTTCACTTTGCAATTCGATTAATCTACTGCTAAATGGTTGGATTATCAATTAAAAGCGTCTACTACATAAAAAGTCTGTCAGTAGAGGCAATACGCAAGTAGGTGTTCTATACCCTCTTTGGAATTTGGTGGTTATGGCGTATGCAGATGATTTTGCTTTACCTGTTTCAGAAAAACACCTAAATACTCTATAAGAACTTCTACAAAAGCGCTTTGAATATGCTAGCCAGTTGGGCGGATCGGGGTGGTTTGGGTAAAAACTCTCACAGAACTGACTCTTCTCTAGAAAATATAAAATTCCGTTAATCGACTTCTCCCTCTCTCTCTCTCAATGGTATCAACTTAACTTTCTATGACAAAGCAAAATATTTGGGTCTTATCCTGGATAAGAAAGTTAAGTTGGAAACCTAACATTGAAGAATGATTCAAGAAAGCCACTCTCTTGCAAAAAAGCTATTGGAAAAAGTTGAGGTCTACGACCTCGTATAACTCACTGGCTCACTCTGGAATGAAGAAGTACTTTTAGAAGATGAGTCGATTCACTTTTACACTGAGAGGTAAAAAACAAAAGACGGAGTTGGTGGAGCTGTTTTCTCCGATAGTCTTAATCTTAAGCTCTTCTTCCGTCTTCCAAATCATTGAAGCATGTTCCAGGCGGAAATTATGGCGATCAAAGAAATCTTATCTTGGCTTAAGGAAAACGTGATACCTGCTAGGGATATCCGCATCTTTTCGGACAATCAAGCAGCTATCAAATCCTTGAAATCGATCTCTATAAATTCTCTAGTAGCTGTAGATTGCCGATCGTCTCTCACAGCGATATCTGAGCTGTTCAATATTCACCTTTGTTGGGTGTCGGGGCATACTGATATTCTAGGGAACTGTAAGGCCGATGGACTCAACACAATAGGAACAACTTTACGCATTTTGCCAGTCAAAGGTATACCAATCGCTATTTGCAAATTAAAATTGAAACTGGATGCTGGTGGTACTTTGAACCCGATATCTCTTAATTTTGTGTATTACCTGCTATGTCATTGCTATAGAGATACCAGGATCTCTGATTCTTTTTCAGTGAGTCATATATTCTATTCTTTTTTTCTACAACCTGCTGGGTTGTCCCTGATTTGTTTCCATTGCTTCTATCCTCATCAATTCAATTAAGTTCTACCTATTGCTACCAATTGTCTAGCTACTGTAGTTAGATGGGATTTCATTGATCATGTGAGAATAGTCTTTCTTTAACCTCGACACTGTTCTAGTCTAGGATAATTAACACCTCCCTTGGAAGCCGTCAATTTATGTATGTGTAAGTCTATCCTTAATTTGGAACAAGTATTCGGGTGTTAGATGCGAATTTCAATTTAACTGACTCAGTTCAAGTGATCAAGAAGACACGAAATATTTAACTTTGAATTTGATTTTTCACAACTTAACATCTCACCATGAAATATATGTCATTTAAAATATTTATTATCGTGAATTTATATAAATGAAAAGTGCTTGGATTAAGGAAAATAAATTTAAAAATTCTTTTAAAAAAATAAAAACAAATTAGCAGAATTTTGTGAAAATATGAAAAGTGAAATAATTTTGTGAAAGATGTTGGAGTTGTAACCGCATTGCGCGGGTAAGTTCAAAGATATTTTATTGCAAAATGCAATGAAATATTCATAAATATTTACTAGGTTATAGTTAATAATGGACTTAAACCGACGAGATGTTTAAAAGGGGAGAAAAAAGTTCCCGAGGTTTATCAATTTGAGTTAATTTGTTTGGAGTAGCCAATCGCAAGAGCTTGGTGAATGTTAAACTTTCTTGATCTTTTGCTGGAAATACATTTTCTATACCAATCTATACCAATAGGGTAACTAACCTCGAGATTTTGTCTGTCTGTATCCTGTATCCGGAATATCGGCTGCTATGTAAATTTAGGGTTTACTTGCATTCAGGACTATTCATTCAGGACTGTTGCTAGTCTCTTCGTGGTGATCGACAACACTAGATTTCACTACTCGTTAGGCAAGCATGCCTCATGATGCATGAACACAACTGTGTGCGACACAGTTGTCCAAATTGCAGTTAGATTAAACGTATGCTTCCGAACGTTTATAAGAATTTAGTGTCATTCTTATTTTTTCTCACCAAAAAAGACTGTAGACAATTTTTTTGCGTTCTTACGGGACAATTCAACCAACCATAATAGCGTGCTAGGCTTAAGAGCAAAATACAATTTTTTTTTGGCGCAACAGGTCCATGGGACCCAGGGCCTAGCTTCTCACAACCATTCGTGTTGCGCGTGTTATATTCTTTACATGAATGGAAGGGGCCTACTGTTTAATGCCGGATCCGAACGGCAATTTTGAGAAGCTTTTTCATGACAGTTTTACTCTCGGATGTTTGTCAGACGCTCGCGAGAGGTGGGACCGTGAAAGAAATTTTAGGTGTTGTCTGGGGATTGAACCTGGAACCCCTTGCTCCATAGTCCAACGCACTAACCACTTGAGCCACGGCGCCCACGAGGCTTAAGAGCACTACAGTGTAAAGTTGCCTCAGACCATGTCCATTGTGATTGTCCTGCCTTTGATCGAATCAGGTGGCAGATCTTCGGTGCTGATGTGGTGGGTGCTGATACTGTACGCTCATCATCACAGAAGTGCATTCTCGGTTTCTCCGCAAGTTGATGTAATTTTAGTAATATGGATAATACTGCGTCTTGCTTCCTGATAGTATAATGGACCTGTTACGTGCGAGTGAAGTGTTTCCTAGCCCGACAGAAAAAAGTGCTAAAATCTCAAAAAATGTAAAATGTCACCTATAATTAGAGTAGATGTGCCGTAGGAAGTGCCTTAGGCTTTCAAACCCTTTCGCATGGACACTGATGTGTTTTTATTTACTGTTGTTTGAACACAAGGTGACAATACTGCGCAATATTTTGCCAATTTAACAATTTTACATAAATACGATCTAATTCTGCACTTTATGTGTCTTGGACCTATTTGAAAGTTCCATTTGATCGTCCCCTGGGGCCTTACTCTCCTTCATCCGTTCAAAACACTCCATATCTTCTATGAGGTGAAAAGTCAGAGGCATTTTTCAACGTTTAAGAGCGTTTGAAATTGTTTTGAAGTCCATTAATTCGGACATATATTTAACAGATCAAACTGTCTTCAACAATTCTTCTGCTGCCTATGATGACCGACCTAGCCTTCCTAATTACTATGTGATATTCTTGCTGGTATTCTATTCTTAAAAAAGATCTAAGAAGGCGAATGTTTTTGATGGAAGTTTATGACAGCTTCTGTCGAACCACTCTTGATTAACAAAATTATTTTGTATAACTGACGTCCACTTTCTTCACTATTTCTTGTAGTTTTTCCAATACTTTCCAACTCAAAGTTATGATTACACTGGTATTTTTATTTTAGACTGTTCTATTCTATTTTTGGTTGTTGGCTGTTGGTTCCATTCTTTCCCGATTATGATACTATTACAATACAAATAAGTGACAAGTGATCTGAAACGTTACTTACATGGATTCTAAATTCTTCAACTGTGCAACTCCATTCTTCCGGTATTAGGCAATTATCAATTATGAACGAAGCATTTCCTCATGAACCCACTGGGATTTGAATCCTGCATCCATCATCCTTCTTCAAAAACATTGGCATAGTCTTCCAATTGTGGGCTCCGTGTCTCAAGTGGTCAAGTGCGTTGGACTACTGAGCGAGGGGTTCCAGGTTCAATCCCCAGACAACATCTAAAATTTCTTTCACGGCCCAACTCTCGCGAGCATCTGACAAATATCCGAGGGTAAAACTGTCATGAAAAAGCTTCTCAAATAAAGCATTGCATTTCGGACACGGCATTAAGCAGTAGGCCCCTTCCATTCATGTAAAGAATGTAACACGCGCAACACGAATGGTTGTGAGAAGCTAGGCCCTTGGTCCCATGGACCCGTCTTCATTGTGCTTCAAATACGTATTTCCAAATAGCTCATGTAAGTTATTAGAATTGTAGACGTGTCACCACTGATGTTATCTGCCGCCTGTATCAAAGAAACAATCTTTCATTCGTACTATTAATAGTACTATGAGTGGATAGAGGGTTATAATTAATACTTTTAGATTCTATAACTACATATGTATCGTATATGTAGCTATGTATGTATGTCTACTCCAAAAGCTCTAAATTTGAACATTCTTTAAAGGTGTTTCATGTTTTCCGTCATACGAGTACCATACAAAAAAAAAACCTGCACATTTATTCCATTCAATTTCTCTAAAAGACTGCAGCCAATTCATTTAAAATTTAGTTGCATCATAAAAACAGATGTCCCCAACTTCTAAAAAGGATTGTAAAGCACACACGTAATGGCTGCAACGTGGCGGGTCAACAAAACGAACTTAATTTGGCAACTGCATCAGTCGCATACATCATAGTAAGCAGATAGTTTGATCACACAAAAAAAAAAGCCTGTTCAACTGCACACATTCAGTTCCATTAGAACCCTCATAACTTGCATTTTTCTAAACGAATATCGATTGACGGAACTTTTGAAAGAGGCGCACAGACTGCGACTATCTGGCACCCGGTGGGTACCACCTCCTATGCCTCTCAAGCAGAGGTTATCCACATCATGTTGTAAAACCCCAGCCACAATGAGATTTTTACATTTTTCTATCAATAGCCGGGCGAGGAACAGTCCTCTTTGCGAGTTCTTGACACACAGCCACTTGTGCTTGTTTACATTTACATTCCTAAGCTGACAAAATAGATAGCAAAAGTCGACAGTGGGAGTGTGAGAGCGAGAGGCTGAATGGCAAAATAAAACAAAATAGCAATGAAATCGACAAAAAAAAAAAAAAACACCTTTCGTCTTTCAAATGTTAAATAACAAAACGGTAAAATTGATTTTCTATTTCGATATACTACTCGTAAACCGGGGCTGCTCACACTGACACTAGGTCGCGTGAGTTGTTTGTGTTGTGTCTCTGCCGGATAGTCAAACCAAGTGGTGGTGTTGTATAATTTGGTGACAGTAACTCGTAAATGGATTACTTGAAAGTGAATGATAGTCCTGAGACGACGCCGTCGTCCTGTATAATTAGATCACGATCCGTGGATCTCCGCAATCAAGGTTACGTCTTCCAGTAGTACCTTTGTGCTTTGTGTTCTGTGTTGTGTGTAACTAATAGATGTTTCCACGTGCAGATGACAGAAGTAGCTCTACCTATCCTCGTCCTCGATGCTACACCGATCCAGGATGGAGCAGAAATCTACAAAGTCCAGCGCCATCACATCCTGGAGCACTAAATTCACTGATACAGCAAACTCTTAACGTCACATCAGCCTCCGTTGGGATTAGACCAAGGAAAAGGTAAGCCATTGAGTGGGGTTGCGGATTGTGTTTTTGTTTTTGCTCCAACCATGAGGAGATATCTCGTGTATGTCACAAATTCTAATTTGCTAAATATGTTAGTGACATCATTCCGGCAGAAGTGATTCCTTCTATCATCGTGGGGTCTTCACAAACCTCACCGAGCTTTGTAGAAATTATAATGGAAATTAAGCTACTTTGCGTCGTTGTTAACATCCCAAGGACGGTTTTTACTTTTTGTCTAATGAGCGCGCACCCATAAGAATTTTGTTCGTTTGTCCTTGAGGTTCCATTGTTATGTTTTGGTCGGCTTTTGTTCCAGAGCGAAGAGGGTTGGGAATTTTAGGTTTTTTTATTTTTTTTTATTTTGCATAGTGGGTGGCATTGCTGGGGAGTTTTTGGCTTCGGGACTGTATCTCTTGTTTTGGTTCATGGGATATACATAATGAAAACAAAACAAAATGAGATGTTGTCAATGGAAATGAGTAAAGGGAATCAACTACGTCTATAGGGTTGTCCTTGAAATTCTATACTTCTACGACAGGTAATCGATTACATACGTATTTGTTCTAAATTCTTTAAATTTTATTTTAATTTACTACTGTTGATAGCAGATTGTTATTTACTGATTCAAAGGGGCGATTTTTTTTTGTCGGGCTAGGAAACACCTCACCTGGACGCAACTAGTCCATTGTACTACCAGAAAACAAAATCTAGTATAACCCATTTTATTGGAATTTGTTCGACTTTCGGAGAAAGCAGAGAATAGAGTGAAGCGATGAGGAGCTTACAGTATCAGCACTCACTACATCAGCACCGAAGATCTGCCACCTGATCCGAGCAAAGGCAGGACAAAAACAAAGGAAATGATCCGAGGTATTGTTGCCCTTGCCAAAGGCGTCGCAGTCAGTGGTTATCTTAACTAAGATGCTTGGCAAAAGAAAAGTGTCCCATGAGAACTTCAATAAGTTGTCGACAGTATTTTCTGCTGAGAGGCAGCAATGCCACTGATTTCTTACAGACGTTACCGAGCATACGTTTAGTCCGCCTGCATCCTGGAGAGCTGTGCCACACACAATTGTGTTCATAGGAAACCCAATCGTCAATGCAGGCCCTGACCGAGAACGCTGGAAGACCCAACGCAGATTCAGGTCCTGAGAAATCATCTTCTGAGCCTAGCATCCACCTTCTCTGAATTCTTTATTGACATCAAAAGATTCGAAATTGCCAGAGTTTGGGACAAAATCTAGCAACCGTGTGAACTAACAATATAGGATTGTAAGACAGTTTGCTATTGTCAGCTCATTTGTAGCTTATTGTCAGAACATTTGAGCGAGGGGCCGAATATTCTGGAGTCAGTAACCCAATTCGAGGGTGTGAGCGCTGCCGTTGGCCCACCATCTATTTTCCAACACACTGGCTCAGAATTGGAGATCCCTATAGACCTGGGATTCAAGTATGTCTAAGCAGATCATATAGGGATAATCACTAATAGTTCCACCTAACTGGAACTGGTAGACGCCACCGTTGATTCTATCTAGTGAATTCGTCCGCTGTCGCCTGGAACAAGAGGAGGTGCCTTAGTGAAAAAAAAAACACTCCTCCTCCCCCTCTCGTCTGCAGCCACCAACGACCTTCCAAAGAGGTTGGTTACCAAATTTCCAGTCGAGGTACTAGGCACTCAGCAGCCACCATTGTGGAGGTGTAGGGTAGGAGTTGATAGTGAGAGGCTAGCGTGAGAGCGCTTGTGCTTACATATATTCGCATCACTACCCTTTGGCCGCTGTTTTCAAGAGTTGCAATGGTTAGATTTCGGGCTGAGAACTTTTTTGCTGATAGAACTCGCTAAGCTCAGCCCTGTAAGGGCCTCAACTATCTTTCTCAGATTTGTCCTATTGGCGGAAATAAGTCTACTGGTTTTCCTACAATCCACAATCTAGCCAGATTTGTTTAGAAGAGAGACATATGCTGATATTGTTCGACCTACTGTTTGCCATTCTAATGGCTGCGGTACCTAATTGGAATTTTATCTATTTAACAGGTGCTGACGGTCACCCCACCCCCATAACAGTGTTATGGCAGTTTAGGATGTTTGCGTGGCTATATTTCCACGAGCCATCTGTAAGGAATCCCTAAGCCGTAATGCTGTTTTAACCGCCATCAGCTTCCCAAAGATATCAACGGGAAGAAGATGGAGCATATTTTCTCATGCAGCTGTAGGAGTGTTTCTAAGGGCACCCGTTATACAGACGCAGGATAGCCTTTGAACCTTCTCAAGTATTGCAATGTTGCTTTTCTCAGCCAGTGCCGTCCACCAGACTAGTCTCATCATCAAAATAACTAACCGCAAGTCAACTAATAAGTGTTCCTTCATCCTGATATCCTCATCGAAAGAGTCGCCATATTTCGCATTGTGTAAAAGATTGATCCCATATCCTAATGCAAATAATAGTCATATTTTGTATTCACTTACTTCTGTTTTTTTTTTAATTCAAATGACGCTCAGTTGAACTTTGCAAAACGGACCTTGAGCACTGTTCAATAGCACATGAAATATTTTTGCATGGAATGCTGCAACATCAGGTTTAATAGTGTTTCCCTGCAAAAAGCCTCAAATGACATAAAGATTATCTCTACACTATCCACTCCTACTATGAATGAAAGTTCGAATTTCGAAGAATAACAAAAAATAGGAAAAAAAAGCATAAAAACATACGAGTACACTCACAAAAAATTATGCGCATGCCTTTGAGTTTCACAAACATTATACGTGTATACATACATACGTGTATACATATGTACTATGTACATTTGCAAAAAAATATCCAGAGAAAAAAAAAAACACAACTTTCCCCATCCATGGAATGGATTTCCTCCCTATTGAGAAATTTCAAGAACTCCCTTAGGCTTTGCTACTACCAACTTCCACCCTCTCCTTTTCACCCAGCAGCGGATAAAAATATTTCTTATGAAATACGCAGTTGTACAGACAGCGCAAAAACCGGGTATCAGCAATGTTCTTAGCCATGTTCAACAAGGGTTGTTTTTGCCAGAATATGTAGATGATGCCCCTACATAACGCGGAGAGAGCGCACAGACCGTCAACATTCACGGTTCTCTTCCACTGTGATCCGGTAGTAGCTATAGTATACACCCGTCGAAGTTTCGAAAACAGTTTAGTAGTTTCTAACTTAGTTTAGGTTGTCGCTTTTCTTCTCCAAGTTTTTTGTGTGTGATTTTGTTTTGCAAGGATTTGAAAAAAGAAACAATAAAAAAATGTGACTGCTCTATACTTTTTTGTAGTTTTTAATTGATAATATTTAAAAAAAAACAATTGTCTTCCGTAAGTGAGAGCATATTTTTTTGTCTTCTTTTGCAAAAGTCGCAGTGTGAGAAATTGTGTTTATTTTTCTACGGATTTTTGGATTTTCCAAGGACAGGAGGTGAGTGTAAGCCTAATTCTTTAACATTGTGAAAACACTTCATGATTTTCTGTATCAAAGGGCGGTGTTCCAGTCGAACGACTACCAAGTTCATCTATAGATAAATTTTATTGATTAATAGACCTCGCGAAAATCAGGAGATGTGCGCTGCCATCTCATTCCTTGATATTGATTTCACATCCTTTTGTAAATTTTACGTGACATGTGATCAAGAAAATACTCTTTTAAACTATTAAATCGTATTTAATGCAGAAATGACGACTTGGGAACACACCCTATTTTTTTTTTTTTATAATTTTTGCATCGCTTGACAAATGTGAAGCCACCTGGAAAGAAGAAAAAATATGTCATTACCAGGTTACGTCACACAGCAGAGCGTAGGGATGTAAAGATATTTCTTTATTTTTTCTTTTGAATGAATATGAGAAACGAGTGGGAGAGCAAAATGGGGCGAGAACAAGAAAAAAACTAGCTAAGAGCTACAGAAAGAAAAAAAGTTAATTGTGGGAAAGATTTTCTCCCTCACTTCTTAGTTTAGTTTGAAGTTCAAGTTGGTTGTGTAATAAGTTTTTTTGACAGCAAATTTGGCATTTGTCAAAATTGTTATCTAAGATCGATAAATGTCATTGCGTCAATAATAAATTTTGGCGTACGGCACGTGATATCCATTTGTGAGTTAGCTAAACATATTTTATTACACTCCATCGGCAGGGGTGGATACAGGATTTTGGCCACTTGTGGAACGTGTGTGGGCGTTGTAAGAGTACTTTTGGGTACTGATGTGAGGAACTATTTTCATTTCAAGGTTTAGTTTATGAGTTTGTGTAATCGCTAACTGAAAACGCACAGGGTCTTAGTGAAAATTGGTCTTCTTCTTGGTGAACCATAATCATAAAATATAGGCAAGTCGACTCAAATGTGGCCTTTTCAAAACGGTCTTTGCCATCTAACTGAGCATTCCGATGTTGGATTTGAGACTACCTTAGCATTTCAAAAACACTGAATTCTTTGTGAAAAGAATCTTTTAAAGGAAGCAACATTTTTCCACTCGATTGAGGTCTATACAAGGACAGTCTTTGAAAATACAAAACAAGTTTAGAAGGTTTAAGAAGGCTGGCTTGGCATCTTTTCTGTTAAAATATAGACTCGATCCATGACTATCAGGATACGACAAATCTTGTACAAATTCATTTATACCAAACTATATCAAGTAACCGGACGATAACTGGACCTTGCGAGTGAATAAACCATAGAAAATCTTTTAAATACTCCGAGTAATTCATCAGAGATCATCTATTCTGTAAGTAATCCAACTTATGTTGAATTTACTTCCCTTTTAGTATTATTCTTCCCTGTCAAATTCTGTGGAGTTGATTCTATTATTCTACAACAAAATCCAGGGGAGAAGTTAAAGTGGCCTTTATCTTTAAATTCGAATGATTCTAGACCTTTCTTTTCTTTTAAAAACATTAGAAATGCTATTCGACGTCTATGGGTACTTATTTGTGCAAATAATATGCGTCGCTAGTCGGCTTGATCTCTGGCCCGCCGTTTCCAATTTCGTACACCAAGTCGACGGAGATCTCCTTCTAACTGGTCACACCATCGATGGAGATTTGAAATTTCCCTTGGTTTCGCAATCTCTTTTGTATGACATTGAAGACTTTACGAGCTGGAGTGTCGATGTTCATCCGCTCTGCATGACCCAGTCATGTTAACCCTTGGATATTTATTACCTTTTCTAGCACAATATTAAAGCAACTGCATGACAGTGCGTAACCTGGTCTTAACCCTCTGGTGGTGTCGAAGGTTTCAGTGGAATCCTCCATCGTCATCCTGGTTAGTCTTACCAGTTTAGCAGGGATATTAAAGTATAGTATGGCATGGTATAGTTCTTTCCTATTCACACTGTCATACGGTGTTTCGAAATCGATTAACAGGTGGTGGATATCGATTTTAAATTCGTGGGTTTTCTTCAAGATCTGGCGCAAAAAAAAAAAATTTGGTCGGTGGTAGACTTTGGTAAGGACCAATTACATCATCAGTATATGACTTGAAACGTTCACAACGCTGGCCAGAATTTTATAAGCGTTGTTTAAAAGGTTAATGCCTCTGTAGTTGGTGCAGAGAAGGGCGATATTCTTTTTTGTGGATATTTTAGAGATCAGTTCGTTTATACTCCTTACCAGGTCATCTTCGCTTGTAGCCCATCAGAGTTCATCTTAAGCAAGTACATAACACACAAGCTTAATACATAGCTATGCATACATATGTTATAAGAGATTCTCAACATTCTTATGGTAAGGGTAAATCCGTAGCAACCGCCCTTCATTCCCTCCTGGTAACCAACAACAGTCTCCTTCTTAGACATTGAAATTCTTGGCAATGATTTCACATTAGAGTTTAGAGCCTTGATTTCCATGGTTTTCCTATTTCAAGCTTGCGTTTTGAAATCTACCAGTCACGGTAGAGAAACTTAATTGTCTCCAAAAACGTGTAGGATCCCTGCCTAAGACACAGCTCCTCGTCTATTCTCGGCATCCTGCTTCCAATTGTTTAGACCTAGAAATTGGCCTTCGTTATCGCCTGCAAGAGGACGAGGATCAGTCGTCCTTGTCATCTTAACTTGAATTTGAACTTTTAATTCCAAGTTAATACGAATTCCTAAATCTAACTCCTATGACATTGTTACAGTTTTTATTTTTCAAATTTTCTCAGAAAAAGCAGATCTATAAGCGAGAAACAGAACGCCTCGATATAATTGTGGATGTCTGTTGATTCTGCTCTTCTCAAATCGTTTCCTTTTGGACTATTTAACAAGATTTTCAGCTTTTATTTAGTTTGTAAGAATCACATCACAAGCTAACAAGCTTAGACAAAGTCACAAATTTTTCTTTTTAACAATTAGTACATAAATTTATTTTAGAAATTCTAAAAAAAAAAAAAAATCGACAACCCTCTTGGATATCATTTTGAAGTAGGTTACCGGCTGCAAAACTCTTTGTAAACACCTAAGTACATTTTCAAATTGTTGTAAGCCTTTTCAACGTCTGACGTGTCTTAGAATTACCCTCAAAACGTGACACATTCTACGTATATGACTTAATTATGATGAAATGGCAAATGGGGGACAGCTCGTGTGCGAGGGTTGAATTTCCTGGTATGCCCGCTTCGAAATACATAATCTAATTAAGCGCAATACATCGAATTGCTCTATGACGTTTCACTGTCAACGTTCTCAAAATTCTAAAGAACAAAAAAAAAAAAATCTAAAATAACTCTGTGGGGTCATTTTGTCTGCCAACGAAGTTAGGGTAATATTTTTCAATTCATTTTTGTTTCGAGGTATTGCTGATATGTAGTTAGTTTTGTTACTCTTTGTTTAATTAATTTTCCTACATGCGTGTATTTCTTTAGAAGTGTAATATATGTATGTATGTATGTAGAATGACTATGTGCAAATCAATAGACATAAATTACAGACAGTCTTAACTTAATATTACGTTTTTGGCACAACAAACATCAGATCAGTAATATTCCCTAACATTGAAGGTAAAAATTCATTTCCAGGTAAACAGGCACTTTTAATAAGAAATAATTATAAAATCTTCTTTTAATCTCCAATAAGTTCACAATATGTACATACTGTCGTAAGGGGGGAGTTTGAATCTATGTCGGATTTTAAGACTCACAATAGGATATCGTTTTGTTTGGATCATTTCAACTCTTCCGCTCTGGTTTTAGTCAGAGATATCCCCAGAGCATCCTCTTTCAAAATTGTCTGACAGATCTCCCGATTTTCCAACCAAATATCTACCTCTGAGTCCAGTTAGACTTAGTCTGCAGTTATCGTATTCTTGAAGACCCATTTTGTTTAGGTGCTATTCGCAATTACTATTTCCTGTGGTCAACGCTAATAACCTTTTATATGGGTAGTCCTTTGACATTTGGCTAACATAACCTTATAATACCTCTACCTAGTGGAGCAATTGTTTCAGCAACAGCAGAAAAGATACTAAAACTAGTTTTATACTAGTTCGTTTGTAATTCATGTGTCCTTTCACCTAAACCAATTCCCATTTCTTTTAAGTTACAAATTCGTTCACGTTTTAATTTCCGAAATCCGATGACATTCTAGGTTTAGACCTTCGGCCAAGATACTGGCTCTATTTGGGACTAATTCATCTTCTATTAATAACGTGAACTCCTTCTGACATACATGGGGTTTTCAGATCTCAAATCCTATGCTTTATAAGTTGCATAATCTTTCAATGGTCGTAGATTGTAACGTTCGATGTGCAACCGAAATTATGTTAAAGATGATGTTTTCTTTATCAAAAAATCCAGCGAGAGAATTGCTAGAATTACTTTCATACCATGGAATTCTGATTTTAGATGTATGTACTTCCTATACTTTATCCTACAGAAGAATGTATATTCATAAACGTAAACGATTTTTGCCATCACGGCATATGTGATAATAAAACTTTCAAATTTACAAGTACGCGCTTCTTCTAACTGAGAACCCTATTACGCTAGAGACTTTTACGAGAAAGAAATATTGAAACGGGTTTAGTGTCCAGACTATATGCAGGTCAACAGACTGTCATCCTGGATAACGAAGATTCTATGCGAATATTCTTGGTATCTCCAATCGCTTGGTCTTTTAAATGAAGAACTGAGCTATCATGTCTCCTTGAATCTGGGGACAGTGATTCGAACACCTGGAGGGTTGTCGTCAATTCGCTATATAAGATTAAGCGAATATATTGACGACCAACTCCCAAGCCGTCACGGAATGCTTGAGAGAGCAAAATTTTATATGATTTTTCAGCCTTACAAATTTCTTCTTAGAAAGCATTACATTCAGATGTTTCTACAGTTAAGAGGCTGCATTCAATTCATAAAAAACTGCTAAAACTGAGTAGGAAGTGGCACATAGCAGAGTTAATTTTCTCGCACTACTAATTTACGGAACTACATACATACATATAAGCAGCACATTTTTTGAACTACTCATCGAAGTTTTATCTTCCGCCTTGTGCTTCAATGCCCCTAACTATATAGCTGTCAATTCATATAACCGCACACTCAATCAATATCCCCGTTGATAACCCTTGTAGCGCCACTGATTACCCCATCGTGGAGCATTTGCGACTTTTTGTTTTATTTTCTAATTAGCATTTTCGATTATCAACAATTAAATTCCTCTCTACAATCAATACAAACTTGTATACTACTTGTATACGAGTACAACAAAAAAAAAAAAACTTCTGTGTTCAGGCGACTCTAATCAGACTGTTCTTTTTTTTTTTCAATTTCAGATCACCACTTCGTCATTCAGCAAGATTATCCGATGATGCTAGATTCAAAGACGCTAGGTGAGTACTCAGAAGTCTCTTCAAAATATATGTATATTTCCAATCTACTCAATGTCATGAGCAAGGTCACCCTTCTTGAGAAAAATCTGTTGCTCGAGATCTTTGTGCAACACAAATGCTTACAAATGAGGCTGGCCTCAAGGAGGTGATTAACACCCCTTACCATCAATTCGTCGTAAAGTACCAGCCTCCCTATTTTTTGTTGTTGTTTTATTCAGTGTTCATATGATGAAATCGATCGACATTGGAATACTTTCATAAAAATCATATGAGCAAACCACTCGCGGGGGTGTATCTGTGTGTGTGTTAATATTCAAGAATTAATGTTCATTCTTCTTTCTTTTTTTTTTATTCCGCTTTATGTTAGGTTTTTCTTTTATTTTTGTGCTGCTCGTACGTGCGATAGTTCGTTGTCTCTTTATGTAAAACGAGCTAAAGATGAGGTGAATCTAAGGCCTTTGTACGTTTGGCGTTGAGCACCTATTTTTTCTACATTTGTTTGGAATAAGATGTAGAAAAGTTTTTTTTGTTTTTTCGAAAAAGAAATTTTTAATGTAAGCTCAGCAACGTTTTGCTGTTTTTGTTTTTATTGTGTGTGTGAGCAATTTATGGTTCTGTTCGGTTATATTCGGCGTATGGACTTTACGGATGGTTTTCGAAGAAGTAATGTATTTTTAAAAAAAAATTCTTTTGAATGGTTATGACTTTGGAAAATACGAGCTGTTTCCGGTGAAGTAGTAAAAATTGTAATTTATTTTTAGATGTGAATTTTAATTTTTTTTCTTGAAATACAGAAGATGTCATTTTTTGTTGGATTGGTGCTATAATGCTATCGAGAAGGGGTTGTTTTCGAAAACAGGAGAAATGTGCTATTTTTAAAATTAACCGATTTGGTAAGGTTAGAGGGCTCTAAAGCAGAACAACATAAACAAAATTAAACTGTGAAACTTCCAATTGAAATGTGAAGATTTTGTAGTCTACATATGTACATACGTATATTAACTTACCTATTTCTTGTGGATTATTGTAAATGAAGGTTATCGTTGGGAGCAATGAACTAAAATGATTTCTTGAGTCATATTAGCTCTTTTCTGTTTTATTTGATGAGGGTTTTGGTTCTTTTCCCTCTATCTGAAATCCTCTGTCTGTAAATACATGTGCGTGATAAAATACAGCTGATTGAATTACCATTAGTGTGAACTAAATTTTCCATGTGTGAACAAGTGGCAAAATGAATTTTCTTTTTGTTTACCCCAAGAAAGCGTAAGCCTTGTTCATTTCTACACTGTTTTTGTTTTTGTCAATTGATTCGTCTCATGGCACTGAATTACAATTATATGTCGTCGTTCCCCTTCCAAATTGGAATTTTAGCAGTATAGCGAATAACAACAAAAACTTGCTTTCTAGTAGGCAATTTTTGACATCAAAGTGTGGCAAAATGGCAATACCCATGAAATGAGCTGCCATTTTAATTATATACAAGCACGTATACACACAAAGAGCCATGCGCATTTTCAGCTGATATTCAGTGCTTTTCAGTTTTGGAGCTGAAAGAATGATGTATGTAGCTCATGTCTACTAGCTTAATTTGGTCATACAACGAGTTAGGTTAAATAAAGCTCCTTATTTACTTAACGTCTACTTATGTATACACTGCGGTCTTATCGACTCCGGTAATGTTGTTTTTAATTCTTCATACCAAGATTTTTGGCATCGATGATCGCTTAGTTTTTAAAACAAAAAAGTAAGATTGATCTTGGTCGTTTCGAACATGAGCATTTGAAAACTTACTTCGTCGAAGAGTGTCTGTAAAGTTTCTTGGTGAATTCGTACCAATAGTAGTCGTCGAATCTTCAAGGGCGTCCTAGTAAAAGTATACTATTTATGTATGTATATTTAAACATAACTTATTTTAAATAAAGTGAACAAATTGAATTATTCACGCCTAAAATCCTGACACTACGTTCGGAAATCGTATGTAGTTTACCCACTTAAAAAATCTTATATTGCATTATGATTTTGCTCTCGTATCTAAGAGGCTATACGACGTGGAAATTGTTGCCGCTACAAATCAATTGTTCTTCATACAGTGTGTCTGGTTGTACAGTCCTACTGAAATTATATATCATCAAGATCCATAATAAATAGTTGAGGCCACAAAACTCAGTTATTTTAGTGCTGATGCCAACGTCATTCACAATTAATGCATTTCCGATGTCATTTTCGAAAATTTGTTTGCTCACGAATATGTACATATATCCGGATGAGAGTACAGCTCATCGGCATCAGTGATGAAGGACCTAAAATCACAGAATTTTTTTTTCTAACAGTTGATCGACTTATCTGAGTTGTTCTGTTATAAGTATTTGTTTTCCATGCTAATCTGCTCTGCAGCATGTCGCCCTTTCGTACGTCTAATGTGTTTTTCTCTGTAATTTGTTGGAGTTTTTTACTTTTAAAAAAATTGGTCTAAATTTTGTTAGTCAGTTGATTATGTGTTTCTTTAATTACTTAATATTTGCATGATCTGTTCCTCTAAAAACCAGCCTGTAGAAATTTCAGCTCTGCGCTTACAATCATAATGGTGATATTCGAACCCGCATACTTTAGTTACACCCGTACCTAATTAAGGAATGTAATGCAGGCAAACCGCACAAGGTCATTGAATTGAAATGATCTCATGTCATTGTTTTAAAACACAACTTCCAGCTCTGTCCCCTTGCATTATCAAAATAGCCGCATCCGTATTTACATATTATTTCAGAAGAGGGGATGAAGTTTTCTCATCTCACATTAACGCTCAGATATTTGTCAATGCTTTTTGTATCTTTTTTTATTTTAGTTAGTCTAGTTCTCTTAGCCTAAATTGAAGTTTCACAGACTATGGTTGATATCACCATCATGGTGTATAGCACTATATATGTACATGTATATTTGTATGTAGGTTCTTTTCCTCAGGAATACTTGTTACTACTTTCTTCATTCCATAGTAATTTGGTATACAGAAAATTCCTACTTGTATATCATTCTTTATCAATTAAATCTTATATTTGCCTAGAATAGGGTATAGCTGCTGTCTTGATTATAACTTCCACTACACCATGGTCTTGTTAATAAGTTGCCTGTATCAGAGCATTGTCCTACATACTTTAGTTCAAAATTTGTTAATCTGTGCAGGATATCGTCTACGACTAAGCTCTAAATTTATTAAGGTGATTGGGGCTTTTCTCAGGGACAGCCTAGTTGACGCATTAGCTGTAATGATGTTGTGCAGTTCATTAGAAAGCCTAATGTGAATTCTTGCACCTAAAACACTTAGTCCACCGTTCCAAAATCGCATTAGAAACAAGACTTTGGTTAGTTTCTACATCTACTTGAGAATTATTTAATGTTTTATATATATGAGGCATAGTAAAGAGGGCGTGGCATTTCGGATTTTTGAGGGCACTACCGCGATAACTTTTGACTGAAAATTGTTTCTTTTTTTTCAAAACCCTCCCACCAAAAGTGGCCGCGACTCTTTATGGTGTTCAGGCGAATTATGGAAAATTGTACTGCGTATAAGTTTTGTTTTAATAATTTTATTTTTGTTAACGGCTGTAGCTGTTTGGTAAGCCATTTCTACATACACCTTATATTCTTCATATGTATGTAAATTTTAACCCTACTCCGAGAAGATATAACAGAAAAATAAACAATTTTTAAAACTATCGTCATACATATTTTTAACGAAAAACGTGGAATGCCATCTAATAGTATATGCCACAACTATCTTTACCACAATCATTACAGTCGTTTTCGAGAAAATCAATTTTTATTAAAATCGGTTATGAACTATTCTTAATTTTGAGGTTAAAGTGAAAAATCTGAATCCACCTCGAATCCAAGTGGTGAAACCACCACCACCAGACGCATATGAAGTTTAAAGCAGATGTCTCTAATTTTTAGAACAGACAGAATTGGCGGAACCGCATTTTGGAGCTCTACATCATAGTAATTTCAAGTTTTATTAAAATGAGATTGAATTTTTTCACGAAACCAATACTTGCCCTTAGAGTGAGTATGTAATGTATGTATGTAATGTATGTATGTATGTATATGGGCAAGTAGAAAGGATGCGGTGAGCATGTTTTTCTCGCACATTTTCGAGAAATGTTCACCATTAACTACAGGACAATACCGTGGCAACATGACCCATACATACATGTATGTACATATGTCATAAGAATATGTAAACTATTAATTTTCTTGCAAATTGTGCATTTGGATTCCCATCGATATAGTGGGTCTCATCATTTGGAACTCCTATTTGGAGCTACCATATGGACCAATTAACCATATCATATCATCATTAGGCGTTTTTCTTTTTTAGTTCAGAACGGGGCTCTGAACAGAGCCTGAACATGTCGAGCGCGCTCTGAGCACGCTCTAAACGAAAAAAGAAACACGAATCGAGTGCTCTAAGCGCTCTGAACTAAAAAAGAAACACAAACATTTTTTTTGACAACTCAGGCTCTGCTCTGAACTAAAAAAGAAAAACGACTATTATCTGCAGTGTTTATCTCTCCAAATGTACTAATATTTCTGAAAAAAAATAACACCCAACAACCCGACGCAGTCGACTCTTCCTAGAACCGAAAAATTAGATTACCTAAACCGCTTGTGCCGTCAACAAACCCTAACAATATGTTGCTTTTGGTTTTTATTTTTATGTAATCCCTTTGAGACCGAAGAAATTCCCTTAACAAAAAAAAAACGATAAATCACTTGAGTTAGATAAATCCCAGCACGTGGCTTCGAAGCAATTTTATGTTGAATCGATAAATTGGAAAGCCGAGAGGAGAGATTTGTCCACACAGTTCGACTCCTCAGTCTATTTCCCATACTATCTGGTTAACAGTCCAATATCTCATCTTCTGATCTGGTATTCTCCAACTTGTAACCCATTCGAAACCGAACTCATCCGCAGACGTGCAATTATCAAATGAGGTCAATTAGTTCTACTATGATGTCGGGACATGCACATCGGGTGTGGTGTGATGTATGTATATGGATTTTACTTGATTTGTCGCACACGTCACACCTCATCACTTTTTTTGGTGCGCTACTGACCAGGAAGTTTCAACAGCCAAACAAGCCCTGACACATAACAACTTTCAAATGCGACACTTTTACAGTCACGTCGCGTCTCGGTCGCAACCGCATTTACACTGCTCAATTATTAATAATCACAATTCGTGTGCACTTGTTCGCTTACAATAACCAAGAAGTAAAGTTGTGTACAATTTTTCAATTTTTTCACATCTACTCCCCAACAAAAAGATTTTTCGGTTCAGTTTGGTTTTGTCGGTCGAATCGGATTGGGTTTTTAATTTTTTTTTTTTTTTTTTTCGCGTGTCACTCTCTACTTTGTACACACATTTCGCTGTACATTCGTAGATGAGAACTTTTTTTTTTACACAGTGAGAGGAACTAAAAAAAAATAAAATCTTAGTCGCAAAGACGACGTCGTGCGGTGTGATAGCTTTGCGTTGGTTTTATTCGATTTTTTTTGGATAAATTTCAGAAGGTCTTGAGCGATTCGTTTTTCGGTTTTGGAACTTCAATCAAGTTTTGCGCGCGGTTGTAATTAGTAAGGAAATCAACCGCTGATGTGTGTATTTGGGTGTAATCATAATTTTTTTGTGGTTAAATATTATTTATTACAAAAGTATCTATTAGGTTCGGAAAAGTGTATCTGCTACATTGTACATTGTGGTGTGTGCGCGCATTGTTGACGTTGGTCAAGTGAAAAATTGTTTGTGTTTTTATTTTTATTTTTGTGGTTTGGAATGTTCTTAACGGAAAATCAATCCGTTAGAAGAGAAGAGGTAGAGAGAAAACGTTTCGTTTAGCTGTTGGCTTTTAGAATAGACTGTTTGATTGCTGTGGCAAATGGATATTTAAGGTTCTGGACATAGGGTTTGATAGTATTTATGTATGTATATTCCTTGGGATCAAATGCTCCTATGTTGTTATGAAGATAGGGTATTTAATTTATGTAGGTCATGAAGTTATTTAATTACGTTTCTGGATTGCGATAATATACATACATACATACATATGTATGTATTTTGCGGTATTTGCATCTGAACAGTTACTGAGTCCGAGAAGTCTATCGGAGTTATATAATTTTTAGAATCAAAGTTGCTCAGCACTAGGGAACGTTGTATTCACGAAGAGTAATAGTTGAAGGACTGTGAGCGCTGGTACCTTTCTGGCATCTTCTAAATTTTCTATTCCATTTCTGATCCACTTTACTGTTTTAAGCACGTTTCCTCAATTGCATTCGATAATGGACTCCACGACCTCGTACATGCGTCAACTTCTCATTCAATATACCTTGTCGCGTAATGTGGGATACGCCCGATACGTTGATACCTAATAAAACGAAATCGATTTTCTATTTAGTATCATACGAAGGTTTCGAATCCTTATCGAAACTCGTTGCATCAAACTTTCCCCCTACAGAATTATAGGAATTTATTCCGTCAAACCATTGACGTTGGATGAAGCTTGAGTTCCCTTCTACACAGATGGTGGCGAAAGGTGACTTCGTCAGCCCAAAATGTCTCTGCGGCCTGGTGGTCATTATTCAATCAAGGAAGCCAGGATTGACATTAATCAATAAAGGAAGCCTTATATCTCATGGGGGCTCGGCAAATAGAACACCATTCTCATAATACAAAATTCGGCAAAATAAATAACATAATAGTTACATAAGGATCTGGAACGCCTTTATTATGTGCAAACAAGCTCGCCGATATCATTTTAAATGTTCTCTCAGGAAGCGAATCTATTTTGAATCATTGATTCAACTCTGTAATAACTGTGGATTATAGCTTATGCATAGTTTACTTGTTCTGTACCTGACTTGAAGGTGATGAGTTCTATTTTGCCTAGTTTGGTGTCCATGGATCTTTCCATGGGGGTCTTCGGAACATCTGCCGATTCTGTATATAGAGTCTCCCATGAACCGAGATTGAATGTTAGTGAAAGATTCAGCAAGTTATCGATTTTCTCGAGGCTGAACCTGAATAGAATACTCAAGACCCAGTCTGACAGTTGTTTTTCACAAAATATGAAGCTACATCGATGTTCGACAGAGTTGATATCTTCTGCTAAGGTTTTTGGATTTTTTTAAAATTTTTTGGCGCAACAGGTCCATGGGACCCAGGGCCTAGCTTCTCACAACCATTCGTGTTGTGCGTGTTATATTCTTCACATGAATGGAAGGGACCTACTGTTTAATGCCGGATCCGAACGGCAATTTTGAGAAGCTTTTTCATGACATTTACTCTCGGATGTTTGTCAGACGCTCGCGAGAGGTGGGGCCGTGAAAGAAATTTTAGGTGTTGTCTGGGGATTGAACCTGGAACCCCTTGCTCCGTAGTCCAACGCACTAACCACTTGAGCTACGGCGCCCACTAAAATTACAGTAGAGGTAAAGTTTTTGGATAGCTTTGTTTAAATCAATGAAAGCTACATAGACCGACCCGCTATTGAACTCATTGAACTGTTGAATTCAAACACATTACTAACTAAGCAACCTATTCTTAATTTATACTTTATACTTCATTTGATGTGCCACCTGTTTTCAATATTATTTGTTTCAGTAAACTGCCTCAGCAATCAATTAGTTCCCATTTGTTTTACATAAAGCGTAACACATCCGTTAGCAATTAAATAGCCACAGTATCGCCAACCCTGACTGGAAAGAGGGCGTTTTATTTTTAATAACTGAGATAATTTACCCTGACTTACACCTACTTTTCTCGACACTGCTCTATTTACAAATTATCTCCAAAACTCTGACGTAAGTCGAAAAAAAATTCCTCGCTTATCACATTCATTTGTGGTTGCCAAAATTAAAAAAAGAACATAAATATAAAATTCAGGCCGGTATTTCATTGAAAACAAAAAAATACACAGATTTGTATTTGAATTTTTGAAATGAAATGTTAAACAACCAGACCAAGGCAACATCGTAGTTTGTGCTAAAAATACCGCTCCCATTTAATAATAGTCGAGTGAACAGTGTGTAAGCAAATTATTTAGAATTGAGTGAAAGTAACCTTTTTCTCGCCAAATGTCAACACTTATTTTTATGTGCAGATTAAACGTGACTAAGGAATGAATTTGTGAATTTTCAATTGCGTTTCGTACGACTGCTTCCGACTGAAATAGTACATAAACCGCAAAAATAAATTAATTTAGAGAAATTAAAAACGCGTGTAAGGTAGAAAAACAATTAAGTATAATTAGCCAAATATTTAGAAATAACAAAACTACACAAATCTATAGATAGAGATCGTGCAAATTATATAAAGATACAAAAAAAAAAAAAGAATCTTTCTGTTAGACACACTGAAGAAGTGACACGCACGATTTATCACTTAGGAGAGGCAGAGACAAACACGTAACCTTTTTGTATCTGGATAACTACGCTAAATGTGCAAATAGCAATGATCTACAATGTTTTTGTTTGATCTAAGATTTGCAAGATACCATCAACGATTTTTTATTATTTTTTGTGTATTCATATAGTTAGCACTGATATCTTAGTTGTATGACAAAAAGATATATGGATGAGATGCAAGTAATTGTCTTTGCCCATAAATAGAATGGAAAGAACCAGAAAATTCTTTTGATACAGGGTGGAAGTGAAAGAATTTTTCTGCCATATGTACCTACATACATAAATACCGAAATAAATTTCATCTGGAGGTAATAAAGACCACCGCTATCAGCAGATAGATGGGAATATTTTTGGATGACAGTTGAACTTTGTCTTGACGTACAAAATTTGTGGTAGACACGATTGATTTGCGCGACCAGAAATTACTTTTCTTTTTGTTCCGTTATCGTTATTTGTTCTTACTACCTCGTGGATAGTAGTAGTTGCTCTAGACTAGTAGTTGGCGTTGTGTATCTTTTCTTAACATTAGATGCCATTTTTGACGTTTCTATATGGATATTTGCAAATAACATTTTTGTTGTGGACTTTGTTCTTCTTGTGATGTCAGCATGATTCACGTATGCAAGTATGTAGCTGGACAGATTTTTCGACACTAGTGGCGGTGGAATTTCGTACAATCTTTTAAAAAACTATGTATTTATGTACATATCTTCTTGTCTACAACTTTTTAGACCTCAGTGCTCTCTGCGAAGTAACTTCTGATTTAAATGAGTCAGTGGGTGTTCAACATTGTAATGCTGCTTAGGTGAATGGGTTTTGTAGTGATGCCAAAATTAGATATAGCTTTCGATAGCTCGTCTCTATTTCCACTGGCATAAGTGACTTGGACACCGATAAATTAATGATGTGTATCAATTTAAAATTTTAGGGTATTTTCCTATACCAGTAATTAATAGTAGTTTGAAAATTCGATCAACGATGAAGTTGGCTCAGTTTACAGATTCGATCTTCAGAATCCGACAAACGATGCTGATATTCCTCTTAGCTCATACTTCGGCTCATATCATAAGAAATACTCATATCATTAGAGTATGTTTTGCAATCACCGTCTATCGTTTTTTTTATAACCCGGGCGGCAGGGGTTTTGTCGATTCTCATTTGAAATGAATGGTTTATCCTGCCTGACAGCGGTCATCTTGGTCATGATTGCCATTTAACATCTGACTCTTAACTAGTATAAGGATATAAAGCGAAAACTTGACTGCTAAAACTAGGTGTCGGTATCAGTGTTCCTAATATGTTTCGGCAACAATCTGAAGAATGAAAATACTTTTCAGTTTCCACTCTGATCAGGTTACCCTTATTTGAAAGCTTAATGAAGGTACGTAACCTTAGCTTGCCCTAACTTGCTTGATGACGGAAGGAATTGTGTTAAGGAGAATCTTGAGAATTACATATGTACACGCAAATGGGTCACAAATAATCCATTGTATGAATCGAACGATTACCCCTTATCAGTTCATTAACACAATCCTTATAACATGTGTTCTGTCGATCGAGATGTTTTTCAAGATGTTACTAAGCATTCAGTTTAAGAAGTGAAAGCATCTAATACCACCTTTTGCATTATTATGGGACCTAGGCCCTATCTTCTCACAACCATATATTCTTCACACAAATGTGTGATGCCGCCGTATCCCAAGAGCAATGTGTTTTTTGTTTTGCGAAGCGTTTTCATGACATTAATACTCTTGACATACAAAACTTTAGTGTTGTCTTAAAATTAAACCTCCAATTTCTGCTCAGTTGTCTGCGTACTAACCACTGAGCCCCGCCGGCCCTTTCGCATTATTAGAACCTGCTTCTTCCGCTACATATGCGTGCTAAAGTAGTAGATTCCTCAGTATTAACTTCTTTTAAATTTTATCTAGGTTGTATCCTGTATTCGGCTTTCAACGCTTTAAGCTTGACTCGTTTTTCCAATCGATGATTGCTTCAATTTCAGAGTTGAGTTCTATTGACTTCTTACTGTAAGCTTCAACAAGTTAAGAGTCCCGGAAGGAATAGAATAAATTTAGAGTTAGATAAGATACTTGGGTCACAGTATAACGTCAAGATATTTCACATGGTCAAAACCACGTAACTAGAACAATTTGAAGCTGAACTGGTGAACAAAGTTTTGGGTTTCCTCGATTGACGTGAACTTTAGAAAGCTTTATCCCACTAAGAGTGTTTTGGATTTTACTCTAGACTATGATCATAACGTCATTTAGGATGACTTTACACTGGAGAATGGCTTTGGTTACCGATTTCCTTACTAAACTTTCCGAGTATAGTTAATGGTTTGATAGCTCTACTCTCTCTGTATTACCCAAAAATTATGCACGACTACTTACTTAAGTAGTAGTTTTCTATGAGCGTCAGCAATACACAATTCTTTTTTCTAAAAATGTTATCATTCAAAAACATTGTTGAACTGTCAAAGAAATGTCAGCGTCGGGTTGTGACCCCACAATCTCGAAAACCAAAATCCCGAAAAATTGGGTTGGGTACGAAATATAACAATATAAAAATATAACAATGTAACAAAGCATCTAATCCTTTTCGGCTCAGGATCATAAGTCCACAGGTTATACATAAGTCCACAATTCGATTTGTGCATAAACAGTGGAATATGGAGGGGCATGTGCCCTCCTGCAACCCCCATGCTTGGAGTCACTGTTGGATTTTGAGTAAGTGCGAGGTTGGGTATATGCAAAATTTCTTTAAATCGATACAAAAATTTTCATATTCGGAATTTTGGCGTTTCGGGATTTTGGATTTTCGTGATTTTGCATTTTCGCTTTTCGGGATTCTGTCCGACTCCCGTCAGCGTCACCCCTCAATAACAATCAAATCACAAAATGGCAATAAAATAAAATGGTGCATTTACGTTTTTCGGCTTTTATGCATGCATACGATAGAATTAAATCACGTGGTACACACATACGTACATATTTCGTAAACATGTAATTGTCAATTTGTTCACATTGCTTACCTATAGGTGTTAGGAGCAACTATCTCATTCATTCAAAGAACGTGAACAAACTAGGCCATTGTCATACAGTTCACGGCTTCCATTAATCATATGGTCCAACATTTCCAAAATTGTCATCTTTACTTCTTGACATTCTCTTCAAAAAATACACCCCCCAGGAACTGAATATGAAGCACTCCATTTTATAAGCGTTCTGATAAAATAAAATCTTCCGTTTACATGTGTTTTACAATTTACGAGCGACGCGTTTATGATTGGCCTCGCTTGTCTTTTCGTATGCACAAGGCATAGGCACACGGCGAAAATCAAATAACCATAAAACTTATATTTAACATTTAGATCACAGTTTTGTGCCATTAGCGCCTCGATATAAATTTTCCCTGACGAATTTTTATTGTTTTTACGAAAGAGCACAATTAAAAGCAAATAAGTATTCCATGAGAGATAGATGGAACGATTTTTTTAATGATTTGCAATTGTAGTGATTAGGCATTCTTGGTTTTTTTTTTTTATGTGAATGTGCGAACGTTTGGTATCATGTTTCTGAGGCGTGCCTAGACAGTGATGCAAAATTGATTTTATGTCAGAATAAGAATATCGTTACTTGTGCAGATAAGAAAATTTGAGAAAAATTAATTCATCCATATAATGATAAATCCGTGGGCGCCGTGGCTCAAGTGGTTAGTACGTTGAACTACTGAGCGAAGGGTTCGAGGTTCAATCTCCAGCCAACACCTAAAATTTCTTTTCTTTCACGGCCTCACCCCTCGCGAGCGTCTGACAAACATCCGAGAGTAAAACTATCATGAAATAGCTTCGCAAATAAAAAATTGACCTTCGGGCACGGCATTAAACAGTAAGTCCCTTCCATTTCCATTTGTGTGAAGACTATAACACGTACAACACGAATGGTTGTGAGAAGCGAAGCCCTGGGTCCCTGTTACGCCAAATATTTGTTTTCGTAATGGTAAATCCTTTTTTTTATTAAGGAAATATTAAAGTTTGTTTCACGAAGGGTTAGTAGACTGAAGGCTGAAGGAGTACGGTCGTGCAGAAAAAAATGGATCATTTCTTATTGAGGCTTACTCATTGTGTTCTCCAGAGTGCGCAGCGCTTATTTGTTTTTGATTTCCTATTCTTGATAACAGGGACTCATACTATTCAATTAAGCTTCCTTACGAATTTATCCTTGATTAAGCTTTGGATAACCCCAGTCTTGAGCTTATTGTCGCGATTTTCGGAACTAGTCAATTTCATTTTAAAGATGCCTTTGTCTTTGTAACCATTGTTCATCCTATATGATCTATCCTGTCTACTTAGTCAAAATCTGTATGGAATTGTCTTGTTAAAAATATTTCACATCATTCACACATTTTGAAGTTTGCTGGTTCTTAAACCCATAAATACCTACATAACCGTTGACGCTCTGAAAGGTGTAAATCAGTGAAGAAGCATAATTTACTTTTAAAGATATTAAATTTAAAATCGAATATAAAATCTCATTTACTGCTGTTATGTGCCTTATCGCATAATTTTTTTAGTTACTTACAGTTGCTGAATATTATTCACCCTGATTCTTGCTATAACTATCACATCAGAGATAGAAAATCAAGACAATCCCCCTAATTATGTTATCTTCAAGGCAATCTTAAGTCTTTAGATCCAAAATAACTACAACTCCTTCACATGTGACGCCAAGAAAAGAATCGAATCAAAACAAGGTCAAAAACCAGCACCTGGCGGCCAAAAAACACTTGTGCGTAGCCCTATCTCCTCGAGATATCATTGTCACATGCGATACGACAACGTTTTTGAATCATTGGTCTTTTAGGTTCGAGCCATGTTAGTGTTAAAGGCAATGATTGTAAAAATTTGGTTTTTGTTTCCTCAATAAAACCGGCCACAGGTGTTCTGTGTTTTCCAAATTGTGTGTAGCTAGTGTATTCCCATCGTCAGTGATTACCAATTTCAAACTCATTACTCATATGGATTTGGGAACTGATAACGAGTAAAGGAACCTTCAGTCTCGTTGCGTAGCGCAGGTGTTTTATTGACACTGAGGCGACCCCAAGAAATCTCACTTTCCAATTGCAGTTCTCAAAGTCCACTTCCAAAACAATTTTATAGGTACTCCTCCACTGATTAGATAGACCGAAAGCTTTAACAAATCTTCTTATTTCTCGACCGTCTGTGGTGGTGACTAGACTATAGGTTGGTAATTAAGTGTACATAGATACATATGAACAGAGAAAAGATAAAAATATTTTTTCGCTTGACAAAATTACATAACGACAGCAGCAGCA
Source organism: Xylota sylvarum (assembly GCA_905220385.1). Taxonomy (NCBI): domain Eukaryota; kingdom Metazoa; phylum Arthropoda; class Insecta; order Diptera; family Syrphidae; genus Xylota; species Xylota sylvarum. The sequence goes on along the minus strand of LR999957.1, from coordinate 89,877,991 downwards.
ACGACGGCCGCAACATGGTGTGAACAAAATGAAATGTGAACGAGTATAACGACGTTTAGTTTGCCGCTCGAATCGATCGGCGGATGACACGCGAACAGCAAACTACCGTTCGGTTGAGCAGCATCTGCGAATGGATGGATCTACGGTTGAAAATTCGATACTTGTAATTAAAACTACATTTTTTTTTCTTTTTTTTAAGAGAATTTCGTAAATTAGTTTAAACTAAAAATATGGCGCGCAAGGGAAGTGAAAATAATCCGCGATCATCAGTGACAAGTGTAACAGGCAAAATGCCACCCAGTCCAAGTGTTGAAAGTCTAACCAAGTCCAAGAGTGAGCTGGATCTAGTGAAAAATAAAAGTAACTTATTTCTTATTAAGTCTTATAGTTTTATTGACAAAACGTCAAAGTCCAGTAGTTGTAATAAGATCCATAATGGAAAGCACAGTGAAGTGACAGATCTCGACGATATACGTCAGCTGTTGATGTATAACAACAAGAAATCATCGAAAGAAACCGAGTCAGATTGTGATGAGTCGCTGCTGCGAAAAAAAAGTTTTGGTAGCGTTAAATTGCGACGTCCCAAGTCACTGCCTGTGTCGGGAATTGTTAAACGAGAGTCCTTTCTGAGACAAAGTTTTCAGAGCATTCGAAGGAGTTTTACCAAAAAACCGGCCTCTGTTAATAATGGTGGGAGTATGATAAGTTCTTCGTCGAGTGGTGGCAGTGAAAGAACGCATTTCGAGAGTGATTTCGAAGGGGAGGAGATGAATGGTGGCAGCGGTGCTAGAACGCGTAGCAATCTGGGCGAATTGAAAGAAGAAGACGAATCTCGGATTTCAAGATCGACCAGTGTTCGAACAATGGCGGAACTAGAGAGGTGAGTTTAAAGTTAAAGTGGGCTTATTAGTTTTACTAAGTTGTTTTCGTTTCGTGCGTCGGTTAAAAGTTTACGGAATGGATCCATTGTTCCTTTCCTTTGAACTCGATTGGCTTGGATAGGCGATGGTGAGAATTTCTGAGTGGCAAAACACTGAAATGATTCACTGTTTATTGTTATGGGGTACGAAGTATTGTCAATAACCTTAACTTCGTCTGAAAAGAAGCAAAATTGTTCCACTAATAAACCATTTGATTTTTCATTCAAGTTGGTGTATACCTGTGGCGGTGGATGTACATATTTGATAAGCGTATAGGCAAGCCAAGAGTAAAGATGCAATTGCGGATCAATTTTTTTCCATAAATTTTGTAGAGAAAGAAATATTTCATGCCTACCCAGGGATTTGTTGCGTTGCGTTTCATTTCGATGGAAGGTACTTATATACATAAGTTAAACAATTAGCTTTTGATTCTGGGATAAGAATATGGATGCATACATCAACTACATATTAGTGGAGAGAGTTTCCAATAACGTGGGTTCACATATGTACATAAGTAAGCCAAGGATTTCACTGGAGGGTCTGGTAAAATTACTATTAGCCTTCTTTAGGAGACTACTGGACCTTTTTTACACTAATAGTAGTGAACAGATTTTAAACGTACACCTTTGTCTAACGATATTCATTAATTCCAAATTCTATTCGACTTAGTTTGTAATAATAATGTTAAGGGCTTCACTATGTCGACATCTCACTGAGGAGTATATTGAGCAGTCCTCAGTTGACGTATGCCAATATTCTTCTGACTTTTTTTCAACATATCCTCTCTCAGTTGTATTCATTTAATTGAAAATTACACCTTTGTTTCTTTCTGAGGATGTACGAAATGCTCCGATTCATACATCTGGTATGTAAATATATTCGGAATCGGCATAATTTTCATGAGCGCATTACTTACTCGTCAAGCATCGTAACTTTTATATTCCAGATGTTCTTTAAACGAGAGGTTGGCCTTAACGTACTTGGTGCATTTCTGGCATGGAATAATGGCCTAGATAACATACATATATTCAAATTGAAAACGAGCGTACAGTGTTCTGATGGAACAACAGGGGAGGACGGGGTTGTTTATAAGAGGGTTACTTTGTAATACGTAAAAAAACGGGTGTTTTGATAATAAATATCAAATAGTCTGAAAGATAAAAATGTGTTTCGCCCAGCTTCTACGAAATTTTTCCGCTTAATGTTGGCTACTAGCAGTCCATATACATATATATATATGTCAATGACTACAGTATAGGTATAAGTCGGTTTTGTTGTGGACGTGAAAGACTTTGAAAGAAGTTGTGGACGTGACTGTCAAAATCACCGGTTGTCAGTTGTGCTCCTGTTATATGTGTGTACATATGTACGCGTGTTTCCTTCAATTGTAGAAGGTTCAGTAAATTTATTAATTGTCTTTCAATGGGGCTAAGTAAGGTTAAAAGATGTGGCTACCTCAATCAATTATGTCAAAATAGCCAATGTAAGTACATACATACTACTACATCTACGTATAGCTATCTTCCTAAAAAGGTTCTTGATAAAGTACATTTGGTTTTATGTTTATTTTGAACTTGGTTTTGTTACTCATAGACGTTTTGTAAATAAAAGAAAGCTGTATACGTTTTACTATGTTACAACCAACCCCGACGTCGAGCCTAAAAGTGAAGTCCGCCAATATTTTAGTAATACGCTTCAGGGATTATTAGTCGTTGTCAAGAATGTGCCTACATACATACATATAAGGCGAAACAACCTAGATTTCCCAAGGGATTAAACCGATTTTGTAACTTAAATTCGTCAATGATTCGATTACAAAATTTAATTTGGTTAGAAATTTTCTCAAGGAACTTGTCGGGAAAAAATAGTTTCTGTACTATATGTATTTTTAGATTAGGTATTAAAAACAATTGTTGGTCTCCAGCTTTCATTTTTCATAATTAGAAAGAAAACTGCGCCATCTTTAGTAGACCTGAACAGACTAACTAACGCCTTCTCTTGTCAGATATTTTCTGAAAACAATACTCTCCTTGAGATTTCGTATTTTTCAACCTTATGCATGTGTCGACAGAAATACATATTTACAGCTCTGTTATAGTTTTATTTTCTATTGCCTCAATATTTGTTTACCACCTGTTATCGAAGTAATTTCTAAGCGAAATGACGCGAAATCAGCTGTTGCGTCAGAGTTTTCTTATCGTCAACCTTGGCACATTTCAACTTAGCCGACATTGAATTAAATTGAAATGACACAGTGTTTACTAAGTAGATGACTGGTGAAGAATTACAATTCAACCAAAAGGTAGTTTCTTCACACTGGTATAAGTATGTATATTATTTTTTTTAATTAAATATATAATCATATTCTTTTATAAGGACACACCCAAAGAAATAAATATTTTTCTATTTTTGTCCTTTTGTGCAAACAAACACAACTGCCCACTGTGTTCATTTGAAGTTTCTCTTCATTCTCCATAATGTGACAGTGTCCTACCTCGTAAACCAACCCAACCCCCAATTCTTTTAGAAATTAATAGGTTTCTTAAAATAACTCACACCACTACGCCAGCGAAGGTTTTTTTTTTTTTGTAATTTACACTTTCCAAGCCATAAATAGAAACGATATTTAATGATAGATAATTATCTGCCATCAGGATAAGGTTTGAAAAATTGCCTTGTATCCAGTTGTTTTCTTCATTGGAAGAAGTATTATCTTTGTTTTTAGCAAACACACACGCTATTGGCAAATTTAGTGAGTGGGCATTTCGGGTTGGAGGATTGCAGGAAGTTAGGGGTTGTAAATCTTTTTCCAGGCGTCTATAATAAAGTGTGCTCGCCTTGATAGCAAGAAAATGCATGCATGTTTGCATTTAAGAACTAATTTCATCCACATAACGAAAGAAATAAACTTGGGTGCGGAATTTATATGGAAATTTGAGAGAAAAATTGTAAATCACAAGGATTTCTCTATTGCATGAGAAGTTAAGGCGTATATTGACCTCGTCCTTTTTTGCCTTGAAAGAGTTAAATTATTTGCTTGAAGACGTGGTTATATTTGACCCTTTCGCTAAGTTTTTATCATCGTGCACACTCAGTAAAGGAGTATGGTATTAAGTATGTTCATGATGAAAGAAATATGGCTACTGTTTGAAGTTACCCCAAATTACATTTATCGAGTGTACTAACCCTTCCAAATACATAGTAGTTTTGGAAAATTGTAGTATTTCACTGATATTATTGCACTTACCAAACCAATGTTACCGGCTAAGTTCAATGCCAAACGCAACGCAACATAAACTTTTATTGCATAACAAATGACACACCGACAATATTGCAATTTTCTGACTAACAATTAAAGTTTTTGTTTAGTTGCGCTCTGACGGTTTATTTTTTGTCTTTCCTCATTCTATTAATATGTTTATCTCCTATTGTATTATGCCCAGTTGAAGTTTTTCTGTTATAGTGATTTTCGATGATTTAGAAAAGTGAATACTAAACCTTTTCGATGGGTGAACTGTACGAATGGTTATAATTACATTCGGCCTTTGGATGTCAGGGCTATGAGGACTAAAGAACGCAAAGACTGTGAAAAATTATGCTTTACAATTTTTATTGTAGAGATTGTCTTCTAATTATATTTTATGTAAGCCCTCCAGCACTGTAAGGAAGTAAATATCAAGAGTTCATTCATTCTTCTGTTGGTTAAGGCATGACAATCTGAATACAGGTTATGGAAACATAAAGTCTCTTCTTCATCAAATAGTCATTGCATCATTCCAATTCGGCAGATTGGATAAAGGCGTTTTTGTCATAGATTAGTTTATGCCTTACTGTTCCCACCACGGATTACCTGACTCCGTACCTAGTTTTCAAGGTTGTATTAACAAATTCGTTCCCGACCAGTGAAGAAGAGAAAGGCGTTCAGCTCCCAATACACCTACCATGTCTGTCTTCACAGATGGATCAAAGATGGATGTAGGCGCAGGCTCAGGTATAATTTCTGAACCACTGGGTATATCCAACCACAGCAGTGTTGTGAAAGTGGAAATCCTAGCAGTGACAGTAGCCGCCCGTGAGAATGCGCTGAAGGCAATACCACAGTAAGGTAGCACCTTTTTCTTCGACAGCGAAGCAGCATTAAAACGGTTTCTGCTATCGAAATAAAATCCAAGCTTGTGAAGTGCTGTCGTGAAGAGCTTAAGGTCCTTGGAACACAGCACAAGGTTGCGCTCTGCTGGGTCCCTGGACTTGAAAATATTCCAGGTAAATGAGAAGGCTGACGAATTACCCAGAATGTACATCAGAATAGGTCGACACCTCGGTTCTCATCCTGTCTTGCACACTGAAACTCGAAGCAGGGATTAAGGCCCTTAGGGAGGCTAACATCAGATGGTCCTTCCTAGACACTTGTGTCATCACAAGAAATATATATGGCCTTGTTTCGATAAGAGTAGATGCAAGGCAGAATTATGAAAATGGAAAGGAAATCCCTTGCTACCCTGATAGGAGTCATCACGGGCCACAATACTCTGCGGTACAACATGAAAAAACTAAGACTAACGGTAGAAGACTTATGTCGTCGATGAGGAAGTCAATGAGGATACAATTCACTTTCTCTGTCACTGTTCAGTTCTTATCCATCTTAGATTTAAATATCTCGTGCGACACTTCTTTCCTAACCTAGAAGAATTATCCAGCAGACCAGTCAACAATATTTTGAACTACATCAAATCAACTGGATGATTTGGTAGTTTATAGGAACCATATTTGTAGAACTAAGGTAAGGGACATCTCTCCCCTATGGGTATCACATTAGGTCTGTATTGACCTGAGTGTGGCGTTGTGGATTCTTCCATTCGCCTACCGACGCGACGTACCTAACCTAACCTTTCGAGAGCGAAACAAGCACCGACACTTGTGGCACTCCGCCGGCTACCAGATATTTCTTTACACCATCGTCAACGGTTTGTCCCGAAGCAAATATTCAATGTCATTGGTTAGATTAGGTGACTATCTCTACTCAGTCAGAAACGTTCATTGTGAAACGATATACTATACATATTTATGAAAAACACGCTAATAGCAGCAAGAATCTGCATTAAATTTACCATTTCAGAAGAAAAGAAATGGGTACCTGACGTGGTGTCTGATGATTCCCACTTTAGGGGTTTAGAAATAAAAAAAAAATTAGGTTTATAATATGTATGTACATATGTATATGGAATATCATATTGGCCAAATGGCTGCCCCTCTAGTCGCGCTGCTGATCCGTGTTCTTTCAACCGTACTTCAAGATCATCAGTAACTGTTCCAGTATTTCAAATTGGGAATTTTCAGTTCCCCAACAACGGTAATTGTGTTGTATTCGTAGCTATGTACATATGTATGAACATTTCTTCGTGTTTTCACAAATAACCGATTAGTTGTTGAGGCGTTAGATTCTAAATAATCAATTTATTATCAACTGCATCGACCTGAAACATACGAAGTACTCAATACCTCAAATTGCCTTTACTTAGATGAACATACATACATACATATGTACATATGTATTTACTAAAAATAAATAGAAGCAGTGTAATGAACTGTGAATAGAGAAATACGAATTGAAAATGTGACTAAAATTAGCCTCTTCTATTTTATTTTAGGCACTAGTTTAAATTTTCCCAAACATACCAGGGTCATCCAACCGCGGGTAGTTCAAGCAAACCGAACTTTTTTCCATGTGCTAACAGACATAATTCAATGCCAAGACATACATATGTATATATGTATGTAGTTACATACATATGTAGCAATTGTTGAACTTGGCCCACTCATTTCGACATTTACCAAAAATGATGAACTACATATAAGAGTTATGCAACATCACTATTAATTTGTACATACAGTCTCGTCCTTAGACTCCCACGCTTCCCAAAGACAAACGATAGGTTGTAATTCGAATTAACAATTAATTTACAGATACTGTTCTGGTATTCTACTCTCGTTGATAATACTTCTCTGACTCTCTTTGTATGTTTTTTTTCTTATTATTTTAATCCACACATATTTAAAGCTCTTGCTGATCAAATTCAAAGCACGAATGAGCGAACCTACATGCAAACAAAACAATAAACGTAAAAAGAGAGAGAAAAAAACGGATATCTACTGGGACCGGTCTGCACCATGTGCTCACTTTAGAAATTATATCTTTGTATCTACAATAAAAAAACAAAAAAAAAAAAAATACACAAACCAGATGAACAAACAAAATTTATTCACCTTGGCCATAATTTTTATAAGTAAATACAACAAGTATCTAGTACGTCTTGTCTCTGTTGGTGAATTATTTTCTCTTTCTCTGTTTTAAATAGAAAATTTCATCTACATACTTTCTGCTCGCAAATTATTAGATTTATTTATTTAACGCATGTTTTCATAGATATTTTCGACACAACAGATTAACGCATGGGAAAATGTTTGCATAGATAGTGCTGTGGTGGTATGGTTTTAGTTTTTTTTTTATTTTAAATACAACTTCAATTCGAAATATCCATTTGTCTCTGCAGAAAGCGAGAGAGAGACACACACACACACAGTGGAATCGGAAATGGAAATTAGAATTTGCAAACAGTAGTAGGAGATAAGTTAGCAATCAAGATACAGTGAAGTAAAGAAGTTTGTCTTATCTTTGTTTCCTCCTTTTTAGAAACAACATCAGCATAGTCGTATTACCTATAGACGAGATATAAAAAGGAATATTGTTAGGTTTTATTAACTTCATAAGATTAAGTAAAACTAATTTTTTTTGATAAATCTGAGATCATTTCATGGTATAAATCCAATCTGTATGTTCTTCTAAAGCAACTGAGGAGGTTAAATCTCAACCAGCCCTTGACATCACCAACAGCGGTGCAGCAGCGGATATATTTGTGCTAGTATACGTTCCGCGGGGCGGGAGTTTCCTTTAATCAGATACATACATATTTTTGTTTACTGTTTATTTTGTGGTTCTGATCACAAGTATTTGTTCGCTTCAATCAGATAAATTCATACCTATACCGATACCGTCACCAATTCGGTTCATCTTGTGTATTTCAGCGGAAAGTGAATAAACTTATTTTATTTTATACTCTTATCACACACTGTACTAAAACTATAGTATCTGCTTACACAGTTGGCGAATTATTTCTATCCAAACTGACCAACGGTTGCGGATGATGAAGCTTGATGATGACGATGACGGCAAAACTGATGGAGATGGAGATGTTTGATGTTTGATCATCATCAAGCTCACACACCATCATCCCACTCTATCTTACTCTCACTCAGTGATGTTCGCTTTGATTCGTTTTGATACAGAAAATGTCTCAGTAGTCCGACAAGTACCGATACGCATTAGACATACAGTCAGATGCGCAAACTAGCGCAAATTATTACAAATAAAATTTAATATTTCACCTCAGGCGAATTGAATCAATCCGGGTACCTACCATAAATCATCTTAAATTGTGCAATCTCCTGGGAAGTGTGCTGTATTTCAAACGAAAAATAAAAATAAAAAAAAAAAATCGCGAAAGTAAATTTCATTCGATTGCCCTAATTGCTCCGTAATGGTAACATTTGATCTTTGATTTTATTATTCTTACGGAATACGTAAAACTAACTTACTCTAGTGCTGAGAGATAGTTGATGTATACATAATTAACAAGCTCTCTCCAGACGACTAAGTTTAGTAGAATCTATTCGAAATGTCTGTTCTAGTTTCGCTTGAATTAAGCCATTGAACGGACGGTGTTGGTGTTTTCTTATGCTAAATATTTTTTCTCTTAAAGTTGTCTGATGGATTTTCTCATAAAATTGAATAAAAATAAATAAATAAAAAATAAAAAAGTGTGTTTATGTTGAAGAATTAAGTTTTAACGAAAACTACAACATTGCTGGAATGAGAAATGTCGGAAGAAGTTAATGGGTATGACTATAGTTAATTGGTTTTTGTTGCTACAATAGTTTTGGGAATTTTCTGTCAAGCTCTGTATGTTTTTATCGATATTGTAGGCCGATGACGAAGTGATACTGCCATTGGTGGAAAATACGGTTGTATTGTATAATGAAATTTTAAAAGAAGTTTCTATTTGTTTTGTAATTTAAACTTATGTATTTGTGAAATAAAAATTGGCTAATTAAAACGATACAAATTTTCAATTGTGTGTTGTATTTGTAAACACATTTCAATTTCAATTTGCCAAGCATTCGCGTTAGATCATCCATCCATCAATTAATGTTTTCCAAAAAGGCGATAATTATCAAAACAGTAAACAAAGAATATAATTGTGTAGAAGACATCTAACAATAAAAATGAGCCTTCAAATTGCTCGTACTGTTTTAAATACATGTAAATATTTATTTAATATAAAATGATAATAATATTTAATGTGCATCCATGTTCAAGAGATCGTGAATACCAAACTTATAATTTATTTGCATACGTTACTCTAAAAGGTAAAGAATGTAGAGGAAAAGTTTTATTTCTAGTATCATGTCCGAATTTATTCGGTTTTGGGTACTTGGTGGTATTGGTATTATCCTTCATTATTTTTTTTACTTGCACCTATACCTATAGGGCAAGTATTGGTTTGGGGAAATTTTCGAACTCGAGATTTTAATAAAACTTGACATTACTATGATGGAGAAGTCCAAAAAAGTGGGTCCGCCAATTCCGTCTGTCTGTCTGTCGGTCGGTCTGTCTGTCTATTCGACTGCAGTCTAAACGCCTGGACGGATTTGCTTCAAACTTCATATCCGGGGTCGGTGTTATAGAGGCGAAATTGGAATTTTCATTCTAACCTCAAAATTAAGGGTACTTTACTTAAGTGCGATTTCACTAAAAATGGATTTTCTCGAAAACGGCTCTAACGATTTTGATAAAATTTCATATATGAGTTAGTTTGGGTATATGCTATTAGGTGGCATACCACGTTTTGCGCGAAAAATGCGTATAAAGAATGTATCTCGACTACTTATCCAGCGATTGGGCTTAAAATTAATATCTGAGGTGGGTATGACAAATGTAAAGATATGACATACCAAGTTTTGGAACTGCCACGCCCACTTTTAAAAAATTTACGTTTTTTCAAAATTTTTACTAGAAATCGAAAAAAATTGTTGAAAGGAAATTAATAGGCCTTGAAGTTCTCTATAATTCACTTGAACACTATACACTCGTCGGCATAAGTATTTTGACGAAATAAAAATCGTTCATTTTTGAGTTTAACTTTTAAATGGCTTTATAAAGATTTTTTGTTTATTTTTTTCCTTTTCACGTGTTGGCATAAGTATTTTGATAAGAATGTAATATTAAGAAAACAAAGTTTAAACATAATAAAAGTAAAGAAATGAAGAAGAATTTAGTAAAATGTATAACCTCCTTTGGCTTCAATAACTTTTTGAAGGCCTCTCGGTACGAATCTACTAAATTTTTAAGAATCTCTGGAGATATCACATTCCAAAGGAAAGTGACCTCAGAAATTGTCTCCTCTCTGGTTTTATTTAACGAAACTGTTCTTTTGCGTTTCAAAACAGACCAGATGTTTTCTATAATATTTAAATCTGAACTTCGAGATGGCCAATCCAAAGTGGTAACACCAAGATCCTTCAAAAAGTTAGTTATCATCCGGGCTTTGTGGCATGGGGTATTATCTTGTTGCAGGATAAATAAATAAGCCTATCTCCAAAAGGAAAGGCATTATCATTTAGGGTACTAACGTATTGATATTGTTTCATCGAGCCGGTGATAGGAACCAAGTCACGCAGCCCATTATACGCAACACATCCCCAGAACATTACAGAGCTTCCACTATGATTCACGTTTTGACAAACGGGCCTTTTTTTTGCCTAACTTCCTTTGGCAATCTTACAAAAAAATTGTTTTTTGATGAGTTATACTCAAAAGAGCTCTCATCTGTCCATAGAACGCTTCTCCAGAACTCCTTTGGCTTGTGCACATGTTCCTTTGCGAAGGCCAGTCTTTTAATCTTGTTTGCCTTTGATATGTACGGCACGTCCCTAACTTTTATTGTCTTAAAATTTGCTTCCTTTAAATGTCGTCGGACAGTGCGCTCACTGCTTGGATTCTTGGCCGTCAAATTCCATTCATCTGCAGCAGATTGAGGAAGACTCAAAAAATATTTTTTTAAATTCCCGTAGAAGGACTCGGTCTTCAGCGGGCGTTGTTTTGCGCTTAGCACCTGATCTCGTTAAGTTTCTTATGTCATTATGTTTTTCAAACTTATTAATTTGATAGTGCACAGTTTGACGTGACACATTTAACTCCTTTGCAATGTCTTTTACTGCCATTTCAGCGTTAAACTTTGCTACCATTGAAGATCAGATAACCGAACTCAACTCAGCCGTTTTACCCATGGTTTTTAGTAACTTTTAATAAATTTTTATTTTTTTTTATCAACGTTTAATATGAATTAAAGTTAAATACAAAAGTTGGTTGGTATTCACGTGCTCAGAAGTGTAAAAACATTTACACAAAGATCTCGTCAAAATACTTATGCCACGCAAAAATTCGTTGTCTACATGCATTCTTATCAGCAGAGAGAGAATGCAAACGGTAACCAATATAAAATTTCGCATGCATAGAGCTTAAAACATATTCTTTGTTTTGCGCATCATTTTCGCACCATTATTTAACGATACTAAGCAAAGCTAAGTTCAATAGTCACAAAAAGGTTTCGTCAAAATACCTATGCCGACTACTGTGTATGGCCATGCCCACTTTTTTAGGGCATTTTTACAAAAAAAAAAACGAATTTGCGAAATCTCCCAGATAGCATCAGAAATAGAATCATTTCAATGTTATCAATTCTATCAAAAATGCAGAATGTCACACCCACGTTGCTAAGTCTCATACGTAAGAAGAAAAAAAACTTGAATTTCAGTGCCTATAAGATGGTAAACTTATAGCATTAAGGTGCAAGTACGTACGACCCAGTCGTGCACTTTATTTTCAATTGCGACCGCATCTCGAATTTCGTAACTAGAAACTGTTTCGTTGTTGTGGTTGGAACTTTAGCCAACAACCACCCACTTAACAATGGAACAAATCGCTGAAGCGAAGTCAATCCGTTCAACTTATTTATTTTCTCCAACTCCATAGTGTGGTGAAGTCTTCTGACTAAATAAATAGTTAGTTGAAGTTGTGTTTAGTACGGATTTTGATTGTGGGTGTGGAACTTCATAAAGTTATAGTAGATATGGATCTTCTCAATTTTGCATTTTTAGATAACTTTCCAGGTAACAAAATTAGAAAACATATGTATTTTCTCAATAAGGTATATAAAAAATGCATTTTTCTTGAGCGAGCGATAAGGTTTATTTTATTGCAAAGTAAACAAGTTGCTATTCATTTTTACATCAAATTTTCTGATCTGGTTATGTGGCGCGGTTTGCATCAACGAATGAATCGTTTTTCATGTAGTGTGGTAGGTCGCGCCTGGTCCTGCTGGAAACACAGTTGGGGCTACAAAAATATTAAGACTTTGGTCAAGTGCTTGTTCAAACTTTTGAACCCAGACTTTTCATTGGATTAAGTTGGGAGTTCTGATAACCTACATTTCCCATGTTTTTGTAATCAATCCTATTGTAAAAGTTTAGACAAAAGATTAACTCATATATTGCCTTAAGGTCTTGGTCAAATGCTTCTTCGATCTCTTGAATGCAGACTTGTCACTGGATTTTGTTGGGAGCTCTGATAGCCTATTAATTTCCATGTTTTTGTAAACAGTCTCATTGTCACATCTGTTCTCACGTCTTACACTTAGGTTTTCTAAGATGTTCCACTTCAGCTTTGTCTACTGATGTGGCGGCTACAATCTCAAGTGGCAAGTGCTGTAGTGTGTAGGTGTTGTGATATTTCTATGGATTTTATTGCAGATCTCAAATGACCTGACCATCCATACTCGGTTGAACAGAGATTCTATTCGATTTAACTCTTTCGGCAAAATGATCCCTAAATTGTTAACCAACTTCAGGAACTCGAAGCCTTTCGGTATTGTACTTGATAATAAAACTACCATTTTATATGCGCAGTATACTCTGAGTGAGGCTTTCATGCTTGTGTAGGTTAGGTACTCTCTAAAGTAGAGGTCATTCGTTATATCGGCATTCGGACCACCATTGTTTTTTTGTTATATTTTTTTGTAACTATAATATTTGTAATTGTGAAAATGTTTAGAGAAAATATATCACATTTTGCTGTGAAAAAATCTGAAAAAAGGAAAGAAAATCACTCATTCCTGTGCTCAACATATACAAGCCTAAAAATCAAGTCAATATTGATTAAAAATGCGTTATAAATATTTTATGAAGAATTTAGTTTGCACTGATTATTGTTCGACCATAGGATTGTTTCTAAAATATGTATGTACATATGTTTAACAATTTACTGGAAATGAATTTTTATTCAAAGCATATAAACACTTATTCAAATATGTATTGATCTGTTGTAAAGATCATACATTCATACAATGTATTTAAATTTAAATTAAGTTCATCAAACACAATGTCAAAGGTATCAAATCAATTTGTCTTTATATGACACATTTTATATTTATAGCAACCACATACTAAATCAAGTTCAAGTGTACATCATTCATTATAAATAAGAAACTCGTTACTGCATTAGACTTGGGAGAAACGTTGAAAAATTAAACCCATGCGTGGGAAATTATCATTTGCTTCTGCATACAAATGCAATATAAGTATCTAATTATTATTGGACACAGATATGCAGTAATTATCGAAAATTAAAGTGTCACCCGTTTGAAATGCATACAATACAACTTAATCTACAAATACAATCTTTAAAACGCAATTGTAGGTACACCAAACAGCAACAACGGAAGCTTTAAAACATTTAATTACCTACAATTTGATTCTCTTCCTTTACAGTAGTAGTGTTTTCTCTAAATCGCATGGCAAGACAACATTTCCCAACCATTTTGCCTCTAGTACCTAGAGATTAATAAATTATAAAATGCAAATTAATGGTATACCGCCACCGCCGCGATATCGTCTGCCGACGCCATTTCCGGCTTGGCGTCGTTCTCCCCATTCGGGTTATTCACCCGTCTTGATTAAGGAAGAGATTCCTAGTACAACAGAATGGATAACGAATACTATTTGTATGCAATTTGACAAATTGTCGCAAGAGTGTCTAGCACTGGTAATTATCTTGACATGCCACTGTTGTAATCTGCAAACTTTAAAATGTCAACAAGCGCAACACTCATAGATGTGTAGATACATACAAACGTATTTTCGTCGTCACAGTGTAGTGAGACCATTGACTTTGGAACCTTCGAACGTAATTGCATCCAAGTGTTTACACTCCCACGATGGAGGTGGAATAGTGCGTTCATTCTAATGGCGTGGAAAGTTCCTTTTCCTCAATTGATCGTGTTAATTAATGAAAATTTCATTATGTGAACTCTTTAAAGGTTCTGCATTACGATAAGAGTATGCTTACCCTCAGGGTAATCAAAAGGAATTTGTATCGGATTAGATACATACATACATATTTCTTCTGGGTTATTTGTTTACACGACAGAGTAGAATTATTACGTTATTTTCTGTCAGAATTCGTGCCAAAACGTGTAAACATATGTAGTTCAGTGATGCAAGAATTTTATTATAAAAAATAAAAAAAAAAAATTACATGCAGTCAGTTCCGATTTCAGGAATTTGTTTCACTGAAATTGTTTGAATTGTAAATAAACAAACAGTTGTTGGTAAATATTGACATTTGCTCGAGGTATTTTTTTATATACATACATATGTATATATACTATATAGATAAACACAAATTGATGTTTCAAAAATAACTCGGGGTGTATGTTTATTTATAGTATTGCACCAACAGACATTCGGTTTTATGTCATATGTTTTTGGCTTGTAATCGTCCTTCGCAGAGTGCAATCAACTTGAAAGTGTTTACATGTCTCTTTGTATTAATTTATTTGTATCATTTCAAGATACGGCAACGAGCCAAATGATGTTAGGGCAGGCTGATATATTAAGACATTAACATAAACCGAAACTTTCTGCCATTCCTTAAAGAAGAATACCGTCTATTGCTCTTTCTTAATGATGACCCAATGAAATTGCAGACCATGATAAGAAAGGCCCCTCCGTCTTATCGATCTAACCTTCTTTTTTTATATTGAAGACTGACTGGTTATTTAAGAGGATTAAATTATGTCAAAACTGGTGGTAAACATGTGTGTATTTAATAGTTTGTCTACTTTCTAACAAGCGGATGTGTTTTAACTGATTTGACTAGCTTTATAGTGACGTTAAATGCTGATAGGCATATCGTAAATTTCGCTCTATCAATAACCAATTCAAGTAAAATATATTTTAATAGTCGGTTGTTGATTTAAGTCACAATATTGTAGCAATAAATATTATCATATTACTGCTGATTATATAGTGACTATGACCTTGACTATAAGGGAGAAAAGTTCAACTTATAGCCCATTTAATGAACGATAAACATTACAACTTTGACAGATTCTAAATAGACTTCATTTCAACATCACACATAATTGTTTTCTTCTTGAGACGTACATACATATTTTAGATTCTTCTCATTTGATACTAACGTATTAGTGATTGTGTTCGCTTCCTTCGATATTGTCAAAGATCTATTGTATTATCAGGGCAAATTTAGAGCCGTACCTCCCGAATGAACAATTTATCAACTCCGCTGACGAACATAATTTTCTATGGAAGATACGCCCCCTTAACCAATGTAATACTGGGCATTCGAAGGGAATGTGCTCGGATGATTCTTTAACTAATGTAGGTTACATTTCTTATCTGAGAATAGATTGAGTTTGTAAAGGAGATACCTCAGGCCACAGTGACCTGTGAGAAAGCCCACCAGCTTTCTAATATTATCCTTGTCTAAATTAGGGATTTCCTTGTAGGAATAAGGCATGATTAATCGTTTGGATTGACTCAGCCCCAGAATATTTTTTTATTCGGCATCCCGGTTGATACCACAGTAAAGTTCAGGTCCTGTAAATGCAGATTCTGAGCCATCTCTAGATAGTGCAGCTGCTGATTCATTATTTGATGTTGAGGGACCCATCCGAGTTTCACCCTATTATGTCTGCTAAGAGATCGTAGTGCATCGTAGCAGCATTTAACTGATGTAGACGACAGCGCTTTAAGTGCTCCCTGACTATCTGAAAAGATGGATTCTATCGCCTTTATTACATTTGCTAAGTTTTACCCTACCGCAGATTTCAATGGCATGGAGTCTGGCACCGAAGGACGTAGAACACATTTCAACATCCGCTGCAACTCGATGGGTCTGTGCACCAGAGCAGACCTTTAGGGTCCAGTCCCGGAACACCATTAAATCAGTTTACACGAATCAAATCACCTGCATCAAATAACCTACCGAAACAGTACTCCCTGACTATGATTTCGGGGATAGTCCAAAGTATGTCCATTTCGAAAATTGGAATTGAGTCAGGAATTTTCAGGTGTCCCACATGGTCACCTGATTTACATTTGTATTTTAGCTACAGCTTAGTAACGCACCTAGCGGCCGTCTTTCTAAATAAGGATTTGTAGGGGTGAAAGCTCTACGACACCTTCTAATGCTTGAGTTGCCGTTGTCAGTTCAAGAACTTGCGCGCACCAAACCATGGTTGATAATGTACTGATGTACACACGTGATAATAGACCTCACCATTATTATGTATTATTTCTGGATTTAAATCCCAAGTTCTGCCGTAATGGTGTCTACTGGCCCACATGGTCCTAATGGCACACTTGATATGATGGCGGACTTGATATGAGAACCTCAGCTTAGCCGTTTGTCAAGAATTACGTAGAGATATTTGACCTCACTGGAATAAACTAAATTGGTGCATTAAATGGTGATAGATCCTGGATTGACCAGTCTAAATGTTGATTCCAGCCTTATTTCTCTCATGCCTTATATTGACCAAGTCCCTCACCTGACAAAAGTAAACTAAGGATCGAAGCAATATTCCTTAATAAAGCCAAAATGTTGACTGATCTTTTGGTAGGTTTTTATCCTCTTCCCTCCTAATTTAAACTCTTTTATTCTTCATTTTTTATGCTTATATACATACATATATACATACATATACCACTTGATTTAAAATCTGTATTACTTTAGAGAGGTTTGTTGTCTCACCTGAGTTTCACTTGACTAGGAACTACATATATGCATACATACATATGTGTTTGAGAGTCTATATAGTCTAGTCGATTTCCACGCGTCCCTGTATGAAATGCTATGGTTTCGTAAGTGATCAGTGGTCTCAATGGGAATGTATGTACATCCATCTCTCAGTTTGCATGTCCAAGACTTAGCGCCACAGCCCCTTTCTGCAGACCTATTTTATGTACTATTTTCAGATTGGTATTTCCTGATAGTTCCCAAGTTATCCTATCCTTATGCTCAATAAATAGTTTAATAGTATTATTTGGCTGTCTATCGATGGGGGACCAACTTTTCAGGTCTCAGGTAAGGTGAGAGATGAGGGAGTCCAAGAAGACGGAGTTCTGGCATCAAGGAATATTGACTAAACAGCGACATTTGTCGCCTTTCGTATTTGTTAGATATAGTGTCGCTTCTTCACTCTGAATTAAACTCTTTTTAGATATAACTAACAGTACTGTCCATCATAATTAAAACATTGACAATCATCATAGTGACAATATAGTTGTATCAATTGAAAGTAAGCTAATGTCACGCTGAATTTGGGAAGAAAGGCTACGTCAGCATATATTTGAACAGCTCTCGTAAGCCTACCACAAAACACGTATCGGGCTCTCTTTTGAGCCCGAAGTCTAAGCGTTTCAGTTAGAAGTGACCTAATCTATTCTCCTAGTCAGTTCCGCACGTACAGAGCTTGTTGAATCTAGAAATCTACTTGTTTCTGTGTAGGTATTTACACAGACGTATATATGTTTAAGCTTCATTTTTCCATATTCTCCTCAAAACAAAGATTAATTATATATATGTATGTACGTGGAGCCAATTATCGCTCTTTTTCTTTATGACTAAAAAACGGTTGAACTTTAGGGGCGTTCATTATGTGTCATTCATCTTCCAAAAACAGTTCTCTCATGTGCTAAACATCAATTCACTTTTTCTATCGTTAGTGTCAGTGGTCAAAGCCACTCCGTAGATAAAAGTTTAATGGATTGTAATCAATTTTTTTCTGAGAATTTGGAACAGCATCCGCCACATCTGCATACATCTATCTGCATCTGGGGCAGAAACACCCATTCCGCACATTTTCTTTCTGTGTCACTAAAAAAGAAAAAAAAAATCACAACGGCATAACTGATTCATGCAGTCCATTGTGTCAGACAAGCAGAAGAGGGAAAAAAAAACTAGCATTCTCCTCCTCCTCCAAAATGGAAGCCGCCGGAAATTGAGGTCGAGTTATGTTTTAGCCGGATAGCGTGAGACTAGTGAATGCGTCCTAAAAAAAAATATTTCAAATTCAAAAGATGTCATCCAGATGTTTGAGTAAGGCTGTGTATGTGTAACCCTTCTGAGTGATTTTTATTAAAAATCGTGATTATTCTCTTAATTGCGATTGTACATAAATACATTGCACCAAAACCTTGACCTGAATCCCGCTGTAAAAAAAAAAAATAAAAAAAACCTAAAGCTAAGGTTAATTAATATACACAAACTTAATAGCCGGTAGGTTTGATTGTTAAATTAATTTATTGTTATATGTACTTTGTATCCGATGGCTTTGCGTGTGCGAGCTCTGGGTGATCATAGAGATTTGTACATCAATTGCCACGAGTTCTGTCTACGCACCTACGTGAAAGTTCATTGACGCTAGTTCTCCAGCGATAGCGATTGAAGAAATTAAGTATGTGTAACACATACTTCAATAGAAGGTAATTCCCCGAGAAGTGTTCTTATTCTCGATTTCAAATTGAATATACATTTTCTTCCATAAATTGTATTTAGTGTGAAAAGAATGTTCAATGTTAGATGTGTTTCGGGAGGAAGGAGATGATTTTTGTATGTAAAATTATTCTACAGGCGCTTGTTGGGTTAGTAATTTATGAGGTGTTTTTGGAATTTTATCGAATAATCAGCCTTGAAACTGGTTGCGTAAAAAGATCGTGTCTATCAGAAAGTTTGGTGGGAAAAGAAATGCTCGTTATTTAATACGTTTCAAGGATGTTTCTGTAACCATTTTGGATAGAAGTTAATATAATCACGTAGTCAGTTGTGAGACTAATAGGTGTCGAAGTTTTAATCCTTTACTGCATGATTTTTTTTTTTTTCTTAAAAAAATATGTATGCTATGCAGTAAATGTTTAAATTTGGGGCAACTAATACCTTAAACCATTAAAAAAAAAAAACTTGGTAGTAGCGTACCCTGTCAAGTCAATTTTCTACCAATATTGTTCTTGAGTGCCTGATACGTTTCTGGATTGTTCGCATAGCATCGATCTTTAATGGCACCTCACAAAAAAAAGTCAAATCGCAGCTCCGTGCCAGTTAAGCAGCATCACCATTATTGAATTTATCAAATTGTTGGACGGCTTGTGTGGCACGTAGCCCCATCTTGCTGGAATCATAGCTTGCCCAAGTTCAAATCCTCAATTTCTAACCATAAAAAATCGGTTCTCATGCTTCGGTAGTATATTTTTTGACTTAAAATTGACTGTAACGCTTCTTTCGTTGTCGTCGTGGAAGACAAATGGGCCAATAATGCCGTCACTAAAAAAAAACTGGCAAAAAGTTGCAATAACCTCTATTGTGAGTGCACAGGACGAACACGGGAATATGTTCAGCAAACCAGTGTCGACAATTTAGCATTTACTTTGGAAGAAACTTTGCAATATATCCCAACGTTGTTCAAACGTAAATCTGAGTGAAAACAATACTGAGTTTCTGTCAACTTTTTGAGTGCTTAAGAGCTACCAGTGTCAAAACAACATTTGATTCAAAAAGAAACCAACAGGTGGCCCACACTTTATTAGTTTCTTAAATCACAGTCAAAAAGAAATTTGAAACTCTGATGCCACTTTCACCTCCCTCGTTAATTTGCAAAAAAATGTATGTATGTATATATAAAAATATTTCTAATTTATAAATTGATTTGCTTTAACACAGAAAAGTGGCACAAGAAAATAAAAGCCATTATTGACTTCTTACTAAAATTTCATTTCCGAAATGACACACTGTCAACGCACACCAATAGGGGTCAATTAACTTTTCGGCTTACACTTGCTGACAGAATATTTGTAAATCAATACGAACTGTTAAGCAGGAAATGCGGGACGTTTAATGTCTTTTTAAGAACCATTATGTCACGACTGTGATTTTCTTTTCTGTCATCATTTACTTGACCTCAATGATATAACCTATTTTGATGGCTTTTTCCCAATGTCATCCAATTATCATTTCTATTGACATCTGTCAAGAACTAGCTTCTTCTTTTTCTAACCTTTCATCGATAGGTAATTCGATGTCTCACCTTTGTGCATCGTCGAGTCCTTAATCCAACGTTAACCTCTCTTGACCAGAATTGTTTGTTTTTGTTTGTCTGCGTTTGTCAGTGGTTTTGTGACATTTTAATTTAATTAACTTTATGTCATCGGCTTGATTTTTTTTTTTTTTCTTTGAATTTATATTCGTCTGCTTACATGCCATGCCATCGTTCGGTCGGGCGGGGTGATTTGAAAATAAAACTGAGGGATGTTTTAGGGCAAGTATATAACTGCCATTAGCCTCATAACTTTCAATGCATATGTAGAGTGGCGCGGCATTGCAATTAAAGGGGTAAGCCGTAAACGTAATAGCTTCGTTGTCGGTTGTTGTCGCCTTCATCGACATCGCATCGTCGCCATTGATTTTTTTAGCACATCGCGGTTATGTGTTCTGCTTCTGCTGTAGACAGTAAAAGTGGCCATGCAAGTTGTTGTCTTGTGCTAGGCTGCAATAAGTCATTCGTCACAATGATGTGTGTGCATGGGACGTTTGTTTTGGACTTATGAATGGAATATGCAGTAAACAGTGGAGTATTAGAATGACTTGACGCTTGCTTGTACTTGTCTCGTAATAGAAGGTAGTTTTATGATCCCTTCCCTTATTATATTTTGCTCTGAGTTTATACATATGAACAAGATCCTATCGAGTTGATTAAGAATAGATCTTTTAACACCCTTCTACCGCTACTTTACCGTTTAAGCACTTGTTGACTGAGAAACTCTGGTCTTACTAATTTTTCTTATTCTTGTCTTCTGTGTGGCTTCTCTCCTCAATCTTTCTTATGAACCCAACAGTTACGGTAACAAACCTAACCTATTTCACCCATACAACATTTGAATATATCATTAACTTAATGAAAATCCGGCTTCCTCTAGGTTATCAAAGAAGTATTTTCCAAGTTATTTTAGTCTACTCCGGGCTGTATCTTCACACTTGACAGAGTAAATGTGTATCCTAAGACGTGGAGGTCATTGCATAGTCCATATTGGATAATACTAATCTCATAGCATGCTTCTTCAGAAGCCAATGGCCATGATCTGCTTAGTTTTAGTAATTCCCCAGATTTTTTCCAATCTAAAACTGATCACAAGACCTTAGACACCCAATGCTCTACTAAGTTAGACCATCTTAGGCCAGCCTTGTTGATGATCTTTTCGAAAACAATCCTCTTGCTCACGCAGATTGTTACATTTATGCTTACAATTGTGTCACTTTGTGATCCTCCCTTTCAGGGTACATCACTTAGTATGGTGTATTGAAGTCGAGGATACCAAGAATATCATACGATTCGTCAGGGAATGGAACTATGCCCCGCATTGCTGGTTTTAAAGAGGAGTTATGGTATAAACTCGTATTTAAAAAAAAAAAATATTTCATTTACAACAATAAATTTGGATATGTCGTTGTAAAACATTTGGTTGTTGAAACTTTGTTGTCCAATCATTCCTTCTCGACACCAGCACGTATTATTTTAATTACCACTGTTACTTCTGCGCACTGAATCTAATAAGAACCCACTAGACCATTGTTTGCAGGAAAGAAAAAAATTCCACCCGACCACCGCTTGGTCTTCTTTTTAACTATACTGCTTCACCTTCTCCTTTTATTCGCGGTTTCTTCTCTGTATTCTTTCACTTCTGCTTATTCTCCCTTATGTACAGTGCACACACACTGTACGTTATGTGTCTTTTAAGTTAACACACCGTCCATGCTATGCACACACTACATGAAAAAAAAAAAAACCGAATCCAACGAATTCATTTCATTCAATTCAATGCTCACAAAATCCAACTTTCCGGTGTGGGTTTCCATTTTATGATGTTGAACCCACCGTCAGTCGTGCAACAGCGTTCATGCACGTAGCAACAGCTGTTTTCTTTCTTCGTATCCAGTTTATCGTGCTGCACTTCTCGTATTGCATGTTAATAAATAAATCAATCCACACAACATAAATATGAAAGAACTGCAATTTTTGGTTTGAAAAGAGTGAAGTTTTTTTTTATCCGTTTTACAGATAGTGTGGAGCGTATCTGTTTGTTGTGGATACCATTTAAATAAATATATAATAATTCAGAAATTTCGTGTACCCTGTGATAGTTAAATGCATAGCAACAGTATGTTGTGTTTTGTTCAAGGAATTACCGGGATGAATTCTGAAAGAAAACTCAGTATAGACAAAATCAAATCACCTCGTAAAAGGCATATGGTTAAAGCAAGGTAAATGGTTTTTTTTTTAAATACATAAGTATCTTAAAAACAGTGTCCGTGAGAGGTGAGGCTGTACATAAGTGTTCTTCATACATATATTTACATTAGAGAAAAAACTTCCACTAAAGTTCATTGAGATCTTGAACACTTGTTTGCAATTATGTATCTAAAAGTTGTATCTATTATTCTCTTTTCACAACATGATCCCAAAATTTGGAACATTTCGAGGCCTTTTCTTTCTTGTTTTACGTTTTTGTTTCTCTTTTTTAGAACATGTTTCTTGTTTTCGTTTTTTTTTTTTGTGAACACAGCATTATAACGTTGTTTCGCAACATTGTATCGATATATTGTTCGCAGTTTTATTTTAGGATAAGTGAAATATTTTTATTTTTAAATTTTATCAATATTTACTGAAGGTTTGCTCAGTTTTCTCTGAACTTTGATATTCTTTAAGGTCGCATAATTTTGTTTCACTACTTTGTATCAGTACGATTGCAGTGCTTAAGGGTTTGTGCACATTTAAGTGAACAATCTTTACAATTCATTGAATATCATCCTTGGTTAGTAATAACTACTGTTTTAATTTCATTCGTGTGGGCGCCACGTCTCTATTGAGTGAGGTTCGAGTCTCAGAAAAATACCAACATTTTCTTCTTTCAGGGCCCTATCTATCACAGACATCTTAGAAATATCCAAGAGTGTGGACATATATATATGTACATATGTAATTGTTATGAGAATACGTGCAGTATTACATAGGTTCCTTTCATTCGTCAAAAAAATATAACACGCACAACATGAATAGTCTCTAGAAGGATGTGAGTTTATTGCGACAATTTATGTACATATTGATTTATTTATAATTAAATTGGTGCAAGTAATAAAAGGCATTCGAAAATTAATCATTTTCTAATGCTTTGTACATACAATGGCATACATACATACATGTGTATGTGCATATCTACGACTTTACCTTAAATATGGCTTCATTTTGTCATCTCATTTCATTTGTCTATCTGTCTATCTTGCTATCACAGTATTTACTTCTGAGTCAGTTTTTATGGTTTGAGTCCGATCCATTTCTTTGGGCTTGTCAGCCGAATACATTCTAAATCACTTTTAACAGCTGAATCTGAAGCAATCATAAAACTGTCGTTCTTACAGATATCGTTCGATCCAATGACACAGTGTTCGGTGATTAGCTCGGCTAGTATGTAACGGAGGATCTGTTTAGAAGCCAAGCTTCTTTTCTATTATGTTGATATTCCCCAGCCTTGCCAATTTAACTACCTTTTGATTTCCTTTCATGTTTATACCCTATCCTAGAGTTTAAGTTAAGTTTGACACATAGTTTGTAACATAGAGAAATAATCGAGATAGACCCTATAAAGCATATATATTCGTGATCAGTATCAACAGCGAAATCGATTGAGCGCTGACCGTATGTCACCGCTTTTTGGGCCTTAAATTTTGAGCTATGACGATGAAATTTCATATCTGGGCTTCTTAGAAAAAGATACAGTACGAGAGTAAATTTTTTTTAAATCCGCCCACTGCCACGCCCATTTTTTCATAATTCACTAAATTATATGAAACCAAAAAATTTTGACCAAATATTTAGGTATTCAGACTCCCTACAATTCACCCATACAAAAGTTCTGGCGACGCCCACTTTTTGGGGTGCGTTTTCATCACAAAACCGATTTTTGGGCCTTAAATTTTTAACTAGGACGCTGAAATTTCATATCTGGGCTTCCAAGAAAAAGATACAGTACAAGTGTAAAAATTTTTACATGTAACATTCTCAAACGTTCGACGTTATAACCATATTTGAGTACAAAATGTAATTTGGCCACGGCCACTTTATAGAAAGGAGGATGCAGTATCATACGATCCGTTCCAGTCGGATTGTAGCTTTTCTGTATGTTTTTTTTATACCCTATCCTAAGGGTATATTAAGTTTGACACATAGTTTGTAACATAGAGAAATAATCGAGATAGACCCTATAAAGTATATATATTCGTGATCAGCATCAATAGCGAAATCGATTGAGCTATGAACGTCCGTCCGTCCGTCCGTCCGTATGTCACCGCTTTTTGGGCCTTAAATTTTGAGCTAGGACGATGAAATTTGATATCTGGGCTTCTGAGAAAAAGATACAGTACAAGTGTAAAAATTTTTGAAATCCGCCCACTGCCACGCCTACTTTTTTATAACTTCACTAAATTATATGAAACCGAAAAATTTTGTTGAGACCAAATATTTAGGCATTCAGATTCCCTACAATCCATCCATACAAAAGTTTTGGCCACGCCCACTTTTTGGGGGCGTTATCATCAAAAAACCTATTTTCATAAAATTTTACATGTAACATCCTCAAACGTTCGACATTATAGCTATATTTGAGTACAATATGCAATTTGGCCATGACCACTTTATAGAGAGGAGGATAGGGTATCATACGATCCGTTCCAGACGGATTGTAGCTTTTCTGTATGTTTTTATTTCATGTTAGGTACAGAACCCAGCACAATTTGACTTTGTGGTTGTGTTTAAAATTTGAGATATTTTTAAATTGCCTTTGATTTGAATATATTCGATCATACCAGTTCGGTTATCTATCACGAGAGCTACATATTTTCGATGCTTGGTAGTCTTTATTACTTGGAAGAAGTTAAATAGTTTTTGTAGTCGATGCACTTTAATCCAATTATGAATCGTCAGTGAAGATTTCACGGTCACTTTTTAGTAGAAAATATGATCGATATGTTCATGTTAAATCGTGATAGAACGTTTAGTTGTCTTATACTTCGCCAAGATATCTTGGAGTCTAAAATGATTACAAGAAATTTCGTGTCAGCTGAGATATTGATTGTTAGCCTCGGTAGCGGAAGTTAGGTATCCTAGTCTTTCATCACAATTAGGTGGGTCTTAGACGAAACTCTCTTGTTTGCTCCTTCAAAACGGACCTGGTCTGTTTACTAGTAGTTTCATAAAACATAACTAAGTCACTCACATAGGGTTACTCGTATGATTTGTATACGTTTTTCTGTGAAGCTTTTGAAGGTTAGTACTCCTCTCTAATGTGTTGCTTTATTGGTGCTTTATTGGTTGTTTTCGTGTCCATTTTCTGTAAACTGTAAAAGTCTATGACGAAGTTTCATGCTGTTAATTTTTCCAGATCAAATTCATAGTTCATTTGCACTAATCTATGTTTGTAAAGTCGAGATCTATATAAATTGGTAGATTCGTGCCAATAGACTGGGGATTTATACATATGTAGCTCTTGCTATTTTTGTATTCGGCATTCTCTAGACGCCAGGTTGGACGTACTTTTGTATGTAAAACAAGTTCACATAATACACATCAGAATCTTGCTTTCAAAATTCGACTAGGTTAAATTTTGTCTAGAGTATCTTATTGCTACTGAAGTGTTTAGATACATTGTATCTTCTTCTTATATACATTCTGATGTTTTTTGGAATGGATTAAGGTTCTCCATCGTGTCCACCCCTCAAACTAATGAAGGCATTTTTCTGTCTGGAAAAAGAGTATTTAAAACACATACTGGCATCTATGTTATGGTTCCCTCTGAATTAAGCTCACTTCTTATGTACGAGATCTCCCCTATTATTTGCGTTCTTTTTTTTATTCATTTTTTTTTAATGAGGACACCTTACTTTCTTCCTTTACTTCATCATTTTCTTTTTCATTTTTGTTTACTAAACCCGTCAGACAAGTTGTTTTTTTATTTCTTGCAGAATTTATCTCTTTACCTCTTTTTTTTTTTTTAATTATTTAACTCTGTGTAATTCAATACTCTTATTTGGAAATTTTAACGTTTTTTATTGCACATTTTGTGCATTTGAGTTCAGCAAATAAAAAAAATAAAAGAGAGAAGAATAAACTGCGTAGGTTGCACATGAACTTGCAAGTGCATTTGTTTTTAATGATGTCTATTGAAATTGGGTTACTTGTGCTGAAGAGATTCTATAGCAGTATGAAGCTGCCCTATCGAAGCTTTGTGTGGAAAATATATATGTATATGCTTTCATACATGTGTTGTTTGATGCAAGATTCGTACAAGTGTGGGATGCATACATTTGCAGATGGAAAATTATGTCATCTAACAAACAACGATTGAAGGGGAACTGAACAATGTTTCGAACAGATGATGAATGATCCTTCTATTGAAAGATGGTAATACATTTATCAATGTGTCATTGAACGGAAGATGTTGCATTGAATTACAGTTTTTACAGCGCCAGCGACACATTATTTGTAGTGAAGAAGAGTATAAAGGTTTTTGAAAGTACTTCACAAAATCCTATCCATAGTGCCCCTTTTTGGAAATTTTTAAGAAGAAACTTTTGCATGTAAAGACACGCCCCGAAATAAAATTAAACATTCAAGATATAAATTAATAAAATTTGCAGACTGCGACCAAGATTAATGATTGCTTGATCTGGTTTTCTATACAAATTCAACGCCTACGAATAGTTAGTAAAATCTTCAAAATTTAACCTATACAAAATACAGAAGACTTGCACAAGGTTCTTACTGCTGCCTGAGACCGGAGCATAAGTACCTGTTAGAAAAAGAAGTACCTCCGAGACTTTAAGATACTTGGGCTTAATTATTTGAAGAATACGCCTTAAAATTTAAGGTTTTTTTTTTTTTGTAGAAATACGATATGAAGTCTTTTATTTCACAATTCTGCATTAGAGTCTGACTTTTCGATTTCGACATTATCACTACGAGTTGACGCAAAAATAATTTAATTATTAAGTGGCAGGATCCTAGTGTTTTAGAGGTTAGTTTTTGAGTAGCTAGGGCTTTTTGGCTGTACAGTTCCGTATATGACTAGAATTTCTTCAAGAAAGATGTTGCATGAGTTTGGTAGTCTTATCTGTTCCAAGCATACACTTACTCTGACATCTTTATCTACTTTGACTCGTAAAATAAAATATAGAGATTATATGAAGGAAATTGATTGGAAATTGTTTGATACAAAACTTAGTACAAGTATGTAGTAATAAAATAATGCATGGCTTAGTGCTAAGCATTAGAAAGCAGGCAAGTATAAATAATGAACTAATGAACACTGGAGGCATTAATGTATAGAGTAAAGGTAGGTATGTCATTGAGGATACGAGGGTGAAGAGGGTTTCTTCCTTTATTCCATAGGGTATAGCCACTCACACAATTCGGTTACGGAAGCTAGATTCTAGTTGCGAGGCAGACGCCTAGAATGCTATAAGCAAGCACAAAATTCTAGATCTAGGAGTGCACGTGTTTAGCTGCTGTCATTTTTTAACGAGTATGGGTTATTTTATTACTATTGTCTAAAGTAATCCCTCGCGGTTAATGATATTTTTTTTGAATAGGTTTAGTACCTCCTTACTTGTTATAGCTCAGATAACTTTTTAATTTTTTGACTTAACTTATCGTAGGATCATAGTTCTAGAAGAATAACATAAAAGAAGGTACATACATATGTATGCTTTTTTTAAGTGCTCTGTAAATTTATCTTATACCTTTTTACACTGTCTCTCTAGAGCCCAATGAGTCGGACTTTAATTTTGCTCTATCAAAAAGATTCCTGTGCTTTTCTTCTAGTTTTGTATTTCACCATGATGGAAGGTTTACTGGTGTTTTTCCATCCCGTCAATATCGGTTGACGAAACATTTTTTTTAAAGTTCTAATTCAACTGGCTCAAAAACTCCATTAAAATTTGACAAAAATAGGGGTTACACCGCATTTAAAGAAATTATAGGCGTGGTTGTGGCAGATTTTACAAAAACTGTGAACATTAACATTCGATTAAACTAAATTGTTCTTAAATATGTATCTACTAGCGTTCAAGCTCAAATTTTAGACCCCAAATACCGGTGACACAAGGATCGTTGGACGTAACATATTCAACAACTCGTTGTTACTGTGTTTTAAAGGAGTCTGAGTCTATAATATTATTTGTTACAAACTATACAAGAAATTAATGTTAAATAGGTGGTGTAGAGTGTAGAATGTTTGAGAAATGCAAATTCACAGCACTATTACTGCGTCGACTTTAGGTATGAGATACGCCAATTGCAATTCCGATGCAAAAATTTTTTTTTAGGTATCCATTTTTCCTTTTTATCCTCTAAAAATAGTTTAAATTCTCTAACATGTGGCAAAGTTTTAAATATGTTCTTATGTAGTCAATTCGTTAAAATGCTCGAAAAGTCTCTACTTTTTAATACTTATGCCAATAGCAATATGTATGTACATATGTACATATTTTTAAATTTAAAAAAAGTTTAAAAGTTTATTTATCCTTTTTTCTTCATCTGAGGCATGGTACCAATCTACAAGGGACCAAGCGGCATACCTAGATTGTCCTTTTCCAATGCTTTTTTAACCATTGTTCATCATTTAATTAGTGTCCCCAATTTCTTATAGATAAAAAAAATATGTATGTAGGTATGTATACCAACATAAAAATGGTATTTTTCCCTTCTCAAGTAACCATCTTCTCAAGAGGCCATTATTTATAACTGAAAAATGAGAAAAGAAGCTTAAATTCTGCACTATAGACACACCGTACAATGCCTTAAGCATTTTTCGGGAATTGCCCTACTTGGCAAAAAAAAAAAAAAAAAAAAAGGTATCGAATAGCGGTTTTGTGTTATACAGAAATTCATCCATAACCCCATGGTTTGCCATCAGACATGATTCAGCGAAAACTATAAAGCAATAAACCAGCACGTACGCCAACAAAATAACTTCTTCCTCTCTCATCGTTCTTCGGATTACTTTATCGTAACTTTCAATAAAAGTTTTATATGACAAAAAAAAAAAATCGAAAACAAAACAAAAACATACAGAAAAGCTACAATCCGTCTGGAACGGATCGTATGATACCCTATCCTCCTCTCTATAAAGTGCGCGTGACCAAATTGCATTTTGTACTCAAATATGGCTATAACCTCGAACGTTTGAGGATGTGACATGTAAAATTTTATCAAAATCGGTTTTTTGATGAAAACGCCCCCAAAAAGTGGGCGTGACCAAAACTGTTCTATGGGTGAATTGTAGGGAATCTGTATACCTAAATATTTGGTCTTAACAAAATTTTTCGGTTTCATATAATTTAGTGAAGTTATAAAAAAGTAGGCGTGGCAGTGGGCGGATGTAAAAAAAATTTACACTTGTACTGTATCTTTTTCTTGGAAGCCCAAATATGAAATTTCAGCGTCCTAGTTAATAATTGAAGGCCCAAAACTCGGTTTTGTGATGAAAACGCCCCCAAAAAGTGGGCGTGGCCAAAACTTTTGTATGGGTGGATTGTAGGGAATCTAAATGCCTAAATATTTGGTCTTAACAAAATTTTTCGGTTTCATATAATTTAGTGAAGTTATGAAAAAGTGGGCGTGGCAGTGGGCGGATTTCAAAAATTTTTACACTTGTACTGTATCTTTTTCTCAGAAGCCCAGATATGAAATTTCATCGTCCTAGCTCAAAATATAAGGCCCAAAAAGCGGTGACATACGGACGGACGGACGGACGGACGGACGGACGGACGGACGGACGGACGGACGGACGGACGGACGGACGGACGGTCATCGCTCAATCGATTTCGCTATTGATGCTGATCACGAATATATATACTTTATAGGGTCTATCTCGATTATTTCTCTATGTTACAAACTATGTGTCAAACTTAATATACCCTTAGGATAGGGTATAAACACTGATGACCATCATCATCTATTAGTGACGGTGAAAGATATGTATGTGTTTTCTTCTTCCTCCTTTTGTTTCTAAATAGATTTTTTTTGGCACGTGTAAAATAATAACAAATAAACAAGTTCTAAGGAGATTCGAAAAACGTTCTTCCGATTTAGTGGTAAATGTCATGCAATCGATTTCTCAGCGAACTTATGATTACACTATACCAGACGTCAGACGTGGTTGGTAATGTAATGATAAGTTTATGCCAACCAATTATTGGTTTATGTGACAATCTATGGACAACAATAGACCCTTAATCGGATTTGTATACGACTCAGATGCAAATGCGATTTGCACAAGTCTTAGTCTTCCGTGTTCCCCTCTCAAGCAGAACGTAAGGGGGTCAAATCAAAATGTCAGACATACAATTGAATGAAATCAGAGTCAATTTAAATGATCATCTTGGGGTTGTTGATGTTTCTAGGGTGTGATAGTTGATATATATTCGAGTAGGGAGAGGAAACAAATTAAATGATTTTTAAATGAATATGTTGTGAACCATTGTGGTTCAAGAGCCTTTTGTGACAGTTGACGCTTGACTTTTTATAAACTTTTCAAAATATGGTCAATGATCCCGCAGGTGAAACTTTGTAGTTTGTTAATGGGAAAAGCTGTCTTGTAGGACACTCTAATGAGTATATAAACTATGCGCAACACACACCTTATTGCTTATTTCTTTGAATAAAGCAGTTTAAGCAGCTTTTGTTTCACTGCTTTTGATTTTTTTTTCTTTTTTTTTTCTATCGCATAGAAACCCTTGCAAGAACTATTGATATGATTCAATCAGTTTAGGATCTAAAAAGATAATACCAAAGTATTTCACCATCACTATGAATGCGGACTAGTTTCCCTTGATATCTTCTAAAGCTTTCGATAGAGTGTGGCACAGAGCCCTCTAGCCTCTGCGACCCTGTTTTTAATATTTTTAAACGACGACCGTCTCTCTCTTACTCGCAATCCAATCCATTCCTTTGCGGATGACAGTACTCTTGACGCCAAACTGTGGAGTCTCAGGAGCAGCGAATGTCTACCGAGCTCAACTTCGATATTGATGCAATCATCGACTGAAACCCAGTGCTGTCCCTTATCTCTGAAGCGGAATATAAATGTAGGAAAAGTAAAACTTAATGGAGCTGATGTTGAGGAATCTAATGGCTTGTTAATGCTTGGGATGCTAGTTACCCCAGAACTTCGCTAGATGCCTCTGATTCCTCAAGAGGTGTAAACATTTCTTCATGCCATGCAAGTTGTTGTCTTGTGCTAGGCTGCAATAAGTCATTCGTCACAATGATGTGTGTGCATGGGACGTTTGTTTTGGACTTATGAATGGAATATGCAGTAAACAGTGGAGTATTAGAATGACTTGACGCTTGCTTGTACTTGTCTCGTAATAGAAGGTAGTTTTATGATCCCTTCCCTTATTATATTTTGCTCTGAGTTTATACATATGAACAAGATCCTATCGAGTTGATTAAGAATAGATCTTTTAACACCCTTCTACCGCTACTTTACCGTTTAAGCACTTGTTGACTGAGAAACTCTGGTCTTACTAATTTTTCTTATTCTTGTCTTCTGTGTGGCTTCTCTCCTCAATCTTTCTTATGAACCCAACAGTTACGGTAACAAACCTAACCTATTTCACCCATACAACATTTGAATATATCATTAACTTAATGAAAATCCGGCTTCCTCTAGGTTATCAAAGAAGTATTTTCCAAGTTATTTTAGTCTACTCCGGGCTGTATCTTCACACTTGACAGAGTAAATGTGTATCCTAAGACGTGGAGGTCATTGCATAGTCCATATTGGATAATACTAATCTCATAGCATGCTTCTTCAGAAGCCAATGGCCATGATCTGCTTAGTTTTAGTAATTCCCCAGATTTTTTCCAATCTAAAACTGATCACAAGACCTTAGACACCCAATGCTCTACTAAGTTAGACCATCTTAGGCCAGCCTTGTTGATGATCTTTTCGAAAACAATCCTCTTGCTCACGCAGATTGTTACATTTATGCTTACAATTGTGTCACTTTGTGATCCTCCCTTTCAGGGTACATCACTTAGTATGGTGTATTGAAGTCGAGGATACCAAGAATATCATACGATTCGTCAGGGAATGGAACTATGCCCCGCATTGCTGGTTTTAAAGAGGAGTTATGGTATAAACTCGTATTTAAAAAAAAAAAATATTTCATTTACAACAATAAATTTGGATATGTCGTTGTAAAACATTTGGTTGTTGAAACTTTGTTGTCCAATCATTCCTTCTCGACACCAGCACGTATTATTTTAATTACCACTGTTACTTCTGCGCACTGAATCTAATAAGAACCCACTAGACCATTGTTTGCAGGAAAGAAAAAAATTCCACCCGACCACCGCTTGGTCTTCTTTTTAACTATACTGCTTCACCTTCTCCTTTTATTCGCGGTTTCTTCTCTGTATTCTTTCACTTCTGCTTATTCTCCCTTATGTACAGTGCACACACACTGTACGTTATGTGTCTTTTAAGTTAACACACCGTCCATGCTATGCACACACTACATGAAAAAAAAAAAAACCGAATCCAACGAATTCATTTCATTCAATTCAATGCTCACAAAATCCAACTTTCCGGTGTGGGTTTCCATTTTATGATGTTGAACCCACCGTCAGTCGTGCAACAGCGTTCATGCACGTAGCAACAGCTGTTTTCTTTCTTCGTATCCAGTTTATCGTGCTGCACTTCTCGTATTGCATGTTAATAAATAAATCAATCCACACAACATAAATATGAAAGAACTGCAATTTTTGGTTTGAAAAGAGTGAAGTTTTTTTTTATCCGTTTTACAGATAGTGTGGAGCGTATCTGTTTGTTGTGGATACCATTTAAATAAATATATAATAATTCAGAAATTTCGTGTACCCTGTGATAGTTAAATGCATAGCAACAGTATGTTGTGTTTTGTTCAAGGAATTACCGGGATGAATTCTGAAAGAAAACTCAGTATAGACAAAATCAAATCACCTCGTAAAAGGCATATGGTTAAAGCAAGGTAAATGGTTTTTTTTTTAAATACATAAGTATCTTAAAAACAGTGTCCGTGAGAGGTGAGGCTGTACATAAGTGTTCTTCATACATATATTTACATTAGAGAAAAAACTTCCACTAAAGTTCATTGAGATCTTGAACACTTGTTTGCAATTATGTATCTAAAAGTTGTATCTATTATTCTCTTTTCACAACATGATCCCAAAATTTGGAACATTTCGAGGCCTTTTCTTTCTTGTTTTACGTTTTTGTTTCTCTTTTTTAGAACATGTTTCTTGTTTTCGTTTTTTTTTTTTGTGAACACAGCATTATAACGTTGTTTCGCAACATTGTATCGATATATTGTTCGCAGTTTTATTTTAGGATAAGTGAAATATTTTTATTTTTAAATTTTATCAATATTTACTGAAGGTTTGCTCAGTTTTCTCTGAACTTTGATATTCTTTAAGGTCGCATAATTTTGTTTCACTACTTTGTATCAGTACGATTGCAGTGCTTAAGGGTTTGTGCACATTTAAGTGAACAATCTTTACAATTCATTGAATATCATCCTTGGTTAGTAATAACTACTGTTTTAATTTCATTCGTGTGGGCGCCACGTCTCTATTGAGTGAGGTTCGAGTCTCAGAAAAATACCAACATTTTCTTCTTTCAGGGCCCTATCTATCACAGACATCTTAGAAATATCCAAGAGTGTGGACATATATATATGTACATATGTAATTGTTATGAGAATACGTGCAGTATTACATAGGTTCCTTTCATTCGTCAAAAAAATATAACACGCACAACATGAATAGTCTCTAGAAGGATGTGAGTTTATTGCGACAATTTATGTACATATTGATTTATTTATAATTAAATTGGTGCAAGTAATAAAAGGCATTCGAAAATTAATCATTTTCTAATGCTTTGTACATACAATGGCATACATACATACATGTGTATGTGCATATCTACGACTTTACCTTAAATATGGCTTCATTTTGTCATCTCATTTCATTTGTCTATCTGTCTATCTTGCTATCACAGTATTTACTTCTGAGTCAGTTTTTATGGTTTGAGTCCGATCCATTTCTTTGGGCTTGTCAGCCGAATACATTCTAAATCACTTTTAACAGCTGAATCTGAAGCAATCATAAAACTGTCGTTCTTACAGATATCGTTCGATCCAATGACACAGTGTTCGGTGATTAGCTCGGCTAGTATGTAACGGAGGATCTGTTTAGAAGCCAAGCTTCTTTTCTATTATGTTGATATTCCCCAGCCTTGCCAATTTAACTACCTTTTGATTTCCTTTCATGTTTATACCCTATCCTAGAGTTTAAGTTAAGTTTGACACATAGTTTGTAACATAGAGAAATAATCGAGATAGACCCTATAAAGCATATATATTCGTGATCAGTATCAACAGCGAAATCGATTGAGCGCTGACCGTATGTCACCGCTTTTTGGGCCTTAAATTTTGAGCTATGACGATGAAATTTCATATCTGGGCTTCTTAGAAAAAGATACAGTACGAGAGTAAATTTTTTTTAAATCCGCCCACTGCCACGCCCATTTTTTCATAATTCACTAAATTATATGAAACCAAAAAATTTTGACCAAATATTTAGGTATTCAGACTCCCTACAATTCACCCATACAAAAGTTCTGGCGACGCCCACTTTTTGGGGTGCGTTTTCATCACAAAACCGATTTTTGGGCCTTAAATTTTTAACTAGGACGCTGAAATTTCATATCTGGGCTTCCAAGAAAAAGATACAGTACAAGTGTAAAAATTTTTACATGTAACATTCTCAAACGTTCGACGTTATAACCATATTTGAGTACAAAATGTAATTTGGCCACGGCCACTTTATAGAAAGGAGGATGCAGTATCATACGATCCGTTCCAGTCGGATTGTAGCTTTTCTGTATGTTTTTTTTATACCCTATCCTAAGGGTATATTAAGTTTGACACATAGTTTGTAACATAGAGAAATAATCGAGATAGACCCTATAAAGTATATATATTCGTGATCAGCATCAATAGCGAAATCGATTGAGCTATGAACGTCCGTCCGTCCGTCCGTCCGTATGTCACCGCTTTTTGGGC
Source organism: Xylota sylvarum (assembly GCA_905220385.1). Classification (NCBI taxonomy): domain Eukaryota; kingdom Metazoa; phylum Arthropoda; class Insecta; order Diptera; family Syrphidae; genus Xylota; species Xylota sylvarum. The sequence goes on along the minus strand of LR999957.1, from coordinate 89,842,384 downwards.
CTTAAATTTTGAGCTAGGACGATGAAATTTGATATCTGGGCTTCTGAGAAAAAGATACAGTACAAGTGTAAAAATTTTTGAAATCCGCCCACTGCCACGCCTACTTTTTTATAACTTCACTAAATTATATGAAACCGAAAAATTTTGTTGAGACCAAATATTTAGGCATTCAGATTCCCTACAATCCATCCATACAAAAGTTTTGGCCACGCCCTCATTTTGGGGGCGTTATCATCAAAAAACCTATTTTCATAAAATTTTACATGTAACATCCTCAAACGTTCGACATTATAGCTATATTTGAGTACAATATGCAATTTGGCCATGACCACTTTATAGAGAGGAGGATAGGGTATCATACGATCCGTTCCAGACGGATTGTAGCTTTTCTGTATGTTTTTATTTCATGTTAGGTACAGAACCCAGCACAATTTGACTTTGTGGTTGTGTTTAAAATTTGAGATATTTTTAAATTGCCTTTGATTTGAATATATTCGATCATACCAGTTCGGTTATCTATCACGAGAGCTACATATTTTCGATGCTTGGTAGTCTTTATTACTTGGAAGAAGTTAAATAGTTTTTGTAGTCGATGCACTTTAATCCAATTATGAATCGTCAGTGAAGATTTCACGGTCACTTTTTAGTAGAAAATATGATCGATATGTTCATGTTAAATCGTGATAGAACGTTTAGTTGTCTTATACTTCGCCAAGATATCTTGGAGTCTAAAATGATTACAAGAAATTTCGTGTCAGCTGAGATATTGATTGTTAGCCTCGGTAGCGGAAGTTAGGTATCCTAGTCTTTCATCACAATTAGGTGGGTCTTAGACGAAACTCTCTTGTTTGCTCCTTCAAAACGGACCTGGTCTGTTTACTAGTAGTTTCATAAAACATAACTAAGTCACTCACATAGGGTTACTCGTATGATTTGTATACGTTTTTCTGTGAAGCTTTTGAAGGTTAGTACTCCTCTCTAATGTGTTGCTTTATTGGTGCTTTATTGGTTGTTTTCGTGTCCATTTTCTGTAAACTGTAAAAGTCTATGACGAAGTTTCATGCTGTTAATTTTTCCAGATCAAATTCATAGTTCATTTGCACTAATCTATGTTTGTAAAGTCGAGATCTATATAAATTGGTAGATTCGTGCCAATAGACTGGGGATTTATACATATGTAGCTCTTGCTATTTTTGTATTCGGCATTCTCTAGACGCCAGGTTGGACGTACTTTTGTATGTAAAACAAGTTCACATAATACACATCAGAATCTTGCTTTCAAAATTCGACTAGGTTAAATTTTGTCTAGAGTATCTTATTGCTACTGAAGTGTTTAGATACATTGTATCTTCTTCTTATATACATTCTGATGTTTTTTGGAATGGATTAAGGTTCTCCATCGTGTCCACCCCTCAAACTAATGAAGGCATTTTTCTGTCTGGAAAAAGAGTATTTAAAACACATACTGGCATCTATGTTATGGTTCCCTCTGAATTAAGCTCACTTCTTATGTACGAGATCTCCCCTATTATTTGCGTTCTTTTTTTTATTCATTTTTTTTTAATGAGGACACCTTACTTTCTTCCTTTACTTCATCATTTTCTTTTTCATTTTTGTTTACTAAACCCGTCAGACAAGTTGTTTTTTTATTTCTTGCAGAATTTATCTCTTTACCTCTTTTTTTTTTTTTAATTATTTAACTCTGTGTAATTCAATACTCTTATTTGGAAATTTTAACGTTTTTTATTGCACATTTTGTGCATTTGAGTTCAGCAAATAAAAAAAATAAAAGAGAGAAGAATAAACTGCGTAGGTTGCACATGAACTTGCAAGTGCATTTGTTTTTAATGATGTCTATTGAAATTGGGTTACTTGTGCTGAAGAGATTCTATAGCAGTATGAAGCTGCCCTATCGAAGCTTTGTGTGGAAAATATATATGTATATGCTTTCATACATGTGTTGTTTGATGCAAGATTCGTACAAGTGTGGGATGCATACATTTGCAGATGGAAAATTATGTCATCTAACAAACAACGATTGAAGGGGAACTGAACAATGTTTCGAACAGATGATGAATGATCCTTCTATTGAAAGATGGTAATACATTTATCAATGTGTCATTGAACGGAAGATGTTGCATTGAATTACAGTTTTTACAGCGCCAGCGACACATTATTTGTAGTGAAGAAGAGTATAAAGGTTTTTGAAAGTACTTCACAAAATCCTATCCATAGTGCCCCTTTTTGGAAATTTTTAAGAAGAAACTTTTGCATGTAAAGACACGCCCCGAAATAAAATTAAACATTCAAGATATAAATTAATAAAATTTGCAGACTGCGACCAAGATTAATGATTGCTTGATCTGGTTTTCTATACAAATTCAACGCCTACGAATAGTTAGTAAAATCTTCAAAATTTAACCTATACAAAATACAGAAGACTTGCACAAGGTTCTTACTGCTGCCTGAGACCGGAGCATAAGTACCTGTTAGAAAAAGAAGTACCTCCGAGACTTTAAGATACTTGGGCTTAATTATTTGAAGAATACGCCTTAAAATTTAAGGTTTTTTTTTTTTTGTAGAAATACGATATGAAGTCTTTTATTTCACAATTCTGCATTAGAGTCTGACTTTTCGATTTCGACATTATCACTACGAGTTGACGCAAAAATAATTTAATTATTAAGTGGCAGGATCCTAGTGTTTTAGAGGTTAGTTTTTGAGTAGCTAGGGCTTTTTGGCTGTACAGTTCCGTATATGACTAGAATTTCTTCAAGAAAGATGTTGCATGAGTTTGGTAGTCTTATCTGTTCCAAGCATACACTTACTCTGACATCTTTATCTACTTTGACTCGTAAAATAAAATATAGAGATTATATGAAGGAAATTGATTGGAAATTGTTTGATACAAAACTTAGTACAAGTATGTAGTAATAAAATAATGCATGGCTTAGTGCTAAGCATTAGAAAGCAGGCAAGTATAAATAATGAACTAATGAACACTGGAGGCATTAATGTATAGAGTAAAGGTAGGTATGTCATTGAGGATACGAGGGTGAAGAGGGTTTCTTCCTTTATTCCATAGGGTATAGCCACTCACACAATTCGGTTACGGAAGCTAGATTCTAGTTGCGAGGCAGACGCCTAGAATGCTATAAGCAAGCACAAAATTCTAGATCTAGGAGTGCACGTGTTTAGCTGCTGTCATTTTTTAACGAGTATGGGTTATTTTATTACTATTGTCTAAAGTAATCCCTCGCGGTTAATGATATTTTTTTTGAATAGGTTTAGTACCTCCTTACTTGTTATAGCTCAGATAACTTTTTAATTTTTTGACTTAACTTATCGTAGGATCATAGTTCTAGAAGAATAACATAAAAGAAGGTACATACATATGTATGCTTTTTTTAAGTGCTCTGTAAATTTATCTTATACCTTTTTACACTGTCTCTCTAGAGCCCAATGAGTCGGACTTTAATTTTGCTCTATCAAAAAGATTCCTGTGCTTTTCTTCTAGTTTTGTATTTCACCATGATGGAAGGTTTACTGGTGTTTTTCCATCCCGTCAATATCGGTTGACGAAACATTTTTTTTAAAGTTCTAATTCAACTGGCTCAAAAACTCCATTAAAATTTGACAAAAATAGGGGTTACACCGCATTTAAAGAAATTATAGGCGTGGTTGTGGCAGATTTTACAAAAACTGTGAACATTAACATTCGATTAAACTAAATTGTTCTTAAATATGTATCTACTAGCGTTCAAGCTCAAATTTTAGACCCCAAATACCGGTGACACAAGGATCGTTGGACGTAACATATTCAACAACTCGTTGTTACTGTGTTTTAAAGGAGTCTGAGTCTATAATATTATTTGTTACAAACTATACAAGAAATTAATGTTAAATAGGTGGTGTAGAGTGTAGAATGTTTGAGAAATGCAAATTCACAGCACTATTACTGCGTCGACTTTAGGTATGAGATACGCCAATTGCAATTCCGATGCAAAAATTTTTTTTTAGGTATCCATTTTTCCTTTTTATCCTCTAAAAATAGTTTAAATTCTCTAACATGTGGCAAAGTTTTAAATATGTTCTTATGTAGTCAATTCGTTAAAATGCTCGAAAAGTCTCTACTTTTTAATACTTATGCCAATAGCAATATGTATGTACATATGTACATATTTTTAAATTTAAAAAAAGTTTAAAAGTTTATTTATCCTTTTTTCTTCATCTGAGGCATGGTACCAATCTACAAGGGACCAAGCGGCATACCTAGATTGTCCTTTTCCAATGCTTTTTTAACCATTGTTCATCATTTAATTAGTGTCCCCAATTTCTTATAGATAAAAAAAATATGTATGTAGGTATGTATACCAACATAAAAATGGTATTTTTCCCTTCTCAAGTAACCATCTTCTCAAGAGGCCATTATTTATAACTGAAAAATGAGAAAAGAAGCTTAAATTCTGCACTATAGACACACCGTACAATGCCTTAAGCATTTTTCGGGAATTGCCCTACTTGGAAAAAAAAAAAAAAAAAAAAAGGTATCGAATAGCGGTTTTGTGTTATACAGAAATTCATCCATAACCCCATGGTTTGCCATCAGACATGATTCAGCGAAAACTATAAAGCAATAAACCAGCACGTACGCCAACAAAATAACTTCTTCCTCTCTCATCGTTCTTCGGATTACTTTATCGTAACTTTCAATAAAAGTTTTATATGACAAAAAAAAAAAATCGAAAACAAAACAAAAACACTGATGACCATCATCATCTATTAGTGACGGTGAAAGATATGTATGTGTTTTCTTCTTCCTCCTTTTGTTTCTAAATAGATTTTTTTTGGCACGTGTAAAATAATAACAAATAAACAAGTTCTAAGGAGATTCGAAAAACGTTCTTCCGATTTAGTGGTAAATGTCATGCAATCGATTTCTCAGCGAACTTATGATTACACTATACCAGACGTCAGACGTGGTTGGTAATGTAATGATAAGTTTATGCCAACCAATTATTGGTTTATGTGACAATCTATGGACAACAATAGACCCTTAATCGGATTTGTATACGACTCAGATGCAAATGCGATTTGCACAAGTCTTAGTCTTCCGTGTTCCCCTCTCAAGCAGAACGTAAGGGGGTCAAATCAAAATGTCAGACATACAATTGAATGAAATCAGAGTCAATTTAAATGATCATCTTGGGGTTGTTGATGTTTCTAGGGTGTGATAGTTGATATATATTCGAGTAGGGAGAGGAAACAAATTAAATGATTTTTAAATGAATATGTTGTGAACCATTGTGGTTCAAGAGCCTTTTGTGACAGTTGACGCTTGACTTTTTATAAACTTTTCAAAATATGGTCAATGATCCCGCAGGTGAAACTTTGTAGTTTGTTAATGGGAAAAGCTGTCTTGTAGGACACTCTAATGAGTATATAAACTATGCGCAACACACACCTTATTGCTTATTTCTTTGAATAAAGCAGTTTAAGCAGCTTTTGTTTCACTGCTTTTGATTTTTTTTTCTTTTTTTTTTCTATCGCATAGAAACCCTTGCAAGAACTATTGATATGATTCAATCAGTTTAGGATCTAAAAAGATAATACCAAAGTATTTCACCATCACTATGAATGCGGACTAGTTTCCCTTGATATCTTCTAAAGCTTTCGATAGAGTGTGGCACAGAGCCCTCTAGCCTCTGCGACCCTGTTTTTAATATTTTTAAACGACGACCGTCTCTCTCTTACTCGCAATCCAATCCATTCCTTTGCGGATGACAGTACTCTTGACGCCAAACTGTGGAGTCTCAGGAGCAGCGAATGTCTACCGAGCTCAACTTCGATATTGATGCAATCATCGACTGAAACCCAGTGCTGTCCCTTATCTCTGAAGCGGAATATAAATGTAGGAAAAGTAAAACTTAATGGAGCTGATGTTGAGGAATCTAATGGCTTGTTAATGCTTGGGATGCTAGTTACCCCAGAACTTCGCTAGATGCCTCTGATTCCTCAAGAGGTGTAAACATTTCTTCTGTCCAGCACACTTGGCTACTATCTATAAGGCTTACATTCGCCCGAAACTCGAATGCAACTCACATATTTTTTCCCGGAGTTCCCGTATCTTATCTGAGTTTATTAAATCGTGTGTCCAGCGTCAGGCATGTAGATTGATCAGTGACCTCCTTCGCTAGAGCATCATCGGAATGTTGAATGCTTATCCGTCCTGTACCGATGTTTCCACCACATTTATTCGGATAAAATCTATAGTTGTGTCTCGCTGTGTGTCTAGTTGTGGGCGCCGTGGCTCAAGTGGTTAGTGCGTTGGACTACGGAGCGAGGGGTTCCAAGTTCAATCCCCAAACAACACCTAGAAATTTCTTTCACGGCCCCACCTCTCGCGAGCGTCTGACAAACATCCGAGAGTAAAACTGTCATGAAAAAAATCTTCTCAAAAACAAAAAACTGCCGTTCGGATCCGGCATTAAACAGTAGGACCCTTCCATTCGTGTGAAGAATATAACACGCACAGCACGAGTGGTTGTGAGAAGCTAGGCCCTGGGTCCCATGGACCTGTCGCGCCAAAAATTTGTATTTTTTTTTTTGTGTCTCGCCTGTCCTTTAGCTTAATCGCACTACCTATCCTGACCTTTTCCGCACACCCTTATCTTTTGAAACCTATTTTCGGTCGCAGAATTAAATTTAGAAGCTCGTTCTTTAGTCACTCAACGCATACATACATACATACATATGTGGAATGACTTCTCCTTCTCAATATTTCCAACAAATTATGATTTACAAAGATTCAAAGTCAACGCGCATCTTTTTCCTTTTCCTACCAACTTTTAATCTCCCTATACCCTTGCCTTTCACTCCATCATTGAGTTTATCAACTTTAAAAAGGCTTTAGTCCTAAGTACTAAAAGAACAAGTAAAAAAAAAGGTAACTTAACAAAGTTTTTGCTGTCGTCCTCGAACTTTTTGCTGTCTGCATCCCTGAAATCTTCCATTTCCACCATCTACCTGGTAATGCTGTCTAGGATTGAGTTCTTAAACTCAATTTCTCTCTTTCAAGACAAATAATTGGACTGGAATCGTATATGTACATATATACACAACATGGTCTGTCATAGTGCCTTAATCTATAGAGGTAACATTTGAGACAAATAGAAGTGCAGCTGATTGAGAACACTCTATGCTGTCGTTGTTGCTATTCTTAAAAACTAGTTTCCCTTAGTAATAACTAAGAAACATGCATGCTCATTGCTTAATACTCTTAACAAATTGATTCTGTATGTTGCCTCCGTCTGTAGAATTTTGTTGTCGCCGTTTTTTACCTTGTCAGATGTTGTTTGGAGTCTCTTTTGCATCTGATGAACACTACCCGTGTTTTTTTTCCTCTACAAGTCTCAGACCCATGTATTTCAGCGACTATAATACCACTTCGTTGCAGTTGGCTCCCGCAACAACTGTTATCAACGGACCCAATTACAAACTCGGGGTTTTCAATCTAAGAATTCCAACATACAGGCTGAAAAATAACGGCCCTAATACATAGCCTTTGTCATTGTATCACCTGCTCATAGAGCTGTAATATGGCAATGATTACTCCTTACAATATTTCCCCGATTCGCGGTGTTGAATGCATTTCTAGCGTCTAATGTGATGATGGCGCAGTACTGCTTACTACAGTTCTTTACTCAAAATGTTCTTCGGCATCACTACTTTACTTTGTTTTGTTAAATAAAATTTGCTTAAAGATCTTAACAGATTGATACAAATTTGCATAATTAAAAGTCCAGATAAGTTGTGAATTTAAACGTCTTTAAGGGTACAGTATAACCATACATATGTACATATGTATATCGTTGTGACTTCGAAGTTGAAATGATTCTTTTAAAGTGGAAGAATAATACCATTCTTAGCTACACACTACTTTGTGTCTAGCTTATATATTTCTCATGATAAAAAAAATTCTATTCAAATGAAAATGAGTCATTTCAGTTTGACTAAATTTGTCCAATTGAATACTTCGCATAAATAAATAAAATAATCACACACTCTCACAACTTAACGTTCGCTAATCAGAAAAACTAGAATGAAGAAAGTTAAACAGTAACTTTCAAAGTTTACAGCAAAACTACTTGCAATCATTAACCACCAATTAAAAAACAAACAAACAAATAGTAAGCCAAGTCTGCCTTATTTATGAGCCACTTCATAATTGATTATTTTACCACTGCAGCAGCGCTGCTCGCACATGTGTCCGCAATTCATTGTTTAACTTTCAACAGCGCGTACTTCCAGCCCGAATATAAACAACACTGAATGCGGACCTTTATTAGTAACCTTGACCTTCCCAACTGTCGTTTCCTTAACCAAACAGAAACTGTCTTCTTTTTTTTCGATTTCATTTCTCCATATGTAAATTGTTACTTGTTAATAAAATATATTTTTTGGATGTGCTTTTCATCTCACACCATTTACCAACGGTTTCCTAAGCTAGTTTCTCAAGTTTATTGAACCAAAATCCACTCCATTGCACACAACTTGAAACTTAAAAAAAAAAAAATTGTGACAATGAGTGAGAATTTCGACTTTTTAATCAAGAGATTCCATTGTGGGTGTTGGATCGATAATATTTATTGTAATCGCTATGGTCAGGCCACCCATCCATGTAACCAATAACTAAGAACGTATGTAACAAACAGAGACTAATTTATAATTCCTATTGATGGGTTTTCATCGGCTGGCTATTAGATAAGTTAAGTGTGGTGTTTCTTTGGTATAAATAGCAGTCACCCTGTTCCCACACAGTTCCTACTATCAGGCAGAGTTTGAGTTTCCTGAAAGTATACCTTGTCACAGAAAAAGCTTATTTTTGCGAAATAGCTCCATCTGTTGATTGTTTTTGATATTGAATATTTATTTCGAGAGCTTTTAGGGTCAGAAATGACTTAAAATGCTGAAACTGTGATTAGTTATATTGAAATTCATTCACGACAGAAAATTTTGCATTTTATTTTGCAAGCGTACTAGATAAGATTACGAGTAATGGTTGTTGTAGATCGACTGTTGATGCTTAATTATTTTTAATTGTTTCCATTAAGTAATCTTCTTTTTTTTTCGCTATAAGTGTATATGACACCCTAATCTCTGGTCATTTGCTCGTGATTAGTAGTGGAGTGCTGCTTGCACCTTATGACTTCTTAAGAGTTACAAATAAAATTTATAGATCTATGGTATCGATATGCATCTCACGTGCTTTTAACGATAATACTGATATGATGATATACACGTAGAGGGTAATTGTCGATTGTAATCAAGTGACTAAGTTTTGGATTAATATGGGTCAAACCGGATTTGGTATTCGTAGAAGGGGAGCAAACATAATTTTAGGCAAACCCTAGTTATATCTAAATAAATACAGAATTGCAATCGTATCCACATATGTACATACATGCATATACTTCTAAAAAGCTAATTTGTAACTACGTTTTGTATTATTTGAGTTACATAGTCTTTTCCTGGTCTTTACGAGACTAACCGTTCATTCAAAAACTTTCTCATCTGTGCAGGGTTATGCCTTCCTATGACTTTGTAAGCCTTTTTTCAAAGGCGGAAAGTGTCTTTTGTTTTCGAAACGATATCGTGGTGTATTCTTTTGTTCTAAAAATTACTTGCACTGTTAAAGATCGCGCTACATAAGATTTCTTTTCAAACTGATTCACCGCGGTATACTTTTCTACTTTATAGTAATTGGAAAAACAAGTGATAAAAGTTTTGGCTTATTCGTTCACTACTTAGGATAATTTTTCCCCCTAGATGGCGACGTGTTTCCAGCGAAACATTTGAACACGTTATTATAGTAATCAACATTGCCTAGTTGTGTAAAAGTAGGCACTACAAAAAATTACTAAAGTCTAGTTTTCTGTAGCATAAAAAAAGTATATTCGATCGTATCGTCGGAAAAATTTAGTTTCAATGCAGAAGACTACTGCAAAGAAACATTTGAAAATTTTTCATTTTTTTTTTTAAAAACATTTTATTTCTACGCTTAAATACCAGAAAATAAAACGCTTGCTAATTAGTACCCTTTCTGTTTAATGAGGCCTTTTATTTCAATATTTAATTACGAATAACTTCACTTTATACTGGTATAAAAATATACATAAGTATCAATTATTTTCTCGTAGATATTTACCTATGAAACTGACAGTTTTCAGTTCGGTAAAATTACAGAAAATGTCCGTATGTATGATACCTACCACTTGACAAAACACTGCAGTGTCTAAAAATACAACCATTCACCATAATTATTATTTCATTTCCTTTTGCTGTCAAACGCATTCATATTCCTTAAACACTTGAAATGTCAAACAAAATTTGTATTCCTTTTATTCGGCACCCTTTTGACAGAAAAAGAAACAGGATACATTGTCATATCCATTGTCCATCCTAGATAAACAAACAATAAAGACAAACCACTCACTGTCAACATTACATACCGTTTTACGTTTTAAGTTCATATTCTCATCTCTTGGTCAAATGTCATCCGGTTATGAAAACATCATGTTTGTTTACATTTTCCGACAAATGGGACACTTGCCAATTACGCATTTTCGAGTCGAATTAAATATTAAAAGCAGTTTAATGCGGAAAAGGTTTCTTCTTAAGTCAAACGTCACAAAAATTAGCTAAAAATAAAATCAAAATGTCAAATTAAAATTGTTTTTATCATTTTCTTATTTCACTCTTTACTCATTAAATGAAGGATGCCTCCGGGGTCAATGGAAATTGGTACAAAATGAGATAATCGTATGTTCTTTGTTTGTTTATTCCTCATCGCGCTCGTTGGATTGAGTAGATTTTATTGAACTTTTCAACGCCATCACTTGGTGGTTGTCTTCAGTGATATTTGTACACGAACGTACAATCAATCTTTGCTAGATTGAGGAAGAACGCTGATGTCTCTCCGTAGGCTTTCTGTGTCATTTGTAGGATTAAATTATAATTATAAACACTTTTTAATTGTTTTAAAAAATGTACTTTGTTTTTGTTTATTTATAGATCGACAAGTAGCGTCAGCACTCTTTCACATTCAGCACCTGGTTCTCCCATGGCACCATTGCAGGGACACTCAGAAACGCAAAGTGTAAACTGTTTAAACACTATTGGTAAAAATTCTAGTCCATTTAAACCACAACCGATTTCGAGTAGCACAATACCGGCCACAATTGGATCCAAAGCGGATAATAAGTGAGTAGATATTTTATTTCTTATACGTACTATGTAACACCTATATTTGTTTCTTTTAGTTTACATAAATATGTGTTATAGGTTATATTAATTCCCTAACGTGTGACCCACATTTTAAATGTTTGCTTTGATTGGTTGTTATCTTGATATATTCCACTCTGAGCTTGTCAAAAGGGCATAGATTCCCGATAAAGATAACACACATTGGGTATATTTTTACTTCTAAACTACAAGTATACTCAAGCCATGAACTACAAGTATACTCAATATTTGCTTGACATAATCGTAGCCTTATCCTCCGGCACATAACCTGTCTGTCATTTGCTATCACTTGATTTCTATAGGGCATTCATAATCGACTCTTGCCTGAAATAATTAAAGGAGATTGCCAATGAAACTTGGTTCTTTTGAAGAATTTCTAATTTTGTTAGACCTTAAACTCTCTTTTTCACTTACGTCATCATATCTTGGACAAATTTCTATTATTCCTATTCCTATTTATGCAGACGTGCGACAGGTTTTATTATATTGAGCGTGAAGTAGGCTCTAACATTTTGCTTGACTATAGCTTACGTGAAAGATAAACTAGGAGACCCTCCTCATTTCGGCATCGCCAAGTCAATAGCATAACCAATAAGGATGTAGCGTAATTTATGTAGATCGACTAGATGATTGTCGATGACTAGTGATTACAAGAGGAGCGAGAGGACTCCGTGTGGACAGTCTTTACCTGCAGATACAGATACCGACATTCCTTCAGAGGAGGAAGCCTAGGAAGGAATATAAAGCGATATTCTTGGAGTAAAATGGTGCTATCTTTTTAACAAGATGGTAGAGAGCACTTTTCTGACCCTTTTCTGACTTTTCTGACCCGAGTGCATAGGTGTAGACAAATGATGTTACATTTTATAGGGCTCACTGGGCTCACTAGGCCTATTGCCTGGCTTGGGATTGAAGATTACATTTACCTGTCTCCAGGTCATCGGGATGTATCCCAAGTTATAGCTGCCTCTAAATTAAGCGATCGTTTCTGGCGGAATGATTGGAGAAACACTGGAAATAGATCGTCTCCGCCGATTTAACCTTATGTGGACTAAAGATATTGCGAAATAAACTATTTACTCTATTAGCAAAAAAGACCCCCTTTAGTCAGTAGTGTTCGGGTACTTGTGGAATGCGCGAGTAGACCTAGATGGATCTGGGAAATTAACCTAAAGTCAGGTTATTAGCCTTTTTTAGTACCCTACACAATTAACGGAATTTTTTTCAATCGCTCGGATGAATTCATGTCGCTACTGGCATGTGGGCAATGTTTTCGCAACATTTTCTTACTGCAATGCGCTTAAATCATCTCAATTCTACATTCGCATTCTGTAAGAGCGAATCGTCCCACCTCTTCGTGCGCTTAGCGCAATTGAACAGTCTTCTAAATCTGTCCCCGATACAGATTACAGTCCATGGACTTAGGGTCATATCTAGTTGGGGTATGTGACGTTTTGCCAGGTATGTCAAACCTGATGTGTTGATCTGACAATTAGGCTTCGTGTGACACATGCCAATTTGCAATTTACTTTTATCGATACTGTCGCAAATAATATTCTCAAAAACTTCTATAGAAAAAAAGAAAGCTTTTTCTTCATTACTTGAATTAAACCTCTCTTCGTACACTATGCAGTTGCTCGAAAGATTGTTCAAAGCTACCTCCTTGTGTTTCAGATTTGAAACCACTAGTTGTTTCGAACGATTTCGATTCCTTCGATTTCCTTGAGTGAATAATATTTTTTTTCTCGGATATACCATGTGAGTAAATTCTCAGCAAGTATTTAACAAGAACTTCAGTTCAGGCGCTGTGATAACAATGTATTATCGTCACTCTATATCGGTACGGTATGCGATGGATTCGACCTTATGATGTCGCTAAATTTACTTTTAATACATTTGGTGGTTTCCCTTTATCTGTCACCAAGATATGTACTTCTGTAGAATACACACTACAAAATCTACAGGAAATGTAATTTAGAAGAAATGAACTAACCTTTGGACCATCGCACATTATCAAAAATACCCCTAAGTCATCATATCTTCTCATTGATTATCTCATTTGATTCGATGTATGTCTGTAACGGGTACAAAACATTCACTATCTCCTTCGAAATATAAAATAATTATACTTTATTTGACTTACTTTTTTGTGAGCTATTTATATCAGTTCCTCTTTCGATGGTGATACCTTTAACTGTCGATACCATCTACATACTCGTACTTACGAGTATTTATCTAAAGAAATCAACTACTTAAAAATGTTCAAGTGCTTCTAAATCAATATTTACATAGTGCTTTCCATGGCTTTGCAGAAAAAATGGGAATAGATGTCAACATAATCTCTCTGACCTATACCAATGTCGGTCATAGCTATGTTTGCAGTTACACCCTTCCTTCTTGAGAGAGAAAGAGTTTCAGTGTGTACACACAGATAGCTTAAGGACATGTCCCACTTATGTCAACACGAACAGAGAGATTTAATGTGGAACAAGGTGACTGTGAAAATGTTTCATAGAAATTTGTTTATATGGGTTTTTTTTTTATTTTTTTTTATTAGATGTTTAGTAACATTTTTTTGTTTAGAAGAAGTGCATTTTGACAGGTTTGTCTCGGGTATTAAGACATTTAACACATTTTTGACAAAAGTGTGTGAAGATAATGAAAATACTAAATATTTAAGTATATGTGTTATCTATGTCAAGTAGCGAGAACCGTGATAAATGGTCATTTACTTTAATAATAAAGATAATTAAAATAAGAATTATGTATTTTGACTTTAGTGACATTTCACACGAAAGATCAGCAGAACGTTTTGTTTTTTAGCGCCGATGGTAGTATAAATTTTATAAAATTAGATCTTCATACATATATACGAGTAAATTTGCAGCACTTAAGATATAATAATAAAGGTAACTCGAAAATTCCTCACTAAAAATGCAGTTCCCAAATCATGCATAACGGTGTGCAAATGCAGTGACGTTGTAATTGACGATACGTGCTTTAGAATTATGAATTCGGGGGCAAGCACAGTTGGAAAGAAAAGAACTATTTTTGAAGTTTCAACTGCAGTAAAAGAGGTTCAAAATGATTCGCCTCCATTAACAGTAAATAAAAGTATAGTTTATGAAATTGTTATATCTATGTACATGCATACATATGTATAAACATGCATACATACGTATGTATTAAATGTATATTATATCCCTTTGAATGCATGTGCAATAATAGAATTTATGAAGTTGTGATAGAGGAATAGGCCTACTGGGGACACTTAAAAAAAAAACGCATCTAGTATTTTACCCCACTGGGTGATGTGGAAAGAATACAAGAATATATGTACGTACATACATACATATGTAAATACTTACATATGGAACTACATTTCTAGGTATAAATAGTCACATATGTATCTACATATAGTTAGGGGCAATAAAAAAATATTCAGCATAATCCGTATTGGTAACCGCAATTTACTCCAAAAAGGAAAAAAAAGGTTGTTTTCATCAATTTGTCATTTCAATCCAATGTTTGTAATTAAATAAAATAAATCTGTTGTTGTGGTACAAAACATTAGAATACGTATTAAATATTTACATGTATTAATACATACACATACATATGTATTAACAAGAAGAAAAGCATTTGCATTTGCATTAACATTGAAATCTACAATATTGCAACGTCGCTAATTCCCGCATAGAAATAATAAAATGTGGCAACGTTTGAGTGTGTGCAATTGTGTATATTGCAGAAAAATAACTTCATTCATAATTAAGGTAAACACCAAAAAAATACAACAACAAAACACGAAAGGAAAACATAATCCTTCCGTCTCGTCCATCGCGATGGTATTAAACCACACGAACATGTACATATTTGAATGTATGTACATGATCAAGAAGAGAGTCAGTTTTTTTTATATTCCTTGCCGTTTTTCCTTTTGTTCTCTCTTTTATCCATTTGTTCGCTCAAAACTCTCTTTCAGTGTGTAAGAGAAACCACTTTGCTTTGCGCCCTCTGTCTAGCAAGGTAACTAAGAAAAAATTTCGTCAAGTGATAATACTATTAGATTTATATACAATGGTGTTATCTATGTCAAGTAGCGAGAACCGTGATAAATGGTCATTTACTTTAATAATAAAGATAATTAAAATAAGAATTATGTATTTTGACTTTAGTGACATTTCACACGAAAGATCAGCAGAACGTTTTGTTTTTTAACGCCGATGGTAGTATAAATTTTATAAAATTAGATCTTCATACATATATACGAGTAAATTTGCAGCACTTAACTTGTATACCCTTAGTTATTGGAGAAAAAGGTGTAGGCCCTAGCTAGTTTAAACTTTAGAGCAATTCATTTGTTCACTGGCGACACCCTCTTGACTTTCGCTTTTTTAACGACTCCGTGGCAGTGAGTTCAAAATTTAGATAAATACATCTGTAAAAGTTAAAACATCAGGCTGTTTCAACTCAGACCTTAGCTAAAATAACATTTTTCTTACAACAGGCTCAATTAGGTCCCAATGTCTTCTTGAATGGAAGGAATTTAATGTTTTATGCCATTCCTCAATTGCTGAATGAAGAAGATTTTTCATGATAGTTGTAGTTTCGAATGTTATCCGGAAATTTGGGAGAGACCTTGTAAATTCCGTTGCTATGCGTTTTGTTTGAACTATAATTGTGTTCACCTCGAGTGATATGTAAATGGCAGAAGCTGGCTGAATCCTGTGGACATACTTTCTCTTTAAACCTAAATAATCTATCTAGTGGGAAAGAACAATTATATGATTTGCTCAAAATTTTGGCTGATAAACTACATGCAGACAGCATCGAACACGTTGAAAGCACTATATATACGGAAATCTATGCTAGGCTTAATCATCGACTCGGCGACAATATTTAATTCAATGATACATATGTATACGGCGGATATGATATCGACAATTTTTAAAGTGAGAGGAGAAATTATATTTTTGAACTACATACATGCCTCACCGAGAAGACTTACTAATTTACTGTACACTTTGCAATTTACGGAAGAGGGAAAACGTGTATCATTTCCTAGGTATCTGTCCGATACTAGCCGAGTTTAGGCAACAGTACTTCGGTAAGCGGATTTTAGAAGAGAGCGAGATGGTGGCGACTGGGTTCAATTTTACAAATATTGCGAAGAGGCATCAAAGTACAGGAGACCAATTATTGATGAAGCTTTTTAATAGTAACGGCACATCTTGTCAAACTTGGGCAGACGGCTATTTAAGTCATGCTTTTCATAGATTTAAGAAACTTACATTTTGTTTTTATACAATATATGAATTATATTGAATAAATCAATCAATCATCAACAATCATCATCATCATCACCTCGAGTAATTACGTATAGCTAAAGGAATTCTAGTCACTCCCAGAGGAAACAGTCCTATATTCCCCAGAGCCTAACGCATGTATGTACATATGTATGTATATGTTGAATAATTCAGTCATGTTTTCTAGAGATCTTTGATGTGGGGGAGATCGATTCCAGGGATTTTATAAAAGCCCAACTGTCACTAATGATGCAAATTTGTATCATATCCCACCTCCACATTCCTTATTTGGCATGATGTACTTATTCCTTATTTGTGGGTAGGCCTCACCAGGACCAGCTTCTTACAACCACTCTTGTTGAACGTGTTTATATGTATGTAGTTACATATGTAGGTAGGTATCTTTTGTACAAATGGATAATACGGTATCCAGTTTAATCTGTATCTGTTTAATCGATATCCGGAAAAGTCTGAGGCTTTTTCATAACAATTACACTCTTTGTCGTTTTAAGTGTAGTCTAGTCTCTAATTCATGCTCAGAAACACGATCCACTAACCGCTTGACCTAAAATGAGATGATGTCACAGCTTTCCGTTGACCAATTAAGTTACGCGAGGCTACAATGCCCATTTATTTTCAACTGTTTTTTTTTTTTGTGGAGTACAGTTCTATCGAATTTCAAGTGTTCTTTTAGTAAATACGAAACTAATTCCATAATTTTAAGAAGGCCCAACGTAAGCACACTTTTGTTTTCTGATAAATAGAGTTTTTATGAGGGTTGAGCCCGAGTCCACATTTACATACATATGTATGTAGGTACCAGTCCAATTGGAAAGCATTTTGCCTACGTTCTCTTAGGGTATTTTGCTGGTATTACGATGAATTTAAGACATGTCAAAGATTGAAAACTTGTTTATTCCTGTTCATTGTTTCCCATATGTTTTTCTTACCATCACTGGATTTTTGAAGCTCTAAAAATTTTACAAGATCTACCGAGCCATAGATGAGGCTGCGAGAAAGTTGCTTATACCACTTAGTGCTACTCTTCAATGATTTAAACAATGTGAACAATGGTTGCCCAATGGAGCTATAATAGTCTAAGTCAATCCCTTAACAAATACCACGTGAAGCCAGCTAATCAGAAATTACATGACATCAGTTTTGATTCTGAACACCAATGTGCTTTATTTAAATCAACCATTACACTATATTTTTCTTTGAGCTCTACTTGATGACTTAATATGAAAATGAAGTATCATAGCCATTCCAAGAACTTCCTAGTTGCAACTTCCAAAGGTATTGTTTTGAAAACCTAGTACAAAGCTGGTTAATCAACGTTACTTACGCTAGTGCAGTCTAATAAAGACATTCTCACCTTCAAAGACATCTCGGTAGGTCTCCTATATATGTATGTAAAGAACAGCCTTGACATTATAGATCTTATAGATCAACCAATGGACAGGGTGAATTTAAAAAAGAAATTTGTTTTTAGCCGGCTTTATTTATTTAATTTGATTTAACAAATTTTGTCACATAGCATCGGTTTTACCAAGATTGGTTGACCAATGATCAGGTTTCTGTATCTTAAACAAACACCTGCAAATGCAAACAGGTTGAGGAAAATAAATAAATAAAAGCTGAACGATATCAACACCAGCTGTGGACTTAGAAGATAAGATTAAAATGTGCCTCAAGCGCGCTTATCTCCGCTATTTGATGTACGATATACATATGTACGAATAAACTCACGGCTGCGAAATCAAAAAACGGAGTTATTCTAAGTCAGATAAAAAAGAAAAACAAAAATCTCGATAAAAATCTAAGAAGTTGCTCTAAGGGAAAGTTCGACAGAACAAGGAAACAAAACACAACACAAAGCGCTCATATGTGTCGTAACTTTTCATTCTAATGTGACCTAGATTTTCATCATGTACGGCAGGTTGGCTTGGGTGGCATTGTTACATAAACATCTACAATTCATATTAGATGTTAAAAGCTTTTTAAAAAAAAAAGAACTTTGATGTGCAAGAAATTGTTTAAAATGCTAATGGTAGTGTCCTGTTATAAAGTCCTGCTGTTGTCATTTCCCACTTTCTAGTATGAAAAGTAATAATTCTTGGGTTATAAACACCCACTGCGGTTGTTGAATTATTTAGCTTATTCATTGCTTATTCATTCACTCTTAGAGTCTTCAGGCGCCTTGAATTCCTTATAACTATTCATGACAATTTTTCTCTTTGGTTTTGTTTACTAAAAGTCCTTTTGATGCAACTGGACTTAACAGCGAGTTGTTGAGTTAACCAAATTCAATTCAGTTTGTAGAGCGTTGGTCGCTGGTTCGGCTCCTGCCTCTGCATAAATCGTTTTCTCCTTATTCATCGTTGTCATTATTGTTTACATTTGAGATTCACTCATTGATATGATGTATATTGTTGAAAATGAAACATATAGTTAGTAGTCTTAGCCCACAAGACAAGACTAAAACTCGTATACTAAATGTGATGGCACTTGTTCACACATTGTCATAAAACGAAACCCGTTTGCCTCTCTGCATCAGTGTAACAATTATTGCAAACACGTGATATGTCAGTCTTATCAAAACTTAAAATTTCAGGTGCTACTACTGTCGTTGCGATTTTCTTTTTTTTTTTTATGAACTTTACTACATGTGATGTGAGTCACATGCTTCATGTATCACTAATTTATAAGGCTCAATAATGCGTTAAGTAGCACTACATAACCGAACTAAACTATCCATACTTATATGACTCACTTTCAAGGGACGACGAGTGACTCGGGTGTGTAAACATTGCTTACTCACTTTTTGATAAAATGCAGAAGTACTCTATTATCAACCATCTGATAAGGATGTTAGGTGACTGTTTTTGATGGTGGTCTATGCTATGATGCAAATTTCACGCGTGCTACTTTTAATTTTGATGTGATTTGTCATACAAACGAGGAATCCATTTAACTTGATTTTCTTAACCAACTCAGTCTTCCAGTTTTAGGTCAACTGATGCTACATGTAAGAGTATGGAGAAAATTTTAGGAGATGTATGGAGATGTATTTTGTCAAAAGATTGCATTGAAATAAATTCATTGATGCACAGTGTCATCATATATAACACCCACTTCATACGATGACGTTTATTTTTTATGTGAAGTGATCTGATTTTATAAAACACAATGGAAATCTAATCATAATCTGTAACCACAATTTTTGATGGCTGACAAGAACGAATTGAAAATTACGTTCTCATATATTATCCAAACTACTCGTTTATTTGATTAATAAGGATATATCTACGTAGGTATGGAGCATCTAGACCTAGAAATCAGATTGCATCAAAATCTATTCAGTGCTTCTGAAATTAGATACACATGCACATTACATACTATAGAATGAAAAAAAAAGATGTAAATTTAATCTTTTTTTTATTTGAAATTTGAAAGTGAATCCAGTAAAGTTTTGAAAAAGAACGACAGGAGAAGCAAAATTAGACACTAATTATGGCAGGAAACCCAACACGTACTTGACAAATTTCTTCCTTCAACCTCAACTTTAGTTATTACATAGCCACGACTTTTATACACAACTATGTACTTATCTCAAAATGATTAAAGATGTTCGAGAGTTAGTATCAACTATCAAGTATAGTATCTTTGGTATAACGCAGAACTTTTACAATGCTGTTTACATACATACATACATACGATGTTTGGTTTGTTTACGACAATGGTTTTTTTTAAACAAAAATATTTAAATGACGCGATGCTTCCTTGCAATAAAAATTATGTTTTTAGTGTGTACATAAGGCACTCATTTCTAAAACGTTATCTATGGAAAAATGCCTGATTCAGATCGGAGCAACTCTTTACATACATACATACATATGTATATGTACATAGCTATGCAAATTTATACAAAATACAAATATTCGACGAGACAGATCCGTAGGAGACCTAGGGCCTGTCTTTTCACAACCATTGGTATTGTACGACTTACATATATTCATCACACCAATGGAAGGGACATACTGTTTTGTGGGATTTTTTTTTTTTAGAAGCGTTTGCACTATTTATACTCTTGGATGTTTGTCAGACGTTCGCGAGAGGTGGTATCGCGAAAGAAATTTTAGTGTTGTTTGGGAATCGAACGAACCTTCGTGTACCAACTACCGAGTCACGGTGTCCATTTATTCAATATTTTAAAATACTTACCTTACTTTTACTTACCTTACAGGTAATTTTACAAATTGGCTGTTTCTCGACTGTTTCTTAAGCGATTGAAATTAATATATGAGGTGGGCATAACAAATTCAAAGATATGACGTACCAAGATTTGGAACTGGAAATTTGAGTATTTCAAAATTTTTACTAGAAATTGAAAAAAAAAATTGTTAAAACTAAATTAATACACTACATACATATGTATGTACATATGTACACTAGTGGCCAAATAAGTGTTACCATTTTCATCTTTAGGGATTTTTTTTTTTTCAAATTGCAGCCCTAACTTCAAAAGTTTGTGTCTTATTTTAGTTATCTTACATAGTTATGTAATGAATCAATAAATGTAATTTTACTGAATCTGTAAAAAAAAGCCTCCGCAGCCCATTAAACTAAGTGGAAACTTATTTTGAGAAACAACACAGCGTTGCTGCAAGTCTTCATTCACTCTTCGCCGTACATAGGAGATACCATCTGAATGATGTTGTTTAATTTGGACTCATCTGTAAATTTTGCCCTTTGTCAATCAGACTAAGAGACTAATTTTAATAGTGTTTTGCAAATCTCAGGCGGAGAGTTCATCGCCCATAAAGCTCCATTATTTGCAGTCTTCTCCAAAAAGTTCTCGCACTAATATAATATAAATATCCACGTTGATCGCCAGGTTCTTGATTAATTTCTGTAGATAACAAAAATCTGTTTGTTTAGCTTTACCTCAAAATAATGCTGTCTTTCCGCCGTGTAGTGTTTTTATTTCGTTTTCCAGCTTCCGGCTTTCTTTGTGTAGGATTTCAGTTTTAAATTTACGAAGCAATCAAAGAACAACAACGTTACTGCATCCAACTCTTTGACCAATAGCTCTGTTTGGCAATTTATTCATGTTTACTCATTCACGGCACAACTCTCATTAAAAGGCAAAAAAAAACATTTGTGGCTAATAGTCAGCGAACAAACTTAAGTATCCTTACGGAGCACAGTTGTAAAAACAGTAGTGCATATGTATATGAATTTTTACCGATCAAATTTTTGTAGGTATGTAAGTGGGTTGTACGATCTGTTAAAAATATTATACATTCAGCTGATCAGATATTTCTTTACCTCTTAGCAATTAAATTTATTCAGGGTTTAATTTTAATTGGATTTGAAAACATATAGCTTTGAAGATTTCTGAAAATTTCATCGTCTTTCTCGTGTTTTGTTTTTCCTCATGACATTTCAGATGTGGTATGATTTTGTTGTTCGATGCGTTCCCTAACTTTCATGAAATTTTCATCATTCTCTGAGAGAATTGTCCCCCCCTCTCTTAGAAATTTGTGATTTAACGATTTTTAGTGCAGAAAGTAAGGGAACAGACCTTGTATTTTCAACTGCATTTTGGGAAATTTTATAATAAGCGTCTCGTAAAACGTTAAATATTTCTGAATGAATAACTCCTCCTCTGAGCGACAGAAAAAATTTCCCGATTCACCGAGCTCGGTAGAATACGAAATATGTACATATGTACGTTGTTGCAAAGTTGCAAACTTTACCTATACTGCGTTTGTTGCTGCCGAGTCTACAAATGGACATGACGCCACCGTTGCCCTGATATAATACACTATGCCCTCCGATTACTTAGCTCTGAGCGTTAGATAATTACTATCTACAGCCTGCCCGATAAAGAGCAAATTTAATGTAATCAATTTGTTAGTTGTGCGGTAGATGTATTTAGTATTTAGAGCACGATTACGATTTCCGAAGCACCAAGTTTTGAGAACTCAGTTTTGTAGTTCTCGATGAAATAAGATCAAAATATAAAGTACCAACAATCTCGTTTTCGCCTAGTTTACGAGATATCGAGGTTTGAAAATTGAATTTGTCCTATGAAATTTCTATTGAAATATATGTATTATAGTTTTGCCGTAAAACAGACAAATTATTGCTGACTTTTAGATGTTAGCAAAGTGGATAGTAAAACTATTTCTCTGGGGTATTCTTCGACTCGTACACCGGACGTCCTTCGGCCTCACATGCAGGTGCTCAGGGCACCGCTGCACAGCGTATATCAAGGTATATATGTAAATATATGCTCATGTATGTACTCATAAGGAGACAAAAAACTCCTAAAACTATGCAAAAAAAAATTATATATTCTAAGAGAAATCCCATAGGAAAAAATAAATATTCAAACCTCAATATTTATCTCCTAATCTAGGCGAAAACGAAAATGTTGGTATTTTACATTTTTATTATTATTATTTCATCGAGATGTACAAGACTGCGTATTCAAAACTTAGTGCCTAGGAAATCGTAATAACTCCGCATTTAGGACATGAAGCTTATTGTAGATGTATCCTTACCAAACCCATCAAACACAAAACTTCGGATGATCATCTGATTTTTTTTCGTTCCATATAGATGGTCAACTTTTAATCATCAGTGATTATTTGTTATATTTATATGTATCTTCAGAGAATGACAAGTCATCCATAAATATTACTAACTTAAATTGTGCGACTATGACCTTTTTGAAATACTTATGTATCTAGATTTAGGAAGTAGAAAAAAATATGCATATGAAAATATATGTATGTAGGTATGAACTAAAATCCTATGGCTATAAACAGTAATTGACCCACCCCCAATATTTTACGTGCGCTCGTAGTGTTGCACCTATGTACCTACTTCGATAGTTCAAGTACACAAGTGCCAGCTACTTATTTCATTATTATAAATGGATTTTACTACTCCTGCCATACGACTTTTGGATTTTAAGTTTCTACCAAAGTTAATAATTTTACACACATACATAAGTGAAAGTGTTGATTTCAGAACTGATACTTCATACATATGTACATGGGTATGTATGTATGTATGTACATTTGTGCCAATCATGCGTATTGAATGTACTATGTTTCTGCATCATATTCATTGTCCTTGGTCAACGAATTACTTCACGTTTCGTAATGACATTATTTTTCTATAAGTGGACCTACATACATATGTGTACATACAGTGGTGGACACGTAAGTAGCACACTTCCACTT
Organism: Xylota sylvarum; assembly: GCA_905220385.1. Classification (NCBI taxonomy): domain Eukaryota; kingdom Metazoa; phylum Arthropoda; class Insecta; order Diptera; family Syrphidae; genus Xylota; species Xylota sylvarum. The sequence goes on along the minus strand of LR999957.1, from coordinate 89,818,512 downwards.
GTATCAATAAAAAGACAATTTTTCAGCGTGTAATAAAACAAAAGACTTTTTACTTATATATTTTATTAGACTTCAAAACGTTCTTTTAATTTACGAAAAGATGAGATTATTTTCCTGAAAATAAAGAATTTATACACATATTTGTAAAACTATGCCTGGCCACATAAATAGCACATATATTAGATTGCATTAAAATTATGAAATACCTTCGTAGAGAAACCGGAGAACTTAGTATTTTGTCGGAAATCCTTTGTTCTTTAGCACTGCTGCGCATCGTCTTGGAAGACTCTGCACCAAAGCTTGACAACGTTCCTTAGAGATAGACGTCCAGGCGATTTGAATTTGGTCCCACAATTCGGCTGCATTTCGGGGTTTCACTGTTTCAATGTGATGTTCGACATCGTTCCATAGGTTCTCGATCGGATTAAGATCGGGAGACTGGGCTGGCCACTTCAAGACGCTGATATTTTGTTCGCTAAGGTAACCCTTCACAAGGCGAGAAGTGTGCTTAGGATCGTTGTCATGCATAAAACGCCATATTAGCGGCATATTTTCTTCGGCAAAGGGGATCATGTGTTCTTCAATTATTCGCTTATAAAGGTGTTGATCCATTTTCGTGTCGATTTTAACAATTGGTCCCACGCCATGTCAAGAAAAAGCAGCCCACACCATCACACTTCCTCCACCGTGTTTGACTGTTTTAAGTGTGTACCTCGGATTGTGTTGTTGGTTAGGTGGACGCCAAACAAACCTTTTCCCATCCGATCCGAACCTGCAGAACTTGGATTCATCACTCCAAAGTACATTTCTCCAAAAAGCCATGGGTTTGTAAAGGTGTTCTTTTGCAAACGCCTTCCTCAGTTTTAAATTTTTGTTTGTAACGAGTGGCTTTCTTTGTGCGATGCATCCTATTAAGTTTTTTTGCTGCAGACGCCTTCTTATGGTCCTATCTGACACGCAAATGGAATGGTGATCAAATACACTACTCTTTATTGCCTTAGAGCTCGCAAATGGGTGGGCAGCACTAGCTCTCTAGATTAAATTATCCTCCTTTGCCGTGGTTTTCTTTGGCCTTTGAGCTCTTGCAACATTTTTGGCATTACCATAAAGCTGCACATGATGTAAGGCATTATAAATAACCTTTCGGGAACATTGTAAGTGTTTTGATATTTCCGTAACCGAAGACCCGCTAGCTTTCATGTTGCAGACGATTTCTCGCCTCTCTTCTGAGCAATGTGGTCCTCTCCCCATCTCTAGGTACATCTTTCGATATTTAAAGCTACTACAAACTAACGACAAACATACTTACTTTCAAATGTATTTATTATTACTAACTCAATCAAAACAAAATATTACTACAATCACCAAAAACCAATGTGTGCTATTTACGTGGCCAGAAAAAAACACGTCCTTTCAAGCTGAAATCGATGATGTCAGTGATTGCTAACGTGGAGACGTTGAGAATTTACCGTTAACTTTGAAAGCATGCTATACTGAGTATGTGCGCTAAATTTTTTGTCATATTGCGATCAGACTTAACGGGAAATTGAATTTGAACTCCGTGCGAAGATAATGTGCTATTTATGTGTCCACCACTGTATGTATGTATATTAAAACAAGTTTTTGTCATTTCCATTTCGATCGGTTATCGAATCATTTCAAAACACTTTTAAAAATAAGGCTCTTTACAAAATCGAAGTTTTCGACAATCATAATTACGAAAAGCGGAATTATGTTGCAATACAATGAACAACAATACAGCAGTTCTTTCGTATTAATTTAATTTTCTCTTAGCTAATGTATGTATATACATACATATGTACGTACATACATTCGCTTTACTTTTTTTAAAAATCCATAGACGTGTTGGAGTAGTCGCGTAGTCAACGTGGACAACACTGGCTTGTCTCTGGTAATGAAGAGACAGTAGATCTGGGAACTGTTAGTTCAACGACTCAGAAAATGATTGAATCTCCTGAAGTTAGAAATTTACTGCTGAGTTCTGTGCTTTTTTTTAACACAACTAATTCAGAACAGTCACACAGTAGATGTCAGATAGATTCAGTATGCTCTTCATCTCCACCGATCGCACATTAGTCCTTCAGGATCCCAAAAATGGTATGGATTTCCATACCACCAAGCTTTATTAGAGTCATGTTGTCAGATTATGATTTATGACTGATATTTGCTTTTTGATTTGGTTTATAGCAATTATGTTTGGAATTTTATATCGGCTAAATAACCGCATTTGGTTCACGCCCGTGTCTAACTAATACATTTGCTTTTTCGTTTACAGCGATATTTGTGTCTACATAAATACGTACGTATGCATGTCCAGACACTCAGCATTGGGTCACCGAGTTATTTGTTGATATCTCATTAAGTTATGCTTTACATTACTTACAAGCTTGGATCTTATTGAAATTGATTGCAATGCCTTTACTGCTTGACTGTCAACATAGTTTTCAACAGGTTATAAATATAAATAATAGCGCTTCCGTTTTTTTTATAATCTGAGTCTGTTTAATATAATTTTATGAATTTCTGTTTAATTGATAGACATATTTGCGGTCGATAAAAATTTGGTTAGTGAGTTTAAATTCAAAATTCTTCTGTTTCCATGTGATTAAACGAAAGATGATCATAGAGTACAGACGTTAGAGATAAATTGTTAATTGGGTCTTAGTATTGTGTCCAATCGAATCATAACCTCCAGACTGAAAAACAAAACATGTGCTAGCGAGCCAAATCCTCCACAGACTCCTTTCGACTTACATACATATGTATGTATAAATATACAAATCTATAATTCACAATAATATAATCCTCGAGTGACAGAAAGCATTTACCCACAAGACCCTATAATCGCCAAAAAAAAAAATCATTACATGACACAACTAATTACTCCAGTCAAGTGTTTCGCATTATTTACACGTCAAATAAATTGGCCAATATTTCGCAAATGCATTAGTGATCCCATCACCTTCGCTAAGCAAAACCGGAAACAATCATTTATCACACTGATATCGGTTTTCAATATTTTTTCATAATTTTCAAAACAAACCTCATAGTGCCCACCTGTTCACCTACAATAGTATTTTATTGGAATTTCCGTCATTGCCCCAAAAAATCATTTCACATTAAAGATACTAACTCGTAGCTGGTCTTATCTTTGCGTTCTAAGAAAACCTATTCCTCGTTCTTTCCCCTTCTTCGGGTTGTTTGGAACGATATGTTTATTTGCAAAAAATTTGACTTTTTTTTTCTCATATACTATACATATGTATGTACATAATAGCAAGCATATTATGTTTTATTGACTCTGATACTATAAACCTTATCGACAGCAGCTGTGAGCTGTGGAGGTACCGCATGGATTGTTTCTTCTTTACAAACGTGTGTGCTATGCGCGATATTGTTATCAGCGATTTTCAGGCGATATTATTAGAAACCCATACTCTATTGTTGGGGGACAGTTGACTGTTGTCATTGCATCGTGTCGGTTGGGTGGTATTCATCCAAAGTTCGGAACCGTTTAAACATTTTTTGTTTAAAAAAAAAAAGCGCATTTAAGTGACAGAATTCAATTGAGCAATGGTATACGAGTCACTTTTGAGTTTGGTTGAAAGGTCGAAAAGTGTCTTTCATCCAACAGAACAGAATATGGTTCGATTTGAGAAATATGTTTACGAGAATTACATTACAGACAATGAAACGGATACGGATTTGTCACGATTTGGCTCCGTGGAGTAAGTATTAAAGTGAGAAATTACATCATTCGAATTTCAATGGTCACGATTTTGTGTTTTGTTATTTTTTATGACTTCAGTTGCTAAAATTTCAAAATTACCAAGAAGTTTGCTCCATTTTTTTTTTTGATAACATGACTTTGCACTTAGATATAATAAATTGGGCGCACAATTTTATTCTGCTTTAATGAAAGGAGTGGTGCTAGTTGTACAATAAAAATGAGGAAGGTTTATTAAAAAATCTAAATTAGATCGACAAGGTGATACGAATTTTTTTCCGCTACCTATCGTGATTACTTGTTTCCTCTATTTTTGTGCGAAAATTATGTTTGATGTCAAGAAACTAGAACTTGATCTTGGTAGAATTCCTATTAAAATCTGAAATTAAATTCGTTTGTGTTCAAAATAAACTATACGCATCAAAACTAGCATCTGTTTAATAGAAGGCTACCTTTTTTTTTTTTGTTCTCATACAACATACCAGGGCCTACGTGACCGAATCTGTTTTATTACTATGATTTGACCTCCGCTAATATTTGTACCCAGATAAGCCAAATGATTTGCTCTAATCTCTGTTTCCGTACTCAACTAGAGACTCTCTACTTGTTTTTATCGAAACATTAAATATTGATACTTTTACTTTTTTTCCTCCAAAACTATAACATCTTAATTCTTACCATTTTTCTATATAAAGCAGAAACTTAACCAGTATGTACATCCACATTTCATTCCATTGAATTACTAGAACACTTCAACGCTTGCATGGACATACCCAATTCCTCCACTTTATTTTTCTTGCTGTCCATTGAAGTTCCAGTGGCAAGATTGGTGGTGTAATTCGTTTTAAATACTCCATCCAATACTTTTTGTGACTTTCCCCTTCTTGAGAGGCGAAATTATTTTCTTGTAACTAGTTCTGTAAGAATACTATTTACATATTATAAGACATGTATTTTATAATTAGCCAGTTTTTTTTTTTTTTTTTGTGTGGTAGCACCTCCTTCATCCTTGATTTAACTTTCAATCGCGGCGTTACACATAGGGCAACAAAAAAGGTTCAGGAAATCATTAACAAAGCCTTAGAAGAACCCAAATATCTCTGCAGCAATTTACCACTTGTTAGTGTAAATATTGTAAATGTAAATATTTTTTTTTTGCTATTTTACCGCCACAATGTAGTCTTAAACGAATAATGATTCATTATTGCCAAGCACACGTGGTAATCATCAGGGCGCAACACTGTTTTGTTTCAAGTGCCACTAATGCAATAAAAGTGATACAGCCGAAGTGCATTTAAAACTGAACTTTGACAGCAATGTCGAGAAGTCGATTTTCAAATTTCGTCAACAATTTTGAACAATCTCAACTTGTCATTTTTTAAAATTCGTTAACAGTTTACGTATCCCAGTAGTTGAGCAAAAGTTTGATGGTTATGTACTTCAAAAAGGTCCTTACATTGATCTATAATACAATAGACGAAATCGGAGCCTGAAAAAAAAAAACATTTCCAAACAAATTTCATGTTTCTAGAGCAGTTTAAAGTTTAAAAATTCGTTTACAATCTTTAAAATTACTGATTGTGTTCATTCATAGACATTTTGAATAGCATTAGGATTACATCTTATAAGATCGTAGCCTTTAGTCACCTTTGTCAATTTAAAAGTCATTCACTTTTGTTGAACGTCCATATGAGACTAGCTGTGAATCATTTTTTGTTGACTCTTTAACCACCATTTTCGATACTCGATCAATTGGATAGGTTTCTGCTGATAATCTATCACGGGACTATTTTTATTACTTCAATGAGATTGGGGAGCTATAATATTTTATAGTCATTGTGGTGAAGTAAGCCATCTGTTTCAGTAAAGCGGAAGTAATTTTCTTGTAAAGCTTCGATGGTCATGATATTGGTGGACGGACTTGGGTTTATTAATTTAGCACAAAAATGTTGGCAATGTTAATTTTGTTTAGTTCCTCGGCTTGAAGAACGATGTTTAATAAGAATAGCTCTTTAATTCGAACAACTGTTATTGCTTTTGTCCTGATCTAATATCGATAAGGCCCTCTAGAGTTTCAATGCGATAGTAATAGAAAGAAGCTTTTCCAACCCCTCCGCACAGTTCAACATATATGTATGTACATACATACGTATGTATTTCAAATCTTACTATACTATAATGCTGTTAGAAATTAGCAAATGATATGCAATCCTCATGGTACCCTATTGTACAAAATCCTACTAAAAGGGGAGAAAAAAATTTATCTCATTTCTAGCAATAAACCCTTGGGGGTTTTTATAATCTCATAAATGTCAAACTCAATTAACTTGAATAGAACACACACAATGACTCACTACATGACTCAACAATTTTTTTTTTTCTGTTTTTATTTCAGATCACTAAGACAAAGCACCTCGACACCATTACCTTCGGTGTCATCCTCGGCCAATCTTAACAGTCAAAGTCCTAGCCCCAAGGTCACCATCGTGGCGAAAAATGAGATTCCACAAAAGGAAAAGAAGAGAAAAGAGCTATCGAGCTCGAGACTGAAGAAATTCCATCGGCATTTTCAACAAGTCTCAAAAGACGAAAGAGTTATCAATTGTAAGATGATGACAGATGACAATTTTAATTTGACAGTTCAATATGGCATATATTTGCAGACTTTTCATGTGCACTAGTCAGTGACATTCTGTTGCAAGGACATTTATACATAACAGATAACCATTTTGCATTTTACTCAAATGTATTCGGTTACGTTACAAAGGTAAGATTTGGCATGTAAGGTATATTCCCTAAGTCGTGGCATCTGTCATTTGGAAGTATGGATGGCACTACTTAGAGCAAATTCGCCACATAAACACTCACAGCTAAATGACTTAAACATACTCTTTGTTATAGGTCGTCATTCCAACCTCGTCGGTTACGAAAATATCCAAAGAGAAGACAGCAAAAATTATCCCGAATGCTGTTGGTGTGGCCACTGCTGATGAGCGCCATGTTTTCGGAAGTTTCATAAGTCGAGAGTCTGCGTTTCAGTTGATGTGCAGCGTGTGCCCGCCACTAGCGCCAATACAATTAATTCCAAAAGCCCTTCCCGACGTTGAAATATCCGAAGAATGTTCGATAGAAGATGATAGTAGCTGTTCGATCAGTGGAAATGAAAGTCCACCGCAACCGATTGATTCGGCAACGAATACAGTCACAACTACATCGGATGCTAGTCAGACAATCGTGCGTCGGACAAATAAGAACGACGACGGGAAGGGCGATCTAGTTGATAAACGTCACTCAGGTGAGTCTCCACTATTCTTCCAGTTGAAAGTATCTATAACCAGGCTCTTTTAATTTAGACCCTCAAAATGCCAAAAACACGCTATTCACCACTGGAGGAATTCGTGCTTCAGCGCCACCTAAAACATTCAGCACAAATAATTCAGCGTCTCCCACACCAAGTAAACAACAACAACAATCTTCTAATACAACTAGTAATACAATTACTAGTGCTTCAACCAATTCCACAATACCAGCAGCGGCAATTGTTGTTGGTAATGTCGTCGTTGGTGTATCATCGTCATTAACATCTACTTCCTCGACCTCATCAGCATCATCTGTGGTGACTGGTCAAACGTCATCTTCATCATCGTCATCACCCAATACAGTGGTGTCGTCCTCATCGACTGCATTCAAAGCATTTTCACAGAGTGCGATTGTACGATTGAAATTTCCCACAGAATTCCATATTGTATACTTGGGTGTAGTGCTGTCAATCATCTTAGCTATATTCTCGGGATTCCTATTGTATAGAATATTAGATATCGAGGCCAAAACTAGTTTATATCGATCACCAGTAGAATTTAATTGGGTAAGTCTATATATTGTACAGTGAAAGGCTTTATGCTAACTATTTTGTTTGTTTAATTGCCAGGGCTCTGGAAACGATGCAGACATCTTTGCAGAAGCCCTTCGATGGCAGAAGGAGCTGCAGACAAAAAGCACCGAAGAAGCTCAGAATATATTACATACAAATTTACAACAAATTGCCAAGGTGAGTGATAATAGGTTAGCAAGTGTCTTCGATAGTTAAAGTGATACCTACCTTCATTCTCATATCTTGCCATTTTGTCCTTTTCGGTAAATTTTAGTAATTTGATAATATTTTCAAGTTTTCTTGTTTTGCTATGCTCTCAAAAAATCAGAACTATAGTCTACACATATGTACATAAGTATTGCTCTTGTGGACCCAGACTTAAGACCCTTTTCTTATTCAGACCCTTGCCTATATGACTGACACTGCGACCTGAAATATCTATTTTATCAAAAGCTTTAAGTTAACCCTAAGAGACGTACCACCTACATAATAGATAGGATAGATAGTATATCTTAGTAGGAAAATTTCTTAACTCCACAATTCCTAATGGAAGATACTTTTCCTTTACCAATGTAATCCTGGGCATTCGCAGAGAATGTTCGCTTGGCATTCGCATAATTTCAATTGTGCAGAAATGCTTTCGAGGCGTTTTAGTAGGAGTTTTAAAATCCTAACTGAATGCACTTTACAAGCTTGCTTGGAGTTGAGAATGGTTCTTGATTGTGATTTCAATTAGCTTTGGTTAATGTTCGCAGTAATGTAGAAGAAAAGGAAGAGAAGACTCATAAAATAGAACTTAAAAACACAGCCGTAGTGTCTACAGTCGTAGTGGTTACTATACTCTCAATACAACGCCTTATCTATTTTTATCAATTTCTATCAGCTCTCGCAAAATTCTACTTATTACAGACAAAGCAAACTTCCGTTGAAATGAACTATACCATAAACAAATTGCAATTAACTCTCCGTTTTCATAATATCACCACAAGATTGACGTCTATAGTAATCAATGTTCAATATGAGACAAAATGTGTTTGTTAGTAATCCCACCACATTTGCTTTGCCTAATCAACCTATTGCACGGGGAAATTGTGTTTTACAGCAAATAATATGATCCATTGCCACCTGTGCGCGCCATTTATTTACTTTGTGAGGCTTATCTTATCGTTTGTTTTTTTTTTAGAATTTATGAGATAATAATTGCTATGGGATCAGATTGGAATTCATTCTGACTGCTTTGGCAACACTTAGGATGAAATTACTTTCATTTTGTTAGCATACAAGTGAGTACTGTACATAAACGCATCTCTATACGATGTGCCTGCTGTTTTGGTGCGGTAACATCAGAGATTAGCCCGATTATAGTGCCTGTTTGCATGATATTGATGATGGCGGCTTTTCCAAACTTTGAGTCATACATGGGGGCATGTCTGCAATGACGCAGAACGGTATGACTAATAATTGTTGGGAATCTCGTGAAGAGGTTTTACTTCAACAGAAATAGTTTAATGAACTGGTCATAATCGCTTATCGGCGGGAGGCGGCCATGGGTGTCAAAAGTGGTAGTACTTTGAGTGATATTCTACGTTTTCTCAATTCGTTGGAAGCGCAGAGATAGTGACGAAATTGTATATGAACATAATTAATTATCTGGGAATCTCCAAAAGTGGTGATAACACTCGGAAAGTACCCGACGAAGCAAAGTTTTATTTGGAACTCGATTTAGAATACGTCATATTGACCACATGACGAAAGCGCTCACGTAACCTATCAATAAACTTAAGTCGATAGTTGATTATAACATCCCCAGACAGTACCAACAAAGTCTACTTCTCCTACAATAAAAGGGTTTTTCTTTAATAGGATTTCTCGGCAATGTGTAAAATTATCTTCGGTTTGCTTGACATTTCAACTGACTATTCTTGTTTACATTTACATTATCCAAAATTTTATAAAAGTTCGCGTTCGGTTTCGGCTACCTTTACAACGATTTTCATCGCAAAATCATTTTCCGCGATTGCAAAATTGTCGTATATTCAGCAACCCGAAACCATTCACGAAATGACATTACATCCACGAAAATTGACCGTTTGGCGCTGGTTTTATCAAAGGTCACTAGGCCATACTTCTTTAATGATGCTGACAACACTATCACAGTCAATGGAGATCTCTACCGGATCATGTTGACTGACTATTTTTTTTGGAGAGGATGTCTAAGAGCATATGTGGTGTCATCCGGCGACACATCCCATATCCCGTATGTAGCTGGCCAAACAATCGAATTATTGAACTCGAATTTCGGTGATCGTGTTATCTCCAGAAATAGACTAGTCGATTGGATCGATGTCAAACCAGAGACTTTAGACGACCTTAGGATCAACATCGAACTTGATGCCGTTTTAACGAATATATCGGGAATATTCTGACACTTTTAAAAAGTTGTTATCACAAAAATATCACTTATTGACTATATTGTTAAAGATCCTTTGGTAGATGAACAAGACAAACTTTGTTTTCTAGGAATTAAAAACTTATTTTCGGCATACCTTGAAAATATAAACTACAGCACATCAGTACAATAGATCTCATATGTACACATTCAGTCACTGGTATAGTCAAGCTGTACTCCACTGTTTCAAGTACTTTTAAGATCTATTTAACAAGAAAAAAAATACCCTATCAATTTAACCCTTCTTCATTTCATAATCACCCTGCACACCCAATAAGTCCAACACCCTTTTACTAAGACGTTTCCAAAACAATAAATTTTACTTCTAGTATTCACTTTATTTTCAGGTCCGGCGAAGCCTAGAGACCCTATCCTTGTTAATCCATGACAGAAGCTCATCGTCATTTTCCGCTTATGAGACAGAAGGAGCGATGGATCGAGATGATACTGACTGAAATAGCTAAAAGCTAGCAAATCTAATGATTAAAAAAGAAAACAATTCAAACTTAGTGCATAACTCAAACAAAAGTGAAATTAAAAACAAAAATTAAAACTATTACCTATATGTACATAAATACTAAATATCCAAACAGCATTTTCGCTTTAAAAGAAACAAAAATTTAAATCCGAACTATGCAATGCATACATATTATATACCCAAATATTTACATAATAGCATTTAAAAAAAAAAAACATTTTCATATTTAAAAAAGGCAAAACAAAATGAAAGCTTAAAAAAGTACATACATATGTATATCCCCTCTACCTACTATTGCTAAAAAGAAACAAAAACATTTTGCTCCAATTTAAATCCAAAAAAATGGATAAACTTCAAACTTAAAACAGAAAAAAAAAAACATTACTATTTGTAGATCATCCTAGTAGAGTTAAGCATTGTGTTTGGAAAATGGATGTGTATTTGTAAGTTGAATAAGAATATTTATGTTTTAGGATGGGCAGTGATAGGGACATTGTTAGAGATGAAAATTTGCTTAATTTATTTTCTTTTTTCTTTCTATTTACTTGTTGTTTTCTTTCATGAAAATAAGTAAAAATAGAATCGCTGGGACATGGTGCAATGTCAAGTGTATAATTTATATAGTTTTTAGTCGCGCAATTTTGTTAACAAAAAAAATTTGTTCTGCAAAAAAACAAAGAAAAAAAAGAAGGCAGAACCTAAACAAACATTGCTCCATTTTTATATTGTGATATTAAGTAATAAAATTTAATTTTCTTTTCTTTTTCTTTATAAATTGTTTTTGTTTTTTTTATTTTTTTTTTTACTTTTATTTTGAAATAGAAAATATAATCCTTGAATCTTCATTATTCGCTCTGGTTTAAGTACACCTTGAAAACTTGACTTGTACAGAGGTTCTCCACCGACAACCATGAATTCCGATGCCTGCAACTACTGCAAATAAAAAAAAACAACCCCCTAACATCTTCTATTTCCATTTATTCTCTCAATTGCAGTAAACAAACAACAACAAAAAATCAAATTCCATATGCCTAAGTGTCAGCCTAAGAGAAGTGTCCACAATGGGAGATTTCACTGTAGTTTGTTTTCTAGAGATACGCTGTTATCTCTCCAGTTTGGGGTCTATAAGTATTCAGTATACCTTTAGTTACATTATCCTGTTCTCTTTTCGTCTTAGGAATCCACTTAAAAAAAAAACGTAAGTATCAAAGTTCCAAAAAAAAAATACCGAGCCCTAACTATACATAGTACATACCTACATATGTATATGTGCATATGTATGCATTGGCTGCATGAATCTAAGATTCTATTCATGTTGACAGCCCCACCAACAAAATGAAGTCTAACCTCAAGCCTCGCAAAGCCCACCAACACGGATCAAATAGTCACCTTTTACTCGTCACATATGTATGTACGTATGTATGTAAATGGGCACAGTCGTCTTTCAGAAAAAAATACATGAAAATATCCCGCATTGCATCCAACCAACGAACGCCATACACCAAGTACCCATAAAATGTAGTAGGTACCTATTCCATCAGTTCTATTTTCCGTTTTGGCGCGCTTTTCTTGGGGCGTGTCATCTCAGAACCTCCTTTGTCGACAAGCGGTTTATTGCTTTGAACCTGCAAGATCACGATGACAGGTACACTAATACTAAAAAGGTAGTTGAGACAAGTATATGGTGTGTGCAAGGTACTTCGTCACTCTTTTGCTCTATTTAATTTTTTTCGATTTACTTACTTTTGTATGCAATCTTTTTCATTTTAATTCCATGCAATTATGATTTAGAAGGAATGAAAAAAAAAGCGGAATTCGTGTAGTATTACCTTAAATAAAATATTGTCAGATTTTTCAATGGAATTTGAAATATCAAACGCAAACAAATTTTGTGGAAAATACATTAGAACAGATAATTGAAAATAATTGGTATACTTTAATAAACAATGTATGTAGTCAATAAAACTTACCTTAGATTAAGCAAATATTTAACAGAGATGTTCAAAAGGCGAAGTGAGGTGTTTGGTTAATAAAAATGGCAAATTATCAAAACAATAACCCCTGGAGTTTTATTATCACATATTGAGTGGCTTACATAGGTAAAAACAAGTCGGTGTGATTAATGCAATATTGAAAAAATGTTGCAACCATTGATATTGCCTCGAACTTTAGATTTATGCCTCGAAGGTAGAAGATAATGCGTGAGTGCAATCAATGATCATCGATCAGAACGTTGGGTGGCAGAAGGTAAGTTTAAATTTCAACGATGGCAAGCTGATCAACAAAAGAGGATTCAAATACCCATGTCTCACACAAAACGTCAGCTTTGGCAGACATAACTTTGAGTCATATAAGAACCTTGCAATTAGGAACCAAACAGCTATATAAATCCTTGATCATCTTAGTCCTGCTCTATACCAAAAAGGCATGGATTTTTTCAAGGGTCGCCCTTGACTATTTTGAGAAAAATCTATCAATAGGTGGGGAAATTAGGAGACACCGATGCACATTGGTTTGGAATGTTTGTGGATTATAATTAGGAAAAACGTCGAATATATGGTCATTCCAACGGAGGTTGTCATTCACACACATACCGAGAACAGTCTTTCGCTCTAAACGTTGGAATTGTGTTTTTAAAGCATTAAATTCCAACACTCGTTAAGATGTTAAGATGGAAAGTTAACAGGTGTAAGCTGCCGCTCCAAATTGGATTATAAGTACAAGAAGATTATAAGTGACAAGAAAGTCACAAATGGTTCTCATTGAAGAGTCTTCTTGTTCCCATTGCCCTGGAACCAATGAGAATGTGAGGTTGTATGTAGCAAATTGCTCGAGGATTAGTACATATACAATAATAAACAAGTTTAGACTGAAAATTGAATGTTTTGAAATCATTCGAAGCTGCTGGGCAATCGACAAAATATTTATGCGTGGCCTTCAGAAGTTTTTTTTTTTTTACGCCATCTTTGGCACAGAGTTCAATAAACTAAACCTCTACTTGATAAAAGTAAATCCGAATAGTACTGCAAATTCCAGCAACCACTCCATTAACCATTTTCGTTGCATTGGGTATCAATCAGATTGCTGTTTTAGCTAAGAGGTTTGATGTTTATTCGAAGAAAAAAAATGGTTTTGTATGATAATTTTGAATTACCAGTTTAAGTTGATGTTATTGGGGATTGAATCATATTCCTTGTTGAAAAAGCCAGTCCTAACCTGGTATCGGAACGAAATTTTCTTCGATTTGTACGAAAGTGGGCGCCGTGACTCAAGTGTTTAGTGTAAAGAATACATAACACGCACAATACGAATAATTGTGAGAAGATAGATCTTCTCATGGTCTCATGAACCTGTCGCGCCAAAAATTTGTGTTTTTTTTTGTACGAAATCGGAGAATTTATAATACACGGTATTTTCTCTGAGATTTTCCGACAGATATTCGTCCCGAAGAAATTTTCCGATTCCGATCGTGGTCTGAATAACATTTATACACTTCCCACTACAAAATCAAATGATGCGAAGGGCTTACTGAAAACTCTTTTAAACAAAAACATGAACTTAAGTGTTCCGTATTTATCAAGCGCATATGTAGCCTTCGAAGTGATAGAAAGTTTGTTGAAACACGCACAAGGACATTTTTAAGAAACACATTGAAATTGCGCAATTTTTTGGTCGCTCTACAATAGTAACTAAATACTGTCATATGTTATTGTAGCGAATTATACATACGACATTATGTATATGAAGAAGTAACGAGTGAATTTAAAAGCTGAGTGAGGTTGAGAATCTATGATTGTAACTACATTTGTTATCTGCCAACCAAGGAGCATTGTTAAACCATGTTTGCGGAATAACTAATAGCGCGCACATGTGCAATGTGCACTTAACTGAAGCTATCTCTTAACTTTCGGATATGTATTTATATATATTATCATGTACATATATTTATATTTTCGTCTAAAATTCATTGACTAATAAAAGAGGGCTTATCGTAGAACCCGGCAGAATTGATTTCCCTTTCACTTGTTCAGGTTCACGTTCACTTTTCGAGTACTGCTGATTAGGAAGTGCTCTCGTGACAGTTATTTGAGAGGTAATAGATAATATTGTAACTTGATAAAAGACGCTTTGGTTGGTTGTGATATCATGGTTCAGGACATCATTGTTAAAGGACAGACATTTTTAACTTTATTTTTTTATATTTAATAATTTTAATCTAAGGAAAAAATTCATAACTACTGTCAGAAAAAAATGCAATAGGTGAAAAACCCGTTCCAATCGAAGAGTGCTTACATACAAAGAGACGAACGGACAGACATGACTCGATCGGCTGGGATAATGATTCTGATCATTAATCTACCTATCATTAGTCTACCTATGTTAGAAACTACATACATTACATATGTATGTATCTATGTATAATATTTATCAAGCTTCATATACTCGTAGAATTGGCTATCAAAACGAAAGATAACTAATTGACACCGACAAGTAATATGTCAAAATGAGTTTGCGAAAATGTTATGAGAGGGTAAGTTGAAAAGCTAAATACTAAAAATATATGTAGGTAAAATTACATATTTATGCCACATATATAATATAATTACCCACCGTTTTCACTTTGAATAATTTATGCACTGTGATAAGCAAAGTAAAAAAATACAAACCTGAAACCTACCGCTCAAAAATCCCAGGCACTAACCACTGAGACACGGAGCTCACTGATTTCCATAGATAATAGATGAATACATAAGAACATTTAAAAGAATGTTTAAGTGGGTAAAATGGGTACCATAGAAAATAAAGTATTTTTTTCTCAGGAAAGTGCAAAAAAAACAAAAAATTCAGTCACCGACTAATTTTCAAGCCGGCAACATCGTGTAATTACATACATTCGGAGTTAGCTCTGCCCGCTCTTTTCGTTGGTGCATTCTTCCGCTATTTCTGTATAGCTATATGAGTGAAACAAAAAAAAAAATACATAGAGTGTGAAGAAAACTTGTTCATTATGGCCGATGGGCCACGTGTTCTTTCGGGTAATCGATTTAGTGGGCTCGACGCAGAACCGCTTATCGAACCCAAACATAAAAAAAAGGAAAAAACCTACCACCCCTTCCCCTACCACAGAGGATATTAATTTTGCCTACAACTCGACCCTAAACAATACCAAATTCATAGTGATTTCCCCAGCCAATAAAGATATACCACTTTCATCTTTTAGTGTCTTTTTGCTTAAAAAAGCAATCGACGGTATAAGTACTGCCTATGATTACATAACTCACTCGCGTGATGGAAATCTCCTAATCCTTGTAAAATCACCAAAAATAGCCGACCTGTTCTTATCAAAAAAAATCTCTTTCCAATCTCTGCCCTATCGTGGTAACTCTGCACATGAACCTGAACGCATCCAAAGGAACAGTATATGCTCCCTTCCTCATTAACGTCCCGGAAAGCGAAATCGTTGAAGAAATGAGGTCTCAAGGTCTCAAGGCGAACCGGATGTCTTCAAATTTAAAAAATCTTCAGAAGGTGTACAACGCCCCACCGGTCTTGTACTTTTTACATTTGATCTATTCCGCCCTCCAAACACAGTTAGCATTGGCTGGTATAATGCCAAAGTTGTGGAATACTTCCCCAACCAAATGCGCTGTCGCAACTGCCAATTACTAGGCCACACCACTAAAAAATGCAATTGCAATGCATCTTGCGAAACGCGCAATTTACCACCCCATTCTCCATCCAGTTGCTCACGTGTGTCATGTGCAAACTGCTTTGATGAACACCCTTCGTCCTCTAAAATATGTCCTCGCTATCTCCAAGCCAAAGAAACCTTGAAAATAAAAACGGTAAAAAATGTAGCTGGCAGAAGCAAGAAAAATTTACAAAGAACAGAATCCATTTCCCACTTCTACCCTTTCATATTCTGCAGTTGCAAAAACTGCAACACAAGCACAATCAACCAAAAAAGCACTTGTTGTAAGTGACACCACGGGTCCCGCCCCACTTCCGATAAACACACCCGAACCAATTTTACTAAGCCTTCTACAAAAAAATAACCCAACTATACATAATGCTTCAGAAGCCAACACCACTGACACTCCAATTTCACTCTATGCAGTAACCCCATCAACATCAAACACGCATAAAAACACTATTACTCACCCCATCAACGAACATACCAACATCAAACTTCAAATCCTTCGCCTTTATCAACCGTTACCCAATCTCTTATAAACTCCGACCAATACTTTTTAAACCATTCGATATGGATGATGATAGCAATTAAACACAATGATGGCAATCAGTGCACCGACTCTGCCGCTCGGATGCTGAATAGTTCGGGTCCCCCACGGAACTCTAACGATTCAACATTGGAGTCACACATCCCACCCCTCCATTTCTACCACCCTGATTTTGCGCAATATGCCACAGGTCATATTGCACCAAAGTCTCCTACGTTAAACAAACCACTTCTCAAGGTTTTCCAATGGAATCTCAAAGGTTATTTAAATAATCTTCACGAGCTCCAATTAAGGACCACAACCCACCTTCAAGCCAATATCACTCCGAACCCTCCTAAACATTACGCTGCATACTTCCATAACCTAAGTACTAACAATTCAGCGTTTGTTTAGCCATAATTAGGGATAAATCATCAAAAGCAATGATAAAAAGTACTACAGATAGTGGAGAGCCTTGCGGGATCCCGTTGAAAAGAGGGAGAGTAGGTGAGAAGCAATTGTTAGCTCTTACGCAAATTTTTCTGTTACAAAGAAAAGACTTTATATACCTAATTAAACATTTTGGGACCAATACCCCAAGCTTTTAACTTTTCTAAAATTAGGTGGATACCTATTTTGTCAAAGGCCTTTTCGAAGTCAAGGGAGAGAATGGTGATATGGTTTCGGGCTGCTAAAGCATTTGATATATAAAAGTCTTAGTGCAATAGAGCATCTGTGCAGACCTTGTTATATTGGAAAGCGACTTGGTTAGGGCTAATGAGCTTTCTGTATTCAACAAACCAAAGCAGCCGTTTTGCAACCATTTTTTCCAGTACTTTCGATATGAGTGAAATTGGCCGGAAACCATTAATAGAACTAATGTTTTTGTTTGGATTGGATAGAGGAAGTATCGTTGCTGTTTTCCAGCTCTGTGGGATAATTCAGTTATAGAATCTTCAATAAGTCTCGTTGATGAAGTGGTGGTAACAGAGTCCACGGATAGATATAAAGATGCTAATTTCTTTGTATTGAAGTTTATTGGAAAATTGGTCCGACCAGATGAGGGCAAAGTGTTTACTAATATCAGGTATTGATGATATTGTACCGGAAGCAGTTTCGATTGATATTATTGATTCCGGGGTGTAATCACCTGTTAGGCACCGTATATTGTGCAAAACTTTGCTAGCAGGGGAGTTAGGGGAAATCGATGTAGTGAGGTCGCTTAAACATTTTGCTTTGCTATTTTTAATTTCTCTCCGAAATTTAGAGTTGGCTTTTTTGAAAAATATCAGATTATTTTGAGTGGGCGACCTTTTGAAAGTTTCCACGCAGAAGTTTTATCATTTCTTAGTGCTGTACTGTACGTTTTCGATTGGTAGTGGGATTACTTTAGGGGGATCGAAATGTTAGCTGCCGCACGAATAGCTTTATGGATCAGAGCCGCTTCCTTATTAATATTGGACGAGGTGTGGTTAACTGATAGGTTTTCTATGATGTGCTTGCCAAAACAAACCCAGTTAGCAACTTCAGTTTTGAATTTGAGATTAACCTGTGTTTTAGGGTAAACCGGACCAATGTTGGAATGTTGTTTGAATTTGGTCAAGAATATTCATTAGATCCGATTTAGTGAATGTTTAGTCAGGTAGAATGTCGAACAGTGAATTTAAGTTCCAATTGTATTTCAATAGCTAGAGACAGTATGTTCAGTATAATAGGGATTTGTTTGTGGGCGATGTTGTTTTTAATAAGCACTCCAATACCTTGTTTGGAGGTAAGGTTATTAGGAAAGTTTGTAAAGTAGCCGGCGTACGTCTTAGGTATATTGGGTCGAAAGTGAAAGGCACAGTGAGTCTCTTGTAGGGAAATAATGGACGGAATGTAGTCTTTTATTAGGATGTTTAATTCGTCATAGTTATTGACGAATCCCTTTATTTTCCACTGCAGAACTTTGAATGTGGGTCTAATTTGTTGTGTGTTATAGTTTTGACATCGGTTAGAGTTAGAGTTTGTTGTGGGGGATTTTCTTATATTATTGTTTGCAATATAAGCTGGGTTATATTGCCAAACATTACGGGTGGTGACATTGGTGGGGTGAGAGTAGAGACTCTGCCGCCCCAAGGCTGGGCCGTTAGGGTTCCGTGTGGAACCCGAACGATTCAGTCTCCGGGCGGCAGAGTCAGAGTGCTGGTTATCATTTACTATTGTTAATTGCTATCATCATCCATTTCTAGTGGTTTTTGGAAGTATTGATTAGAATTTATAAGAGATTGGGTGACAGTTGATATGGGTGAGGGGATTGGTGATGTGGTGAGGGTATTGTTTTGAGTTGGTGAGTTTAACAGCTGTGCTGTACTATTGCTGTGATAAGTTGATTGAGGAGGTATGAATTGTGCAGCAGACGAGTTTGTTTTGGGTTGTGCGTTAGATTTTTGAATAACTGTTTGTTTTAAGGTGATAAGTGAATTGCAGGTTGGAGTGCTTTCCGTGTGGTTGAATTTGTAGTGTGAGAGGTGTTGGGTTCAGAATTGTTATGCACATTTGGGGTACTTTCTTCGCCGAGTTTTAGTGGATCTAATTCGGTTGGTTTTGTTAAGACTGCAGAGTGTGACTGGGTAGAGGTAGCGACTGGGTTACTGGTTGAGTTTGTTGATGCAGTTTGCGCTTCATTTCTTGCGACTGTAGAGTAAGTAAAGGCAGATGTAGTAGTTGGATTTTGTTCTTTATATATAATTTTTTGCTTCTGCCATGCTGTATTTTGTTTAAGTTTTTATTTTAAGAATTTCTTTTGCTTGCTGATAATGAGCGCATGTTTTAGATGACGCGGGATGCTCTGCAAAACAGTTAGCACAAGAAACACGTGTGCATTTGTTTGGGGCATGGACGTTTCACAAGATGTATTTCTATTGCACCTCTTGCTGGTGTGGCCCAACAATTGGCAATTGCGACACCGCATTGGGTTAGGGAAATACTCCTCAACTTTGACGTTGGTTCGATTAGCAGCTCTATGTCCTGCTAATCTCTGCACTTTACTTTTCACTAATTGCACGAAAGAAATAACGGAGTGTATTTATCGCTATGGAAATAGCGGCAGAACGAAACAACAAAAAGAACAGTCAAATTACTGGAATTTATTCGATGTTGCCGGCTTGAAGGTTAGTCGGTGACTGCGATTAAAAAATAAAAATATCTTATACCTTCAAATCATGAAGCACTTCACCATAATTTACTTGGTATTTAATTATCTATTTAACATAGCAATCAATTTAATTTATAAAGCACGACCACACAATAAATAAAATACTAACAAATCAGCTGATTTTGACGTTTTGAAAACCAACTGATATTCCAGATAGAATTTTCTTCACTGAGAACCCAGTCAAAAAAGGCTTGTATATGAGTAAACTCTGGATATATCTATCAATCAGAAACTTTGGATTAATAAGTGCCTAGAATACTGAAGGTGCTAAACATGGAAATGTCAAAAAAAGAAAAAAGTCCATTCCTTCAACCTAATGTGAACACTCTTTATTATTATTCTGATATCATCACCATATGTGAGAAGAGTTATCATCACACACTTCCAATCACATCGCCAATGAAAGTGTTTATAATTTGTGTATAATATATGGTATCGATTGGGACCATATAAACCATAATAAATGAAAATGAATCCAAAGACAGTTTCATGTTTTTCTGCTAAATATTGTAAATAGTATATATTATAGTAATAATATTCAATACATTGTTTTTTTTTTATAATTGTATACAATACATAAATTAGTAACTAGCGTTTATATAAAAATTACAATTACGACTTGTATTTATGGTTGTGTATATTTGAATTTGAATTTTTGTTTTTCTCTTATTCCTTTTTTAATTCTAGAACTCAATTTTTTTTTTCTTCAATTTTACGTACACGTCTTTATTGGTTTTATAGTAATAATAATAATTATACTTTAATGACTCATATTTCTATTTGTTTAAAAAATTAGAAAGCAGTTTTATTTTTTATTTTTACTATATAAATTGTATATATTTATATTTTGTTTTGTTGAGTAAGAGAAAAATTATGTATGTTACGTTGTATTTAGCTTAAAATCATGTTTAACTATCTTTTGTTTGTTCTTATTGAATACACAAAAGAGAAAAACGAAGCCCGATTACATGCTTTTTTGTCAAATAGATTTTGCGTTCACGAGGCAGCCCTAATTGACAACTTTCTAGCACTATTATTACTTTAGTATTCAAATCTATTTCTATGTGATTTACTTAAGAAAAAGAGGACAAAACACATTAAAATTATTAATTGGATTTATTTAAAAATATTTTATATGAATATATATATTTATAATGTACTTGGTGAGCACGGGCAGTACACCATCTTTTTTTCGTTACACTAATGTCTATAAAATACCTGATTGCGATTTTAGTTATTTAATATTTTTGCTTTGTTTAAAATTTTACTTATTCCCTCTTTTTTTATTTCGAATTGGTAGCCAAATTTAGCCAAGATATTATTTTTGTTTAAACGATAAATTTGGGCTTGCAATTGACGATGACTATGAAAAAGAATATGACGATGGGAGTATAGCCAGTAGTTGTACAGCGTTCTTGAGAAAAGACAACAAATTATCTGTTATATAATTTAAACACTAAACTGCTGTACAGACAAATTCTATTAGAAACAAGCTTGGAAAAGGGATTCAAATGGGTACTAACACTAACTTAGAGGATTATTTTCAGACTTCACTTCATGTAACACCAAATGGTTATTTAAGAATGTATGAAGGAACTGGTAATGAATTTGTACCAAGCATCCTTGTTTTTTCACTTCAAATAGCGTAAGAAAATTACTTGTTCCGACATTTTGATTGAAAGATTCCATGTGGGGCGGTTTGATAGTCAGAAGGCAGATAGAA
The DNA here is from genome assembly GCA_905220385.1 of Xylota sylvarum. Lineage (NCBI taxonomy): Eukaryota > Metazoa > Arthropoda > Insecta > Diptera > Syrphidae > Xylota > Xylota sylvarum. Next base: position 89,796,826 of record LR999957.1, on the reverse strand, counting down.
CAGACACTAAACCAAAAGTTCAACACAGTTATTGGGTACGTCGTCTTTGAAAGATTTACATCTTCCATCACAACGAGCACAAAGTTTGAGGGAACTTAAATCGTGGCAGTGATTGTCAATTATAATATTAAAATTATATACTCTAATTTCTGCAGAGGAATGAAAATGTATACAATATCAATCAAGGAGTGTTACAGAAACTCAAAAGGCGTTTAACAAATGATTTCATTTTTTAACCAGGCGGAAGTCCAGGTAGAACGACCCAACTACAGAATGCTACCGAAATAATCTAGTCGGTTTTAATGTTTGCTTATAATGTCTGCAATAACAAACTTTAGTCTCATCGTTATTCTGTCATCGTCATCATCTTTTATAACCCAAATATAAAAAATAAAAATATTAACCTGAGAAACTAAAAACGATTTATTAACTTTACTTATTGTGCGTGGGAGAATTTAACACTGTACGCCTATGTTATTTATTTTCTTTGACTAGGTTGCGCCGTTTTGAAAAGATAAAATAAGAGTATTTCTTCATAAAAAAATATCAGTTTATGTCATGAGTAGATACTTAAGACAACGATGAAAAATTCGAGGACGAGAATAGGGAAAAGTTAATTGTTCTTTTTTTTTTTCATTTATACTGCCTTATACTGTTGCCAATAGAAAAAAAATGTCTTTACTTAGAGCATAATACGAAAGAGAAATTGAGAAAACTACTCACATCCTCTTGCTTAACTTATCATCTCGCGGTACTTGAGCTTGTGCTTCGTCAGCATATCAGTGACAGTGACCAGTTTCTTTATCGACATAATATTTGTAAGCTCCTGCAACTGTGGTAGATACGACACACAAATGTGATGGAGAGTTGCGAGTTCACGACCTAGAAATTTATAAAATTCACATAATTTCTAGATAATTCCTGTATTTTATTGTCTGTTACCTGTATCAGAGCAGAGGTTATTACTGTTCTGCTCGATGAACATTCCTGGTGGTGGATTTGGATCAGTTACCGATGATAGCTGGTCTAAGAAGACAATCATGCGTTCCTTATTTTTAAGGATGAAGGGATTCACAACCTCCATATAGGGCTCCTAAAAATAAAGAAGAAATTTATACATACTGACTTAACGATGAACGTATCTCAATTACCTTTCCGCCAAACTCTATAAGATTAGCCAAATTCTGTAGACATTTGGCGACCATTATCAACGACCGCGTTGCAGCTGTCGGTGGTGTCTCATTAACTAAGCCAAATTGACGTGGATTCAATAGGGACGGACACAACAGCCGCAGGAATATGAATCCCGATACGACTCTGGTTCGCACCAAGCGTTCTGTTGGCCATTTCGTCACCACTGCCTTCTGCAAACAGTTGCAGATGTATCGAACGGTACGCGGACATGCGTCGGGTGATGTGAAAATTGACTGAGTAACGAGATCCAGAATTTGTAGAAGGAACTCAGCATTTGAACATGCATCATCATTTACATCCATTTTCGTTGGATTTAGCTCGGCCGACTGTTTACTTTCGAGAATTCTTTGCACTGTTTCCGATACGGCTGACTGCAGGAATCCATGACACTCAGTGCGCATGTACAGATCCATCAAAGTGGTGGCTAGCGATGCACCACGAAACAGTGTTGTGGTTTCATTTTCTCTGGCGATCTCCGCTTGGCACAGTACTCTTATCAGTTCAGTTTCACGTTTCTCATGGCGGAATACTCGCAATAGTGAAGTGGCTAATGGAACACGGTCATTGTGACAACGCTCGGCGAGCGCCTTGACTGCATAGAGCTCTGGTTCGAGTAACAACTGCTGCAGTGGACTATATTCCTCGCATGGCATTATCAAATCATCGAGATATCTCATGCGGAGACGAAGTGATCCCCATTCACCCATCGGAGTCATGCCAGTGAGTTGATGCCATTCTTCAGTTTCCTGGCCGTTTTTCAAGCTAGCTAAATCAATTGTTAGCTCAGCTACCTCCGAGTCTTTACCGCGTTTCCCACGACTGAGCAATATTATTGTGAGAGTGACTACATCTGGTGGAACGTCGTCAAGCACAAATTCTTCTTCCCAAACTGGATCGGGTGCAATCTTCACTCGCGTCTTGCCAACTTTGACTTGATTCAACGAGATTGTGCAGTAGGGGTGTGGCACAAGTTTAAATGGCAGTCGATGCGCTTCCAGCACATGTAAATTTAAGCAACGCAACTCCCTCAGCCGTGGTACTTTCTTCTGAGCCCGGCTTAACTGTGAGCCACATTGCGCTTTCAATGCATTAATCCACTCCACGTAACTCTCTTGACTAGGGGCGCATAGGTATGTGACTGTGGCCAAACACGGTAGCGCTCTTTCTACAATCTGGAAACAGTATGGCCGCTCCCACAACGAATCATGGCACTGATACAAATACGCACAGGATAAATCGATCAATCCCTTAGGTTTCGTTTTCTTTGGGTTATCATAGAAGCACAGGTGTGTCTCGGATCCTTCGATAATTAAAGCGAAGTACAACTGCTTCCATTTGGCAGTCTTATCAGATTTCTTATTCAAATGGCCATGCTGTTTGATTCCCTTGATCTTTTTCAAGCCAATCTGATCGCGACATTCACGCAAAGTCGCGTAGATCTTTTCAGCGGCTTTCTCCACGACAAACTGCTGGTTGAACTCCGGTTGACTACCATTGACGACCTAATGAAGAGACCGCAAATATAAATCTCTAAGTTCTTATGGATGTAAGTTCACATTTACTTACTGGATGATTCAATGTATGTCCCTCCACAATCTGCTCCTTACGATAGCGATTAATCACCGCATCAAGACACTCAAATGTCCGCCCACCCATCAAGTATCGCACACCCTTTTTCTCAATGCGAAATCTTTGAATCTGGTTATTGATGTGGAAGAAGAGTGAATAGTCACCGGGAGAGTTATCACTCGGGCGAACTAGAAAACTTCCCGGACCAGCTATACAAAAAAAAATTAAATTAAAATAAATCATTCATTAGGCAGACCTCCTCACCTTTGACCAACATGTCGACAGCTTCATTCTTGGTGCAATTTGGATGAAACCACGGAAATACAGTGTTGGGATCAATGGAAGCGTCTAAATCGTCGACCAACTCTCGGAAAATCATTCCCTGTTCGCCAGTTCGATGAGCTGTTACCCACAACCATCCGTCGCCCATATCATTGTGTACAAAGAAAATATCACCCTTTTGGAAACTCAACTCATCTGTGTCAGGCATTTTGGTATATGGTAAGATTGCCACAACGCGCTTCTTGTCGTTAACTGGTTCTGGTGGAGCAACTGGTATAACAAGACGTTCACGTTTCAAGAGATCACTGCATGAAGTGTAATAACCGACGAGATCGCTCAGCGAGATAAACTGCCTTCCGCCGATGTAAAAGTCCCCACATACAGCTGTGATTCTGAGAAGAAATAAGGTCATAGGCTAGGTTACAAATTAAAGAAATCAAACAAAATACCTTAAATCGCGGTAAGAAAAATAAATGGGCTTTAGTCTTATTGGAGGCGAGACAAATGTAGGAAGAAGCGATCAGAATCTCAAAAGCGCTCAGAGGATACCGAAGCTCCAAATCATACCTCATAATCATAGAATTCATACATATTGAACAAAGATCATCAATAGATGGAAAGAACATTTCGCAGCAATACTAAGCAGCCTAAATCGATTTACTAACACCTACTAATATGGAACCACTTGAGTGAAATGTAAACTCTAGATGCCAATTGAATAGAACAGCAGTGGCAGTATAAACATACATAATGAATGTTTCAATAAATGAAAGCCGCTTCTAATAAATTTACATAGAAGACCTAAAGACCCACTCATGAACAAGAAACCTTTATCAGACGCACTCCATGACCTTAGTATCCACAGCATTTCAATAAGCTCTCACACATTCATTGAATTCTACTCACCTAAAATGATTAATACCAGTGCGGCCTAGATAGCTGAGCACATACGACCCTGGTTTCCTGTCGCTCTCGCGTACTATCAAAAGAGATTGCAATTCAGTAAATACATATGTACATACATATTTTATTTCATTACATTACATACCCAAATAGCTTCCCAATTTGCCGGTACCCCTTAATCGGAATTCAGCTGAATATCGGTCCAATCGTCCATGATACCATTCACTTTCCGGTGGTGCAATAATTGCCGGTCGTTCACCTACAATGAAACACAAATAAGATTTCCCGTTAATTCTCCAGTTTCCAAAGAGACCTCGAAAAGTGTTACAAATTCTTAAGAAATTCAATTTAACAAAAAGGTGTTACATCATATTTTGTTTGAATCAAGTACGATGATGCAGCAGCGCTATTCGACTGTCTTTTCAAATCACTTACAAATGCCACTGCTGGAATCGCATGTTCCTGTGCTACCGGCACTTTTGATAGACATTTGCAAGTGTTGTGCCTCCAAAAATTATTTTCTTAGATGATCGACCGTATTCTTCCCGATGACGATGATAATGATATTTTGCGCGAGACAAACTAATATAGTCGTATCGAATTACCACAAACAACCGTGTTCTGGTATTCTGCTTTTGTCACTACTACTGCTGATGGAATTATTATTGGCATTCGGTTTCGATGGAAATCAGACAATCGATTCATAAGGGGCAAGGCATACAGGCCAATAAGAAAATAAACGAAAAACACTCGAATTCCGCACGAGTGTGGAAGTGTGCAAAATTGTTGCGTGCTAGCTGAGCTGACTGTCAGCGGACTGTCTTGCTGTTAGCTGCTTGTTTTTGTTGTCGTATTTATGACGAGCAAACGACAACGATAGTAGTAATGACATCGGCCACTAGCCTCAGCACTGGGGGGGGGATTAATATTTTATTTTGTTTTAATTTTTTTCGGATTCGAAATATCTTTATTTTAACACAGCAGCAGCAGTAGTGTTGTCTTTTTCAATTTGATTGGATATTTTATAATGATGTTTGTAACAATTAACAAAGAAACTTTAAATACACTTTATACACTTTGTGGATGTTAATGAAGATGAACAGAGGACAGAGGACAGAGACACGCAGCGCAGAGACAGAACGAGAGACGGCAAAATAAGTGTTCGTTCCTAAGTTTCGATGGAGAGATTCACACACGAAGATGACTCATGATATGGAAATTAAGAACTGGTAGAAGATGACACACCGAATGCATGTGAGGTGGCTTGATCAGAACAGAAGATACCCTATTGTGTGCTTTGTACATGTGAGATGTTTAACTTTAAAAAATACTCATATCAAATATGTATTTGCTTTTAAAGAAAGAAAAAGTAACACGCAATACAGAATTGTTCCTGTACAACTGATATTGTTCAACATTTTCGGATATAATTATCGATACAAATTGAGTCCACAAAATTCTTTAATAATGGCACCATGTTTTACTTTCTGGTCCAAAGTAATCTAAAATGATCAGTAAGATTAAGTAGAGCCACTGAATCTTTCATTTTTTCTCGTATTATACTGAATGAAACACAATGACTCAGGATGAAAACATGTTCAACCAATTGATGCATATTTGCATTTACTTCCTTAAACTTCATCAGGCAAGTATTACAAAAAAATGTTCAAACCATGATAGTAAAACAATTGTTTTTAGCTAAGAGTTTTTTATAAATATTTCTAGCCTCAAATGTTTCTACTCTAGCTTTTGACGAATAGTGCTTTCGATTTTGAACTCCTTCATACAAATGGTGTTATTTTTATTTCAGTTAACAAAACAAATATACTAGCCATATTTTTCTAACTTGATGTAGACCACAACGATCTACCACAACGTAATTGTAGAATGATTTTTGGATAGATGAGTGCCGGGGAGATATTGAAATTTGAATTTGTGATAGCTGAAATTAGTTTTCACTAAAAGATTCATGCACGATCTGGCATGACTAAACTAAGAGGCTTTCTTAATTACGAAAACAAAATATTCTTTACATATGTACATACATACTTCTGTTTAGCTTAGTTCGTGTTTTTACAAGGCTCCAGAGATATAGGTATTAATGAAGTGAGCATACGAAAAGCTACATAAATATTGAGATAAACTAAAACAAATTTCAGCAACCAAGGAGATTATTGAGAAAATATTAATCTAGTTCTCCGACTAACATCAGACGGGAAATAGCCAAATATACTGCAGCCCAAAAGTTTGGGACCACCATAAGCATCTACAATTTAATGTAGATAGCACCAAAATTTACGAACAGAGATACTTTTTTACCTGAAATGGTGACATCCGTTCTTTACATTATTATATTACATTAATAAATCGACAGCACTAATATAAAAAAAAAGTTTTTCCTGCGATTTTTTAAATACAAAGCAGTTTTTATTTCTTTTTTAGTACGTCTCTTCAAAAATCACAAAAAAAAAGATTCTTGTAAGGAGCTCAAGCAAGAAATAAAGGATAGAATAGACATAAAACCGTGTGCTTGGAACGAAGAAGATTCTGTAAAAGCTTGAACTTTAGAGTGCCTTCGGGGAATTTTAAAAAAAAACATAGTGTTACATTGTTACATGGTAATGTAGACTTGATTTTTACTTATGAACGTCAGTCAGACAATTAAGACCGCTGCCATTTGATAGAGACTGGCATAGTGTACTAGTACATAGTGTAGACTGGCATAATGACCTACTAAGATTAACAAACAATAAGATTTAAAGCTTTCCGGATGACAGCACTTATTTTTATTTATGGGCTAGCCTCTCCCCACATTATAAAAAAATCAAGGATGTTTTTACAAGGAGTCAAATAATACAACAAAACAACAAACTTCTCGCATTAAAGAGACGGTAAACAAAAAGAGGTACATACATATTTGGTTCTATTCCAAAATAAGCTCAAATTTTCATACCCACAATCAACAACTACTGTACAATAAAAAAAATAAAACTTGCTCAACTCATGACGGATCTTATATGGCAGGTACGAGAAAAGCAAGCTAACGGATCTTGTCCACAATAAGCAGTTCCTTTGTCAAAGGATGTCCAAATCACATGTAAAACATAAAATCCAGAAACTAAGCTCTAGACAAATACATATGTACATATGTATGTCATCCAAGCAACAGACTTTTACAGCATTTAGAATTTTTAAAAAGGATGAACACGCGGAAAGTAAAAGCCGAATAACAGCAGCAACATACATACATACATATATGTACATAAGTATGTACATGATGTAAATAGGAAATAGGGAAAAAGAGTGGTTCATATTTCAAACTTCACTTAACCAATAAAGCCGACAGGAAATTACATCTCACAACCCAAAAACCTATTACAACGAAGTGTAGAATTAATTTTGTCTGTAATCAAATTTTTATTTGTAGTTAAAGTGTGCAGCGAAAATGAGAATCAGTAAAGCGTGTATTTTTCCACTATAAATTTTTAATCAGACACGACATGGCACCTTGTCCAATTCGTTAACATCTTAGGCGTCAAGTACAAGCGTAAGTAATATATAGACGCTGTGATAAGTTTACGCGTCAATAAACGTATTAAATATCTCCTTAAAAAAACAGATTATTGAGAAAGAAAACAAATTCTACTCCGCTTGCTCCGAATGCAAAACTTGTTTATACATAATTGACTTCTATCCTCTTTCAGTCTACTTCTGTTTCATACAAAACTCAAATTCCTGGCCAACTTTCTAGGTGCATGCAAAAATTAACTGTCGCATTCTTGGAATAAAAATTAATTACACGGAGAACCCCCAGAGGTGACTAATGGACAAATGACACAGCAGTAGCAATCAATATGCAATTAGGAGAAATCTTCCTTGTATCAGGAAGACAAATCATTAAATTTACTTCGATTTGAACTACGATGCGAAGTCTCCCCTAAATCTATATATACCTACTAAAAGATAATATGACTCTTAGATTTTCTGTCCGATACCCCCAAATTTTCAACCAATCATACCCTACACTTTGATCGGCTATAATTAATACAAGTCTCAAGTTTATCTTTTTTTAATTTCATCTCCCTCTATCCACTTTTTCTTTTTAGCTGACTGCGTCAATTTTGTTTGTGTTATTGTGTTTTGGTTTTATTTAGCAGATGACTGCGAACAGCTAGAGAAACTAGGTCTTAATCAATTAATTGCTGCAATAAAAAAATCTCTCATATAAAACTTTTCAAATAGACTCACCATTTGACATGTTGGGTCCATCTAACTCATCCTGGTCTAGTTCGTGAGCCAAATCGGCAAAGTCAATGCCGCCGCCAGCGACTGCAAGGCCACCAACACCCACAACACCACCGCCCAGTCCACCCAAGCCTCCTAAACCGCCCATGCCGCCGTCTTCCGATCCAGTCGATGGTGAACCCAATTTATCCTTTTGAATTACATCGATATTTCCCATTCGCAGGAGATCTGCCATCGTGCCGAGCCGAAATCTTCTTCCAGCGAAGCAACAATTTCCTTTCGATTTGATTAAAATAAAATTTCTTTCTTGAACACTTTACGGGTACCGGAAGCACTGCAGTGGAGGCAGCACCCAAACGGACACGACAAACACACCGAAAAGGGCGACACAGCAAAATTCCTTGTTCGATGCGACGATGACTCAAAACTCTTAAACCGATATCTGTCGAACTTCACGCGCTGATAACCTTTTTAGAGAAAAAAAATACACAGGATATAACACTTTTATTAGAAATTTTTTGGTTTTTTTTTTCTCAAAATTTCTTTTCAATTCGATTTTTATTAACGACTTGGGTACACCACACCATTATTTACGCACACACCACAAAATCAGCCCAGACAAGAAAACATTAAGAAAATGAGAGTTTTTGTGGATTTACTTTCAATTTACTGAGAGATGGTGCACTAATTCAATTGTTTTTCGCTCATTTAATACGGTTAACTTCCATTTTTGCACGAAAATAGAGAAAAGAAAAACTTTTCCGACTCCAATTTGGCCGACGATATGTGAAAAACAAAAATCACTACACACTTACTTGGGCCGAAGGAAAAAGGAAGAAAAACTACGTAGAGCAATTTTTCTACTTCACCCTTTTTTGCTATGCTATTTCGCTTGCTCTGGTTGGGTAAATGACAGACACCGCTACCAACGGCTACTGTTGTCACGGTCTGTCGAATGATGATAATAGAGATTCAGAGTTCGTGTGATCCCGCTCTTCCTGCAAAATTTCATCGAGTTACCCACAAATTTTTTTTCAAAGTGTACTTTGCTGTCAAAGTGTAGTTTGTTGTCGTTTTGTGAATCTGAATCGAAAATAAATAGAACTGCATTATCAATAATGTCAGATACATAGATTGTCTCAAAAATGAAACATAATAACAAATTACTTATAATTTCAAGCCCATACGATTAACACCGAAGCGTAACAATTTTGATTTAAAATTTCTTTGATTTTTTCCCAAAACATTTTATCGATTTTGCCTTGTAACTTTTTTTCAGTTTATTTTTTATTTAATTGTGTTCAATGTACATAAGTTTCGTGTACATAGTAACACAAGTAACGGGTCAGCGGCAATATTTCAAAGTGATGACGAAAAGTATCTAGTGCTATGAAGCTAACGTGTAGGCAGAAAATACCTGCAGATACTTTACCAGAAGCAAATATTTTTGAAAAACGTAAAATTGTGGTATTTTAAAAAACTGATTGGTTCAATAGGGCTCTTTAAAAATAAATATTTGCAAAAAAAAAAAAAACAAGTTCAAGGTAATAACACCACCAAAAAGAAAACTTTTCTTCGAAGTACAAGTTCTTGATATAATTACCTCCACTCATATGGGCTGTCTATGTTCCTGAACGCGTTGCAATATATTTATCTCCTTTCTTCGCTGTCTGATTTAAACGTAAACAAAAATTTTCGTTACCAAACTGACAGCCGCGTAAGTTTTGCATTCGCAGCGTTTCAAACAAATCTAATTTCTTACGCTTTACTTAAATATGACGTCGGCATTTAATAAAAGTACCGCCGGTGGATATATAAACATCGAAGACTGCCGCAAATTGGTAAAATTTTTCATCGACATGCGACGTTACAACACCGCCCTGTTTTGGGCCGAAAAGGTGTCCTTGATGAGTGAACATGACCCGCGAGACATCTACATGCAAGCCAACTGCATGTTCCTACTTAGAGAATACCAACGTGCAGTGTATACTATTAAAATCCATGGTCTAGAGCGGTCCAACATCATGTGCTTCTATCTCATCCTGGAATGCCTGTACGAATCCAAGGAGTACAACGAAGCGATCACTCTCATGAACACCATCGACTTTGACCTCTTGTCTTCGTCGTTTATCAGCAAGTCTGTCATCGGAGACAATAGCAGTATTTGGTCGGATGAGATCAATAAGAACAATGTATTAGCTTCCATAATCCATTTCAAAGGGAAAATTTATGAGGCGATGGATAACCGCGGACTTGCTGTGGACTACTACGTGCAGGCACTTCACAAGTCAGTGTTCTGCTTTGAGGCTTTGGATGCTCTAACCCAACATGACATGTTGATGGCGAGTGAAGAGAATGAACTTCTGCAGCATTTGCCATTCCATCAGCAGTGCACGGAGGCCGAGACTAAGCTAGTTTCTGCGCTGTACTCCAGTAAGTTAAAGAAATACTACGAAACAGATGGGACCGATATGAATGTTGAGAACCTCGCAAACAGTCGTTTCAATAAATTCAAGTCTATTAAGGATTTAACTGGAAAGATTATGAAGACGCTGCCACATGAGGTGCAGCTAAATAAAACAAAGATTTCAAATTTAGTGGCACCAGGTCCACCAACAAACATCCTTTCGCCGGCAAATAAACTTCTGGAGGATCTCAAGAACGTGCAGTCATCGTTTTTCAACAACAGTCTATCGAAGGTATTCCCAAGCGATGGAGACTCTAATCGAATAAACTTTAGCAATATTAGCACGACCAAAGACATGGATGAAGCAAACATGATTCCACTGCTAACCTGCTTGACTAGATTGGAGAAGAGTACTGACTTACTCGCCGGGAAGGCGTTAAAACTGTTCTACAACTGTGAATACAAACAATGTCTCCATGTACTGAACGAGCTGCTCAAGATCGACCCTCATCACCGTGATGGATTGACTGTTCAAATAGGATGCCTGGTGGAACTTAAGGATTGCAGTAAACTCTTCTATTTAGCACACAAACTCGTAGACAACTATCCCGACAAAGCCATCTCCTGGTACGCTGTGGGATGCTACTACGATCTGATCGGTAAAAGTGACCCTGCTAGGAGGTATCTCCTCAAAGCCACTTCACTTGACCGTCTCTATGGACCAGCTTGGTTGGCCTATGGCCATTCCTTTGCCAAAGAAAACGAACACGATCAAGCAATGGCTGCGTACTTCAAAGCCACTCAATTGATGCGCGGCTGTCATCTCCCTCTGCTGTACATCGGAGTAGAATGTGGAATGACAAAGAATCTGGAACTAGCCGAACAGTTCTTCTATAAAGCACTATTTGTCGCTCCACTAGATGTATTCATCCTCCACGAGTTGGGCATCATTAAATATGAATACCAATGTTTTGAAAGCGCTGAGGACATCTTCCGCGCCACCGTGGAAATTGTCACAACTCGATCGAATCAGAACATGGAGGACATCTCTCCCAAATGGGAGTCGTTATTCAACAATCTTGGTCATTGCTGCCGGAAGAACAAAAAATACGAAGAGGCATTAAAACATCATCAGTTTGCATTACTACTAAAACCACAATCATCCCAAACATATACAGCGATTGGATTTATTTATGCTCTCATGGGGAATTTGGAAGAAGCTATAGTGCATTGCCATAAAAGCTTGGCGCTGAATAGAGACTGTGTGGTTACTTCAACGATTCTCAAGACTTGTATCGAAGATCATATGGAAAGTCAATACGTATCGGAAGATGAGGGGACATTCTTTAAGGACACTACGCAAAAAATTACATGAATTTTGTGTTTTAACTTATTTCAACTATAATGGCTCATAGAATTTTTGTAAAATAAAATCTAATTAATTTAAATGTAAAACTGTGACTTTTATCTAATGTGTACATATGTACATATATGTATACCTTTCTTATTCTAGAATGGGAGCAACCACCATCACAGGCCACCTCTACCTACATCAACATTTTAAGATTATCGTCAAACAATGTGCTGAGTACAGAATTTCCTCTCTTCCAGGGAGACATCGCGGGTAAACTATTTTGCTATCTAATCTTTTGGTTTTTTACTCTAGGAGCTGCGAAATATGTGAAATCGGAATTTTTATTCTAACAAAATTGAGGGTACTTTACATACATACTTAAGGACAATTTCAATTAAAATAGATTTTCTTGAAAACGGCTCTAACGATTTTGATAAAATTTCATAACTCAATTAATTTGGCTATATGCTTTCACATGGCATACCATTTTTTTCGGGAAAAATGCAAATAACGGTACTAATTGACTATTTCCGGTTATTTGTTCTACGACTGGGCTTAAAATTATTATCTGGTGATTCTAAAGCATATATAGGTTTAGGTGCAAGCATGTAACGTACTTAATTTTTTGTTTTTGACTAGAAAAGAACTCCTAAGACTAGACCTAATATTTGTCCTATGTACTACCAGGAAGAAACCTCTTACAAATGTAAGTATGCACTTCAGAGATGAATCGCTCAATATCAGCTATAAAAACCACCAGCAGAATCTTTGCAAGAATCATGAAGGAACTACGGGTGGAAAACGGGGGTGTTTTAGCCACGTAAACATGCAGGAGCATGGAGTCTGGCATAACTCGTAGCACGGGCTATGGAGTATAAACTTATATAGCTCTTAAAAGCTAACTTAAACCTTTACCTCTGCCGATTTAATACTTACCGTGGATCGACGTATGAATCCTACACCACTAAAGGTACAAATACTGCTTACAGGTATTCTTCGGTGAAGTACATTGCAAAAAGTAAGCTTATCTTTTGGAGAACTCTGAAATAAAATGATTAATTTTTTTTTTTGGGAAAGAATGATAACTTCAACTATGATTAGTAATAAGGTAAGCTACGAAAAATAAACAAACACATGAATTATATTAGTTCCACCTTTATTACACTAAAAAATAATTTATTGACTAGGAAATTCATACATAAATTGTTCTCCTTGTTCAATTCACTTTTTTTTTTTTGGTTTTTCTTCTTTGGTTTCTACATTGATAAATTCAATTTCATGCATTTTCTTTACAAATATACTCTATTAAGTTCCTTTCTAATAATAAACAAAATAAACATTAATTCTAAACAGTACTAGTTTATAAATAAATGTATAGATACATGACAAAGACATTAAACATAAAAAAACACAATACACAGTTACGGTAGAGTACTCCACAGAAATACAAAATAATAGTTGAACCGCGGTTTAATCCTTTCCGGTTTATAGCTGACTATCGAACTTAAAATTTAATTAAAAAATTGTATGGCAAACTTAGGCAAAAACTTGACCATCCTTTGGTATTTTTTCTTTTCTTTTCTTTTTTTTTTTTTGTGAATTATTTCATTTTCTTTGGATTTGTACGCCTTACTAGACTAGATTAGGAACCACATTTGTACATTTCTAAACAATAGCTGACCTATTACTGACACAGGGATAAATAAAAAAAAAACAGAAAACATCTTACAAAATTACGCGAATTTGCGTGTGTGTGCCTGCAGTTTGTTTTCTCGGGTTTTGTTGCACAAAAAAAAAAAAAAAACAAAATAGATGAGCCGATCAGTTCTGTGACTAGCTTTGGTTATGACCATTCATCTTGGGTAAATGGCAATGGCACGTCGTTGTGCAGCTACTGTGCTGACCACAGGCACTTCCTGTGACCTCTAATTTTCGGGTGAGCGTCTTCCAATACTCGATTTGTGCATTCAAGAGATCGATCTTACGTTTTCGCTCTTCGATGGCTAGATTAAGAAGGAACTCGTTTTTGTTCGACGCGCACTCAGGCGGTATGTGATTTGATGGGCTTGACGAATGGCCATTCCCATGAAGGTGGTTCATGTTTGACTTGCGACCACCATTTTGCATATTCCGCATCATTAGGTGTGCGTCAGGTGTGGACTCTATGGCAGGCCGACTGAAAATTTCTTCATCCTCCTCTTCTAGACACACTTCGGGAATATCTTTGGTGCTAAGGCAATCATCGTCATCGTCCATGTCCCCATTGTGTACCGACGACGATTGATCATTGTCACTGATATCTTCAGACTTTATTACAATCACATCGTTGTCGAATGTACTGGCCATCTACAAACAGTAAGAGATAAAGATTCTCAGATAAAAGCTCCTATCTAGAGATTTTTTATTTACCTTTGTATCGACATCGAACTCGATTTTCGATGGCTGGCGGCCGCTGTATGGTGTGCCACTGGGAGAACCATTCGACGAAAGGTACTGATTAATGGATTCCTGTTGTGACAGTGCTTCCAGTATGTCCATGAATGACTTTGAGTTCTTGCCATCATTGCAAAGGTCTTTTTTTAGCAGAAGTTTCATGTTCTTGTATAGCTGTCTCAGTTGTTTTGCCGATCTTTGGTGGTACACACGTAAGTTAAACTCCTTGGCTATCACACGCCACACTTCGTCTTTTTTCCGATTTGACTCGGCATCTGTCCGCTTGTTCTCTATAACATCCTTGTACTGTGCAGCAAATCCCAGAACCATGTTTCTCTCTCTTTGCGTATAACGGGGAGTCTTCTCCATTTTGATTCGCTTTATAAGTGACGTCTTGAGGCTGAAACGAACAGAACAGAAAAGTGTCGTTTTCTAGTCAAATTTTTACTTCAAGTCAGTCTCTTCTTCATGCACAAAACCTCTGAATGATTCTGAGTAATTTTGTACTCTACGTATAATGATAACAGAATAAAACCACAATAGCAACGACGGCGACAGGCACTACTAAAACGAGCGCAAGTACAAGATAAGCGTACACATAAGCGCGCGTTTACCCTTCGCTCCATACTCACCTACCTGCGATCGAATATCTAATCTCAAATTAAAGATTACAAAAATTGCTATACTAGCACTGCCAACACACATAGTCGTCGGTCGTCGTCGCCAGTGCCATCCTCGTCGTTTAAGTTGAAAGCTTAAGTCGAGTTTGAGTACACTGCGGTAGGCGAGTGTGTTTAAGTGAGTAAACACTCGCGTACAATAAATGAAACGAAAACATTTACTGGCTGATAAGGTTTATTATCACAGAGCAACAGTAAGCTTTTAAACTAATGGACGAGGCTGATGAATCTACGGGGAGCCTAAAATGATTACGATAAAGCTATGATTAGTTACTCCATTGTTTCATCGGGTTTGGGATTTCGTGAATCTGGTCTTGTGTTGGTGTTTGTTTTTACGCAGAATTAAGGTGCGACTGCGGTAGATTTTAAGGGGGTGACCCGCTTTGAAACGAAGTAAAGCAAAAGCAATTGACGTGTTTTTTGTATCAAATACAGAGACAGATGTTTCGGACAGGCTTATCAAATTGATTGGATATACCATCAACTGTAAGATAAAGAAAGTTATTTTTTCAAATTATCTACATACATAGAAATGTACATAGGTATATATACATATGTATATTCATTAAATAATATGACTAAAGCGAGAAATTTTAAGCCATTAATATATGTTCTACTGAAAATACCTGCATCAGTAGGCACAAAGCTTAAGTAGTTTTAAAATGAGCACAGTCTCGAGTATTGCAATTAAGCCACACTCATTCAAAGTAAAAAAGTTCCAATCGTTTTATGTCAATATTCTGTAATATCTCGTGTGCTTTCGTAATATGTTTGCCGATTTATTTGATATCTTCAAATCCCATTATATAATTGGAACAAACAACTTAACAGGAAAAACTCTACTTGCATTATTATATGTATTTTACTAAAAAAAACATCGAAACTCCAAAAATGTCGAAGTTGAGGTATAATTTGCCAGATCCTGAATACTTCTATGCTTTAACCAACTGAAAGTCAACCCTATAAAATTCTTAGCTATTGAAAAGAATGCCCTGCTTACTCACTTGCTACTGCTTACTAAACTCTTAGTAAAACAAAAATCCTTTTCAACTTTGCTCATATACATAAGTACATAGGTAGATAACTTTGATCTTCAAAGGGTGATTAACTGTTCCTTTATTTCAAAACTATAGTACGAATTAGATCGTACCTCATTCCCTCGTTTTCCCGATCGGGAAAGAAACCCATTTTTTTTCAACAGAATATTGTACCAATTCTTATGCAAATAATTTCGTGTTAAATACTGGAAACCAAATCGAATGCCAATATTTACACCTCAGTCTCAAACCACTGCCGACTTCCCGACTTACGCTGTGTAAAAAGAAACAAGAAATGCATTAAAGAAGTGTTTAAGTATTCCTAGACCACTCGCTCTGTGCATCAACATTATAAAGGTATTCGTAACGCAAGTACATGAGAAAATGAGAAAATCTTCAGATATATATGTTTCCAAACCAAATAAAAATGAAATCCTGAATAAATTTTATTGCTAGGACACTTAAAGTGTCAGGGATTGTATAGTCATAGCGCTTTTGACAGATCGCACACTTCTTACCTGCAGAATTTGTTGCGTAAGAACTTGTAAGTTATATCACTGAACGGAAATGTTTTAATCCCTCGTGCTGTCACTGTTTAACGATTTTTGTGTTAGGTAATAGAGTTGGATTAGAATTTGTACGAATTTTCAGGTAAGCGAACAGACCAGGTCTGAAGGTAAAAACAGTGAGATCTGTCAAATATCTATGAGTTTGACTAATACTTCAGCTTCAATATTTCCTCCTAACTATGAAATTTATTTAGTATTTATGGAGTTTTTATTTGGTGTAGAAGTTATAGTTTACATATAGCATTTTCTTAAGATATGCATATGTACCTTCTTTCTTGTGTTTTATTTTTACTCATACATGACTTTTCAGTTGAGCACAGGTTTTGTTGTTCGATGCGTTTCCTAACTTCCTTGCCATTTGGCTATGCAGAAAATAGTTCCAAAAATAGTATGTACATATGTATGTATGTACGAACAAGGGTGTGTGACAAAATCCAATAAAAGTTACATCATCTGAAACAGGGGATTAAAACAGATATGAACAGATGTGATGATATACTAATAAAGCCTTACTTTATCAACATTAAAAATCAATACATAATAATCCTTATCGTCGTAATCATCGAGTGAATGAACTTCATCAAGTGCACTGATGCAAGTTATTGATAAAGGAAGTGGTATCAATTGAGTATTTAAATTTCATAGTAAGGGAATTACTCGTATTTTATGAAGTAAATACATACACACATAAACGTCCTATCAAGTCAAAGAATATTTGAATAGGACCTCAATTCTGGTGGCATGCACTAATAGAAAGTGACTTTAAATAACCCGACGCACGCAACTGGAGACAGAAAGGCAAGGATCGAACTAGCTGGAGTGACTTGTTAGTTGAAGGACTGGTTCACCACGAGCTGTCATTGAAAGAAATAAAAAAACACTAACGCACTTCGAAATAAAATGATTATATCTCTACTTAGTTATGGAGGTTAAGAGAAGCATAATGTAGGTAGTTGTGAAACTGAATCTTATAAGTCAATTAAGCGACCTAAGTCGCAAAAATAAATAAAAAACTCGTGTCCCACGATATTACTCATAGCTTTACCTTAGATAGTACGCTCTTTGAAATGAGTTACATCTAAAAAAAATTCTTACTTCTAACAGATTCAGTGACTGGCAAGTAACGTTTTTCCCACAAGCGGTTGTCTCAAGTCAGAAAAACGTAAATAAAGAATCCTCGCTACTAAAACTGATCACAACCTTTGGATTTCAAAAATATTCAATTTAGAAAAATAATAAATAGAAAATGAAAAAATTTCCAATAATTAAGTTGCGGTTGCAGCCGACATTGTTGGTGAGTAATCGAAACGAAAAATGTTTTCTTTTCTAAAAATAAACACAGTTCCCCACTCAATAGCGAGCATTAGACAACAGTTTCGAGGAATTAAAGGCAAACGCAAGAGAACCATTTTAATGCCATTTCAGGAGCAACAAATAAACCAGTGAATCTGGAGGAAAACCTTCATCTAATCCTTGAAGCAAAATTAAATTAAATACACTTACTCTTTAACCGCTAACGAAGTCTCAGATATATCCCAGTGATGTGCTCCTCCAAAGATATGACCAAGGCACTCGAGAACCAAAAGAAAACCTGATCAATTCACAGATACAGCGTCGAGCAACTGATGCGAGTAAAACCAGCCAACAAGCGCGGTTGGTTGGCTCTCGGTTGCTCGTGTTCTGCTTGGCATTTCCTCATCTCACATCGAAAACTAAAATTAAATCACATTGCGGTCGTAAACACAAAACGAACTCCTTCTCGTTCTCTTTCTCCTGCTGCGTAGTACACTATGGCTGTACCATCGCCCCGAACAAATCCTCAAATCGAATTCCGCGCGCGCCCCTCCTACAGTCTCTGCCGCCGCCCGCTTAATCTCAAGATCCATCTACAAGCACCGCAATCGGATTCAAATCTAAACATTCATAAATTTGGGTAAAAATAAACTTAGAAAATAGATTCGCGGCGGTGGATTGCTTTTCGTGCTCATCGTTGTGTCGTTTTCGGAACGGGTGCTGTGCTTTTTTCAAAACACAGAGGCCAAGCGAGTACAGAGTGTTGTACATCGCTTATGCATGCTCTCCGCTTGCCCTTTGCACTCTATGTACTCTCTTCTGTGTGGACGGGATGACGGAAAAACTCAGGCAGAGAAAGAGGGTAGAGAAAATCCGTGACTGAGTTTTCCCAAATACGTTTTTTTTCTTTTTTTTTTTTTATATTTACTTTTTCTTTTTTTCATTTCGTTTCAGTTCGATGATGCTTGGTTTTATTTTGGACAAAGAACAGTCACAGTCTTGAGATACAAAAGTTCCGAAATGGTATATAGTATAGTTTAATACAGAAAATGTAATTGAAGGCTGCAAATTTATACATATAAGAGTCACAATATAAGCTTTTCTATATGTATATACTATATGTATGAGTATAAATCTAATTCCAATCCGGGGGTCCAAACATTTACAAAATATTACCTACATACATATGTATGTATTTTAAAACTCTAGACTAGGGTTATAATATTCCTATATGCACGTAAGTTTAAAAAAAAATATTTTTTTTTTCGTTGTAGAATAACGTTAACTTTTGACGATGATTCTTCTTGACTCTAACAAAGTATTGTCATCCGGAATCCGGCTACAAAGCACGGATAGGACCATATCATCCTTCGATTTCACAACAATTGTACACTTGTATAGTTTAAATCTTCTCCTCTAAAGTCCGACAACGCACATGCGACAGAATATCTTACGAATATTATTATGATATCTTCATCCGGGTTCAATAGAGTAGATGCTTCAGCGCGTAAAGTAGAACTGGGATGATCACGGTTTTATATAAAATCTCCTTAGTTGTTCTGGATAGGGCTTTACTACTCAATTACCTTCTCTCACCAAAGAAACAGCATTTGGCAATAATTATTCTTCGTTTTACTTCTCCTGAGGTGTTATTGTTAGAATTGATAGCAGAACGAAGGTGGATACATAGTCCCTTACTACCTCAAAGTTATCGACTGTGACTGCATGTATAGTATGTACTTGGTTTCAGCCTCATTTACCACTTAACGCATTTTGAACCTCTGAGAGCCCGCTGAGATATACCAATTATGTCAATATCGATCATCTGGATCTGTCGAAGTGTGAAAATTTGTCGATTGTGGACTTAACTGCCATGAAACTACACTCTTGGGGACCAAAGATGTTGTTGACGCATGTGAGGTTTAGGAGACTGCAACTTTTGTAATCGGCACAATTAAGGGCGTCTCATTCATCACACCAATCTGGTGGTGTATGCTGTCTACCAATTTGTGTCCAGCTACTGTCAGTTGCAACAGCCCTGTTGGATATTGGAATGGTCCAATCTGTCTGACAGCGGTGCGTTGGTCTTCTTCGCCGTTATACAGACTGTATATTCTCAGCACCGACTGTAACTTTACTACAAGGTTTCCTTCGTCATCTCTAAATGCTTCGGGACGGATCTTGTTGCCTTGACACTTTCTTTCTACCTTTTGCTAAAACTTAGGTACATTGTTCCTGGAATAGAATCTCTCAATATCTGCGATTACGTGCTTCTCGTGGGCTTTTTTCTGCTTTTGGAGAAGCCAATATTATTCCTGTCTCTTTTGCCCATTCTTCGCCAAACCAAGATTTGGTAGAGATGGTGACCGATGATTTCCACCGCATTGATCGTTTGAAACTCAGAGCACGAAACGGAACACGGTGGGAGACTGTATTTCACTTAAACTTCGGCGCAGTTGTCTGTATGTGCTCTAAACAACTTAAAGCATATAAATGGAACATAAACCTGCAAAATGCAAAAGAACGGTACGTGTACTGGCCTAGCAATTAGTGTATTGGATCATTTAAGAGGTATACTAGCTTCACCTCCCAGAAAACACCAATAAGTTTTCTACGGTCTGCCACAGTATAAAACGCTTAGCTTTGTTACTGTTCATCCAAATATTTTTGCGTACCAAAAAATACAAATATTTAGCATAGGACCCAGGACAACCTTGAGATTATACTAGCTCTAACACCTACTAAATCTTAAGCAAGTAAAAAAATGGATTCCAAAAGTGTCTTGCTTCTCTAGCAACTCATCTCCGTAAGACAACAGAATGACAGCTTCAGCTGCTTTCAAAGCATGCTCTACATAGCAAGCTATATTACTTGCTATCTATAGCTTGCTTTAATGGTCTATACCAGCTAGTGGAGACCAAGGGTAAGAGACGATCGGCAGTCTAGAGCTATTAAAGATTTTATAGAGGTTCGATTTCAAGGATTTGATTGCTGCTTGGTTACCTAAAAAGATGCAGATATCTCTAAAGAATATTACGTTTTTCTTAATCCAAGGCAAGACTTTTTTAATCACAATTATATCCACCTGGAACACGTTACAATGATTTGGTAGACGGAAAAAGAACTTAAGATTAAGACTGTCGGAGAAAAAACCTCCTCCACCAACTCCGTCATTAGTGTTTGAGCCGTCAATGTAGAAATGAATTGACTCATCTTCTATCGCATCGTCATCGTCATTCCAGAGTGAACTGGAAGGGATGGTGTCAAGGAAGGTCTTGTCAAAATATAGACGTGGGCACCAGCAGTCCGTGTTTTCGGGAGAGATTTTGAATCTACTATTCAGAATGGAAGCATGGCCAAATTCTTTTATTGACCACTGCAAGGTAACACATTTGGCGATCGGCATTTGATACCATTTGTTTGCTAAATATATCAAAGGGTATGGTACATGATGTCCAGTGCCGCAGAGGAAGTTATACGTAAAGCTCCGCTTATGCACAGACAAGATGTACGCTGGCCCTTCCTTAGACAATCACCCCGTATGTGAGTACCAGTCTAATAACCGCGATTTAGAGCCAATGAGTTATTCGAGGTCATAGAGCCCATATATTTCCAATAGCTTTTTTGCTAGAGAAAAGTGCTACTGTAGCTTTCTTGATTCTTTTTTGAATGTTAAGTTTCCACCTTAGTTTCTTATCCAGGATAAGACCCAAATATTTTGCTTTAACAGGAAGGGTCGTCTAGGATGACTAGGACATGTAGAGCGAATGGACACCAATGAAGAAGTCTTCGAATCCAACCCGGAGGGACAATGCTGTAAAGGACGACCTCGCGTTAGGTGGCGCGCACAAGTGGAATAGGACCTCAACTAACTTGGAGTGCACAACTGGAGGCAGTTAGCCAAAGATCGCGCTAACTGAAGAGGCTTGTTGGTTGAGGCCCACGTCCACCCCTAAGTGAGTAAGGAAGGGTTGTTTAACGGAATTTTATATTAGAAAAGTTCCTGGAACTAGTTCAGTTTTGTGGGGACTTACATCCAAACCACACTTGTAGAAGCTGTTTTAGAGTATTTAGGTGTTTTGTGCCGAAGCGTCCTTCCTCAGAAAGCAATGACCAGAAAGTACCCTTATCCTTCTTATGCGTGATCTGCTTAGTTTTATTTTTCCCCAAATTTTTTTCCGATCTAACGCAGGCTACAAGGCCTTTGACACCCTTCTAAGTTTGGCCAGCTTACGTCAATCATATTGGTGGTTCTGTCGGGAATGATTCTCTTAACTCTGCTCCTTTTTTTTTTGGCCAGTACGTCGGAACTTTCGCAGTGTCCAGGTATCCAATATAAACATTGTGCGATAACTCCTGACTATCGAAGATTTAGTGACTCTAGAGTATTTAGCGCACCGATATGGAGATGGCTGTATTTTTGTCGGATATTGATCCCATCTCAAGTAATTCCGCAACTTTGACTATAACCAGAACATCTCCCTGAAAGACACTGCATGTCTCCGGAAGCCTCCGAGGCTCCACCCCAACCAGCTTAGGCAGTTTGAAGGTTTTTTTTATGTATGTACATATACGGTATTACTACATACTACTTATGTACATATGAATGCATGTATGATCCTTAGATGCAGAGACTTTATGTGAATCTCCAATCCTTATTAGAGCCATGAATTGCTTTTCATATCTCGTACGAGGAAAGAACATAGTCAAAGGTTGTAATCCATAAAAATCAACTCGATTCCGTAGCATGTAGACCGGGTTTTAATTAATTCACGTACCACTACTGTACTTCGAAAGCTCTGAGGGTTTCAGAAGTAAACATGGTTGAACCGAGGCACAAGTGAGCTCATCAACATATGTATAGGCATACGTATGTATCTTTATGAAAATATTTCTAAGAAACCTTCTACATATGTGGATCACAGTCCATTGAAAACAAAAAAAAAAAAAAAGGAATTCATTTTCAAATTCTCTTCTCTTCTACGGCCACGTCAGCCGTTACCAACTGGGAAATCCAAACCTAACAACCTTCAACTCAAAACCACCCCGTATAACGGCACGGTTAATCCTCTTTCACAACCACTCCTTTTTCACTGATGTCGTTATGAAATATATGCCTCGGAGGGTAGATTACGAAGTCAGTTTTTGTATTTCAAGCCCAACTCCACTTTGAATAGAAAAATAAAGAAATTACAAACAAAAGCATACCATTGAAACACATCTTCCCGTGTTCGTTCATTAGCCTGTGCCACACACCACTGAAGAGCCATACAGCTCATAGACAAGACACACTAGTAGAGCACCCTATTCGACATTAATCTCTGGCTATTTATAGAAACATTTTTCATAAATTTTCCTCCTCTTCTGCTTGCTTGTTTAATGACCGAGTATGATGCGTCTCCCGACTGACCTCCCCCCTTCCCGTCGTAAGTCGGTATAGCTTGTAGTATTTCCAAAACTAATCGATATCGAGTCAGAGACAAGCACTAGGATTAGTGTTCGACTCAAAATAGGGCTGTTCACGAGGGGGTGGTAATGGAAATGGGAAATAAAACACACAATAGTTCGCCTTCAGTGTGACAGAGAGATAAAATATGAGACAAATAGAACACACAACAAAAATCACAGTTAAGGGAAAATCTCACAAACTTGTCTTCGATGAATTTCAATTTTCTTTTCACGTCTGTTTATTATAAATAATTATTTGTTTACCTGTTGCAAGTGTACTTCCGCACTGTCGACACTAATTGAACGAAAACAAAATAAACACAACACTGGACACGGTTTTAATTGCACGTAGTTCTCACCATTATTAGAAGGAAATTGCGCTTTGTGCTGAGACACGGCAGAGGAAAACTCTTTTACTAGCTCAAGATGTGCTTTTCCTGTGCGACAAGAAGAAACTCGGATCAATTTTCATCCCTTGTTTTCGTTTGACAGCTGTCTGTCTGATTGGAAAAAGTTAGACTTTTCCTTTTATCATCCACAAAACAAAGAGGGCGTAGTAGAAAGTAAATAGACACACTGCGAACATGACGATTTACGGCCATGTTATTTTCCTAATGAACTCTGCTTTATCGACAATGGTAGCTGTCAAAAAGTTCTTTTCCGGTTTAATTCGCTAAGAAGAAGGTACGATAAATTCGCTTGTAAAATTTAATTTCATCACATCGATGTGAAAATATTGGAAATTCATAACATAAATATGATAAATGATTGTGAAATTGTTTGACGAACCGAAATATATTCATATTTCGATGTGTTTATTATGTGGTTTAGTGATAAAATTGATGACAAAAAGCCTGATGAGTTTTGTTTTTTTTTTTTTTTTTACAGAAATTAAACAAAATGGGACGATATTCGCGTGAGTCAGAGAATGCCACCAAGTCCTGCAAGGCTCGTGGACCAAATCTACGAGTGCACTTTAAGGTAAGTTTAATCGAGAATTCTGGTCGATGAAGCGAAATGCTGTGTTGACATCGTTCAAGGAGGGGAAAGGAAAATGTATGTGCACTCTAAAATCAGTGAATGAAGCATACAAATTTAGTTTCATTCATTTTTGCAATTGTGCTAGAGAAATTTTAAAAAAAATAAGCGAAGAATCAGCTGAAAGTCGTTGGCTTTGTACTGGCTTGCATCTAGAACTTTGCTACATTAATGGATTCAATCCTTGCTTACCTTCTATAAAAGGCACGATAGTGTATAAACAGTGTGATGTTAAAGGCAGTGGGTGCGACAGGAGGAAACAGGCAAAGCGGGATAATTGATAGAAATTTCTTGAAAACTTTTGAATATAAAAGCGACTACATTTTATTGTGAATCTGTGTCGGAAAATGACGGTCATTGAAATTGTTGGTTTCATCCTTGGCAACGAAGTACCTACGGATCAAAACAAAGCCGTTAATGTTCCACTTAACAAGTGATTACTTGGAGCCTTCTGTAACTCGCTTATGTGACGCTTCGCATTGGACGTGAAGATTGTAAACATACATATAAATGCTTAATCGCTCGGGCTACCACGTGTTGCTATAACCCGGCGGCCTTACACACGGGATAAAAAGTTGATGAAAACTTGTCTTGGAGAAAGGAATCACTGACTGTGGACAACCAAATTTGTTTTTCGTTTGAGTTCTACTGTTGGAACGCAATGATGTCTGTATCGCTTGAGGTCGCGCACCGAAAAGTAATATTCATACATAGTTCTGTTATCTAGAGTCAGAAACAGTGTGAAAGTGCCTTATCATAATGATTTACTTTTAACTATTTCAAACGATTCTCTGCGTATAACCTTGAGGAAAACCTTTTCATGAAAGGTGTCAAAATTAGCTCTTTAGCCTAGAAAAATATTTTGAAACACTTCTTAGCTCGTTAAATATTTATCTGGGCAAACTTCCATACACTCCTTGACAAATTGTTTCATACTATACAGTACTCACAGAATTGAACTAGTTCGTCTCGACAAGATAAGCTTACATTTATACATAGCTGATTTTAATGTTAATTAAGATTATGATGGGCCTAGTAATTTGGCAGGACAATGAAAGTATAATTGAAAATATCGAGTGTCCAGGTGCTTCAATGTATCAATTTTGCTTTCCTCATGTATACCACTTGGTATGCAAGTCATCAGGTTCCTGATTCGGCGCTAGATACCTTTAATTTCACAAGAGATGCAAACATACTTGGCTATCATGTATAAAATCTATATTAGTCAAACTTGATTGCATAACTCACATGTTTGAGGGTAAGCTTCTGCAGTTTGTTGGAGTTTATTAGATCGTATTTATCGTTAAGGCTTACAATTGATAGGTGAGCACTTAATTGTTACAATAATGTTTATTAATGTAACCCGCCTTACTCAGTTTTCTAATTTTCACGCACATCGACACCTCAGTTTCTTAGTATTTCTCTTCCTATTAACTTGTAGATGAGAATTCCAAATCCTCTGAAACCATTCCCCTTTGAACTGCAATTCTAATTTCGGTGAAATGTTTCGTTACTATATATGTATATACCATTTGTATTTTTGATTCAAAAACGCATCTTTCGAACTCATACTAAACTTGAGGAGCGGAACGTATCTTCATTAACTTATATTAATGCTGCACTTATACTTCTATACCTACATTGGATATTCGATTGGACTGCCAAACGTGTATATTTTATTAATTCTACATTTACGCTCTGGACTTATAGTCCTTCATCTATCTCAGTTCTGTTCTGAATTTGTTGATTGTAGTTTCTTTGACGGATTAGAAGCTTCTGTGTTTCATATGGATTGGTATGTCGAAATAATATATTACAAATCATACAACTGCATCACTTGACACCTTTTCCCCAGCAGTTGCTAATTCGTAGAATCCTTTCCGAATATTACCCATCCACTTATAGTTTAAATGTCGCGCACTTAAAATCGGTGTCCTGGATAAAAATAAACCAGTCCAGGACATTTTTGCAATAGTGCCAGAGTAAATTATGTTTCCGAAAGAAACCAGCGAAGCATCAGCAAGTGAATGAAGTATTAATCCTTTCGTTTGCTTTCTAGAACTTTAGCTACATTTACCTGTTTGGATTTTCTCCATCCAAATCTATGTATATGTACATTTTACACTCCTGTTTACTTATTCTTAACTGTTTTTTTTTTTTTTTTCTTTTAGAATACCCACGAAACTGCTCAAGCCATCAAGCGCATGCCACTGCGTCGTGCTCAGCGTTTCCTAAAAGCTGTTGTTGAAAAGAAAGAATGCGTTCCATTCCGTCGTTTCAACGGTGGTATTGGCCGTTGTGCTCAAGCAAAACAATGGAAGACCACACAAGGTCGTTGGCCCAAAAAATCCGCTGAATTCCTTCTTCAGTTGTTGCGCAATGCTGAAGCCAATGCTGACTACAAGGGACTCGATGTAGATCGTCTGGTCGTTGATCACATTCAAGTGAACCGTGCTCAATGTTTGCGTCGTCGCACATACCGTGCTCATGGTCGTATTAATCCATACATGTCATCGCCCTGCCACGTTGAGGTTATCCTCACCGAGAAGGAAGAAGTTGTCGCCAAGGCACCCGAAGATGAGCCAGCCAAGAAGAAACTCTCCAAGAAGAAGATGCAAAGACAAAAGGAGAAGATGATGAGAAGCGAATAAAGTATTCGTTTTCTGTGCGTTTTACATGATAAGGAGTTTTTTTTTTGCTAAGAGTTTCAATAAAACTTGTACAGTAATTGGACTTTTTTTTAGAAAAAAATAATTGTTTCTAAATTTTTTAATTTATTGCTTAAGTTCTCCGTAAAGAGGTACGGAGGTGGACATCCCGGAAAAATAATTGATCGTTCTTATGAAACAAAATGACGTTTCAGTGAATCGTAATACCGAGCGCTTATTATTCCTTCGATTTATTTTTACGAAAGATACATAAGTAATGTGCTAATAGAGATGAAATGTCTGATTGGTCTTTAGGGCAGGAGTTAATTTGCTTGACAAGTGCAGGAACTGATAGTAAAGATAAAATCGACTCTGAATTTGAAGTAGCAGACTATTTGAAAACAGAGTCGATCTTTTGCAAAGTATGATACATTTCATCATTAGCGTAAGAGAGTTTGAACAAGAGGAACCATGGACTACTAAGGTGGAACCAAGAACAAGCACAATTGGGAACACTACAATGGACCTAACGGAGCGCATGTAAATATGTATACTCAACGTATCTGCTTACCAAAATTGATGCAGATTTGTTCTTACGAGTCATGTTTCAGTTGCGTTCCCTACATTCCTTGGAATTTTAATTCGGCTGCCAAATGATATTAAATCGTTGTCCTTCACTTCTTCCTTCTTCCTTCGAAATGACTTGATATCTTGATTGAGAAATATAAGTTTAATGTATGTACACGTACATATGTAGAATTCGGTAAATTCTGCTTTTTGTGACTTAGGAGACCTTTTCAAAAGATAATTTTTTGATTGAGTTTACTGCAAGTAACCTGATGCAGCATTTCTCCACTAACCATTCGGCTTTGATTTGTGCACAGGCAAGGTCGAATTATCCACAAGGGACTTTTTGTGAAGCTTTTATTTTCTTTGAAATTACAACATATCTAAGTATCCCTTCATTGACAATAGCAAGTATTCATAATTCCATGTAAGTTCACCTAGAAACCTACTATATGCCCATTCATGTGAATGGTTATTGGTGGTGGCTTGGCCCCCAACTATTGCACGTATGTATATTCATGAGACCTCTTCTCATATCTATTGTATTTAAATTCTGTTTCTCAGAAGGCGAGAGAGAGTAGCAGAAGCTACGTCAGAAGAGTGAACACCGTCAAGCTCAGCATTGGATTTGATTTGTGTTTTGCTTGAACGTTTCAGTTTTCTATTGCTTTTTTTTTTTATTTATTGTTGTTCCATCGCATCCATTCGCTTGGGATTGTGTAAATTAGTTTAAGTGTAGTCAGTGTAGCAGCATTGTGCTTGGATAAAAATTAATGTGATGGTGCCGCACAAACGCGGATGTTCAGCGAATAATAGAATTGAATGTCTCTTCTAACAATCGAGTTATGATATTAGATTAAAATGTTTAAAAAAATGAACAAGCGCAACGACTGTACAGTGGGGTTGTGGAAAATGTTGATTTGAAGCACACAAAACATGTAGCAACAGATTCCCTTGTCACTTAGAATTAAGAGAAATAGGACCATATCGAAGATTAAAAGGCGAATGCGTGAAGAGTCCAAACTCATAAAAGTAGTACTCTTGAGTGGTATAGACAATAATGAACGATGTGATAAATACATGTACTGGAAGAATAATATAGGAACAATAGAAATAAGAATGTAGTCTATTACTTACTCCTCTCATTTTCTTGCTTCGATTCATTCATTCACGATGTCATTCTTCACTTCTTGAGAATATCTATGACAATGCATGCAAGCTTAATGTTACATCTAGATCACATCATTGCACTATGTCTTTTCATTGCCAGTGCTGCGCGTAATGCCTGGGTGTGGTCATGAAAATAAAACAAAATATAAATTAATAACATTCAAAGTTTTCAAGATAAATTAAATATAAAATCATTAACTGATCTTATTAGTGAATAGATGTAACAGAATGATGAATTCAAAAGAAGTACATAATGAATAACGACGCAGTTGGCGTATAATGTTAAATCTTTTCAAACGGTTCCAACCTTCGAATTCACATTCAGTGTATTGTTTTAATAAATGATCACCTCGGCAAACAGATGTACATACATAAATGTAGAATGTATACATAGTCCTGTAGTGATAAATGTGCAGTAAGTATGAATTTAATTTAATTTAAGTAGAATTGCTGGTAAAATTTTGTTAAAATTGTGTGAATCAATATTTCAACATCGAATATCACTCTTCAAAGTTCTATATATGTATGTACATATGTACATATGAAGGCCTATATATTTTATAATACTGTTGTCATATTATACAAGTTCAAAGAAAAGATATTATTTTAAGTATCCCGTAGAGCTAAATAAAATCTTTTCCTACTCGATAAAGATACTTGCAAGGAAACCAAAATTAGGATCCTATCACTAGTCAAATATGATAAAACTAAAACAAAATCGATTCTACATGGAAACTAGTCGTGGGCTGTGGGCCACCTAATATTGTTCCACTAGCTGACAAAGTCTGAATGTTACATGTAGAGACATGGACATCACTAATTCAAACTAGCTGCAAGTGAAAATTTAAAGGTGTTACAATTTTACTGGATGAACTCTCTCAATATATTTTTACTTACTTAGGTGGCGCTACAGTTCGGGGTGAACCTGGGCCTCAACTAACAAGCCTCTCCAGTTAGCTCGGTCCTTAGCTAACTGCCTCCAGTTGCGCACTCCAAGCTTGTTCAGGTCCCCTTCAACTTGTGTGCGTCACCTAAGGCGAGGTCTTCAATATATTTTTACACTTTAGAATTCTTTAATTTAACTGAATATTTAAATCCATGAAACGGGTTACTAGATTTTAAAAACTTCTTGATTAGAAAGTTGAGTTAACAATTCTCATTGCTTCATTCATTAAGCGTTATGAACTGGGTTTTGTGAACTCTTCATTTCTAACTTCATTTCATAACTCTTCAATCCCTCAAGAAGTATTTGCACACGATTTTTAATCCCTTAATCTGTTTAATCTTAAGGTGCATTTTCCAAGGACTCTGAAATAATTGACTTTAACATATCCATATGTGTAACTACGAAAAAGCGTTTATAAAACCTATTTAGAAAAAAAACCTTAAGATATACTAAAGCTTGGAAAGTCGAAAAAAGTTTTCAAGGAACGTTTTCGAACCAACTTAGAATACCCAACTCGTAGTTGAGTCTCGGGTTTGTCTCGAACTGAAACCCCACCTAAGTAAGTAATTAACACATCGTGCATATAGTCAAAATTGAGAATATGGAATGCATTATTTATCTTAAAAGAGAGTTGAAAAATGTCTTCCAGTATGTTATGTATTTTCATCTGCGATCAAAACTCAAAACTAAGAGCTGCTGTCTAATCGAATAAAGAGACCAAACTTATTTAAAAAAATTAATATTTTACTCCATTCGGCATCAACAAGTCTTGACTTGTCCTACGTCCTTACTTGGCATAAGTTTAATGTTTTCACTTTTGTCCTACTGACACTTGATTCTTAGCATCCACTGTTACGGTCGAATCAATTGAAGCACAATCGACTAAAACGATTTTTTTCGTTTCGTCTTTGTATTAATCCGAATAGAGGGCATACTAGTATTGTGATTTGTTGCAGAGTCGTCGAATTAATTTCGTGTATCTCCCAGCCTAACCGCTGTTGTGTACTACTCTCAGTTTCGCCAAGACCGCCGACAGAATTGCTAATTCTTACAAAAAAAAAAAAAAACAAACAAATCCGATCTTGTTCTCCGTCTTCTAACACAAGTTATACGACTCGATATTTTTCCATTTTTCTATTCTTTTTTTTTTTTCATAGACCCAGTGCAATTGCAATATCCATCGGTACTAGTTCCCATATAATTTAACGTGTTTCCCTAAAATACACAAATTCATAGATCCATTTAATAAATTCCAATATTTCCCTGTTGCCCTGGCTTAATACAGAAGATACATCACGTTCTGTGCCACTTACGTTTAGTGTATGCGTAGTTACTCTATCTATCCATCTGTGGTGCTACTTCAATTAATCATTTTGATTTCGATTTAGAGTGCCCACTGTTGATTGTGATTTTGTTGATTTAAGGCAAAGAAAGAAAAAAAGTTCGTTGATCGTGTGTCGTCTCGTCCATTTTGAAAGATTTGGAATTACAATTTGAATGGAAAATATCTGCTGGATATACAACTGTCACCATTGTTGTCGGGATACGTCTGATATTGTGAAATTGGATTACTTAAAAGGTAAGTCATTCAGTTGCCTGATAGATGTATCTCAGTGTGTGTTTTATTTGAAAAAAAAATACCACGAATATATTATTTTTTCTCTTAAAATTGTAATAATTCAAAATAACGCCTAAGACGTCGAAACACGTTTGATAAGTGGGGCTAGGTACTTAAAATGCCGAAAATGTAATAAAAATTGTTGAGGTGTGAACGAACTTTCATAAAATGCAAAATAAATTTAATCGCTATACTTTGGATATACTTTGTATACCAAAAAATATGTAATTCACAAATAACAAGTCTTGAAAATGGAAAAGGTTTTACCAAACAAAAACGTGACCAAGGGTCAGGTTTACCTTGAAGTTTTGCTGTTAGAATACCTACTACCGAATCGCAATTTAATATTGAGTTTGTTGGCTACTGACACAATGTCCATAAGTGGGGTTCATAAGAGTCTGTCTCTCCGAAGATTTGAGTGATTGATGGTTTAGAGTCGCTTAAATGGAGGATGTTGTCACTCAAGAAATTAACTAAAGCACCTCGTTCGTTGACCCAAGAGCTTTGCCAAGGTTTAAACTTCGATAATGGGTAGATTCAATCTGACACTGGTTGTGGGTTTTACTTTATCTTAATTTTTATTAAAGGTCACTAACTTAATTGGGTTTCAATTTGCAAAGGAATCAACATCAAACTTTTAATTGTAGGACTTTCAATTGTTAGGGACACTTAAATCCAAAGACGATGTACTTTTAAGTGACAAAATTCTTCTACCGAATACATTCGTGTGATTAGATTTAAGTTGCAGAAGTTGTTAAGTTTAATTTTATGCAAAAAAATATTTAGGCGAATCTTTCCTTAATTTCAGTACATTATTTTTAACAAGCCTACCAACCGGCATGTCCCGAATATAAACTCAAGACCATCACCGCATTACTTTCGATATTGAGTTTTAAATAAATTTAAATCAGTCAGAAACTCCAAATGTGGAAATTGCATTCAGCGTTTACAGCCTGCAATATTCTGTTAAGCAGTTTCAAAAAGTAACGTAAAACTATCAAAGCGAATTGAACATAACCTCTCAATAGACTACAGCAATGGCATTGGACTCCTAAAAGGCTAAAGACAATACCAACAATTACAGTGAAACCCTTAAAAATTCGCAAATCCAATTCTCAGCTTCAAAAATCACAAACTACTCGGGTTTATCTAACAATTTTCACACCTAATATCATCATTCGTTAAGCTCTTTAGATTCAGTTTTGTATAAAGCTAAGGAGATTGACCTGGAGTACGGAACGTAAGTGGATTCTTAATCTGATTCCTTTGCTTGGCAATTCATTTACATACATATGTAAAGTATGTATGTTGGTTGATATTGGACTCCATGTTCAGAAGCATTAACCGCAGTACCTACATATCGGTTTGTTCTACATGTTACATGACTTTCATCAATTCTAGGTCCATAACCTCATTTAATATCACAATTCTATACCTGCCTATCATCGCGATAGTCTGGTCAGGGCATGAGTAGTAGTAGAAATAGTAGACATCTCTGTGGAATCGCATTGCAGAAATTCGAACGTATTGGCGCGCAGGCGTCGTCGTCGATCCTCTATGTCTCGGAAAGAATCACAGAGACTTCATACGCTTTAAAAGTGAAAACAAGTGAAATTTAGAATCTTAACCTTGTAAAGCACGCTTTGGAATCTGTAAGGACTTACCAATTCATGTACAAAATAGGATCACACAAAAGTATGTTCAATCAGTGAAACTTCATTATTGTTAAACATAGGATTAAGATTTAGATGACTTGAGAGAAATGTCTTGATCCAACTTCATTATTGTTAAGCCTAGGATTAAGATTTAGATTTAGATGGCTTGAGAGAAATGCCTTGATCCAACATCAGATGCACAATATTTGAAAGGTCCGTGCAATTACTTGCATACACCGACAACATTGACTTGATAGAAAGAACACTGCACGATTTTAATATAGCTTTAGTAAATACTGAGGATAAAGCGGATAAGATAGGTTTAATGGTCAACAATGGTAAAACAATACCCGTGCTGTCAACAAAAACGGAACCCAACATCGACTTCTCTATCCATCTTTGACAAAGTTTAGATCTCTATCTACATAGGCTCCGCTATGAAATTAGACGAGAGATGAAGCCAGAGAGTAGCACAAACTCTTGCAAACGCAAAGTAGGACCCCAAATTTTCCAAATTGATTTCGGATAACCGTTTTAATAACAGCCTTAGATTCCTTGTAACTTTGCTTTCATTATTATCTTTTTAAATTCTTAATTCCCAATATAAATGTCTCAATACTCTGAAGCAGCTTGATGCATATTATTTTCGGTCCATAGACATTTTGAAAGGCAACAAGTTTAAGGTTCATCTTACAAAGGAACACCAATCACGCAAACAGTATTTTATGTTAGTAAATTTTTTTTCGGTTTCCAGTACAAATAATCCAAAAAATAAAAAGTAGGCGTGGCTCTTCGTTTGTTTTAAAACTTGATAAGCTAAATCTTTGCATTATGTCATTTCACATATTAACCTTAAACCTAATTACTTAAGAGATTACCTAAGATAAAGCCAAGACCAGTTTTGCCGGAATTCCTTACTTTATAGATACTATCATATGCGGCTTTAAAGTCGATGAATTTATAGTGAATCTCGATTTGAAATTTGTTAACCCTCTGTAAGATTTATTTTAATGGTAAAATTTGTCAATCTGTTGTTTCAGATCCAGATTAGAACAATTGTGACACGAATTGTGATTTAATGTTGTTATTGCAGATTCCATGACGAGCACCTTTTTAGTTTTTGAATGAAAGGAATAGTTGTGTTAAGGGATAACTCATTGTAATATCCAGGACATACAATATGATGCATGCTGTGTATGGTATGCATTTTTATGCAGAGTCCCATGTTATTTAAAGGGGTTTAAGCTTGTTAATCTCAAAAGTTAATGAATGCTCCTCCAATGCTTTCAGGTCCTTCTACGCACAATAATGTCGAGATTAAGTAGGTATAAGTTATAAAATGGTATACATACATATGTATGTATGTACTATGGAACATCGATGAAAGGCATAATTCAAAAGCATACATTTCAGCATCCTCTCAATAGAGCTCTTCAACCTTTTTATTTTAAAATTAATGATATACTGAGCTTGAACTTTTCATTCATTGGCCATTCAGATGTGAATGAATTTCCCAGTTCTAGAGGAAAACAAAATTGCTGAGCATTTTTGATTAGGTTCAGGTTTAGGTTAGAGTGGCTATCCGCACAAGTGTGAAGACACACTAAGACCAATAACGGTCCATTGTGATGCCATGGATCGCACTATTTGGCTACCCGGGCTTAATTAATCTAACCGAAACTTTTGATAAAACAAAGGAGGCTCGTGACACCTAATGACGCCAGTTCGCCTAGGTTGTCAAAGAAGGAAGCTCCTAGATGGAGTAGTCATTTTTGGGTGTGCACGTGCATAGGACGTGGAGAAACGATTCTTTCTTCTCCTCATCCCTACAACTTCTGCATAAGTCATGTGAAAAGTGGCCCAGCCTATCTGACAGTGTCCAGTAAGAACACCGATAACGTGGCCGATCTGTGATCGCTTGCCTATACTCGGCAAACCTATACCAGATCTGACTCGAAATGTTGCAAGTAGAGAATTTTTCCCATCCACAGTTGGTTTTGGTAAAAGACACCTCAACCCACCTACCCATCAGTCTTGGAACTGTCCTCAGGTGAGGGAGCAGTGACCTATTCACTACGGTCAGGGATGCTCATGGGGAAATTTCTGTTAAATAACAGGATCGTGGTGTAGTCAGTATTTTCTGGGTAAAATTGAGGAGATCTCATAATAACTAGACCACTGTAAGGAGGCCTTGCGTCGGAAAGGTGCACTCGCAGTCAATTAGCTGCTTGTTTGATTACTTGTCAGGCAAAATATCAACTTTGATTAGAAGATAAGTGCAGTCAGACTAAGATCAGAACTAAGACTTTTCCGCGAATATTGGGTAATAGGACACTTATGAAATAGTATATACCATAATATTTGATTGTAAACAATTTTACAAAAATACATTTAAATATCAAAGGGGCCGCACTGACAGTTCTCGTAAATACACAAGTAGTTCTTTGGACAATAATTAAAAGCCCCTTGGAATTGAATTGAAGCCCCCTTGGAATTGAATATTTTAAGATAAATTAATTAGAACAAGTTCATTAGCCCAGATTTCAAATGCACTTACTAATTTCATTTGACGCGAAGCAAACCTATCCTGCATAAAATATGCACACTTGCCTAACGTAAACAAGTCATTACTATGCATCTATGTACATATGTAGAAGAGTACTTCTATTGCGCGTGTTGCCACAAACTGGTGCAAGTCGGTTCTTCAACAGTGCGTAATACATATGAGTATGTACGTACCTACTTAGATACAATTTGTTAAACACGGATTTTCTTAATCTCTCGCTTTTACTCTCTTATTTTATCAAGAAACCAATTAAATCCCCACACAATTAATCAGAAAATAATTTGCATTGCATTATTGAATATTAAATATGAGGAGCGATTAAATTAAAACTTAATTCTTGTTTAACTTCCCTAAACACGCCATTAACAACAGTATATAGTACTTCAGCGGTTTTGCGTTTTAACGCCAACACTCGAATATGTTTTTTTTTTTTATTCTGCGACTTGAGTCGTAAATCCTTCCTTGACGCATTGGACAAAACCGAGGTAGAGGATGTGAATTAGTATTTGAGAAGTTGTAAATAAAAGCGTAAGATGTGTATGTATGTATGTATATTTATTTACGAGATTAAAATAAATGTTATCTAGCAGAATTTCATGAAGTCGCAACTAAAAATTCTCTCCAAGAATCAGAGGTTTCATGCGCTCAGATTGCATACCTACTTGATCTTTCAATTGCGTATAGTCGAGCAGACTGAATGGAAACTTATTAAAAGGCTTAGATTGATATTGTGGCACGCGATGTGATGACACAGGATGTTTTTGAAATAATCTATACTGTCTATGACATAAACTTAGACCGCTCTGTGCTCACGTTATGTGGGCGGAAGTGATAAAGAGAAGCACTTTCGTTTTTTTTTGTTTTTGTTTTGTAGTGCGCATTGTATTGAGAGGAGATGCAGCAATTAATTGTAATTACAAAGTTCGGATACAGATACAGATACAAAAAGCGAAAGAGTGAAGCGCGGCGCATAGCGCTTTCATGTTTGTTATTAATTGGCATTGAAGCCAATTGTTTATGTTGCGCGAGCAAGTCCAGAAAACCGAAATCAACACAAAAACCAGTGACCACTGGCTTTATCCCGCCACATGGAAATTTTAAATGATTCGGATTTTTGTTTTAGGATAGAGCTTGTGTTTGGCATTCGATTTCATCAGAATTGCACAAACTCAAAGGGAGCTCAATGGGGTTTGTCATCAATAAATCGGAAGGAGGCTTTTGGATACGCAGACATTTTAAATAGAATATTTATGGTAGGCAGAAAAAATCAAAAGGCAGATTAAACTAGTCACCAGCGATTGGATTGTTATTAGTGAAAACCAGCCAGCCAGCAGTTAGGGACATGATTGAGCTATTGTGTTGGTCACATAAACACAAGTGCTTTTTTGTCTCTTCTCTTTCAATTGACGATTGCAAATTATTAGTAGGTTTTGATGCCAAGGATGTACTTATGTACTTAGTCAACCTTGGCTTAGGCATTTGTTTTTTATCTGCACCTTAACCTTAACAACCAACGTGCAGTCGAAGAGATTTCGAAAGCATCCATGCTGTTGTCCTTAAATTCCGATGTGATAGACTAGTCAAAAAACCGATGTAAGACTATGACAATGCGAATCCTCAAACAGAATCCTGTAGAGATACGAAAAAAAGAACAATTTCTATACATTGGAAAACAAAGCCGACTGGCACCATATCTATATTGCCTTTAAAAACGCAAGACTTTCAACTTCCTAGCAAAGATGCGAATGCATGTGGATGCACTAAGAATTTTCCCTCTACAGCATTAGATGTAATCTAATCTTTATCTGATTCTACTTGATATTACATATTGGCAAGTATGTGATTGCTAGTGCAGCAATATACATATATAATGTATAAAAGCCAATCAGATTCGGTATTCTTCTTCGAATAAATTTAACACCTGAAAATACCGACTTTACCAACGAGGCTTAATCATAACTTCCAAGTAACAGTTTCGTCAATACCAATATCAATTTCGTCGATGAAAGTTTACTTCAATTCTAAAAAGATAGTTTGAAAACCGTAAAGATATCTTCTCGGAACCAAGCAACTTAAGTTTTTACTTCTACGTTCAAGTCTAAAGTAGTCTACATATTTGAATCAATGATCAAAATGTCTTGATCCGGCTCTTAAAAAGCTCGTGATCGATAGTTTTTAGAAAGTATATTAATCAATTGAAGTCAAAAATACTTTAACTTTGGCAGCTACTAAAAAATCTATTTGAATGTGTTCTGATTCAATTCTAAGTAGCAAGCAATAACGAAGGATATTTGAAAGAATTCGAAATGTAGATTTCTGCATAGGGGACTTGTCAGGGCGACAAGTGTCCCATATTGTCTACGATATGTGTGAGAGAAGATCAATAAACACAACACATGATTCGGTTACATGTCGACTATTAGTCCGGCTTGAGAGATTTTTCTCGTTAATAAATCTATGTACATAAATATAATCTGATACGAATTATTGCAGTAGCAATTTGCAAAATAATTATTCAACATATTAACATAGCAAAGATATCTTTGAAAAATCAATTATTCAATTCTTCGAAATTACTTCAATTTTATAAATTATTGTGGAATAAACAGTACAATACTTCTGCTTTTTAATAACACTATAAATCACTGGAAACTTAGTAACTGCAAAATTATACCACAAGTGTTGAAGTTATTCTCTTAACTAATTCAGGGGAAGTTTTTACTACTATTTTACGTAATATTTTCCAGAAAGAGTTAGATGAAGACTGTTGATTAACCTTGAGTGATCTTCAATATACATGGTTTCAAGTAATGTGGACAATACACATGTAATGAAAAGACGTAATTTTCTATATTATATTTGAAACCTGAGTTGAAAAACCAAACAAATGACTCATAAAGCACATAAACTTGTGCTAATTTCAAAAACTCTGAAAATATGATTATATCCTATGGGTACCCACTACACTATAGCAAATCTGTTCCGTAGACTCATTTTCCATAAACAAATGTTTCGTAACAGGATAGCTCATACAAATCTACCTTGTGCATACTTATGTAGGTAGTTTGAACTGAACACTAGTTATTCATTTACTTTAAAGGTTAACTATGTTTTCAAATATTCATATATTCAAACCTATCTGAAATTATACATAAGCGTGAATGTTTCTCTTAACTTGATGTATACATATTATGCAACTACAAGTTTCTTTAGGTATTTCCTAATTCCTGAGAACTTGTCTTACAAAGGTTTGACAGATCTCTTATTATTAAACCATTAAATGGAAATGTAGAACTAGTTGATCTGCTTCAAACTAAACAAAAATAACTATAAGCAAAAGCAAATTGCAGAAATATGGACGCCGTAGTTCAGCGGTTAGAATCAAATCTGAGCGGCCCCACCACTCACGAACTTCTGACAAACATTCAAGAGTAAACTGACATCAAAAATAAAAAATTGCACTTCGGACACGGTATTAAACCATGTTAAGAATATAACACGCATAATGCGAATGATTGTGAAAAGCAAGGCCCTAGGGCCCATGGACCTGTCGCGCTAAATATTAGTACATATTTGTAATTGTAAATTACAAAATTTTGAAATTGACATACATAAGTCCCTACGTATTCAGTAATAACTTACAAACCACTTCAAATGTGTCTCCCGAAGGTTTTACATATGCATCTTAATCTATTTCGATCCGTGATTGAACTTGAAATAAATATGTACATATGTACATACATAAATTGATGGTAGACGATTTAAGAAAATAGTGGTAACGTTGTAGTAGTTTCACCTGGTAGCTCAAGTACATAAAATTATAACTGCTTACAAAATCATCATACTACAAAGAAAGACCTATTTTAGTTCTCAATTTGTCAGTGCATCTACCAGCATTCGTGAAATTGGTTTCACGAATGCTGGTAGATTTATACCAGCATATACTTAGGAGTTTGTAAAACACTGCTTGAAAACTTGGTAGGTACCCCATATCATGACATGTGTCGTATATTCCTTACATATTTATTTTCAAGTTTAGGTTGCACGTACAGACAGACAGAATTGGCGGACTCATTTTTTTCCAACTCTACATATGTATTATAGGTATGTATTATAGGTATATATATAGTATCAAGGTATAGGTATATGTATTATAGGTATCACCAATTAAAGTTATCTGTTCACAAAAGCTCTACATCTCGACCCAACCATTGATTCAGGTGAATTTTCAAATTATTCTGCAACCACGAGAGGTAGAGTTTTCAATACTAATTTGGTTGCATTCGAAATAGATTTAACGTACTGGTATTCTATCTTCGGTAATTATTGTGATTGGACTAATGTACGCCAGGATATGGTTATTTCGAAGCGAGATACCATAGCAAACTTAATATATGTATGTACATATCTGAATTGCATGCATAATGCGTTAGGTGCCCTATGAAATGAGACACTGGTAGGTATTAAGGTTACTTACACTTGAAAATATTGTA
This sequence comes from Xylota sylvarum, assembly GCA_905220385.1. NCBI lineage: Eukaryota > Metazoa > Arthropoda > Insecta > Diptera > Syrphidae > Xylota > Xylota sylvarum. The sequence goes on along the minus strand of LR999957.1, from coordinate 89,756,711 downwards.
TCCGTATTTTAGTTCGTTTAATTTGCATAGATCCATGTACTAAATACACGGGTGACTGTGCAACTATGCCTGGAGGAAGTCGGGAAGGCAGCACATACATATATTGTGTCAAAGTAAGTAAGTAAGCTAGCAGAAGAAGGGAAGTCCTGTGGAGCCACTGGGTAGAAACACAGAGGTTGAACCAGATTTCTATTAAACAGATGCTAGCGTTGACACGAGGAATCAAAGCCAGGCTGAAACTGTGGAAAAATCCAGAGAGACTCTCCCGCCAAGATGGTTCGTGGAAGATAGACGAAAAGCGACCCAATACAGTGGTCTGGTTCGTAATCTCTCGAACAACATATATGTATATATATATATGTATACATACACTTTCAATCGGTTTATACTAACAGACCACAAACTACACCGATTATTGATGATAACAATTTGTCTTCTAATTTTGTTAACATTGGCCAATTAGTCCTATTAATTTCTGAGGTTGAGTTAGCGTTGTCTAATTTGAAGCCAGATAAACTGCCGGGTATGGACGGCATACCTCCTATTATTTTACAAAACTGTTCCAGTGCGTTCTCTATACCCCTTCACTTAGTATTTAACCGTTGCTTAGAAAATGGTGAATTTCTTAAAGTATGGAAAAACTCTTTCATATTGCCAATCCATAAATCTGGCTCTAAAAAAGAGGTTTCTAATTATCGCCCAATCTGTAAAATTTCTACTATTCCCAAACTGTTTGAAAAATTAATTTACGACAGACTTGCACCGGGTTTGAATAAAGTGATTTTTTCTTATCAGCACGGTTTTGTTGCTGGTAGATCTACGAGCACTAACCTGGCTGTTTTTTGCAATTATATTTTGAATGGTATGGAAAATGGTTTGCAATTTGATGTCATCTATACCGATTTTTCGAAGGCATTTGAGCAAGTAAACCATGACATACTAATAATGAAATTAATTAAATTGGGCTTCCATTCTAACATGCTAAAGTGGATAAATTCGTACTCAATACGTTCGAATAAATGAAATACTTTCCTCACCAGTTCAAGTTACTTCTGGAGTTCCACAAGGTAGTCTACTCTTTCTTTTAAACGACATTCCTGAAATATTCTCAAATTCAGAATGTCTTATGTATGCTGATGACTTGAAAGTTTTTCGTTGCATTAAATCTGAGCAAGATTGTGCTCTTCTACAGGAAGATCAGAAAAGACTATCATATTGGTGCAGCAACAATTTATTGTATTTGAATGTTTCAAAATGCCAAAAGCTTACCTATTGTCGCAACCTTTCTCCGACATTATACTTTTACAAAATCGGTAATATAACACTATCTACCATATCTCACAAGAAAGATCTTGGTGTTATTTTTGATCAAAAACTTAATTTCTTGAATCACATCGATTTTTTGGTTGCAAAAGGTAACTCAATACTGGGCTTCATTCTACGAAACTCGAAAGATTTTTCTGATCCGCATACCCTTAAATGTCTGTTTTTTGCATTTGTGAGATCTACTCTTAAGTACTGCAGTATTGTATGGAATCCGTTTTACGAGGTTCACTCTTTTAGAATTGAAAAAATCCAAAAACGTTTGACAAGAGTTGCTGTGCGTAGACTCCGGTGGAACATAGTCATGCCTCCCTATGCAACGAGATGTAAATTACTTGGAATCTTACCTCTCTACACTCGTAGGAAGTATTTTTCTATTATGTTCATCCGAGACTTAATTAATGATCATATCGATTGCCCCTATCTTTTGTCACTAGTTGGGTTCTATTCTCCTACGAGAACCATTAGAAATCGTTTTTTATTTCATGTTCCCTACCATAGAGTAAATTATGCTTTTAACGAACCTATGTCTAGGTGCTTAAGAGAAGCGAACACTGTTTGTAATCTTATTAATTTCGAACTAAATAGAAATACATTTAAAGATAATTTAATACTAGCTTTAATTGATCCTGGTGGAAATATCTAAGTATTCTTATTTGTATCAAGTAATCGTTAGAGAACATTTTAATGTAACTCTGTTTGATGAATGAATAAATTAAATTAAATGTATACGTGTGTACACGATGAAATACTGAATTATGCATACATACATATATTAAGAACACTAATTTTCAGTTCGTTAATACAAGTTACAAGTTTACGTTCAAGACACCTTCATACATCCGTAGGTTATAATTTGAATGCCTTACTTTCAGAACTCGGACAACAACTAATTATCATAAAACCCAATAGTCGAAATATATTTTACGTTAGAACCGTATCCTAGTTATAAATAATGAAAACTAATTAAACTTTAAGTTAGAAAAAACATAATTATTATTTGTTGGCACTGTATATCCCAACGCGGGTATTTTTTTTTGTAAAATTATTTAAAACTCAAAAAGTAGATGTTAACAAAATGGTACCAATTTTTTATCGACCTTATGCTTACGCGAGCCAACGCTTTGAAGGCCGAATGTGTTTTTTAATAACTAACTCCAACGTCCACATAAAAATCCTTACAAAAAACAAGCGCATTCGAATAAAATCAATAATTTTCGAAATCATCGCGACCATAGTCGCAGACAAACATTCATTTTAACGCAGCTTCACTTTATGATAGTAAACCGTAAGTCGTTTAATAGAATGGTATATGAAACTTATGTATATTTAATGGTAATAGTCTAGCAGTAGTCACAGTACTACACGTAAGTTGCACCTAAAATCCTGATATCCCCCGTTCATGTTTTTTTTACTAATCGATTAATTTGTAATGATTTCAGATCATAACGAATAGGGTTTAGAAATCAATAAATCTCTAAGCCGTAGAAAATCTCGTTGAATATCGAACGTACTTACAGTTAAACATATATAACTATGTATGTACATATATGTATACTAACCACTTCCACCGCGTGAATGTTTAGTATGTTCTTCACATAATATAGATTTATTGTATTTCAAATCGTTAAAAACGGCAGTGATGTAGATACAACAATTTCGAGACGAAAAATTAAAACTTCAAGTTCACATTTTACAGCCTTTAAACATTCAAAATATTCATTTGACTTTCGTGTTTAATAGATGTCTCATTTTAATAGCAGCATAATTAAATATGTAGCATTCCAGGATTTCTTGATCGTGTTGTTATTTACTCTGGCTTAAATAATTTTTTTATTGTCCGTTACTAAAGCCTAAGGTTTGAATTAATGCAATATACGTTTTGTCAGTATTGTTGTTTTTTGTTAACTTTAACATGTCAAATCTGATGCAGATTTACACCTTACATTACTTATCATACTACTTATACATACAACTCTTGATAGCGGCTGTAGGTAGAAGGGCACTTTTAGGCCTGTCTGTCTTGTCATCGATGCATATAAATCCGCAAATGAATCGATTTACATTTAAGTGTAGTTTAATTACGTACTTAGTTGTACCACAATAAAAAGAAGAAACTTTGGAGATGTCGAGTTCATCCTTACAGTCAGAAATATGTATATTACAAATACAAATATAAATTTTTGGCGCGACAGGTCCATGGGAACCAGGGCCTAGCTTCTCACAACCACTCGTGCTGTGCGTCTTATATTCTTTACACGAACTGTTTAATACCGGATCCGAACGGCAGTTCTGTTTTTGAGAAGCTTTTTCATGACAGTTTTACTCTCGGATGTTTTGTAGACGCTCGCGAGAGGTGGGGACGTGAAAGAAATTTTAGGTGTTGTTTGGGGATTGAACCTGGAACCCCTCGCAACACACCCCTCGTCCAACGCACTAACCACTTGAGCCACGGCGGCCACAGAAATATATTAGAAGGTTATTTATTGCTTTCAGAAGAGTTATCAGAAAACGACTCTGGATTTCAGACATTTTAAAGAAAACATTTAAAGATTTTAAGCAAATTTTCAATAAAAACCTTGTTTGATGGTAAAGGATACATCGCAAACAAGCGATTAGCTTGTTGGCTTTGAAAATTGAATTAGTCATTAAGAAGTCATAATCTGAAGATATGAACGGCATTATCGAAAAGAAACACATTTTGGAAATAATAGAGTTCAAATTTGTTTAATTTGAGGACCAGAAGCCCGATAACGACAGGATTGGAAGTTAAAAATTAAAAAAGACGAAAAATCTCTAAATTATTACATAGTTACATACATGCATATGTATCTATGTATGTATGTATGAATTTATTTACTATAAAATAGAAATAGAAAGGACCCAATTTATAAGGTCCCAGTTATCAAGAATAATTGGTTCTCTAGAAAGTTGGAGATTTGTATGGATCATCAGTGGAACAATGAAGACTAGCAATACAATCTGACTGTTTTCTGAGCGCTATTTTCAGTTTAATAATACTCCAAGCAAAAAAGAAAGTTTAAAATGAAACTTGTATCATTGGCTGCCGACTTGATTCTGAGTTTAAGGTCACAGAATCATCGAGGAGAATAAGCTGGTCAAGCAGGACAGGAGCAGGAGCACTTCACAGATTTCTTGCGGAAGAAGTGGATTTCTCTGAAAATTGTCAAGAAAAATATTCTCATATTTTCTCAAAGGCCAAGTGCACCTCGAGGGGTTCGAAGTTCGATCCGCAGACAACACCTAAAATTTTTTTCACGGCCCCACCATTCGCGAGCGTCTGACAAATATCCGAGCGTAAAACTGTCATGAAAAAGCTTCTCGAAAACAAAAATTACCTTTCGGATACGGCATTAAACTGTAGGTCCCTTCCTTCCATTCGGTTAAGAATATAACACGCACAACACGAAGGGATGTGAGAAGAACGGCTCTGCGTCCCATGGTTCTGTCGCACCAAAAATCTGTATTTGTATTTGTAAGTGCACTTGTTTCATTCAGTAATTTATGCCAAAACACAAGAACACAGATCACTGCCAGGTAAGAACGAAAGCCGCCGGACTTCACACCCCTTTAATACATACAATGCTGAGCTGCCTAAATATTGCATGGAAGTTTCACCAAATCAAATTTAGAGGCACGTTATCCATTTCTTTTAAAGCCTAATCTGATGTTCCACAGGAAAGTCACTTAGACCTAGTTTTCTTAATGGTCGCTGCCAATTATGTTACGTTGTGCATAAATCTTAGTAAAAGTCTTATATTGGCTGATGTACAAATGAGTTGGTAACAACTATGATCAAATTAACTAAAACCAGCCTAGTTCTCAACTCCCTCCAGTTTCAACTACTGATAGTTGGGTGAATAGGAGTGCTATTGCATTTGACTATTAAACTTTACAGCATACTCTTTGTCATATTCATAATTTTAAAGACCTTGGAGTTTATTCTGACCCATAAACTAGAGTTCAGTAAGTCTTGCATACGGTTCACACGAATAATTGGCATTTAATGGAACTCATATATGTAAATCGGATGGAGGCCACTCATACAAACTCTATCCGGCACTAATAGTGCTGTCACGAAAAGATCCATTAAACCTTCCTCTGCACACCTACCGTATTTCTTCACATTTTAAAATAATGATATAATTTGATAAAAACTCTAATCGGATCTAATATCTAATACAACTGGTTTGCTTTTCAAAATTTTAATATTCGCGAATAGTTGTACAACCTACGTAAGAGTTAAGAGTTAGAACGCATTATGAGCCGATTACCCGCATGAGCAGGCTATAATATATAATTCTAGTTGAATTAAATGTTATCAAAGTTAGTCTAAAAAGAGGTAATACGTAGGAGTGTTTTACGATTTGTATTTATTATTATATTGTACAAGCATGATGAGTTTGTAGAAGTATTTTGTACGCTTTGTCAAATCTCTGAACGCGGTATAGTCCTCCACGATTCGATCTGATAATGTTTTTAATACAAAAACGAAGAAAATTTTCGACAATTATCTTTTCTGGAAATTGTTATGATAGATCTGTTGCAAAATGAAGGTCTCAAATCTAATATTGCAACGGCTCCTAATTATAAAATTTTCAACATCTCCTAACCAGAGGTTCACACTACTTAATAAAAAAATGTATGTAGTTCCTATCGATTCCCTATATTTTTACATTCGCCGTCTGATTACTAATTATTCTGGTTATTCTGGCTGGTTGAATAATGGTTTTATACAGATTGGACTAGTACAAATATTTCATGGATGAGAAATCCACTGACTGATATTTTAAAGGAAATTTCTACGACTAAATTTTGTGAACATTACCATATCGTAGAAGGTTACATGTCTGTCTATTCAAAAATCAAAACGCAAATACATAAAAGCGTTTGATGGAAGAGCCAAATTATTGCAATTTTCAGTGGTAATTCTGTCAAGACAATATATATATATTCTGTTTTCAGGGACAATTCGTTTGGGAAATATTTTCATCCATATAATGCGAATAATCTCATCTTTGGTGAATCACAGAATCCACAAATATATAAATCAAACGCAAAGGTAAACATAAAAGAAATATGTTAAACGCGTATATGATCAGAGACGTTATCTGATCATGTTTATTAGGATGTCATGAGATTCAACACTTTACTTTGTTTTCGCTTGTTTAACTTTTGACGGCTTACCCTTTTTTCTTTTAGGTGTAGTTATGACAAGCTTTGACGTACATAGGTAACTAGTTGATTCAAATTGTTTACGAAAGTATCGTCCAAAACCGTTTACACTAATTACCTGCTTAAGGCTGTTGCTAAGTTTTTATCTTCAAGGTAAACAATGTTGAATTGGAGAAATCCAAAGAATTTTGTGATTCATTTAATATGATAGAATTAAATTGTGATTGGAAAACTAAATAGTTAATGGAGATATGGAAGTCGATTTGCAATTTTTTCTCGCATCTATCTATTTGCAATAAGAAATGTGCTTTATTGAAAAGAGTTTGAAACACTATCTTAATATGTATGTTGTTACTGACCACTACAATTCAAAACTTACACCAAAACAAAAACAAAGAACGGTTCACCTGTTGTAATTTTTTGAAATCACTAAATTCATTCATTATCTACGGTCTATCGCGTATATGCATCTGGTGAATTCGCGAATTAACGACCTGATACTCGCGCACAATACAAAATGAACAAAAAACATTGCCTATCAATTGGTAGTTAGTACGCTATCAAAAAAATAAATTTGGGTACAAAACCATCCACACTGCCGTCGGCCGTTAGAGCAGAAATTACATAAGTCGTCAGCTTAAATAATTGGGGTTGTTGTGCTGTCACATAGAACTAAAGGGACCAATTGGAGTATTGCGTTCATAATCAATTCAAAAAAAGCTACCATCCTAAATATAGGCTGACCGAATGCAATCCCTGAGAAATCCAAAATGCCTGGCACTAATGAAATACATACATACACAACCCTACTCTACCTAACCTAACATAGGAAACATGTCGAAGACAGCCAAGCCGTTATGCGGATTTTCTGGCATTGGAAGTGTTAACTTCGAAAAAGGTCTAAGAAGACCTTTCTTATTAGACAGAAAGGGATCTGCTGCATTATACGTGTCTTGCAATTGACTCAAGGTTTCAGCAAGACTGAACTCCTTGTTTCTTTTTGGGGGCCCCAAGTCACAACGGTTGAATTGTTTGACAAGCCTCAAATGAGGACTCCTCAGGGTCAGACTTAAGTCTTTGCTGCTTCTTTGGGCTAAGAAGACAATTGGGTACCAAAGCTCTCTTTCGAACAATTAAAGTAACTCTGTACAAAACCCGTAGAGGCGTAGAGGCATGAACTATTTCTAGAATAGATAAGGCCGCTCTCGATTGTTATGAGAGAAAAATACTTCGGGTGATTTTTGGTCACTTCTGCATAGACGGTGACTGGAGAAAAGGATATAAATATGACCTATACGAGATATATAGCGACGACAACCTAGTCAATAGAGTTCAAATATTACTACTAAGATGGTTGGGTCATGTAAGCGGATGGTCAAAAATGCTCCGATTTGGAAAATCTTCGAGTCCTCCTCAGAGGGATGGCGCACTTAAGTAGAAAAGAACCCCAACCAACTTGGAGTGTGAAACTGGAGGGAGCTGGACAACAATCGTACCAGCAGGATAGCTTATTGGTTGGTTGGTGGATTATTGACATCTTATGATACATACATACTTACAAATGTACATATGTATGTACGTATGTCACAGACATTTTAGAGAATGTGGTTGTGACGCCATTGAACACCAGTTTAGCTAATCCTAGGACAAGATACAATCTTAATGTATAGGGGTAAGAAATACTGATAATATTTTGCCAGCATACACCGTAATCTCTCTGTAGGCGCCGTGACTCAAGTGTTTAGTGCATTGGAATACGGAACTTGGGGTTCGAAGTTCAATCCCCAGACAACACCTAAAATTTCACAAGCGTCTGACATACATCCGAGAGTAAAACTAGAGCTACTCAAATAAGAAATTGCACTTCAGATAGGGCATTGAATAGTAGGCCCCTTCCATTTGTGCAAAGAATAACATGCACAACACGAATGATTGTGATATGCTAGGCCCAGGGTCCCCTAAACCTGTTGCGCCATATATTTGTATTTGTACACCGTAATCTTGGAGGCAGAACATAATCTTCCGTCCACCTATTTCTCAGGAGAAGTAGTTTAAGAATTAATTAAGTTAATCCACCCCAAATGAAGTACCGTGACTGTTAGAAAGGTATCCGAAAGGTAATAACAAATGGTCAGCGACCGATCAGTATCGAGACCTATTTGTCCATAGTTGAACCATTCCATGTATCACAATTTAGATCTGAGCGACACTTTGACGTAAGTTGAACAGAATTACCACATCAAACGTCCCCCAAATGAATGAATTTAAAAAGCAAGACCCCAATAAAAAAAGCAAAAAAAAAAACAACAACATCTAATCAATTACGCTACAAATTACGATATCTCTCTGTTTGAGAAGATACCCATTATAATTTTTTGGAGGTTGACTATTATTTACCAATTACTTTTCAAAAAAAAAAAAAAAAATACTAAAACTCTTTTGTTTGTTATCGCGCGGGCTACTGGAATTAGGATGCAAAGTGTACAACATGTGTCAGACATATAAACCACCCAGAGTGACGCTAATGCAAATATTTTGTCTGCTTTCATTCTCAACACATTAAAACGTCTACGTAAATCGAGATAAAGTTTTAGTTTTCTCATTTTGTCTCCTTGCTTATGTTTAACTATGATCCCTCTCCAAGTGCTAATCATAGTCCATTTCATTGTATACACAGATTAATCGAAATCTTATGAAACATTTACTAAACAATAACAAGTGCACAGTTATCTTGTAGCATTTTCTGGTCGATTTACAAGACCAGATAACGCATGACAGGGCAAAGATGTCTTAGATGTCATTGATTATAAATAATAGAGATTATATAAAGTCGGATATCTGCAAAATGATACAAAAAGATACACACTCTTGGGAAAAAGAATTTCAGATTAACTACACAAACACAGGATTTCATTTTGCATTCTTTGACTTTGTTAATCTAAAGATAAATTATCACAGCTCTAGGCTCCAGTCTAGATATAAATAAAAGCCCCAACAGGTACACAACCCATTCCCAAGTGGTTTTTTGAGCTGCTAGCTCTCAAAACTCTTTTGTTATTTTATCTTTTTTATATACTTTTGTCCAAAGATTAACTTTTGGATTCATTTTTTTTTCTGTGTGTGTGTGTGTATAAACCAGGTTAGTGTTGGAAAATATTATTATTTTTAAGTGTTAAGTGAAACAACAGAGTGCATCGTCCTTAGAGAAATTTTGCTTTCATTTTAAAATCCAAACAAAAGTTTCACAAAACAAACTGTCAATTGACGCAGGACGTTTCTTTATTTTGAAATCGAAATTCACGTGTCTTAAAAATAGGAATCCTTTTGAAAGTGTAATTTTTAATTTGAATAAGAGAGATACAAAAAAAGAAAAGATTACTTTTATGTTGTTTTCATAACATTTTTGTTTATGAATTCAATGACCTGAATATTACGTGGACTGTTTTTTTTTTTTTTTTTTTGGAACGATGCAGGAATTTGTTAGTAATATCATAATACTGATATCGCGTGATATGAAATAAGGAACTGAAACTGGATTATTTTTACCTGCGCACACAATATAATAGTTATTAAAAGAAAACATGTTTGATTGTGGTTTTGTAAGGTAATTTGCATAATTTGAAATTTGTTTCAATCACATGAGAATGAAATTAAACTCGGAGGACATTAAATTGAATGGAAGTCCCCGTCACGAGTTTTTAATGTGTAACATAGCGGTGTCATTGTCAGCTTACTGGGTCAGGCCCATGATTCACAGTTGGCACTAAAGAGGAATTTATTTTTGTGCCTCAAAAGAAGTAAAAAATGTGTACATAAATCGTTATTTTTAACTTAAACTATGTATATCCTCCTATGAATATTTGTACATTTTAAGATAAAATAATCTGCATAGTGATCTTTACGATCAGACCGATCATAAAGACTCATTAAACAAACTTAAACAAACCAAACGTAGAAAATCCCTTGTCCTCTTCAGAAACGAAAAACAAAAGATAAACTTTTATCTGGCGCTTAATACGAACATATTTCGAAGAATAACATAAATACACGAAAAATCCTAACCAATCTACATAGATATCTGTGGCAATAACTGTACAAGTGCGTTTGTTCCAAACAAGGACAGAAGATTTGTATTATTTTGTATAGATACATAGTTAATTCTTTTGATTGTCTGTATATTAAAAAACAAATGCAGAAGTTTTATCGATGTTGTAGTCACACAAAGCTTTGCAGATCTCGGCATAAAAATCGGAAAATAAACTATGTACTTACATTGAATCGATATTAGTGAGATCGTGCAGTACGAGTACGTATGCGGAGATATTTCAAATATCGTGTAACTCATACTGTGATCAATATTTCTTTACGCAAATGGAAGGGGTCTAAACTTTAATGCCGTGTTCGAAGGACGATTTTTGTATTTTAAAAGCTTTATCATGAGAGTTGTACTGTCGGATGTTTGTCAGACGCTCGCGAAAGGTTAGACCTTGAAATAAATTTTAGGTGTTGTTTAGGGATCGAACCTCGAACCCTTCGCTCCGTAGTCCAACGCACTAACAACTTGAGTCACGGAGCCGAGTTAAACTAATTTTTTTTTTTTGAAAATGCAAGTTCAACTTAGCGTCCTTTTTGTATCATCGGGATACCAATTTTTTTTGGTGCATTAACTGCAGAACCTATTTTTATTAATTTTTTTTTTATTCCATAAGATCGAGTCCCTTTTGGATGCTACTTCCCGATCGATCCTGCATAGTTCGGATCGCAAGCAAGCACTCAAAACACATCAAAACTGCATCAAAACCTGTGAACGTAGTGGATATAAGAATGAAAGAAAAATGCAATTTTAAGGCTTTCAGTTCCTCTTCCACCGCTGAGAATTAGAATTTCATTAAAGCCTATTCCGTGACTAAAAAGTCCACCAAGCAACGTTTATACAACATTCTGAGCAATCTATACATACATAGATTAAGAAATACAACGTGTTAATATAATTTCACGGTTTGGTTTGTACATTGAACCATTTCACGAACTACTTGACTCACAAGAGCAATGAAATACAAACAATAACTTAACTTTGGTACTTCCATATAAAACAAAGAAAAAATCCTTCAACCATTTGACGAAACCTCACGTGAGCGAATGTCAACAAAGGCTTAATCGATGAGCTGGCAAAAAAACCAGACAGTGTGTCGATTCTATTATAAAGTTTATTTTTACCAAAGGCTTATGGATTATAGAAAACGCAAGATTATTAATTAGGCTGCGGTTGACAAATTGTTTGCCAAATTTCCATTACGAAGAAAATCCCCACTATGCAGAGTTTCTTCTCAAACACGTTCTATAAAGTATGAAGGTGTCTCCCACCATAATGATCAGCCAAAATAAACCCCATTACAACGAAAATTATTATCAACCTGCTAATAAACGATCCCCGTTACGCATCTCTACCATATGTTTACAAGCCTCCGCGCGCCGGAAATAAACTCCTCATCGTCCATCACCAACAACGTTCAAATAAAAAAATCCCCAATTCTGTAAACTCTCTCGAACAACGGCTAAGTGTTAGTCCAAATATTATGAACCAATCAAAACACATGTCTCCATTCCACTATGCTCATCGCAAAAATACCAAAAATACGTACAGACACCCCTCTGAATTTTTACCCGATATGACTCAGTCAATGTGCTAATTGAAATGATTTTTTATAATTTTTTTTATAAATCTTTCTCTGCGACCAATATTGCAAAATTATTTTATTTTACTCAAATTCAATTACCACCTCTGGAATAAAAAAAAAAACGTTCAAAAAAGACCAATCAGTTTACCTGATTTACTAACAATAGCGCACACGTTCGGAACAGAGAAACGTAACAAAAAGCTCCTAATTCTATCTACATATGTAAGTACTAAAGAAGGTTCAATGAGCTATAGATCTGCTACTGCAAACTGCATTTCTTGAATATCTGTCAAAGTACCTTCAATCCAGGTCAAAGTCAAATATTTACACACTTGATATCGAATAAAGAAAGAAAAATAAAACCAAACGCCCAACCATGATTAGGGACAGCAATAATTTCTCATATCAGTGATCAGTCGCTAACGAGTGTTGCTGTTGGTTGAACAATTTAATTGAAATTATATAACGATCACCTACTAATTTTCGTCGAAATACATAATTCTTGCAACAAAAAAGATACATCCATCCCTTCAAGCAACCATATATGTACATATCTACCAGTGTTAGTATATGTTGTGTGTAACTGTGCGCGCGCGCCGCTGGCTGCTCACCTGAATATCTCGAACAAGCGAACGACAGAAAAGGCACGAATCGATTTCGAACGATAAATTCCGCGGCGATCCGACAAAGCTCAGTTTCTTCGAAGCTTTTCCCGCGATTAGACTGACCATACAAATTCTGGCGCTCGATACAATTATCGGAATCTCTCAATGTTCTGTTCTCATTAGAGTGGCAAAGTATCTAGCTGCGCTTTGTGTTTTCTAAAACAAAAATAAACAAAGTTCGTGGTTTGCAAAAAACGTGCAAATATTTCGGAGATATTATTATTTATTTTTGCTCTCTTGTAAACTGCTTATAACAAGAAACGCTAACACTGTCATTAAAGACAATCGGAATTGTGTGAGATACATGTAAGACGGTTTTATGTTTGCGATAAGGATACCGCAACAATATTTAAAATTTTCAAAGTGCAAACGCGGGACTAAAAAGGACGAAATTGGCCTTATATAGCATTAGCTAGTGGCATACGAGTGGTTATATTTTTATTCAAATAAAAGTGATACTACGTGCAAAGATAAATTCTTTCAAAGCGAACCACTTAGATTTTTGGAGATTTGAGTATGTTTTTATTTAGTAGATATATTTACTTAAGATATTTTTAATTTAAGTTAATTTGTAATTCGTTTGGCTCTTAATCAAAAACCTCAGGCCAAATGGGGTGGTTTTCTCTTTTTCAATTTGCTTTAATTTAGATAGTTTGTGAAGCAAATCAAAACAAATTGACGTCAACGAAGGTTGTCATTTACTTTTTTTTCGGGAGATTTACAGATTAAAATTCCTAAAAAAAAAACCAAAATAAAATAAAATGCAAATTTTTGGTAATAATTAAAATAACTTCATGGGGTGGCACCATGCTATCTATCCAGCAATGATTAAGAACTGGTTAAACAAGTGAAGAGGATGAGGATGATCATAATGGTTAATTGGACTGTTTGACTAGTTTTATTTTCGATGAGTATTTCATATCCTATATTGAATAGAATCGATTTAGCTTAAACTTAGACGTAACTTAGATGAAGATTTTGGCAACCATTTAGAGCACTATCTCTTAGTATTGGTCTGAGTTTAGCATAATTTTTAAATTCAAGAGAATTCTCAGGATCTTTAGAAAACAAATCGACGGTCAGAACTTCAAGATCCACAACACTATAATTTGATATCAAAACCTTAAGATAAAAAATGTTTACAATATAAATATGAACCATTTCCTATTTCAGTACTCTAAGAGACTTTATTTTTATTTATATAAGTGGATTGAAACAAATTCAACCAGACATTGTTTTTTTTTTATAAATTTCAGTCCTTCTCACCATGATTTGTTAGTCAAAATATCTAAACTTACATATGTAAATAGATAGACTATAAAAAAAACGACAACCTTACCACCAATAAATTCTTTGTCTTGAGACAAACTTGAAACAACCAATTTTAATCTCCAGCTATTCCGCTGAGATATGATCGTGAACGAGAATGTAGGGCACATCCAGATAAAAAATCATTCCATGACGTTTCTTATCCAAGTCTCTAGTACGATCCTTGACTTGGATTAAAGCTGATCATATGCATATGTAATTGATATACTGCAGAACATACATTAAAAGTGATATAGTGATGATCGACAGCAACTTGATTCGGCTTGAATATAAATTTAAAAAAAATTGCAGCTACTTGACGTTCAAACGAAAGAAATCCATATTAAAATGGAGCAAATCTACTGCTGTTTTAATTAATTTATAACAATAGCTACCTAATTACAAAGTTATTCCAGTGAATGGTATTTGAACTGAATTAAAATTCAATAGAACACTGAAGTTTCGAGTGGATGCAGCTGCAACAAATATTCTCATTAAACCCTTATTTAAAATGATTCCATTTAATCCATTAGTTTTTGATGTTATAGTTTTATTTGTCTTTCCTTCCTAACCTTTTTTCTTATCACGACTTTCTCTTTAGCAGAATTTTTATTGAATCTTATTCTTAACCGCTTCAATACCAAAATTTTTTTGGTCAAATAAAAAAGTGAGTGGCTAAATAATAATCTAAGCGTGCAAATTTATTTAACCATTCGATATTTTATTTGGAATATATATTATTTGGAATACATATACTTTTTGAATGAAAAATAACCCACTGCAGCTAAAACAGAGTCTATTCTATGACTAACAATTGATAACATTGATATCAATTGACGAAGATAAAAATAGACAAGGATGGAATATCTAAGTTTTGGTTTTGAATACACGACAGAGTTGTTGGTTTTTTTTTAGTAGAAAAATCTACTAATCTTAAACTAAATAGACCGGCAAGCAGCCCAGAAATGGGTATTTTCAAAACGATAATGAAGTTATCAATATAGGAATAATTTACAAAAACAATTCGTATACCATCTCATAACATGTACGAGTAGGCCAAGCCTTTCTTCATAAATATTGATGTCATTAAATTTATAAGTTAGTTAGAAAAAATTTTTTTTTTTTGATTTGAGGTTATAAGTCCATAGAATCGGGGTAATTATGTCGAGTAATTTAACCCTGCTATTCAGAGAGTTGAATAGCAGACTGCAAACATTTTAAGTGCTTAAAATGATTTTAACAAATTAAATAAATCGTAAAATATATTTTAATATCCATATGCTTATTTAGAGTAATACTGCAAAAAGGATAGCCTGAGTTTAATGTTGAATTTAATTTAAAATTGACCAGCATTCCAAAATTCTGTTATTTTGCCAAAAACAAAAACCTCTTAGTTTCTATGTGAACTTAGTACTACATCGAAAGTTTTTCTCTGTCAAATCGTCACCACTACACTCATAGATACTGTGTACAAATCGACTGAGATACACCACTGTTTTTGAATCTTGTATATCCACGATCTTGTGCTTTAACACAAGCACCTGACGAAACATTTATATTTTCATTCAATTATCTGATCAGCTGCTAATATGTAGTTACTATTAGCCATTCTTCTGGCTTGTGGAGTTATAAATTAATATTTAGAGTAAAAGATCGTCATATGGGTAAGAGCGCAGATTCGTAAAGAATTTTAAATAACTACACGTTAGTTTCTCAAAGATAATCTTTAATACTCAAGAAAAAATCTCAAACAAATTTATCAGCATTTATGACCAAACAAGAATAGAAATTTTATTTCTCTGTTCAGGTCAAAATTTTGTGGTGGACGACATGTTATTGATAGTGTGTGCGTTGATGTCCAATTTTTTCCTATAAAAACACTATCATGGTTGGATACGAGTGATAATTAGAGAACGAAAGATTTCCACACGGACAAATTTACTCAGTCGATAAAGTGTTTGCAAAAGTACGAGTATAAGGATCTATCATTCAAATTGTTCCGCTCGAAAATAATCTAATCGAAATACATCATCACGTATGTACATAAGTCCAAATTTATATTGACCAGAAGTCAATACTTAAAGAAGAATTTAATTAAAATCGAGGGAAATACCAAAATCTATTTACGCTTTCTCTTTCAACCACTTTGATTGAATCATAATATTTACTTCGTTTTAAAATGAGAGCTTATGGTCTAAGGGTTTTTTTTGGACCCCATTACAGTAAACAGATTTATGAATGCTCATTACAGATTTAGTCTCTTTTCTAAATTTATGTATAAAATGAAAAAAAAAACAAATGAGTCATCATTTACGTCAGGATAATAAAATTGCATAAAAAAATAGAATTAATAATGACCGTAAAATTATGAAATTTTGTAAAGTCTTTGAATTTTTTAATATTAATGAAAGTACGTACATATGTATATAGGTAATAATAATAAACAAGTGTAGAGATAAAGTAACTTTCGAATAAACTATTGATTCATTGTAAATCTGTTCTGAAATCGTAAACAAATTTTCTATGTGCATTTACTGTCATATCTGAATATTTATTTTTACTAGCTACATAACCAGTTTTACTGAGATATGATCTAATAACTAGTGCTTTAAAGATCAAGTGTGACCAATACTTAGCCTAGTTTCTAGAAAATGTCTCATGATTTGCAACCAAATTCTAAGAACATGCTCTCTAGAGCTTAAAGAAAACAAAACTGGATACATTTGTTAACACCGATGATTTGGAATTTTAAATCAAAGTGAATATATTAGATCACGTTAAATAAAGTCAACGTTTAGCTGAAATCTACACACTAAGTGATTTGCACACCACCCCAATCTTAGTTCTGAATCTCTAATCGTCTGACAATCTTAGTGTCCGTATCATCTTAAATTCTATCTATCTTCTTTTTTTTTTTTTATGATGTACTTACGCTCAAGGGATTATGAATACCCTTATAATGTATGCAAGTACACAGCGTAAGCAATATTTTTGACTTACGCCTAAGTTATGCTGCCTACAAACTACTTCAATTTGAATAGCTCGAGTATTTCCTTATTGAAGTCTTAATCTGCTTACAAGATTCAAACGACTCATTAGCATACAATACTGTCGAATCCTTCTGACCTCTTACACTCTCTTACTCGATTTTTTAGCACTTTTTTTACATTTACTTGGTTTTTTCACGCAAGAAACATGTTCTAAGTCCAACATCTCTTTATTTCGAAACCGTTTTATAGCTCATTGGTGGTAGTTTAAATCCTCTATGTCGTCCTTATCACAAAACAAAATATTCGTCGTAATTTTATCAAACGATGACTCAAGAAAACCACAACACTAGAACTCTGTTAAGATCTTTATAGTTATATTTTAGTAGATATTTCAAAGTAGGTCTCTGCATGACTCGTGATTAAGCTATCTTTAGCGACTGCCTGTAATCGGAATAGGTATACATACAGCATGGGGTTGAATATTGTCTGTGCATAGGCCCTCATTCACATGTAGTACATGCAAAATCAAACATTGGAACAGCTTAATGACATGGTTTGCTTTTATTTATGGTAATTGCAAACAATTTAAGTCCACTGCTCTTGCTTGGATTAACTTAACACCTACCAATATTTTTGTTTGCAAAGATTTAATGTAATGTTTAGGTGTAAGATGAATAAATTTGTTCAGTGTACACACGTACCCGCTGAACGACTTGTACCTCTTGTTTACTAGTTACTTACTTACTTGTACCGAATTTCCCTAAGCTGTCCTTATGTCATAACTGCATTTTTTCTAAGAATCCTATATAACTAATTATTCTACTTCAACACACTTTATATGCGAAGAGAACAATTGCATTTACAAGATACTTTTATAATTATCTTACAAATAGTTCCTTACACTTATGGACATACATATTTATATGTAAGTGTGATAACTTACTTGCGTTCGATAGAGTAATTGTTTGATTATTATAGTTAACGATTGACTTGTTCGTTTTTTGTATGTAATTTTACTTTGTTAATTATAAAATGAGATTTATGGGTGTGTAATAACTCATAAGATAACAAAGTTACGAATTTAAAGTATCTGTAAAGATAAATAGAACCCTAAATTCAGAAACCCAGAGCCACAAATGACCTAAATCGATTTGCGCTGAAATCGGACTTAAAAAATAAATATTTGAAAAAGTAATCAAACCAAACAATTTTTGCTACAAAATAGTGTAATTTCATCGCCAAAGGATCGGAATCAATCAAGATACAAAATACTTATGATTCATTTTAAAAGTGGTCCTTAGAAATGAAGGGTGAATCTTGAAATATTATAGAGGCATGTGACGCAGATGTATTGCTTTTGAAAAGATGACAAGCTTGATGGACATTATATTAGAAGTATAGGCATAGAAGTACCAAAATTTGGGTCATTTCCGTGATGCCGTTAAAAAATAGACGAAGTGTGCCTTCCATTAGCACACAATGTCACCAAACAAGGCAATTATATCCACTCACAGTGAATTCTATTCTCTTAATATTTGGCGTCTGATGAAAACAACATTCACACCTTCAAATTTAACATGTTCTACCGGACAGTTCCATTAACTGGCACACGAGAAGTCATATGTTATGATTCACAGTAATTTAAAAAAAAAATAAAAAACAAATGCTAACCTACTGTGTCAAAACAATAAGTTTCATGAATCTACATAATTTGACGTTTTGCTTTTGATATTGTGATAATTTTATTTATCTTGTAAATCTACATAAATGTATATGCATGTTCTGCAACTGATGTACCTATACTTGCCGCCAACTCTATTCCATTCCCACTATGGAATGCGTCAAACAAAAATAACCTCATGTAGTTAACCTAATTGACAGATGAATGCTTGTAGATCACTTTCATTATTGTCTTCAATACATCAATTATCACCACTGTCAACCAGATTCGGTCGGTTTTTATCAAAGCCTATTAATTGGGTTGTCGTTTCTATATTTTATTTTTTATTTTTTTGGGCACTGGATTAGGTTCTATTGTAAGCAGATGCATGTCGCAGAAGGAAAGGGGTATATCTGTTGCTCTTTAGTTAATTTGGCACGCCGCGACAATGAATCACATTCAAACAATGAGTAAAAGTATTACGCTGTTACACATACAAATTCTGTATGTATGTACATACATATGTATGTATAATTTTCGTATTCTTAGAAAAGATACAAATTTGTTCACGGCTGGCCAGGATATCCCCGAATATTCTGGTTTTTTGTTTATCAACATACTCTATGAGACTTCATGGTAGGCACTACCGGTTTTTGAAACTACTGTAACTTGCAATAAACATAAAAAATATATTTATATGCATGAATAACAATTTCACTTACAGAACAACAAATCTCTTTGTAGGAACCTGTTTACGATGCTTACTTTTTTTTTTGCTTAATGAAATAATAAGAAGAGAAAAACAAAATTCTCCAGAGCTTAAGTAACCGCAAATGGTGGACAGCGCAGTTCTTATCTGTGGATTATTATCCTCTTTGCATAAATTCTTGAGAATGATTTATTAATTTTGTTTTTTTTTTTTTGAGCTTTGGGTTTTTCGCATATCTTTTCAACACTCCCTCGTAATTGCCCTCGCAATAAGACGTACTCAAACATGGGGTTTACAAGACAAACAAGTATCTACTCAATTACACGCAAAAATTAAAATGTATCTACGCATACATAAATTCAAACCTGTGCAATTTGGTTTCCATTATGGGAGATATGGCTGCGTAAATGCTTCCGATTTACCTTGGACTTGAGTTTTGTCCAGCGCCAAGGGAAACAGGAAACTTGTCAGACATACAACAGCAACATTCAGTTGTTTCTGTGAGTTTTATTGCAACACGTTGCGTTTAGGTGATACGTTGTTAAACCAGCTTATGTGTGGGAGGACATATTTAAATTATGTACCTAACTATGCGAATCTATTTTGTAGGCCAAATCCTATATTATATTATAAGCTATATACATATATAGCATCAGTTGCATTAAATATTAAAAAGGTAAAGATACATAGTGCACAGCGGAGAACATGTAGCACGTTTCAGTGATTAATTATAATTATGATACAATTTCTATCGCTACGTGGCATGCCATTTTGTATTAGGTGATAAATTGATACATATTTACCTTAAGAATTAATCTTATTTATGAAATCTTTAAATTATCTACAAAAGTGAATTACTACGTCGGAATAGATGACACGAGTTATTGTATGCATGCCAGGTGCACTTAGAGTGATAAATTTTTGTGTAATATTTCATCAGAATGTGGAAAGTAGCACTTAAATAGTTTGGTCGCTTCTGACTCTGGTTTTCAGTGCAATGGATTGCACTTTGGGTTTAAATTTCTTACTAAGGATTTAAAGTAAATAGAATAGTGTCTGTCTTGTGGATATACATAGTCTAAGTTGCTACTGATACCATTCCTAAGTTGCTACTTCAAACCCGAGAACTTATTAGCCTGGATACATAAAGTAAGCTGGGTTGTGCCTGGCTTATGCGCTAAAACGGCAAAAATAGCGTCAAATAAGTCTGTCGGTAGCTTAGTAAATCAGGAGCAATGATCTCATTTAATGGTTACATAGCAGAACAGGTGCAATTAAAAATGAAAGAAGCAAAAAAAATACTGTTGCCTAAAAAAAAGTTCGTGTTTATAAAATTTGTACTCAATGCCCTTATATTTTAAATGCAACATTTTCTTTAAGTTAGCTGATTACTAGATGTAATGATGACTATGATGGAATAAAGTGCGCGCCGTGGATCAAGTGGTTAGTGCGTTGGATTACGGAGCGAGAGATTCGAAGTTCAATCTCCAGACAAAACCTAAAATTTCTTTCACGGTCCCACCTCTCGCGAGCGTCTGACAGTACGAAATTAAACAGTAGGTCCCTTCTATTCTAGTATTCCATTAGACAGGTAAAAAAAGAAAGGGTCTAAAGTGCTCACAGTTTCTACTAATATTTGGAATACCAACAACGACGCTTTCTTATACAAGAGACTGCTAACTGATAAGAGACCCAGTGTGTTTCTATTCAACAGATACAGACACAAGTTCACTCAAAAGATTCGTGAACAAAATGTCTTCACTGGAGGAAATCTATTAGGACTCAGGGAGATGGATGTTTTAAAAGCTTACTGGAATCACAATGGACTACTGAACTTATTTATTTATTTTGTAAGATGGGAATTTGAATGTATGTAATTCCAGACAAAGTGTTATTCGCACACATATTTAGACAAAAGTACTTAAAATGAGTTTCAACTACATCTGTATATACATATGTATATATTTACATATGTATCTATGTACCTGGTTTCATGAAAACAAAGCCATTTTGTAGGCCAAGTACCTTATGGCCTTCTTCGACATTTCTCCAATTTGCTATAATGCTGTGGTGACAGTATAGACCACTTCAGCAAATATGCAACCTAGCCTGAAACGCTTAACATTCTGGTTTTTTCGATTCTCTTTTGCCATTTACTTTATTGGTAATTACACTTCTTATGCAATGAAATACTAAACTAAAGAATAGTAAATTTAAATTCAGAACAACAAAACCAGCCAACTTAAAAAGCGAATTGCGTCTACCTACCTAAACAGACTCACAGCAAAGCATGTGTCATGCATCACCCAATATTCGGCGACAACCATCAACCGTGAGCGATGTTCAAATTTAAAAACAAACAAAATCTCCAATATTCATGACGGAGCAATTTCGAAATTTTTTTGATTATCAATCATCATTGGTGACTCATAGTATCTGCACAAGCATGCAATTAAACCGTTCTGGTGATCGAAATAAGTAACAATTTGTCTAACCTATAGATCATGTAGCATCATAATGTTTACATAATAATGTCTGCATTTATGTATGTACATATGTACAATGCAAAATTAGAATACCATCAAGATGAATTTTAGAAATAATCGTAGAGCTTTTTCTATTAGCTCTATTAAGTTTAGGGGCATACATGAAAATGAAATACTATTACCAACTTAATATGTAGAGCGGAAAATTATCACTATCGTTTAGCACATTTTTTGTTTAACCATATGTCAGACGAATAGAAAAGTTTGCAAATCATTGGAACTGGATATGTTTTGTGTATTTGAACTACGTTTTGCGATATTTATTATGAAAAGGGACTGATTATCTTCTAATCTCAAAAACTAGATACTAAAGAGGTGTTGAAAAAATTTTATCAATATTGTTTATAAGCAGATACATTATGAAACAACAAAAAAGAAAACAGTAAACTAGATTTCAGCAATTAAGAGCAATAACAATAACTAAGTTTAGCAACAGATGACACACCCGAGTTTCTGGCGGTAGTTACTACTCAGAAGCAGTGCTTTGAAAATTTTACCTTCCATTATATGCAACAAATTCCACGTGAAACAAATATTGTCCAAATAAATATGCGAACTTATTGTTTAACTAACTGATAAACAATTTAAATAAAATATCCAACAAGGAGACTATGAAAGAATAAATGCTAATTGATTCCATTGGTCCTAGCTATTACCAACTTGAACATTTGGGAATAAGACCAAAATGATTTACATTTCCAAAGACAGCAAATTTATCTGCAAAGATCTGTATTAGAAATATGTTTACATCTATAAAGAAGGCTAATTAGGTTAATATTATAATTTGCAGCCGTTTGTCCATAAAATTTGTACAACATTTATTCTTAACAAATTTTGTAATTGTTGTTTTTTAAAAAATGGAATTTGTAGGAATTCTGCACTGTTTGTTTCACCGAAAGTTATTTGTAGTTGTATTACAAGTTGAAAATTTATGAAAACTTCGCTTTTTTGTGATTGTACGTTTCACAAAATAAATTAAATATTTAAATTTTCTTTAAAACGTATTTGTATGTTGTGAAAGAAAAATCCAGTATGCAGTTGTGATCAACCAATCACAAATTTGTGGTTATAACTTATATAGTTTGGTGCAATAGGCCACTAGAATCTCAGCAACAAATAGTGTATCTACTGTCCACACCTTGAGACACATTCATTTTGAATCATTTCGCCGAATTGACACATAATTTCTGATTTAACCAACGAAAACCTCCAAACAAAAATATCAATAAAGACATTATCACTTAAGACGGACCCAATACAAATGTATCTAAATACCAAAAAAAACAAATTAATTTTCGCCTAATTGCGAAATCCCATCAGCTACCCTAAAAAAAAATCTAGTAAACTAGATTTATCTCCCATCGCGCATATTAAAATGCCCATCATTAATAAAAGACGCACAAAAACCTATGTAACAAAATACATACAAATAACAAAAAATTTGTGTAGCAAATGGAACGTGACTCATTGGCCAATTAAATTATCTGCCAGCACTAGCAGAAATTCCGTAATTTACTTATGGCATTCAAGCGGGGTGTTAGATACAAGCATAAACATGGTTTTAGGCACTTTTATTACTAGTAATGCATATCAAACTGTTTTACAGTGTCATTCTAATAACGAAGAACAATGGGCAGAATGAAAATTCTCATAAAATGCCCATGTGAACTTATCAGCATGCTCTATGTTGATTTATTAAGAGATAATTATTATTCGGATTAGCATTTACATTTAGTATTTGTAATAGTAATCGCATCTGTTTATAATTAGTTTTTCTCTGATCTTTTCTTTACAGATCGGTAAAAGTTACCTAAATCTCTGACTTAAAAGAGACAAACATCCGACAACAGAAGGGAATTATAACATATTAGCTTCAGTTTAATAAGGAACTAAGGAAAACCTTCGGTTTTTTTTTTTCATATAAAAATAGATAAACTTACTATTTTTTCGAATATCATATCTCGACTGGACCAAGCGAGAATAGAAACAACAACTCGTACTCATAGAATGGTAGAAGGTGATTCTGGTAGAAAAACAACTGAAAGTGAGTATTATTTTGATTTAATTTTTACAAAAATTGTAAACTAGAATTTTTTTATGTACATCAAAAGTTCATGCTTATATTTTCAGTATCTTTCAGTCTATATAAGGGGTTCTATACCTTTAGACTATATGATTTGCCTGTTCGAGTTCATATTCAAAACTCTTTGTCGGTCTATATGTATGGGTCCTTTAAAGATTACTTAAGTTTACTATATAAATATCATTTCTAAACCATTTCTCTTATTCGAAAATGCAATTAAATAAAGTTTTTTGAATATTGACTGTTACCAAGGCCAAGTCTGTCTGCTTTTTACACAGATATATTTACCATGCAAACTTTTCTTCCTCCTCATCCTCCTATATTCCCGATTGTTTGGTAAAATTTGATATTCTGTATCTATTTATATACTCGTACATACATATATCTAACACGCACGTTTGGGAGCGTCTTCATAGACAGATTGTGATCAAATCGTGCATAAAAATATATACATATTTATTTTGACACATAGTTTGTAATATTTAATTTTAGACTTAGATAAGATTTTGCTTATAAGTTTTATGGAACTCAAAGTAGCAGTGCAATCCTATTATTTTTTACTTTAAACTTAAAAAAAATGCTTTCAAATTATATTGACCACGCCTACATTTAGTTCTATTTTTTTTGAATACACAACCTGATATCTGTTACTCAAAGCTATATACGCGTATGTAACGTATTAGTTAAGAAAATATTATGAGGATCCTTAAGTTTTTACTGCAAATGGTGACAACCACGCACTCTGTCTTGCAACCGAAAGTCTTAACAGCAAATTTTGGAATAAAATTTCTTAAAAACGATTAAATCTCTCCCTGTGTGGAGATATATACACGTTTTAAATGGTTTAGACCGTAATAAGTTTCAAAATTAAACCGTCTTATTACTATTAGTGTCCAAGACGTCATCCATTAGATAACACAGAATACTTAGAGTCCTAATGAAATTTTGTAGGTGAAGCTATTAGAAGCACTAGGTCTCTATAGATCAAGGTGATATTGCTTTCCAGTTTTATCACCAGGATTTTGTGCCTCCTCTCTTCTCTTCTCAAATAATATCCTCCATAGCTTTAAGATAATTTTTCATAGTTGTATAAAAAAAAATTAATAAAATCCATTTTTGTTTTCGTTCTCTTTTCAGACTGTAATGTAAAGGACGACCTACAACCACAAGGCATTGCAGCCATAAGTAACAACAATCACTCGATACTTACACCATACTCAATAACTTCGGGCATTAAGGATAAGGAATATCAAATAACAAGCAAAGATGGCTACGACATCACACCAGCGCCCATCTACAAGAATGATTTAGAGCGTGGCAACGGTGTAACCGCCGTCAGTAATGCTGGTGGTGGTGGTGGAGGTGGAGCCGGTGGTGGCTCCGAAGTCGGCATACGTGCCGATTTCGAACAAGCTATCGAATTAACCGGCTACGGCAAGTTCCACTATCTCCTATTGGCGATATGTGGTCTCGTGAGTACAAGCGAGGAAATGGACGTCATCTCGATGTCCTTTATCCTGCCATCGGCTCAATGCGATCTCGATCTGAACACTCAAACGAAAGGCTGGCTCAATTCGATCATTTTCATCGGTATGATGGTTGGCGCGTACTTCTGGGGCAGTATAGCTGATTCGATGGGCCGTAAAAAAGTGCTGATTGTGATCTCGTTTATGAATGGATTCTGTATAGTTGCATCGTCCTTTTCGCAGAACTATGAATGGTTTATGCTGTTTCGTTTTCTCAATGGTGCTGCGTAAGTGATTTATTATTTTTGGGGGATTTTATTTTCGTTTTTAAAAGTATTTCGCGAGTGCTTCATAGTGACCTCTGTAGGTGTTAATTGGCTATTAGCATCATCAGACTTTCATAAACTTAGACACGTATAGAGGTAGTGTTAATTGGGTGATTAATCTTTTAACTTTGGTGTGCTACTGTTTGCTTTCTTGTCGATTGACGAAGCAATGGATAAGCGGCAATTTACGAGTGCGCGAAATATCAAAAAAAAAAAAAAAACACTAAGACTACCGTTCAAGCTTGACTTGTAACGAGCAGTTAAAAACAAATTTCCATTTTAATTCTCAAGATGAGTTACGTTTGTTTATTAGATTAGTGTGTAGCCAGTTTTAGGGAGGCTTATTTACTTAGTCACTTTCGTAATTTGGCTGTTATGGTCAGTAATTACTGCTGACTTTTGTTTAAACGAAATTTACTGGGTAAGACTTGTTAACGTCTGATGAGCACAAATAATGCGAGAAGCATGGCTTGTGCTAAATTTCATTTATTTAGAGATTTATGACGCAGGTTGGAAGGGCTGCTATCAGATGAAGCTAAGTACGTTCGTCATCATCCAATTAGGAAGTTATACTGTCAATGGAAATCATCTTTTCTGCGTTCTGAACTGGAATTTTATAGTTTTCGAATTAGCATAAGTCGTAGATGCTTCTTACTTACTTATGTACTTACTTAAGTGGCGTTACAGTTCGGAATGACCAAGGCGTCAACTAAATCGTCTGCATTGATTTGTGTAGGAACTTTAAATATTTACACTATATAGAATGTTTGAACTTCCAAAACGGGTTCCTAAAAGCTCATAAGCTCTTTGAAAACTCCAGCTCTATCAGCTCTTTATGGTTTGGACTCATTCTTTTAGAAAATTAACATTTTGTGAAATAAAATCCAATTTTTTTTTTCTACCTTTAATCAAAGTATTAGTGTTAGAGTATTCTAAAAAAAAATAAAAAATTATTTTCCTTCTACAGGCTTGGAGGCAGCGGTCCCGTCATCTGGTCATATTTCGCTGAGTTCCAACCGAAAGCCAAGCGCGGTTCCATGTTAAGTTTCATGGCAGCATTTTGGACATTTGGTAATCTCTTCGTAGCCGGGTTGGCCTGGTTAATTATCCCAACTAGTGTGGGCTTCATCACGCCATACTTTAAATACAATTCATGGCGTATATTTTTGGTCGTATGTTCGGTACCATCGTTCATTGTGGCCTTCCTGTTATTCTATCTGCCAGAATCGCCCAAATTCCTTCTGTCCAAGGGCAAGCACGATCGTGCTTTGGCCATTTTCCGTGGAATATTTGTGACAAATACAAAGCAACCCCAAGAAATGTATCCGGTCAAGGAACTTATCATTGATGAAAAACTACAACAAGAGATTGCAGCCAATAAAGCCTCTCTCAAGGGCAAATACAGTAAAATGTTGACTGGAATGGTCCAGCACAGTAAACAGTTGTTCCGTTCACCAATTCTTAAGTTCACCATAGTTTCGATTGTCATCAATTTTACATTCCACATTGGTTACTATGGTCTTATGATGTGGTTCCCGGAATTGTTCAATCGCTTCGATGAATACGGACAAGCTCATCCTGACGAAAGGGCTGGAGTGTGTACAGTTACAAATTATGTTGTAAATCAAGGCACACATGCAACAGATGGAGTCTGCTCATCTAACATCCCAAGTGCAGTTTTCATGGAGTCACTGATATCGTTGGCGTCCGCTCTACCTGCGAATTTGATCGCCATTCTTGGTATGGATCGTCTGGGTAGGAAGTTCTTCTTGATTTTCGGTACAATGACGGCCGGTGTCTGCTCAGCAGCTATGTACTTTGTTTTTAATAAAACTCAAAACTTGATTGTGACGGCTGTGTTCAGTGGTGCTATTTCAGCGGCTAATGCCGCCTTGGATTGTCTCATCACCGAAGTCTTCCCAACGAATTTGAGGTAAGCTAAAAATATTCTCAAAAATCCATTAAACTTAGGTGTCTCTCTCTTCTTTTTCTTTTACAGAGCGACAGGTGTAGCCATTTCAATGGTGGCAGCTCGATTGGGCGGTATAGTTGGTAACGTTGTCATTGCAACACTCCTCGACACCTATTGTCCGGCGCCAACATTTATTGTTGCAGCTCTACTCATCGGTGGTGGTCTTATGTGCCTACTGCTACCCAACACTACGAGAACGTCACTCAACTAAAAACATCCGAGAATAGTTCCGGAAACCCAAAAGATTTTTTTAAGCTTTCGAACCAAAATCGGTGCCAAAACCAGATCAGAGAATTTATCAGTTTTTACATTTTTACACACACACACACACACACACAGAAAGGATATGCTTTTTGAAACCTTTACCGCGAAGGTATTAATTTATTGAAATTGTGTATTACCTCTACCATAAAGTTTAATAAGGTTATTGTATTATTAAATTCTTTTTTGTTTTATTTTTATTTTTATTTTTTATTTTTTAATTTTGTTTCAATTACCTCTTGTATTAGTTTTCGACGTCGATAATTAAGTTTTTAAGCCAGAAATAGTTTTTACTTTTATTTTATTTTTCAGTTTAATTTTTAATTTTTTTTTTTTTAATTCAGAATGTATATATGTATAAGAAAAAAATGTATTTTGTCTAGAATTTACGATTATACTATAAAAGATACACAATAAAATAAAAAAAAAATTAATAACAATATTGTTGAAAGTATAAGTGAACTTTTATTTTAGACTGTGACAAGAGCATTGCGCTTTGATATTTAAAAATTCACCAAGCCTTAAGTGGTTGAATTCTATGAGAAGATTACGGGATAGTGAATTTTGTGACTAATTTTTACCGTGGTGCGTATTAGTTATCTAGTATCGGGCTAAAGATGCCACCCCTAGTCTATCACGCAATGTTTTATAAGTACAGCTATTTAACATGTTTCTAAAGGCTCATCAGTAGTTCGGGAACCAGAATTGCTATGCCGTCTACAAAGCCATCTAAAGTTTTACAGTAGTACCCCTAGGACAAAAATAATCAGTACCCCACTTCTGTAAGAAGTACACTTTTGGTGATGAGTGCTGTCAGAATATTTTCTAGTTCGATCTGCTGACTCGCGTCCTTTTATTATCTTCGATCCAGACCTCTTCTTGGCATAATGATATTTTCATCGACGATTTCAATCTATCAGTCTATCGTTTATAATATGCTTCAATATTTCCCACTATAATCTTGGTCTTTAGGTATATATCCCAAGAATTAAGTTTGGCACATAGTTTGTAACAAAATACAAATACAAACATTTGTCGCGACAGGTCTATGGGACCCAGGGCCTAGCTTCTCACAACCATTCATGTTGTGCGTGTTATATTCTTTACAAGAATGGAAGGGACCCATTGTTTAATGGCGTTTCCGAAGGGTAATTTTTGTTTCTTAGAAGCCTTTAGCCTTTAGAACCTTTAGACCGTCGGATCAGACGGACGTGAAAGACATTTTTTTGTTTGGGGATGAACATCGAACACCAACGCACTAGCCACTTAAGTCACGTCGCCCACAAGTTTGTAACATAGAGAAATAATCGAGATATTATCTGATTAGTATCAATACCCAGGCATTCTCTGTAAGTACTTTTTGAGATCGTTTGCATAAAAGAAACGCCTTTGTCCGTTCGAGGTTATCATTCCAATTCAATCCAAAAATGTGCATTGCCACGCCCACTTTATGATTACTGATTTAATGAGATAAGATTTAATACGGTCCGTTCCAAACGGATTCTAGCTTTTTTTCTTCAATTGTTCTGCGAATATTCTTTCTAGAAATCATGTGTAATTGGTGTTTGAAAAAAGTTTAGCAGGCTTCAATGAGAAATCGTAGAAAATGGGATCATGAACTCGGCTGAGTAACATACTTCAGAAAGGAATTCCATAACCAAAGACATTGCCGAGAACTCTATTGTTAAGACCACTAATCATATCCATATTTTCACTGGGTATATGCCTATGCACTTCCATATCCCTTTTCTTTGGCACTAGCTCTATTAAACTAGACGAAGCGTAGTGCATTTTTTGATTAAACTACGATAACTTCGAAAGTATGAATGACTGGTGAAATTTCATCAGTATCGGTTTTTGAATGAAAACGCCTCCAAAAAGTAGGCGTGTGGATTGTAGATGACTTGAACCTCCATATGTACAAATTTGGTCGTAATGGTTTTTAATTGAATTAGTAGTAAACATTTTACGTTTTTGAAACGTAGATGGTTTTAAAAAATTTCACGCTAGTACTTTTCATTTCCAAACGTCCAGATATGAAATTTTATCATTCTAGACCAAAATTTAAAGTCCAAAAAGTGGTGACATACGGACGGATAGACATGACTCAATCTGATACTGATCACGAATATATGAATGTATGTATGTATATTCTTAATGGGGTCTATCTCGATTAGCCCTCCATGTTACAAATTACATATGTGTT
The DNA here is from genome assembly GCA_905220385.1 of Xylota sylvarum. Taxonomy (NCBI): domain Eukaryota; kingdom Metazoa; phylum Arthropoda; class Insecta; order Diptera; family Syrphidae; genus Xylota; species Xylota sylvarum. Next base: position 89,726,322 of record LR999957.1, on the reverse strand, counting down.
AAACTTACATACATATATACATATGTATGTATGTATATCCTTAGAATATGTAGAAATTACTAGTTAAGTAATTTGGTGGAATCATGCTTTATTAACTGCAAAGAATTATTAACATTTTGAAGGGAGGTTAAGTAATTTTCGGAATGATCTTGAGTTTTTGATGTTTTTTGAAGATTTTCCAGAGTTTACGATTATAGTGTGAAGTGATAATACATAGCTTTTGCTTCTAACATAACGTAGTACTTACTTAACGTGGTTCCAACCAGTGGAGTGTCCCAACTTGAGATAATCCCGGTCACGCTGCTTCTAGTTGTCTAGAATTAGAACTGTGGCATTCGCGATTGATAAGTCTTTGAAAAGAAGGTTTGATTTTTCTTGTCGGTTAAAAACTGTGATCTGATTATTGTTGCTCTACGTGGCCGAACGAATGTATGTAGTCGACGGGTTTTCGCTATTTCAACTACATCAACATATTGGTACTGCTCGTAGAGATTGCTGTTGTTTATCCTCCCTTAACACTGAATTAAGTTTATTGCTTGCATAATCCTGGAATCTTTCTGGTAAGCAGGAATCCATACAGAATTCGACACCGCGCAGAAGAACTGCCAGAGTTAGTGTTCTGTAGTTTCTTCGTCGAACCTGCTCTAGAACATCATTCATGGTCCTCCTGGTCAAAGGACGGAATCAACTTTCTTTGGTATAACAAGTACTTGTTACAACTCATTTTACTGTATAAGCTCAAAAAAGCTCTATTTAAAATTCGTTTACCTTTTTCTTTTTTATTTTTGTCAGGACTTGACAACGCCAAGTTATTTACATCAACTTTGAATACTTTACTTTACTGCTGTGGACAAAGAACCTGTGATCGATGTCGACGGGAATCCTTTCAGAAATAATAAAAACCATAATTGAAATTTCAAAATATTTTTATTTGCTTTTTTTCTCCGAAAAATATGTTTTGTTTCTTTGTTTTTTCTTCTTGTTGATTTTTTTAGATTTGTTTTTTTTTTTTTTTATTTTGTTAAAATTAATAATATATGCTTTTTATATATAATATAAACTAAGAAAATAGGGAGCAAACACAACAATGTAATAATAATAATAATAATAATAATAATTGTAAAAATCAGTTACAATTCAACTCAGTAATGGTATCAATTATAATTCTGAAATCAATTTGCTTTCTTTTAATTGGAAGTTTGCTGACGCTTGATGTTTTCCTATCATCACGTAAAATTGTTATTCTTTAAAAAAAAAAAGTGTTCAATATGCGAAATTAAAAGTTTGATAGATTCTTCTTTTTGTTATTAATTACTTATGGTTGAATGCAGGAAAATCCCTTTATTTTAGTATGATGATGGAGAGAGAAAGGACGTTTTGATATTTTTTATTATAGTTTTTTTTTTTTTTTAAATTTATTAATTTGATTTGTTCAATATATTGTTTTTTTTTTTGTTTGTTTTGTTATAAGATTTCTTGTTTTGCAATTTGTTTTCTTATTTTTTTTTTTTTTTTTCCACAGAAGAACGATATATATATTTAAGTATATATGTAATTAAATTTCTCTTTTTTTCTACTCAAATAGTACTACTCTATCATTGTTTTTATTTAGTTATTTTCTGTTTTTCTCTTGATTCATAATATATTTGTCTCATTTGTTTGTTAATAATAGTATCCAAACGAAAACGCAAAAAGTGTTTTATATTTCTTACATTAAATTTTTTCTTTTTCCTAGACTTTGTATTTACAGGGGTTACACACGCGGCGCCTCCATTACATGGGGGTTTGGTATCCGGGTGACTTTGAAAAGATTGTTCTCTTTACAACAGAAGAGAAACAAAAACAAAAAAAAAAAACAATCTTCACACGAGAAAAGATTGTCAACTAGTGAACTATGAGTTGAAATTGTTGATGTTTTTCGCACACACACCTGAATTGTTTTAATGTTGTTATTTTTGTTGTTATATAGCTCTCTAAATTTATTTTTTTTTTATTTTTTTGTTATTATTTAAATAGTTATGATTTTAATTTTATTTTATTTAAGGGCATTTTTTCTGTTTCAAAGTGGTTGCTGTGTGCTAAATGATGTTATGCTTCACCAGCGGGGCTTATCAATCTGTATAGTCCCACCATTCCTTCTCGTAGCCTTCGTGAACATGATCCAGTAGGACTTTTCGTCGCTTCTCGCAATACCTAGAAGAAAAAGGTTACGAATTATTGATGGGGTCCTAAAAGAACCGTTAGTATACCAGTTATTTTTTATGATGAGGATGATGCAAAGCGTGTTAAAATTATAGTATTTCATAGCAAACTTGAGATTGGTCATTAAACTGAACTTTATTGATAAAATTTATTTAAAAATTTTCTGTATATTGTAGGTCCACTAAAATAACATTTACAATTTGTTCCCGCTGTGGTTTTATACGTGATAGATTGCCCACTGATCGAGAGACTCATTAGATTTGGAGTACCTACACAACTTCGAGTTGCCTCGAAACAAATACAAATACGCACCAACCATTGAATAACGGCGCCGACTTACAAATTAACATTGTACAAGCGTGTAAATCCATTTTGTAGTAAACTTCATAATAGTTGTTGCGTGTAATGGGGGTGAATTGTACTTTAAGCAGATCATTTTGTATTTTTGTCAAATTTTATATTTTTTTTTTTTATAATTGTGTTTAAAATTTTGTTCATACACATGAAAATCTGCGACGGACGCTTAATTATAACTATTGATTTAAGGCTTATTACTGTTACATTACAGAAAGGTGTTTGGTAATTTGCTTTGACTTACAGGCGATTCGTCCCTGATTTACAGACGCGATTTACTAAATACAAAGAACAATTCGTTGAATCCATCAAAATGAATAATAAATTATAATTTGCTTGTCGTGTCGATCGCTTTACATATTTCATTAAACATAAAGCAATCTTAACAGCACAGTGGTGGAACTGGTGTACAATTTGTAATACGGTGCCTTTATCATACTACCGAAAGATGAAACGTTAACTAGATATGTAGATAGCAGGACAAAAAGTGTTTCCTGAGACGTACTACATTGTTTCGTATAAAGAAATATACTCGAGAAAAAAGTTAATTCAGTATAAACTTGATTAGGTCTAAGAAAAGGAAATAGTTCATTTAAGAAAACTTAACCGTAAAACGCCCAAATCTGGCTTAAGAGTGCATTTTAGTGACGGACGCTTTTACTGACAGATTTTCTATGACATGACTTTACGAGTAAGGATGATCACCAATATATTCAGTATATTATATTTACTAACAGTTCTAAGGTAGTAAGACGGTTTCTACTGCAGATTAAAATACGTCAATAAATGGAGTTAACGTCATTGTGATGTCTAATTTCTGGATGCTGTAGGCTATTGTAACTGTTACTGCGCATCAACTGCGCATATTACCTCCTAGTGGTAGCCATCGGGCACTGGTTGATGCCCATCCGGACCCGACTTGCTGAACTTATAAGCGCGAGTGTTGAACAAGTAAAACGCCTCTCGGAATAAGGGTGATTGTCAGTATCGTAATCGTCTTTATGTTCTTAAAATATAAGGACAATTTGTTCGCATTCTAATATTAAACGGTCACATTGAATTTAAGATCTGCATGTTCTGTGAATCTGTTCAGACTTTTTGTTACTTCGCCAACGCTGTTCAAAAAAGTTTCATATATTGCTTGATATCGCCAGGTATCTATTCTATAAGTTAAATCCAGACACGTATTTTCTATTACCATTTCTATATTATTTATTCCCTCAATCAGATTAAAAAGCTAAGCCATCATTGTTCCCGCGCACTTTGAGTACCAAACTTTGCAAGCAACTGTTTATCGTGGATTGTTTTGTAAAATTTAATCACCTACATGGTGCTTGCAGAAATTATTTAATTAATTGACATTTCGATAAAGTGAATGAAAGTGGAGCTTTAGTAATCTGCCTCTTATGTGAAAAAAAATTTAAAATCGCGATTGTTCTAAGGTCAAGTTTTAAATTATGAATATAAATGGTGATTTTTCTTCTGATGACCTGGATCCAAACTACTCTCCGAATTTTTTATTTGAAAAGAGATCTTTATCTGATTGTGATAATCCAATTAACAGTGCTAGAAAACACACCAGACGTGTTTCCATATCATCGTTTGAATTGCGCATTCAGACGAATTAACCAACAATACTTCATCATCTTGTACATTACCACCGACACTGATCCAGTCTATGGAACTTATTTTTACAGAAAACCTAATATTTTCGGGAAGATTCCTCAAAATAATTAAGCATACATTTTATTAATTTAATCTTTCTTATATTGAGAATTGTTCCGATACTGAAAAAAATGGTTTTCACTACGGTTTAGTATCATTCATAAGAACTAAATTCAAAAAATTACATGACCCAACAACTTTTTAGTGCATTTTTTAACGGCGTCAAATCAAATTTATTACACTAGGCAGTGCTGATAAAACCAAAATCAACCAGGTTTTTCCTTTTTTCTCTGCACATTCTAATTAAAGCTTCACTATCCAAACAATATATTCTAAATTTTCGTTTGGTAGATTCAGGAATTGTGGAAACGCGTGATGGTTTAAATAAGTCTGTATGCCATTATAAACTTAAAACGTCGTTTTCTTTACCTAAACAGTACTGATTTTCATCGCAAAAGAAGTGGCGTTTTGGCTCAGTGTTGCTTTTGCCGTTTATATTGCCATGCTCAATGCAAGTTACATCTAACTTCATCCGACATTTAAGAATGAAACATCCTTTAAGGTCCATTCACAGCTCAGTGACCTGCGAATAGGCGAACTGCGAACAAACCTTTTTTAGCATATTTATAAACACGCCATTGGCAATTTTACTATTCCAAAAGAACAGAACTTAATTTATCTATCGATTGATATAAAAAAAAGTTGAATTTCAATTAGTTTTTGTGAAGAAATTAACAATTCGCTGGTTTTTCCGCGAATATGCGAATGCTTTTTGCGAACTGTCAAAGTTTATTCACATTCCACACAATGTAGGACGCAATCCACATTCCCGCGACCAAAACATTCGCGAGAGTTTAACCTCACAATTCTTTTGCGTTGTTCTTGGTGGTTGATTAGTGCTTGTAAATGACAACTGAAGTTCGCAGATTGCTGCGACCAGATAAAAAGTGGCTGTGAATGAAATGTCAAAATTTGCGAATATTCGCCTATTCGCATTCGCAGGTCGCTGAGCTGTGAATGGCCCTTTAGAGTTGAAAAAATACCAGTTAATGAAGTCTGTAAACATAGGCCGCCCAAATCGAAACAGAAACAATTTCAAGACCTAAATATATGACTCATTGCAAATAATATGGTTCCCGTATAGGACGAATCGTTTAGAAACCTAATACGTTCTGCGAATCCTACCCTACAAGTCATAAGCAGACCAACAGCTATGAAAGCAGACCAACAGCTATAAAGTACACTTGTCATTGACTGTATGAATCCTTCGGAAGGAAATCAATGGTTTTGGCATGCAAACGTTTTTCAGGATCACATATCTACTTATGACCGTATAAGTGATTTTATCCTAAAGATTCATGCGAAATTCGGATTGAATTGTAGTAATGTTGTAGCAAATGTGACGGATAAAGGCTCGAATTTTGAAAAGGAATTCCGAGAATTTGGTATCGCCAAATCATATGTTTGTGACAATATTGAAGACAATGACAATAGTTACAGTGATGAAATTGATGAGATTCAGTTCAAAATTTAACGTTTTGAAAATTCTTTGCCGAAGTATATAAAATGTGCAATGCATTCACTGAATTTGCTTACATCAACTGATTTTAATCGCATATTGAGGAACGACAATTCAAATAACAATAAATCAATTTACCCTTAGGCTAGGGTATAAAAATAATCAGAAAGAATCTCATGAAACATCGTATTTCGCCTTTTTCATCAAAGGTATTTTATTCAACCTACATATTCCATATTTTTGAATGCATTTCACACATATATTCGAATTGTATATCAAATGAGCCATTAGAGGCATCTAAACCTGACACCTCTTGGGAAAGCTAAAGTTTTGTTAATCTTTGAAATACCTGTTTAGTATTGGAAATGTTAGATCAATTTCTAATAATTAAAGACATCCTTGAGGTATAATACGCTCCTACCCGTTAAAGGCTAATAGTTTCGATGATATATAAATAGAGGAATTCTGAAAGAGGGATTTATAAGGATGTACATCCATTGACTAATATTGTACCTACATCTACATAAATATATTCCTTTGTTGAAACTTCGCAGGGATCTGGGATGTGGTGAAAACGAAACGGAATATTTTTTGAGATTATTCATATGTATGTATGTATGTGCACATAACTTTAATTTCTACTAAATACGATTGAATCCAAAAGGCTCTAAAATGACTTCAATGACTTCAAAATGACTTAAATGGTTTCAGTGACTCCAAAAGGACTTCGATGATTTCAAAAAGACTTCAATGACTTCACTGAAAGAACAAAAGATTGCATTCGGTTGACCGCAATCTTTGACTTTACTAAATGAATGCTCAATCATTGACTTCAAAAGGAATGGTGATTTCATATTTTGCAGTTGAAATATAACATTAAAGTCAATACGAGAAGTAATTTTTATGAGTTCAGTGAATGCAATCCAAAATGATTGGATTCTTTTACAACTCTGCAGAGGAGTTATTACTATATAATAAGCAAAAACACGTCAAAATATCAGCACTGGGAGCAACCACTTTTGTTTTTACTTTTGACTAAGGGTTAGAAGATTGCTAAAGGAGGCTCAATCACTGGAATAAACACATACACGGTCAATCTGTGCTCAATGCAGGGATCAGATTTTTGTTATTGCTCCTCGTATCTCATAATTATTGTCTGCATACTTAAAAAGTTAAACATCTGGTTGGTGAGATAGACAATTAATTTATTCAATCAGCCCAAAACGCGGGTTATTACCGCAACATATGTGGCATTTGGCAGCCAATGAGATATATGGAACAATGTATAGAACATCGATGAAAGAGAGACTCTTTGCTTGAAAATCCCTATCAAGTAAAATTTTCGATTTTGTCCAGGTCCCGAAAATTAGGTAAAAATCACATATTACGGCTTTCCCTTGATTATCTGGGTGAAATAGGCAACAAAGAATAAAAGGGTTGAACCAAAAGACCTACAATCGGATGATCTAAATCATAGGCAACTTCGTTGAAAGATATGTGGCATTTGGCATCCAATGAGATATATGGAACAATGTATAGAACATCGATGAAAGAGAGACTCTTTGCTTGAAAATCCCTATCAAGTAAAATTTTCGATTTTGTCCAGGTCCCGAAATTTAGGTAAAAATCACATATTACGGCTTTCCCTTGATTATCTGGGTGAAATAGGCAACAAAGAATAAAAGGGTTGAACCAAAAGACCTACAATCGGATGATCTAAAACATAGGCAACTTCGTTGCAAGATATGTGGCATTTGGCAGCCAATGAGGTATTTATGGAACAATGTATAGAAGATCGATGAAAGAGAGACTCTTTGCTTGAAAATCCCTATCAAGTAAAATTTTCGATTTTGTCCAGGTCCCGAAATTTAGGTAAAAATCACATATTACGGCTTTCCCTTGATTATCTGGGTGAAATAGGCAACAAAGAATAAAAGGGTTGAACCAAAAGACCTACAATCGGATGATCTAAAACGTAGGCAACTTCGTTGCAAGATATGTGGCATTTGGCAGCCAATGAGATATATGGAACAATGTATAGAACATCGATGAAAGAGAGACTCTTTGCTTGAAAATCCCTATCAAGTAAAATTTTCGATTTTGTCCAGGTCCCGAAATTTAGGTAAAAATCACATATTACGGCTTTCCCTTGATTATCTGGGTGAAATAGGCAACAAAGAATAAAAGGGTTGAACCAAAAGACCTACAATCGGATGATCTAAAACATAGGCAACTTCGTTGCAAGATATGTGGCATTTGGCAGCCAATGAGGTATTTATGGAACAATGTATAGAAGATCGATGAAAGAGAGACTCTTTGCTTGAAAATCCCTATCAAGTAAAATTTTCGATTTTGTCCAGGTCCCGAAATTTAGGTAAAAATCACATATTACGGCTTTCCCTTGATTATCTGGGTGAAATAGGCAACAAAGAATAAAAGGGTTGAACCAAAAGACCTACAATCGGATGATCTAAAACATAGGCAACTTCGTTGCAAGATATGTGGCATTTGGCAGCCAATGAGGTATTTATGGAACAATGTATAGAACATCGATGAAAGAGAGACTCTTTGCTTGAAAATCCCTATCCAGAAAAATTTTCGATTTTGTCCAGGTCCCGAAATTTAGGTAAAAATCACATATTACGGCTTTCCCTTGATTATCTGGCTGAAATAGGCAACAAAGAATAAAAGGGTTGAACCAAAAGACCTACAATCGGATGATCTAAAACATAGGCAACTTCGTTGCAAGATATGTGGCATTTGGCAGCAAATGAGGTATTTATGGAACAATGTATAGAACATCGATGAAAGAGAGACTCTTTGCTTGAAAATCACTAACCGGAAAAATTTTCGATTTTGTCCAGGTCCCGAAATTTACTTAAAAATCACATATTACGGCTTTCCCTTGATTATCTGGGTGAAATAGGCAAAAAAGAATAAAAGGGTTGAACCAAAAGACCTACAATCGGATGATCTAAAACATAGGCAACTTCGTTGCAAGATATGTGGCATTTGGCAGCCATTGAGATATATGGAACAATGTATAGAACATCGATGAAAGAGAGACTCTTTGCTTGAAAATCCCTATCCAGAAAAATTTTCGATTTTGTCCAGGTCCCGAAATTTACTTAAAAATCACATATTACGGCTTTCCCTTGATTATCTGGGTGAAATAGGCAACAAAGAATAAAAGGGTTGAACCAAAAGACCTACAATCGGATGATCTAAAACATAGGCAACTTCGTTGCAAGATATGTGGCATTTGGCAGCCAATGAGGTATTTATGGAACAATGTATAGAACATCGATGAAAGAGAGACTCTTTGCTTGAAAATCCCTATCCAGAAAAATTTTCGATTTTGTCCAGGTCCCGAAATTTACTTAAAAATCACATATTACGGCTTTCCCTTGATTATCTGGGTGAAATAGGCAACAAAGAATAAAAGGGTTGAACCAAAAGACCTACAATCGGATGATCTAAAACATAGGCAACTTCGTTGCAAGATATGTGGCATTTGGCAGCCAATGAGGTATTTATGGAACAATGTATAGAACATCGATGAAAGAGAGACTCTTTGCTTGAAAATCCCTATCCAGAAAAATTTTCGATTTTGTCCAGGTCCCGAAATTTACTTAAAAATCACATATTACGGCTTTCCCTTGATTATCTGGGTGAAATAGGCAACAAAGAATAAAAGGGTTGAACCGAAAGACCTACAATCGGATGATCTAAAACATAGGCAACTTCGTTGCAAGATATGTGGCATTTGGCAGCCAATGAGGTATTTATGGAACAATGTATAGAACATCGATGAAAGAGAGACTCTTTGCTTGAAAATCACTAACCGGAAAAATTTTCGATTTTGTCCAGGTCCCGAAATTTACTTAAAAATCACATATTACGGCTTTCCCTTGATTATCTGGGTGAAATAGGCAAAAAAGAATAAAAGGGTTGAACCAAAAGACCTACAATCGGATGATCTAAAACGTAGGCAACTTCGTTGCAAGATATGTGGCATTTGGCAGCCATTGAGATATATGGAACAATGTATAGAACATCGATGAAAGAGAGACTCTTTGCTTGAAAATCCCTATCCAGAAAAATTTTCGATTTTGTCCAGGTCCCGAAATTTAGGTAAAAATCACATATTACGGCTTTCCCTTGATTATCTGGGTGAAATAGGCAAAAAAGAATAAAAGGGTTGAACCAAAAGACCTACAATCGGATGATCTAAAACATAGGCAACTTCGTTGCAAGATATGTGGCATTTGGCAGCAAATGAGGTATTTATGGAACAATGTATAGAACATCGATGAAAGAGAGACTCTTTGCTTGAAAATCCCTATCCAGAAAAATTTTCGATTTTGTCCAGGTCCCGAAATTTAGGTAAAAATCACATATTACGGCTTTCCCTTGATTATCTGGGTGAAATAGGCAAAAAAGAATAAAAGGGTTGAACCAAAAGACCTACAATCGGATGATCTAAAACGTAGGCAACTTCGTTGCAAGATATGTGGCATTTGGCAGCCATTGAGATATATGGAACAATGTATAGAACATCGATGAAAGAGAGACTCTTTGCTTGAAAATCCCTATCCAGAAAAATTTTCGATTTTGTCCAGGTCCCGAAATTTAGTTAAAAATCACATATTACGGCTTTCCCTTGATTATCTGGGTGAAATAGGCAACAAAGAATAAAAGGGTTGAACCAAAAGACCTACAATCGGATGATCTAAAACATAGGCAACTTCGTTGCAAGATATGTGGCATTTGGCAGCAATTGAGATATATGGAACAATGTATAGAACATCGATGAAAGAGAGACTCTTTGCTTGAAAATCCCTATCCAGAAAAATTTTCGATTTTGTCCAGGTCCCGAAATTTACTTAAAAATCACATATTACGGCTTTCCCTTGATTATCTGGGTGAAATAGGCAAAAAAGAATAAAAGGGTTGAACCAAAAGACCTACAATCGGATGATCTAAAACGTAGGCAACTTCGTTGCAAGATATGTGGCATTTGGCAGCCATTGAGATATATGGAACAATGTATAGAACATCGATGAAAGAGAGACTCTTTGCTTGAAAATCCCTATCCAGAAAAATTTTCGATTTTGTCCAGGTCCCGAAATTTAGTTAAAAATCACATATTACGGCTTTCCCTTGATTATCTGGGTGAAATAGGCAACAAAGAATAAAAGGGTTGAACCAAAAGACCTACAATCGGATGATCTAAAACATAGGCAACTTCGTTGCAAGATATGTGGCATTTGGCAGCAATTGAGATATATGGAACAATGTATAGAACATCGATGAAAGAGAGACTCTTTGCTTGAAAATCCCTATCCAGAAAAATTTTCGATTTTGTCCAGGTCCCGAAATTTAGTTAAAAATCACATATTACGGCTTTCCCTTGATTATCTGGGTGAAATAGGCAACAAAGAATAAAAGGGTTGAACCAAAAGACCTACAATCGGATGATCTAAAACATAGGCAACTTCGTTGCAAGATATGTGGCATTTGGCAGCCAATGAGGTATTTATGGAACAATGTATAGAACATCGATGAAAGAGACTCTTTGCTTGAAAATCCCTATCCAGAAAAATTTTCGATTTTGTCCAGGTCCCGAAATTTAGTTAAAAATCACATATTACGGCTTTCCCTTGATTATCTGGGTGAAATAGGCAACAAAGAATAAAAGGGTTGAACCAAAAGACCTACAATCGGATGATCTAAAACATAGGCAACTTCGTTGCAAGATATGTGGCATTTGGCAGCCAATGAGGTATTTATGGAACAATGTATAGAACATCGATGAAAGAGACTCTTTGCTTGAAAATCCCTATCAAGTAAAATTTTCGATTTTGTCCAGGTCCCGAAATTTAGGTAAAAATCACATATTACGGCTTTCCCTTGATTATCTGGGTGAAATAGGCAACAAAGAATAAAAGGGTTGAACCAAAAGACCTACAATCGGATGATCTAAAACATAGGCAACTTCGTTGCAAGATATGTGGCATTTGGCAGCCAATGAGGTATTTATGGAACAATGTATAGAACGTCGATGAAAGAGAGACTCTTTGCTTGAAAATCCCTATCCAGAAAAATTTTCGATTTTGTCCAGGTCCCGAAATTTACTTAAAAATCACATATTACGGCTTTCCCTTGATTATCTGGGTGAAATAGGCAAAAAAGAATAAAAGGGTTGAACCAAAAGACCTACAATCGGATGATCTAAAACATAGGCAACTTCGTTGCAAGATATGTGGCATTTGGCAGCCATTGAGATATATGGAACAATGTATAGAACATCGATGAAAGAGAGACTCTTTGCTTGAAAATCCCTATCCAGAAAAATTTTCGATTTTGTCCAGGTCCCGAAATTTAGTTAAAAATCACATATTACGGCTTTCCCTTGATTATCTGGGTGAAATAGGCAACAAAGAATAAAAGGGTTGAACCAAAAGACCTACAATCGGATGATCTAAATCATAGGCAACTTCGTTGCAAGATATGTGGCATTTGGCATCCAATGAGATATATGGAACAATGTATAGAACATCGATGAAAGAGAGACTCTTTGCTTGAAAATCCCTATCCAGAAAAATTTTCGATTTTGTCCAGGTCCCGAAATTTAGTTAAAAATCACATATTACGGCTTTCCCTTGATTATCTGGGTGAAATAGGCAACAAAGAATAAAAGGGTTGAACCAAAAGACCTACAATCGGATGATCTAAAACATAGGCAACTTCGTTGCAAGATATGTGGCATTTGGCAGCCAATGAGGTATTTATGGAACAATGTATAGAACATCGATGAAAGAGACTCTTTGCTTGAAAATCCCTATCAAGTAAAATTTTCGATTTTGTCCAGGTCCCGAAATTTAGGTAAAAATCACATATTACGGCTTTCCCTTGATTATCTGGGTGAAATAGGCAACAAAGAATAAAAGGGTTGAACCAAAAGACCTACAATCGGATGATCTAAAACATAGGCAACTTCGTTGCAAGATATGTGGCATTTGGCAGCCAATGAGGTATTTATGGAACAATGTATAGAACGTCGATGAAAGAGAGACTCTTTGCTTGAAAATCCCTATCCAGAAAAATTTTCGATTTTGTCCAGGTCCCGAAATTTACTTAAAAATCACATATTACGGCTTTCCCTTGATTATCTGGGTGAAATAGGCAAAAAAGAATAAAAGGGTTGAACCAAAAGACCTACAATCGGATGATCTAAAACATAGGCAACTTCGTTGCAAGATATGTGGCATTTGGCAGCCAATGAGGTATTTATGGAACAATGTATAGAACATCGATGAAAGAGAGACTCTTTGCTTGAAAATCCCTATCAAGTAAAATTTTCGATTTTGTCCAGGTCCCGAAATTTAGGTAAAAATCACATATTACGGCTTTCCCTTGATTATCTGGGTGAAATAGGCAACAAAGAATAAAAGGGTTGAACCAAAAGACCTACAATCGGATGATCTAAATCATAGGCAACTTCGTTGCAAGATATGTGGCATTTGGCATCCAATGAGATATATGGAACAATGTATAGAACATCGATGAAAGAGAGACTCTTTGCTTGAAAATCCCTGTCAAGTAAAATTTTCGATTTTGTCCAGGTCAGGAAATTTAGGTAAAAATCACATATTACGGCTTTCCCTTGATTATCTGGGTGAAATAGGCAACAAAGAATAAAAGGGTTGAACCAAAAGACCTACAATCGGATGATCTAAAACATAGGCAACTTCGTTGCAAGATATGTGGCATTTGGCAGCCAATGAGGTATTTATGGAACAATGTATAGAACATCGATGAAAGAGAGACTCTTTGCTTGAACATCCCTATCCAGAAAAATTTTCGATTTTGTCCAGGTCCCGAAATTTAGTTAAAAATCACATATTACGGCTTTCCCTTGATTATCTGGGTGAAATAGGCAACAAAGAATAAAAGGGTTGAACCAAAAGACCTACAATCGGATGATCTAAAACATAGGCAACTTCGTTGCAAGATATGTGGCATTTGGCAGCCAATGAGGTATTTATGGAACAATGTATAGAACATCGATGAAAGAGAGACTCTTTGCTTGAAAATCCCTATCCAGAAAAATTTTCGATTTTGTCCAGGTCCCGAAATTTACTTAAAAATCACATATTACGGCTTTCCCTTGATTATCTGGGTGAAATAGGCAAAAAAGAATAAAAGGGTTGAACCAAAAGACCTACAATCGGATGATCTAAAACATAGGCAACTTCGTTGCAAGATATGTGGCATTTGGCAGCCAATGAGGTATTTATGGAACAATGTATAGAACATCGATGAAAGAGAGACTCTTTGCTTGAAAATCCCTATCAAGTAAAATTTTCGATTTTGTCCAGGTCCCGAAATTTACTTAAAAATCACATATTACGGCTTTCCCTTGATTATCTGGGTGAAATAGGCAAAAAAGAATAAAAGGGTTGAACCAAAAGACCTACAATCGGATGATCTAAAACATAGGCAACTTCGTTGCAAGATATGTGGCATTTGGCAGCCAATGAGGTATTTATGGAACAATGTATAGAACATCGATGAAAGAGAGACTCTTTGCTTGAACACCCCTATTTAGAAAAATTTTCGATTTTGTCCAGGTCCCGAAATTTAGGTAAAAATCACATATTACGGCTTTCCCTTGATTATCTGGGTGAAATAGGCAACAAAAAATAAAAGGGTTGAACCAAAAGACCTACAATCGGATGATCTAAATCATAGGCAACTTCGTTGCAAGATATGTGGCATTTGGCATCCAATGAGATATATGGAACAATGTATAGAACATCGATGAAAGAGAGACTCTTTGCTTGAAAATCCCTATCAAGTAAAATTTTCGATTTTGTCCAGGTCCCGAAATTTAGGTAAAAATCACATATTACGGCTTTCCCTTGATTATCTGGGTGAAATAGGCAACAAAGAATAAAAGGGTTGAAGCAAAAGACCTACAATCGGATGATCTAAAACGTAGGCAACTTCGTTGCAAGATATGTGGCATTTGGCAGCCATTGAGATATATGGAACAATGTATAGAACATCGATGAAAGAGAGACTCTTTGCTTGAAAATCCCTATCCAGAAAAATTTTCGATTTTGTCCAGGTCCCGAAATTTACTTAAAAATCACATATTACGGCTTTCCCTTGATTATCTGGGTGAAATAGGCAAAAAAGAATAAAAGGGTTGAACCAAAAGACCTACAATCGGATGATCTAAAACGTAGGCAACTTCGTTGCAAGATATGTGGCATTTGGCAGCCATTGAGATATATGGAACAATGTATAGAACATCGATGAAAGAGAGACTCTTTGCTTGAAAATCCCTATCCAGAAAAATTTTCGATTTTGTCCAGGTCCCGAAATTTAGTTAAAAATCACATATTACGGCTTTCCCTTGATTATCTGGGTGAAATAGGCAACAAAGAATAAAAGGGTTGAACCAAAAGACCTACAATCGGATGATCTAAAACATAGGCAACTTCGTTGCAAGATATGTGGCATTTGGCAGCAATTGAGATATATGGAACAATGTATAGAACATCGATGAAAGAGAGACTCTTTGCTTGAAAATCCCTATCCAGAAAAATTTTCGATTTTGTCCAGGTCCCGAAATTTAGTTAAAAATCACATATTACGGCTTTCCCTTGATTATCTGGGTGAAATAGGCAACAAAGAATAAAAGGGTTGAACCAAAAGACCTACAATCGGATGATCTAAAACATAGGCAACTTCGTTGCAAGATATGTGGCATTTGGCAGCCAATGAGGTATTTATGGAACAATGTATAGAACATCGATGAAAGAGACTCTTTGCTTGAAAATCCCTATCCAGAAAAATTTTCGATTTTGTCCAGGTCCCGAAATTTAGTTAAAAATCACATATTACGGCTTTCCCTTGATTATCTGGGTGAAATAGGCAACAAAGAATAAAAGGGTTGAACCAAAAGACCTACAATCGGATGATCTAAAACATAGGCAACTTCGTTGCAAGATATGTGGCATTTGGCAGCCAATGAGGTATTTATGGAACAATGTATAGAACATCGATGAAAGAGACTCTTTGCTTGAAAATCCCTATCAAGTAAAATTTTCGATTTTGTCCAGGTCCCGAAATTTAGGTAAAAATCACATATTACGGCTTTCCCTTGATTATCTGGCTGAAATAGGCAACAAAGAATAAAAGGGTTGAACCAAAAGACCTACAATCGGATGATCTAAAACATAGGCAACTTCGTTGCAAGATATGTGGCATTTGGCAGCCAATGAGGTATTTATGGAACAATGTATAGAACGTCGATGAAAGAGAGACTCTTTGCTTGAAAATCCCTATCCAGAAAAATTTTCGATTTTGTCCAGGTCCCGAAATTTACTTAAAAATCACATATTACGGCTTTCCCTTGATTATCTGGGTGAAATAGGCAAAAAAGAATAAAAGGGTTGAACCAAAAGACCTACAATCGGATGATCTAAAACATAGGCAACTTCGTTGCAAGATATGTGGCATTTGGCAGCCATTGAGATATATGGAACAATGTATAGAACATCGATGAAAGAGAGACTCTTTGCTTGAAAATCCCTATCCAGAAAAATTTTCGATTTTGTCCAGGTCCCGAAATTTAGTTAAAAATCACATATTACGGCTTTCCCTTGATTATCTGGGTGAAATAGGCAACAAAGAATAAAAGGGTTGAACCAAAAGACCTACAATCGGATGATCTAAATCATAGGCAACTTCGTTGCAAGATATGTGGCATTTGGCATCCAATGAGATATATGGAACAATGTATAGAACATCGATGAAAGAGAGACTCTTTGCTTGAAAATCCCTATCCAGAAAAATTTTCGATTTTGTCCAGGTCCCGAAATTTAGTTAAAAATCACATATTACGGCTTTCCCTTGATTATCTGGGTGAAATAGGCAACAAAGAATAAAAGGGTTGAACCAAAAGACCTACAATCGGATGATCTAAAACATAGGCAACTTCGTTGCAAGATATGTGGCATTTGGCAGCCAATGAGGTATTTATGGAACAATGTATAGAACATCGATGAAAGAGACTCTTTGCTTGAAAATCCCTATCAAGTAAAATTTTCGATTTTGTCCAGGTCCCGAAATTTAGGTAAAAATCACATATTACGGCTTTCCCTTGATTATCTGGGTGAAATAGGCAACAAAGAATAAAAGGGTTGAACCAAAAGACCTACAATCGGATGATCTAAAACATAGGCAACTTCGTTGCAAGATATGTGGCATTTGGCAGCCATTGAGATATATGGAACAATGTATAGAACATCGATGAAAGAGAGACTCTTTGCTTGAAAATCCCTATCCAGAAAAATTTTCGATTTTGTCCAGGTCCCGAAATTTAGTTAAAAATCACATATTACGGCTTTCCCTTGATTATCTGGGTGAAATAGGCAACAAAGAATAAAAGGGTTGAACCAAAAGACCTACAATCGGATGATCTAAAACATAGGCAACTTCGTTGCAAGATATGTGGCATTTGGCAGCCAATGAGGTATTTATGGAACAATGTATAGAACATCGATGAAAGAGACTCTTTGCTTGAAAATCCCTATCAAGTAAAATTTTCGATTTTGTCCAGGTCCCGAAATTTAGGTAAAAATCACATATTACGGCTTTCCCTTGATTATCTGGGTGAAATAGGCAACAAAGAATAAAAGGGTTGAACCAAAAGACCTACAATCGGATGATCTAAAACATAGGCAACTTCGTTGCAAGATATGTGGCATTTGGCAGCCATTGAGATATATGGAACAATGTATAGAACATCGATGAAAGAGAGACTCTTTGCTTGAAAATCCCTATCCAGAAAAATTTTCGATTTTGTCCAGGTCCCGAAATTTAGTTAAAAATCACATATTACGGCTTTCCCTTGATTATCTGGGTGAAATAGGCAACAAAGAATAAAAGGGTTGAACCAAAAGACCTACAATCGGATGATCTAAATCATAGGCAACTTCGTTGCAAGATATGTGGCATTTGGCATCCAATGAGATATATGGAACAATGTATAGAACATCGATGAAAGAGAGACTCTTTGCTTGAAAATCCCTATCCAGAAAAATTTTCGATTTTGTCCAGGTCCCGAAATTTAGTTAAAAATCACATATTACGGCTTTCCCTTGATTATCTGGGTGAAATAGGCAACAAAGAATAAAAGGGTTGAACCAAAAGACCTACAATCGGATGATCTAAAACATAGGCAACTTCGTTGCAAGATATGTGGCATTTGGCAGCCAATGAGGTATTTATGGAACAATGTATAGAACATCGATGAAAGAGACTCTTTGCTTGAAAATCCCTATCAAGTAAAATTTTCGATTTTGTCCAGGTCCCGAAATTTAGGTAAAAATCACATATTACGGCTTTCCCTTGATTATCTGGGTGAAATAGGCAACAAAGAATAAAAGGGTTGAACCAAAAGACCTACAATCGGATGATCTAAAACATAGGCAACTTCGTTGCAAGATATGTGGCATTTGGCAGCCAATGAGGTATTTATGGAACAATGTATAGAACGTCGATGAAAGAGAGACTCTTTGCTTGAAAATCCCTATCCAGAAAAATTTTCGATTTTGTCCAGGTCCCGAAATTTACTTAAAAATCACATATTACGGCTTTCCCTTGATTATCTGGGTGAAATAGGCAAAAAAGAATAAAAGGGTTGAACCAAAAGACCTACAATCGGATGATCTAAAACATAGGCAACTTCGTTGCAAGATATGTGGCATTTGGCAGCCAATGAGGTATTTATGGAACAATGTATAGAACATCGATGAAAGAGAGACTCTTTGCTTGAAAATCCCTATCAAGTAAAATTTTCGATTTTGTCCAGGTCCCGAAATTTAGGTAAAAATCACATATTACGGCTTTCCCTTGATTATCTGGGTGAAATAGGCAACAAAGAATAAAAGGGTTGAACCAAAAGACCTACAATCGGATGATCTAAATCATAGGCAACTTCGTTGCAAGATATGTGGCATTTGGCATCCAATGAGATATATGGAACAATGTATAGAACATCGATGAAAGAGAGACTCTTTGCTTGAAAATCCCTGTCAAGTAAAATTTTCGATTTTGTCCAGGTCAGGAAATTTAGGTAAAAATCACATATTACGGCTTTCCCTTGATTATCTGGGTGAAATAGGCAACAAAGAATAAAAGGGTTGAACCAAAAGACCTACAATCGGATGATCTAAAACATAGGCAACTTCGTTGCAAGATATGTGGCATTTGGCAGCCAATGAGGTATTTATGGAACAATGTATAGAACATCGATGAAAGAGAGACTCTTTGCTTGAACATCCCTATCCAGAAAAATTTTCGATTTTGTCCAGGTCCCGAAATTTAGTTAAAAATCACATATTACGGCTTTCCCTTGATTATCTGGGTGAAATAGGCAACAAAGAATAAAAGGGTTGAACCAAAAGACCTACAATCGGATGATCTAAAACATAGGCAACTTCGTTGCAAGATATGTGGCATTTGGCAGCCAATGAGGTATTTATGGAACAATGTATAGAACATCGATGAAAGAGAGACTCTTTGCTTGAAAATCCCTATCCAGAAAAATTTTCGATTTTGTCCAGGTCCCGAAATTTACTTAAAAATCACATATTACGGCTTTCCCTTGATTATCTGGGTGAAATAGGCAAAAAAGAATAAAAGGGTTGAACCAAAAGACCTACAATCGGATGATCTAAAACATAGGCAACTTCGTTGCAAGATATGTGGCATTTGGCAGCCAATGAGGTATTTATGGAACAATGTATAGAACATCGATGAAAGAGAGACTCTTTGCTTGAAAATCCCTATCAAGTAAAATTTTCGATTTTGTCCAGGTCCCGAAATTTACTTAAAAATCACATATTACGGCTTTCCCTTGATTATCTGGGTGAAATAGGCAAAAAAGAATAAAAGGGTTGAACCAAAAGACCTACAATCGGATGATCTAAAACATAGGCAACTTCGTTGCAAGATATGTGGCATTTGGCAGCCAATGAGGTATTTATGGAACAATGTATAGAACATCGATGAAAGAGAGACTCTTTGCTTGAACACCCCTATTTAGAAAAATTTTCGATTTTGTCCAGGTCCCGAAATTTAGGTAAAAATCACATATTACGGCTTTCCCTTGATTATCTGGGTGAAATAGGCAACAAAAAATAAAAGGGTTGAACCAAAAGACCTACAATCGGATGATCTAAATCATAGGCAACTTCGTTGCAAGATATGTGGCATTTGGCATCCAATGAGATATATGGAACAATGTATAGAACATCGATGAAAGAGAGACTCTTTGCTTGAAAATCCCTATCAAGTAAAATTTTCGATTTTGTCCAGGTCCCGAAATTTAGGTAAAAATCACATATTACGGCTTTCCCTTGATTATCTGGGTGAAATAGGCAACAAAGAATAAAAGGGTTGAAGCAAAAGACCTACAATCGGATGATCTAAAACATAGGCAACTTCGTTGCAAGATATGTGGCATTTGGCAGCCAATGAGGTATTTATGGAACAATGTATAGAACATCGATGAAAGAGAGACTCTTTGCTTGAAAATCCCTATCCAGAAAAATTTTCGATTTTGTCCAGGTCCCGAAATTTACTTAAAAATCACATATTACGGCTTTCCCTTGATTATCTGGGTGAAATAGGCAACAAAGAATAAAAGGGTTGAACCAAAAGACCTACAATCGGATGATCTAAAACATAGGCAACTTCGTTGCAAGATATGTGGCATTTGGCAGCCAATGAGGTATTTATGGAACAATGTATAGAACATCGATGAAAGAGAGACTCTTTGCTTGAAAATCCCTAACCGGAAAAATTTTCGATTTTGTCCAGGTCCCGAAATTTAGGTAAAAATCACATATTACGGCTTTCCCTTGATTATCTGGGTGAAATAGGCAACAAAGAATAAAAGGGTTGAACCAAAAGACCTACAATCGGATGATCTAAAACATAGGCAACTTCGTTGCAAGATATGTGGCATTTGGCAGCCAATGAGGTATTTATGGAACAATGTATAGAACATCGATGAAAGAGAGACTCTTTGCTTGAACATCCCTATCCAGAAAAATTTTCGATTTTGTCCAGGTCCCGAAATTTAGTTAAAAATCACATATTACGGCTTTCCCTTGATTATCTGGGTGAAATAGGCAACAAAGAATAAAAGGGTTGAACCAAAAGACCTACAATCGGATGATCTAAAACATAGGCAATTTCGTTGCAAGATATGTGGCATTTGGCAGCCAATGAGGTATTTATGGAACAATGTATAGAACATCGATGAAAGAGAGACTCTTTGCTTGAACATCCCTATCCAGAAAAATTTTCGATTTTGTCCAGGTCCCGAAATTTAGTTAAAAATCACATATTACGGCTTTCCCTTGATTATCTGGGTGAAATAGGCAACAAAGAATAAAAGGGTTGAACCAAAAGACCTACAATCGGATGATCTAAAACATAGGCAACTTCGTTGCAAGATATGTGGCATTTGGCAGCCAATGAGGTATTTATGGAACAATGTATAGAACATCGATGAAAGAGAGACTCTTTGCTTGAAAATCCCTATCCAGAAAAATTTTCGATTTTGTCCAGGTCCCGAAATTTACTTAAAAATCACATATTACGGCTTTCCCTTGATTATCTGGGTGAAATAGGCA
Organism: Xylota sylvarum; assembly: GCA_905220385.1. Classification (NCBI taxonomy): domain Eukaryota; kingdom Metazoa; phylum Arthropoda; class Insecta; order Diptera; family Syrphidae; genus Xylota; species Xylota sylvarum. The sequence goes on along the minus strand of LR999957.1, from coordinate 89,704,857 downwards.
ACAAAGAATAAAAGGGTTGAACCAAAAGACCTACAATCGGATGATCTAAAACATAGGCAACTTCGTTGCAAGATATGTGGCATTTGGCAGCCAATGAGGTATTTATGGAACAATGTATAGAACATCGATGAAAGAGAGACTCTTTGCTTGAACATCCCTATCCAGAAAAATTTTCGATTTTGTCCAGGTCCCGAAATTTAGTTAAAAATCACATATTACGGCTTTCCCTTGATTATCTGGGTGAAATAGGCAACAAAGAATAAAAGGGTTGAAGCAAAAGACCTACAATCGGATGATCTAAAACATAGGCAACTTCGTTGCAAGATATGTGGCATTTGGCAGCCAATGAGGTATTTATGGAACAATGTATAGAACATCGATGAAAGAGAGACTCTTTGCTTGAACATCCCTATCCAGAAAAATTTTCGATTTTGTCCAGGTCCCGAAATTTAGTTAAAAATCACATATTACGGCTTTCCCTTGATTATCTGGGTGAAATAGGCAACAAAGAATAAAAGGGTTGAAGCAAAAGACCTACAATCGGATGATCTAAAACATAGGCAACTTCGTTGCAAGATATGTGGCATTTGGCAGCCAATGAGGTATTTATGGAACAATGTATAGAACATCGATGAAAGAGAGACTCTTTGCTTGAAAATCCCTATCAAGTAAAATTTTCGATTTTGTCCAGGTCCCGAAATTTAGGTAAAAATCACATATTACGGCTTTCCCTTGATTATCTGGGTGAAATAGGCAACAAAGAATAAAAGGGTTGAACCAAAAGACCTACAATCGGATGATCTAAAACGTAGGCAACTTCGTTGCAAGATATGTGGCATTTGGCAGCCAATGAGGTATTTATGGAACAATGTATAGAACATCGATGAAAGAGAGACTCTTTGCTTGAAAATCCCTAACCGGAAAAATTTTCGATTTTGTCCAGGTCAGGAAATTTAGGTAAAAATCACATATTACGGCTTTCCCTTGATTATCTGGGTGAAATAGGCAACAAAGAATAAAAGGGTTGAACCAAAAGACCTACAATCGGATGATCTAAAACATAGGCAACTTCGTTGCAAGATATGTGGCATTTGGCAGCCAATGAGGTATTTATGGAACAATGTATAGAACATCGATGAAAGAGAGACTCTTTGCTTGAACATCCCTATCCAGAAAAATTTTCGATTTTGTCCAGGTCCCGAAATTTAGTTAAAAATCACATATTACGGCTTTCCCTTGATTATCTGGGTGAAATAGGCAACAAAGAATAAAAGGGTTGAACCAAAAGACCTACAATCGGATGATCTAAAACATAGGCAACTTCGTTGCAAGATATGTGGCATTTGGCAGCCAATGAGGTATTTATGGAACAATGTATAGAACATCGATGAAAGAGAGACTCTTTGCTTGAAAATCCCTAACCGGAAAAATTTTCGATTTTGTCCAGGTCAGGAAATTTAGGTAAAAATCACATATTACGGCTTTCCCTTGATTATCTGGGTGAAATAGGCAACAAAGAATAAAAGGGTTGAACCAAAAGACCTACAATCGGATGATCTAAAACATAGGCAACTTCGTTGCAAGATATGTGGCATTTGGCAGCCAATGAGGTATTTATGGAACAATGTATAGAACATCGATGAAAGAGAGACTCTTTGCTTGAAAATCCCTATCCAGAAAAATTTTCGATTTTGTCCAGGTCCCGAAATTTACTTAAAAATCACATATTACGGCTTTCCCTTGATTATCTGGGTGAAATAGGCAACAAAGAATAAAAGGGTTGAACCAAAAGACCTACAATCGGATGATCTAAAACATAGGCAACTTCGTTGCAAGATATGTGGCATTTGGCAGCCAATGAGGTATTTATGGAACAATGTATAGAACATCGATGAAAGAGAGACTCTTTGCTTGAAAATCCCTAACCGGAAAAATTTTCGATTTTGTCCAGGTCCCGAAATTTAGGTAAAAATCACATATTACGGCTTTCCCTTGATTATCTGGGTGAAATAGGCAACAAAGAATAAAAGGGTTGAACCAAAAGACCTACAATCGGATGATCTAAAACATAGGCAACTTCGTTGCAAGATATGTGGCATTTGGCAGCCAATGAGGTATTTATGGAACAATGTATAGAACATCGATGAAAGAGAGACTCTTTGCTTGAAAATCCCTAACCGGAAAAATTTTCGATTTTGTCCAGGTCAGGAAATTTAGGTAAAAATCACATATTACGGCTTTCCCTTGATTATCTGGGTGAAATAGGCAACAAAGAATAAAAGGGTTGAACCAAAAGACCTACAATCGGATGATCTAAAACGTAGGCAACTTCGTTGCAAGATATGTGGCATTTGGCAGCCAATGAGGTATTTATGGAACAATGTATAGAACATCGATGAAAGAGAGACTCTTTGCTTGAACATCCCTATCCAGAAAAATTTTCGATTTTGTCCAGGTCCCGAAATTTAGTTAAAAATCACATATTACGGCTTTCCCTTGATTATCTGGGTGAAATAGGCAACAAAGAATAAAAGGGTTGAACCAAAAGACCTACAATCGGATGATCTAAAACGTAGGCAACTTCGTTGCAAGATATGTGGCATTTGGCAGCCAATGAGATATATGGAACAATGTATAGAACATCGATGAAAGAGAGACTCTTTGCTTGAAAATCCCTAACCGGAAAAATTTTCGATTTTGTCCAGGTCAGGAAATTTAGGTAAAAATCACATATTACGGCTTTCCCTTGATTATCTGGGTGAAATAGGCAACAAAGAATAAAAGGGTTGAACCAAAAGACCTACAATCGGATGATCTAAAACATAGGCAACTTCGTTGCAAGATATGTGGCATTTGGCAGCCAATGAGGTATTTATGGAACAATGTATAGAACATCGATGAAAGAGAGACTCTTTGCTTGAACATCCCTATCCAGAAAAATTTTCGATTTTGTCCAGGTCCCGAAATTTAGTTAAAAATCACATATTACGGCTTTCCCTTGATTATCTGGGTGAAATAGGCAACAAAGAATAAAAGGGTTGAACCAAAAGACCTACAATCGGATGATCTAAAACATAGGCAACTTCGTTGCAAGATATGTGGCATTTGGCAGCCAATGAGGTATTTATGGAACAATGTATAGAACATCGATGAAAGAGAGACTCTTTGCTTGAAAATCCCTAACCGGAAAAATTTTCGATTTTGTCCAGGTCAGGAAATTTAGGTAAAAATCACATATTACGGCTTTCCCTTGATTATCTGGGTGAAATAGGCAACAAAGAATAAAAGGGTTGAACCAAAAGACCTACAATCGGATGATCTAAAACATAGGCAACTTCGTTGCAAGATATGTGGCATTTGGCAGCCAATGAGGTATTTATGGAACAATGTATAGAACATCGATGAAAGAGAGACTCTTTGCTTGAAAATCCCTATCCAGAAAAATTTTCGATTTTGTCCAGGTCCCGAAATTTACTTAAAAATCACATATTACGGCTTTCCCTTGATTATCTGGGTGAAATAGGCAACAAAGAATAAAAGGGTTGAACCAAAAGACCTACAATCGGATGATCTAAAACATAGGCAACTTCGTTGCAAGATATGTGGCATTTGGCAGCCAATGAGGTATTTATGGAACAATGTATAGAACATCGATGAAAGAGAGACTCTTTGCTTGAAAATCCCTAACCGGAAAAATTTTCGATTTTGTCCAGGTCCCGAAATTTAGGTAAAAATCACATATTACGGCTTTCCCTTGATTATCTGGGTGAAATAGGCAACAAAGAATAAAAGGGTTGAACCAAAAGACCTACAATCGGATGATCTAAAACATAGGCAACTTCGTTGCAAGATATGTGGCATTTGGCAGCCAATGAGGTATTTATGGAACAATGTATAGAACATCGATGAAAGAGAGACTCTTTGCTTGAAAATCCCTAACCGGAAAAATTTTCGATTTTGTCCAGGTCAGGAAATTTAGGTAAAAATCACATATTACGGCTTTCCCTTGATTATCTGGGTGAAATAGGCAACAAAGAATAAAAGGGTTGAACCAAAAGACCTACAATCGGATGATCTAAAACGTAGGCAACTTCGTTGCAAGATATGTGGCATTTGGCAGCCAATGAGATATATGGAACAATGTATAGAACATCGATGAAAGAGAGACTCTTTGCTTGAAAATCCCTAACCGGAAAAATTTTCGATTTTGTCCAGGTCAGGAAATTTAGGTAAAAATCACATATTACGGCTTTCCCTTGATTATCTGGGTGAAATAGGCAACAAAGAATAAAAGGGTTGAACCAAAAGACCTACAATCGGATGATCTAAAACATAGGCAACTTCGTTGCAAGATATGTGGCATTTGGCAGCCAATGAGGTATTTATGGAACAATGTATAGAACATCGATGAAAGAGAGACTCTTTGCTTGAAAATCCCTATCCAGAAAAATTTTCGATTTTGTCCAGGTCCCGAAATTTACTTAAAAATCACATATTACGGCTTTCCCTTGATTATCTGGGTGAAATAGGCAACAAAGAATAAAAGGGTTGAACCAAAAGACCTACAATCGGATGATCTAAAACATAGGCAACTTCGTTGCAAGATATGTGGCATTTGGCAGCCAATGAGGTATTTATGGAACAATGTATAGAACATCGATGAAAGAGAGACTCTTTGCTTGAAAATCCCTAACCGGAAAAATTTTCGATTTTGTCCAGGTCCCGAAATTTAGGTAAAAATCACATATTACGGCTTTCCCTTGATTATCTGGGTGAAATAGGCAACAAAGAATAAAAGGGTTGAACCAAAAGACCTACAATCGGATGATCTAAAACATAGGCAACTTCGTTGCAAGATATGTGGCATTTGGCAGCCAATGAGGTATTTATGGAACAATGTATAGAACATCGATGAAAGAGAGACTCTTTGCTTGAACATCCCTATCCAGAAAAATTTTCGATTTTGTCCAGGTCCCGAAATTTAGTTAAAAATCACATATTACGGCTTTCCCTTGATTATCTGGGTGAAATAGGCAACAAAGAATAAAAGGGTTGAACCAAAAGACCTACAATCGGATGATCTAAAACATAGGCAACTTCGTTGCAAGATATATGGCATTTGGCAGCCAATGAGGTATTTATGGAACAATGTATAGAACATCGATGAAAGAGAGACTCTTTGCTTGAACATCCCTATCCAGAAAAATTTTCGATTTTGTCCAGGTCCCGAAATTAGGTAAAAATCACATATTACGGCTTTCCCTTGATTATCTGGGTGAAATAGGCAACAAAGAATAAAAGGGTTGAACCAAAAGACCTACAATCGGATGATCTAAAACATAGGCAACTTCGTTGCAAGATATGTGGCATTTGGCAGCCAATGAGGTATTTATGGAACAATGTATAGAACATCGATGAAAGAGAGACTCTTTGCTTGAAAATCCCTATCCAGAAAAATTTTCGATTTTGTCCAGGTCCCGAAATTTAGGTAAAAATCACATATTACGGCTTTCCCTTGATTATCTGGCTGAAATAGGCAACAAAGAATAAAAGGGTTGAACCAAAAGACCTACAATCGGATGATCTAAAACATAGGCAACTTCGTTGCAAGATATGTGGCATTTGGCAGCAAATGAGGTATTTATGGAACAATGTATAGAACATCGATGAAAGAGAGACTCTTTGCTTGAAAATCCCTATCCAGAAAAATTTTCGATTTTGTCCAGGTCCCGAAATTTAGGTAAAAATCACATATTACGGCTTTCCCTTGATTATCTGGGTGAAATAGGCAACAAAGAATAAAAGGGTTGAACTAAAAGACCTACAATCGGATGATCTAAAACATAGGCAACTTCGTTGCAAGATATGTGGCATTTGGCAGCCAATGAGGTATTTATGGAACAATGTATAGAACATCGATGAAAGAGAGACTCTTTGCTTGAAAATCCCTATCCAGAAAAATTTTCGATTTTGTCCAGGTCCCGAAATTTAGTTAAAAATCACATATTACGGCTTTCCCTTGATTATCTGGGTGAAATAGGCAACAAAGAATAAAAGGGTTGAACCAAAAGACCTACAATCGGATGATCTAAAACGTAGGCAACTTCGTTGCAAGATATGTGGCATTTGGCAGCCAATGAGGTATTTATGGAACAATGTATAGAACATCGATGAAAGAGAGACTCTTTGCTTGAAAATCCCTAACCGGAAAAATTTTCGATTTTGTCCAGGTCCCGAAATTTAGTTAAAAATCACATATTACGGCTTTCCCTTGATTATCTGGGTGAAATAGGCAACAAAGAATAAAAGGGTTGAACCAAAAGACCTACAATCGGATGATCTAAAACATAGGCAACTTCGTTGCAAGATATGTGGCATTTGGCAGCCAATGAGGTATTTATGGAACAATGTATAGAACATCGATGAAAGAGAGACTCTTTGCTTGAAAATCCCTATCAAGTAAAATTTTCGATTTTGTCCAGGTCCCGAAATTTAGGTAAAAATCACATATTACGGCTTTCCCTTGATTATCTGGCTGAAATAGGCAACAAAGAATAAAAGGGTTGAACCAAAAGACCTACAATCGGATGATCTAAAACATAGGCAACTTCGTTGCAAGATATGTGGCATTTGGCAGCAAATGAGGTATTTATGGAACAATGTATAGAACATCGATGAAAGAGAGACTCTTTGCTTGAAAATCCCTATCCAGAAAAATTTTCGATTTTGTCCAGGTCCCGAAATTTAGTTAAAAATCACATATTACGGCTTTCCCTTGATTATCTGGGTGAAATAGGCAACAAAGAATAAAAGGGTTGAACAAAAAGACCTACAATCGGATGATCTAAAACATAGGCAACTTCGTTGCAAGATATGTGGCATTTGGCAGCCAATGAGGTATTTATGGAACAATGTATAGAACATCGATGAAAGAGAGACTCTTTGCTTGAAAATCCCTATCCAGAAAAATTTTCGATTTTGTCCAGGTCCCGAAATTTAGGTAAAAATCACATATTACGGCTTTCCCTTGATTATCTGGCTGAAATAGGCAACAAAGAATAAAAGGGTTGAACCAAAAGACCTACAATCGGATGATCTAAAACATAGGCAACTTCGTTGCAAGATATGTGGCATTTGGCAGCAAATGAGGTATTTATGGAACAATGTATAGAACATCGATGAAAGAGAGACTCTTTGCTTGAAAATCCCTATCCAGAAAAATTTTCGATTTTGTCCAGGTCCCGAAATTTAGGTAAAAATCACATATTACGGCTTTCCCTTGATTATCTGGGTGAAATAGGCAACAAAGAATAAAAGGGTTGAACCAAAAGACCTACAATCGGATGATCTAAAACGTAGGCAACTTCGTTGCAAGATATGTGGCATTTGGCAGCCAATGAGGTATTTATGGAACAATGTATAGAACATCGATGAAAGAGAGACTCTTTGCTTGAAAATCCCTAACCGGAAAAATTTTCGTTTTTGTCCAGGTCCCGAAATTTAGGCAAAAATCACATACTACGGCTTTCCCTTGATTATCTGGGTGAAATAGGCAACAAAGAATAAAAGGGTTGAACCAAAAGACCTACAATCGGATGATCTAAAACATAGGCAACTTCGTTGCAAGATATGTGGCATTTGGCAGCAAATGAGGTATTTATGGAACAATGTATAGAACATCGATGAAAGAGAGACTCTTTGCTTGAAAATCCCTATCCAGAAAAATTTTCGATTTTGTCCAGGTCCCGAAATTTAGGTAAAAATCACATATTACGGCTTTCCCTTGATTATCTGGGTGAAATAGGCAACAAAGAATAAAAGGGTTGAACCAAAAGACCTACAATCGGATGATCTAAAACGTAGGCAACTTCGTTGCAAGATATGTGGCATTTGGCAGCCAATGAGGTATTTATGGAACAATGTATAGAACATCGATGAAAGAGAGACTCTTTGCTTGAAAATCCCTAACCGGAAAAATTTTCGATTTTGTCCAGGTCCCGAAATTTAGGTAAAAATCACATATTACGGCTTTCCCTTGATTATCTGGGTGAAATAGGCAACAAAGAATAAAAGGGTTGAACCAAAAGACCTACAATCGGATGATCTAAAACATAGGCAACTTCGTTGCAAGATATGTGGCATTTGGCAGCCAATGAGGTATTTATGGAACAATGTATAGAACATCGATGAAAGAGACACTCTTTGCTTGAAAATCCCTATCAAGAAAAATTTTCGATTTTGTCCAGGTCCCGAAATTTAGGTAAAAATCACATATTACGGCTTTCCCTTGATTATCTGGCTGAAATAGGCAACAAAGAATAAAAGGGTTGAACCAAAAGACCTACAATCGGATGATCTAAAACATAGGCAACTTCGTTGCAAGATATGTGGCATTTGGCAGCCAATGAGGTATTTATGGAACAATGTATAGAACATCGATGAAAGAGAGACTCTTTGCTTGAAAATCCCTATCCAGAAAAATTTTCGATTTTGTCCAGGTCCCGAAATTTAGTTAAAAATCACATATTACGGCTTTCCCTTGATTATCTGGGTGAAATAGGCAACAAAGAATAAAAGGGTTGAACCAAAAGACCTACAATCGGATGATCTAAATCATAGGCAACTTCGTTGCAAGATATGTGGCATTTGGCAGCCAATGAGGTATTTATGGAACAATGTATAGAACATCGATGAAAGAGAGACTCTTTGCTTGAACATCCCTATCCAGAAAAATTTTCGATTTTGTCCAGGTCCCGAAATTTAGTTAAAAATCACATATTACGGCTTTCCCTTGATTATCTGGGTGAAATAGGCAACAAAGAATAAAAGGGTTGAACCGAAAGACCTACAATCGGATGATCTAAAACGTAGGCAACTTCGTTGCAAGATATGTGGCATTTGGCAGCCAATGAGGTATTTATGGAACAATGTATAGAACATCGATGAAAGAGAGACTCTTTGCTTGAAAATCCCTAACCGGAAAAATTTTCGATTTTGTCCAGGTCCCGAAATTTAGGTAAAAATCACATATTACGGCTTTCCCTTGATTATCTGGGTGAAATAGGCAACAAAGAATAAAAGGGTTGAACCAAAAGACCTACAATCGGATGATCTAAAACGTAGGCAACTTCGTTGCAAGATATGTGGCATTTGGCAGCCAATGAGGTATTTATGGAACAATGTATAGAACATCGATGAAAGAGAGACTCTTTGCTTGAAAATCCCTAACCGGAAAAATTTTCGATTTTGTCCAGGTCCCGAAATTTAGGTAAAAATCACATATTACGGCTTTCCCTTGATTATCTGGGTGAAATAGGCAACAAAGAATAAAAGGGTTGAACCAGAAGACCTACAATCGGATGATCTAAAACATAGGCAACTTCGTTGCAAGATATGTGGCATTTGGCAGCCAATGAGGTATTTATGGAACAATGTATAGAACATCGATGAAAGAGAGACTCTTTGCTTGAAAATCCCTAACCGGAAAAATTTTCGATTTTGTCCAGGTCCCGAAATTTAGGTAAAAATCACATATTACGGCTTTCCCTTGATTATCTGGGTGAAATAGGCAACAAAGAATAAAAGGGTTGAACCAAAAGACCTACAATCGGATGATCTAAAACATAGGCAACTTCGTTGCAAGATATGTGGCATTTGGCAGCCAATGAGGTATTTATGGAACAATGTATAGAACATCGATGAAAGAGAGACTCTTTGCTTGAAAATCCCTAACCGGAAAAATTTTCGATTTTGTCCAGGTCCCGAAATTTAGGTAAAAATCACATATTACGGCTTTCCCTTGATTATCTGGGTGAAATAGGCAACAAAGAATAAAAGGGTTGAACCAAAAGACCTACAATCGGAAGATCTAAAACGTAGGCAACTTCGTTGCAAGATATGTGGCATTTGGCAGCCAATGAGGTATTTATGGAACAATGTATAGAACATCGATGAAAGAGAGACTCTTTGCTTGAAAATCCCTAACCGGAAAAATTTTCGATTTTGTCCAGGTCCCGAAATTTAGGTAAAAATCACATATTACGGCTTTCCCTTGATTATCTGGGTGAAATAGGCAACAAAGAATAAAAGGGTTGAACCAAAAGACCTACAATCGGAAGATCTAAAACGTAGGCAACTTCGTTGCAAGATATGTGGCATTTGGCAGCCAATGAGGTATTTATGGAACAATGTATAGAACATCGATGAAAGAGAGACTCTTTGCTTGAAAATCCCTAACCGGAAAAATTTTCGATTTTGTCCAGGTCCCGAAATTTAGGTAAAAATCACATATTACGGCTTTCCCTTGATTATCTGGGTGAAATAGGCAACAAAGAATAAAAGGGTTGAACCAAAAGACCTACAATCGGATGATCTAAAACATAGGCAACTTCGTTGCAAGATATGTGGCATTTGGCAGCCAATGAGGTATTTATGGAACAATGTATAGAACATCGATGAAAGAGAGACTCTTTGCTTGAAAATCCCTAACCGGAAAAATTTTCGATTTTGTCCAGGTCCCGAAATTTAGGTAAAAATCACATATTACGGCTTTCCCTTGATTATCTGGGTGAAATAGGCAACAAAGAATAAAAGGGTTGAACCAAAAGACCTACAATCGGAAGATCTAAAACGTAGGCAACTTCGTTGCAAGATATGTGGCATTTGGCAGCCAATGAGGTATTTATGGAACAATGTATAGAACATCGATGAAAGAGAGACTCTTTGCTTGAAAATCCCTAACCGGAAAAATTTTCGATTTTGTCCAGGTCCCGAAATTTAGGTAAAAATCACATATTACGGCTTTCCCTTGATTATCTGGGTGAAATAGGCAACAAAGAATAAAAGGGTTGAACCAAAAGACCTACAATCGGATGATCTAAAACGTAGGCAACTTCGTTGCAAGATATGTGGCATTTGGCAGCCAATGAGGTATTTATGGAACAATGTATAGAACATCGATGAAAGAGAGACTCTTTGCTTGAAAATCCCTAACCGGAAAAATTTTCGATTTTGTCCAGGTCCCGAAATTTAGGTAAAAATCACATATTACGGCTTTCCCTTGATTATCTGGGTGAAATAGGCAACAAAGAATAAAAGGGTTGAACCAAAAGACCTACAATCGGATGATCTAAAACATAGGCAACTTCGTTGCAAGATATGTGGCATTTGGCAGCCAATGAGGTATTTATGGAACAATGTATAGAACATCGATGAAAGAGAGACTCTTTGCTTGAAAATCCCTAACCGGAAAAATTTTCGATTTTGTCCAGGTCCCGAAATTTAGGTAAAAATCACATATTACGGCTTTCCCTTGATTATCTGGGTGAAATAGGCAACAAAGAATAAAAGGGTTGAACCAAAAGACCTACAATCGGATGATCTAAAACATAGGCAACTTCGTTGCAAGATATGTGGCATTTGGCAGCCAATGAGGTATTTATGGAACAATGTATAGAACATCGATGAAAGAGAGACTCTTTGCTTGAAAATCCCTAACCGGAAAAATTTTCGATTTTGTCCAGGTCCCGAAATTTAGGTAAAAATCACATATTACGGCTTTCCCTTGATTATCTGGGTGAAATAGGCAACAAAGAATAAAAGGGTTGAACCAAAAGACCTACAATCGGAAGATCTAAAACATAGGCAACTTCGTTGCAAGATATGTGGCATTTGGCAGCCAATGAGGTATTTATGGAACAATGTATAGAACATCGATGAAAGAGAGACTCTTTGCTTGAAAATCCCTAACCGGAAAAATTTTCGATTTTGTCCAGGTCCCGAAATTTAGGTAAAAATCACATATTACGGCTTTCCCTTGATTATCTGGGTGAAATAGGCAACAAAGAATAAAAGGGTTGAACCAAAAGACCTACAATCGGAAGATCTAAAACGTAGGCAACTTCGTTGCAAGATATGTGGCATTTGGCAGCCAATGAGGTATTTATGGAACAATGTATAGAACATCGATGAAAGAGAGACTCTTTGCTTGAAAATCCCTAACCGGAAAAATTTTCGATTTTGTCCAGGTCCCGAAATTTAGGTAAAAATCACATATTACGGCTTTCCCTTGATTATCTGGGTGAAATAGGCAACAAAGAATAAAAGGGTTGAACCAAAAGACCTACAATCGGAAGATCTAAAACGTAGGCAACTTCGTTGCAAGATATGTGGCATTTGGCAGCCAATGAGGTATTTATGGAACAATGTATAGAACATCGATGAAAGAGAGACTCTTTGCTTGAAAATCCCTAACCGGAAAAATTTTCGATTTTGTCCAGGTCCCGAAATTTAGGTAAAAATCACATATTACGGCTTTCCCTTGATTATCTGGGTGAAATAGGCAACAAAGAATAAAAGGGTTGAACCAAAAGACCTACAATCGGATGATCTAAAACATAGGCAACTTCGTTGCAAGATATGTGGCATTTGGCAGCCAATGAGGTATTTATGGAACAATGTATAGAACATCGATGAAAGAGAGACTCTTTGCTTGAAAATCCCTAACCGGAAAAATTTTCGATTTTGTCCAGGTCCCGAAATTTAGGTAAAAATCACATATTACGGCTTTCCCTTGATTATCTGGGTGAAATAGGCAACAAAGAATAAAAGGGTTGAACCAAAAGACCTACAATCGGAAGATCTAAAACGTAGGCAACTTCGTTGCAAGATATGTGGCATTTGGCAGCCAATGAGGTATTTATGGAACAATGTATAGAACATCGATGAAAGAGAGACTCTTTGCTTGAAAATCCCTAACCGGAAAAATTTTCGTTTTTGTCCAGGTCCCGAAATTTAGGCAAAAATCACATACTACGGCTTTCCCTTGATTATCTGGGTGAAATAGGCAACAAAGAATAAAAGGGTTGAACCAAAAGACCTACAATCGGATGATCTAAAACATAGGCAACTTCGTTGCAAGATATGTGGCATTTGGCAGCAAATGAGGTATTTATGGAACAATGTATAGAACATCGATGAAAGAGAGACTCTTTGCTTGAAAATCCCTATCCAGAAAAATTTTCGATTTTGTCCAGGTCCCGAAATTTAGGTAAAAATCACATATTACGGCTTTCCCTTGATTATCTGGGTGAAATAGGCAACAAAGAATAAAAGGGTTGAACCAAAAGACCTACAATCGGATGATCTAAAACATAGGCAACTTCGTTGCAAGATATGTGGCATTTGGCAGCCAATGAGGTATTTATGGAACAATGTATAGAACGTCGATGAAAGAGAGACTCTTTGCTTGAAAATCCCTATCCAGAAAAATTTTCGATTTTGTCCAGGTCCCGAAATTTAGGTAAAAATCACATATTACGGCTTTCCCTTGATTATCTGGCTGAAATAGGCAACAAAGAATAAAAGGGTTGAACCAAAAGACCTACAATCGGATGATCTAAAACATAGGCAACTTCGTTGCAAGATATGTGGCATTTGGCAGCCAATGAGGTATTTATGGAACAATGTATAGAACATCGATGAAAGAGAGACTCTTTGCTTGAAAATCCCTATCCAGAAAAATTTTCGATTTTGTCCAGGTCCCGAAATTTAGGTAAAAATCACATATTACGGCTTTCCCTTGATTATCTGGGTGAAATAGGCAACAAAGAATAAAAGGGTTGAACCAAAAGACCTACAATCGGATGATCTAAATCATAGGCAACTTCGTTGCAAGATATGTGGCATTTGGCAGCCAATGAGGTATTTATGGAACAATGTATAGAACATCGATGAAAGAGAGACTCTTTGCTTGAAAATCCCTATCAAGAAAAATTTTCGATTTTATCCAGGTCCCGAAATTTAGGTAAAAATCACATATTACGGCCCATTGCGCGGGTTATTACCGCAACATATACTATGCAAAGTAATGAATGAAGTAAAGAGATGTTAATGATGCGGTGTCGTATAACTTTGCAGGGAAGTACTACGTGACACCTCAGCCAACATGTAAGAAGAAGAAGACTGATGAATAGGAGTAGTAATAGAAGTAAATTTTGAACTTAGAAATACACTTTCTAATATCAGCTTCTATAGGTTATAGGTATTGGATATATGTATGTTCTCATTCTATTCAGAAGTGTGCTCTAAACACGTAAAGTAATCATGCAATTGCTCACCTATATTTATCTTGAACTTTTTGCTTGATATCAGCTAAATTTTCAGATGTGATATCACGTTCTAGGTATTCGGACAGTTTCTCTGTGGCACTCTCCAGATCTTTTTGGTTATCTTCGAATATCATGGACTGATTGTTCTTCTTGAGATAGTACGCAAACACGTACGTGTACATTAACGTCTGACGGCATTGGCATAGAATATCGACAGCTTTCTTAAGAAATTGCACCTGAAATGAAAATTACATTTAAATGCATATCATAGACAATTTCAAAAGATAAGCAACCTCAATCCATGACATGTTGTGTTGTTGCATCTCCTCCATCTTGTGCTTGACGGAGGCGTACAATTTATTTTCGAACCTCAATGATTGCATGTGATTCATGTAGCGATTGTAGTAATGCAGATACCTTTAAATAAAAAAGACGAATCCATCGCAATACAGTAAAATTTGTTTGCTAATTCCTTATACCTCGCTAACGATGACCTTAATTTTTCCTGAGCATCCCTGGCCGCCTTTGCTTCGTCCTCATCGAATCGATTACAATTGTACCACGACGATCCGTGTGGTTCCCATGATCCTAAACACACCCAACAAAATTCATGCTTACAATTTTGATTTTTGCACACCATGTGATTGCAACCGCCATCCTTCTCGATCGTCACATTGCACTTGGGACACTCCTTTGTATTTGCAGCAATCCAATTGGACGTCTCCGAGTCATCATCACATTTCTTTATCCATTTCTTTAGTAGCCTACACTGCACAGGATCGTGCCAATTCTCACCACAATCAAAGCAAAATACGTGTCCGCACTTGCACCGCACTGGACGTGCATCGACGTAGGTGACTTTAATCGCATACGTGCAATTCACGGACGGACACCAGCGCAACAATCGATTGCATTCAACAAAATTATTCGTGATTAGGTGTTGATATTTGATTTTAACCCTACGATCGGTTACTAATTTGGTTACAGTCACATCATCGACCAGTATATCACAGCCATGGGCTGCACACGCAATCGATTGACCATTACCCTCGGCCACGATTTTCGTTGTGAGATACTCGCCCCAGCACGTTTTGCAAAAACGATGACCACATTCTAAACCTGTCATTGACTGTAAAAATAAAATACAATTACAAATAAGGTGGTACTCAAATATCTCATATACTTACGCTCGCAGGCAGCAAAGTGAAGCATATTTCGCATTCTTCAGCTACAGAGTTCGATATCTGTTGCTAGAAAACAAAAATATACTTAATACGAGCAAACAAAAAGATAGTCATAATACTAACCTTTGGTTTGTTAACTACATTCGATTTAATAAATGGATTTATAACGTGAGCCTCCCTGAAGAAGTCTTCTTGGTTGCCATCGAAATATCGTTCCATGAGCCTCTCTTTGTCCCATTTGTAATGATTCAATAGAATTCTCGTTATGGTCCTTGGTAGCTGCAATGAGAATGTCAATTGTGAGAAGAAATTGAAAGTGAAATATACATCCACTAAGGTATAAACCAAGTTATCAAAATTAAGAACTCTTTACAGCTTCTTCAAACTTATACAAGCGCAATTGACGATACGGTTCTATGTAAGTAATCAGCAGGGCAAGCTTAAGACTTCTGACACTTCTGACGCTTAATCAACGATTCTGTGAGCCAAGTTGAGAAAAAGTTGTATGTCAAAAATAATCATGATCGCGTTTTGGGGATTTTGTGCTTGGGAATTTTGTGTCTGTACATTTTTCAAAAGTTGGAAATTTGGGGATTTTAAGTTTGGACAGTTTGTAGGTATCCCCTTCATTTCATATGGACACCACTTGAAGATTTCTTTAAATGAAAACGACCTCAATTCAATCACTAATATTCTATCGTCGTTGTCTCTATAAACATGAGAAACCACTATCTTTGAATTAAGCAAGGAAGAGAAGCATAAAGTGGATACAACTTAGACATATAAAACTTGGGCTGATCATGTGCCATCTCTGTATTGACCTGAGTGCAAGAAATGTATTTAATTCATTGTGCATCTTATGAAATAAAAAAGCCACAACAAACATTGAGTGAAAATCAGTTCTCCCGCCAACAGATTGATTCAACGTTTTTTTTTTCACTTTCCCATCACTGCGGAATCAAACCTGAAAATCCTTACATTTGTAACAGCCACTGACTAGACAATTTTTGGTGTTCTCTAACATTTCGACAATGGTTTTATTAGTTTTATCAGTGTTAGTCGTACAAACAAAAACACTTGATGTTTTCATACAACGAACTTGAAAAAAAATATGGTCAAAACTCGTAGCACCAATTGGCAACATAAATGGCATTATACCAGTATCAGTCATGGTTTGGTGGAGTGTCTCCTACCACGGGGACGCTAAACTACATTTTCATGGAAAAGCATCTCATAAAGTTTATCAGGAGACCGTTTTAGAACCCGTTCTGAAGCTAACGTTGTTGGTTGAGACCCAGATTAGCCTCGAAGTACGTAATTGTCCAATAGATAAGGAACATATCTATGTACATACATATATACGTATTGCAGTTGAAAAATGCTATAACAGAAACTGTGGCCAATATTCAAATTGATGAGGTGGGTTCGGCGAATAGAAGGTAAAAGCGTTTTATCTTATTGACAATAAATGTCTAACAGTACGTATGTCTCTACCAGCTATTGGTTTACATATAATACAGTACAATCCACGTATGTAGCTATACAGGACACAATATAACTGTATCGGTAAATGATTCAGTCCACTGATGAAATGTATGTATTTTTATAGAAGTCACAGAGTTCACTAATTTACCCAAGAGCAGTAAAACGCCCAGGAAATAATTGTTTAGTGAAATGCATAGAGGTCCAGAGAACAATATGATCGACATTACAACGTTCAAACAAGTTTCAAGTGAACAGATCAATCTGGTTAATCCTCAAAGTTCCTGTTAGAATTGGTTCTTCACGTAACGAGAACTCTCAACACGAAAGACTGCACCAGGTCATTAACAGCAACAGGATCATCCCGGAAATATGCAAGGAAACACCTCCGTTGGACCAAGGCCATTCATCTTCCATCATCAGTATAAATAGACTAAACTGAGTATTACATGCTCTTTGCGGGTTTGTCATAAATTTCCTCGAAATTCAGCAATACCGAATCAACAAAGCGGACCGTATAACGGCTAAAGTACATTAAACGACAACAACTACAACGACAAAAAAAACAGCAAAAATTCATTCTAAAAATAAAGAAAAAAGAAATTAAAATCGATTTACGAGAACGAACACAGTATGCAATAAGCTGGTGGTGAACCCAAAAATAAACAGAAGAACCCACAACTGCAACTCTCAAGGCGAATGACATGAACACGAGCAATGAGACCGTGTGCCTCAAGTTATTACAACATCGAATTGGTATACTTACGTCAACAACGACATTCACGTCATTGATGCAATCGATCATATGCTGGACAATCTGATCTGTGGTCAACACTTCGTATTGATAATCCTCCGGCTCCTGCTGCCGCTCCTTAGAGCTGGGAACATCAACTTCCATGGCAAAGTCATCGTCACCATCGTCCCCGCTTGATACATTGCCTGAATCGACGTTGTCATTGTCAAAAACATCATCGTCCGAATCCATGTTCACTTGCTTCGTGTGCTTCTGAGGGCTTCCTTCGACTGTTTTATGTGTAACTGGTACTCTAATTAATTGACGTTGCTGTTGTTGTTGGTGTTTTCACGCTCGCCTCCTCCACACTTGTTTTTGTGTAATGCACTTGACTTGGATTTTTTTTTTTTTTTTTTGTGTACAACACACAAAAGAGATTTCGTCACTTGACCTTGTTCGGAAGTTTTTCTTTTCTTTTACTTGTTTCCCCCGTGTGTACCTTCAATTTCGTAGGATTTTCCCTTGCGCCTCGACTCACTGTAGCAAGAGATTTTCCTTTTGGTTTTTTTTTTTACTCAAATTTGATGGCTTCCGATCCAAAAACGATACTTTTCACGTATGGAGAAGAAAATTAGAAAAAAAACAAAACAAATTTTTTTCACTAAACCTGAGCGAATGGTGGGGGTAAAATACGAAATTTTTAAATTTCCCTCTGCGATGTCGGTCGGACCTGCTCTCGTTTTCCTCTGATTCAACGAAAACGAAATGTCAAAAACAATGCGCTAGATTGTACAGCGGTCTCTTTTCCACAGTCGAAGGCTGAATCACCAGCAATTGCATTCGCTGGTGCTAGTCGTCCTGCTCCACTGTGATTTATCTATTTTCCCAGTTCGAATTCTAATTGGATAGTTTTCACTAAAATTTTCCGCGCGGGGTCATCAGGGGGAGGAAAATTCAATAATTTGAGTTAGAAGGCGAAATGGCAAAATATCTTTCGATTTTTTTTTCCGTGATTAGTACACTACCACTGCACTTGGGGCTTTTTCGGTGCACCCTGCGCGACGACGTGAACAAAGGGGGGCTGGTCGTAGTTGCTGACCTGTGCGCTGGTTTTTTTCTCCGTTTTATATTTGTGTACTAAAATTTAGTTTTTTTCTTCTGTCGAAATAAAAATGTTTTCGAAACACTTCTCTCGGTTTTAATTGCTTAACTGTGGGGTAATTAAGATTACGCGCACGATTGGGTTATTTCGTAGGATGACGGAAAAACCTCGGCCATCGGGAAATTTTGCTCTCTTTTGCGCTGTGGTTTCGATTTCCGAGTATTTTTTTTTTTTTTTTGGTTCGGATTTTCTTTTTCGCTAAGTTCTACCAGTGTATTGTAAAACGAAACACAACCGAATAACAAAAACAAAAATATTCAAGCGAATGTCGTCGTTTGAATGAACGTCATTTGTCCTTTTCACTTCTTTGTTTGGTATGGCGTTTCAAAGTGCGACGCAAACATGGAAATGGTGGACGAGTGCTGTCTGACGGACGTGAGAATAGATAGGGGGGTGCTGATGAGAGTGTTCAAAAGGTAAAGAGTTTTGCGCTTTGGTTTACTTGTGAGCTTTACGAGAACTTTTTGCATAATTTTCAAGTAGCCTAAATTTCGAACTTTATTTTACTTTACATAAATTTTTTTTTTTAATTATAATTTTTCATTTCTTTTATCCCGTGTTCGAAGGACAATTTCATTTTTTGTATTTGTAAGCATTTTTATGACAGTTATACTCTTCGATGCTTGTCAGACTTTTACAAATGATGGAATCGTGTAAAATGAAAACAAAAACTTTTTATTTTTATATACATAAGTATGTATGTATGTGTAAGGTTCTAAAGTTACTTCATGAACCACAAAAAGCAGATGTGGTCAAAGTCTAGAGGGGGTATTACAGCTTATTTAAAAAATGTAAATAAATAACCTGAAACACTTGTAAGAGTAAAGACGGGAGCTGCTGCACAGATAAAATTTCGTCTTAGCCTAGTGTCTTGTAAGAACTAGCTATGTAAGTGGCAAGGCACGCAGAAAAGGAATCTAAAATAAGAGGAGTTTTTAGTCTCACTAATCTTATGAGACAGAATCATAGGCGGTACCGATTAATTGCAAAAACGTGGACCTACGTGTACATAGTCTCAACACAAAATGAAACTGAGGTATTGATTAGCATCCGTAAAGGTAGAAAAACGGACAACTTGAAAGTTGATAATCGTTCCATTGTACCACAGAACTATTGCTTAAATCGCAATAAAATCAAATCTTTTAAAAATTCCAAACAATCAAATATAAATGATTTATCTGCAGATTTGCTGAACATAGAGAAATCATATCGGTTATATTTACGTATGCACACTACAATTGATCTTCCCAATTTTTAATATATAGAGACATGATATTATCAGCCAATATGAATCATTGAAATAAGCCGATAAATCTGGTAGTCTATAAGCAGTAGTATAAAGTAGTGTTGATATTATAATAAAAAACATACAGAAAAGCTACAATCCGTCTGGAACTGATCGTATAATACCCTATCCTCCTTTCTATAAAGTGGGCGAGGCCAAATTGCATTTTGTACTCAAATATGGCTATAACGTCGAACGTTTGAGGATGTTACATGTAAAATTTCATCAAAATCGGTTTTTTGATGAAAACGACTCCAAAAAGTGGGCGTGGCCAAAACTTTTGTATGGGTGAATTGTAGAGAATCTAAATGTCTAAATATTTGGTCTTAACAAAATTTTTCGGTTTCATATAATTTAGTGAAGCTATGAAAATAACCAACATTTAATCATTCAACAATCGCACCAGAACAATAGGGCTAAAACAACCGACAAATACATATGTATGTACTACCCACTTGCAGTTCACACAATCAAAGAAAAAATTCATACAAAACTCACAATCTCAATACGCACCGCGTAATAATGTATAATAC
Organism: Xylota sylvarum; assembly: GCA_905220385.1. Lineage (NCBI taxonomy): Eukaryota > Metazoa > Arthropoda > Insecta > Diptera > Syrphidae > Xylota > Xylota sylvarum. The sequence continues at coordinate 89,684,370 of LR999957.1, read as the reverse complement.
TTCGACACATCCATGTAAGTGTATCTCGCTCTCTCACCGAAGTTGAAGAATCGGTGAATACACACAATCGTTGTCGATTGCATGTTGGCAATCGCGGGTCAACAATAGAAGAGAAACAGTCGACGAATAACAATCGACGAGAAACAATAGACTCCGCTTGACTTTAAATCGAATAATTCGAATTTAGAGAACAATCGAATTATTCCATAACCACTACACCATTGCTAAAATTTATTAATCAAGTAAAATAAACACCAAAATAAAAACTATTGTTTTCCGAATTGGAAGATGACTTCTTCCATTCAGTAATACAATTATTTTCGTGTTATTCGTTCTTTCCCGTAAAGACGTTAATTGAAATTCGACTTTTAAAACGCAGTCTAAATACTTGACTTTCTGTAACCCAGTGATGAAAATAGTTATACAAAAGTCCTAAGAGAACTTTGCACGGTGCGAATTTGCTTCATGAGATTTTTGATATTCTCTTTTGGACTCGCGTCGTACTTTTACACGGTGCGATTGTTCAAAGGGGATTATTTGCATTTCTTTTTCCCTTTATTCGTAATTTTCTGTACTCGGAGGGTGTTTTTGACATCAACTCAATGCTGAGAACACAAGAATAAAGCAAATGAATACAAGTACGAACAAGATGAAAGAAAACACGCAAAAGTCCCACACAAATTCTCTACCCATGCGATTCGGTCTATCCCTGCACTTTTAACCTCCCTTTCCAAGACATTCATGTGTCGCAGGGACAATTTTTTTTTTACACAATTCCATCGTGTAAAAGTGCTCTAAACCAACACAAAGCTTACGATAGGTAGATAGTATATCAAATGACATACACACATATACCCTTGTATAGCTAATAAACTAGAAATATAGTAAGTTAAAAGCTTTTCAACAGTGGCTTTTCATCCACTGAATTCAACCGTTTTCTTTCATTCTCAAAGCTTTACTTTACGCCATTCCGTACGCCATCTGGTAGTCGATAACCACGTGAGAAAATAATATTGGGAAAATATTTATGCTCATAATGGGAATATTTTACACACTGGGATAATTCTATGTACAACATAATTGCCCTGAGAGATCATAATTAGCAAGTCCCTGGGACTTTCCCTCCCTTAAATTTAATCTAATTTATGAAGCTAATCAATGGTTCGTTATATTCATCTACTTATGTATGAAATACAAAAACAAATGTATGTTGTGCCGAAGAAATATATGTATATGGACATCAATATTTACGTGTATAGTAGGAAGTATGTATGTTTCCACTGTATGCCTGTATCTGTTTCCTGGAACAAGCATTGTCAGCTGCAACTACTGCAAGAGACACAAATCATCGAGGATTAAACAAGTAAACTCCTTCTCCCTAAACTATCCTTCTCCCATCCCATCTCATATACATACGTACATACATACATACCTACAAACAAATCATCTGCTGCCACTCGTTTTCGTGTATGCGTCGTGTTGTTCTCCATGCTTGTTCATGGTAGACAACAGCAGCAGGGCCTCGCAAGAGACTATGGATATTTTGTAATTTGGAAATAGGAGGAGGGGCACACACCGACAAAGGATGAAAAAAGAAAGAGAATCAACGCCGAAATACGGTCGTTGGATGCCCCTCCACTCTTCTATTCAAATGTGCACGAGCACAAGAAGACTACAACAAAAAAGATTCCCAAGAACTGGATGGAAATTGAGCACTCGCCGCTCGCTCGGGTGAATGGGTGTGTAGGAGCTTTGATTGGATTATGGCACCGAGAATTGGTGAATGGGTGGGTGAACGTCCACCGGAAATTCATTTAAAATGGGTTGGCATGCGGTAGTATGGTAAAAAAAGGATTTTTGAACCTTTTGGTGAATTTCGGTGGTCTTACGGCACGCATCACCGCTTTCACTCATTTTTTATTTTCATTTTAATTTCTTGCGAAAACTGCCCAGGTATGTGTGGGGGGATCAGCGATTTAATATGTGTGTATGTATGTGTTTATGATATGCCAACGAACGTTGCACCTGTCATTGATGAGATGACATTTTGCATTTTGAGATGATCTATAGTTTCTATTCAAATGACAGTCTGTGTGAAATCTGTGAAATGGAAAAGTGCGAAATATTTTGTGAGTTTTCTTTTTACAGTGTTTTGGCAAATTTATTAAAAACAAATAATAGAAGATGAAAAGTAAGCACTTTTTTATTATACCTACCTATTTATATTATATTTTACGTACGCATGTACATATAAAAAAAAAATGGGGGTATGAAATAAGCCTACCACCTGTCATCTTGATACGAGATTTTCCGACGGTAGTTTTGTTTTCAGGAACTTCACTTCAAAACTTTTATTTTGGAAATTTCTCTTTAATTTTACATCAATTTGATCGATTTTGTGGTTTTCATGATACCTGAGGATGAGGATCTTCAAACCCCCAAGTAAATTGCTGCCAAAATAATGGCAGATCGTTTAATTGAGATATTCCATTGTTCCATATAAAAACTGAGATCTGCATAGCCATGTACGCGTGTACATACATACATATGCATATATATGTAAGTTTGTATGTATGTACATATGTACATTCATATGTAGGTATATACGGATATATTCCTTAAAATGGGTATCATAGAAAAAGAAAAGAAGCAATATAGGCTCCTAGGTTGGCCTTTAGTATGAAATGTTTTCACCTATACGTATACCTATTTCGCAGCTATGATACTGAATTCATGGCTACCTAATACATTTTATATTTTTCTGTCGGAACTACCCCGATATATGTATGTATAGAAAAATAGAATATATGGAATGCAAAACTCTAGAAAACAAAAATCTCGAATTTTGGGACAATGGTAACAATTCGGGCGCAGGGACATAGATCCCACTTCAGTGGAAAATAAGTCCGCAAATGAGTTATAGACTTACATATGTCCCACCCAATCGGGACATATGTATGTAAGTCCAGATTTTTTTTGTCAAAGATGGGACATACATACATACATAAATAAGTTCACAATTTTTTGGAAGATAATAATCAAGCAAAATTACTTCATCGCTCACTCCGCTTCGCTGCTTCTTAACGATCGTCATCGCAATTTGGTAGGCAGGCGCCTATATATGTATGTACATGCATTGATTAGGTGGGAAATAAGGTCACAGACTTGTGAAAACGTATTAAACCTTTAATCAAAAATTTTAGAGCTACATACATTTCCGAGCTGTTTTCATTGTTTTAAGCGTAAAATTGTGGTTTTTTTTCGAGATTTAGTTATTCAAGATTTTTGTACTTTCTAGATTTTGACTCATTCTAGATTTTTTTTATTCTAGAATTTACTCGTTCTCGCTGACGGGGTGATCCCTTTCAGCATGTATATTGTTGAAACATGCAATTCCTATGTATTTCCTTGTTACTAAACAATTTTTTAATTTCGAAAGTGAGATTGTATAGAGCTATCGCAGTAGATTCCCTTGATTGTTAGATATTTATATTGATTTGTGTGCATGGGATTAGTGTGAATAGCACCAATAGGACACGTCAGAGTCCATTAATGACTTTTTCCATGGTTTTGAGTAAGAATGAAGTGTAGCTGTTAGACTACGACCAGTCTTGGGGATGTATTTTACAATTGCGTCTTTACAACTTATTAGAATCTATTCCCATGCAAATAATGGCATAATGTGCGGAAAGGAGTGCTATAAAGATTTCGTATGTTAGCTTTAAGGTTGTACTTCGTGCGACCCGCTCAGTACCTACTTGCCCCATTCTCCGTCGTGTGTCCCCTATTATTCCTTCGAGTTGGAGATCTATCAAAGTACTCTCTCGATTTTTTGAACTGATCCTGATTTAAAATAAGAAATGCGCGGTCTAAACGCTTCAAGTGGCGTTGTTTGTAGCATCAGTTCTTTGTCACTCCGTTTTTGATATTTCAGACAGTATTTTGTGTAACTTTCGAACTATAATAACTTGCCATATCCTGTTAATATTCTGCCTTTTACTGACATACATACATAGATATGTATGTATGTAAGTATATACATATGTGTCCCGGTTACAAAACCTTTATCAAAGCCTTCCAATGCTCGTCTAAGTTTGTCTGAACAAGCCTCTGATCGATTCGACTCCTAGCGGAGGTTGGTTTCTAAATTGTTGGCACGATACGTGATTCTAAAGCCTGTCAGTACTGAACTTGCGGATTGTAAGCATTCCAGGTGTTCTAAAGACAATCATCATCATCGTGCTCCTAGTATTCGATAGTAAAGGTCGTCAAGAAAGTATCGGTTGGTATCCGGGGTGTAGTATTGCGTTTCGAAACAATTAGGATTTTGCGGTATTATGGTTGCGGCATGTTGGGCCAAACGGAGATAACGCTGCGAGAGACCCTGGAGCAGGGCTTACTAACAATAAGAAAAGCCAACATTAACTATCCTAAGACTTATAATAATTCCGGGACGGTTCAGAGAAGCGTAAATATACGAATTCGAATTGATTTTTTATTCTTTGATCTATACCTTAGTATAATACATAATTCTCTGACGAAGCGAAATATGGTAGGGTAGGGCGGGGCTAGTTGGCCCACTTTTTACTTAAAGTCTCGTAAATATCAACCTACTCATAATACAACTATGAAGCTGGGATCAATGGAAAGAATGAACACCTTGCTTTATAATGACATTTGAAAAAACTAAAAATATGTAATCGCAGAAAAATAATATTTTCTCAAATGCGCCAAGTCCAGTGGGGCAAGTTGAGTCAAGGGCTGAAAAGTGGAAACACGAGCTCCATAAATGACAAAAATCCAGAATTAATAACAGTAATTTATTTACAACATAACAATTATAAAATTAATTGAAAACAAAAAATATTTCATGGTTTATAACGATGGTTATGAAATGTTATCAAAAATAACATAAGACTTTTTCTTTTTCACAGAAATAGAAACTCGTTAATGCCCAACTCCACCTGTTTCAACTTAACCCACACCTAGTTTAGTCAACATTTTGATATATACATATGTGTAGGGGTCGCAAACATATAGTTTACGAAATATAGGAATATACATATATGAGGGGGCATGCTGCCCCCCTACAACCCCCCAGCTTGGGGTCACTGCGGGATTTGGAGTAGGTACGAGTGTATGCAAAGTTCCTTTATATCGATGTTTAGCATGATTCGCATGCACATACCCAACCGCGCACCTACTCCAAATCCAACAGTGATCCCAAGCAAGTGGGATCTCGTAAACTATTCGTTTGCGACCCCTACTGTACAAATGCTCACAAAAATCCCTCTACCACATACTAAAATTTTAATAAAATCGGGGGGGGAGCCCCCTTTTCTAAATATGTACCCAAAATATTTGGCAGTAATCCTTGTTAAGAAACTTATTTGGACAAAGCATGTCAAGTCGAAGACATCCAACGCACTTTCAGTTTTCTGGCAGTGTAAGGGTGCTTTTAGTAAGCCATGGGGCCTATCACCGAAAAAGGTTCTCTGGATATCTATACGGCTATGATAAAAGCTTTTCGAGGGGGCTGTCATATAAGTATGTGACGCCCTTCTACATTGAATTTTAAGGAACAGTCTATGTCGGATGCACAGGAGCTATTTCGAGTATGCTTGGCTCTGCTCTAAGTGCTCCACTTGGTTGATCTTCCCTTGATACTTTTCTCTGCCTGTCATGCTTACTGGAGTTTTGATGACCTTGCGCTACACTTATCCTACGCCCATAGTTCCATGAAAATGCTTTGACATCGAAATTTCAGTTGCTGTACAAATTTAAACACTGACTTCGGCCAGAGTCTGAGCCTAGATTGAATCTTCACGGATGGCACCAAAACTAATTATAGGTCCGGTGCTGGTGTCTTCGTGGCGGCCGACATCACTAGACTTCACAACTCGTTACGTAAGCATGCCTCTGTTTTTGAAACGCAGATCTGTAGCTACCGTCAGGCTGCACTTAAGACCATGTTCAATCCTTCAACCCGTTTCAGTTTGGTCGCAAGACTAAACTCTTTAACTCATGTCCCAGGTCCCAGGGCAAACTGGTGAGATTACGGAGAATGTGATTTTTGATAAGATTGTTAAGCAAGGCTCAGTAGATGATATGTCAGGACTTTATCCTGCGTTGGATCTTTCCTGAATTAGGGCCTCCATAGATGATTGGGTTTCTTACGAACACAATTGTAACATACTTACATATGGACATAACTGCGAAATTAAGTAAGAACAAATAAGGAAAAAGGAAATAAAGTTTATGGACCAGTCATAATTCTCAATAAAATTAAATTTCTAGCTTCTGGAAAAACTCATAAACTATTTCCGATCTTATAAGAATTATGTATGCGTTACGGTGTCCTTCTTTTTGGGCCGCATAAATGCGAACTCCACCACCAAGAAATAATAATAAATGGCAAAAAAAAGCGCTCCAAATTGCCATGCATCATCGTTGTGCGGCAAAACTACATACATATGTATGTACATACATACATATAATATAAACATTCACAAAATTTCGCAACATTTACAAAAGTAATACAAATACCGGTGGTGCTGCTGTTGCTGCTGCTAGTGCTAGAGCACAAAGAGAGGTACAAAGTGGAAGCGTGGTGGAAGCTCGACACTTTGCTCCTACCCACTCCAACCTACGCATCCACCCACAGTGCCTGAATTCCAGAAAAAAATATACTATACATATGTATGTATATGTACATATGTACGTATGTATGTATGTACGTGGCGATACGCTATATGCTGAGTTCATTACTTTTTCCTTTATTGTTGTTGTTGTTGTTGGTCTTTCGACATACATACTTACTGAAAACTTGTGTGGGAGGGTGCCTGCTCACATTTACGATATGCAACCCAAATCATTCATCATCTCCATGATGGTCTTCTTACAGAGGAAAGACGGGAAAGTCAGAAAAGGCGACTATGTATGTAAGTGAAGCTGTGTTGCAATGGAATCGTACACACACCCTGTTATTACTGAGCTTATACTTTGGCAGCGATGTGGTTTTATTTTTTATTATTATTTTATGAACGGGTGATTCGGAAAATTGCAGAAGAGAGAGGAGGTGTAGAGAAGGAAAACAATGCATGCAATATGCTTTGATAATTTTAAACATTTCGCGCAGCCAAATGGAGAAACTTTGTAAAAGAAAATTTCAAGAAGTGATAAGAAAATTCAAGAAAAACAACACTATGAAGTTTTTTTTTTTTTTTTTTGTTTAAGTGGGAGTGGTGTGTGGGTGGGAGGAACGACTATCGGATTTGACTGTGGAAATACAATTTAAAGAAATCTCATCCAAGTAATGTGAGTCAAGAGAGCTTATCCCTCTTTAAATGATGTTTTGATGCCTTAACGTAATGCATATTGCGGGAATATTCATAAATAGATTAGGCTTAGTAGATTTTATTTATTACCAAGCACCAAACATAATACATACGTTTAAATATATAAAAAGTCTTATTAATTTAATTTACAAGACTATTTTCTAAGCTATTTTGCTTTACGGGTCACCTGTTTGGGGAAAGTGTGCAATAAGCCACATTCGTAGGTTGCAATTTGCCCAACACAAGGTCCTAAAAATGATTCTTAACCTTCCTTGGCATTTTTTTACGGATGAGTTACATACCTTGGCAAATGTCGAGAAAATCTTCTTTTTAGAATCAGGAAATTATTTGATCGCTATAACTCGTTTTGTAGCATGTCTGGCAATACCTTGATCTCAGATCTCGCTGTGTAAATTATTTATATTTATATATTAATGTTTTTATTTATTTATTTATTTATTTAGGTATATACAAGGCCATAGCCAGACAAATATTTCGGGGGGGATATGATCTTTGAAAAACATCTTTTTATTTTTAAGGTTGGAAAATAAAATAATAAGTATTAAATTTCAAATTTGGAAAAAGATCTTTACTACAGTCTCCTAAAGCTGTTATGGCGTTCTTTGAACCCTGCGCCTCTGGTTGTTCATGACATTTTGTCTTTCACAGTAGAAACTTAGCCTTCAATGTATTCCAATCCAAAAATCTTTTATAAAATTTAAAATTATCTTCGATAAATTTTGTTTTGCTTTTGTCAAGTATTGACAGGATCAAAATATATAATGATGATAGAACGGTCTAATGATCCTCGAACCGCGTTTCGAGCTGAGTTATGAAGTCGTCCAAAAAGGGAATCATAGCAACTATCCTATAAAAGTTTTCAGGAGCAGATGCGTTTACATTGGTCCTATGCTGCTGCCTCGATACTGTTCGTGGAATTTTCAGGGTTTCAGTTTCATCCACAATACTTAAAAGGCCTTGCGTAGTCTCAAAAATATCTTTAAATTCTAGATTACTAAGCTTTTCTCGATTTTTTCGAAACGTATTTAAAACTAGCTTTACTAGATTTGATTTGAATCTTTTTGCATTTAGGTATATGGGAAATTACTGCACTGTGGCCGAATTGGCTCATTTTTGTTTGGATTTGCATTTTACTAGAAGTTCTTGGCAAAAAATCGTGTTAAAAGTGCACTTTTTAAGAATTTCGGAGGGGATCAAACCCCTGTGATGCCCCCTAATTACGGTCTTGGGTATATACATATTTGTTTATCTATTCATACTTTTCTTTTTTAATCTATATAAAACTAAAGTTTGGCCTTTGTTTTCATAGCTGACGAAAATCCCTTTCAACAACTTGTTGCCCTTCGAATTTTGCTATTAAACCATTGCATTAAAGTTTTGTTTTGAATTAAAAACTAAGAGATAATTTTTTTCTTAAAAGCAATATGGCTCCAAATTTGGAAATTATATGCAATTTTGTATTTTCGTTGTATTTTCGCATGCTGATTGTATCGTGTGTTTACTAGATACAGCGATTAGGCCGATGTTGATACAACACAAGTCGGTACGACAATTGTATCGTGCATTCCCTACTTAATACTAACTCTGAAAGAATTTTCAATTTCATAAAAAATTCATGGTAAGATGACCGTACTCAGCTTTCTATGGCAGTATTGACAGCCGAGCTACTTGAAAGCCAACATTTTTGGACGAGTTGTTGGGAATTAAAGGAATTTTGTGATTGTTTCGAAAACAACTTCCTCTGAACAGTACTGAGAATTAAACATTCGCTTTAAAAACTTAAAGACTTAGATATATCTAAACTTACCTACAAATTGCAATAAAAGACAGACTGTTATCATAAGTACATAATGATATAATATACATATGTACATACATATAAGTAAATGTAACCATTCACTTTGTAAAACATAAAATGCACAAAAGACTGTTATTTAAACCAAATATTAATTTATTATATTAAATAAAATCAGAGATTAAGTGCATTATAATAATAAGAAGTCGTTACATCAGCGATCTGTACAAATAAAGTCTCTTAAATAACGTTTTAACAATTGATTCACTGTACCGAAAAAAATACGCCCTACCTTCGTCAACAGATGGTTCGTCTAATCAACAAAATACGCATGGCAACCCAACCTACATACATATATACCTACATTTCATTAAGGACAACACATAAATCTTGAGGCAATATCTCTCTTATTCGTATGTATGTTGCCATCACTTTAAAAATTTATGATGGCTATCAACGAAAAATCCACCGCAAATATAATGACATCATTAGACAAAAAAAACACACTGTAGATGGCGCCAAACAACGACTACGACGACCACGTCACATCACAGCCGATCAAAGGAGGTGGTGGTGGGTTCACAATCACCATAATTATCACTTAAGCCAGGCGACGAGTATCGCGCACATAACCTTTTTATATCTGCCATTCTAATTCCAACACACTGGCAAAATATCGCGTAACTCACCATTAAACTGAAATTCCATACAAATTCTATACACACCACATATACATATGTATGTATATAAGTACATATATATACATACTAGCTTTCCCTCCCTGCTTGCGGCGGTAGTGCAATGGAACGGATGTAGTTATATATGTGTGTATGATATAAATGTGGATACTACTTATATACTCGAACGGTATATTATGTATTTTTGATAATAAAGTGGAATTAATGACCTGAAAACATTCTTTGTGGAGCGTTCGCCCTCTCATTCACTCCACTGAAGAGTTTATAGACCAAAAGTGAGTGAGGTTTGCCTCATCGTCCAAATTGCGCGCGAGGAAAGGAAACGGATAGAAAACAAAACAAAAACGGAAAAAAAAAAAATTAGAAAAAGTAAGTACACACTGTTTGTGTACAACAGTTGTTGGCTGTATAGAGTGAGTTTAGGAGGATAGATACCAGGCTGTCGCCGTGTGTCGTGATAGAAATAAATATGTATGTACATACATATATAATACATACATACGTAAGCACGCTAGCTGGATGACTTGGTCTGTTTGCTGCCCCTCGAAAGGCTGAAAGGCCCCGGTTAATTCGAGCGTGCTGCGTTGTTGTCGTCTGCTGGTGTGTATCACGTGTAAAATTGAGAATTGATAGAAGAAGGGCGGAAGCGGAGCAACCGGAGATCCAATTGGATTCCAATGAAAGTATGTGGGGTGGGTATCAGATCGGCGGGTATGACAGGGTATTCTATTCATTCATTTGCTCGATTGTACAACGTCGTTGTTATCGTTAGCACCGGGCGAGTGTCGTTGCGCCATTTTTTCAACATCGCTATTGAATCAAGTATGTATGTATGAATAAATGCCACGAAACAAATACAAACAGACGTTTGTATATTTTGAACTATGTACACGATGCCTCCATCCATAAGTTTGTAAATTATTTTAATAAATATGGATAGGTACATATGTATATAGTACTACAAACATACACATGTATGTATAAAATTTAAAATAAGTACATATGTATGTAGGTATATACAAAGTAATTTTACGCCAATACAGTCGATCTTAAAAATTAACGTTTTCTTTTTGGGAGACGTCACAGATGTGGAAATTTAACATAAGTACCTACATACATATGTACATACATACATATGTATGTAGGTATGTAGTTTCGCATTTAATGTTTAAAATGAGCTTGAAAACACATCGTAATATGGAACTTTAAATAATATTTATATATGTACATATGCATATACATATATGTATGTATATACACACACACAGATGTATTATGTAGATAGGTATGTATGTACATATGTATATGAATAAGGCAAGGGAAATAAATGCTACTGGCTACCTATCGACCATGTTTAATATTTTAGCGAAAACAATTAACTTTCCCTGTTATGTTCTGTTTCTTTCGCTGTACCTAGTATGCATATACATATCTATGTACATACATACATATGTACAATTGTTCATACAAAATGAGTATCTGCAAGTTGTGAAAGCAATCCTCTTTTTTAGATACATACATACAGGGTTCTAAATCAGGAAGGGGCCTATTTTTTGATTGTATACATAGTTTATGTTCTATTTGTAAACCACTAGATATCTATTTACCTACATATACTTATGTATATATTTGTGTTAGCGATGAGGTATCATTGATCAATTCTCTGGTAATTTTCTTACGTCAAATATGTACATATGTAGGTATGTATTAAATGGATAGGCTCCATGTCGAACACTTAGTGATGTGCATACCTATTGTAAATGAATTCATTCCTGTAAACGATGCATTGAACTTAGGGATCTGATATAAAATGTATACATATGTATGTATATTTATGTATTGCCGGATCTCAAAAATACTATTTAAATTAGTGTAGTAACTGTAACCAATTATTTATGAAAACATACATAAGCACTAAACAATTACAGATTCCCCAGTAGTCGAACACTAGATAGTCTCTAAAAACAGAACATTGAGTTGCCTGTTTTCGAAAAAAAAAGATCTCTTATAAGTGCATATGTACATAAGTAGATATGTACGTTAATACATACATATGTATATGTATTTAGGTATGTTTGTATATAATCATATGTAAGCACATACAATAGTTTCTTTATATCAAAAGTAATAAAATTGGTTTATAATAAATGAAATAATATTTCAGTTTTGGCTGTGTTCTTATATTTTTATTTATTTTAATAAAAAAATAATAATAAAAAGTAAATGCTCTTTTAAAAATGTAGGGCCCAAAATGTGGTAACTTTCTATTTTCTATTATAGGATCAAATAAAAATTATTGAATTAATAGGAAAAACCTCGTTTTGATCTTTCATATGATTTTTTCTCTCAGTGTAGGACAAATGGCTTATCATAATTGTCACAAGATGAGTAAGTTCACGTGCTTCGAGGGGTCGCATATATGTACATATCCATATATACATATGTATGTATGTACATATGTATTACGAAATCTAGAAGTTTTACTGGTTTTCTCTACCAATTCACAAAATGCATTTTAAGATTTCTGTTATTCCTTTCTAAATTAATATACATATTTAAATACATATCTATGTACATATACATACATATATTTAATATAAATTCTTTTATTTATAATTTCTAAATATTTCATTCACAAAATGAAATCGAAAACATTCCTCTTCGAACACCAAGCGATCTGCACACCATCGCGATCAGTTTAAATTATCTGTCTGATTCTTTTACAGTTACTAAGAATGTCTCTACTTTCTTATTTTATTTATTTTTTTAAACGAGGGATTTTTAAGTCCCTCTGATAGTCCCTTGAAATAATGCCACGTACATTTTTTTCTAATTTTATAACAATATTAATATCTATTCTTTTGTTTGTTCTTGTTTTTATGTGAAGCTTTTTACTCAAACTACATATGTACAAACACACATACATATGTAGGTATATACGAAGGATATAATGCATAAATGATGAATCCTTAAAAAAATGCTAAAAAAGCTTCAATTGCATATGCATATGTATACATTCTTTCTCAGCCCATAGTATTTGTATGTACATTCATATATAAATAGCGCATAATGCCGATGGTATTTTGACCTTAAGATTCGAGGAATTTATACAAAGAAACCTAATAAGCTACTCAACAAAGAAATACCATCATTTTATTTTTAAAGGTCAATGAAAGGTCGTATACGTACCTAAATACATGCAGTATCTATTCATATTTATATACATATGTATGTACATTATGAAGGTATGGGAAATATATTTGTTAAAGTTGTAAATGTTACCACGTGCGCTTCAAATTTATTGTTATCTCTCATGAAAAGTATTTACATATGTATGTATGTACCTAATATGTATGTACATGCTCGTATGTAGTTTAAATTTTTCGACTATAGTTACATGAAAAAAAGTGCAATTTATCTCCAGACACTCGAGTGTAATGTCACCAAAAGGTGAACCAAAAGATTAGTTAGCTTAAACAACACGTTAATAGATTCTTTGTTTTATAAAATTTTTAATTGTCAAGCGCAAGTCACACTTTACACAATATTCTGAATTAGAATTTTAACTAAGCAGATGAGCTACATACATATGTATGTTTGTATGTTTTAAAACTTACTAATGCCTGGTTTTTTTATTTAAATTTTTTTTTACATAGACGTTGCCCTTGCTTCGTATCTGTTGATTACTTTTGATTTTTTGGTTTGGAGGTCGGTCGTTTGAATCACCAATTGAATTTATTTACTTTTGTTTAAGGACATTATTATTATCCATTGCTAAGGGGCATATTATAAGACCAACCTCTATCTCAAAACCGCACATAGTATATACAATGTAATACAAACATCATTGCTAATAGCACAATGCTATTATCCATTTTTCTTCACCGTTCGCTTTATCTTAAGATTAATCGTAACAGGACAGGCTAGCACTTCTTAGCCCTAGTCTCCACTAGCTATAAATCCATAGGAGATAGCAATAGCGAAAGCAGAAAGCAGACAGCAGAGCAACTGTCAAATTTTCGGTGGTGGGCATTTCATATCATGCTTTTTTAATTCAGATGGCGACGCCGAACAATGAACATGGTGTGTTGAGTGTATCAAGACACTGAAAAGCAGTGTTACCAGTTGATTTTCCTTTTTTCCAGGAAATAGAAAAAAAATGTAATAATGTGGAAGTAAAGTAAATCATTTAATTTTTGCTAAGTAATTAGTGACGGGAAAACCAAAAAAAGGGAAACAGAGTCATAAAAAATAGAGAAACGATTTAGGTATCTACCAAATTTAAAAAATGCCTGTGATGCTCATAGCTTGATTTTTTAATTGAGATGGCGACGCCGAATAAGAAACACGTAGAGTGCATTAAAGCAATGAAATTATTGAACCAGCTAAATTGACATTGAAAACAAAAAAAAATAAAGTGCACGACTGGGTCGTACGAACTTGCACCTTATTGCGATAAGTTTACAATCTTATAAGAACTGAAATTAAAGTCTTGTTTTTCTTACATATGAAGCCTAATAAAGTGGGCGTGGCATTTTGCATTTTCGATAAAAATGATAACATTCAACTGATACTACGTATCTTAGATATTTCACAAAATCGTTGTTTTGTAAAAATGCTCTCAAAAAGTGGGCGTGGACGTATATAGTGTTCAGGTGAATTATAGAGAACCTCAAGGCCTATTAATTTTGTTTTAACAAATTTTTTCAATTTCCAGTAAAAATTTTAAAAAATTTAAAATTTTTAAAAGTGGGCGTGGCAGTTTTAAAATGTTGGTACGTCATATCTTTGTATTTGTCATATCAACCTCAGATATTAATTTTAAGCCCAATCACTCAAGAAATAGCCGAGAAACAGTCAATTTCTAAAATTACCGTTATACGCATTTTTCTCGCAAAACGTGGTATGCCATCTAATAAGATATGCCCGAACTAAGTCACATATGAAATCTTATCAAAATCGTTAGAGCCGTTTTCGAGAAAATCCATTTTTAGTAAAATCGGCCTTAAGTAAAGTACCCTTAATTTTGAGGTTAGAATGAAAATTTCAATTTCGCCTCTAGGGATCATCCCACAGACTTCAGATATGAAGTTTGAAGTAAATCCGGCCACCCGTTTAGGCTGCAGTCGAATATACAGACAGACAGACAGACGGAATTGGCGGACCCACTTTTTTGGACTTCTCCATCATAGTAATGTCAAGTTTGATTAAAATCTCGAGTTCGAAATTTTTCACGAAACCAATACTTGCCCTATAGGTATAGGTGCAAGTAAAAACATCAATTTAAGGTTAATCCGTTTTTAGCAAAAAGAACACTACATGATATTGAGACTCATTTGTTGAAAGATATATTGTGGGGAAATGAAAGCGACTTTTCCGGAAAATCGGGAAAGATATAATAAAGTCATTAGCTAATTACATTCTCATTAGCGATGCAAGATGAATTTCCTTTTTGTAAGTGGAAAAAAAATTAAATCAGACAGTAGTATCCTGTTGCGAGACAGTTTTGAAAACTTTTTTCCTGTTCTACTTTCGATTGAAATTCAACATTGCCACTGCAATGACAAGAAAATGACAGCCTGGGCTGCTTTCAAAGCATGCTTTACATAGCATGCTATATCGCTTGCTATCTATAGCTTGCTATCAATTTATATCTTGCTTCAATGGTCTCCACGAGCTATAATGATAGCATACTATATAGCAAGCTATGTATCAGTTGATAGCTAGTGGAGACCGGGGGTTAACGCTAGGCTATTCAACAGTACTTTCGATCTTCGCCTGCATTGATCATTAACCGCGAGTTTAGAATATTTTACAAAATCTACCTTTTCTGAAATCACACATTATGTAACTATGTATGTACCTACATATACATACATACATACATATACAGAGGGCTACAAGTTGGATAAATGTTTGCCAAGAGATACTTTACTGAAAGATGTTTTACTCGGGTTAGGGTTTCTTTTTCTTTTCCATTTCTATGCTTTAAGAGGATCAATGGTGGTTTCTTTAATCAGAGATTTAATGGAATCTTCAGCAAATACATACATACATATATACATACATACATACATACATATCTAACTATGTATGTTGGTAGTTCTTATCCGTCGAAGGTTTTCTTTAAATTTGTGCAAGTTCCCATTGTAAAAATCTTAAGGTAGCGTGTGTGAGGAGGAAAGTTGATGGATTAAAAATGATAAGCAATCAGCCATATACATAGCATAGTATGTATGCATATGCATAGATATGTATGTACATATGTAGCGTTACTTTTGTGGACCAAGCTTCCATCATCCATTGATTGTGGTGAAGTGGTGTGGAATAAAGCCCAACGAAAGGAGACTAAATTTGGCCTTATTTCATTTTCGTTTCGAAATGAAAGAAAGTTGAAATAAAGGCACTTTTTTAGTTCTGCTCCGATTTTCTCTCAAATTATTCCCACGAGAATACATATGTACATACATATGTACATATGTATGTATTTTCATATGTAGGTATAATAGAGCAGTGCGTAGCTGAGCGGATTATGAAATTTTGGAAATATGGCCGTACGGAAGTGGATTCAAAGGATTTAAGGTGTTGAAACCAATTGTGCTGTAAATCTATTCAATTAAATTCAAGTAAAAAATAAATTTTCAACAATTGAGCAATTGAGAGTAATTACATTTTCATAATTATGCTCAACCAAACTAAAAAAGTTGAATAGAGCTTCCTGCATTCCAAAATGCACTTGGAACAGTCACTATACGGAAAGCAAAGAGATCGTTCAAGATTTATTCTTGGATTTTCTGTTCTGGACACGTACAAACATAGGTAACAAAAAGATGATGGCTATATACCCTCGGATAGAGTATAAAAATATCAGCATTTACGAAAAAAAAACAAGAAATGGTTGATCTATTCGATTGATCGTATAATAGGAATGATGTTCGAAAAAAAGGAAAGTACACAAACAGCTAATGGCTAAGACAAAAAAAAAACACCCAGATTTGTATTAAGTACAAGTCGTATGTTTATAAATTATTCAGGACAGGATTGAAGTTCAAATAAAATAGTTAAAAGTCAATAGTCTAAAACTATAAGTTTGAAAATGAGGTCTAGTCAAGTGGACGTGGCATTCCATATTTTTAAGGGCTTTTAACGGATGTTATCTGCGAAATTTCATTAAAAAAATGTTTGTTTCAAAAAACGTCTTACCTATACAGTTAAGGTCAATCCTTCTAGGGGAGGATCCTGAAGTTCGGGCGAATAAAAAATCATATGGTAGGGGGGTCTATTTTCACTCCATTTAGCGTTATAGCCCGTTGAAGTGGGACACCTCCGATTTAGAGGTATAACCACTATGTATGGTATGACTTCTGAACTATTATAGCTATAAAAACGGCTTTGTACATTTTGGAGAGACAATTCAGTGAAAACTTGAGACAAATTGTAAAAACTTTGGGCCTTACTAACAACCAAATCTAGTATACGGCTTAAGTATAATCTCCACATTTTCCAAATGTGTGATTTTAATAGTCGGCTTTAGTTCTAGTATGGAGCTAAATTTTAATGTACAGAAAGCCATGTTTAATTTTACAAATATGTCATTAAAGACCAGAGTAATGCCAATGTAATAAATTAATAGTACGACCAATAATAAAAAGGATTAGATTTGGTATCTAGAATACTAAAATTATGCATAAAATGGTAAATGAATTTAGCTGAAACTGTATAAGCGTCATTCGATTTTCATGAATTTTAAAAATTCCTTTATCTTCATTATTATTTACTGACACACTTTGCAGTAAAAATGTGTTTTTCATGAATGTTTCATTGAAACAATTAATTATTACATATGTCGTTATACAAAGTTATTGTTTGACGAAAATAATATTATATTAGAGTTTTAAAAAGAATTGTTATGCAATCCAGTTTCCATTCAGGAGGGAAAAGGGAACCAACAAAGAGTATTAACTTCAGTGCATTGGTATCACCTCTTTATATGTATAAATAAGCGAAGAAAACAATCTCAACTGATTTTGTTTTTTTTTTTTCGACTTTCGAATGTCAAGTGTGTAGGCGTCTCCTGATATTGGTATATAAAATAAACATTTAATTCAATTTTAAATTATAACCACTGTCCTAATAGCACCATGGAAGAAAATAAAAATTCAAATTCAAATGCAAATTTGAAACGTCAAAACGATGTTGTGTAGAAGATTCAATGAAAATGTAGTAAATTCTTGGAAAGAGCCAAGTTTAAGTAAAAGCCGACCATTAAAACATTATTAGTACACTTTAGACTTAAGTGTGTATTAATATTTAAGTCGACACCTTCTTTAAGTCACGACTAATGATTCGTTGTTAGTAAGGCCCAATATATGTTGACTGGTTACCAGCAACTTTGCAACTAAATTGCGAGTATCTCTGGATGCTTAGGGCTTCTGTACATGTTCTTCCACTGTAATTGTTCAGATGAAATCTAGAATTGTATCCCGTCTGTTGTTTGTTAAGCTGTTTTTGGGCGCACAGTGACCTTTAGAATAATATTTTAATATTTATTATAATTTATTTGGTTCATAATATACAATGTGTTATCGCACAATTTACACAAGTCGAGATGCAGAGATTTAAAAAATCTATATCTTTCTATTGGAAAATTATCTTAAGTACGAATGTATGTATGAAGAAAAACTATAAAAAATAAAACATATTTTGAGGAAACGAACGTCAAAAGCCTCAAATTAAAGAAAAAAAAATTAATATTAAAAAAATTAATAATAAATAACAGTAGATTAATTAATAATTAACTTAATGTTATATTAATTGAAAGTATATATATAATAAATTAGATTAACAAAGATTTAAATAAATAAATTAACACAAAAAAAAAATAATTAAATAAATTAAGTATTATTATAATTAAGATCATATTCACTTAACAAGCGAACCAGTTTACAGATTAATAAACTAACAAACAATTAAATCAATAGATAAATAAACTAGCAAACAAATAAATAAATTAATAAATAAATAAATTAAGAAATAAATTAATTAACAAATAAATTAATTAACAGATATATAAATAAACAAACAGAGAATAGAAAAATAAGTAGATACATAGTTTAACATTGAGTTCAGATATTAGTATGATATAGCGTATTTAATTGATTTATTATTAAATGTATCAATAAGTTTCCGAATTCTGAAGGAGATCAATTCAACATTAGCTTTTGTATGTAGAGTGATGCCAGGGAAGATTTAGCATAATTTTTAATAATTCGTTCTGAGAGATTGGCAACTTTTTTATGTGACAATCTGCACAATCACCCCAAACTTGGCATCCGTACAATAGAATACCTTCGAAAATCGTTTCCTGTATTATTATTTTGTTTGCTTTGGATAGTGAAGATTTCCTATTTATGAACGGATATAACATTCTTATAGCTATGTTCATTTTGTTTAGTGTTTGCGTAATATATATGTTTTTTAAATGTCAATTTTCAGTCAAGATGTATACCCGGTATTTTACAGATGGCTTCCATGCTAAAGAATGTCTTTGTATTATAAATTGATTAGCCGGAAGAAACAAGCGTTTCTTTTTCGTGTAAAAAAGATAGCTTGTATTTTTTCTGCATTTAGCTTTATTTTCCCCTTGGTATTAGTAACTTTACAGTATTTCAACTGCATTTTTTTAAATTCGTCTCAATGTTAACACCGAACTCATGCGATGAAAGTATTACCGTATCGTCAGCATAAATTGCTGCTTAACATTGGGGAAAAGTGATCTTTAGAAGATCACTTCTTAACTGCAACAAATATGTACATATGTACTTATATATGTACATTTGTAAATACGTATTGAATAATTTTTCTAGAAAATTATAAACTGTTAAAATTTAAAGTAAACGCATATAGTCAGTCGCTTCACTTTCCTTTCTTTTTCTTTCAACTAGAACACAATTGGGTATTTTATGTGCGGTTTGGCTCAGCAGTATACTGGCAGACTAGATGAATGCTCTCAGATATTTGTAAGATATCAGAGGCATTCTTGCCGTCCATCAGTAGAAAAGACTATACACAACTTATTGCCATTTGAACAGGACACTCCACTTTTGTTAACGTTTTCAATTTGCTAGGATTAAGTAACACTACAGTGTGCAGCGCATGAGGTGACCATACCTCAGAGAATTCCTTTTTTTAATTGTCTTGCCTTTCTTCGTATAAGGTGTCAGATGTACGGTTCTGGTGTAGTGACTTTTGATACTGTGGCATCTTCTCGGTTTTCTGTGAAATTTAAACAAAATGAATAAGAGGTGCTTTGAACAACTTACATCACAAGTAAAGTCAGAAAAAATTCTGAAATCCCATGTGGTTTTAAGGCCTGAACTCCAAATAGCTATCTGACTGCGTTCTTTTTCTCGAGTGCTGGAAAAGGTTTCGTAAATCACTGCTCGCAAAAATGCTAGAAAATGCTTGGGTTCGAACACGACTGCTCTAAATTCTTTGAAGGTTTTGGATCTTACCACTATACACAGAATGGAATTTTGTGATGCTTAAATGGGTATCCATTAGAGTTAGCGCTCCTTAGGTGTTGAACACAAATAGAAGAAAACCTCAACCGATTGTGCATTGTGCATTGTGCAATTGGAGGCAGTTAATTAAGGTCCGGGCTAACTGGAAGGAACAGTAGTGCCACCTAAGAAAGTAAACAAAGGTAGAGTAGTGAATAATTCCTCCAGTGTCGCTGTAAACTTGCACAGATATTTTCTCACGCCGATACAGCCCATGCTACACACAGGCCATCATCTGCTTGCCGAGAAGATGAATATATTTGTTTTCTTATGCAGTTTCGACTTTTCCCGATTAAAGTTTTGTCTTTTCGAAAATTACCTTTCAGAATTCAATCTTTTGGAAACAGCTTGAACTGTAGGGGACTTTGATTTGTGGTAAAAGTATTGAATGGTTATCAGAAGCTAGCCATTGGATTGTATATGTAAAAAAAAATAGTGCAGTCAAACAATAGCTATTCCTGCAAAAAGTAGATACTAAACGCAGTTGATTTTGAAATTTTTCGAAAATCACAATAGAAGTCAGTGAACTAACTTACAGTATTAGCCGTAATAATAAAGTAAAGACCGTCGACACAACAGTGTGCAGCGGAGTATATCCAGTCTTACACAGCACTTTTCAAATATACTCGTCGAAATAATCAACCCTGTGTATTGTATCGGTCACCTAATCTTATCTTTGATGCGCAGCCTTCTGTTCTTATCAGTTTACCTACAATATGTACATACATACATATAATGTTATTTTCAGTCAGGGACTTACATATGTAAGTCCTTCAATTTAAGTGTTGCCTTTTGGGCTTTGCTTGCTGTGTAAATACTATGTAAATAGATCGTTCACATCACATCTTTCTGTTCAAAATACATTTGTATGGACATGTGTACATTTGTAATAGATTATGGTTTTCTCTTTTGTGTTTGAAAAGGAAAGAACGTTTACTGCTAAAAATATTGTTTTTTTTTTTTTTGAAAAAATGCTCATACATACATAGAGCTGAGATTAAATAAAAAAATATACCTATATCTGTAGTTATCTGCACCGAGGCCAAAGTTTCTGCAACCTTTGATTCATGGTCGAAAATTTACACTAATCGGTGTTGCAAAGTCACGATAACCGCTTGTCAAATCTACATACATACATAAATATACACATGTATGTAATGCATATTAATTACAAAATCAATTCTCAGGCGAAACGGGTTCTCCCCCTTTTCGTCACATGTCTGTACATATGTTAGCAAGGTCGCCTTCGTTTCTTAATACATAGTACATATGAATTGATACTACGGTTTCAAAGATTTTTATATATGTATGTACATAATCAAATAAACATACATACGTAAGTATATTATGTATGAATGTGTATCAAAGTGCTGTCTTATATCATTGTATATGAAACTTTTAGTTTTATATACAATGCTTATATGCAAGAGATGCCAATGCTCTCCCTTCTATAATTATTATTGTAATATCAATCTTTTCGCATTGCTTCACCCTCCCCTTTGTATATGTATGTTGATTTGATTTGGCAACCCTGACATTCCATCTCGCACGCTAGCTATATTTGAGATTTCTCTAAAAAAAAAAAAAAAACATTTTTTTCTGCACTGTCGACCTCAATTAGCAGCAACAACAACAACGCCAAAAGCCATTAACTACACAGTAAGCAAGCAAATAAGAAAACCAAGAAAAAAAAAAAACCTGTATTATGTTTATTATTTATAAATAATAACTGTAGTAGTTGGAAGAAATTGTGTTTCTCTTCTTCTCTCAGATTTTCTAAGCTTTCAAATTTACAGCTAGTACGTGCTTGTTTCTAGTTTTTCTCAGATTTCTTTCGCCGATTAAGAGTACATAATGTAAAGTGGAACAAAAAAAAAATAACAATAATAATAATAAAACCACTACATACTTTAGTAAATAAGGTGTACATACACGGACAAACCGCACATTTCGTGTCGCAATTCAGAGGGGCGGAGGAGAGCAACATGGCTCAACTTTGTTGCCCCGAACACGCACACGAAAAGAAGAATTCTTATTATTATACATATGTACATAAATATGTATGTATTACGTTCGGTATTTGAATAGCAAAGCAATAAGGGATTTACACAGGTACCTACTAAAATAATTTACAGATAACAGTGTGGCAGGTAATTTCCAAAGGGCACTTGAAGATAAGTTTGTTTTTTGTTTTTTTTTTTCTTTTGAGTTATCTATCAACAAATTTATTGTATGTAGATATTTGGAAGCAATTAGACGTGGAATGGATTTTTGAAATTTATTAATGTACATAATTTTGTGAAAATGTTATTTATCTTCACGACAGACTGTGGGAAAGTATGTTCGTTTCATGAGTTTTTTTAATAATTACATTTTTCATAGTTTGTATCGAATTTGGGTAAATCCTTTTGTAGATGGTTGCCATTAAGACAATTCAACATTTTTTAGTTACCTATTGTAATTATATCCATCAGAGTTTGAGGGACATTCAGTTAATTTGCGCTACTGTACAGCTGTTACAAAGTCTATGGAACAGGTTCTTATTACATATTTTAAGCTTGAGTTTAACCACGTTCGCCTTTGCAATTCGTGCAGCTAAAGTTAACTTAAAATAATATTTTCGGGTTAATGCTCAAGAAATTATGAAACTATGACGTATCACACTGAGAATTGAAAGTATCAACAAAGTGTTTGTCTCACATATCCAGTTTCATTTGTATACATACATACATACATACTATATACAGTCATTTAATATTAAAATAGGACTCCAGACGAGTCCGAAATTTATAGAGCATGATCTGTCAAAAATAAGTCAAACTGAATATTTTAAGTATTGCAGTTCAACAATTTTTTTTAGTTATTTGGCAAGTGGAAGACTTTCTAGCATCTAATAATTTGGGAACCATCATAAACTTTGTTGAGTTTATCCTGAATGGGGGCACCTCTTAGACTGTCTGCTATTCCTCATGTTCTCATATCGCATCATTCTCATTTCTGCCGTGGATAATTTATTCTTGATCCATGCCAATTTGACGATACCATCGTTCCATACATTAAGCTTCGTTTCCAGTTCAGTTTTATCTCCAATGAGGATAATATATTTTATGGCATTACCAGATGGGTGTCAGATGTTATACATATGTATATGTCCATACATATGTATGTACATAAATAGTTCATAGCCAGACTAAACACCATCCTTTTTCCTTAAATTTTGAGCTAGGAGGAGAATG
The DNA here is from genome assembly GCA_905220385.1 of Xylota sylvarum. NCBI lineage: Eukaryota > Metazoa > Arthropoda > Insecta > Diptera > Syrphidae > Xylota > Xylota sylvarum. Next base: position 89,660,721 of record LR999957.1, on the reverse strand, counting down.
CAATTTAATAACTGAGCAAGTACAAGTGTAAACATTTTTGAAAACCGACCATTACTAAAACTTCATAATAGGTCTGTTCCTTTACTTTCTGCACCAAAAATCGTAAAGTCACAAATTTCTAATGCCCAAATCACAATGTCGCGTGGGTGCGTCCGTTTCGTCCTTTGCAGGTACTTTACGATATGAATTGTCACAAAGGACGCACGCAAAATTTGCAAAACGAATTGTTGCTTTCCGGCAGTTGCAAGGAGGTTAGGAAGCTGACAAAATATAATGTTGTTTCCTCAAATTTCCCATACACAAATTCGTCGCAGAAAAAAGAGTAGAATATTCCACCTTTTTTTATTTTTATTTTATTTACAAATATACATAAATCTGACAAATATCTAGTTCATTCTCTGGGTTTTCTCCCAGTGGTTCCGCAGGACCTCTCTTCGTCGTCGTTGTCAACGCCGCCGCTTTCTTAATAAATAAGTCCAGTGGCAGAATACCTAGGATCACTTTCATTGCGCATGTTGGTGTCGTTCGTATTGCACCGCCTCGGCGATCCCTAAACATGCCAGACGTTGGACCCTATCTAACTGCTTCTTTACAGTTTGCTTTATGGGTGGCTTTTTGCCACCATATAACTGACGCATACGTGATAATCGGTCTACAAACTTGTATGTATTGATTTGTAGTCATTGTTTGATCGACTACATATTTTAGACCTGGTCCTTCAGAGGAGATATAGCTCCCGATCATGCCGGAGGACACGTAGTCTTCGGAGTAACGTTCATAAGGCCTTTTGCATATGAATATTACTGACTCAGATGAAGGAATGAAAAGTGGGAAAAGAGTCTTAATTTGAACTATTTTCCTGATAATTTAGTGATGGTCTAGCCCAAATGATTCGCTGGTTCTCATTTTGGTGTAAAAGAACTCGCCACTTTTCAAATCAGAAAAAATTTCGGCTTTTTTTTGTGCAAAAATTTATTTTTTTAAACAATTTTCTATGAAAATATGTTATTTATTTAATACCTATTATAACAACGACAAAATAACAAAATAATTCTTTCGTAAAAAATCACGATGCAGTGTCAATTATTATTTCATACCCACGTATGACACACTAAACTGGATTGTACGAATCTTATTGAATCCAATTCGAACTACTTGCTATGCCTTCAAGCATATAGTTATAGTGGTCTCCATCCATATATTCACAGACAGTCAAGCACTACTTAAGGTTCCCTCTTGATTTACTCAAAATCTGTTTTATACAGCAAAAGTCCTGGCTATCCAATGAAATGAACCTAGAATTGGCCATTAGGTAGCTAGAAAGCGACCTAAACCATTTTAATTGGTTAAGAGAGCACTGGGCCTATCCTGCTAAAATAATATTCAAGCACTCAGTTAGACTAAAACATTCATCTGTATCATCAAGATGTGCTTATATTTAGTGGAAGAGATGATTTTTGGTCTTCCTCGCTGGTGCATATTCTTTTTCTGATAGGTATAGCACCCAGAATTAGACCAGTAAAGGTCACATAAGAAGAACTGCCTTCAGAGCCAGCAGGCTTTTATTACATAGCCCTGGAAATTATTGCTCCTAAGTGCAAACTTCGTGGATAGTTTCCTCCTCTTCTTCCTCCACGCAGCTTCTACATTAGCGAGAAGTCACAGTCTAATGGCGTGCCTACCGATAATGCAGTGTCCCGTAATGACAATTAATATCATTGCCATGAGCGACCTTTTCTGTCTAATCAGACAGTTCGAGCGTTTCTGATCCAGCTTGGGCCAGATCTATCTAGTAATGAGGCACATAGTGCTATTGGCCCATGTACGATTGGTTAAGTTCACAGCATTGAGATCGATAGTGAGATATAGAAATTTCTAGAATGTCTTTGTCAGCCGGTATCCAAATTAAGTAAATGTTGAATTTTTTAGCCATTTCGTTAAGAGACAGGCGACAATTTAGGGTTTTAAGTTAATTGTGAAAGATTCCAGAGATTTGATTTGATCGCGACTTGAGTGTCAGTAAAAATGGTGATAACCATATTAGATATCACATTGTAGTTCAACCACGTTTCCGCCTGGAAGACGCTACATTGATTGAGAAGGCGGAAAGATATGTACCTATATATATTTAAATCGTTAGGGAACACTCCAGTTCTCTTTTTGATCCATCTATAAAGAAGCATATCTCATGTTTTTAACCCCGGATTCTCCTTTCAATCAACTCTGGAGGAAATACGTGTATCAAAGTTCTTATCAAACAGAAGCTGTGGATGTATGTAGTTGGTGTGTAGCGGAAGGAATTCAAGATCATTAAGAATAGAGGAGTGTCCAGTACTTAGACTAAACCATTGCGATATGGGCTCCAAATTCTCAGATAGCCAGGCAGCACTTAAAGCGTACATTTTCTTGCCAGACATAGCAGGGTGAAACTTGAAGGGATTTCTGGTTATCAAGGAAACAACAAATCGGCAGATGAACTAACTAGAGCTGACTCAAAATTTGCGTTCATAGGACCTGGGCTGCCACCATGCAAAAAAATATAAATACAAATTTTTGGCGCAACAGGTCCATGGGACCCAGGCCTATCTTCTCACAACCATTCGTGTTGTGCGTGTTAAATTCTTCACATGATTGGAAGAGGCCTACTGTTTAATGCCGGATCAGAACGGCAATTTTGAGAAGTTTTTTCATGACAGCCACCACGCACCGCGCTGATTAATGATTGAGAGCACAAACTTCGTCTGGTTCAGTGGGAAAATATCCCGGTGCTGAGACAATCTAAATGATTAATCATGCCTTGTCCCTACAAGGAAATCCTTAATCTAGACAAGGATAGTATTAGAAAGCTGGTGAGCTATCTCACAGCCCACTGTTGCCTGAAGTATCACCTTAACAAATTTAATCTGTCTTCAGATGCGGAATGTATGTTCTGTTCGGAAGATGACGAATCATCCGAGTACATACTTTGTGAATGCCCAACATTACATTGCTTAAGGAGACGTATCTTCCATTGGGAAATATGTTCGTCAGTTGAGTTGAGAAATTCTGCTACGAAAAACACAGTATCCTTTATTAGAAGGTGGTACGTCTCTTAGACTAAACTTACCCTAATGATGCAGTGTCAGCCATATAGACAAGGGTCTACATAAAAAAGGGCTTCAAAGGAAAGACTGCACGAGCATACCACTGATAGGTATCTAAAGATGGCAAGTGGAACAAAATCGGTTGTACCTGGCCAAGAGAAGTTAGGTGAAAGGCTTATTTCAAAGCCGTCCACCAGACGATCATGCCATGCATGGCTGTAGTCACCATTTATTTCCTATTGCTGTCTTATAGCCGAAAACAGTATAGTCAATATAGCCTGGCTTGCTTGGATATTGGGTTTCCACCTTATCAAGTATGAGACCCAAATATTCTTCTTTGATAACATCTTCGGATGTGTGTACTTATTCGGAATACGAGACCAGAATTTGAATGACTTAAACCACATATCAAGCATTAAATGTGACCACAGAATTGTTAGCCTAATCGAGATGGGGTGTGGTATTGTTTCTATGATCGCTGTCTGAGTACATATAAGTACATATACATATGTATATGTAAGATTAAGCTAGATAATAGTCGTATACATTCACCAAATACCCAAAAATATATTTTTAGATATTCAGGAAATAAAAATATTCACACGAATCAAAGCGATAAGAAGTAATGCGTTTCACATCAAAAATTTGACCGCCACGCAAGAAGAAAAACACTTCCGGTGAAATTCACACACACAATTTACGTCAAAAGCGTGATAAAAGTGATAATTTCATCGAATCAAATCTACTCATTCTCGTCTTTTATACATCTCTAGTATAAAAGACATCCATCCTTAAGTAATTGGAAATTATTTTAAAAAAACAAGAAGTTGGATTAAGCGCAGACGAAATTGAGTGTGAAACGAATAATAATAATAAAAAAAAAAAAAACATGCTAATGACTCAGTCATTCTGTAAACAAATCATCGTGAGACTATTTACAAAGTAAATTAAGTGCCTCCTATGTAAACAATAAGACCGATGCATGGTGAGATGGTCAGTGGTGCAATGGTCAAAAGAGAGCCAACCAAGAAAGGACGACCATATTTTCATTGGTGTTTATTTAGAGGGGCCATATTGTATTATATTGGTTCTGATGTGTAAGCTTATATGAGTTTAACGCTAATAGAGTTACTCATGAGACAATCTATAATTTTCTTTCAATGAACATAAACATTATCTGCAGGACTTGAGTCATTTGAGAAGAGTCTGTTATTGTGGATGAAGAGATACTAAATACCAATTAAAATTGGCATAGTTTATAACGGAATGGTCACACCACACTTGGTTTGTGGCAGAAGTGGGAATCAAGACTCGCACTTAGATTCCTTAAAGACTGTCCACTTTAGCCCCCCAAAAATATATTCTTTCTGGAATTCTAAATTAATGCATTAAACTGTTGTTCTTTTTTCACTGCAACCATAACTACATACAGTCAGTCACGAAAGTCTACATACAGTGCTGAAAAGTGCTAAATTTGAATTGATAGACAAAATTTCAATTTTGTTTTTTATTAAATAACATTATTATTGTTTAAAAAAATTATTCAAAACAAAAACAAATCATATCCTTACAATAATTCAAAGAAAACAAGAAAAAGCCAAAAATTCAATTTAAATTTAGCACTTTTCAGCGCTGTATGTAGACTTTCGTGACTGAGTGTATTATTAAGTTAGAGCAACCCTTTATCTATTACTAGTATACCAAACAAAAATTGGTAATTATTGTTGTATACTTCATATGTATATGTAAGACCTTTGTTTTAAGAATAGAGTTTTCGTGGTTGTCTTTGACGAATCTACCTTCGTTGTATGTACTTCAATTCGTCTATTAGGACTTTTAATAAGATATTTCTTCTTTTCTATTTCAGATCATCAAACATTTCTAGATACTTTAAGAATCTTCAAAAAAATATTCGGAAAATATAAAGAAGTTGCAAGACATGTATGATTGAGGTGAGTGCATTTAAACATTTTATTCTAAAAGTATATCTATTACGAACCAGTAAAGGCCGTTCATAAACATTCTTATCTGGTTTTCTGTTGGTAGTACATATATATGTATGTACATACGTTCCCGTCTTAAGTGCTACTGGAAAATCTTTTAAATTAAATCTTGACAGGGCTTTGCTCATGTCTTTATTGTCTGCAAATTAAGTTAAATGTCGGCACGTCCTTGTCTATCCGTTTTACATGATCCAAGAACCCAGTCGTCTTAGTCGTTGTACTTTAACTCTTCTGACTATGTCGATAAAGCTCTGTAGCTCGCACAGCTACAACAACAGGTTGTATCTTCTTCTCCACCCACCGTGCAGATAAGTATTTTTCTCTCAAAGCAACCGGAAGCCCTTTATCCACTCTTGATATATTCCATGCCTCTGCACCATAGAGCAGGACTGGGTCTTGTATAAGGTCACTACACCTAGTTGTTCAAGAGAGGGCTTTGCTACTCAATTGCCTTCTTTGTACAAAAAAAATCAACCATTGGTAAAAGTTTATTTTTCATTTGATCTCAGCGCTGGTGTCGTTGCCTTGACTGGACGGCGAAAGTCCTTAACTACGTCAAAGTCATATCTGTCGAGGGTGACATTCTGTCCGAGACGTGTCGGTGTTGTATGTGCTTTTATGTTAACAGAATATACTTTAAGCGTCAACCTAGTATCTTAGCCTTTTCCGTTGCAATACTCACAAAATCACTACATCCTATGCATGTATGTATCAGTTGGACCAACTTTTGATAGATAGTCCCTCTGATGTCGTCGTGTGAATTCAGTACAATTCTTTCTAGAATGATGTTGAAGAAATCGTGCGTCGCCTTATCTAAATCCTTTTTTAACATCATCAAATGTATCGGTGAGTTCTTCTTTTACGACCTTGATGGATTAGCGTGAGATCCATTGTCATCCAACAACAGCCGGATGGATTTGGTAAGGAAGCAAAAGCTGTACATAGCTCTGTATAGCTCGTTTGTATAAATGCTGTCATAGGTGGACTTGAAGTCGATAAAAAGTGGTGCCGTAGGACCGGCATAGGACACTCTGTCGGAAAAACTCCTTCACAGTAATTCTGTGTCTGTGATTCTGTGATTTTTTGGATATCCGCATCCCTACTTTGGCTACAATAAGATAGTGGTCCGAGTCGCTCCTCAGTCGGAGATCCATCATACTACAGGATTGGCTTGCAACTTGATCAAACTGTTTGACGGTTTTCTGATCAGAAGACCGCCAAGTCTTCTAGTAAATATTCTAATGTGGGAACCACGTACTAATTACGACAAGAATTTGGTGTCATCAAAAGTTTTCCACAGATAGGCGTCAAATATGCCCTCCCTTCCAAGCTTTTGCAATTTTAACATCATATGTACGGCATTCCTATAGAAGGTATCTTTGGTGCCGTTATCTTTCTTCCACTTCCATCCACGATAGCTTGATCCTTAAAACGGTGGTTCGGTCTTCCTTGTCGTCTCGAACCTGGCGACTGTGATTCGAAGATCCTCTTTGCTGGATCATTATTGTCCATTCGCTCGATGTGGCCTAGCAACTACATCCACATCTTGGTACAGCGCATAGAGTTCGCGGTTGTATCTTCTTCTCGCCCTTATCGCATACGCGACCGAATATCTGACGAAGAATTTTTCTCTCGAAAGTGTTCAATATCTGCTCTGCTTTCCTGTCTATCGTCCAACACTCGGCTCCATACAGCAGAACTGGCAGGATCAAAGTTTTGTAGAGCATACCTTTCGTCTTGCGAGTCAGGAGTTTTGACCCCATTTGTTTCGCCAAACCGAAGTAGCAGCGGTTTCCTAGGGTAAGCCTTAGTCAAATCTCCACTAAGATGTCATTCGTAGAGTTGGTATTTACTCCGAGGTAGGTAAACTCCTTAACCACTTCAAAGTTACTGTTGCCAACAGTGACGTTTTGTTCTAGGCGGTGGACAGATGCTTCTTTGTTTGTTGACAACATGTACTTGGTTTTGCTCTCATTTACTTCAAGGCCAACTCGTTTCGCCTGTTCTTCAATTGCCGTAAATGCCTGTAACATGACGCACTGGGAGCGACCGATGATGTCGATGTCGTTTGCGTATCCCAGCAGCTGGACAGATTTTTTAAAGATAGTGCCTTCCGTGTTCACACCTGCCATGTGCACTATCTGTTCCAACACAAGATGGAAGAAGTCACATGATAGCGCATCTCCAGCGGCGTTTTCCAGCGGCACGCGGCATAGCTGGATCAGTATAGCCGGCATTCCGAATTCGGCCATCGCCTTGTAGAGCTCAAGACGATGAATGCTATCATATGCGGCTTTAAAGTCGATGAAGAGATGGTGAGTCTCGACTTGAAATTCGTTGGTCTTGGATCTGCCTTATTGTGAAAATTTAGTCGTTCGTCGATCTGCCGGGCCGGAAGCCACACTGGTACGTGCCGATTAGTGTGCTGCAGAAAGGCTTCAGACGTTCACATAGAACGTTGGATAGGATCTTATATGCGACATTAAGCAGGGATATGCCTGGGTAGTTCTTACAAGACATAGCCTTTGTTGAAGATGGGGCATATAGAGCTGATAGTACAGTCATCAGGCATGACTTCATCCACCCATACTTGGTTGATGATGGTGCTTGGTGGTGCTTGCACCCTACCAAGTTTGAAAAACTCTGCTGGTAGACCATCAGAGTCGGCGGCCTTGTTGTTCTTCAGCTTTTTGATAGCTGAGCCGACCTCTTCAAAACTGGGAGGGGGATGGGTTCTTCATTGAATGGATGCGGGTTCTCTTCTTGTCCTGTCACTCCCTCTACCTGATACCCATTAAGTAGCTGCTGGAAGTGCTGAAACACATCTACTATTCCCTGTGCTTCGGTGACTAGGTTTCCTTCACTGTTTTGAAGAGCCTGCGTTCCGGTCTTGAAGCCAGCTGCCAGTTGCTTGGCTTTTCCAAAAAACATCCGGGTGTTGCTGTGAGCCTTTTTCTTCTTACGCAGGATCTTCTTTTTCTGTTCGATACTCTTCTCTCGCTGCCCTTGTTTTGCGCTGCAACGCTTGCATGTGTGCATTTTCTGTCACCTTTTTCCGAAGCACGCATTCATCATCATACCAAGGGCTTTTTGGGTGGTGGCTGGTAGCCTATAGTGGTCTCTGCTACCCCTTTGATGATGTCGCGATACTGGTTCCACAGATTGTTGACGTTTGTGGATGGTGAATGCACATCGGAGAGTCCCTCGCTCAGGCGCTCTCTGTAGGCTCTGGCTACTCCAGTCGTGCTAAGGCTTCTTTTTCTGGCCGGTTTGCAGCTTCTTCTCGTTGGATAGTCTGAATTTAGCTGCTACAAGAAAATGGTCAGAGTCGACGATTGCCCCTCTGAAAGTTTCCTACAGCATCGAGCCATCTGTCATATAGCTTACCAGTTTAAAATCTTCCTTTTCGGCAGAGGACCATGAGCAAACACACCATTTTTCCATCCTTTTTTCTAATTATAGGGTAGCTTGTTTCATACGCATCCTTCATGGCTCTTGAAATATCCTCCACTGTGTTTTCTAAATTAAGACAGTGAACTAGAGCTTTTCTAATTTCAATATGCTCCAGATTGTCTTCTGGTGTATCTGAAAAATTGTCCACTTTATTTTCCTTGGTTTCCTTGTTGAATACCTACATATGTATGTATGTACATGGCTTAACTAAGTTGAACACATAGATATTGCTCACTCGATTCTCGACTACTTAGCGTAAGTTACTTCCTATCTAAGCTATTGCAATACTGGTTTGTCCCCAGCGATGATAATGGTCAGCAGGTTGCTTCTTCAGTGAAATCGGCTTGAAACTTTTTGGGAATTCAAGTATGTACACTCCCAGTGGGGAGCGTCTGGGAAATTTAATTTCCCTATGAACCATTTTTAGCCAGAATTGTCTTTTTTACCGCCTCCCACGGCTGAATTATATTTCACAGAATATGCGGTCTAGTAATGACTAAACTAAAGTCAACGAGAAAGAGGGGAACGTCTGACCTTAGATGTATGTATGTAACTTATAGCAGCTAAGGTGAGAGTTTACCTCGACAAAACTAAGTCATATAAGACTTCATAAAATTCTTATTAATAACATGTAAAAGGCAATTGCGTGGAAATACACAATTACTTTTTCACGCACTGGGTTGTGAGCATTAGATTTACGAATACATTCTTTATTTCGGATGGCCATCCTACTTACTTATGAATTCTCCTGTCCGAAGTCCAAAAATCGATGAAATTCAAAACTGTACATATGTATTTACATAAATACATACATATGTATGTACATACATACCCGCACGTGACTCTATGTACAAGAATCGTTTTCCCACTTTGTAGTTTTCTCATTGTCGACCCCAAAAATGGAAGTATCTAACTTCAATGCGGCTATTTATAGCCACACTTATGGGAATAAACAAATATAAATAGGTATGTATAAGTACATATGTACACACAAAAACAGAGCGCAGCTTAAAAATATAGCTATGCAGTTATGTATGTACATATGTATATTTGAAATAAAAAATCAAAATGCATGAATGCACATAAATTGTACAATCCACGGTCGTGGTATATACATATCTACGCACATAGCACAACTTAGCAGTAGCATGTGTAGATAGATTTGTACCTATTCATCTATAAGTTTGTATGTACACTACGTTCTCTATGTCAAAATGACGTAACGCTGTTTATACGCAATTTTATATTCACATATTTCATCGTTTTTGCTTTTTTTTTTTTTTGTTGTTGCTGCTGTGTCGTATGAGAAAGTTTCTTTCTCAATACACCATTAGAATCTCAAATATTTAGAGTATCTATGAAAATAGCTATATATAGATACACACCTGATTCGCATCCATGTGAACGTATAGCTAGTTGAAGTCAGTCACGATTCTCTTTGGGTATCAACTCCTTACCATACCTTACCGCTCCATCGGCCATCACCTTACAATTCCCTTCCATGCCGCTGTGTCCTGGGTGAAAAGATCTGAAAAGGTATTTCTGTGGGGATACATACAACACTGTATATATGTATGTAGTTACAAATAAAGTTGGTTATGTATCTCAGTGGTAAGAGATGGAAAAAAAATATTTACACGAACAACAACAACAAAAACAACATGTATCTGGGAAATTAGAGTGTTGTTTCTTGGGTTTATTTTTTCGCAGAAACTTTTTTTTTCTTCTGCCGAACACGAACGTTCCTTTTTTCGAACTCTCATTACGTACATACATATGTATATAAGATTTATTCGTGTCTATATATATATGCATGGATATGGATGTACATACATACATACATATACAGAGGGCTACAAGTTGGGTAAATGTTTGCCAAGAGATACTTTACTGAAAGATGTTTTACTCTGGTTAGGGTTTCTTTTTCTTTTCCATTTCTATGGTTTAAGAGGATCAATGGTGGTTTCTTTAATCAGAGATTTAATGGAATCTTCAGCAAATACATACATACATATATACATACATACATACATACATATCTAACTATGTATGTTGGTAGTTCTTATCCGTCGAAGGTTTTCTTTAAATTTGTGCAAGTTCCCATTGTAAAAATCTTAAGGTAGCGTGTGTGAGGAGGAAATTTAATGGATTAAAAATGATAAGCAATCAGCCATATACATAGCATAGTATGTATGCATATGCATAGATATGTATGTACATATGTAGCGTTACTTTTGTGGACCAAGCTTCCATCATCCATTGATTGTGGTGAAGTGGTGTGGAATAAAGCCCAACGAAAGGAGACTAAATTTGGCCTTATTTCATTTTCGTTTCGAAATGAAAGAAAGTTGAAATAAAGGCACTTTTTTAGTTCTGCTCCGATTTTCTCTCAAATTATTCCCACGAGAATACATATGTACATACATATGTACATATGTATGTATTTTCATATGTAGGTATAATAGAGCAGTGCGTAGCTGAGCGGATTATGAAATTTTGGAAATATGGCCGTACGGAAGTGGATTCAAAGGATTTAAGGTGTTGAAACCAATTGTGCTATAAACCTATCAAGTAAAAAATAAATTTTCAACTTCGAAAAAGATCCGCTCGCAATTGAGAGTAATTACATTTTCATAATTATGCTCAACCAAACTAAAAAAGTTGAATAGAGCTTCCTGCATTCCAAAATGCACTTGGAACAGTCACTATACGAAAGCAAAGAGATCGTTCAAGATTTACATATTCTTTGATTTTCTGTTATGGACACGTACAAACATAGGTAACAAAAAGATAATGGCAATATACCCTCGGATAGAGTATAAAAATATCAGCATTTACGAAAAAAAAAACAAGAAATGGTTGATCTATTCGATTGAGGATTAGTATAATAGGAATGATGTTCGAAAAAAAGGAAAATGCACAAACAGCTAATGGCTAAGACAAAAAAAAAAACACCCAGATTTGCAGTTCATGAAAGAATTAAGTACAAGTCGTATGTTTATAAATTATTCAGGACAGGATTGAAGTTCAAATAAAATAGTTAAAAGTCAATAATCTAAAACTATAAGTTAGAAAATGAGGTCTAGTAAAGTGGACGTGGCATTCCATATTTTTAAGGGCTTTTAACGGATGTTATCTGCGAAATTTCATTAAAAAAATGTTTGTTTCAAAAAACGTCTTACCTATACAGTTAAGAAGGTCAATCCTTTTTAGGGGAGGATCCTGAAGTTCGGGCGAACAAAAAATCGTATGCTAGGGGGGGTCTATTTTCACTCCATTTAGCGTTATAGCCCGTTGAAGTGGGACACCTTCGATTTAGAGGTATAACCACTATGTATGGTATGACTTCTGAACTATTATAGCTATAAAAACGGCTTTGTACATTTTGGAGAGACAATTCAGTGAAAACTTGAGACAAATTGTAAAAACTTTGGGCCTTACTAACAACCAAATCTAGTATACGGCTTAAGTATAATCTCCACATTTTCCAAATGTGTGATTTTAATAGTCGGCTTTAGTTCTAGTATGGAGCTAAATTTTAATGTACAGAAAGCCATGTTTAATTTTACAAATATGTCATTAAAGACCAGAGTAATGCCAATGTAATAAATTAATAGTACGACCAATAATAAAAAGGATTAGATTTGGTATCTAGAATACTAAAATTATGCATAAAATGGTAAATGAATTTAGCTGAAACTGTATAAGCGTCATTCGATTTTCATGAATTTTAAAAATTCCTTTATCTTCATTACTATTTACTGAAATACTTTACAGTACAAATGTGTTTTTCATGAAAGTTTCATTGAAACAATTAATTACTACATATTTCGTTATACAAAGTTATTGTTTGATGAAAATAATATTGTATTAGAGTTTTAAAAAGAATTGTTATGCAATCCAGTTTCCATTCAGGAGGGAAAAGGGAACCAACAAAGAGTATTAACTTCAGTGCATTGGTATCACCGCTTTATATGTATAAACAACAAGAAGAGAACAATCTCAGCTGATTTTGTTTATTTCGACTTTCGAATGCCAAGTGTGTAGGCGTCTCCTGATATTGGTATGTAAAATAAACATTCAATTTAATTTTAAATTATAACCACTGTCCTAATAGCACCATGGAAGAAAATAAAAATTCAAGTTCAAGTTCAAATATGAAACGTCAAACCAATGTTGTGTAGTAGATTCAATGAAAATGTAGTAAATTCTTTGAAAGAGCCAAGTTTAAGTAAAAGCCGAGTATTAAAACATTAGTACACTGTAGACTTAAGTGTGTATTTAATATTTAAGTCGACACCTTTTTTAAGTCACAACTAATGCTTCGTTGTTAGTAAGGCCCATAGTTTTGGTTTTTAATCGGGGGTCCGCCTTGTGTTAATATTATTTTGTCCAAATAATGTTGACAGTCACTGTACATACGATAATTTCGCGAAGAAATTAGTTTATGACACAAATACATACATAGGTGCATATCTATAACTTTATTTGTTCATTTTTAAGGGAATCAATTATAGAAATATACAAGATGAAGGCGCAAAATTTCCAGAAAATTCTTACCGGATTTATTCTCATAATTTGTTTATTTATTTATTTATTTTTTTTTATATACTTTATCACCACTTCAAAAGTAACAATAAATCCATAAACTCACCTACCTACCTGATAGTGGTAGAACTCTGTTCGCCATTACGTAAACATAACAAAAGAGAAACGACGACAGGGAGAAATATATATCCGCCGCGTAAAATCCGAAGCGGAATCTTAGTCACACACAGAGAAAATCGTACGTGTCATGGTCGAATACCCTTTCCGTTCCGCTGCGCTTGCATGAGAGTAGAGTAATATTCCGCAGTAGGAAAAATAGCATCGAAGTAATCGGTGTGCGGCAGAATTTTGTGCGGGAAAAAGTTTATTTTTGTATTACTGTTTGAAAATGTACCGGCAAACGGAATTAATTGAACAGATTAAAAAAAAGCCAACATTGTGGGACGCTCAATACAAGCATGGTGCTGACAAAGATCTTCGGGACAAGCAATGGGTAGAAGTAGCGATGGCGTTATTTCCGAACTGGCTAAAACTGGACCTTGCTGATAAAAATGAAAAGCGTAAGTATAAGAAAAAATCTAAAGAAAAACCAATCTTATCACGGCCGACTTGTACAGTTTATGAAATAAAACGGAGATGGAAGAATATCCGAGACTATTACAGAAAAGAAAGCAAGAAGTGGAAAGGTAAAAAATATATGTACAAGGAATTACTTAAATTTCTGGACTCTCAAGATGAAACGTAAGTTTGCTGATCAAAAATTTGTCTATGGCTTATCGATTAATTTGATATGATTATTGATTTCCGTAGTAATAATTCAGAGGTAATCGTCAAAAATGAAGTTATTTTGGGCCTGACTGATCAATGTGACCAAGAAATGATGACGAGAAATGAGGAAATCGCATTCCCATGCGTACCACTACATTGTCTAACCTCAAGCACAAATCAAGATCAACCGGCGTTTGAAGAAATTGAACCAAGCCATTCGAAGAAAAGAATGCGTGAGGACGATGAAATAATTGACGAGGATAAATCTTTTCTTTTATCCTTACTCCCGGAGATGAGGAAACTAGATGGGCGACAAAAGATTGACTTCAAAATAACCGTATTGAATGATTTAAGACAGGCCAGATACTCGTGTAGTGACGAATACATTGAAATAAAGGAAGAAAACACAGACTAAAATTTTGTTTATTATTTACTACCTACTAACTACTAATCCTACTAATTTCGTAAAATACAATTGACTGCAAATAACAAATTTAAAATTTTTTTTTTTAAACATTATCTATATGAATAAATTATAATTATGCTGCCTTTGTTGATTTTAGTTTGTGGCCGCAATTCAAGTTGTCTACTGTTGCATGATTTCAGCTACCCACCATGCATTAAACTTGAATAGTCATCATGCCACCGAATATATATTAGATATTTATTGTGTCAGAAATTATACAATTAAATTGTTTATAGTTAGATAGTAATAGTTTTCTGTTTTTATTCAATGATGATACTGAAATATGATCATGGTGTAGGAGTTATGATGTCGTCTTTGGAAAGGGGAACTTATTGAATAAGAATAAAACTACTTCCTCCTGCTAACCTATTTTAATTATGGTCTTATTTCCTTCTTTCTAGTGTGGACGAGGAAATATCTAGTACACATGCCGATGGGAAGAAATTCAGTTAAGAAAAGACTTGGGATTTAAGTTATTCCGATACTAATAATTTTTTGTTTTTATTCGTCGCTGTACCAAACGATTCCTTTGACATTTTAATCCAAATCCAGCAGAACGATTCTAGCGCAGAGTGAGAAATCGTGCTGGACATCACTACCTGAGTAAAGTCGTGGACCATGTCATTCACATAATCGCGGAATATATACTTCCTTTCGTCGTTTGTAGTAAAACTGACTAGGCCGTTATTCAAAGCACTAATTATACCAATTATACGAGCTAATCTTTAAAGATGTTGCAGTTAAGTGATTATTCTAACTTCTTTCAATTTGGCCCAGGAAACAACCAACGTAGGCTGCCAAATGCAGCCCAAATGCAGCACTGCCTGCTTTGTGAATCAGCAACCATTCCTAAATGCATATTCAAAATGATGATACAACGCATTACGTTCCGAAATGCATTGTGAACGAACATACTGCGCAAACAAAAGCAACCAGCGCATCGTGAACTAACACAATGGTTTAAATTATATTTGGTGAATATTCGGTTTTCGCCAGCACCATAATTGTTTAGGAAATGATTAATTATATGAATTGCTATTAATTTGTTATACATTGTTTCAGATTTAGAACACAACAGAATGCGCATCGCATCGTGAAAGCATCGTGTGTTTGCATCAATGATACAAGGAGCAGTCACAATGCGCATTTTGTTTGAATTTTGGAAAGCATCCGTATATATGTACGTTAGGATTAAGTGAGAACAACTGGACTAAGTTTCAATTTCTTTTTCGCAGGGTTTTGCTGCGGAGACCGCATTAAAACCGCATTGAGATCGTCTCAGTTATGGTTGTAATTTTATTTGGCTTTTATGCATTTTCTTGACAGAGCTAGTTGTTATGCCATGGCTTAAAACATTGAATTGAAGACAGTTCTATTGAAGTTGGTTCAGGTTATGGCGGTACTCTAGAGTAACACCAGTAAAATAGGGGTTAAAAATATATAGGCTCGGAACATTACTGGGAATGGTCAACCGCAGAAGATCTTGGACATGTCATCCTATGATTGTAGGAAACGCTTTGTACATGGGATTTAAATTCAAATTAAAACTTGAATTTTGTTGCTGGCGCCGTTTTGGCTGTATGTTTTGGGTCATTATCATGGACAAACCTCCAAGGAAAGGGCAGATTTTTGGAAGCATAAGGCTCCATATGATTTTGCAATATATCCTTCTACTGATGTTGATCCATCCTGTCAGATACTCTAGCTATAGGACCAACACTATGCAAGGAAAATGCTGCCCAAACCGGTTCCCGCCACCGTATTTGAACGTTTTTATCATGTACGTTGAATTAATGTCATGACCTTATGGCCGACGAGCGTACACTTTGACATCAGACCCAAGTCTATTGAATTTCGATTCGTAGTGCCAAAAGAGATTTTTCCAAAATTGAATAGGTGTATCTATTAACATGCTCTTTGGTAAACACCAAACGTTTCCTTAGGTTCTTGATTGAAACAAGTAGCTTTCTCCTTTCAACGCATCCATGTAGCTCTGCCTCTGTTAGGCGGTAGCGGTCTAGTTTTGACTAGGCATGGGTTAATACTAATATTTGGGGATATTACCTGATATGAATATATTCGTTACTTAATATTAATATATCTTAACAGATACAAAAATATCACAAATACTTTTAACGAATACTAATATATTCATCTCATCCCTAGTCTTGACGTTATATTAACACAACAAGTTGAAATGAGTCTCTTCGACTTGCCGCTACCATAGCACTGTCCATGACTTTTGTTGTTTTATTTTTCTTGGAAAGTTCTCAAATATCTTGTGATGCTTAACATTTTTTATTCCCTTCTAAACCTTTAGATATGTTATGTTATATGCATGGTGAAGTTAAAAAAATGATTTAAATTTTAGTTTGAAGAAAGTTACCGCCACTGTAGTTTGTAACATAGAGAAATAATCGCGATTGGCCCAATAAACTACGTACATAAATATTCGTGATCAGTATCAATAGTGAAATCGATTGAGCTATGACCGTCCGTCCGTCCCTATGTCTCTGCTTTTTGGGCCTTAAATTTTGAGCTAGGAGGATGAAATTTCATATCTACAGTACAAGTGTAAACATTTTGTAAATCTGCCCTCTGCCCACTTATTCACTATTACCACTTCACTATTTTACATGAAATCAAAAAATTTTGTTAAAATCAATTCTTTCTTACATTTAGCCACGCCCACTTTTTGCGGGTGTTTTCATTAAAAATCAATTTTGATGAAATTTTTCATGTATTATCCTCGAACGATCGAAGGATTGTAGCTTTTCGGTATGTTTTAAATATTGCTTTAAATTTAGTTTTGACGATCACAGATTGATTACGGTGTTTTGATGTTACGGTCCCGTTTAACCGGAGATTTTATCCAACTTGACATTACGATAATTGCTTTGGTTTAGTTTGGTTGAAGTATCTGCCAACTCAGAAACTCCAAACACACTTAGATCAGTAATAGATCATAGAAGAAAGTTTCTCTCTGCCTACTCTTTAAAGCATTTTGAACTTCTGATGAAGCGTAAGAGGCTCTTAATAGCTATGTTTCACAGATCGCCTACATCGTTATAATAAAATGCTCTCTCCCGTAGAAAAGTCCTTCTAAGGGAGAGTCCTAGGCAGAAACAAAGCAGGTGAGGAATAATTTCTTCTTCTTTTTCATCCATGCAGCTTCCGCAAAAGTCGTTCGCAAAAAGGCATGTTTGCCAATTAGACAATGTCCAGTGATGACACCTATTGTAGTGCCGATATGCAATCTATTGAGAGTGATCAATTTTTTAGAGCGTTTTAAATCCAGCTTGTTGGTCAACTTGTCCAGCTAAAATTTGTTTTGCCAATAGCATCTAGTTTGACATTTAGTTTGCGTGTGTTACGATAATAGAGGAGTTCAAAAAACTGGGTCCCCAATTCTGTCTCAAACTGCAGCTTAAACGGCTGAACGGATTTGCTTCAAACTTGATATCAGGGATCTATGGTTTCACACTTCGAGGGATCGAAATTTTTATTCTTATTATTCTTCTTATTAATGAGACAAAATTAGCAGATGGTAAAATTCTCTATAATTTGCCTGAAAATCATCTGAAGTCATGCCCACTTTTTGCACGTACTACCCAGTCGTGCATTTTATTTTTTTTTGCGTGATGAATTTTCAATCATTCTCGCACAATCTCAACAACTTTGTGATTACCATGATTTGATTGTTTCATGTACAGTCAGTCACGAAAGTCTACATACAGCGCTGAAAAGTGCTAAATTTGAATTGAATTTTTGGCTTTCTCTTGTTTTCTTTGAATTATTGTGAGGATATGATTTGTTTTTGTTTTGAATCATGTTTTTAAACAATAATTATGTTATTTAATAAAAAACAAAATTGAAATTTTGTCTATCAATTCAAATTTAGCACTTTTCAGCGCTGTATGTAGACTTTCGTGACTGACTGTATGTTGTGGGCGGCATGACTCAGTGGTATGGTTGAATGGTTTCGAGAAGCTAAGCCATAGGTCTCTTGCGGACCTGTCCTAAATATTTGTATTATCTATGGACTTTCCTGGCCTGAATACATTCGCACAATATGGCTGATAAGATTTTGTACGCGATGTTAATGGGGTTCATTTCTTGTTAATCTTGAGGTTAGAATGAAAATTTCGATTTCGCCTCAAATTATAAGCTTACAGATCCCAGAGATTTGAGTTTGCATACGTACTATGCACATACCTATACATATGTACATACAGATAGACAACATTAACGCAAATTGTATCGATTTTAGCTACGCAAAAATTGAGTCTTTCGAAGTGATTAGTAGATCAATTTTCTCGGAACTCTGAAGTATGTCATCGGCTGACTCAAAACGATGAATCATCGTGTTTTTATATTTTATTGGGTTAATACGTTCCTCGAAATGAACCATTGTAGTCTACGCCTGGTGATTTTACAGGGTAATTCCATTTTAGACAACTAAACATAGGAGAATGAGTGAAGTGAATAGACAAGTAGGGTAGCTAATTCACATAAAATACTTTTTTTGTTCTACACTTCTGAAAGCTAATATGGAAAGTCTATTAAATTTTCTATACTGCTTTCCTAGTTATCTAGTTCTTTTAGTCTCCATTTGTACATATAACAAGATGAGTGGAACGCAGCATACAATAATACTGCGGATGTACATAATGTATACATATGTATGTCATCTCCTATTTATTCGTTGCTAGGACATGTCATATCACCCAATTGATAAAAACAAATTATCAATCTACCCATCCATATGTATGGATGCGTGTGTACATAGTTGGTTGGGTTTTGTAAAGACATTAGGCTTTATCAGTATTCTATTCTGAGCTTCATGGGGATGTAAATATATGTATGTATGTACATATGTACGTATTCAAATTCATTTCATTTAACTCTATAATGTACTTAACCCTAATTAGGCACATGTAGATATGTATATATATTTGCGTATATATGTGTTGGTAGTATGTATATATTTAGATAACTATGTATATAATATAATTGCATTTCACTTATCGCACTGTATCCATGTGAACAAACGTCCCTAAAGCTGGTTGCAAATGGATATTTAAAACGTAGATTCTGTTTAGGGTAGTTTTCCGATTGTATTCGTATAAATTTTGTATCGATTAATCTTAGTTTATTCACCCCATTTGAGATATCTATCTATATATTTTTAATCTAAGAAAATCTTAGTGGTATTCGAACTTCAAGAATTGAATAATCTTGGTGTGAAACTCCTGGTGTGAAACTTCTGATTTTTACGTTAAGAATAGAGAAAACAAAAGAATTCATGTGACGTCAAAAGTAGATGCACATATCGTCTATCCTTCCTTGCATATGCATATGTACGTATGTACGTACATACATAAGTGACATATATTTCTCAGATATTATTTTTAAACCAAATCAACGAAAACCAGCCGATATTCAAAACTGAGACTTAAATAACTTAAAGTCTTTTCTAAAGTACTTTTCGCCCAAATTTTGATACGCCCGTCTAATAGTACATATGTACCTATGTACATATGTATGTAAATGTTAGAAATGTTTTGTCCAAAGTCGACAAGTTATCAAAATAGAACCTGTGTCAAGTACTTATTTACTTACACAAATGGCGCTGCAGTTCGATGTGAACTTGAGCTTAAAGCAACGACCGTTTAGCTAAAACCTCTTTTGTCGTCGTTACCAACCTTAATGGAGCAACGATCATTTTCTACCGTCATTCTGGACAGCCGAATGAGTTTAATAGTGATGGCTCTGTATAACACAGCTCTGTAAAAGCTGTCACAGGCTGCCTTAACATCGATGAGAAGATGTTATGAATCGACTTCTGGAGTATTCTTTAACGTCTGGCGAAATGTGAATATTTATTGACTGTGGACTTCCCTGGGCGTTGCGCCGTAAATTAGTGGTTTATGTTATAACAAATTTTGAGAGTGAGTTGGTGCATGCGCTCTAGCGATTCACCTCCAACTGCTTTCTATAGTTCAACTGGTAAGCCGTCAGGGGCAGCAGTTTTGTTGGACTTAAGTTTCGATATTGCGATCTCCAGTTCGTTTTGATCGGATGGACGGAAGCTTTGGTTATCATCGTGTAGGCTAGGTAGTCTTAATTGGGAAATCTTAGCACTGACTGTGACAGATGTCCTTCATCTGTACAGGTCTCTGTATGAGACTTGAATACATTCTTGTTATCTTTTGGTAAAATGTTCATACCACCTAAAGTAAAATCTCTCAATATTGTCGAACTCAGATTGTGTTTTTTTTTTTAGAAGCACATATGTATATATTCTTCCCGTCTTTCTTGCTCTTACAGTTTGACAGCAGCCCTCTTCCGTCTTTATGTAATCGAGTAAATACTCACCCGCCTACGCTTTAGAATCACGTTAAGGACAATACACGAAATCGGTTGACAAAATATAATAACAATTTTTTGTTTCTCTTTCTTCCTACTTATGGTATGTATGTAAGTACGTATGTACGTCGCTTTGTTTTTTTTTTTTTTTGCAAATTCTGACGAAAACATAAAGGAAAAGCTATTTTATTGATTAATATTGAACACAAGCAGTGGATAACAGCAGGTGATTCATGTGCCCCTAGTCTTGCAGTTATTGAATTCTTAAACTTTTTTCACAAAATAAATATTCTATTCCTGACTTCCTCATCATTCTCCACAAAAATTTTTAAACCAAAGGAGAAGCGTTCTACATACATATGTCTAAATAGTTAATGCAACACTTATAAACATAAAAAACCTCTATAAAAAATTTTAATTGCCTTTCGATTCTTTGTACAAGAAAAAATGCTTCCCAATTATCTTGCTGGATTTAAGATGATGTCCTCGTTAGTAAGTATGAATGCATACCCATATACCTTCCATGCATTGTATCAACTGTTGAAAGGGTAGTTTACTTGTTATTATAGTTTTTTATGTCTTTATTTTCTCTTTTATTTCACGTTTCACTGGTTTTTGAGCACATTTTGCAATTTTATGTCATAACAAAGCCTATAATGCCGTAGAAAAATTAGCATAGTTATTTTCATTTAAACAGACGGGCGTTTGCGTAAATTAACATTATTCCGTGTGAATTGACTTTTATTAACGTATTTTTTTTTTTTGTTTTCTCTTTTAAAAAAGATTTGTTTTAACGTGTTCTTGATGAAATAAGTGTTGTAGCTACCATTGTAAGCTAACATGTCTTAATCTGTTTTAAAAAAGGAAACAGCAGAGAGAACTCTTTTAATGCTGACAGTGCGGGATAAATGTACAGTCAGTCACGAAAGTCTACATACAGCCCTGAAAAGTGCTAAATCCTTATTTATAGACAAAATTTCAATTTTGTTTTTTTATTAGATAACATTATTATTGTTTAAAAACATGATTCAAAACAAAAACAAATCATATCCTCACAATAATTCAAAGAAAACAAGAAAAAAACCAAAAATTCAATTCAAATTTAGCACTTTTCAGCGCTGTATGTAGACTTTCGTGACCGACTGTATGTGCGTATATTTGTTTCTACAGATATACGAGTACATCTTCTTCATTCCCTCTTACAAGTGAATTTAAAAAAAAAATAATCAAATCTATATTTAGCTGATTTTGCTTCCTCGTCACAATTCCCAGTTCAAGGGTTATAAAATAGATGATAATGGTTAGCTAAAACATTCCCCTTCTTAAAATATCAATATGTACCTATGGGAATATTAAACGTTTGCTTGCTTGTTAATCAGATATGATGATCATCATGTTGTTATCTGTCCTCTATTTTCATACCGCCGGCGTTTTCATACCCTATCCTAAGGGTATATTATGTTTGATGCACAGATTGTAACATAGAAAAGTAATACAAAGAGACCCTATTAAGTATACAAAAAAAAAAATATTTGGCACATCAGGTCCATGGGACTCAGGTCATAGCTTCTTACAACCATTTGTATTGGGAGCTACTGTTTAATGCATTTTCATGACATTTATACTCTCGCATATTTGTCAAACGGTCGCGAGAGGTGGGACCGTGAACGAACTTTAAAGCATTGGTTGGGGATTGAGTTTTGAACCCCTCGCTCAAACCAAAGATTAGGACGAAATTTTTTACTTACTTACTTAGGTGGCGCTACTGTTCGGGGTGAACCTGGGCCTCGAATAACAAGCCTCTCCAGTTCGTCCGGTCCTTAGCTGACTGCCTCCAGTTGCGCACTCCAAGTTTGTCGAGGTCGCCTTCTACTTGTGTGCGCCACCTAAGGCGAAGTCTTCCTTTACTGCGTTGACTCTCCGGGTTAGATCCAAAGACGCTACGGACCGGAGCACTGGTGTGTTTTGACTAGGTCGATGTCGCTGTACAACTCGTATAGTTCTTCATTGAATCTCCTCCTCCAAAGCTAGTCAACGCAAGCGGGACCAAAAATTTTACTAAAAATCTTTCTCTCGAAGCGACCGAAGATATTTTCATC
The DNA here is from genome assembly GCA_905220385.1 of Xylota sylvarum. Lineage (NCBI taxonomy): Eukaryota > Metazoa > Arthropoda > Insecta > Diptera > Syrphidae > Xylota > Xylota sylvarum. Next base: position 89,637,932 of record LR999957.1, on the reverse strand, counting down.
CGCTTTTGATAAAGTTCGTGCTTTAGCGCCATAAAGGAGGACTGGGATGATCAAGATCTTATATGTATAGAGACTCGTTAGTTGTTCGGGATAAGGCCTTACTACTCCATTGCCTTCTCAGTCCAAAGACACAGCAATTGACAAGAGTTATTCTTCCTTTTATATTGAATTGATAGTAGAGCCAAAGTAGACAAAGTTCCTGACTACCTCAAACTTATAGCTGTTTATTGTGACGTTCTGTCCAATTCGTCGATGTTGTGTGTCCCCTCTTGTTAATAGGATATATGTATGTACTTGGTTTTGCCCTCGTTTGCCCTCGTTGTCAATACTAGCGAACGCACCGGTGACAGCCTGCTGAATACACTGGTAGTTGCATAAATTTTTGAAAGATTATGCGTTCCGTGTTGGCTTGTGCGTGTCCTTAAAAGCGATGAAAAGATGGTAGGTTTCGATTTGGACTTCTTGAGTTTCTGCAGGATCTGCCGAAATGTGAAGATTTAACTTTCCTGGTCGGAAACCACACTGTTATTATTATTAACTGTAATTGTTAGGTCTGACCCAAAGGAAGAACGATAGGGTATTATATGATTCGTTCTTGATGGATTCTAGCTTTTCCATATGTTTTCTGTTTTGTTGCTTTGGTGTAGAATTTGTAGTAACAGGGAACAGAATGATCTCTATTTTACCGTGTTAAGCAGTTAAATTGCTTAGCTTAGTTAACTTGGTAAGAAATTCAAAATACAATAACAATATTATGTACATACATATTTATTCGTATATGTATATATATATGTACATACATATGTCAGTTAGGTAAGGAGGGTCTCAATTAATACCAACGTAGAATTCTTAAAATTAGCCTTAATTAATTCATCTTCTAACATTTTGCGTAATATTATTCTAATTGCTTTTTTTTTAAGATATTTTGTCGCAATTTCAAGGCACACATCAGATAACTACGCAGTACACTCCAATCTGGGCTATTTAGTATGTATTAGGATGATTTCATTTGACGATAGAATGTTTTTTCCCCAATGAACACGTTCGACAGATTCCGATAAAGTGGTGATTTTTCTTTCATTCACACAGTTCAATGTGGCATATATGTAATTGAAACATGCTCGTGCATGACCCTGAAAACCATTGGAATTGTACCGCTCTTGAAAATAATTTATTTTGTCATCAATCAACAACTCCCAAAGAACATTTTTCGAAAATGCTGTGTCATTTTCTAATAGGTAGTTAAAGGTTATGTTATAAAGAACTGCAGTTTTCAGCGTAAGAGACTATGACTCAAAAGAATCATCACATTTGATAATACCTATGTACATACTTGAAGAAAATGTGAATTCGCTCGCTAGCTCATGATATCGGATTCCAATAAATTGCTACTGTTCGCGAGGTGAAATACAGTTAATCTCAAAATTGATTTCAAAAAAATTATTATTTGTAGGTAGCTACAAAAATTCAGAAAATTCTACTTAAATCTATTAGAAAACACAAATATCTATTTCTCCCTTCCATTTTAAAGAAAATTCCCTAGAATCTATATAATGCCAAAAATTGTACTGTTATCCATATCACCCTAGACCAAGGAAAAATTATTAGTTCTGGCAACACTCACCTTAGTTCTCTTCGTCTCAACATTTGTTTTAATGGTATGTAGGTACATACATATGTACATACCTATCATGTCCTTAAAGATCTAAACATTATAAAATATGTACATACATACACACGAATGTACATATGTATGTATGTATGTAAAACCGCGATTCTAGAGAATAAAAATTCGGGACTATTTTGTTTGTATGATAAGATTTATTCTTAATAGGTAGGATGTATTTTAAATAAAGAAAATTGTTCTTGTGATCTTCAAATGGAAACTAATAAAAAGCGCTTCCGCGAGTTTCATTGAATCATTTTAATATGTAGTTCAATGTCATACCGATTAGTGGCCTCTCACTAAAACCCTCTTTCTAAGTTCTACGTTTTCTAAGCAAACTTTACAATTTCACTAAAAAAATGTGCGTACCTACATATGTACATACATATGGAGGTATGTATGTATGTACCTATGTAAATAAAAATAAATTCGTACTAATGAACACACAGTTAACCTTTAATCTACCAATTAAAGCGTTGCTTATTTACCTACATACGTATGTACTTATTTACAGTCATACATACATACATACATATGTACATTTGAATTGGCGCACTATTTTTGTATTACATTATACACCCAGAGATCACGTGATAACGCCAGCAAAACTTAGGTTTGACCTTCTGTCTACCCCTTCTAATTTGCGACTTTCGATTCATTATATGTACATATGTATGTTAGCATTTGATTGTAGCTAGGTGTGCACATATGTATGTATGTAGGTACATACAAACATACCTACATATCTATAAGTATTAACTAATCGCATTTCTATTTGCTCTCTCTGTTCCTCGACGACGTTAATTGATTAACAAAGTCTTACATACATATGAGATCCATTGCTTGGAATTTCACAATAATAAAAATATATGTATTCCCCCATAAAACCCCAACAATAAAAATACAAAATAAATTTAAAGCATAGCGCATACATAATCGAAAGCATAATTAACTTATCTATTTCACAAAAAAAAAAAAATACATAGTTTAGCCGGAAACACCACTACCCACACAGTGTGAAACAATAGAACAATAGTTTATTGATAGCGCTTCGGAGGGGGATGCACAGAGGCATGGAAACCACGAAAAAAAATAAAAATGAACAGCTAAGCAAAAAGGCAATGGCTGTAAACAACAAGGAGCACATTCTTACATACATACATATGTATGTACATATTTTGCTGTTGCTGCGGTATTTGAAATAACAGAAAAAAAAAAACACCAACAACAACAGCACACAGTCAAAGAGAAGAACAACAAAAACATTCACTACCCAATGAAATAAAAAAAAAAAAAAGAAAACAAAGAGCAACAACAACGTGCACCAACGAACACACACACAGATCCGAAGAGTACACTAAAAATTATCGTACGAACCAGCAAAGCATTAAACAGGGGCCTGGCAAGAGACTATGTCTGTACCCAAGACAGGCAATGCCAACGGAATCGACAAAATTCCCAGCATGAAACCCGAGCGCACAGTGGGTTGATTGAAATGGAAGAGGCGGCGGGGAAACCGAGGCACTCCGTATACCGAACGTAGTGGAGAAGAGAGAGACGAACTAATAGCAGCAGCAGCACAAACAATGCCGCTTGCCTTCAGCGGAAAAGTAGTTATACACAAAATTCGCTTCCCTCCTCGCTGCTCTCCTGACCATAACTGTTTCTTATCTTGACGCTATCCACATTTTAGTCAACGGGTGGGTAAACTCCCTTATCACTACACCCTTACCCGATTCAAGAAGTTGGTACATGTGCCATCATTTAAACCTTCGTCCCTTCGTCCATTCATCCCTTATATTGGGAAGCACCTAATGTGCCCTACCACTTTAATCCCACTCCCTTAACTCCACTACATTCGTGTTGCTGTTTGAAAACCTGATATCATAGCATCTCGGCAACCGACGTTGTGTCTCGTCTGGTACCAGGGGGGTAACCCCCAGCATCTACCTCAAGGAGAGCCAGGCCAGGGGTTCTCTGAGGCAACGCAGTGTAGCGTACGTGAAGGCATAATTAATTTTTTTTTAATATTTATATATGTACATACATACATATGCTGCAAGTTGTGCGCGTATCTGCAATTGCAACTAGTGGTGTGTTTATCAGATAGAATCATGCGGGATTGCCGAATTCCCTCCATCTGGGACTTTAGCCCCCAACATATGGAATTTGTATTGTTTACGATTTGCAAGGCGGCGCCGCATAGTAAAGAGAGAGAGAGAGCGTTGATTGAGAAAAGATAAACAAAGTCCGCAAAGTGGAAAGTGCCACTTTCCTTCTTCTCTTCATCATTTCTTCACGTGGAAACAAAAAAAAAAAACAAAAAATGCCAGATATGTATGTATGCATATGTACATACATGTGTATATTCTTTTTATCTGCAGACAGTAGAGGAGGCATTCATGGCCACCATAAGTGATCAGTAGCGGTGTCGGGCGGCGGTATATGGTAGATGACAAGTACATAGCAACTTTGTGCATATGTACATATGTACTTAAACATTTTTCTCTAAAACAAATATTTGCAGGTGTCATGTACATTGGAGATTCCATGTTTCCATTCCGAGTTGATTTAAAACTAACAGAAGCATGATTTGATTTAAGTTTTTTTTTATTAACTTAAACTTTGATCCGATGAAACCGGATTGGGCTTAGTGTGGTATATGTATATGTATACATGTGTGTACATATGTATGTATGTAACTGGAACTTGTTTCAACTACTTCAATGATTATTGTCCCGAATTGACCGATGTCCCGGAAATTTTTGGCAGCTGCTTTAGTTCAATTACTTATGTAAGTTTGACTTGAAGATCTACTTGATGTCAACAACTTTTTGGAAATGCGATGCACTAGTATTTGACTCGAAAGCCTTTGCGCATGTGCAAAAACTGACGTTTAAAGAAAAATGTTTTCAGTTTCCTTTCATTATCAATGTTCTATAGACTGTAGGAGAATCGTTGAATTAATTTTTCTGTCAGTACTGACAGTTTTATTTATGAATTTTGCATATATGTACATACATACATACATGCATACATATGTATATACGTCTAGCTATACAGACAGAGATTTAAATTTGCTCATGTTCAGTGTAATGTAAAAGTAGACAGGTAAATGCTATTTTTCGATGTCTTGTAGCACGAGATTGTTTTCAAACTTGTCGAAACAACATTATAATTTATTTGAATTACATGAGACTCTCCAAATCTAGGCTGCACCACATACATTTGCATGTATGTATATTGTATGGGTATATTAAGTTCGACACATAGTTTGTAACATAGAGAAATAATCGAGATAGACCCTGATCTAGGTATGTATGTACATATATATCAATAGCGAAAACAATTGACCAATGTCTATCCGTCTGTTTGTCAGTCCGTAGATAATATGAAATTTCATATTTTACGGTTCTAAGAAGCAGTACAAGTGTACCTACATTTTTTTTTAAATCCGCCCACTTTATCATTCATAACTTCACTTATATTTCTCAGTTATTAATTTTAAGCCCAATCGCCTAACCTCACCGTTATACGCATTTTTCGCGCAAAACGTGGTATGCCATCTAATAGCATATGGCCACATTAACCCATATATGAAATTTTATCAAAATCGTTGAAACCGTTTTCGAGAAAATCCCTTAATTTTGAGGTTAGAATGAAAATTCCAATTTCGCCTCGAGGGATTATCCAACAGACCCTAGATATGAAGTCTAAAGCAAATCCGCCGTTTAGTCTGTAGTCGAATAGATATCCAGACAGACGGAATTGGTGAGCCCACTTTTTTGGACTTCTCCACCATAGAAATGTCAAGTTTGACTAAAATCTCGAGTTCGAAATTTTTCACGAAACCAAACAAACATCACAAGTTATATAAGCAAACTGCTATTGTAGTAATAGGTAGATAGTGTTTCATCTGTTTCTTTAATCTTACTACCGGAACGTCTCAGCAAATACTCATAGAGACTTAGACAGCAAATGCTGGCTTTCTAAGGCAATTACTTGTTATTCTATGTTGTATTGCCACAGAATTAAAGCATTTTAAATGGTCTGTGCTTCTGGCATCTAAACCTATTTTTTAATGCAGCAATTTTGAACAGACTTGAAGCACCCAATAGCATTACATGAACCCAATAAAAAAAAACAAATTTTTTCATGGGACTCAGGGCCCACCTTCTCACAACCATTCGTATTGTGCGTGTTATATTCTTTACACGAATGGAAGGGAGCTACTGTTTAATGCCGTATCCGAAGGGCAATTTTTGTTTTGATAAGTTTTTTCATGACAGTTATACTCTCGGACGTTTGTCAGACGTTCGCGAAAGGTGGGGCCATGAAAGAAATTTTAGGTGTTGCCTGGGGATCGAACCTCGAACCCCTCGCTCCGTAGTCCAACGCACTAACCACTTGAGTCACGGCGCCCTCGAACCCAATATCAGATTTACGAAAAACATCCTGAAAGAACCGGACCCCGCATAGCTTTTCCACAAAGTGTTATTTGATATTCAAGGGTTTATGTCTACACACACGTATTAGTCCAATCGCCAATATTACACCAAAGTTGCTTGCAGGTCATTGCCTGTTGCTTCAGTGGTAGGAAAGATCAATAAAAATGTTTCTTGTTGCTTATTGTTAGTTCTCACTTTGCTATCGTTTTAGTGTGCAACTGTTTTAATGTTTTTGTAGTTTATCATACAACATGTTAAAGATGCTTTTAAAGGAAGAAAAAGCAGCTAAAGACATTTTCAGTTTTTTTTATAAATCTTATAAATCGATAAATCTTTAATTGCGTTTCATTGTTTATTGTTCCAAAACGATTGTTCCGATCGAAGCTCTCATTATATTTAGATTCACTTGTTCAATTGTTAAGCGGAGAGTCACTAGTTTAAGGTCACTTGTTACCAGCTTCAGGCTACTTAAAATAAATCAAAATCAAGTCAATCATTTGGGGAATTTCATTCCTGAATGTGGGCCAAAAGTATATTTTATAAAAGCAGAGTTTAATTCCTATGTTTCGAGTTTTTAGAACCCAAATTCGCAATGTCAAAATTAAAAGCGTTATATTACCCAAATAAAAAATAGTGGACGCCGTGGCTCAAGTGGCTAGTGCGTTGGACTACGGAGCGAGGGGTTCCAGGTTCAATCCCCAGACGACACCTAAAATTTCTCTCACGGCCCCACCTCTCGCGAGCATCGGACAAACATCCGAGAGTAAAACTGTCATGAAAGCTTCTCCAAACAAAAATTACCCTTCGGATACGGCATTAAGCAGTAGGCCCTTCCATTTGTGTAAAGAATATAACACGCACAACACGAATGGTTGTGAGAAGCTAGGCCCTGAGTCCCCTGGACAAAATACCAGTTTGATGACATTTTGGGCGATAAGTCCTTTCATTTGGGTTTTGTTCTTTCAGTTTTGCGCAATGTGTCATTATTTAGGAGTTATATCATCTATCGATTTGGGCATTATTGCTTTGGGCGATAAGACCTAACGCCGATATAATCGTTGTACGAAATAGAAGTAACACGATTCTTAGTCGTAACTGGTAAGTGCAAATTCCATGAAGTTTCTATCAGCTATTTCATAAGTGCAACGAGCATGAAATTTCGAGTTCGATTCTTGCAACACCAGACCAGAGGAGACAACATTTTCTACAGAAAGTGGAACGATTAGTCATTTTTACTCGATCTAATAATCGTAGATGCATTAGTATAATTATCTTTTATGGCGGATGTCAATACGCAATAATATGTTTATATGTATGTATGTATGTATTTGCGTCTACAAAAGAAGTTTCTTGTACGTTGTGTAATCAGGATCAGAGTTGTGGACATCCTGGAAATGCCTATAATCTCAGTTTTTTTACAAGAATACGTAAGACCGGTAATTTCCTTGATAGCAACATCCGCTGCATTAGTTACTGAATCTGGAATACACAGCTTTAGTTAACTGAAAAATGCTTTAAAACTGTAGACACATGTGCAACCTGCAAGTTTTTAAAATCATATGTGTTTTTTTTTTATTTAATTTAAATGTTTCAGGTAATCTACTTATAACTTTCACTATCGTTATTGAATGGTGGTGCCAATAGGTTCCTGAGCCATTCTCTGGTGAAGCTCATAAGGTTTGGGCAGAAAATCCTTGGAATATTTTGTTGACACCGATTTACAAACTTTTGTAGCTTTACTGTGAAAATGGCGATTTCTTTTCAAGTGCCACACCTATATATGTAACAGCACGGACTCAATATTGGAGTGGAACAGTTTTAGTTTGGTGTTTAAGCTAATAGCATTGCTTCTCCATATTTTGGACAACATTCTCAAGGCTGACTTCGATTTAGCTATTCAGCTGGCGTGATCTTCTTCGGTACCTCTATTGGCTGAGATAATACATCCAATGTATTGGAATTGGAATTGAATCTATCTACACTCTCAACCGGTTGTCCAGTAAACTTTATTGGATCGTTACTTGCATGACTGAATATATTCGTTTTCGACGTGTTAGTCTTCAACCAAAAGATGTTAGCCTCCCTCTCAGTTTGTAGTCATTTGGTGGAAGTCTATAATCCTTTGAGAAAATAGGCCTCGTCGTCACCAAAGTTAAGTTGTTTTAAGTGAGATGAAAGTATCCATCAAATTCCATCATTTTCCGACGACAGAGCAGACCAGAGTACATCCCTAATCATTTATGTATAAAAACAATATTGACTATAGGATGCAACCTTGCCTGACTTCACTATGTAATTCGAAATGTTTTGACAATTTTGCACTGTCCAGTACGTTACATATAGACCCATCGTTCGTCGGTTTCTGTTGAATTCGCCTTTAGAGGATTCACTGCAGAAATCTGTTTGCTAATCATCAACTGTGCCTTCAAGATGTTCCTTTATTCGTCCTAGTACTATTTGAACTATGCACTAGTGGATGTTATGACTCAGCCGATTTTGTTGGCGCGGATGACTTTGTGGTCCATTAGCTACACAACTGGCCAAGCAATCGAGTTATTAAAGTCGAAGATCGGTGACCGTGTGATTTGACGATTTTGGACTTATGTATGTACATATGTACATATGCCAATATGTCATAGACTTTATATGACCAACATCGAATGCCTAATTAATGTGAAAAGTCATGGGAAATTGGGTTGGGATTTACATATGTATATACATATGTATGTATGTACATACATATGTCATCGAAGGTACTTTAAACAGAAATAATTTTTTTTTTATGTCTCAGACAACAAGCTGTTTTATTTTTAAAATAAAATGAAAAACCCTTGTCTTTTGTAGAATATTTGAAAACATTACAAAATTATTTTTATTTTAGTATGTATGTATGTCTGTACCTTCCTAGGTATTTGGGTTTTATATTTACTTGTAGGTCCTCCTGTAATGTAAGTTAAAAACTACGCATCTACCTATGTATGTAGGTAGCTAGGGATATGTTGGTTTTCTTAATTTTTTCGCATACATAATGTATGTACGGATAAAACCTTTCTTTCTACGTCAATTCTGCTAAAATTAATAGGATTATACCCTAAGGGATAAGGTATAATTATACCATCTTTTTTATAATCACGGGTTGATAGTCGATACCTTTGAAATCCTCACCAGGGGCCATTGTAATTCAAGCTAGACAATCACTCATTCACAGGTAGACGGGTAATAATAGGGAAATAACATTACCTACCTACCTAAATAGTCTCTTCGGTCGCCTGCCTCAGACAGAGATTGTCTAGACCTTTATCTTATAATGAATACAATACCTAATGCCAACCTGAAGCTCATAGCCGATAATTTATAATTTTCAAGGTTACTTACTTTAAATTTGTCTATCTAAAACTTACACAATTAAATATAGCATTAGTTTAGGTAGGTAAAGAAATTTTAAGATAATGGACATTTGTGTATACATATGTACATATGTATTTAGGTAGATATTACAGAAAGACTCGTTGGAAAATTACATAAGAATGTGTGGCATTTTTGAGTTTTGTAAAACTTATCTACTAAGAATCCAAATATGTATTTTATTATAGGTGTGTAAAATAAGAACGTTTTATGATTTAAAAAAAAAACCTTGTTTGATTAGTTCAAACGATTTACGACTAAAGCTATCGATAGGATTACCTATTTACATATGTAAATTTACATGCTTACATACATATGTAATATACTGTATTACATACAGTAATATTTACCAACATAACATTCAAACCTGCATGATTGATTCTATAAGGAAGAAAATGGAAAGGTGTTAACATATCAAGTGAAGGGCTTATTGTAATAACATGATAAGCCACAGCGGAAAACAAAATTTGTAATAATGCATTTTAAAGTTTAAAAAATACATAAATACATATACATATGTACATACATACCCACATACATACGTACGTGATAGATTTCAGAGATGCAATCAAGAAACACAAACTTTTAGATGTTGTTAGCATCGAAAGAAAAGTTTTGTTAAATTGAATATGAACTGCTGTTTCCTTCCAGTGATTTCTGTTAATTTAATTCGCCATTAAATATTCATATAAACTATTTTTGGTATGGCTGGTGTCCATTTTTGCGATAAATTTAGCGCACGTCACACACATACATACATATAAATACATATGTATGAATACTTACCAACAGATATGCGTACATACATATGTACATATGTGCATACTATGCAGGTGTATGTATATATTTTCTCTATCAACTTCGCGGCGGTCTCCCCAGAAAAGGAGTGTACCTAAGGATGAGTGTACATGTGTTTAAAATATGTACATTATACCTAAGTTTTCCAGACAGTTTTTTTTTTTTTTTTTCCAGACAGTGATGTGAATTCGTTGTTTGCATGGCGCTAAAGTAATTTCAATTGCGATCAATAAATCAATGAGTTCGGTCATAAATCGCATTGTAATCATATGGATCGTTGTTGCTGTAAAGTATATAAGCACATATATTCCCATATGTCTGTACATACATATATATGTATGTATGTACATACGCTACCAATTTGTTTCTAGCACAACTCTACTACTAGGTATCAATTGAAATGAAAATATTAATCCATCCCTTTATTCCAAAGGGATTAAATTTCTCAGAAATTAAAAAAAAAAAAAAAACCAACGGATCAAAAATTAAATTTCATTGTTTAATCTACAATCTCTCCGGACACTAACCAACTCAGACACACACGCACACTCACTGATAGTATATAAAGAGAGTATATAACGTCGAAATGATGTCATCTGGCCAAACGACTAACTAAAGGAAATGCCATCATGTACATACAATGAAACTGAACAGAAAGCAACAACAACAGACCCAGACAGTCATGTTAAATAAAATATTTGCAGATGAGTCAAAATCGTAAAAATATAAACTGAAAGATAAATTACGTAGATCGATTGTAATTTCCTAAAGAAAGTTTTTTTTTTTTTGACGTACATATGTAGATATGTATGTATGTATGTACATTCATTCATACGTAAGATACAAGTGCTATACGATATTGGAGGGGAATTACAGACAGAAGATTATCACCCTTTGGCACTGAGTGGGTGATAACCACAGAAGGGAACCGCTCTTAATGGTACCTAAAGTGAATAATTGCTGGGAAATGGTTTAGAAATTAATTACTACGTAACAAAGGCGTGGAGAAATTTCGCAAAGTGTAGAGTTTTAATTAACGTTAGTGTCGACGAACTTGTGATGGATCTTGTTATACATATTTGAATAGGGAAAACGGAAGAAAGAACTATAAAGCTCAACATATAAGTTGCAGGACAATCGATGAATGTATTTAAGCCCTTAAACGAGTTTTTGCTTAAGCAAATAAGAAAATCAAAAAAAAAAATCGTAAAGAAAGGGTCAGCATAGAACGATCCATCAAAATGGAACAAAAGAACATGCGGCAAACATACACACATACATACATACATATGTACATGCATGTATGGCACACAAAAAGAGCACAGAAAACATCTGGCTTGGTTGTACCGATTCAACCATTTTGTGTTGTTGAATTTAAAAATTTCGATCCACGATTAGGCAGGGATTCACGCGAAGATTGATGAAAGGAAAGTTACGAAAATATTTGTATGTACCTACATATGTATGCTTATTTTTTTTCAGGAGGGGAGACGCCAATAGAAAAAGCAAGAGTTATCTAATGAAATATTGATTTCGATTTTCTTACCACTGCTCAAGTGGTGAAGGACTCTATGAGTCATCAATTAGATTTTAGAATTGTTTTTCGACTTAAAAGTAATGAAATTTTACCGTATTTTATCTTTTTCATTTGCAATAATTTAATAAACAAGGTCTGTTTATAAAGATATAAAGCTAAAGCGTTGACGTCGCTGTATAGTTCGTAGAGTTCGCTGTTAAATCTCCCCCTTAACTCCAACGTTGTAAGTCGCCACGCCGAGGGAGCTGTGTTTAAGTAGTGATACTACTGGAATACAGGGTTAAGGAGTAATTGAACCGCTAGTGGTAACTCCTAAGGGGCAGCTCAATCTTCTGTTGTATACTAGCTGAGTAGGGTAGGTAATGGGGATCTCTGCCTACCTGGTCTTTTCCAATTTTTCAAAAATTATAAAAAAGAGAACGAGTCGAGAGAGTGCCGGAATGTGCGAGATCGACAGCGGAAGAGCTCGTGAGGACAATGGAGTCCGGAAGGAAACCAAAGGATTCAGTTGAACACTCGTTGGTGTCGATGGACAATGCGGTGCTGCAAGGCGCCAAGAGGTTAATCGACGTTGTGGAAGCTGAACTCAAAGATGACGGTGCAGACCCTGATTCTGAGCGGAGGCTGCAAAAGCAGCTTAAGCAAAAGATGAAAAGGGCGAGAGGGAGACAGAGGTTGCCATTGGCAGGATCTGCTCTGGGAAATAGTGACATATCGGTCAATGAATTGACTGATATGATTGCTAATTTAGCCGAAACCACCCCAGAAGAGGCATAACCTAGGGAACGGATCAAAACTGATACTGAGACCTTCAGTTCAGCTAAAGCCAGGGTGGTGGAGGCGGATAGTGGAGAATGTGATGGACAGCCTGTGTCCGGGAATGTTAATCAATCAAGAACACGTGAAAGTGGAAAGTCTGATGGACAAACCAGAAAACAGAAGGTCAGTCAACCCGAACTGCACCAGGAAAAACTTAGGGTGATTCAATTGAATCCTCACCACATCAAAGCTGCATCAGCAATGTTGACCAGATGCTTTGTGGAAGAGTCAATTAATATTGCCTTGATGCAGGAGACTTGGATCTTTAAAGGAAGGATAAGAGGTCTACCTGAATGTATTGCCACTTTATACTATGTGCGATCTGGCGACAGAGTTATATCTTGTGTACTGGTGAGGCACAAAGTTAAAACGGTTATGCTGCCGCAACTATGTGTCCCTGATCTTGTCGCTGTGCGAGTAGGAGCAGGTGCAGACAGTTTTGTCATGGCATCTGCATACCTGCCGTATGCCTCCCCCAACAAAAGAGGTAGAGTGTCTAGTAAATGTCTGCAGGGATAGGAGTGAAGATCTAACGATTGGTTGCGATGCTATAATGTGGAGAAGCACCAACGATAACTACAGAGGAGAAGCTTTATTCGAGTTTGTACTGTGCAAAGAGCTAACTATTGTCAACAGAGGAACAGAACCGACCTTTGTGTATGCGCGACGAAGGGAAGTTATTGACGTGACTCTGTGCAGTAATAGAATGCCTAATAGAATATCAAATTGGAATGTAATGGATCAGACCACAGAGCCATCTCATTTGATGTTCGATACGGATCTAAAAGGAAGAAAGATCGAAAATATGTCAGGATTCCCAGGAACACGGACATAGTAAAATAGTGTTACGGGATAAACTGAATGGGAGGGTTCCCAAAACACCGAAAACCACTTGGGATGTAGAGTCGCAGCTGAAGCATTTACAATCAGCTATTGAAAATGCATACCAAGAGGCGTGTACACCAACTTTGGTAGATGAAAAGGACCCCACGCCTTGGTGGTGTAGGGAACTTTAAAATCTAAAGAAGGAGGTGAGAAAAGCCTTTAATCATGCCAAGAGAAGGAATGATCCTGAATCATGGGATCAGTATAAGGCAAAGAAGAAAGAGTTAAAAGCAACTCTGCGACGACGTAAAAGGAAGTGAGAAGCACTGCTGAGGTCAATAGACTTCAGAAAATTGTCTCGAGGGATCCAGTTTCTAAATTCGGACTCATAGAGCGGGGGAGATGGTTGAGAAACTGGATCGTACAAATGAGGTCCTAATGGAAATACACTTTCCGGGATGTCTGAAGTCAGATCAGCCCTGGGCTCTGAAGAAACAAGGAGCAAAAGGCGGAACCATTCGCTGCAATTGGCAGAGGGATGGTAGAGCACCTGATTAGCAACTAGGCCGCGGTGGAATACCAGAGAAGGTGGTCAACAGCGGAAGGTTGCAGGCAGGCGAAAATGGCTATTAAAATGCTGATTGGCACCACTCACATGGAAATTTCGGGTATCACCTAAAGAAGATGGGTCTTTTGGAGGACGACACCTGTGAACTATGCCTGGAGGAAGTCGGGACGACAGCTCATATATTGTGTCAATGTCCGGCGTTAGCTGGCAGAAGAAGGGAGGTCCTGGGGAGCCACTGGGTAGAAACCCATAGGATGAACCAGATTTTTGTTAAACAGATGCTAGCGTTGACACGAGGAATCAAAGCCAGAGAGGAACTGTGGAGAAATCCAGAGAGACTCTCCGGCTAAGACAAAAGTTTCGATTGCCAGACAAAACCAAAGCTTAATTTCCCGTTACCACCTTTCGCGAACCTCTGACAAACATCGGAGGATCTATGTTACTTTTATGAGAAAGCTGAACAAACATTTTTCCTCGGATACTGCATAAAACCGTAGGTGTCTTCCAATCGTGCAAAGAATTCAACACAAAGAAAATAGGGTCAAAGTTTTGCGTTCCCATTTACTTTGGAAGTATTTTCTCTGTAGTCATTATGGTCGCAAACCATACGTACTATTCAAACACCTCAATTGTATAAGCTTTTCTTCCTACTTACACTGCATACCACATAGTCGACATCATCAAAAGCTCAAAACGTGAGTACTACCATTCGTAACGACTTTAATTTTTCATTTTGTCTAATGAATTTTCCAATTGCAATTTCCACAAAGCTATATTTACTAAACTAGTGCTTTCATGTATATAAGTATGTACATATGTATATGACTTTACAATTACAAAAGGGTGTAATTAGGACGACACAGTGGGTGTACTACTTTACTTTTTGCAGCTAGTTGTTTTCCAAACTCAATTTTTTATTTCTTTGTGCAAATTGTCAGGAATTGTGCCAGGAACTAATATTTTTGGACAAGGTTAAAAGTTTTGTTGCAATGTACATATGCATGTATGTATTTGTCGAGGGCAATGGGAATTCCCACTAGTATAACGATGTCATCTGCAAACAAAACATTCTTATCAAAAATAATTAAACGGACGAATTTAGAACTAATTTCTATTCGAACAAATCTATGCATTTATTCACATACTTTTGCACCTTTTATAAATCACTCTTGAAGTCTTCGTCTTTTGAATTTGTTGTCTAATTTCTTACCACTTATCAAAAAGATAAATTGATAAATTTGAAACTCCCACGGTTTGTTTCCTAACCAACCATCGTAACGAACTGATGCAGTTTATATTTTCCGAAGACTTGTCTGATGTTTTGGATCCTTGAAACCACACTTGGTGGATTGGAAAGTGGATTATTATGCAGATTAAATCGGAGGAGATAAGACAAATAAGCATACGTTCGTATAAAATGCAATTTACTTTCAGAATATGATGTCAAAAAACCGAACATACCATAAGATATAGAAAGATCTTCGTCAGCAGAAAAAGGCTGACATTTTCTAAATTCTATTTTTCGAACT